>OX638070.1:8323685-9724189 GCA_951804385.1 Trifolium dubium | reverse complement strand
AAATAAAAATGTCAACACATTTTCTATCATAAAACACATCAATAAACCATATTATCCTTAACACTAGGAGGTCTTATAATATTAAACTATAGAATACCATATGTATCAAACAAGAAGTGCTTGCATCAAATTTGCAAACACTTATTTCACAAGTACTTATTTAAAGCTAACAAATGAAAGTCACAACTCTCAACATGTCTAGAAGGGCAATGACATGTACGGAAGCACCTAAAATGGTGGTGAAGTTGTTCTTGGCAGATAAAATTGTGATTTGTCTCTAAGATGAGTATAGCATGAAATCAAAAGCCCCATAAGATTAGGTGAAGAAGGCTGACTCTGAATCTGAATACGGCACATGTGCAAAGCTCTCAATACTGCAAAATAGCGTTCTTGTGCAACACATACATAAGCCATACCAATATCATCTGACAGAAGTTTCTCAACAATAAAAGTTGCAACCTGCAGTGATATGCAAATTTTATTAGGAGAAATAAAGTTAGAAACTCAAATCTTTTGAGATTCCACGCGATAGTACATAAGTTCCTTCTTTTGAGCAGTCGGGCGTACAATATAGATTTCAACGAGTTTGAAATCTATATTGTCCGATCTTAATCCAGTGACTACTGAATGGATGACTGCGCAAATGTTGGATATTTGCGATTGTAGCGAATCCAAGTTCTATGAGAACTAACCTATGATACCATTAAGATTCTACCAACATCCATATAAATAATAAGAATCCACAAACTTACTGTTTTTGACTTCTCTCTGCCAGACTCCATATTCTGTAGGCACAGTGACATGACTTCACTTGCTAGGAGGAAATCTATCACTTCTCTGGTTTTAACCTGCAGATAACATGTATTAACAAAAGTAAACTAAATTTTTTTGACATCACTAGCTCCTTGAAAAAAATCAAGAAGGATGTAATACCTTGACCATGGCAGCAATCACTCCAAGACTAGCCAGTCTCAAGTCCTCAAATGGTGCCAACTTGTATTTTGTGCCAAGGTAGGGATACAAATATGTAGGCATGTTAGCTGCAAATAAGGACAATGTAAATCATATGAAAACACTAATATATTTTTTATTCAAATGCTGTATCTTAATGAGCAAAAACCAGCATGATAATATATTGCCAAAACATTCTCCTCATATAATATCACAAAATAATTAAAATTTTAGAGTAATTAAGAGGAATAAGAAACTTAAAATTACCTTTCAGAAATGAGAGTTTTGTATCAGGATGAGATGCCACACACTGGAACAAAAACATCAGAGAAATGTTAGATGTGTTTATTTTAATATTTTTCTTATATGAAATTTTTTAAAGCAATAGAGAAGGGAACATGATTTGCTGCAGTAGTTATTGTAGGATGTTGTGACTATTTGAAACATCGGATTTAAAATCGGTGGATTGATGAGATTAATTTTCAGTATAAAATTAAATTTATAATCAGAATCGTCTGATCTAAAATTAATGGTTGAAATCTAATACAACGAAAAATTGTGTGTACTCCGTACACCGTGAACACTAAATTCACAAAGAATAATGTATAATGTTTGTGTGTTGACCTTTTTAACAAGATAGAAAACTTATTAAGACAAATTCATCTCACCTGAAGTAGGGCAAGAGACTTGCATACTCGAGTTGATTTTGCACGAGTAAGAAGATCCGGTGTTGAAAGAATGGGATATATGGAAATTATTTCCTGTAAAAAAAAATAAAAATATCACTTTATGGTGAGTACATGACTATGAATCACATATACTCCTTTAGATTGCGTGTCCACTTTGGCATGACACAACGACTTATAATTACATTGAATTATATCATTTTTTCATATGTTTATCTCTGTCGACATGTCAGTGTCGTGTTCGATATTTGTGTCTGTGTCCGTACTTCATAGGTGCAACTAAAAGCAATTTTTTTTAAAAGATTCCAATATTTTAAAAATATCAAATAATTAACATAGCACTTTTAAGGCACTTAAAGTCAATTTAGATTGAACTACTTAAAACATCTAAATAAAATTATAATGTTTAAACGTTAATTGATCCAGTAGTGATTAGAATCAATGAAAGATACTAGGATACCTGTAAAAATATTGCAGCAACACCAAAAGAATTCCACAATAATGGTGCAAGGTCTTGAAACATATCTTTCATCTAATATATATAAAATCCAAGAAAAATATAAATTGTGTGTTAATTAACACTAAGTACTAACAAGATTATCATAAAAAAATTATAAAATCAAAGAAAATTTTGATTCACAATAATAATCAAAATTTTCTTAGAAACAGATTTGATGCAATCAACAACCACTACAATCAATGGCAACTATATACTACATTATTAATTAAAGATCGAGTAATTAAGATATCAAGTTTTTGACTTGCTTAAGTAACATTGTCAATACTTGATTATATCTAATTGCTTAGACTTGCAATAGACAAAAGTTCCTCATGAAATAGACAATGGTGCATAGCTATCAAATACTAGCTAATGCAAGAATGTAATTAATGGGTATAAGAATTAATACTTGTTCACATCTAATTACTTGTGAATAACATACATAAATACTTAAACAAAGCTTCAAATAATATATAAGAAACATAAACCCTAATTAGGTAGTTTTCTCATGATACACAAAACATTTTAGATTTTATTGAGTCAAGTGCAATTTAAATCTCGTCCTAATTTACATAACGCTAAAATATGATATTAAAATTAAAACCAAATACAATTATATTGTATCTAACCAAAATGGTCTAAGTAGAGTCAGTTTCACAACACGGTGTATCAGATTTTGAATATTCGGGATCATATTTAATACTACCTCTGGTCTTAAATATAAGAGAACTTTTACTTTTTAGGTTCATAGAATGTTTAATGTATTTGGTTCATATTATGGTCCAAATACATCAATCATTCCATGAACCTAAAAAGTAAAAGTTTTCTTATATTTAGGACCGGAGGGAGTATTATGTTAGACAACTTTTCCGAGAAGTTGAATGGGCTATATGAGCTTACTTGTGGGTTCAGAGAAAGACACATACAAAATATATCAAAATATAGGATGGTACGAACCTTGAAGAGCACATCAAGAGCATTTTCTCGTAGGTCATGATTGCTTAGTTCAATAACAAGACATTTGGCGTACATCATATTGGTGGAATCGATGCTAGAGGTAGATACATTGGGATGCGATTCATCTTTCTTCATAGAGGGTGATTGAGGGGTAAAATTTGCCATTGATGTGTGGGATTGATATGATAATTGTTCAAATTTATCACTTGAATTTGAATTTATATTTTATTTATCTATGCGATGTAATAATGTAAGTGAGAGAACAACGAGCGAGCTAGTGTGCCAATATAGAATAACAATCCAACACGTGTTTCACATGTGTCAGTAGGACTACCCGGTGACTATAAAGTATAATAACAACAGAGAGTCTATGTTTTTTTTTTTTTGAAGAAGGGAGAGTATATGTAGCGTTAGGCAAAGAAAATTGAAATTCAATAAACTAGGATGGAAAATTCTAACGACTCGACTTTATTGTTATTGTTTTTATTATTATAGGGTTAATTCATTCTCCTTACCCCTTGCTATATAGAAGGAATATAATTTTAGTCCATATTAAAAAAGATTGGATTCTTTTTTTTTTTGGTCCGGAATAAAAAAAATAAAAATCTTGAAGCATATGTTAAGGGGAGTATATTCCAATTTGGAATGAGATTTTGAAAGATTATTTTAACAAAAAATCCTGTAGATTTTAAAATATTTTCTTAGATTGTAATAATAATAATTTTTTTTATTATTTTTTTAATTATCAAAAAGAAATTGAAGCGAATAATTATTATTATTAACATTAATAAAAACACACGAAAAAAAGAAGCAGAAACGTGTCTCAAATTGCAATGCATACAGTAAAATAATTACAATGAATCTTTAATTGTCTTTTGTTGCAGAAACGTGTTGCTGTTGCATATAGTAAAAAAGGATATTTTGACGCAATTTTGTTGTTGTTGATAATATGCATATTAGATTTCAATCCTACATATGAATGATTCATATATATATATATATATCATATCCTATAATATATATAGCATGAACAATAAAAGTCTTGGATGATAATGAAAATTCTCAAGAGTTTAAAGAGTCTGAGTGAGATTGTTAGATGAATATTTTATGTGTATTTTTGAATATACACATAAAAATTTATCAAAATATGTAAACTTTTGAATATTGTTCCAGTATGAAAATATGTTTGACGTGAAACATTAATTACTTACTGCTTACGCGACCTTAGCTTCCACACCGGAAGTCATGTATTTAGAAACCAATTTAATTGATTTCGAAATTGGATGTCAAAAAATTTCAATGTTCATACAAGGCTAAAAACTTGTAAAATTGTGGGAGTAAAATGTTTCTTTGCTCTTCTATTTACAGAAAATGTTTTCATCGATCAATTACCCAACTCTCATAAGTCATGACTGAAAAATCATAGTGCCATTGCGCTTCCTCGCCTACGCGCCCGATGCTCATCCTCTATCTCCTCCACCTCAACCTCTCGCACATGTCCTACTCATTTCTCTTTCTAGTATCAGTGTTGTGTTTCAATGATTGAATTGCTTCACGATAATGTTTATTCAGTTCACATATCCCTTTGATTTTGTTGAATTAGATTTTCATATAGTTCAATCAGTCTCAATGCTCTTGAGCCGAGTGATTTCAGCATAATAAACAATTTTTGTAAAATCTAAGGTAATTTTGATAAATACTAAATTTAAAAATTAAACATTTAAGTCCGAGTCCGACTTAATTTAGTTTTGGAAGAGCTAAGTCTATATTTGAAATTTAGAAAGAAAAAAAAGCATTTAACTTCAAGTCCGACTTAATTTAGTTTTAAAAATATTTTATAACTTTGTTAATTTTTAAAAAGAAAATAAAAACCAATCAAGTAAGTGGACTTAAATGGGTAGTATTGAGTTTCATCGAAGTACGAATTATACTAGAGAATTCAAATTTAATTCTTGAGTGAAATAATATTTGAGCAGTAATATTTACTTATCTCTCGATATTGAAGTTCAAATTATCAAGGGACTTCTTCCCTTTTGAAGGGTGGAAATGCATAGGCTCACCTACCATCAAATAACCGATTATCCCAAAAGCTTAAGCTGTTAGGAAATGTCACATCGTTTTACATTATTTCTAACATTTAATAAAAATGTCAATGCATTTTCTATCATAGAGTACATCAATAAACCATAGTATTAAGAGTCTTATAATATTAAACCATAGAATATCATATGTATCAAACAACTCTTGCATCAAATATGCAAGCACTTATTTCACAAAAAGTACTTATTTAAAGGTAACAAATAGAAGTCACAACTCTCAACATATGTCTAGAATGCAGTTGTTTCATGCATAGCCAAACCTTCATAAAGAAGGGAAATGGCATGGTGGTGGTAAAATTCTTGGCCTTGGCAGATACAATTCTGCTTTCTCAGTAAGATGAGTATAGCATGAAATCAAAAGCCTCATAAGTCTACCTGAAGGTTGATTCTGAACACATGCCAATATGTCCAAAGCTCTGTTTACTGCAAAATAGCGTTCTGGTATAATGCATACATAAGCCATGCCAACATCTTCTGACAGAATTTTCTCAACAATAAAAGTTGCAACCTGTAATGAGTCATATACAAATTTTATTAGGAGATATAAAGTTAGAAACTCAAATCTTGTTATAGGAATATCGACCCTAGTAAGAATGAATGTGGATTCCTCGGAATAGTATGTATGTTCCTTCTTTTTGAGTATTCGGTCGTACAAAATAGATTTCGACAAGTTTTAAACTATATTGTCCGATCTTAATCCAACGACTACTGATATGAATGACTGCGGAAATGTTGGAGACTTGCGATTGTAGGGAATCCAAATTCTATAAAAACCAACCTATTATGCCATTAAGATTCTGCATATTGCCCTTGTTCTTCTCATCTAAGGGGGAAGAGAAAATTCATATCTTAATAGTCAAAAAGTCTCTAATAAGAGTCTAAAGGATTAGTCCAATGCCTTGGCTTGGACATGAATGTTTGAACTAATTGTGAGTTTGAAAAAATCATGATGACAGAGTAATTTTGTCGAAACTTCAAAGTATATCTTTTACTAAAAACTCACCATGATTCTGCTAATCTCACCGTGAATCCATAAATTTCTTTCATATGCAGTTTTGTTAATAAAACATATACTGTAAATAATAAGAATCAACAAACTTACTGTTTTTGACATCTCTCTGCCAACCTCCATACTGAGTAGGCACAATGGCATGACTTCACTTGCTAGAAGGAAGCCTAACACTTCTCTGGTCTTAACCTGCGGATAACATGTATTAACAAAGGTATCCATACTGAGTACACTAATTATTTTTTAGTCGATAAAATGCATCTAGAGATCCTTAAGTTTTACGTTTGTAACAAATAGGTCATTTAAATTTTTGTGAACACATAGGTCCTTTAAGTTTATAATTTATAACATCTAGTCCCTCCAGTTACAAATGTAAAGGACCTATTTGTTTCAAATTACAAACTTAAAAGATTTATATTTGTTACTTACAAAACTTAAGTGATCTATCTGTTACAAATGTAAAATTTAAAGACCTCTAGATGCAAACTAGCTCCTTGAAAAAAAAAATCGAATAATCAATAATTTTTTGCTACTGCTTTTTTATGTTAATGATATATTAATGTATTTTCATGTATAACTTTCACTTTATATATAGTCGAGTGTATCAAAATATTCACCTTGTAGTCAAGTAGGATGCAATATAATACGTCAATTTAAGAGAGCTAATTTAGTTTCTTCAAAAAAAAATGCAATACCTTGATCATGGCAGCAATCACTCCAAGACTAGCAAGTCTCAAGTTCTCAAATGGTGTCAACTTGAATGTTGTGCGAAGGTAGGGATACAAATATATAGCTATGTTAGCTGCAAGCAAAGGTCAATGTAAATTATGAAAAGACTAACATATTTTTTATTCAAATGTTGTATTTTAATGAGAAAAACCATGATAGTATAATGTCAAAACATTCCCTTTGTATTTAATATCATAAAACAATTAGAAATTTAACTAGCCTATGTTTGATATCATGTGAGTTATGAAGTCCAGATACTGACACGGACATCAGACATGACACGACACTGATGACACGTCGACACGGATAATTTTTTTGAAAAAGTAACATAATTCAATGTAATTGTAAATGTCGGTGTTGTGTCGGTGTCGGACACAACACGTGTCCGACACTGGGACACGCCTAATTTAAGGAGTGTCGGAGTTTCATAGATTATGTGAGTATATTAAAATCACGGTGACCCACTATAAAAGATACATTTTATAGTTTCTACAAAATTATGGTTGATCATTGTAATTCTGACATGACATACTGACGACGATGCTAGTAAACATGCACTTAGAGTAATTACTAATTAAGATAGATAAAAAACCTAACATTACCTTTCAGAAATGATAATTTTGTTTCAGGGTGGGATGCTACGGACTGTAACAAAAACATGAGGGAGAAATGTTAGAGGTGTTAATTTTTTATATTTTTCTTATGCTAAAAAGTGTAAAGTAACAGAGAAGAATATATATGTATAATGTTCGTGTGGGGAAACTTTTAATAAGATGGAAAACTTATTAAAGACAAATTCATATCTCACCTGAAGTAGGGCAAGAGCATTGCACACTCGAGTTGATTGTTCATGAGTAAGAACATCAGGTGCTGAAAGAATGGGATATATTGAAACTATTTCCTATAAGAAAATAAAAATGTCATTTCATGATGAGTACTGCATAGCTATGAAATACAAAAACTTTTTGACTAAGTGTGTTTTAATGTCTGATGACAAGTATCGTATATAACATTGACACTAACCTGACACCGAGATTTATGATTATATTGAACTATAGTCTTTTTTCAAAAATTTATCCATATCTACTTTTTAAGAGTATTTGTTTATGTGTTCGTATTTCATATACGTGTAGGGCAGCTAATAATCTTAATAGAGATTTTAATATTTAAAATAATAAAAAATAAGAAAAGTATTTTTTTTCACCCTCTGGTTCTTAGGAGAAGGGGTCTTAGTAGTTCAAAGTTCGGGGCGGGTTTTGACATCAAACAGCTCCACTCCCCTACCAAACGCAGTTGCGGAGGAATAAACAGTGGTCCTCCCTACTAAGATCAACGCTAATCACCACTGAACCAACTAATATTTGGTAAATTCATAATGCTTTTGTTGGAATTGTGAAAATAAAGTTACATTGAAAAAAAAATAAAGACCAGCTGAAACATATAAATTGGTGAAAGATGTGTGTTAACAATTAGGCTAAAAGAGAAAGAAAAATTCATAAGCCAGAAAAATAGCAAAACAAATGAAGAAGTTTACATGAATGACTAGTGCGTGCAAAGAAATCCAAAAATTAAATAATACTTATAATGAAAGATACTAGCACCAAGCATACCTGTAAAAATATTGCAACAACACCAAAAGAATTCCACAAGAATGGTGCAAGTTCTTGAAACATATCTGTCATCTGATATATAAAAAACCAAGACAAATAGAAATTCATGTGTTAACACTAGTGTACAAGTAAACATTACCAAGTACTAACAAATATAAAATCAAAGAAAAACTTTGATTCACAATAATAATCTAAGTTTTTCTTAAAAAGTAGATTTGATGCAATCAACAACCACTACAATCAATGGTAATTAACTATCATTGTTAAAGTTCGAGTAATTAATTAAGATATCAAGTTTATGATTTGCAAAACATTGTCAATACATGATTATATCTAATGGCTTAGCCTTGCAAACTATATGGATCAAATGAATTATTGATTTTAGTCAATGTAGGTCTAATTTTGTCATACTTTTTTTGAGTAATTTTTTTGTCATACTCGTTACCCTCATTTCATATTTTTATTATTCAATTCTCCCTTTTCAAAGCTTCAAATATTATATAAGAAATATAAACCCCAATTGAGTACTTTATCGCCATACATAAAACATTTTAGATTTTTGACTCAACTGCGATTCAGATCTCATCCTAATTCTTACAAACTGTCAAAAAATAAAGTTAAAATTAGAACCAAAAGGTCTAACAAAAAGGTCTAAGTAGAGCTAGTTTCACAATCAGATTTTGAATCTCGCATTCAGGAGATTACAATATAATATTTGACAACTTTTCGAGAAGTTGAATGGGGTATGAACTTGTGGGTTCAGAGAAAAACATAAAAAATATATTAAAAAAATCAAAATATAAAATGGTGCGAACCTTGGAGAGCACATTAAGAGCATTTTCTCGTAGATCGGGATTGTTTAGTTCAATAACAAGACGTTTGGCGTACATCATCTTGTCGGAAGGGATGCTAGAGGTAGATACGTTAGGTTGCGATTCATCTTTAGAGGGTGGTTGAGGGGTAAAATTCACCATTGATGTGTGGGATTGATATGATAATTGTTCGAATTTATCACTTGGATTTAGGTTTATGTTTTTATTTATCTATGTGATGATGTAATAATGTAACTAGTGAGAGAATGACTTGCAAGCAAGTGTGCGATATCGAATAACAATCCAACACATGTTTCACATGCTAGTGAGACTACCTGTTGACTACAGAGCTTTTTTTTTGGTCTAAACGGGGGCTTCTATTGCCGAACACATTGGCTAATCCTTTCGCAGGATTTGAAACATCTAAAAGAGTGTGACAACTTACTTAGAGATTTAAAGGGGGTATTTGACGAAAGTTAAAATTTCAGGGGGGCTTTTGGTATTTCACTCAATGTTAGTCCCTTAAATTTCAATTGCACGATTTGACCCCTAAGTTTACCTCTATTGCATTTCTAGCCCGCATTGACTTTCTTTGACTAAATCTTAGTTATGTGATATTTTAAAATTAAATAATTTTTTTTTAACAAAAAAATTAAATAAAATATTTTAAGAATCAATAAAAAAATGTTTTTAAAATAAATAAATAAATGTATTAAAATTTGTGGTTTTAATAAAAGGTTTAATAATAATAAATATTATTTTTTTAAAAATACTTCATATAATTTGTGGTTATAACCAAATTATTTTATAAACTCATATAATAACAAATTATTATATATTATAAAAAAAAATGTTATTTATTTTTTTTTTGAATTTTTTATAATTTTTTTTAAAAAAAAAATTATTTTAAAATGTTGCGTAAGAAATTTTTTGTCAAAAAAGTCAACAGAGTCTAACAAACGCAAAACATTGATAAATTCGGGTGTCAAATTCGAGCGGTGAAAACTTGGAGAATAAAATTGAACAACTACAAAACTTATAGATTTTAAATAAAGCAATTGAAACTTGGAGTCAAAATTGCACAATTCTAAAATTTGGGAGACAAAATTACATTTAAACGAGGGTGAGAATACTTTTACAATTTAAGCTAAAATTCCATGTAACAAATAAAATAACAAATTACAATAATCAATAATCAAGAGTAACTAAAACTTGAAAGAAATGAGCATCAAATCTTTTTTTTTCTTCTAGCAATTATGCATATGAGTTGGTCTCTTTAATGCAATCAAATTGTCCCTGAGTTTTCACACATCAATCAAATTAGTCCTTAAATTATGCAAAATAACTAAAATGTCACTGAATTTGCAAAAGTTGTATCAAATTAGTCTTTTAATTACTTGGATTTTAACGATGCCAATGTGAGATGTTAAAGGCTTACTAACCTTCCACGTCAACAACCAACCATTATTCAGGACCAATTTGATTGATTTTGAAATTCAAATGTGAGAGCTATTTCACTGTTGAAACTTCACAATCAACCATTTAAACTCTATATTTTTTACAAGTTTAAAATCCCTACATTATATTTCTTAATCTCAAACTAGAGATAATAGATTTGATTCTTAATATAACAATTTCACTCTTTCAATTTGATTTGAATATTTTAGAAGGTTAATATGTTAAAAAAGTCAAGAGAATACCGACTAGTTTTACAATTTGAAATAGAACATTTGGCTCTTCTATTTACGAAATGTTTCCATCATTGAATTTTCATGACTGAAAATTCAGAAATGATGGAAATTTTAAAAGGGGTTTGGTGGTTGACACGGACAATTTTCAGTCATAAGAGAGAGCCAAATGTTCAAATCAAATCAACAAATCGAAGTGATTAGTCTATATTTGGAGGATTTCCATCGTAAAATTCGGAAATGATGCAGGGTTTTAGATGATCTCATAAACGATAATTTAAAATATAAAAAAAACATTTAAGTCCGAGTCGGACTTAATTTAGTTTTAGAAACATTTTATAACTTCTTTAATTTTTAAAAAGAAAATAAGACCAACCAAGTAAGTGGACTCAAGTGTTTAATAAGTTTTATTCAAATACGAATCGTTCGAAGAATTCATATTTGATTCATGGATGAAATAATGTTTGGGCAGTGTTTACTTTTCTCTATTACCAAGGGACCCTTCCCTTTTGAAATTTTATAAAAACATGACATTATTATAAAAATGTCAACCCATTTTCTATCATAAAGCACATCAATAAACCATAATATCCTTAATACTAGAAGGTCTTATAATATCAAACCATAGACAGAAATATCATATGTATCAAACAACTCTTGCATCAAATTTGCAAGCACTTATTTAAAGGTAACAAATAAAAGTCAGAACCCTCAACACATGTCTAGAATATAGTTGTCTCATAAAGAAGGGAAATGACATGTATATGGAAGCACTTAATTAGATGGTGGTGGTGGTGGTGGTGAAACTCTTGACTTTGGCAGATACATTTCTGCTTTTTCATTAAGATGAGTATAGCATGAAGTCAAAAGCATGACAAGTTTAATTGAAGGTTGATTCTGAACATTTGCCAACTTGTCCAAAGCTTTGATTACTGCCAAATAGCGTTCTTTTGTAACACATGCATAAGCCATACCAGCACCATCTGACAGAATTTGCTCAACAATAAAAGTTGCTACCTGTAATGATATACAAATTTTATTAGGAGATATAATATTGGTAACTAAAAATGGTTCAAAATGGCAAATTAGCATTTTCAATTTAAGTAACATTTATATTTTTTACGCTCATCACATAACTGTAAATTTGTGACAATAATTAGACCTGTTTGGATAAATTACTTATTTTATACAAATATATAAAAGATTAGTCTAATGACTTGTGTTGGAAAAATCACAGCAGCACAGTGATTTTGTTGAAACCTCAAAGTATATGTAGTATCTTTTACTAAAATCATTGTGACCGACCGTGATTCTGTTAATCTCACGGTAAATTCAAATATTTGTAGGAGATCCAAAGTTCCCTCCAAATAACCAGGAACATTTGCCTACTTAAATCTTAATAGTAAATAAGCCTAGAAAAGTGTGGACCAAAAATGAAGAAGGAAATAACATATTAACAATCATATAAATAATAAGAATTGAAAAACATACAGTTTTTGACTTGTCTTTGCCAACATCCATATTTTGTAGGCACAATGGCATGACTTCACTTGCTAGCAGGAAACCTATCACTTCTCTGGTCTTTTCCTGTAGATAACAACAAAAGTAAACTAATCTCTCTTTCCAACAAAAATGTCACCATAAAAAATATTCAGCTTATATATAATCAAGTGTATAAAATAACAAATTAAATGAACAAGGATGTTATACCTTGACCATGGCAGCAATCACTTCTAGACTAGCAAGTCTCAAGTTCTCAAATGGTGCCAACTTGTATGTTGTGCGAAGGTAGGGATACAAATATATAGGCATGTTAGCTGCAAATAAGAAAAGGACAATTATATATGAAAACACTTAAATGTATTTTTTATTCAAATGTCATATCTTAATTAACATTACCTCTCAGAAATGGCAATTTTGTATCAGGGTGGGATGCCAAGCCCTATAACAAAAACATGAGAGAGGAGTGTTAGAGGTGTTTTGATTTTTATATTTTTCTTATACGAAAAATTGTAAAGCAGTAGACCATTTTACAACTGTTTTTGACGAGATTTGAATGTAACATCTTGAAATTATAATGCTAAATTTATATATAACACTGAATTAGTATCTCTTTTAACAAGATAGAAAACTTATTAAGACAAATTCATCTCACCTTAAGAAGGGCAAGAACATTGCATACTCGAGTTGATTGAGCCTTAGTGAGAAGTTCTGGTGTTGAAAGAATGGGATAGATTGAATTTATTTCCTGTAAAAAAATAAAAATGTCATTTCATGGTGAATGTAGAGCTATGAAACATGGACACCACACGACACAGACATTTCGACACGAATAAATTTTTTAGGAAAATAATACAATTCAATATAATTAAAGTGTCGTGTCAGACACAACAACACCAGAACACATTTAATCTGAAGAATGTTTGTGCTTTGTAAAAAAATCAAAAACAAAGTATTTTTAAGGCTGAAAACAAAAATAAAGGCTGGGAACATATAAATTGGTGAAAGAAAAATTCATAGGCCTGAAAAATAGCAAAAAACAATTGAATTAAGAAGTTTACAAGAATGTGAGTGCAAAGAAATCCAAAAATTAAATAATATATAATGAATTAAAGATACTAGCATACCTGTAAAAATAGTGCTGCAACACCAAAAGAATTCCACAATAATGGTGCAAGTTCTTGAAACATATCTTTCATCTAATATATAAAATCCTAGATAAATAGAAATTCATGTGTGTTAATTAACACTAAGTACTAACAAGATTATAATATAAAAATTATAAAATCAAAGAAAAATTTGATTCACAATAATAATCAAAGTTTTCTTAGAAACAGATTTGATGCAATCAACAACCACTACAATCAATGGTAACTATATTATTAAAGTTCGAGCAATTAAGATATCAAGTTTATGATATGCCAAAGTAGTACAAAATTGTCAATAGATGATTATATCTAATGGCTTAGCCTTGCAAACTATATGGATGAATTATTGATTTTAGTGTTTCATTTTTTTTATTATTCAATTCTTCCTTTTCATCACATTAATTATCACACTCTCAGTTTCTGTTCAACTTCTCTTAATGTCACTTTTTCTTTCACCATTTTTGGACCTCTTAAAATCATTGAGTTTGAGACAAAAATTTCTCATGAAATAGAGAATGGTGGAGTAGCTATCAAATAATATAGCTAATACAAGAATGCAATGCGTATATTATAAGATAAGAATAGTATACAATCACATCTTATAAAATGATATATTGATTCTGTCCCAAAATATAAGAAAATTGGTTAAAGAAAATTGATGTATTTGATTAAAAAATTTGGTCTAGATACATCAACTTTTTCTAATCAATTTTTTTTTTTATATTTTGGAACGCAGAAAGTATATATAAATATTTAAACAAAACTTCAAATAATATATATAAGAAACGTAAACCCTAATTAAGTACTTTTCTCACTATACACGAAATATTTTAGATTTTTTACTCAACTACATTTCTGATCTCATCTTAATTCTTACAAAACTCAAAAAATGATGTTAAAATTATAACCAAATATAATTGCATTTTGTCTAACAAAAAAGTCTAACTACAACTAATTTCACAACATGGTGTGTCAGATCTTGAATCTTCAGATCTTGACAACTTTTAGAGAAGTTCGATGGGGTATGAGCTTACTTGTGGGTACAGAGAAAGATATCAAAAAGTATTAAAAAAAAAATCAATATATGTAATTGTACGAACCAGCTTGGAGAGCTCATTAAGAGCATATTCTCGTAGATCCGGATTGCTTAGTTGAATAACAAGACGTCTCGCGTATATCATGCTGATGGAAGCGAAGCTAGAGGCAGGCACATTGGGTGGCTGAGGGGTAAAATTCGCCATTGATGTGTGGGATCAATATGATAATTGTTCGAATTTATCACTTGGATTTAGGTTTATGTTTTATTTATATATGCGATGAGGTAATGATGTAAGTGAGAAATGGCGAGCGAGCAAGTGAGCTGATATGAAATAACAATCCGACACGTGTTTTACATTCACATACTAGTGAGACTATCTATTGACTATAGAGTATAATAACAAGGGAGTGTGTCACAAAAGGAAAACATAAATTCAATAAACTAGCATTGAAAATTGCAAGGACTTGAGTTTATTGTCATTGTTTTTATTAGGTTAATTCTCCTTTTACCCCTATGCTATATATAACAAATCTAATTTTAGTCCATACTAAAAAAAATAGATTCTACCGCGGATATATAAAATACGTCAATTTTAATTTTAATATAACTTGTGTCATCATGATTTGTTCCTGTGTCATACTTACAGGAACATTTTGAAAAGTTTAGTCTGCTTTGGTTTTAAAATAATAATAATTTTATAAAAAATAAAAGAAATAGAAAATTTTAAAGCTTTATCTTCTTCATGAATAAATAAACATATATTAAATTTTATATAATTAAACCCAAATAAATAGGCAAACTTGTCTTTGAATTTTAAAACATCAATCAAATTAGTCATTAAAATATTTTAAATAGTTAAAATGTCTCTAAATTTGTAGAAATTGTATCAAATCAGTCATTCCGTTAATTTAATTCTTAATGATACTAACATGGAATGTTAAGTGTTTATGCGATCTTTCACGCCAACAACCATATATTCACTAACCAATTTGAATGATTTCGAAATTAGAGTGTCAACAAATTTCAATGTTCATAGGAAAAGTAGAAACTTGTAATAACTACTTGTTTTCCTAGTTTAAACCTTGAATTTCATAATCACCAATTTAAACTCCATTTTCTCTCTAAATCTAAAATCATAAATTTCTTCTACCTCAAAATAGAGATCATAGATAGTGTTTTTTTGTATACAAACGATTTCACACACTTTTAAATTGATTTGAATATTTTAGAAGTTATTAAATTTGAAGAGAAAAGTAATTAAGTTGATGATTTTCACCATCAACTTAATCCAATTTAAAATAATTTTAATCTTACAAACGCACGAGCAATTACAAACGCACGAGCAATTACAAAGATCAAACCGTGATTTTATCCGCCAATTAACATTTGGTGCACCGAAACAAGTAACATTTCTTGGCTCTCTCGTGACTGAAAAATCATACATAGTGCCCCGAATTTTCCCAACTCTCATCACTGAATACTTTGATTTCATGGAGTTCAAACCTCGCAATTACAGAACCGAGATTGAATCTCACGTGCTTCCTCGCCTACGCGCCGATGATGCTCATCCTCTATCTCCACCTCCACCACTTCAACCCCTCGCACAGGTGCTACTCATTTTTCCTTGTAGTATCCGTCTTGTGTTTCACCGATTGAATTGCATCACAATAATCTTTATTTAGTTTACAATTACATTGAATTTATCGTTTTTTCAAATTTTTAACCGTGTCGATGTGTCAGTGTTCGTGTCGTGTGCAGTGTCTATGTCCAAGCTTCATAGCCCTGAGTAAATGCACTTTAAGCCTTATTAATTTTTGGGACATTTGCTTAATGAATGTAAAATAAGAAATGGATGTATAGAAAACTTATGTAGAACATCTTAGCCTATGTTTGATATGTCAGAATCACGGTGAACTATCGTGATTTTACATAAGCTACACACGGTAGCTTTTGAAAAATTACGGTAAATTACCACGATCCTGTCATGTCATATACACCGTGATACCAAACATACACTTAGTGTAGTGATTTTCAGGTTGAGCTGTTGTGATTATGTTGAACTTCATAGACATTGCACTTGTGAGTTTTGACAAATTGACAATCTTCAATTATCTATTGATATTCTCTGTTTAGGTTAATGTTGCTGTGGATGGTGGGAATGCTGATTTCTTTGATCCACTGAGAGGAGGAACTGACAATGATGCCAAGGTTACCCCTCCAGATCCCGAAAACTTGACTGAAGTTGCTGGTGATCCGCCAATGAAGGAGTGGACATCTTTCAGGAGACTACTAATGCAGAGGTTTCCTGTCTCGAAAATGGTTTCACTTTCTTCGGTAAGTTTCACTGTATTTCCTTTTTCTGGTTCGTATAAAATTTTAAAGAAGGTTCTACTACATATAAATATATAGTGGTATCTGAGAATGACTAAGGATAAATGTAGTATTTGTCAAGCAAGGGATGCATGCTTTGTAATGACAATATAGACACTTCATATTGAATTTGAACATTCTTAATTGCCAGCAATAGTAGATTGATTGACATATGAACTTCGATACCTGCAGTTAGTTGGGTTCAACTGCTGTGGATTTGTATAAGACCTCCTGCATGGGTCATTCTTTCTTTCGATGTGTTTGTTGGGGCTGAATATTTTTCGTTACACAAGTATAGAGCTGTCTGATATTGTTCATTGGTTTCCATGTGAGAATAACACTGTTTAATTGGCTGCGTTAATGGGTTTTAATTATCAAATATTTTTAAGAGGTTTACCTATCATTAGACTTGCAAATGCTGTGAGTACGTGTTGTGCAAACAGTAAAGCCTGGCCAAATTCAGTTAAATTCTTATTAAGTACACTTTATGTAGCACCTTAGAGGTATTTTTGAATTTCATATTTCTAAATATACTCTTCAGCTCTTTGTCTGAAAAACATGGTACATGGTTGGGTATGGCCATTTTTGTGCTCCCCCTTTTTTATGGTTCTGCATATGCTAGGTAACACTGCCCTTATAACTAGCTGTTTACATGATGCTCTGTTAAAAAAATTTAGAACTTTTGAAATATTATTAGGGTAAGATGTAGCCATTGTTAGTTACTCTAAACATATGTTGAATGAATTACCTTTGATATTCTTATAGAATAGATCTTAAAACCAGTTTTGATCCTTTATCTATAATCCTTCAGTTTCTTAATTATCTAATTATTTATTTTTCAAATTACAGATGCCCGATGTTTTAATGAGAAGTGGAAAATGTATGCCAAATTGTCAATATCTTTTACATTGGTTTATAATGTTTTGTATTTTATTTATCATCATTTAGTTATGTGATGTCCCAATTTTCAGCACACGATAAATCTTCAACAAGTATGCACTTGGAGGAACTGGATGATCCACAAAAATTTGCAGACGAGGGTTTGAAGATGATTACTTGGCAGGAGTATGTTTCTCGACTACACGAGCTCAAAGATGAAATTACCCATTCTTGGCTTGGTGGCGACCGCGTGACGTCCTTAAAGTTATCTATAAAGGTGACCTTTGATGTATTTAATAATTTATTTTGAAAATTAGTTATATAAGTTAATTCACTTTTTTATTTTTGAAACCACGAAGAAAGTTAACGTGTTTGTTTTCTTCTAGTTGTTCCATTTAGCTGGAATATATTTTATGTATGATGCTCATTTAATTGATTAACTTTAAGGTTTTATCTAGTAGGTTGTCTGCTATTTGGTCCTTTTATATGGTAGTATTTTACTTTTTCTAGATGCTCTAATAGAAGTTAGGATAGGAAAATATGAGATGCTTCTTTTACTGTTAATAAGTGTTGGATAAGACTTATTAACAGTTTGTACGGGGCATCAGCTTGTATGAGATGCTTCTTTTACTGAAAATATGAGATATGAACAGGTTGCTAACTTTTTTAAGTTTATATGTATATTAGAATTTTTTTCTTCATTTTATTGAATATAGCTTAGTGAACAGGTAGCCTAAAGTTTACAAAATTCGTTGTACCTGGTTTTTGGTTGTATAATATAGGATACAGACTATGTAGTCAATAGCGCGCTATAGCGGCAGACCCCCTCTCCGCCATAGAGAAGTGGGAATAGAGGCCGCGATATTTCAGATAATATAGGGATTGAAGAGCCCTTGTAAACTGATATGACATTTTTATATTTTCTTTTCCTGTGCTTTACTCACACTCAGTAATATTTTTGTTTTACAGAGTGCAGATCTTGTTTAACTTTGTTTTACAATATTTTGATTAAATAGAAGTGGCTTTCCAGTTGAACTAACTTGAGAGTGTGAGTGATATAATGATTTCTTTTTGAATTTTATCTCAATTGTGTTGCTAATGGTTGGCTACGCACATCTGAAAATGATTATTTATTTGCAGGTTGCTAAGCTTATGGTGGATACATCAGTATTCGAGTTTTATCCCACTCTATTTGTCCTTGTCACAGATATCATGGACATGCTTGGGGACCTGGTTTGGAAACGCATAAAACAGAAAGCAGAGTTTACTGAAAATGGAGCTTCACTCTGCAACTTGGCAGGTACTTTGTCAATTTGAATTGCTTACACACATAGCTTGTAGTAATGTAATTCAGTCAGAACAAAAAATGTCACCAAATATGTTTCCATCTGTATCACATTTATTGAAATTACTTTATACCCCATACAAGCTGATGATCTGCAGGAGATAGTTGTTCTTGGTAAGAGTGGCACATTTTTTCTTAAATATTTTATTTGATTTGCGTAGAAAACTTTGAAGCAAGTGATATCTGTGCCGATGCCAAAGAAACCTGCTATAATTGGTTCAGCAAAATTGGTGCTGTGCAAGATCTTCTTCCACGCATGTGAGTTCCGTATACCTCCCTCCCTCTATTTAATTTATAGCTTTTTCTGTTGAAGTTAAGTTTCTTCTGTTTATGTATGTTAGGTTGAGGATATGATGCCATGTTCACCTCTATTTTCTTCATATATTCACAATTAGGGATATCAGTCTCTAGGTCTATTCATTTTCCATTAGTAATCCAAGCTGCAAGGAGCTTGGCATCCAATCCATTTTACATTGTATCATTGATGCAATTGTCCATCATTCTGTTTCATCAAGGTTACTTCCATAAATTTGTTTAGCAGCTTACAGTGACTTATTTCCCAACTAATCCATTACTGGATCTGCATCAAGCAGCTTAAGCTTTTTTGATAATTTTTTGGATTTCAGTTATAAATTGGACCTAGGTGGTGAATAGTTGTAAAATACGTGAACTTCGATACAAAAAAGGTTGGGCTGGCTATATTTTGTAGGAGATTTTAGGCAGTGGTATAGGACTGTTATTTGCAGATATGTACTTTGTTGTAGAGTATCGTCTTCTTATAATCAAATTCAAACATGTTTTAGAATCTCCCGTAGTTTTAAAACAGAAGATTGTAAGCAATGTGACAAGCACCATTTTCTGTCAACATTGCTTTAATATAGATCTACTTTCAGTGCTTCTTACTGAATGGCACGTGTTGACTGTTTATATGAAATTGTACCATAGTTACTTAGAGCTGGCAATATTGCCTTGTTGGCGTTTTCTGCTCGACCGGCCTATAGACAGTCTACAACGCTTGGTGATGATGACAAGAGGATTAGGAGATCCAGTGGCATCTGCATATTGCCGTCTATATATGGCTCACTGTGCTCAGAAGCTTCCATCACATGACATAGGTATTTTAGTTTATATTGTATCTCAATTCTTAGGATGTATAAAATATGAACCAGATGATGGGCCCTTTTAATTGTGAAAATAAGATCTGTATGTATCCAGAGAATTTTTTGGTCTGGCCTTGCATATATAATATTAACTGTGTATAAAAATGCACTCCCTCCCTAGCAAACTGCAATCCAAGACCTCATGTGAGATGTTACATATGCTCTTTGCTGTTTTTGTATTTCTTCCCTAAATTACCAAATTTTTTATTAACTATTTCAGATCAGAATCTACAAATCTGGATTATTTCTCTATTCTGTGTTAAATTTTGTGGTCTTGTTTGTAATATGGGCTCTATAGCTTTGCTTGGTTGCCTATGAACGCTTAAGGACTCTTTGATATCTATTTCCATTCTCTGTTTTATTTACTGTTTTCAAATTTAATTACAAAATGTTAGCTTGTTTCACTTTATTTGATGTTTTCAAAGGCTTAGTTGTTTTCAAAGGTTTAGGAAACAGTGAAAAGGTTTAGTTGTTTTCGTTGTTTTAGTTGTTTTCAAATCCTTATAACCTAAAAACACAGCGAAAACAAGTGGCATTTATATAATTAAAAGTGAAAGCACTAAATGCATATAGAAAATGGAAAGGAAGCATAAAAGAAACAATCCCTAATTTTCTCTCTTATCCCTTTTTGTCAATAGAATGCAAAGGTCACCGACTTTACTCATTATGTATTTCTATACTTTAATGTATCTGTTTGCTGTATACTTCCTCGTTTTCATTTTCATAAAACTTATTTCATGGTGCAACTGGAACAGGCTATCTTGTTACATGTGTTAATGATCTCAGAGTTATTTTGACACAAGTCTTAGCTGCCAATGAAAGTGCTCTTGGAAATTTCAAAAATAACAAAAAATTGCAAATCAGTCTGATGGAACCAACCATTGAGTATATTATGAAGTGTATATTTAGTGGGTTATCTCAGGTTTGTGATAAAGTTTATTTTAACGTGTTTACTGTTTTTGGACAATATCACAATATTATGAGTTCCTAGTCCCATACAACTTTGTTATATGAAGCATATGACTAAAATTTCATTGGTTGGTATGGTTGATCTCCTATTTTGAGTTTTGCTCGAGCTGCTCAGGAGAAAATGCTGGTTGAAACTTGGTCAAATATGCATATAGCTACATGTTTAGGGTTCTTCTCATTGTTATAATGGAAAATTAAGTCCTATGTCTTAATCTTCAATAAGAATTATTGCTTATCTTTTCAGTAACCGAACAAAAAGTTCAAAAAAGAAGAAAAATCAGATTGCTAAATTTACCCTGCTTTTCTTCCCTATCCCCTCTTTATCCTCTGTGTTATGCTGATCTAAGTATATTTATTATGCTCAAGAGACGAGTCATTGAAGTTCTATCAGAGCTTGGATTGACGAAGAATCAACAGAATTTTGGGACAGTTTCATGTATTTCAATCGTTCTTCATCATTTACTAAAGGAACTCCCTATTGAAGTAGTCAGTAAAAATGTTGTGCATATCCTTCATCTCATTGAATTTAACAAGGATAATTCCTTTCAACAGGTTTGCATTTGCAATTTCTAACACGCCTCAAATACTTCTAGTACACATTATGAAGTTATTTACTACTCTTTCCGTCCCAAATTATAAGGGGAAAAAAATCACACTTATTAAGAAAAATGAAAACATATAATTTGAAGTATACTTCGGTGGGTTTTTCTTGAAATAAGTGCATAGGAAGACGTAAAAACATTTTTTATTGGTTGTTGTTTAATGAGAAGAAGGGAGAGAGAGAAAGTTAAATGCAATTTGTATTTAATTTTATGAGAAGAAGTAAAAATAATGCTTGGGAAAGATGAATGTTGGGTTTTTTCTCTTATAATTTGGGACAAAGAAAATCGGTTTTTTTCCCTTATAATTTGGACGGAAGCACTTCTTTGTGTCTGTTTTTCCGATATGCACTTTTAATGTTATTTTTGGTAATACAGCACCTGAATTACCGATTGCTTGGGTTCAGGCTATATGAAGGGAAATGCCCAGTTGACATTATCCATGCTGTGTTAGATAAAGTTATGCAGGTACTTATATATCTCTAGTCCATCTCAAGTTACATCATTACTTTCGTTACAATTAGATACATTTTATGTTGATCTCTATCTTTGTCTTCACCTTTAGGGCAATGGTGTATTTTCTTTGTTGTCTCCTCTAGTGATGGGCAATCATGGTGTCAGGGGTACATATTCTTTTTATTTTTCGTTAGAATGTAGGGAAATGGTTTCATTAATAGAGGAAGGAAAAACACTGGGCTATCTTAATTGATGTCATTTTTTATTGTTTCTTCTACGAGGATATATAGTTGTCTGGTCTTGCACTTCTTTCATTATTTTATTCTCTTCAATCAAGTTTTCTGTTTTAGGGAAAATGAAAATTAGAAAGAGGAAGTATGTATCAATGATAGGAAATCCCCTTATAAGGAAAAATAAAAATATATATTATAATAGAATGAGTTCAGATCTAAGTTGTTTACTTTCCATGATAAACAATGAGTTCAGATTTGAGCATATGGTGGTAATTTCGATTTTTACAATTGTTTTTTCTTTTTAGTGATTTTATTCCGGGCTTCATTTTTAAGCATGTTTTGACAGACTGTCATTTTCCCTCCAGGTATTTGATATATTCTCTAATTTGACTGCAATTTCAGGTTATTGCCCCATACAAGAGTCTTGATGAGTACCTGAATGTTGTAGATGCTTATGCTGATCTTATACTTCAGAATCACATGGTATGCTTGAGTGAGTGAGTACAAACAGAGCTGTTGCTCCTATAAATTGTGTGAATAAAAGGGTTCTTGTGCCATTTTTATCATTTTTGTCGAGTGTACTAGCACTACTCTCTTGTCTTTACAGGCTTAAGATTATTGAGGCTGATAGTGATATGATGCATTTGTATTTTGTAGTAATCACCTTTTTATTTATGTGGCTAAAATAGTACTCTCTTCGTCCCATAATAATTGTCTTCTAAATACTCTCATCTATGCCAGGATAATCATCTGGATATCATTTTGAGAGGCATTTCGGAGCGTGCTTCGAATGGAAGAGTTACAGTAGATGAAATGTCAAGCTTGCAATCTCTCTCAGTGAAGCTTCTGTCTCATTTTGAGTGTCTGGAAGATGTGTTTTGCCTGGTACATTCCTATAATATACTTCTGTAATTTTTGTTGTTCATAAACTTCAAAACATGAGCTGTAAATGTTATCGGTGATTTACTGTTATCGTTATTATTTTGTAGAATCATTTTCCTGAAATCTTAGATATAATGCATGGGAAATCACAGGATGTTGTCTTTTTGCACATCCTTAATATGGCGATGAGGTACTATTTATCACAAACATCTTGTTTTCCTGTCCTTGCACTAATTATTGGACTTCATATGTCCTCACCTTTCTAGTACATACATGAACATGATACACATTCTTTGACCGTTTGAGGAAAAATATAATTCAGCTTTTTTCATTTGGTGGCCACTTTCTAGTACATATATGATACATATTTTAAGGAACTATGTATTATTATTTGTTGAGCAGGAATGGTCATATTAGGGATCCGACAAGCATACAGTTGCTTTTTGAAATTTCTCAGACTTTACATGATAATATGGAATTTATGAATGTAAAGGATGATGATAGCCAAGTGGCGCATTCAGTATCTCGCTTTGTGCACATGGTAACTTTTTACTTTGCCAACATTCTTTGGTTGCTATAGGTTTTTGCGATGATTCTGGTTTGTTGAGAATTGCCTCTAAATTGCTAGGTAGATTATGGAACAGAGATGGAACGCCATTTAGCATTTCTGGTTGATTGCCGAGCAAGCTTTGGCAGATTCAATGAACTTAAGGTTTGTCATTCTTTAGTTTCAGTTGATTTTATGAGATAAACTTTCCTTTTCATAAAAAAGTTACAAATGGCATATGAATATCATATTGCTCTACAACTAGAGCATTTTACCTGTAGATTGCATGCATAAGTTATGGGTAGAGTACTTATTTAGGTGGCCATTCTATTCCTGATTTAACCAAACATTGGAATATGAATGGCCAGTCCATTCCAACCCACTATACCATCCCATTTTTCACACATTACAAATGGTCCGTCCCATTCCTACCCATTCCAATTTCATTCCAATTCCTTAAAAACAATTCAGTGTAACAGACATGCTTTTATAAATGTAAAGTCTAAAGATCAAAAATTGTTTGTAGAGTTTTGGAAGAAAGAAATATTGTTTGGAGACACTTTGTTTGCAAATAGCCCTGGTAAAATATAATGTGAATCATGTGATATATAATCATGTTTTCTTGCAGGAAACTCTTGTTCACTCCAGCAATTCTTTAGCAATTCAATCTTTGCGATGTGCTAAGAAAGATCAGAGTTTTTTCAAATCTTGTGTCACATTTAGTGAGGTCACAATACCTTCTATTTCTGGTCAGAGACAATTTGATCTTTTTCTAGAGACTGCAGAGGTTGGTAATGGTATGAGTGCTTTTGGCACATTAAAGTTGTATATACTTTTCCAACATTTATTCATGGATTTGTGGTTTGAATTTTCAGGTTGCATTCTTAGGGGGCTTGGTTTCTCATGTAGATGGATTGATTGATTCAGGAATCGTCTGTTTGCAAAACTTGGACAGAGTTGACGGTAAGCTTATATCGTAAAACATGTAAAGTAGCCACCCAACCACTGTGGAAGAACTAAGAACCAATTCATAGCCAGCGAACCATTGTGGAAGAACTCATTAAGAACCAATATTTGAAAATGAATGCTACGCATTTGTTACTAGTGGCATATCTGGGGGAATTTTTTCGATGCTAAATTCTTAAAGTCTATTATCCAATAGTGGTGCTCAAAAGGTTTTAAGAACAGTATCACAGCTAAAACTTATTTATGTTGCTCAAACTATGCATTGTTCTACATTTATTTATTTTTTATTTATTTTTACTACCTCAAGGTAGAGCAGAAAACATAGTAATTTGGGTATCCTGACTTTTTTGTATTTGCTTTTGGGAAAAAAATTCAAGTCTCACATAGAATAAAGATAAGGCCGGAAATGAGCTTATAATGAGTGGCACCCCTGAGTCCCTGACTGTGCAAGCTTACCATTCTGTTAGGTTGAGTTAGGCCCAGCCCAAATTCTAAGATAGTACCAGAGCCTATCGATCTGTGCCACCTACCATTTATATTCACGCACCAAGCCACTAGTGCTGGACGTGAGGGGTTGTATCAGAAAAAAAAAAAAAAAAGCCTCGCATAAAATAATGATAAGGCCTGAAATGAGTTTGTCAAAATTAATAATCTTTAGATATTCCTTTAAGAATCTATAAAATAAAGATAAAGCCTGAAATGAGTTTGTTGTTTTGCTTAATTTTATAGGCGTTCGAACTCCAGCTGATGTTGAAGGACTAGTTTCATCTATTAGAAAGCTGTGTGGCTTCTTAATTATGGTCCCAGGTTAATATTATTTCAACTTTTCACATTGATTTTCATTAAAACATAAAAACCTTTTTTTTAAGTCAGGTCTCCACTATCTATAGCCCCTTCTCATATCTGTGTACTTATATTGATTTTCTTTAACTTTTTTGAAGGTAATATTAGTCTACCAGTCACCTATTTGCCAAATAACCTATTTACACTGATCAGCTCCCAATCATGGTCAGTTTTCTTTGGGATATATTGATAATTGAAACATATTATCTCCTTTTCCTTTTCAGTTGTTTGATGAATGAATTGGAAATCCCCTGCAGGTTTGACCCAAAAATGAAGACACAGATTTTTTCTGCTATCCTATTATTATTGACAACTTTATCACAAAAGGTTCTGCCATATCATGCAAATACACAGGTACTTATTTTGTATTTGTAAATTATGATTAAAAGCAACTTCTAAAATACAAAACATCATGGACAAAGCAAATGTTGATTTTCATAATTGAGAAAAGGCATGTCGGTTTCTTGTATGTCCAAACTTTGGAGTAATCGGTATAATGTATTTGGGTTGTTGAAGTATAAGGTTTTATATAATGTGTGGGAACTTTGACCTGTTTATTTTACAAAAACACTAACCATTATTTCTACTAAAACACTATGCTAGAGTCTTAATCCTACTAAATACGTAGGAAAAATTGAAATTTAAAGAAATATGGAAACAAATCCTAGGATATAATTTAAATATTCTGAATTTCTTTAAGCTTGTGTTCAGATAATATATTTGAAATTTTCAAAAATTGAAATTCTAAGAAATTCAATTCAATTACATGAATTTGCAAAATTACCTTGTTTGAATAAAGTAATTGAAGTGCCTTCATTTACAAAATGTATTGTTTGTAGTTTGTATTCTTTATGTATCATAATTGCCTGAGGATGCATCTTTTTTCCCTTTCCAGATACCAGGCAATGACATGTTATACTATGGGGATTCATCTTACAAGCAAGAACTTGTTTCTTTGTCTACGGCTGTTCTTGACAACCTACTTTGTGCCGTTCAACAAGAACCTTCCCGGGTATATTCGGTGTGGTTAGTTAACATTGTTTGATTTATTTGACAAATTTTAATTTGTACTGATTTATTATGCTTAATTGAAGACTGCTCGAGGTAGTATGGCACTTGAAGCTTGCAACTGCATTGCATCATCTTTCCTGGTAAGATGTCGTATAATTGTTTGAATTCCGGATTCTGTTTAACACTTGTAATCAATCTATTTATTAGTGATGTAGGAAAATTTTAAAATTGATGTACTCTAGTCTCTCTACTGTAACTAGTGTGTAAATTTGGTCCTTCAATATTTCTTTAGTGAATTGTTACAATTAAGACTCTCTTTACTCTGAACTTTCAAATTATCATTTTCTATTCAAATCGTCCACACAGATTGATCTGTACAATAATCTAGCGGGATATGGAACATTTCCTTTGATGGGAATTATTAATTCTTTTGTAGCATAATCCAGCTAGTATTCTGTTGATCAATTTAAGTTAAAGTCTTCATTCTTTGTTGTTATCACATTCAAAATGAACCTTAAAATGTTAACCTGCGACATTTCTTGGTTGGCAGCTAAGCGATGAAGTATCCTCTATTTGCCATACACTGATTGGAACTGCGAAATCATGTTTGAGTGCTCAAGACAGATGCCTCCAGACAACTATTCAACTTGTAAGCAAGCAATTGCCAACTTCTGTATGATTTTTGTCACTGACATAGTGACATTATATGGGACTATAATTAGTTTGAGTCATTCTTTTGTCTTTCCCGCTTTAGTTGTTAAGGAAAGGGTTCATTAATCTTTACGATTTACCAAAACGTCCTAGCTTAGACTTAATGGGATTTGTGTGGCATTATAGACTATAGTGTAGCTTTGTGTTTACAAAAAAGTAGGCTAGCAAGTTATACCAAAATTTCAAAATGTTATACTCAACAGAGTGACCAACATCATGCTATATCACAACAGATAGATTTTGTTTTTCATATTTATTAGTTCGTCTACTAATAACTAACGATATTGAACTGACTTTTATTACAGTGTCATTTGGGGTTTAGATTCTAATAAGTTTGATTTTATTTTTTTCAGTTTGAATTGTGACTATTCTCTATCTTTTTGAGTATTTTAGGATAGAGGATATCACAAACAACACTCATATGACACCTTACCACTTGTGCTAGATTTCCGTTGTTCTCTATCTCATAACACATGAAAGTGTAGTTTTGCATTATACGTTTTCTGGATTGTTTTTTAACTCAACATTTTCTAGAGTTGAGACACCTAATGGTACACATTACCATCCTTTTAACTTTGTTAATTGATTGAAGTTAACAGAAGGATTAAATTGAAATTGCACAATATTTTACTATAATGCAATGACCGATATCAAAATATTGATAAAAATAAGTAGTGAGGGATGTATGTGTGACTACCTGGTGTCTTGCCAGCTTTTCAAAAACTTCTCACTTATGTCCAATAGTTTTCTACCATGTGTTGTAATTTGATGTATGGTAAATAGACCTTTTTTTCTAGTATTAACAAAATATGATATTTGATCCCAAAAAAAGTGCTACAAGTTAGTTGTATGAGTTTAAAGGCCAATGATCTCAAAATATGTGTAGTAATATCTTTGTAATGCAACCAGTCACATGAGCCATAAAGTATTTGTATGAGTTTAAAGGCCAATGCTTCCATCCATGCACAAGTGGTGCATGGTGCACAAGTTAGCTGGTAGATAATTGGTTTATGTAAATGTGTAAATAAAGATGGAAAAGAGAAACAAAGATGTAGGTAGATAATTGAGTGATACAATAATAATAATAATAATATAATAATAATAATAATAATAATAATAATAATAATTTATTACAATTTGAATTATAGCCCTTTTTTTTACCAAACATGAATTTGTTATAGCTATAGTTTTTCTCATATATACAAATCAAACTTTTAATTTAGAAATGGACGGTATAAGACTAAGCAACTAGATGTTTTAAAAGGAAGACAATAAGCCAAACCTACAATAAAACGCAAACAAATAGAGGCATAATTACAAACAAGTACGTCAAAGAAATCGATAGATCTCCTACCAACCAATGAATATTTATTCTTAATCATATAAAAAATGATGATCACAAATAAACAATAAGAATTATACTACATATCTCTCAATGTAAAAACAAGAATAAAAGCCTAAAAACACCACCAAATCCCAATTAAATAATCCAAAATCTATAATAAAAAATCATCCAAAATCTATAATAATCCACCTAATCTATCTAACCCACTTCTTCCCATATCCTTTCTTTCAGTATCCCGTGGGAAAATCACACTTTCCATACCCTGCAACACAAATTCACATAACACAATCAAAATCTTCACTCATGCAAATATTTTAATTAATCACACAAAAACATGATTAACATTGTCACAAAAATAATAAAAATTGCAAAGATAGTTAGTTTGTTTACTTACTAGGAGGTTGTGTAACAACATAAGCAGCACCACCAAAATCGCACGTGCCAGAACCATGTGACATCTTCTGGTAATAACTATTGAATGCATACGAAGCATGTGCCTCCAATGTATTCGGATTATAACACATAGCACCCGGTTGAATAGGTGAACAATCAGCTCCACCTTCCCCACACGCATAATCAAGCGCGTGTTGTAACTTCTCCTCAGAATAACCACCATTCGCCACACACCATGTCTTCCCACTATTCCCCACCGGAACTTGACTCCTCCCTGTTCCACCCACCGGAGCCACCGCATCATACGATTTATTACTAATTTCTGTAACCGTTAACGGAATATCATAAACCTTTTTTTCACTAGGATAAAATAACCCATAGTTTCTCTCTGATGTGGGACCCGTTTTCTGATTCTCGTTAAAAAGAGCAAACAAAAACACATTAAGTGAATCCTTAGGTTTTAAAGGGGTCCCACTTCCATTCAAAACTCTCTTAACTAAATTTCCATTATATAATGCCGCATTGACTTCACTAGCTCCGATTTCATTACTATCACCTAATGAAGGCCAACCCGTTTCAGAAACGGTTATATTAACGTCGTTGTAGTTTAATGCTGACATGGCAGCATTAACGGCGTCAATTTGTGCGTCAAAAAGATTATCATACTTTAATCCATTACCAGAATCAATAACACCGGGGTTTTGCTTAAACAAAGCATAATCTAATGAAATTGTGTCTGAGTTCGCTACGTAAGCGAAAAAAGGGTAAGCGTTAACCATTAAATAAGAACCTGTTTGACGGAGAAACTCTAACATGGGTTTAATAACCGGTTCGATTAACTCGGATTTAAACGAACCGGAGGATGTAGGGTAAGAAGATTGTAGAGCGGAGAGTGCAATTGGTGAAGAGATTTTAATTGTTTTATCCAGGTTATTTTTGACAAGTGAAGCATGAACGTTTTTCATGGCGGGTACGAGGTAGTTAGTGGTGTTATTTGGATCTACGAAAACTTCGTTACCAACAGCAATGGCTTCTATTTGAGTTGCGGGGTAGTAGTTCATGATGTTGGTTTGGATCCATGTGTCAGTGTATGATTGGTCTGCGGCGGCGGAAGAGAGAAGCTCGTTTGGCATGGCAACAATAACCTTAATGTTGGAGTTTGCTAAAGCGGTTAAAACAGTGGCTTCGGTGTCGTAGAGCTTTACACGGTTGATACCTTGTGTTTTTAATAGCTCAACCACCTTTGACGGTGTTGGTAAATCATTCGCTATTCTTCCATAGTTGATTCCAATAGATCCTGCTTCTGCAAACAAGACAACAAACAAACACGTAAGTTAATCTATGAAAATCTATGGAACACAAAAACCAAACACAATATAGACAGTGACATATTGATGCGGATACTGACACGCCTAATATTTAGAGTGTCGGTGCTACATAGATGTTAATGTTCCAAAAAGAAGAAAATAGAAAGAGAAGAAGAGCAAGATTTATTTAGTATTTACCTGATGATGCAGAGAATGAGAGGATGAAGAAAAAGAAGAATAAGAATGCAAGAGAGTTAGCCATGTTTGTTTTGTTTCTAAGCATGCAGTTATTTTTCTTTCTTTCTATGTTTGTGGTTGTATTGTATTTATAGAGTAATTGTGGGTCTGAGCTGGTTAGAAGAAAAGAGTGGTGGGACCCACTTTGGACACCCACTCACCAAGTTATTTCAGTCTCAACCGCTGAGATTAGGTTAGAAAATTTTAGCTATGTTTTAATTCAAGATTTGTGGTAATAATTTGAGATTTTTTTATATTTTAGAAAAATATTTAGTTAACCTAGTGATATTATTACAAAGTATCTATTCATATGTATTTATTTTTACAAACTATCTTTATGTTTTTTTTTTACCACACTGTCTTTTTTTTTTTTGTTATATTACCAAACTAATTATGTTATAATATTTTTTTCAAAATATGTTTAGTTAATTATTTTTTTCAAAATATCTCGTGTCAAATTGAATTTTCACTTGTTAATACAATGAATATAAATATTTCAAAATTTTGTAAAATATCTTGACAAAAATCTGAGAATATAATTTAAAAGTTATGTTTATTTTTTTGTTACCATAATATTAATACGAAGTTTTTACAAGACCTCTGATTCATTATTGTTTCAAAGATTGTGTTTTATTTAGGGAAGTTATGATTAAATCTAGGTTGGATTTCTTTGTTATGCACGGGAAGAAAATAGTTATGAACCGTATTAGAAACAAGAATTAATGTTGTACCAAAAAAAAAAAAAAAAGAAACAAGAATTAATGAAAACGATAATAAGCAAAGATTTAGGAGGAAATAATTAAGTATCTTAGGTCACCTATATATTGGCCTTATACGTGTTGAACATTTAATTATGTCGACGAAAAGGACACGTTATCAATTTATTAAACTGCTGAAACGGGAAGAGTTTGTGATTGTTATTGTTGCTGCTTGTTGTCCATATATCTAACTACATGTAATGTAATGCTTATTGACTAAGAATGACAATGATGATAGGGCGGTTTCAATCCAATTATTTTGCTCATATATATGAACGTTGGACTTTGCCTCATGCTTGATTTGATGTTCTTGGCTTTTTTCACACTTCAGAATTAATTTTGGACTTTTATATATATATATATATATATTACTTACTAGTACTACTATATCATAAATTACATATGTATGTAACTACTATTAATATAGAAGTATAACTCTTAAAGTTATAAAAACAACCTTTGTAGTGGTAAGATCTGTTATAAGGTTACACGAATGATGATATATAGTATCGGTTGATAATCCATCAGATCTCTCGTCAACAAGTACTTTCTCAGTCATTTTTTACGAGCAAAAATTTCCATTTTTAGATCGATTGAATAATTAATATATTTAGTCTATATTATAGATTAAATACGTTAATGATTTAATATATTTAAAAAGACAAATTTATTTTATAATTAAGGCCCGAAAGATAGTATCTAAAAAGTGAAATTTATTTGAGTCTCAAGGTCAATCACCTAACCATCAAGATATTCAGATCCTCAAGTATTCAATTTAATTTAGTGTGTCCTTGAATAAGTTAAAAGGCATATGGACATCTATAATCTTAACAAAATAATCCACTATTTTCACTCTTCAAAATATTGTTCACAATCTTTTGGGGATCCACGTGGCTTTTTATTGTTTCAATTCTCCTTCAAAGTTATGGCCATGTGGCTAAACAATTCTTTCTCTAGCTTCTACTCCAATACACTCCACTATTGTGGCTATTGTGTCTGAATCTAATATTTTATTTTATGTGGTTACTGTAGCTTTTGTCTTATATGTCAATATCAACAGATTATTAATGAGGAAGAAATAAATGTATTAAAATTTTTATTTTTATTGTTTGGTAGTTATTGTCGTTATCTTTAAACATGCCATGTAAGTTTTGGAGAAATAATTTCTATCCATTGATGCTACAGTGTCATTAATTGTTACTATTTAGATATCTATATATATCTCAATCGAATTGTTGATTGGTCCATATATTGCCATTTTTTTTGTTTCATTTTTTCAACTTTGTGTTTTCAGAAAAATTGCAATGATGCTCTAAATTTATTTTTGTTAGTATACTTAGGATGAAAATAAGAAATTTTTCTCCTTTACAAAAAAATTCATGCAGTATTTTTTGTTCTTCTAATATGATTGATCCTTTCCATAATACATGTTTAGCTTCTCATCTAATTATTTAGCATATGAGTCTTTCCATAATACATGTTTAGCTTCTCATCTAATTATTTAGCATATGAGTCTTTCCATAATACATTATTATGAATAGAGTAAAAGGCATTTTTTTATTTAATTCACGCTGAATAATCAAAAAAGAGAACATGGGGAAATAATCAACAAGAGAATTAAAATTAAAATATGGATATTCAGTCTTTTTGGGATGTGGTATTACAAATAATAAATGGGGTATTTTAGTCTTTTCGGGGGCGTGGTTGATAAATCAAAAGTATTAATTAGTAGTAAAAAAACAAAGCTTATATATTATACTTCACTTAATAGTAAATAAATAAATGGTTAATTACCCGTGGTTACATTGTTATTAGCCAACACCAACACTAAATACCCAGAGTGTATGGTGTTATTTGTTGTCAGATGCACTAGAAAACTTCGCCTTGGGAGGATATTATTGCGGCGCGAAATATATATGAAACATAGTCGCCTCCGAACTTTATTTATCCCACAAAAGAGAAAAGAAAATATCGATAAAATCTTGGGTGAAACATGGTTTGAGAACCATGAAAAAGGTTCGGGAGTTGTTTATGTGAGAGAAATGTATAGGCCCTCTTGCATCTGTTGTACTCAACAGGAACTTACAGTTTTACGCTAGTTAAAAAATAATTGTTCATATGTTGGTTTCTATATATTCTCTTATTATTAAACAAAAAAAAGGATGTTTTATTAGGGTGTTTGATGAGATGTTTTGATCTAGTACGTTAGATTTTCTCTTTTCACTCTATTTATTTAATTTTTATCAATTAAAATGAGGACTGCACAACATCACGAGACATAAGTAAGGGACTGGGCTCATCCGGGTCGGAAAGAAGACATACACCTCATTGCCCCTTTTCACTTTAATTAATAAGTTCCTTTTATTTGAGAATGAGGACTGCACAACATCACGAGATATAATTTAGGGATTGGGCTCATCCGGTTCGGAAAGAAGATGTACGTAAAATTCCCCCTTTTCAATCCATTTGATAAAAATAAAATGGTATTCATTCATTAAAATTAATAGAATATATCAGTTCCGGACATAACTGAGATTTATCCGCAGGGGATAAATGAGGGTATGTTCTGACCCGACCTCAAGTTCACATCTCCGAGAGATTGTCCGTTTTGGGATTAATCAATCACGGTTTTGTCCTTTGTAGAAAATGAGCCTCGGTAGGTTTGAGGAGTGTGGCATGTTGTATAAACTACCATTAAACCTCAAGTTCCAAGCGATGTTGGACTTAAGGTGAACCATAACAACATCAATTACAACCACATATTCAACAAGCGCAATAATACGAAATATCAACAAGCGCAACAATACGAAATATCAACAAGCGCGTAAAAGATGACAAATAATACAACGTCGCACAAGACGACGAACAACACAACGCCGCACTTAGACAATGAAGTCACAAAAAAACACACAAAAGAAAACCTGATATATATAAAAAAAATCGCTTATTTATATTAAAAGAGAAGAAAAAGAAAATGTTGAGAGGTGATTCTAGGCTAAAATTAACCTAAAACCACCCCTCCAATGAACAAGGGAGAAAAATAGCTTTAGAAAAGAAGTGATAAATTTTTCTCTAAGAAAAAACGTAGAAAGAAGGTTAAAGAGATGAGTATGGATGTAAGAATGCATGAAACAATAATTAAATAACTTAAATAAAATCTATCTCCAAATAACTTGTTGAGCTTTCTTCTTGACAAGATGACAATCTATCTCCAAATGCTTTGTGCGTTCATTGAACACATGATTTGAGGCAATGTGTATACCTCTTTGGCTATCACAGTACAATTTTGGAGGTTTGCTACAATGTATGCTTAAATCTTTCATGGATACAATAGCCATATTATCTCACAAGTAGCAGTTGAAAGTGCATGATACTCAGTCTCTGAAGATAATTTGCTTTTTTGCTTTCCAAGACACAAGTGATGAGCCCAAAAAGAATAAGTGTCAAAAAGAATAACGATGCAGGCAACTCTATAGTGAGTTATAGTAGAATTGTGCATAAATTGACTCAACTATTGTATAGCAAAAGGGATATCTAAGATCATCTCCGATAGTGAACTCAATATTTGAGTACTTAAAGGGTCTCACGTGTACACATCATTTAATTATAATTTTTTAATAATAGTATCTAATAAACACTCAATCTATCCAACTCAACATATATCTAAACAGTTCTTAATGGGTCCCGCAAATAACCCTACATCATTTATAAATTATTATATATATGTCATAGAGTATGTTGGAGAATAAAAATAACATATAAAAATGTGTGAGACCCATTAAAAACAAGAAAGAGAAAATGCTTATTCAAGAATAAGTATTTAAGAGCATGAACATCACGGGTGGCTGACACTGCAATGCCACCCTTGTGTCATTAAATAATAGTACATAAATTCAATTCATGTTGAACAGTAAAGCTATCGATGCCAAACAAGACTACCGTAGTTTTGGTTATTTCAACCAATTATTTATTCAATAAAATTTAAAGTTAGTGTATATTGTGTGATTTGTGGAACCTATTTTAAATTTAGATGAGTGGTATGAATATTTTAAATTTTTAGATGAGTGATTTAAATAATTAAAAATTATAAAATAATATATTATATAAAGTGGGACCCATTTATACCACCCACATGAGTGACGTGGATTTGGGTGGTCTATAATAGGCATCATTTTTTCATGTTCTCCAATGGAAGTATCTATTAAGTACTAGTTCTTAATAGGTACTAGTTCATAAGAACCTATGAAGCCCCGATACGAGATATGATACGGATACGATACGAGAAAATTTTAAAATTTAAGATACAATACGGATATGATACTTTAATAAAACATTAAATATATAAATGTAAAATATATAAACATAATTAAATTCGATAATAAAAAAACATTCATATTATTAAAATTATCAAAACTCGTAAATTACATATCTTAAGTATTATCAAAATAGCAAGTCATCATGCGCATATTCACTAATGTCCTATAACATTGTCATTCATTTCCTATATTCTTCATATTTCTTTGACAAAAATTAAAAATTTGTATGCACATAAATTAAATATTTAACCCTTCTGAGATCCATTTTATTTCTTTTCAAAAAATGGATAAAATAGAAAATCAGATACTTCTCTGATATGTATTGAGAAGTATCAGGCAAGTATAGCAAAAGTGTCTGTATTTTTTTATTTAAAAATTAAAATTTAAACTTTGGATACTCCCTCGATACGTATCAGGAAATATTTGACACGTATCAGTATCAGATACGGTATTTGACACAATACTTGATCAATTTTGGAATATTGAAGCTTCATAGATAAGAACCTATCAATGAAGATGGTCTAACATAGTGGTAGTGAGATACAATAGCTTGCCCAACAAGCCTTTTGTAAACTGATATGTCCTCAAAGAGTTCTGCATCTTGACGAAGCTTTATGGAGGGATCTAATAGAGCTTGGTATATGGACTGAGGTCTGCGGGCCAACCCGTTTAACCCGAGCCCGCATAGACTTAAGTCCAAATTTTTTGACTCGTTTATATTTTGGCCCGTGTGGGTTGGACCGCTAATACTGCGGGTTATAAGGGTTAAATTCGCGGGTTCACGGGTTGACCCGTATAACCTGCCTTTATTTTTTTTTTTAAAAAAAATTAGTTAATTATATACAATGTATTAGTACAGTGTTATTTTCTTTTTGAATTGATTGATATAGAATTTTTTGTTGTACTTTTAATATTGGTTTGACCTATTAAAGTTATTTTCATTAATTATTTTAACAAGACTATTGAAGTTTTTATTACATATAATTGGTGTTTATCTTATGGATTTGAGAATTATGGTGTGAAGAGAAAGAATGATAATGTGAACTAGTTAAATTTGATTTTGGTTTCATTACCGGCAAAAAGAAGATAGATAAATTTAAAAAAATCACAATTTTTTTTTATAATTTCAAATATTTTAGTTTTATTTTAAAAAAAAAATTATTTTTTTTATAAATGTAATAGTCCGCGGGTTTATGCGGACTGTACTCGGACCAACAATTATAATCTGTTTATATTTAGTGACGAGTTTGTTTGCCCCGTTTAATATGCGGGCTTATGCGGGGCGGGTTAAATAGGGCGGGCTAGCCCGTATATCCAACTCTAGGATCTAAGGTAGTAGTTCAATCCCTGCAGACTGCATTTGCGTTCAGAAGGAAATTAAAATCACTTGATGTCCAAAATAGACTCTTGAACCATACTCCTTTCATTTCTTTTTATTTTTCATTTTAGAAAAAAAAAGTATATAGTTCAAATTATTTGCCGTTTTAACAATTTAAGGTTTTATTTTGTCTATTATATCATCATTCATAATTTTTTTTATTAACTAAATTTAATATAAATTTTTTACTAAACTTATTCATATATAATTTTTTTATTATTTTTGTTTTGTTTCTATTTTTTAGAAAGAGAAAATTGATAAAATTCCCTTTCCCTCCTCCTCTAATCACTCACTCGCAGAGGTCGGCGACGATCTACGAAGGAGAAACAAAGGCTCCATAAAACTAAACCCTAGAATTTCAAAATTCGCACATTCCTCTTTCGTTCAATCCCAATTTCCAATCTTCAATGGGTCGACCCGAACCATGCGTTCTCTTCTCTCATACCTTCGTTCATTCACATCTTGACGAGTACGTCGACGAGGTATTCGATTTTCAATCCTTTCAGTTATATTCTCAACTTGCATTCTCTGATTTTCAATGTTCGCTGAAAAAATTGAACAAATTATACTGTTCGGTGAAGTTTGAACTGTGTTTCACTGAGTATATTGTTTTTTTTTTTTGCAGGTGATTTTTTCGGAACCAGTTGTTGTTAGTGCGTGTGAGGTTTTGGAACAGAGTGCAACATCGGTTGCTCAAGCAGTACCACTTGTTGGGTATGTTTTTGTGATTAGTTTGCTTGCTTGGTATTGAGAGTTTGATAGTTGTATTGTTTGAAAATGTAGGTTAGTTTGGATTAACTTGTAGTTGTACTAGTAACTTACTAGAGGTTTTCTACTAAAATAAATTCACGATTTCGTGGTTTTAGTTCGTGGTTTTAGGGCCGATTCGGATTGGCTTATTTGGATTTATCTACTGACATAAACACTTGTGACTTGTGAGACTGACTTTGTAGGAGAGCTTGTGAAAAAGACTCATGACATGTCGCTTAAGCTATTTTTAGGTTATTACAAGAAGATCTTTTTTAGGATAGTTTATGAAAACAACTTGTAGCTTATATGAAAACAATTAGACTTGCCAAACGTTAGTTGTGTCAAGTGGTGTTTGGCGTTGGACTTGGTAGGGAGGACCACGGTTCGATCCCCCGCAATTGTGTTTGGGAGGGGACTGGAGCCACTTGATGTCAGAACTGACCCATGAACCTAATTAAACTGGTGGTGAAAAAAAAAAACAATTAGACTTTATTTTGTATGTTGTTATTGACATAGCTTATACATAAACACTTTTATATGATAAATGCTTCTTCTATAAACACTTAATTAAGTTGTTTATCTAAATAGGGTGGCAGGGTCTTTATATATACACATAAGTCTTTATAAGCATATAGATGTTTATGCGATTTTTTTTTTGAAATGGTGTTTATGCAAAAGTTAATGGCAGAATATATGCAACATTTGAAATGAATTAGTTAATTTCAACTTTTATAAGAAGCAGTTATTTAAATCTGTCATTGTTATCAGAAGATTGTTTTCCATGTTTGTTTGTCTTTACTTGATTTGTTTAAATAGCCCTGAAGATCATAGAACAAAGGAATATCCCGAACCTACACCTAGGTATTGACCGCGAGTCTCTAATATTCCAGAAACAGAATAGTATACTAAGATAAAATGTAATAGAAATAAAAAAGGGAGAACTCATTACCTACTCTTAGATAAACTGGTATGTAGTGTAATTTGTGGTTAATAGCTTTTACTAGTATTGGATGACCACATTATATTATGTAATGTATAGGACCGTTTTATATACTGGGTTGATTTTGCTCACGCTTTCGTCCATCCAATTGATTGTTTATGTTTCTGATTTTGTCGGGGGCCTATTGAAGATTTTGAAATCAATTTGTTTATTGCTGGAAACCTTTTCAGGGCGACTTCACCTCCATCGTTTGCCATAGAGGTGTTTGTTCATTGTGAGGGAGAGACGAGGTTTAGAAGACTTTGCCAGCCTTTTCTCTATTCACAATCTTCATCAAATGTATTAGAAGTGGAGGTATATATGACATTTTAGACGATGTTCTAATAATTTGCATGCTATTATTTATTAACAATGTTAGGTTCCTTGTCCTCTACTTTCTGAACTCTGAGTATTTGATTGTGTTTTTATTTCTGTTGGACTTGGTCTGCTGCCATTTCATGCAGTTATTGATTTTTTTTTTTCACAGATGTGAAAAATGTCACAAAGTAACTTTGGTGTGTGTCAATTTCTAAGTCTCAATTTTTGTCATTAGATTATGGGTGCGTTTGTTTAAGCTTTTTTTTCAAAAAAATCTATTTTTTTCCTAAAAAAAATCATTTTTTCTATTTTACATGTGTTTGTTTCAGATTTTTTTAAAATCATTTTTTTAAAAAAAATCATTTTTTCCTTCAAAATGAAAAGCTATTTTGAATAGCTTTTTTCAAAATCTATTTTTTTAAACAACATGAACCATATGTTTGTTCTCAAAAATGATTTTTATAATTGTAAACAAACACAAAACAACTTTAGATTTTTTTCAAAATCTCTACAAAATAAATCTATTTTTTTAAAATAGATTTTTTTAAAAAAATCTATTTTATTTTAATCTCAAACAAACGCACCCTAAAACATCTTGATGACATTAGTGTCCTTGCTATTATGTCCTCATCAGTTTTGCTTTGTAAATATTGGTGCTTGAAGATTTTTTTTGACCTGAGTTGCACTAATATATTAAGTTTGGTGATTTAATGAAAAAATTATCACAGTTTTGTGTACTCAAGGATGTCTTTTACATATGTATGTACTTGTTAGTACTATTGATTTGATAAAGATTCGCAGTGGATGACTTGCCCTGTGACTTGTTTGTAATTTGGCCAACCTTTCAAACCTACTGTTATAATTTTTCTATTTAAAATATTTACTGTAACAACATTTCCAATGCTTGTTTCTCTTTTTCAGGCTGTTGTCACTAGTCATCTAGTTGTGAGGGGCAGTTATCGCAGTTTGAGCTTGCTTATATATGGGAACACAGCCGAGGATTTGGGTCAGTTCAACATTGGATTTGATGACAATGCGTTGACTGATCTTGTTGATTCTACTGAGGGGAAGCTTGAAGACCTGCCACTTGCATTGCATTCTACTGATTTTTCTATTGAAGATTCACGTTCTTCATTGAGTGTCTTGTCTATTCCAGTTCCTGTAGCAGATATTTCTCTTGAAGTCAAACTTTTTTTACAGTTGATGTTAAAGATTTTAGAATTATCGGAGATTGGGGATAATGAACATATTGGGGACGATGGACATAAAGTTGTAAGTACTGTAGTATCAGCAATCTCTTCCTACATTTCTGGTGACATATGTGAATCAATCAGTGGAAGATATCAAATAGGGAAGAGATATGAGAAGTTTGAAGAGTTGCACAATGTTGTTAACGAGGCAAGAAAAGAGCTCACTGTTGTCTATAAGGTTTTTCGGAAAAAAATTGGGAGTGAATCCTCTGAAAGTTCATCAGATTATTCTGATTTGGAGACTGAAATATTGGACTCCAAAACACTGGTTGATATGTTTAACCAGATTAATCATTTCAGAAGGCTCTCTTCATCTATTCGAGATCACTTTCTTTCTCGGGTAATCTATTGTTTTCCTCGTACTTGTTGTATACCAGCATCTGCCCATTAGTTGCGAAAGTTTATTTTTTTGTTGACAATTAGTTGAGAAAGTTAAAATCATATTAATTCACTCCCCCCATATTTCTTATGTGCTTGTCTTTTTGTGTGTCTTTTTACCTACTTATGTGTCCATATGCTTTACTGCAGAGTGAGCATGCTCTATTAGGATTGAGCATGGCTTATTTACTGTGTTCTGGTCGGGAGAGCTGTTTTCAGTTTGTTAATAGTGGGGGAATGCAGCAGATTGAAATGTTTTTTTCCAAGGATGGCCAGAATTCTACTACTATTACACTTCTGCTTCTTGGTGTAGTAGAGCGGGCTACTAGGTATTCTGTTGGATGTGAAGGCTTTTTAGGTTGGTGGCCTCGGGAAGATGAAAGCATCCCCTCTGGTGTCAGTGAAGGTTATAGCTATTTATTGAAGTTGATACTGTCAAAACCTCGACACGATGTTGCCTCTCTTGCAACCTACTTGCTTCATCGTTTGAGATTTTATGAAATTGCTTCAAGATATGAGGTATTGCATTCAATGAAGGCTCTTGATTTTAAACTTTTTTCTTTTAAGGACTTCATCTTTATCTTGTGATAATTAAATTTTTGCCAGTCTGCAGTTCTGTCTGTGTTGGAAAACACCAGTTCTTTTGGCAGGGTAACAGATGTTACTTTGAATATGCTCAGTTCTGCTGAAGTTCTGCTCAGAAAGCTCCTGGTCAGTTTTATTTCCATAGAGTGTAACTTTTGTAATACTTAAAACAAGTTGTGAACAAAATTTAATTTTTCCATACAACTTGGGCTGATCTATTTTGGATTTGGAGTGTTAATTTGTCAATGTAACTTCGGAATAAGTTTATTGTTAATGTTTGTTGACAAGTACTATTGCAGAAATTGATAAATTCACGAGGTCCAATTGAAGATCCTTCTCCCGTGGCATGTGCAAGTAGATCATTGATTACTGGTCAAACAAATGGATTGTTGTCATATAAAACAACATCCAACTTGATCAGCTCTTCAAGTTGTTGCTTTTCAGATTGGGATATTGATTCACATTTGTTGGGACTATTAAAGGTATACTGTTAACCATTTTACTGTTACTTGTTATTATTGCTAAATTTTTTATCCACTCAAGGTTGGGATACAACTATTTAAGCATCGTGTGCGTGTATCTCTTCAGTGCAGTCTTTTGTGCCTTGTCTGTATATATCAGTAAAAGAAGATAGTTAATTTCTATGACTATAAATGTTTATCGGACCAATGCTTATATTTATTCAATGATCACATGATCTTGGATGCAGGAGAGGGGATTTCTTTCATTATCAACTGCACTGTTGTCATCATCTATACTGCGTGTTGAAAGGGGTCATGCCATGGAGATATTCATGGATGTTACATCATCTATTGAGGCCGTGATTCTATCATTTCTTTTTTGTCGTTCAGGTTGGCTACAATTAACATATGCACACACATTGGTTGATGATTTATCAGAAAAACTAGCAAAGAAATATAACGATTTAAATTGCTTTTCTCCAACCGTTGTAGGCTTGATATTCCTATTACAGGATCCTGAACTTTCTAGTACTTTAATCCGTGCCTTTAAGGGTGGTCATCACGGCAATAAGGAAGATAGTATTCCGCTTCGATATGCTTCCGTTTTGATATCAAAGGGTTTCTTTTGTAGTCCAGTGGAGATAGGAACAATAATTGGGATGCATCTAAAAATGGTTGGTGATGCCCCCAAAAATACTCACAGCACCTCTTTACTCATTCCCTCCTCTTTAATGTTTGTTTATACCTAATTGCAATAATTTTCATATTTGGTCTAGGTTAATGTGATTGATCGTTTGCTTTCAACAAATCCACAATCGGAAGAGTTCTTATGGGTTGTATGGGAACTGTCTGCTCTCTCAAGGTAGACATTGCTGTATTTTAATTTCTTTCCGTAATTGAAGCTTAACTATTAGAACATTTGTTTGAGTTGTGAATGAAACCTGGTGATGATTTGTAGGTCTGATTGTGGGCGCCAAGCATTGTTTGCTTTTGGAAATTTTCCAGAGGTATGCACAAAAATATACTTTCACAAACCATAATAATGTGTGGCGGGGACTTTTAGGCCACTTAATGGATAATATTTTGCACAATGAATATACTCATGGCATGACGTTTGGTATTTTTTTTTTTAATAAAAAAGTATGAATTTTGTATTTTACCTGGAATTACACTTTCTTATTATTTACCTGAATAAAATAGTTGACAATTTCATTTCTGACTTAATGCAGTGGCATAGGCTTTTAGGTCACTTAATGGATAATATTTTGCGAAAGTAATAATATATCCATGGCATGATGTTTGTTCTTTTTATAGATCTAGTTAATTAAAAGGAGTTTTTGTATATTTGCTTAGACGGTTTAGTATGCGATATATTGCTTTTTATACTTAAAGTACTTCCGCCCTTTTATTTTCTGTAGGCTGTTTCCATCTTGATTGAAGCATTAAGTTCTACTAAGGAATCTGAATCTGTTGGGAAAAACAGCGGTAGTCAATTCACTCTGTTACCTTTCTTACATAATAGTGGCATGATTTCTTGTTCAATGATCTAATCTGCTGGTTCCTGTTCTGCTGATTTCAGGATCTTCACCAGTAAATCTTACAATATTTCATTCAGTTGCTGAAATTATTGAAGCCATTGTTACCGATTCAACATCATCATCTTTGGGCTCTTGGATCAGACATGCTATAGAACTTCATAGGGCTCTGCATTTCTCTTCTCCAGGTTCTAACAGAAAAGATGCTCCCTCACGGCTGTTGGAATGGATAGATGCTGGTGTAGTATACCACAAGCATGGGGGTATTGGCCTCCTACGTTATGCAGCTCTATTGGCTTCTGGAGGAGATGCCCAGTTAACTTCAACTAGTGTCCTAGTTTCAGATTTGACTGATGTTGAAGATGTTGTCGGAGAGTCTTCTGGTGGCTCTGATATTAATGTCATGGAGAATCTTGGAAAGTTCATATCTGACAAGTCTTTTGATGGTGTTACTCTTCGTGATTCTTCTCTGTCACAGTTGACAACAGCATTAAGGATTTTGTCTTTTATTTCTGAGAACCCGGTATGTTATAGTCAATTTTGAATGGGTTCATTGGTAGTTATAATTCCTATCTTATGACAGTTTGTCTATGCAGACTGTTGCCGCGTCTCTCTATGATGAAGGTGCTGTTACAGTTATTTATGCCATTTTGGTCAACTGCAGATTTATGCTTGAGAGGTCCTCAAACAGTTATGGTAAGTTAATTACTATACTTGTTATAATACGTCACATATATGGATAGATTATGACATCAAGTATGGTGAGACTCTTTCCCTTATAACGGGATAGCTACATGATACACAACATATATTGTATTTTTTTGTAATTGTTTTCCAGTATTTGTGAATTTAAATGTTAACTTTGTTTACTTAGGGTAATTGTTTTCCCGATATATATTTTCCATTTGAAAATTCTAAATCTTGTGAAACATAATGAACAATAGTACATGAATGGAATAAAAAGAGAATAACTATATGGCATTGATTTTTGTTCTTTTTTGAAAGATTAGATCACTCTCGGCCGGTTCTTATAATTTTGGCGTAAATGATAAATTTCGTTTTCTCGCTGGTTATATCTCATGTGGTGTTGTTTCCACTGCCTTAGATGAAATTCGGTTAATGGTAAACGTAGTTGTAATAGGTAACACATACCTAGAAATTGTAAGTATCACATGCCTATAAATTTTGAGCAAGGTTTGAGCCTTTGAGGACTCATCATAGAGCACACCATGTCAAACAAGGTATACCTAGATTCCAATGTGAAGATGATGATCAAATCCTCAATTTGATTATGTTTTTTGTTCTATGGTGAGTTCACACAATCTTCTAGGAGTTTGTTTTCACTTGTGGTGCTAGTCACTACCCTGGAAAAAATAGTTAAATTAAGACGAAGCAATCTTATAGGTTTCTATGAAGTGTCATGCTTAAATAGTAATCTAATCATTAAGGGGATGGGTTTCTTATTGAACCAATATGCTTGAACATACATGGTAAATAAATGCAATATGCTTAAACACATCTGATAGGGCAATATGCTGCTCCTTAGAAAATATAAGATATGGTACGTTTAGTATTGGTGGACTAATGCTCCCACATATGCAGGGTCTGGAAAGGGGTCCCAACATTTTGGTGTATTGTAGGCAGCCTTACCCTGTTTTTTAAACAAGAGTCTGTTTCAAGGACTTGAACCTGTGACCTTTCAGTCACATGACAACAACTTTACCGTTGCGCCAAGGCTCCTCCTATATATATATATATACACCAAAATAAAAATACTTGCCTTACCGTATCCTATAAAATGAATTAACCATCAACCACGTAATGAACTGCATTAATCTCGTATTTGTACGTCATTAACCACAACCATCTATCTTAGCCTGAACAGTAACATACATTGTCAGGAATACAATGTCTCTTGTGTGGCAAAAGGACATTTTTATTTTCTTATACGTGTATATTTTGTTATGTTTTTGGACCATCACCCCCATTACTTGTACTCCCTTTCTGCTTGCTTTAATACAATATTTTCTGTCTTGTTAGTAGAAATTTCATATAACTATTATTCTTTCTATAACTTGGCATATGAATTTTTCCCATGTTTTTGAACAGATTACCTTGTTGATGAGGGTACAGAGTGCAATGCTACATCGGACTTACTACTGGAACGCAATCGTGAGCTGAGCATAGTTGATCTATTGGTTCCTTCTCTTGTGCTACTGATTACACTTCTGCAGAAATTACAGGTATTTCCTCTAGAGATTCATAGTTTTCTTATATGTAGCCATTTGTTTCAAACTTTGGAAAATATTATACTCCATTTCAAAATAAGTGTCACTATAGAGAAAATAAATTGTTTCAAAATTAACGTCACTCTCACTTTTCAATTCAAAATTTCCAATTGTGCCTTCTAATTATTGCTATATGCACTATTCCCGATGCATTATAATTCACTTTACATTTATAATGATGAAAAACACCAATAGTTGATTATTCTGTCTGCAAAAAACCTTAAACAACTTTAATTTTGAAATGGAGGGAGTATTTAGAATGTGTTCTTGTATCATACTCATCAAAAGGTCGTTGTAAAATATGTAAACAATTTGCAAGGTATTGGATTGATTATCACTTGTCTCTATCCCAAAAACAATGTAACCTAGTTATTTCTTCAAGTTTTGGTTTAAATGAGGGAATTCAATATTGTATTATTTGATAATTTTCCCTCTCTTGACATGTCATGTAAATATTTATTCTAAAAGCAAATAGATGAGGCTTTAATGTGGCGTTGTTTATAGTATCATTCCACTGACTGACTGTAAATGGAGAGATTAATAAAGGAAACTGTAAATGAAAATCATTGTGTAGTGCATTCTTGATATAGATTGTTTGATTGCAATTTATAGGAAGCAAAGGAACAACACCGAAATACAAAATTAATGAATGCTCTTTTAAGAGTACACAGGGAAATAAGGTACTCTTGGTTTCCTTTCTCTTTGCATCTGATTTGGGAATCACTCTATTTTCTTTAAGTTGATTAAATCCTGGTCATTGCAGCCCCAAGCTAGCTGCATGTGCAGCAGAGTTATCATCTCCATATCCTGATTACGCGATTGGTTACGGAGCTGTCTGTCATTTGATTGCGTCTTCCCTTGCCTTTTGGCCAGTACATGGCTGGAGTCCAGGTCTTTATCACACCCTTCTTGCCAGCGTTCGGGGTACTTCGTTGTTGACATTAGGTCCAAAAGAAACATGCAGTTTGCTCTATCTTTTGGTATGCTTATTCCATTTAAACTATTACTCTGTTAGCTGTGTTGATGCTGTTATTTCTTTAAATACTTTATGTTGATTTGTGCACATTCCATTCATCAAAACCATGTTATTTTTCAAGACATGTATAACAAGGTTACTGTTTATATGAATGCTTTTTTTTCTTATTGCAAGAGTGATTTGTTTCCTGAGGAAGATATTTGGCTTTGGATTGGTGGAATGCCTTTGTTAACTACACGAAGACTGTTGGCTGTGGGAACCCTATTAGGGCCTCAGAAGGAGAGATATGTCAATTGGTATTTGGAATCTGGACCACTTGGGATGCTGGTTAGCCAGCTGGCACCACACCTTGACAAAATTGCTGAGATTGTACAACACCATGCCATTTCTGTATGTACTTTCTGTCTGGGGTGAATTTACATTTTCTAATATGGAGTAGGCATTGTTGGTGAAAAACTGAGATTTATGTGAATATTTGTCAATGTGTCATTCTGATTTTCTGGCAGGCATTAGTAGTCATTCAAGATCTGCTGCGTGTTTTTGTAATTCGCATTGCTTGCCAAAATGCTAAGTATGCGTCTATGCTTTTGCAACCATTATTGTCATCGATTGCTAGTCATGTTTCGGAATCATCTCCATCAGATAGTGATGCTTACAAGGTAAAAATCCTATGAACACCATATTTAGAGCATGTAGTTTATCTAGTTTGACATTTTCTCCTTTATTTTCAGGTTTTGAGGCTTCTTGATTTTCTTGTCAGCCTATTAGAGCATCCACTTGGCAAGGTCATTGAACTAATATTTTTTCTGCCATTCCCTTTGTTCTCCTTTCATATTATCATCATGACTATTCTGAAATGTGTAGTTTTAGGATTGGCTGTTGGTTATAATAGAAGTTTTGCATAATATAAATCTGGTCTACATTTTATCTATCAGGGCCTATTGTTGAGACTGGGCACTCTTGAGACGCTAACGAAAGTACTGGATAGATCATTTGTCATTGTTGACGTTGATGGAAAGCCAACTCCTGATGGTAGAAGTTCTGCAAAGTACAGCTTTAATTTTTTTAGTTGGTGTCTTCCGGTATACAAGTTTATCATCCTTCTTTTTAATTCAGAAACTTCTCAAAACTACTCCCAAAGACATGACTTGTGAGTAATGTATTTTCCTGTCCGTGTTGTCAGTTATGTTTTGTTCAATTTTGAACACTAAGTGATCAATTTGCTGATTGTTTTTGGCAGTAAATTTTTTGAAAAGATGAGTGACGAAGATTATGCCCTCATTTTACATTATCTTTTGAAGAGTTGCCAGGTGATTCTCCGATCATGTCCATACATACTCTTAGATCTGCTTAGACATTGTGTTGTTACTGAGATGCCCTTCTTCATTTAGATACCATTCAGGGAAAAGGGATTGCCATAATTCTTGGCTTAAGACTCATTGTATAGTTTAAATTGTAGTGCTTCTTTTCATTGCTTTCAATATTAACCAAGAATTTTGATGTTTCTAGGTCCTACCTGTTGGAAAAGAGTTACTGGCTTGTCTTATAGCTTTTAAAGAATTAGTCTCATGTAGTGAAGGTCAAATGGCATTTGAATCAATTCTTTCTGGTATCCACTATAGTGGTCGTGAACTTGATCAGAAAGATGACATGGATGTAAATTATAATGTTCCCAGTATAGCAGAGTGGAGAAAATGCCCTCCTTTACTTAGCTGTTGGATAAAGTTGTTGAGATCAATTGACACAACAGAGGGTTTATCGCCGTATGCTATTGAAGCTGTCTATGCTTTATCTGTGGGGTCTCTGCAGTTTTGCATGAATGGGGACAGGTGAGATTTAAGTTTCTTGGTTGGTGTTTTTGATTAACTTCTATGTATGTGCTTATGTAAACTGTTGGAAATTCCGCCATCATAGCAGTCTGCCTCCCGCCGCCTAATTGTGGCATTTGGGTTGCCTTCATTGCAGTCTCCAACACTTTCATTGTGTAGTGTTTATATAGCTTGGGCAACCCTCACCTTACAAGCCGGTTTTGTAGAGATGGGTTAGGCCCAATATAAAAATCTCACAAACTTTTGAAAAAAAATTCCTTTAAATTTGTGTGTTCACAATATTGATTTCTAAGAATCTCATGTATTCTTTTAGAACGGAACACCTGAAGTTATGTAAGCATTGTTCTCCCTCTTTTTCGGCTTCCTTGATAGCAATTGTGATGATATGCAGAATACAATTGTCAGTTGCTACTGTGGAATTGCTATTGAAGATTAATTTAGCTATAAACTGAAAGCTGATTATTTTATTAATTAATAACTATTAATTTAGCTGTTGAAGATCAATTAACACAAATTATGATTATGAATAAATTGGTTCTAAATTTATATGCATTCTAACTTCTACAGTGGATCTTCTGGTTTATCCTTGTCTTTATTGTTAAAGCCTATGATTAGGGTGTTTGTTGTAAATATTTTAGAAGATCGTACTACAAATATGCTAGAAAATAATTTTCAATTTAAACAATTATAGACAAATTACAACAACAGAAGACATTTGGTCGAAGTAGTTCTTCAGTCAATTTACATATTTGAATGAAAACAAGGTTGTGATTTGTATGAAGTTTTGATTTTTTCTCGACATCGCAAGTTTCTTTGCATTGAAATGAAGGCTCTGATTTGTATAAAAGTTTCTCTGCACTTTCTCCTTATATTATTACTGTTTGGGATAATTTAGCAGGATAGATTAACAGTTTCTTTGTTGGTTAGTTTGATTTCTGATAGAGTTGTCGCCTTGAAGTACCTCTTTGGACTTTCTGATGAGGTGACAAGATCATTTGACTTTCCTGAAGAAAATATAAACTACATACTAGATTTGAGTACTGTGTTAAGTTCAAAGGCTACTGTGGATGACTGTTTGGTCACCTCTCACTTGCAAATCCCGTTATACCAGGTAAAACTCCATTTCAATACAGCTTCCTGCTTATTATTTTTTCCCTGACTAGTTTGTAACTTCTATCGTCTCTTAACTGTTTCTGATGAAAGGTTTCTGAGTCAGTGAAGTCATTGTCCTTAGTATTGCAAAGGCCTGTTGGTTCCATGGAGTTGGGTGATGTCTTACCTCAAAATGACGTTTTAGTTTTTCCAAAGGCACTTCACATGATTGAAAACAGTGTTGAAAAGATCGACGATCATTTTTACGTTGGGGGACTTGGTGACAAATTTCTTTGGGAATGCCCAGAAACATTACCTGATAGATTAACACAAACAAATCTTGCTGCCAAAAAGAAACTGTCAGCGATGGATGGAACCAACAGACGAGGTAGAGGGGAAAGTTTTCAAGCTGATGTCTCTTCTTTTTCACGTGGCATAGCACAGCCTGTTTCTTCTGGTCCTACACGTAGGGATTCCTTCCGACAGCGCAAGCCGAATACCAGCAGACCACCATCTATGCATGTGGATGACTATGTGGCAAGGGAGAGAAATGTTGATGGGGTTACAAATGTAATAGCAGTGCCACGGACAGGATCTACCGGTGGGAGACCCCCATCAATCCATGTGGATGAATTTATGGCGAGACAAAGGGAACGCCAGAACCCTTCAGCAACAGTAGTGGGAGAAGCTGTGGGACATCTAAAAAATGCTTCTCCTGTGAAATCTACAGATGTAGAGAAGTCAAACAAATCTAAACAATTAAAAACGGATCTTGATGATGATCTGCAAGGAATTGATATAGTTTTTGATGGGGAGGAGTCTGACTCTGATGATAAGTTGCCATTCCTTCAACCAGATGATAATTTACAGCAGCCTGCCCCAGTTATCGTTGAGCAAAACTCTCCCCACTCAATTGTTGAAGAGACAGAAAGTGATGCTGTTGATAGTAGTCAATTTGCTCGTATGGGTACTCCATTAGAATCTAACGTTGATGAAAATGTCCAGAGTGAATTTTCTGTTTCACGGCCTGATAGGTCATTGATTCGTGAATCAAGTGTTTCTTCGGACAGGAAGTATTGTGAGCAGAGTGATGACACAAGGATTGCTAAGATCTCTGGTGGATACGATTCTGCAACTACAAATAATTCGTTTCCGGTGTCTGTTTACAACAATCCATCTGCAACATCTATGCAAATGCCAGTTGATTCAAGGATTGCTTCTCAGAATTTCTTTTTAAAGAACAGTCCGCAACATGGTGGTACTGCTACAGGTTCTCAAGGACTTTATGACCCACGATTTTTTCCGAACCAACCTCCTTTACCACCCATGCCACCTCCACCAACAGTCTCACCTGTAATATCACATGGTGCCGATTCAGTGCATGGTCAGTCATCCCCATTCGTTAATTCTCCGCAACATGGTGCACGCCGTCCAGTTACATTCCAAGTGAGTAACTTTGCCCTATTGCTCTAATTATTTCCTCCTATCTGGTTGCCACTTAAGTCTTCTAAATAATTTGTTTATGTTGTTTTTGTCTTTCTAAATCCAGCATTGACTAATCTTGTAAATTTTTTTGCAGGGACAGTCAGATTATTCATCTCCATTCAACAATGCGACAACTTCATATGCATCTTCTGTACCCATGTCAGATTCCAAATATTCTAGGAATTCTGTATCTTCCCCTAGTGGACCTAGTAGATTTGCTCCTCCCCTTCCTCCTACACCACCTCCTTATGCATCTAGTCCATATAATTTACCATCCATCAAACCTTCTGTCTCCCAACCTGCTCCATATAATCAGGCAAATATTGGGAATAATGAACATTCTCAGGCCTCCATTGCTCCTTCAGGATCCAGATTGTCATCCTACCCACTAAATCCCTCAATGATGTCCATGGGGTACAGTAGGCCAGCTACTATGCCAATGACTGTCTTTGGTAATGCCCCAAATCAGCAACAGAATGAGAACCAGCCAAGCTTTATGCAAAATATCTCTGTCCCCCAAGCTTCCTTTCAGTCAATGCATTCAGTTACTCAGTTGCAGCCATTGCAGCCTCCCCAGCTTTCACGCCCTCCACAACCACCTCAGCTTCCTAGGCCACCTGTTCAAGCTTTACAGCAGTTGGAGCAAGGGATGGTGATACAGAACAATGTTCAATTGCATGAGTTACAGATGCTGCAACAGTCTCAGGCTTCTTCAATGCAGACATATTATCAAACCCAGCAGCATCAGTTTTCACATGAGCAGCAACAGCAGCAAGTTCAACATAGTCAACAAACGGGTGATGCTCAATCCCAGGAGCATTCAGATATTGGAGGAATGTCATTTCAAGAGTTTTTCAATTCTCCAGAGGCCATTCAGGTATTTGCCACTTTTTAATGTGGGATTTGGTAGAGAGACAAATTTGATTAGACCCTGTTTTTAATCTTATAATTGTACTGTTCTGTTATGGCAGGCTCTGTTGAGTGATCGTCCCAAACTTTGCCAGCTGTTGGAGCACAATCCAAAATTATTGCAGATGCTTCAGGTTGTTTTCTCGATATTTATATCACCATCAAATTTCTCTTATTTTCATTATTTCTTTTATTAGTGTAGTTGTGCGTGTGTTTCGTAGGTTAAGGTAAGCATATAGCTGTCCATCGGTTATGATATGACTTATGCTTTACGAGCTTTTAACTAGCCTGTAAATCTTATGCCTGCTGTTTTTATTTTTAACTTTTCACTTATAATTACAAAATGTCTCACTGTTTTCATTTTATTACTTGTCTACAGAAAGAATGTTATATTCGAAAGTAGACCGTTTAATGTAAATAAGATCGTTGTGAAAACCGAAAATATAAACTGTTTTCTCAAACAAAAATGCTGCCATTTTCAATTTCTTAGTCTTTCTAACTTCCTCACTTTGTACCACTCTTTTCCTAATGAATAAAATGATTTGGAATCTCTTTGATCTAATATAAATTATTTTTACAAAAAATATTACGGTTTAAATTTTTTTATTCTGCTGATCTGATACACAGACTCAATTTATTTCTTGGTTTTGTGCAGGAAAAGATGGGCTATATGTAGGCAGCATAATGACCTAGTAGAACTTCAGAAGTAAAGCTTTTTGCATAGTTCATACCTGTAAATGTCCTTCATTCTTTGTCCTTCCATGAGTGGTGGTGATGATGTTTGTGCATCAGCCACCATACACCAGACTCCAAAATTTTGTGTTAATATATGTACTTTTTGACATTGTTTAATATATGTTCCAATCCAATGCTGATTTCCATTTTGGACGACAATGATATGGCTAGAGAATGGTTTCTGGTGGAGCTAAGAAAGGGGATGAATGTTTAGATCCAAGTAACTTATCCCCATGTTGAATGATTGGTGCCATTATTGTGCTGCTTGTTGTATTTTAGTACTGTAAATAACTATTGCTCTTTGAAATTTCAAATTGTAACATTCCTTTACATATTTTTACCTAACTTTGTACATAGTAATTTTATTTCAATTGTTTTAAATATAAAATAGAAGGGACCTATCATTGCCAACATTACATAAATTTGTTGGTTAGATCCCACAGCGTAAGAGGTCCTTACATTTGGATATTGAAGATAGTTAACAAATCTTCACGTGTCCATTTGGCTGTGGTGATTCCTCGCAGATTAAAACTCTAGGGTATGTTTGGGACGAGATTTTGGAGAGGGTTGATACTTGATAGATTTGTTATGTGAGCATATATATTTATGTTGTTATATTACTGTCTTAGTCCTCCATAGTCCTAAGAAATCCTCCTCTAAACAAACCGTTACTATGTCTTACTACGTTATTATATATTGATCTCTAAACTATTGGTCTCTTTTCTATATTTTAGTCTTTGAACTTTTGACAGGAATTAAGTATCCATTAATAATTGATCTTAAATACTAGTTTATTTTATGTCATTTTACATTTTTTTTCCTTTAGGGTTGTATTTAAAGGTTTTGTGCTTCATATGAAAGAATCAATTAAATATTAAACAAAAACTCTAAATCAATACTATGTTTTCACATAATCTATCATTTGTACCGGATTCTATTCTAGATCATTAGAATTTCTTCTTTAAAACTTGATTCTATTGGTTTCGTCACTGGAATCTAAATTTCCGTCTCAGAACTATAAAAATATAAGTAGTCTTCAACTATTTTATGTATTTATAGAAGTGCTTAAACTATTACTTCATATTCGTCTTTAACTAATATTATCTTGATGTTTAAACAAATGAGACCAACAATTCTTGTCATTAATTTATCAATTCTTGTCCTTAATTGTTGTAGTAAAACAAAAGGTTCTTATAGTTTCTATTTTGCTACCCTCATGCCTGAGTATTTTATTCTAAAGTATTGACCACAATTGAGTATTTCACATTCTCATGTGGCAAATGCATTGGAAATATTCAAGTGTGAAAGAAGTTAAAATGAAGAGATTCCGTAAAAAAAATTAAAATGGGAGAGACTTGTTTTTCTTAATTTTCTAAAATATTGTTGGAGTTATATTGTGGTTCTAAATGTGCCCTCCTATCAACAAAATGCATGCTTGCAAATTTTTATATTACAGGTTGTATTTTCATTTTCTTTTATTTATTTATAAATTTAGTACTTTACGAATATCAATGAAAATTCTAGTAGTGTTACATGATCCGAGAAAGCCCATGATCCAAGAAATAAGAGTCAACGAAAAGTTCCGTATCACATCATTCATATGAAAGAGACATTCTTTCTTCAAAAAATGTATGCTTACTTAGTTTCCATGTGCTTCTTTCTTGCTCAAGAGACCACCAGCTTGTGTTTTGAGAAGTCTAGTATAAATGTCACCCTTAGTTTATGGTGTAGTAGCTTGGAATTTTTATAGTATGGTTTTTACAAAGTCATAGGTTCGATTTTTCATAATGGGTTAGTTTATATTGAAAAAAAATCTGATTTTAAATAAGGTTTTCGCAAGTAAACTGTAAAATTAGACCCTTCAAATTAGTTGGTCATAGAGCCGGGTATCAAATTTTAAAAATAAAATAAGAAGTGATGTAAGAATTGATTTTTACAACTTCTAGTTTCTCAAGTGTAGTGAGTGCGAGGAAGTAATAGATGATGGTATCGTATGCAATGTGGGGTTGGGATGCTACCCTTGTGAAGGAATGTGTTGATATCTAAACGCTGTCTGCCCTTGAAAGGAACCTCAAAATTGTGCTTAATTTCGATGGCTTTGCTTCCTCAATTACCTTCATCTCCACCAATAACATAATGCCACGTCTACCAAACACCGACACACTATGGTTTAGTGGCACAGTACCTGGCTTATTTATCTCATGCATGGCCATGTGCATGAATACATACACATTTCCCAGATCATATAATCCATTATCTCATCTCATGTGCACCATATTACACTAATACTACCTAATTAACCCCAACATTCAATGTGCTTTGGGAATTCAAACTTCACCAATTCCATGTTAGTTATTGAAAAAAAATAACTCCCAGTCCCACATTAAAAAAAAAATATAGATGGTATGATTAGAGTATATAGTGAGTGAGATTTCTCCCGTTTTACAAATTGATGATGTAATGAATTAAGTCAATTATAAAACTTAATATGATTAGTCATTTTTTTTTTAATATGATATCAAAGTCTATGTACAAATTTGGACTACCTACAAAATTATCCTCGTAGCATACTCTATTGTGATGGACATATATAAGAGGATGTATTAGAAAAAGTTTAAGTTGAGAGGATATTAGAAAGAATTTAAATCTCACGTTAAAAATAGATAATGTCTTATTAGAGATTATAATACATTAATTGTCTTATAAGTTGCCGATTCTTGGGCCTTTGCTTTGGAGGGTGGATTTTCGATTAGTACTCTTTATTCGTTTCTTTACTCGATTTTCATCCCTCCTCCATCGTTGTTGTTGGCTTCTCCGGGGTTGGGCGCCATCTAAGGTCATCGTTTTTTCTTGGCAAACGCTTCTTGGTCAGCTACCAACACGTAATAATCTAGCTTGTCGTGGTGTGATGAATAGTGGAGGGGGTGAGTCTTGTGTGTGTTGTCATGGCATGATGGAGACGGAGAATCATCTTTTGGTTACGTTGTACACTTGGTTCAGAGAGACAACGGTGTTGCCAAAGAGTATTTCGTCTTTATTTGAATCTTTTCTAGTCTATCATAGGAAAGGGAAGAGAGGTAGGAGATGTGTTGTAATGGTTTGACATGCGATTATTTGGTCGTTGTGGAAAGCTAGGAACGAAGCCATTTTCCGAAATAGGATCTTAAAGGTTGATAGCATTTTTGAGGAAATCAAATATGTCTCTTGGAAGTGGATTTTAGGCTTTAGCGATTAAGGGTAAGACTTCGTGTCTTTTCTATGAATGGAACACTTATCCTTTGGATTGTATTCTTAGGTAGGTTGTTTTTGGCGGGTTGGTGCCGTGATTTCTTTTCCTAATTTGTTGGTTCGTTGTTGTATGTATTTAGGCAGAGTACTACCTATACTTATCCTCTTGTTGGATGGAGTACCTCTTGTACTTTAATCCATTTCATTATATATATATATATCCTTTTGCTGCTTCAAAAAAAAAATTAATCGTCTTACAAATTGATTTTACATGTTGATTTTATAAGGATAATAATTTATATCTAACATAAAATTTTAACAAGTAACAAATATATTTGACACTCTCTTTCCAACTCTCTTTATTATTAGTTAAAATTGATGTATTTTCAATAAATTTATGTGGTGCACATAAATTTATATTAGGGAGCTATGACACACATACATTAGACATGATATTGACACATCAAAATATATAGTAATTTGAAACAATAAAATGATTGAATATAATACAATTATATTGGGGTTGAGCAATAAACACATTTTTTAATCTAAGGTGTCGGTGTTTGTCAAATAATTTATTGTCTAAAATTTCACCCTTAAAAATGAATTAGTGAAGTGTCTGGAGTTCAAACTCCGACTCTGTACATAGAAATGTGATGTTCCTACCAATTAATCTATGTATTAGTATTAATAAGAGAGTAAGCATTAAATATCACTTCTTGTGTTACATATATAACTCAACTATGTACTACTATGTAGCACTGCCACTCTCTCTTAACATAACCCTTCTCTCTCTCACACACGCACACACAAAATTAAATACAGAGAGAGGGATAAAGAGAGATAACAATTTTTTGTGACACAGATGCAGACATGGAGAGTGAGTGGAAATCTAATGAAATAGTATCACCAAATTGTCCAAGATGTGGTTCTTCCAACACAAAATTCTGCTACTACAATAACTACAGTTTAACTCAACCAAGATACTTTTGCAAAGGATGTAGAAGATATTGGACAAAAGGTGGATCGCTCAGAAATGTTCCTGTTGGTGGTGGCTGCAGAAAAAACAGAAGAGGTAACAACAAAACCTTATTAAGACAACAATCCTATGATTCTCTCACTTTCAAAAATTCTTATGATCCTAATAATGTTTCATCTTCTACCTCCTTATTGGTGAGTACTACTGATAGACCAAATATTGATCTTGCATTAGTTTATGCAAATTTTCTCAATCAAAAGCATGATTCTAAGAATATTTCTGATCAAATTGAAAAAAGACCTTTTGATCCTTCTCTTGAAGTTGGTACTAGTAGTTTCAATTTGTCTGAAATTGAAAATGGTCTTAAAGGGTGTTTGAATATTATTAATTCAGAACAGTTACCATCAACAGTAGCACATTTTAGTGAGGTTGATAATAATAATCAAATGTTTTGTAGTAGTGAGTTTAATTCTATGGAGACCCTTCAGAAAGATAGAATTGATCATGAATTACAATGTAGTAATCATGATGATGGTGTAAATTTTGAGTTGCCACCTTTGCCAGGTGAAGTGGATAATTCATCATCACATGATCATGTTTTGTGGTCCAATTCTGAAATTATGATGAACCTTCCATTTCAAGTTACTCCACCTCCACCACCATCACTTCTTGGACCTGATCAAATTCATGATGCAGATTTGTTAATTGGTAATTGGAGCCCTTTTGATTTTACAAGAGATGCTTCTTTTTCTAGGCCTTGACAAATCTTTATATTTGAATGTGACGAAAAAATGTTTAGGCTAGTTGAGTCTCAGGCGATCACTAGAGTCAGGAATAGTCTCGAGACTCAGAGAGCATTGACAGAGGTACTTACGTATTACCTACCAACAAAGTCTTCACATCAACAACTGGATTAAAACTCTGGTTCCCGTGGGAGCTGAGCTGAATTCTTACCAACTGGACCAACTTACGTTTGGTCGATTCTCTTTATATTGTTGCATATTTGTTTGCATACTCATTATATCTAGTTGTGTATAGAATATGGTTTTAATTACTACAAAATAATTCAAAGTTGTAAACAAATACAGTCTTTGAGAGAATATAGTAACACACTATATATTATATTACTGATAAACACAATTATAGTAGCAAAAAATACAGTGTTTAATATAAGTTGAGATTGTTTGATATATTATCTTAGGTTCTGTTGCTTTCCAATTTACAAATCCTAAGATTTGATGTAATAACTTTTGTGGTCCTACATACTCTTGGCATATCTTATGCTTAAGTTGTAGTTTTATTTTTATGTTGATGAATGAATTCTTTTTAGCTTACAAAAAGAAATAGATATGTGATTAATTTTGTTGCCACTATTAGAAAGATAGAAACAATTTCATCTACATTGTTTTGAAAAGAAATAGATATGTGATTATATTTAACATTTTGAAAGAGAATGATTGAAACAAATTTTCCATATCACCTTTTAACAATGTCAAGAAAATTCACGGATCCGTTCCCTAACATGGGTTTATCGTGGGTTTAATTGATTATGACTAAATTCATAATTAAGAGCCATAGATTTTTTATTTTATTTTATATATAAATTTGATTTTTTTTTAATGTTGGATAATATATATATAATGTCTTAAGATTGTCTTAAGATTTTGAATGAATATTGTGTCAAAATTATTATATTATATGAACACACTTAATCGTTCTAGATAATGGGATCATGCCCGTTAAAGTAGAAAATTCTTCATATTCTTGCATTGCGTTCTAAAGATCAATACTTCAGATTCAAGTTTCAGTATTTTGAATTATAAAATAAAAATTAATATTTACATTTTTTAGACCATCTAATCTTGAACAAACTATCATTGATATCTTGAATGTAGGAATTCAAATTCTAGAAGATTACATATAAACTTAGCTTGTTTATTTACATTATTAGTTACTAAATTACCATAGACTTTTTTCCTTCAGTCTTAGGTATGATTTCTTAGTTTTTTGAATGGCACAACAAGGACTGCAACCATGTTCAACTACATCTTAAGTACTTTAACCAACCCAACAATATTTCTTTTAATTATTTTTGATGAGTTCTTCCTTAGACAAAATCTCAATTTGGTAAATTATTGAATGAGTTCCATTAGTAAAAAGTATCCACCAATTAGATCCATAACTTGAACCTTACAAACATTACCTACTTTCTAAGTATTTCATGGACTCACTAATTATTGTCTACAAAAGTAGTTATATTGAAGATGAAATTTAAATAACCACAAGCTTTTGAAAAATATTAGAGTCAGCAATATCATGCTACTTAATGCTATTCACAACTAGTAACCCTATGACTTAATATTCCAACTCATATGCATGAAATAACCGATAGGAATATTAACCAAAATTTCAACTAGTCTCGATTTCTCCTTCATTCACATGCATACAATTTTTTTTATTAATGTTCACAAAATAGATTTGACCATGTACGATAAATGAATGGTGTAGGACATATTAAACGAGAAAAATTCATGAACCACATTACTTTGTAGCAATAGTTGGCCTTTAACTTGAATTACTGTTTTCTTTCTATAGTTGAAGAAAAATTCAAAGTTTGAATTTACTATTTATTTAGACAAATTTATAAAACTAGCTATAAGACTTGAAAAGAGAGCAACCACCGGCAATAAATTGTGTGCAAGTGTGAAACACATGATCCAATAAATCCCACGATCGACTTCGAGTTTGTACTTCATCTGTCTTAAAATAATTGACCGATCTAAAATTGTCATAATATTTTGTTTCAAAATAATTAACTTTTTTACATTTTCAATATAATATTAATTAGTTTTTATTTTTATTTTACTCCTTATAAATGTTTCTATTTCGCATGCAACTTTATATACAACTTGGTCTTGGGCAAATTAAATAATGCAGCGAAAAAATTGCATATAGAAAAAAGAGTAATTTAGTAAAAGTGTTATTCTCTCTATTTCATTTATACATTTTTCTTAAACTATTTCAAATATTGGCCTAACAATATCAATTATTTTGGGATAGAAGGAGTAATAATTTTATAGGAGTACTTCATGTATGTCATATTAAATACTATTGAGTTGATAGACTTTTACTCTTATATAATTTTATTACCCTCTCTAATGTGAAGTTTCCATCATTATCTGTTGTGTTGGCTTTTTTCTAACGTGTCAAATAAAAAGTCAATTGCTAAAAAATTCACTGTCAACAAAAAATCAACAGAGGGAGATAAATGATGCAATCTTCACATTACAGGATAATAAAAAAAATTACAGGAGTAAAAACATTATATATGACTATTTTTCTTCTCTTTTGGTGAAATATCACATATTTTTTATCGTATATTATTTATTATATTTTTAATATTAGAATTACTAATTATTAACTTTCGTTACTATCTCTTTCAGCTTAACCAGAAGTCATTGGATCGAAACCAGTTCCGGGAATGCATAAGTGTTAAATTCTTTTGAGGGAGAACTTTGTCATCCTTTGTGGTCCTACCTAGCTTGAAGAATTAGTCTTTGCAGTTGCGTGCAGAGGATACCCGGTTCAAACAAAAAAAAAACTTTCGTTATTGATCTCACATGATCAAAAGAAATAGTCGGTGGTGTTTCTTGTCAGAATAGAAGGAACCAGAGAGTTTGTACTTACAAAATACTCTGACGCCCAATTTAAAATTTGTGTGAAGTGAATGTTTTAAGACTTTGCAATAAGTTACCTTTGTCTTGTGCATGAGAAGATTTATATAGTCCCCAACATGGAACTAAGACCATAAATGTGAGGGCCGGCAATTGCGACGTCCTAATTATAAATGACTATCGGGATAACTGTTAATGACCATGATTTGTAGTAAATGTCAATTTTCCTTTGTCGTTACGAGATGGGGTCTCATTGGGCAAGACGGTGAGATTGGGTCGTTGTGTAATCAATAAATCATTCTTACCATTATAGTTTTTGGGCCTAATACGACGATCTCACGACCCAATCCAGAACATAAGCCCCCTAAGTCTTCATTATCGAACATGAAAACGATGACTTGTATTATCGAGTATTTTATATTAAGAGAACTCATAAACTCATTGTCTTAAGAGTGTGGTGTCCAACACTTATATTGATATTCTAGACTCAATGTGGATGATCCTCCAAAGCTACCCCTCGTGTCCCAACAAATGATTACACTTGGTCCTTGAAAGCAAGACCGCGGCAAACGAAGCCAAAATACTTTGTATTCGAGATAGAGTTATATCAAGAGATTATGTTACGTTGGATTATTTAGTTCGTTATTGAGTTATGTAATATCCACTTTCTGTTCAAAAAACAGTTATCTATTTCTACATAATAGATAAATAATTTAAGTTGTACTTATAGTTTATAATAAACTATTTCTAAGAATTATATAAAAGTTTATTTCTAAAACAAAAATAACATAGAGTTAAACTGTGAATTCACAGTTTACAAACTGTTTTTTTTTTTTTTAATTTAAAACAATTTAACAAATATTTATGTGCAATAGATAAGATCAATTATAAGTCAATTTTAAAAACCCTTACTCTAACTTTTACTTATCTATATATATATATTATTTGAGAGCCTTTTTTCAAATGAATTTGTACATGTGGCATTCCCACATTGATTCTCTTCGCACAACAATTTGATATTTAATGCTATTATGATAATTAAATATTACTACAATGCAGTTATTACAATGACAATAGTTATACTAATATTAAAATAGTAAATAGCAATTAATTTTTTTTTTCAAACGTGCCCTGATAGTTCTTACTATTACATTTTTTTTATAATAATTATTTCTATAATAAGATTATGTCTTTATGTCTTTATTAAATACTTAAAACGTGAAATAAGTATAAAAAAATAGTAAATTAAATTTTATTTAGTTAAAAAATTATTCAAAAATAAAATTAATTCTTTATTTAGTAAATAATTAATGAAATTATTGTATATTCAAATTGTTCCATTTTTAGTCAAAATAAATTGCCCCATTTTATTTTTTACTTTTTGACTAATTGTTTCATATTTTATGAAATTCTTGATTTAATACTATTAATTCAAAATTAGACTTTTTATTCAAATAATAGTATAGGAAAAAAATGCGTTTCTTAGTAAAAAAAATGCTTTTCCAGATGGACAGATGGTTATGAGAAAAATGTGTTACTCATGGATGGTTATGATACTGCCTAAAAAAAATAAAATGGATGGTTATGAATTATGATATACTACTGATAATACGGATTTGTAAAAACAAATTTAGTAAGTCTTTATGAGCTTAACTCAATTGGTAAAGGACATTGCACATTTGTGCATAGACTGGTATTTAAACTTGGTATGTCCACTTATTCACAGGTGAATTTCTAACCACTAAACAACTTGACAAAAAAAAAACAAATTGAATAATATCATGCAATAATGTTATTAAATGCTCCAGATTCCAAATACGGAAACTTAAATTAAAAGAAAAAAAAAACATATCAATATTTTTCTAAGAGGAAATTATCAAAAATTGATTGAATAATTTAAGAGCAATTAATTTGGATGCCAAAACAAAACAACTAATAATTTGAAATTGAAACAATTATTTATAATGATTTTTGTCTTTTTCCTGATATATTTCTTTGTGTTTAATGTTACTTTATATATGTACAATATTAATGGTTTTTTCTTCTCTCTTGATTTCTAATTTCTAATTATGTTTCTTTCTTTTGTAGAAGTGGTTCAACTCTTCTACCCCCAACACCACCAAGGTGATGTTAGTACCCTCACTATCAACATCATTATTTTTCTTTCTATTAAAGAATAGTATTTTGTATATGTGCTCAGTATGTCTAAATGAGTTTCTTATTTTTCATCTCTCTTAACACCCTTTTTCTTATAGGTTGTAATTGAGCATATTTTTCAATCAGTCACCATTTTCTCATTTTATCAAAATTGAACAAATATATATGAAGACCATGCCATCATAATGTGTTGGTGAGTATGAAGATTGAATTTTAAATATAAAGATTGAATTTTGACTATTTTATGTATAAAAGGTTCTTTAATGAAAAAATATGTAGAGAATGTTCATACATGTTTTTAACCAACTAGAATGGCATTGTCTATATGTACCCAAAAAAAGAACGATCAATTGATGTATACTAATACTTTGCGTTTAATTTCTTCCCTAACTCATTATTTTATGAGGTGTGTTATTGTGGAGCAGGTTATTTAATTCATTTCCCTTCTTTAGATCATGTTATGGACTTTGTTATTCACTTTTAATTTATATTTTTTCTGGTTGCAAATGTTAGTCCTAAAAAAGAAAATAATCGAAAAGGTCTAAAGAAGGGTTAGTGGCCGTTTGTTATAGCTTTTTTTAGAAAATAATCACTTATTTTTAAAAAATAATAACTTTTTGAAAATAACATCAGTTTGTTATAGCTTTTAAAAATAATCAGAATCTGAAAATAATCTAAAAACTGCTAAAAATCTGAAGCTGATATTGATAGCTTTTTTTTTTATAGATTATTTTTAGAGGAAAGAGAAAATAAGCGTCAATAGTTTTCGGACAAAAATATCTTTAATATTATTTTAATATTCCAATAATATCCTATTTAGAATTTATTGGATTAGTTTGTTATTTTTAGAAGATAAGATTTAAAAATTTATTTATTTGTAGCTATATATATAAAGTTATATAACCATAATAAAAAACAAGAACTTGAGTATTTTTTCATATATTTATTTTATATGATATATTATATTTAGATAATTGTACTTTATGGTAATTTTGTGATGAAAAATCACTTTTATATGGTTGCATCCAAACAAGTTAAAGATTATTTTTTTATAAAAATTAATTTTTTAATGGTAAACAAACACAAAATAGCTTCTGATTTTTTATAAAATCTCTAAAAAATAATCTCTAAATTATGTAATGTCAAAATCACTTATTTTTTAATCTGTAACAAACGAGCCCTTAATCTAATGTAAGATGAATTTTTTTTCAATTATATTTTTTTATAATTTTTTTGATTCCTCAAAAACGTATTTTTTAAAATTTATAATATATTAATATTATAAATATTTTAATAATAAGGGAAATATGAATAATTGAAAATTTTGGATAGTTTGACTTATTCCAATTCATCCAATTTAGACTATTTTTCAACCACTTGCAGATATTGAGAACGAAAAGAGAGAAAAATGCAAATTTGAAAACGAGGGAGAAGAACGGGAAGAGAGAAGAAAAGATTTGTTAAATTGTCTTTAATTATTTTTTTATTGATTTTCATTTAAAATGGATTGTTGAAAACTTTTTTTGCCATGTGTCGCAGATCAATATAATAGATTGGAAAAACTGAAGCAAAGAGGACGAGAGCAGATCTGAACTCGAGTTTTTTGGCAGTGAAGCCAAGAGAGATTGGGGGTGAAACAGTGAAATAATATTTTGTTTTTGAGAATGTTAACATGTCCCATTAAGACATATGTTAAGAAACTTAATATAGAAATTTCATCTTAAAACTTGTGCATTCAATCTTTTTCAAGTCAAAATATTGTTCTTTTCAATGCAAAGTTACTACTTTAGAGTTCCTTAACATATGTTAACAAGACCCGTTTTGGAGAATGTTAACACATGTTAACAAGACCCTTTTATTTTTACATGTTACTTTAATTTTCTAGTTTATATCTCTACCATGGATTTAATCCAATCGACAATAATGGAGCAGCAGAGACACAATTGCAAATGTTTGGGCCACGAAGGATCCAAATCGAAGTAAGACTGTTTGGGAAGAGAGAAAAGAATATTAATGGGTAATTAATTGTATTTTAAATAAATAAATCAGAGTAATGATAATTTAGAGATATTGTTTGGACCCCATATACATCCAAAGGGCATAAGTTTTTTTGATGGTATGAATGAAGCACTAAATTGAATGTATTGAATCTTGCATTTTTTTTTTACATTGAAAAAATAAATTGCTCTCGCCAAAAATTAATCTTTATACCTCCCTCTACTCTACTCAACTCATATGTCCCTCAACTCTTACCACCTAAGTTATCATAAGTGAGGAAATCTTGCATTCTTCAGGCAAACATTAAAAATTAGTATTTAAAGTTAAATAAATTAATATAATATTTTTTGATTAATTTACACAAATCATCAATAATATTAAATCAATTCGTTACTAATGTGTTGATATTATAAATGAAAGTTTTCTTCAAAAAGATGTATCGTTAGAAGGTTTTTTTTTATAATTATATATATTTTATAAGAGTCTTGATAACATGTAAGAGATATTTGGAAATTTAAAAATAAAAAACTTGCACGGAAAATTATGTGTCTTGATATAGTAAATAAATTTGAATGCAAGCATTTTTAGACAAACATTTCTATGAGGAGTCTCTTAACATGTGTCCTTAGTACACGTGATAATTTTATCCACTTTATAATTAGTAATAATATTTCTATAAAAAAAACACAAAATCCCCACATATATAAAAAAAATATACCATTGAAATTTTTTTACATGTATATATTTTATAATAATTTATAATCATTTTTATTATATAAGACCATTTAGTTGATGAAATTTATTATATCGTAAATATTTGTATTGTGATTAATCATGTGCAATATCAATTAAAATTTTAATATGATTTTTTGTTACATTAATATTGTAACTTATATTTGTACAATTTAAAATATTTTTAAATAATATCATATAAAATATAATAAATCTATAAATGCATTATTTATCCGTGCTTGACACGGACTCATAAACTAGTTGATTAGAATTTAGAATACCTTACTTACATGGGAGTATAATTTTCTAATTAGCCAAAATATCTTATTTATTAAAAAAACATGAAAGAAAGGTAACACTCCCCTAATATGAATGTACAATACGTCATACCACATGCCATGCTATATATGATTGACTACGTTTTTCCTAAAAAGTTCAAATAGCAATTTTAGGGAAAATAGTTTTGTTTGTAAATGAAGGGGAAAAAAAAAATAGTTTTTCATTCAGTTTGGAAATTTTCCAACAACTAACCTCGGAAGAAATGACCAATTATTAGCTTTATTTAGAATAAATGATCCTTTCAAAAAGAAAAAAGAAATGATCAATTCTCATCACATATATAAATGAAGTTATAAAAATATTTCACAATTATTGCAGCAACATACAGCTTGCTACTTTTCCTTTTTTTCTATGTGCTGTGCTGTGATGGTTCCATAAAATAAAGTTGGACCTTCTCTACCATTGCCCATTGGAGGCAACTAATAAACTAATATATGTGTTACGGTTTTCCTTCTTAGAATACCGGCGACGTATGCTACCTATATTCTATCCCAATCTTGGTCATCAGTGACACAGAGCTTAGAATTTCTTAAGTTCAGATAAAATTTTAAGTTTAAACAAAATTCTCAGTTTCAAATAAAAAAAAAAGTTTTATCTTCATTAATCTTTAAAAATTTCAATTTTACTCTAAATTAACTTCTAAAATATAAAAAAAAAAAGTTATTTTACAATGAATTATCTCAATATTAAACAAAAAGATATTAATTTTACCTAAAATTAATTTTTAAAAATTACAATTTTACTCTAAACTAATCTTAAAATTAAATACCAAAAAATTTGTCCGAGCCCGGGCAAGTGCCCTGGGTAGCCGGGTGCCGATTCCGCCTATGTCACTAATATGTGTTTTCCATGCCATATATGAGTAGGTATTACAATACAAATTAAAAAAGTTAGACACAAAAATTCAACCTTTCATATAATGTCATGTCCTGTCAACTGGATTCTACTCACAAGATCATTTTTTTTTAATGTGATATCCCGGTTGTTCTTAGACTAAAATTTGATTTTCTTATTATTAAGCTCAAACCATTAATACTTTTCAGAAAATGTTTTGTAGACACCCCAATATATAGGTTTATATATCTTGAGAGACAAAGAGATAGAGAGAATTATATGATATAATACAAAAAATATCTATTTGTCTTTTGTAGAGATCTAATTATTACTAATAATATATTTACTGTTAAAAAAATATATAAAAAGGGTGTTAAGTGAGTATATATGAGAAAAAGAAAATAGAATATGGACTGACAATATAAAATAGTTTTGCATTGACGTTTAATAAATATCTTGTATTCCTTAAAATTATAGAAGTATTTTAAAATAATATTTTTTTGAATAAATTTACACTGTTAGTGCATGCCCATTAAACTCATGAGAAAATAAAGAGTCTAAATATTTTTTAACATTTATAAAATAAAATGATTGGGAATATTATACAATATTATAAAAAAGTAATTAAATACTAATTAACTCTATATATCAGCAATGTGTATCAATTCAATACTTTTTATAATATATATAGATATATGAAAAAAATTAGATGAATTGATCTCTGAGGTTCACCAATATTATAGGAAACTCCAAAAGTAAAAAATGCTTACAAAATTACTTGTATAATTCAACTACGATGTCATCATGCGAGAAAAGATTATTCCAAACTCACATCTTAATTACAAAATATTGGTGTAAAAAAAAATTACAAAATATTTAAATTGAATCTACCTTCATTGTATATTGTCTTATTAACTAAGTTTTTATTGAGGAGTATTTCTTATGTAGCATTCTCCCCAAACTAAAATTATAATATCCAAAACATATCCCACGTCAACATCTTATCTTGTCACAATATGATAATATTTTTCACTAAGATATCCATATGAATAAATCATTACAAGCAACATTATATTATTTAATACTCCTTTTGTCTCAGTGTTCTATTTGAGTTTTCACATTTCTTAAGAAATAATAAGTAATTGTATTTTCTTTTTCTTTCAAAAAAATTAAATAGTTGTTTTAATTTCATTAATAAAATAAGTTTAACTACTTATCAAAAACCAGTAGCATAAAATAATTAAACAACAAAACTAACCTTCCGTTTGCTAATAAGTAAATAATAAAAGAGATTTACATTTCAATCATAAAATAAGAAAGACGAATTTCTTAGCCAACAACCACTTCAAAAATATACAATATCATTAGTTTTACCCAGAAACAAACAAGAGGATTAATACCATAAAGAAAAATAAATAAGTTGGAAGGAAAATGAAACATTGAAATGAAATTAAAACATGTAACAAAACTGGCATATGATAAACTTTGTTGCATCAATATATTTAAATTAGAACATTTCAATCATAACTTTGTGTAGTCATTCACAATCAACAATCCCCAATTAATGTTCTTTAAAAAAATCCTATTTACATTTCAAAAAAAATCATTTTGCACTAACTTATGAAACAAGCAAATTAGTAGGCAAACAATTAGAATTCCTCCAAGATTTTGCATGCAATTTAAGTATCTCTCTTGCTTTCTCCTTAGCCTTATTTCCACTCTCAACTTGAAGAACCAAACAAAGCTTAGCAACAACACCTATTTCCAACATTTCTTGAACAACCAAATGTGTTGCAGAGAATCTTGAAACTGATAGAAGAATCCTCACAGCTCTATCATTAGCCAATGTTGAAATCCTCAGAATCTTCTTTGAAACAACAGCTAGTCCACAACCATGGCTTAATAGTTCAAATCTTCCATCAGCACATTGACATAACATCTCTAAAAGCACCAATATCATCTCACATGGCTTTCTTTCTTTGCAATCAAGAAGAAGTTCTATTAAAACAGTAACACAGCCTGATTCGATTGCTTTTACTCGGTTTCTTCCGAATTCGACGAGTTGAATCAGTGTTTGTAGGGTTGCTTTTGATGCTTTTTTTGATATCTGATCTTTGAGAAGCTGGATTAATTCTACGAAAAACTCGGTCTTAAGATTTGCTAGTTTTGATGGATCAGTACTAGCAGCTTTTGACATAGATTTCAACAGAAAAACTGAATATGTTCTCGAATCATAGTTACCCTTTTGAAGTAATCTCAATAAAGAGTTTAAAAATTCTCCATTTTTGTAGTTTAAGAGAGTTATGAAACCTTGTTCTGTTAAATGAAGATTGTAAAGAATGTTTATAGCTTCATCTTCTGCACCTATTTTGAAGTCAAATGCAAACCCTTCAACATCATCATCATCAACAATGGTTATTGTATCTTCAATAACTTCATCAAATTCTGTGGTTGAACTTGAACATGAAGATGAAGATGAACAGCATGTATTGTTTTTTGTTACTATTGATGCTAAGAACTCGACAGCACCAGCGGATTCGATACACCTTCGATTAGTTTCGCTCTCGGAAGCGATAGTTTTGAGGTTTTTGAGGGACTGAATGAGCAAATGAGGTGAATCAGAAGAATATTCAGAAGCTTCTTTAAGATGTTTTTGTATAAGGGTTATTGTTGTTGGTGGTTTTGGAGTTGGAATCCTTTGGATACCATAAGAAGTGTTGATGGTGCACCATGCTTGAATGAGTCTTCTAAGAGTGTGATTTGGTGTGAGAATAATGAGATCATTGTCATGATCATGTGTGAGTGGTTGTTTAGTGACAGGACATGTTTTGTTTTGAGATGAAAAGAGCCATTTTTCGATGTTTTCTCTGTCGTAGGTTATGCCTGTTGAGACAGTAACCGGATCCTTCATGAGTTGCAATGAAATGGGACATAGGAAAAATGGTGAAACTTCAATCTCTTGATCCATTGTGTGTATGGTTGAAGAAGATGAAACTTTGTTTGGAGTTTGAAATGATAGTATTGGTTTTTGGTGGAGATAGAGTTGAGAAAATGAATGAATTGGTTTGGTTTGATTTGAGAGAGTTAGGGTGTTATTTATATTTATATTTTGTAAATGTGAGAAAGTCAATACACGGAAAAAGGATGCTAATTTTTCATTTATTTATTTATTTCTAAAAAAGAGATAAAGGTATGACTTTTCCAAGAGATCATGGGAATTGGGAAAGGCTAAAACGACTAAATTTAATTAGTCATATGGGCATCAACTTGATGAGAGGCAAAGTTAAGTTTATTAAATTTACAGAGTCAGTCAGAATAGGTCTAAATACTTACTTACTCACATATTGGATGTTATAATCTATCGAGTTAAAAATTAAGGGTGCGTTTGATGATAATATTTCATTCCACTCTTTAATATTTTTATTTTCTCTTTAAAATGATTTTTGTATGAGAGTAAAAAAAAATTTGTATGAGAGAGTGTTGGGGGAAAAAAGAGAGTTTTGGGGGGTGGAATGAGAAATTATCGCGTTTGATCTACTAAAAAACAAGGTACTGGACAAGATAAGTCCTATTGTACTGAGTTTGATTGTGAAACTGTTTCAGGGACTGGAAAAATCAGATGGCAAGGGACAACACAAAAACAGAAATTATTGTCCTCTACTAAACCACAACACAACTTTTTGTCCATAGTACAAAAGTGGTCTAAAATACCAAAATACATTTTTTTTCATTAAACATCGTATAAAACAAAAAATTATTCAATATCATAAAATTTTGTCCTGTGTTGTTTTATCTTGTGCTGTGTTGTTCTATCTTATGTTGTGATGTCTAGTACTTAGTGTTTAACAAATCAAACACACCCTAAATTTTCGCTTTTACTACATCTATGATCTATTCTATAATGTAAGACTTCATTAACTATTGCATATTTGCCAATATATGATTTTGATTGCGAATATTTTTAATTGTCTATTAGTAAAAAATTATAGAAATTTGATATTTTAAAAATATGTATCGAAATAAATCGAACAATGTCTTATATGATAATATTTACATTTATATATTCTTAGAAATATATGGTCAATATATTATAAATAGAGTGTTTGTACAGAACTCAGATTTATCTACGGGGGATAAATGAGGGTATGTTCCGACTCGACCTCAAGTCCACATATCTAAGAGATTGTCCGCTTTGAGGTTAACTCGTCACGGTTTTGTCCTTGTCCTTTGTAGAAAAGGTGCATCGGTTGATTACAAGAGTATGGCGTGTTGTATATAAACTACAATTAACCTCAAGTTTCAAGCGATGTAAGACTTAAAATGAACTAGAACATAGAGCTTTACTTGGAATCCTTTTATATTTTGATTCTATTTTTAATATAATTCTATTCTTTGAAACAATGATTTCATCTTCTTCCTCATCTTCTCAAATTCTTAATAACTACTGCCAACAAAAATATTATATATATTTTCCAAATTAAATATCTCACCCAAGAATTTACTTACTCTGATCTCATATAAAAGCAAAAAAAAAATATCTTTGTATTAGTTAATATGTGTTGATATTTTACCATAAAAAACTATGTCTATATGTGTTTTATTGATTTTAAATAAAGTGATAAATATCATTAAAATTCACATTACAAAATTCTATCTTTAAAGTGAAATAAAATTGTCCAATCTAACATTAAGATTTATTAATTAAGCTATACAATTGTGTTTATATTAAACACCAACATAGATAACTTTTTTTTTTATATTTGAGACAGGTAGAAAATATAAAATACTTGAAACAGAAAAAAAGATAGTATAAAAATGGAGATAAAATAGCACATGGGTACTACCGTCACTGTAAGCATAAATAAATAAGTTAGTTATTTATTTGGCTCTTTCAAAAATAAAAAAGGTTATTTATTTGGTGGATCATTTTTGTTTCGATAATACTATTGACTTTGTATTTTGAGTGCATACATACGTTGGTTTCTCTATTCATTCACGTTGTGGTTTGACCGCTAGCCGACATTTGAAAAAGTAATGCAAATTACTAAAGGAAATTGGAATCCAGTGCATTCTAAGCTGAAGTGTCTGCACTCTGCAACCTCAACTTCACTCTACTTGCATTTGCATTTGCAATGCATATCCCAGTTGTCACCGCTTTTTTGACCAATTGAACTACGTGTACATTATGTGTTCTTTTATTGTAAGCTAGCTTCCTACCTGTCCCATAATATTTCTCATATCTGTCACTGCAAAACAAATTACTAGTCCATACGTCCTAAAATAAGTATTATACTTGCCAAAATTATTTGTCTCAAAATAAATGTCATACGGAGTACTATTTTTATAACATTAGTTTTTACTGTTGTATTTTTAAAGCAATTATTAGGCAAGAGAAAAAGTACATTAAAAAATCTACTTTTTATTATTTCAATGTTTACTACCAACAAAAATAGATGGTATCTTAGTAAAAATCATATTCTCTCACTTTCTTTTACACATTTTTCTTAAAATGTGTGATTTGATCAACTACGACACTTAAATTGAGATGGAGGGAGTAATATATAATGTTAGACAAATATTAACATGTGTCTTTAAAATGTATATTAAGTAGTAGTACTTTCAACTTTATCTATAGACTAAATACATCGGTGTTCAATAAACACGATGGAGGATGATGGAGATTGGATTGGGCTGCACGATGCAGCTCATTTCCTAAAGAAAATAATTTGTTTTGATAGAGAGATTTATTAATACTATAAGAGTTTTTTGATATACAAATTATTTTTATTTGAGTCTTTATGTTCGATTGCATTTGATCGTTCTTCTCAATCGGCCATTATATTATTAAATCAATTATTTTTAATTTTGAATGCATGATATTGTTTTTGTTCAATTGCATTTGCAAATTTGAATATCTTTATCTTTATATATAATAAGTCAGAACTATTTCAAATTTTCTCTCCTCACAGTATTCTCTTCTCATGAATTCTCTCCTCTCAAGCATTTGATATTAATTGCTATTGCTACAAAAAAAATACTATCACTCTTCTTTTTTTTTACATTGATATCATTTAAAATACTTCAAAAAATCTGTTTTATATCAAAAAAATATTTTTGTATGAAACATATTTATGAAAATGGTATTAAATTATCATAGCCTTTAATTACACTGCATAATTTAATTTTTAAATTAATTTGTCACATTTTAATAAATTATCATAGAAAATTATAAATTAAACAATAATTAATATAAAAATAATTAGTTGAAATAATAAAAAAAATTCTTATATTTTCATTCAAATATAAAACATTTTTATAATATTGATACTTATAAGTTAAAACCCTAAAATCTTTAATACTATAATTTGCCAAGTTTTCTATCCTACTACATGTACACGTGTCAATTTTACATACAACAAGTCTCACAACATTTTCATATTTAATGAGTTTTTTTTTATACAATTTAATGAATTTTCTTAACCTGTAATAATGACCGAGCAATGATTCTGGACTACGTTTCAAATTCAAATTATATCAATAATTGTAATTAATAATAGTAATAATAATAATAATAATAATAAGTATGCATTGACGTTACATGGAATCAATAATCAATCAAATTAAAAATAATAATACCTGTGATTAAATGAAAACTTTTTTTGTACCAAAAAAATGCAAACATTTTCAAATTGAAAAGGTCCTTTGATGTACTATATAAATACCTGTGAAGTCAATAAAAATAAAAATTATACACATTCTACAAATATTTCTCAAATTTCATTGTGTCCAAAAAAAGCATATTTTTCCATGACACATAACAACGATCACATTTCTCAAATTTCGTCTGGTCAAGGATCTTGGAGTTTGATAATAAGAGTTGTACGACTTGCTATGTTAATATATATGGTGAAAGACACACTCACTTTTTCAATAAAGATGGTTCTCACGAAATTGAAGTTAAGTTGTTATTGCATATATAGTTTGTGATTTCGTATTCTAACGTTAATTCTTTTATATAGATATAGGCTCAAGTGTACATTATTTGATGTTTTTCAGATTTTTTAAATTCATTTCTTGGATCCAGATTGAGACAAAGAATGTGGTTCTTGTGATACTCTATAGTCTATATATATATTAGCCTAACATAAACTTTCTTTTGGTACGTTCCATAAACTAATTTTATAGTATGGAGTTACATATATGCATGCTTTAATTTTTTGTAATGTCCACATACTTTTATGTTGTTGAGACTTATGGTACTGGGGTCAAGGATAGTGATTCTATACTCTCAATTCTTTTGCTTAGGTATTTTGATATATATTAATCTTTAAATTAATTTTTTTTAAATCATCTAAGTACAAAATGCCATTAGCGAAATTTTAATTAAATATTGATTTTGGGATACTTTTCATTTTCCATACTAGGATTTGATGGAAAAATTCGGTGATCAAATGATGGATTTGTAAAGAGATTATATATAGATCTAACAGACAACACAAATAATGTTGATTGTTGAACTAAATAAAAAGAGATTTTTTTTTGTTGATACAACTATATGTGGAAGTAGAAGGAAAGTTCAAGTTCATATATTTTTTGTGAATGGAAATCATATGTATTGGTGCTTTGTTATTTTGTTCTTTTCTAAGATACGAATAATTTATTATCTTTGTTTTTTTGTTGATTTTTTTATCTATTTGGTACTTAATTTTTTTTTATAGTTCTACATTTGGTAGAGTTCTTTTACGGCTCTTTTTATCTAATTTGGTATAAATGCATGTTTTGGTTTTCAGGGATTCAAATAAGGACTGATTTGTTGAGAGGAAGTTGGATTCATGTATTATCAAAAAAAATAAATTGAGATTCATTGATAAAATATATGCAAAATTTATATTATAAATTTTTTATGAATATTTACTTTAATGTACAATTTTAGTGAGAAATGTTGACTATTCTCATTATAAAAGGCAAGCACCCATGTTCTATTTTTATACTACTACATATAAATAATTTAGGGGATTAATTCTACCGTACAACAATAGAAGATTTAATTCAAATCAAATTAAAATTATGTATAAATTGACTTAACATATAAATTGGCATGAGATGGTTCAAATTTGAGACTTAATGTGAGTTATGCTGCTTGAATCTTTTGAAGAAAAATCTTAATATATGTCTATTTTAAATGTAATATGTAGTATAATTTTATTTTATAAAAAAAATTATATTGATTGATATCCAACTCAATTATGGGATACCTTTTTTTTTTACAGAAATTATGGGATACCTAAGAATTTTTTTTTTGACAATAAGAATTTATCTTTTTAATAGTAATTTTATAATGAAATAATAACATTATCTTGGATAAAATGGACGGTTTTTTTAAAAAAATTATACCCCATGTCTTTAAGTATGAACAGTCATTTGGAAAAAAAAATACTAGATATATATAATGCCCCTTTCTTAATTTAAAATATATTTTATTGTTTCTTTTCAAAATCAAACACTAATTAATTAATATCACTATATTTTTTTAATGTAAAATCAAAATTAATTGGCAGAAAATGCAGAAATTATTAGGCCGGACGTTCATCACCAGAGTTCGAACCCAGCCCCTTCACTTTATGCATCTATTTTTGGTGTTGATGGATCAAAATTAACTATACTATCATATTTTCTTATATTTAGAGACATAGAAGAAAGTACATATTATTTTTTTTGGTTACTATGATAATGGTACAAATTTTTCACCGTCGTAAACGATAACTAATTTTTGTCGGAGAACCTATCCCTCCTAACTCAATTTTTTGCATATGCATGAACTATGAACCAAAAAGTACACGATATTATATGTTGGAGAAAACATGAATTGTGCTAAATTGTTTTTGTAATTCAAAATATAGGAGATGTAAATTTACCTCCATTTTTTCATAAAAATAAACTATTAATCATCCTTCAAAAGACAAAGATAATTGGTCAGCCTATTATAAAAACTAACTTATTGGTCTTTTTTTTTTTTTGACGCACACTAACTTATTGGTCCTAAATTTTATTTTTGTGGGATTTTGAATTGTTACCGAAGGATACAATATTTTAATTTATAACATATATATCAATACATATTTATTAGATATTTTTTTAATGATATGAATAATCAGTTTCCACCATTGTTAGTAATGACTAAGACCGAAAAACTCTTATATGTGGTTTCTCTCTTTCCAATCAAATTATCTCAGTACGTATGAGTCAGGTACGAAGCTCCAACCATATGCTCAAACCGCACCGCGATCACCCCTAATTAAAGGACCCAAAATCCTTACCACTTTGACCAATTATTGTTAGTGAAAGTGAATACTCAATAATTTATTAAGTATATTCATTTTTTTATGTTATATTTTTTTCATTTTTATTTGATAATTATAAATCCTTTAATGTAATTTTTATGTAGATACATTATATTTTTACCTGTGCTTGGCACGGGTCCGGATACTAGTTATTAAACAACAACAAAAACAAATTATATTTTGTGCCAAAAGAAATTATTATATTAATGATAATTACGTATCAAAATATACTTTAAATTTTCTCAAAATAGTATAAACTTTGAATAGCAAATCAAATATTACATTCTATACCCAAAAAAAAATTAAATATTACATTAATGTCAATTAAAGTCAATTATGACTGATTTTTATTACCTTTTTAGTTTGTTACTTTTCTTCTATAAATAGCTATTGGGTGAACACTACAAATAACACATTTTTCAACTCTTTTCTCCTTTCTTCTGTTATTTTATTTGTATTTTTATTACTTTATTTTAGTCATATATTTCTATATAGCATGTCAATATATTTTAATCATATATTTATATCAATATGATTTTATGAGTTAGAGTTAATCATTTTTTTTACATTTTATTTGCAGATGTTATGAGAATGATTATTGGTTCTGGTGTTCAGAAATATGACATGAAAGATGTTATGACGAAGATAAACAAATGAGTTTGATTGCAATGAATTAGTGATACATTATTTGTATTTTTTAAAAATTTATATTTATTGTCCAATTGTACTTCATATCAATTTGTTTCACGTTTTTCTAATTTATTAATGAAATTGTGTATAATATAAATCAATTTTGTTTCTGTTTATATGTATATATGAAATGGTGTAGAATTGTTTCACCAGATTATTGTGTTTCTATTATAGATTACTGTGTTTCTATTATACAAACTATAAAATATATATTGTGTTTCTTATGGTTCTTTGATAATAAAAATATAAAAGACCATGTTTAATAGCAAACCGTGAAAAACTTAAAATGGTAGGTGTTGAAGCAAAGTGAAGAATGTCACAACTTTAGAAGAAGAAAAAAAATGAGCGATGAAGACTTATAATTTGGATGAATCAAACTAGCGCATAAGTTTCTTTTTCTACATTTTAAGATTTGATTTTTTTTTTCATTATTTATAAATATTTGATTGGATCTGCCTACTTATTACTTATTAGATTAATTCATTCAAAACTTTTTACATGTAGTAACCAAAATAAAAAAAAATCAAAATTTCTACCGAATTTACATAATTACATAATTTTTCCCTTTTTAACTGTGTTTCCTTTTCTTAATAAATCAAATTAAATGCATTTTCTTATTTTAAACATGATTCATATTATGATTGATATAAAAGCTAAATAACAGTACTAACTAAAGGCGGATCCTTAATTTAGAAATTAATTTGGCTTCCTTTTTTTTTAATTTCTTATTCTACAAATTTAATTTTTTTTCTCTCAATAAATCTTAATAATGATCAGTATAATTAGTATAATCATCTTTGTAATTTGCCCTATTACTAATTAGTCACTGATTTTGTTAAATATTTCTTATTGGTCCCTATCTTTCTTAAAAAAATTCAATTTACTCCCTTTGAATGATTAAGTTGAAAAATAATTGACAAAAATAATAACTAATTTGAGATATTGATAGAGTCAAAAATCAAAACTAATTTGAGATATTAATAGCGTCAAAAACCTATTTGAAATTAGGTCAAAATTGAAATTTTTAGTGGTTAGTTCAGAACAAAATTGAAATTCTTTTGTTCAAAGCTAAAATTTTGCACGCACTTTATAAATTTTCTCGCCTCGCACCTACTAACCGATATATACGTCATGCCAAAGGATATCTACTTAAATTCTTACTGTCACGCCCATAATATTATTCTGGACCAAGATTGAGTGCAATAATTGATTAGTGACTATATTGCATTTAGTCAAATTGAAATTGTTCATAGCAAGATCGGATAGTCAAATTTAAAACTCAAATTTATATTTAAAAAATAAATTAAAATTTAAACTTAAAATTATAATCGGACTGTCTATATTTAGCTACTATAGTACAATCAACATGCACCTTATATATTTCTTAATATTTTTAAGTATTTATAAAAAAATATATAATTCCCGTGCTTGGCACGGGTGTACAAACTAGTATATAATAAGCCAGAATTTTTTCAAGTCTCTCTCCTCACCAGAACTCTCCTCTCATGCATTCTCTCTTGTGGTGCATTTGACAATTAATACTATTACTTTTTTTTTGACATTGATTACACTGATATCATTTAAAAAAAATCTGTGAATTATTTATTATTCCTATTATTTGTACTCATGACATTGATATAATAATCATGACAAAAAAAAGAATCAAGAATAATAAATAATCATAAAAACATACCAAAAATGAAATGAATACCAATTATATGAATTTCACATAGTTTTTTTTGCACGTATTTCACATAAAAATTTTAAATAAATCTGTAAGATTTTTTTTCTTATAGGCTTATACTTATAACTGTACAATTGTACGTATTTATTATTTCATAAAGATATGATTCATTTACTTATATAGCACCACTTATTTTTCTATATAAACAATTTTGGAGTGAACATTACATGCATCACACAATTTCCTATGTTTTTTATTTTACTTCTTTTCTATATAATTGCTATTTGTTTTTTGTTATTTGTCATACCATATAATATATAATTTCTTATTTTGATTTCTGATTGATTTTTTTTCCTTCATAATATATACATATAGGTTAAATATGTCCGCCAATACATATTCCATACAAAAACTAGCTTCGTGAAAGGTATGTGTCATGAATTTGGTTTTGTGTGATTGTTTTTTTTAATTGAATAAGTGTGTAACTTTGTATATGATTGAATTCTCTTCTAGGTTAGATTGAGTTATAAATCGTGCATTATTCATGTGACTCATTTGAATATTTTGATCCATGTAGATGCATGTTTGATGAATTATAGAAACTCATTCATATATACTAGCCCAAGACACAAAAATATGTACAAGTGAATATCTTAATATATATTCATGTATAAAAAAAAGGAGTCAAACTCAAAAAAGTGAATATGACAGTTTTATTATAGTTGTGCTTAAAAAAATATATCATTTTTAGTTATAATTTTGTTACTTCGATATTTGCGGAAGTCATGGGATGCTTATTGGTTAATTAAGACAAACATGGTTGCGGTAGAAGATGATAGCTTAGTAATACACTTTTTTTTTAAAATTCAATTTGTATAGTTTCCTCAAAAAATTGTAATAGTTCTACAATTATTTTTTGGTAAATTATAGTTCTACATTTGTTTATGAGAGACTTTTAATTTATATTTTAGGTTAAAAATTATGTCTAATAAAATATTTTTGTATTTTATTATACGAAAAAAAATGGTATTGGCAAAAATATTCTACATTCTTTGTAAAAGAAATCAACATTTGTTTGAGAGATTTTTTTTTTTTTTTTGGTACATTGTTTGAGAGATTTCTAATGATGTGTAAAAGAATATTTTTGTATTTATACGTAAAAAAAATAGTGTTGGTTGAAATTATATAGTAGATGTAACCAAAAAAAATAAAATAGTAGAGATATTATTTGTATACCTGGGACATTTTTTTAAGTGTCTTATTCCTTCAATTGTTTAGCATTTATTACAATAATAATAAAGAATCAAGAATAATCTTCACAAAATAAAAAGAATCAAGTGTACCGACCAAGTTAAAAAATAACTAATTTGAGATATTTAAGATATTGATAGAGTCAAAAACCTAAACTAATTTGAGATATTAATAGAATCAAAAAGCTATTTGAAATTAGGTCATAATAGTGATTTTTAGTAGTTAGCTTAGGAAAAAATTGATATTCTTGTGTTCAAAACTGAGATTTTTGTTTAAAATTTAAATTTTGCGTAGACTTTATAAATTTTCTCGCCTCGCACGTGCTAACCGATATATATGTCATGCTCAGAGATATCTACTTAAATTCTTACTGTCACACTCATAATATTATTATGGACCAAGATTGAGTGCAATAACTGATTAGTGATTGCACTGCATTCAGTCAAATTAAGATCGTTCATAGCACGATCGGATAGCCAAATTTAAAACTCAATTTTATATATAAAAAATAAACTAAAATTTAAACTTAAAATTATGATCGGACGATCTATATTTACCTACTACAGTGTAGTATACATGCATCGTATCTATTTCTTAATATTTTCAAGTACTTATAATTTTTTTTACATAATTCCCGTGCTTGGCACGGGTGTACAAACTAGTATATATATATATATATATATATATATATATATATATATATATATAATGTGTCACGTGAGTGTTGTGTTGTGGGTTAAATTAATTTAATGAATAAAAGATTAATATCTAAAATAAATTTGGAAGTTAATAAGACTTGTAATTTTTGTTGATTGTGATTATACTTTTTTTTTTACGTAATTGTGATTACTTGTTTGTTGCTGATCCTTTGACCAACATAGAATTTCTAAAATGAAGGAATATCAAGTATGTTTAGAATGGGCTAGATCTCGCCAACATGACTTCCTATACCCACTTATTTTTCGGGAGTATATTTATGGACTTGCTTATAGTCATAATTTTCATAGATCCACTTTTGTGGAAAATGAAGGTTATGACAATTAATATAGTTTACTAAATATAAAACGTTTAATTATTCGAATGTATCAACAGAATCATTTAATCATTTCGGCTAATGATTCTAACAAAAATCCATTTTTGAGGTATAATAAGAATTTTTATTCTCAAATAATATCAGAGGGTATAATTGTGATTACTTGTTTGTTGCTAAATATGGATTTAGTTGATTGATATGTTATTAATTTCTTGTAACACAAAAAAATAAATATGAAAAATAGAAAAATTATTGTCTTTTTAACTCATTCCCTTTCAAAACTATCATCTTTTTAACTTTTTGGTTTTATCCAAAAACTATTGTCCTTTTCGAAAATTAATGTAAAATTAATTTTAATTTTTCATTTGTACTCTTACAAAATTAAAGCATTAATTAAATATATTTTATCTTAATAAAGTAAGGATAAAAGAGATGTAACTTATAAATCTTTATTACTCCCTCTGTCTATAATTATAAGACCCCTTTTGACCACAACACGTATGCCAATGTACAATTTTGATCGCTAATATCTTTAATTATCTAGCAGTAAAAATTATTAAAATTTGATATTTTGAAGTTATTCATCAAAACAAATCCTATAAGATTCTATAAGATAATATTTACATCTATATATTATTAAAAAAATACGGTCAAAACATGATAGATGAATAGTAAAATTTAGTCAAAAAAGGTATTATATTAAAGGACGGAGTGAGTATTTTTTAAAATTTACGTGCATAACTTTAAAAAAACAATAATTTTAGACATAGAGAGTAATATTTATTTTTGTTTTTATATATCAATAAAAAAAATAATTAAAATAAGTTATATGAGTAGTGACCATGATTCTCAAACAACACTTAAAAGCAACGTAGAGAGTAATTAAAATAAATTAATATTTCAGTTTGAAAATGATGGGAGTGGATTATATTCTCTAAGCACATTCAAACAATTATTGTTTTATACTACGTTCATACGTACATTCTAGTTGTTTTATTTTGACAAAACTAATAATTAATTAGTTCACACCTATATTTTTTTTTTTTTAGAAATTCATATACCTATAGTTGACTAGATTATTATGCACGCTGTCATTTAATTTTATCATGAAAAACTCTATTATTTTTTTTGGTAAACTAAAGGTATCCTCCGCGCGTAACTGCAGAGACTAAATCCCCTCGAGGTAACTGAGATCCATTTAAGGGGTTGACCTCTTCCAACAAATGCTTCTCCATAAGCACCGGCCGGAGATCGAATCCAGGACCAAATGGTTAAGAGGTCCAAGCATCTACCACTTGTGCCACACTATGTTGGTTGAAAAACTCTATTAAGTATAACTGTATAAGTATATATATTACTGTACTTCCTCCTTATTAATTTTTATTTTTATATTTTGATACTGAGTGAGTATATAGTTAGACACTTCATTGTTTTTTTGTAGTTTTTTAATTTTATTTTTCACAAGTCATTGTTTTTTGTCATTGATAATATTCTTTTCTTTTTAATGAAAGCAATACTTTGGTGTTGATATATATGTCAGCGCCCTTAGTTTTCTGTTAACTTTTATATTATTCTGATCGAATTTGTTTAAGAAGAAGGGATGAATAACACAACACAAGCACGTCTTATTAAAAATATGTTAATTTTTTTTCGCTTATTACGTATATAAATCTAAAAAACTTATACAACAAGCAATCTAATTGTCAACTCCACAAAAAAAAAGACTTAGTAAGAACAAAATTATCAGTGTGCGCAATTGTAATTTATATTAACACAATATATAGCTATATATTGCAGACAATGTCTAACAAATAAAAATATTAACACATTATTAATTATTAATATTTTAAAGAATTTAAATTTTGTAAAATTTATTAAAAGTCAATGTGTGTGTGTATATAATATATCATGGCTCACCTTAAATCTCACATCGCTTGGAACTCGCTCGAGGCTAATGATAGTTTATATACAACACGCCACACTCTTGTAACCAATCGAGACCCCTTTTCTACAAAGGATATTGACAAAAACTATGACGGGTAAAAACTCCAAAGCGGACAATTTCTCGGAGATGTGGACTTGAGGTCGAGTCAGAACATACCCTCATTTATTCTCCGCAGATAATTTTTAATATATATTAAATTTTAAATAAATTAAAAATTATTTAATATGTTATTAATTTTTTAAAAAATTAACTGTTTATAAATTTTAATTGAATTGTACTATTAAGTTTGAGAGGAGACTTTTAAAATAATTAGAGTTTGAATAACGTTAGTTGAATTATATTGTTCTTTTTTGGTTTTCACCATCTATTCGCTTGATATAGCATCACTCTAATTAATTACTATAACTTCAACAGCAGTTTGTGAATTCCTATTGCAGTTGGCCGGTGTACACAAAATGTATAACAAAACTCCAATTTCCAAAATCCTACCGTTGCTTATTCTTTCCTTTGCAACAACATCTTTTTGTCCACTGTTACAGTTTTCAAATGTCGGCCATTGGTCAACTCCCAACGTGGAGAGAGAAAACCAACGGATTACTCTAAAGAGAAAGTCAATATATTAATCAAAATAAAATAAGCAAGTCAAAAGGAGGTAAATAATCTCAAACTATTTCCTGATATTACTATTACTATTAGACTCTCAAATTTAAAATTTACTGACATTTCAATTACTCATGTATTTCCTTAAAAAAAAAAATTGGACATATATTTGATTCAATCGACAAAATATGAAATACCGGTTGAACACTACACATTCAAGTCTCACGCCTTATATTATAAGGAATTTCTTCTTAATTTTGTGACATGTATACTATTCTTGATCAACCTTTGATCGATGATTGATACTTGATTACATTATACTTCATCCGTCTTAAAATATAAGTAAAAAATAGCCAAAAAAAAGTTGATATATTTAACCTAATTTTTTAACCAAATATTTCAACTTTTTAAACTATTTTTAACTTATATTTTTACACGCAGAGTAAGATGTATTATACTTTGAAGTCCAACACCATGAACATTATTCCCCTCATTGTAATTCTTTTCTATTTGTGTACAAATATATAGTAAAGTGGAGTTTGTCTTGTTTAAATTGGCGTTTAAATCTACTTATGTCTTAATGTGTTCTGTCATCTCTCTTATTTTAATCGAATGACTGAAATTATGAAGAAAAAAATAATAATTTGAAATCAGAAACAAGAACATAAATCAAATGGTATGTAGTACATGATAGATATCATGAGAGGATCTGAATCCATTCAAGTTGATACATACATGACTAGGTAAATTTGGTAAATTTTTGTGTCTTTCCTCCCATGATTCCTTAGAAAAGTCATAACTCATCCTTTTTGAAATAATTAAATGATGGAGCCACACTTTTCCGTGTATTGACTTTCCAATTTAGAGACTATAAATAACCAACACCTATTCATTATTCATTCATTCAACTCTATCTCCACCAAAGTACCAATACTAACATTTCAAACTCCAAATAAAGTTTCATATTCTTCAACCATACACAATGGATCAAGAAAAAGAAGTTTCACCGTTTTTTCTTTGTCCTATTTCATTACAACTCATGAAGGATCCAGTTACTGTCTCAACAGGCATAACCTACGACAGAGAAAACATCGAAAAATGGCTCTTTTCATCTCAAAACAAAACATGTCCTGTCACTAAACAACCACTCACACATGATCATGACAATGATCTCATTATTCTCACACCAAATCACACTCTTAGAAGACTCATTCAAGCATGGTGCACCATCAACACTTCATATGGTATCCAAAGGATTCCAACTCCAAAACCACCAACAACAATAACCCTTATACAAAAACATCTTAAAGAAGCTTCTGATTCTTTAGATTCACCTCATTTGCTCATTCAGTCCCTCAAAAACCTCAAAACTATCGCTTCCGAGAGCGAAACAAATTGTAGGTGTATCGAATCGGCTGGCGCTGTCGAGTTCTTAGCATCAATAGTAATAAAAAACAATACAAGTTGTTCATCTTCATCTTCAAGTTCAAGTTCAACAACAGAATTTGATGAAACTATTGAAGATACCATTCTTGATGATGATGATGTTGAAGGTTTTGCTTTTGACTTCAGAATTGGTGCAGAAGATGAAGCTATAAACATTCTTTACAATCTTCATTTAACAGAACAAGGTTTAATAACTCTTTTAAACTTCAAAAATGGAGAATTTTTAGACTCTTTATTGAGACTATTGCAAAAGGGTAACTACGATTCGAGAACATATTCGATTTATCTGTTGAAATCTATGTCAAAAGTTGTCACTGATCCATCAAAACTAGCGAATCTTAAGACCGAGTTTTTCGTGGAATTAGTCCAGCTTCTCAAAGATCAGATATCAAAAAAGGCATTAAAAGCAACACTACAAACACTGATTCAACTCGTCGAATTCGGAAGAAACCGAGTAAAAGCAATCGAATCAGGCTGTGTTACTGTTTTAATAGAACTTCTTCTTGATTGCAAAGAAAGAAAGCCGTGTGAGATGATTTTGGTGCTTTTAGAGATGTTATGTCAATGTGCTGATGGAAGATTTGAACTATTAAGCCATGGTTGTGGATTAGCTATTGTTTCAAAGAAGATTCTGAGGATTTCAACATTGGCTAATGATAGAGCTGTGAGGATTCTTCTATCAGTTTCAAGATTCTCTGCTACACATTTTGTTGTTCAAGAAATGTTGAGAATTGGTATTGTTGCTAAGCTATGTTTGGTTCTTGAAGTTGATAGTGGAAATAAAGCTAAGGAGAAAGCAAGAGAGATTCTTAAACTTCATGCAAAATCATGGAGGAATTCTCATTGTATACCTTTTAATTTACTTGCTTCATACCCAACAAGTTAAATTGGGTGATAAATTATAGGGCTTTTTTACTTTTTCATTTTCATTTTTTTTACCTTTATGGGATTATTTTTTTGTATAGGTGAGATCAAGATAGGGGTTGATATATATAGAATATTGTCCATGGAAAATGGGATTAATTGTTTATTGTGAATGATTGATTGTTTACACCATTATATATTGATGCAACAAAGTTGTTTATCATGTCAATTTTTTTTGTACGTAGATAAAATGATACTCCCTCCGTACCAAAATATATGTCGTTTTGAGAAAAAAAATTGTACCACAATATATATCGTTTTACATTACCAACGAAGCATTTAATGTTCTTTTTTCTCTTATATCCTTAATTAATTGTTTATCTTTCTTCTTTCAATTCTATAATTTATTTTTCACATACCTTTAATGAAGGATAAAATTGTAAACTAACCTATAATTTATCTTTTCCGTACAATAATTATTACATTTCTTAATTTGTGTGATATGGTCAAAACGACGTATATTTTGGTACGGAGGTAGTAAGTAATTAGAAAACTTACATATATAAAATGGAAGAATTGAGATTCTCAAAACCCGATCATGAACGTCCGATTTACTAATTCGGCATTTTATACAAATTGAACTAGAATCTATGGACTTTATCATATGTCAATTTTGTTGCTAGTTTTAATTTCATTCTTTCTGTTTATTTTTATTTATGGTTGAGTTTTAATTAAACAATGATGCTTGAAATGATGTAAGCATGCATATCTTAGTGATAATAAAATTAGTATGATGATAGTGTGATGATGAAGATAAGATTATGATTTGTTTTGTTTATAATTTAATTGGTTAATAAGAAATCTCAGTGGAATAAGGCAATGAAGGTGGATCCAGTCGACTTGATAGTATTTTATATGGTCGTGAGAGTGCTAATTGTCAGATATAGTTGGCTATTCATAAGAATTACTACGTTTAAATGTTGTTTAAGATAATTAATTAGAGATCGATATAATTATTAGGTTAATTGATATGGACATTACAAGTTAATATATATATTATTTCTGTCTCATTTTATAAGATTCAGTTTGACTAAATACACTATTAATGTGTTTTGTTTTAACCATATTATATTTTTTTAACAGTATATAAATATTAATATTATCATATACGATATTGTTTGATTTGTTTCGATACATATTTTTAAAATATCAAATTTCTATAATTTTTATTAATAGACAATTAAATATATATATTCGCAATCAAAATTTTGTATTGGCAAACGTACAGTGGTCAACAAAGTCTTATATTTTGAGACGGAAGTAATATATAGAGATCATGATAATTTAAACTCTGCTATTCAATTTATAAAGTGGAATTTTGACCCCTTAATAACTACAAGAAATTCAAAGATTAGATGCCATTATCAATAAACTATAAGAAATTTAGATTCTTTTAATAATAGTCAGAAGTTCCATCACTAATTTTATTTTTGTGTCTAATATCAAAATTCAACTATTTTGTATCTTACTACTATTATATGGGGTATGGACAGCAAAGATTAGTGACCAAGATTGGGAATAGAATATAGGTAGCTGAACATTATCAACTACTAATATTCAACTATTCATATATGAAAAGCCATTACTAATGTAACTAATATCATTAGTCAAATGATTAAAAACTAATACACATATTAGATGCCTCCGGTGGTAGAGAAGCTCCAACTTTATTTTATGGAACCAGCACATAGAAAAAGGAATAAAGTAGCTAGCTAGTAGTATGTTACTTAATTTTTATAATTTCATTTATATGAATTGGTCTTTCTTCAAGGGTTAGTTCTTAGAATGAAAAACTAATTTTCCCTTTTTATTTAAAAAATAAAAATTCCTAAGATTGCGATTTGAACTTTTTTAAGAAAATGTAGTCAATTGTAGCTTGGCATACTGTATTGTGTTTTCAGTAACTACATTCATGTACTTGATAAAAAAAACAAAATGTACATTCATCTAGGGAGTAGTGTTAACTTTCTTTCATTTTATTTTTTAGTTTAAGAAATTAGATTTTGATAATCTCCATATAATTTTTTGACATAGTTATAGTATCTTCATTCTACAGCAATTGTTCAAATTCCTAGCAATTGTTCAAATTCCTGAAGCTAAAACAAAGAAGGGTCTTGTTAATTAACCATTGCACCCTATGCGATTATTAAAGAATCTAAAAGTAATAAATTTTATATTGAAACAAACATGTCATAAGTTCCATGAATCAAGTTCACTTGGAGTAACTTATATTTTGAAAAAGTTTGATATATAAATTCCAAGACAATAATGCAAATGAAATAAATGACTAATTGAGAGAAAAAACAAGCTACTAAGACTATTTAAAAATAACGGTCAAACTTTTTATTTTTAAATCAAAAAGAAAAATCTGAAAACACTTGCATAAGGTGTTATATGGTCAATCTAAAAGTTGAACAATAAATGTGTATTTTTTTTCTTCTCCTAATCAAGTGGTGGATCTTTGGCGTGTTGATTGATAGAATGAAGATTATGTGGTGGAAAATGGCTTATGAGAAGATCCAAATTAAAGTCAGCCCTTGCATGTCTTGTATGTGGATGTGGAAGTGGAATGCATTAAAGATAGCAAGCAGCCCCTAAGTAATCACTAATTGTTCTGCATGTCTTATGCTGTTTCTTGGTTACTTGAACTATATATTGACCCTTATATAGTTGAAGTTTAAACTAAAGGTCCAGTTCGCAGTTAGTTGTTTTGGCCTCAATTATTTTGGCAGATGAGTATTTATGCAACTGTCATTTTCTCTTGAATCTTTAAACGGTGAAATTTATCCAGTAGACTAGGTGACCATAAAAATGAAATTGGAAAAATACTCCCTCCTATTCAAAATATATTTAATGTAAAATTTAGATAAGATATATCAACTTTTGTGTATAATTTAGAATGGAGGGAATATTAATTAACGAATATCTTTAAAGTATATAGTAAAGAAAATAAATCAAAAAAACAAAAGTATGTTGAAAAAAATTTAAAAGCTCGGTATCCAGCCAGTTTAATGATTGACTAATTTAAGAGGATTAATCTTACCGCCCATTTATTGGGGCTCCATTTAAAGTCAAAATTTTTGTTTTGTATGAACCAGCCCACCAAATTTACATCAAATGGAATCAAATCTAAAACCTTGTGAAGAGTACACTTCAAAAACTAAGTCAATATCACCAACATTCAAAAAGTACCTTAAAACTTGTGTAATCAATTTTCTAAGATAGAAAAATATTCTTTTTCAACAATAAAACTATTGCCTTAGAAGTACGCGACCCTAGTTTCAGTTTTTTGAGTTTCTCTCTTTGTCTTTGTTCTTAGGGGTGGTTTTAGGTTATTTTTGGCCTAAAATCACCCCCTCTTTGTCTTTTATATCTTCTTTTAAATTTAAATAAGTGATTTTTTACATAGATTAAGTTTTTAATTGTTATTTTGTTATAATTTCGTTGTTTTGGTGGGGTGTTTAGTTGTTCGTCTTCTTGATGCGGCGTTTTTTGATTTTTCCTCTTGTAACGGTGTTCGTTAATTCATATTGAAAGATCAATTTCAATCAATTGTTGATTCAATCAATGATATGGACATCAACGTTGCAAATCTAGAAGCATAGACATTTCGGTGATTTTAATTTTATCATATTATTTGTAGGCATTTTGCCGTTATATGTTATTAATTTTGATGTTGTGAGTTTGTTCGCAGATTCGTCCTTTTCGTTCTTAGCAATGTTGAATTTGTATTTGTATTCGATGTACTTTATTAATTATTGAAATGAATGAATATTACTTTTTTTTTAGTAAAAAAAAACTATTACCTTAGAAGTACTAGTTACTCTCTCTCTCTTCTAAACCTATTATTTTTTTAGAGTTATGTACGTGTATTAAAAAACAATAAAAATTAATAAGGTAAGTCTCTTTTACTTTTACATTACTAAAAAGATAAAATATATTTAATTAATACTTTAACTTTTGTAAGAATACAAATGATAAATTAATATTAATTTTATATTGATTTTTATAAAAATGATAGTTTTGGAACAAAACTAAAAAATTAAAAGAAAAATAGTTTTGGTACGAAATATCACCCTTAATTTTATTCTCTTCTAGTGTCTGCTTATTAGAGTTTTAAATTTCTTGTATAGCTGTATGGTTCATGTTATAAGTTGGACGCTGCGCGTTAGGATGGTGCAGCATTTGTTCAATATATCACTCTCCTTCACTTAATTGATTTTGTTTGTTAATATACTTTGCATTTTGTTTATGCTCATGCTTAATTAGTGGTGGCAAATGAGGTCAACTCCATCCATCCCGTCATTAATCCACCAAAAACTAACGTAGTAAATCATAAGAAATGCACATTGAATATGTTGACGGTTAGGTATAGATAGGTGACCAATGAAGAAAAAAAACATAAAACTCATATTATTAAATAAATAAATTAAATAAAAATGACGAAATAGTAAGTAGTGGTAAAACTCTAGCTAGCCATGATGTTGCTGAATTTAATTCTTCATAGTATTAATATTCTTCTTGATAAGGAGTTAAGGAAAAACCTTGTTAACGACTTAACGTTATTCTATAATTGTGTCTTAGTTTTAGCTACTTCCTATAACAGGCAGGCCAGCTGCATGCCTACCTCCCAAATAAACAAATGGCAATAGAACTTTTTCTACTCCGCATTTTTAAAAACTCCCAAAAGTGAATTTTAATTAAAACTCTAATAAAAAATTGTAATGTTATCTAGAATTAGAAATATACATTCAAATAAACGATACATAAATTGTATTCCTTTGTTCAAGGATGTGTGCATCTATTCTTAAACTACTTAGAACTGCTTAATCTCCTGGTTAATATTGATCATGTTAAGTTAGTCATTTAAATTTGTAGTCCTTAAACTATTAAAAAAAAATTAATTCAACTTCTTTTTTATATCAATTTCTAAACTATCAAGGAAATTAAAATAATTAATTAATTGATAAACAACCATAGTCTTTAATTACTCCATATAAGTGATAAATTGTTAAGTGGATTAGAGAAGTATTTTAAACAAAAATTTATTCTTTTGGGGGTTAATTGGTTGTGTTTACTATAATTTATCAAATAAGTTGATATATTATGCATAATTTGAGATTATCAATGGTCAACTTGATAGAAGTGTTAATTGAGAGACTAAATAGCTGGATATGTGAGTGAATAATATAGAGGACATTTTAATTGATTTTAATAAAAAAACATTTAGCCTTCATTTTTATTTTTTATTTTTATTTTAGTCAAAAAAAATAAAAATAAAGGCTAAATGTTTTTTTTTGCCAAGTTCCAGATCCAAATCCATTCATAGTCGATGACTGAAAAATCTAATTTATTGTACAAATATCAATAACATAATATGCTAAATTACTCGAACAAAAAAACTCCAGAATAAACCAGCAATCACTAACTAAATTGTATATATATATATTGCTGCATTATCTCAGTAAAATGTTATGTTCAACCCAAAACATTAGAAACTATGTGTGCAGTGTGCCTTAAATCCTAACATGAATACAAAACATGCATCAAAGAAAACTCAAGAATATACACCACCGTCCACCAATTTCTAAATAAACTGTAGGAATAAGGAATACTGTATCATCTTAATAAATTGTCATGATTAACCCAAAAACATTAAAATGTGGGAATCTTATACCATAAGAGGCAAACAATCGAACAAAGTTTCTCTTAACCTTTAGCTCAAAATCTCCATGTGCATATCAACATAATAAATTACCATAAGGACAATCTTCAATTGCTACCCAATTCTCACACATCTTAGTTTTAAAATTGGCAATTTCAAGATTGGTTGGGAGTGAATTTAAATAAGGCTTAAACGTCATTTTAGTCTCTGTATATATGCGAAAATTTTGTTTTAGTCCCTGTATGTGGTTTTATTCTAAAACAGTCCTCGTATCAACCAATTTTTTTGCTTCTGGTCCCTAAAACAAAAATCTGCAGGAAATTTTGTAGGAAAATCTGCAGGAAACTTGAGAATTTTCCTGCAGATTTTTGCTTTAGGGATCAGAAGCAAAAAATTTGGTCGATACGAGGACTATTTTGGAACAAAATCATATACAGGGACTAAAAGCAAAAATGGGTATATATACAGGAACCAAAATGATGTTTAACTCTTTAAATTATCATTGGGAGTTGTTTCAGTTTGCTAATTGTCAAAGTTACTTTGTTGTGTTTGATCGTCTATACATGATGGTATCTTGCTTTTATGTTTTACTATATCTTTTTTTTTTGAAGCAATGTTTTTTCTGTGATGTAACTTTTTATGATGTTCTAAACACACTTGTAAACAAACCATTTAAAAATACACGTTGATTACAATAAGGACAAAAAATGTGTGCATGATAATTTTTTAGCTAAGGACTAAAAATTTAATAAAAATAAATTAAAGACTAAATTTAGAAGATCACCATTTTGTAGAGATTAAAAACATATTTAAGCCTTTTGTCAAAAAAAAAAATATTTAACCTTAATTTTTTTATATTAATCATTGACACTAATGATCATTTTATTAATGCTTGTGACAAAACTAGACCAAAATATTCGAAGCGCGACTTAAAAAGATTTTGTATACATTATATATAATTTGTATATTTAACTCATAAATTATAATTTTTAAAAATAGAACGAAAAAAACATCATGGAAACAATGTAAATTTTTTTTTTGTCAAATAGTTTAGTGGCTGGCAATTCCCCACTTAAAGTGGATAAGTGAGATGAAATGAGTTCAAACCTCGGTACCCTGTATATATAATGCAATGTCCTATCACATGAGTTTAAAAGAAAGAATAAGAAAAGTGAGACAACACAAAATAAATGAAAAGTGAGCAACATATAAAAACAAGAGGACAACGTAATAGAGATAAAAATAAACTTACATACACAAATAGGAAAACAACCAAATAATTATAAATTATATATACAAATTTATTAAATGAGCATAATTTATTGTTGGTTAAGTGGAATGTTTGATTCATTTTATAGTAAAATACTAATTAAAGTTCAAATATAATAAGTTTAGGTGATTTTTTTAAGTACTTTTTGTATGTTTGTTAAGATAACAAATCATGATATCCTCAAATTTATGGTTTTCTGAAAGTTTGTTATAACCACAATAATTGAAATTTATGTTAAGAATCATATGAAAAGTAGATAAAGAAATGCAAAATGAAAATATATAGGCTTAGAGTTATTATTTATTTGTTTTAAGATTTATTTGTTTTAATAAATATAATTTAAAACGAATAAATAATTTAAAACAAATATATAATTTAAATCAAATAAATGATTTTAAAACAATAAATAATAAATTTATTATTTATTAATTTTTTTGTTTTATTTTTTTTTAAACTATATTTTTTATTCAAAGTTATTATTTATTTATTGGATTTTGGGAAACAAAATGGATTGGAGGATTAAAAGTGCAACAAAAATCAAAATAAAAGGGCTAGAATGTTTGATTTTAAAATAGGGGGACCAAAATTGCAACAAAAATCAAAATAAGAGGGGCTAGAATGTTTGATTTTTAAATGAGAGGACTAAAATTACAAAACATGTAAAATATGGGACCAAAAGTGCAATTAAGCCAAATATATATTGAAGAAAAAGAAGAAGAAAAAATGTATGATTGAGCCAATTCAGGCCAAGAAAACATGTGTACAATGGTTTTTTTTTTTAATAAACAAAAAAGAATAAAAATAAAAGTGGCAAGAAAAGTTGTGTGTGTGTGTATCATTGGAAAATTGAGAATTTGAAGATAAACTTTCTCATAAAGAGCTTCATTCAGGTGGAGGTGGAATTACAAAGGTAGAAGTTTTTGATTACATTAGATATGCTTCTGGCAGACTATTGATCAAGGAAAATTGGAGCTACAATGGTTAACTTATTCAAACCCATTCTAGCATAGACATAAAGAGGGATGAAGCCAACCTATTCAAACCCATTCTAGCATAACAAGCAATTTAACTAGACCTGCCATGACAGCTTGAGCTATATTAAGAATGCCTCCACTAACACCACCAAACTCACAACCACAACCACTTCAGATTTCCACAATTAAAGATAAAACAACAAATTAATGGTGGTCATCTCATATTCAACTCATATATTTTTTTCATTAGTGAATCAAGACACTCAGTTAAAGATGATACTACAACAAATTAATTGTGGTCAAAGAGTGACATCCAGAATAATGAACTCTGACGCAGTTCAGATTTAACTAATAGATCCTTCAATTCTTAATCTCCTTTGTTGTATGTAAGTTCTTCGAGTTTATTTTGCGGATGCACGTATCCATTCATGGCTACTCCCTCCTTCATATTCAACAACAGATGTTCTAGCTCACAAAGGGAAAAATAAGTGGGCAAGATAGCTTGCACAGGAGGACCCCTTGACATGCAAGGCAAAAGAGTGGAAAGAATGGGAAAAAGCTAAAGAGTGGGAGTTACCGTTGCACAACATGCATTTAAAGAAAGATGACATACCAGAAATTCATTTTAGCTAAAATTTATTTACTAGAAACTAGTCGAAACTAGATAGTCATGCTGCAATATTTGGTTTGATAGCAAACCGAATTACAGTTTTTGTAGAATTTCTTCCAGAAGTTACTTCAAGGTTACCAAATATTTGATTTTAAAACATCATCAGGTCGTGAAGACCAACATTAGTATTTCAAATGGTAAAACAGATCTGCCATACATTGATGTTAGAGACAAGCTTTCTTCACCCTAGTTTTTAACTTGATCTTCAGACTTTCCTCATCAGAAGATACAACCTCTGATCAAGCTCAAACTTGTTAAAATGAGAGTGATCTCCCTTCAGCAGCATCAAAAGCCCACCAAATGAAATATTTAACTCCCTGCCAAAAATAATATTAAGATCAAAAAATCATAAATACATCAGTACAACCTTAAATTATAAAATGTAATCGATCACGATCAACTCTTGGGCGTGTTATCACCATTACAAAAATATCACTTTCAACTCTAAGGCCCTGTTTGGTTCGGGGTTTTTGGAGGGGAGGGGAGGGGAGATTTTTAAATTTTATGTTTGGTTCAATTTTTTAACGAGGGGAGGGGAGGGAAGAAGTAATTTACTTTCTTATCCTTAACCTTATAAAATTAAAATAAAGATTAATGGAGAAAATTTAGTGGATATATACAACTAAAAAATATATATAATGATTAGAAAATTTAATTTTTTTGTTGACAAAAAAACAAATATCTAAATTTTTAATATTTCAACAAGGATAATTTAGAGTTTTAATAAAAAAAATGAGGATAATTTTGTCAAACATAATTAATTATATTTTACCTCCCCTCCCCTCCTTAAAAATCCCTCCCCTCCCCTCGGTTGAACCAAACAGGGCCTAACTGGGAAGTTTGTTGAGAAAAACATTCACTGATTAAGACTATAGTAGTACTAAATCTCATCAAAAAGATGGTTTTTAAGTTTTAACTAATGAGATCCACCACTTGAAAACAACATGCGTCGATGAGTTCATAGCTCCCAGAAACTAGCTTCTAAAATGACAAACCAGCAAGACTATACTCAAAGTAAAACAGTAATTTATTTCTCTGTAACCCCCCATATTCAAAGCAGGTAAAAGACTTACGCTCTTTCACGCCCTCCTGAACCCTCTGTTACTCTGTAGAGCTTTCCATACATGACATATTCATAGTTATCAGCTATTGATTGCCGATTACCCTAGATAGAGTTAAAAAGCATCAGATTTATGTTAGGCAAATCCAAGATTACTGATTTCGAACACAAGAAATAAAGGAATGAAATAGCAATCATAAAAAGAAAAGATGACATATGTGCAGTAGCAATGTTATTTTACATCACTTGGTTTTTTAGGAGCAAAATGATGTTTTTAAATTGGATATAAAAATATCATTTTTGAGGAAAAGATATAAAAATATCGAACAGTTGAAAAAGGAAAGATAGGATATTTTTTAAATGACAAACAAAAATTGACTGTTTTCACCTATCCTTATCAACCGTGTCTTTTGAGAGCTACAATTTAATCATCATATCACAGGTCTTATATCCTATATCAAAACCTTAATCCACTCACAAGCCAACAACACTAGTTCACTTGTTTGTTGAGTGTTTGTTGTTTCTACAAATACTCAACAAACAATTTCACAAGTTTTTATGTTGGTAGATAACCTCAAATAAGTCAATCCAAAAAAGACTTTGGGTCTTGTGTAAGTGTAACAAATATGAATTACCGGATTATAGTAGCCAGTGTCTGGGGTGCCATCCGGATTGAGTGTTGGAACCAGAGCAAGAGAAAACTTCTGTCCCGCCTTTAAGGGATACAGCTCAGAATTGATGTCTAGTTGCATAAACATGTCAAACTTTTCACTTTTTGCTTCAATGCGTGTAACTTAAACAGCACGTAAATAAAAGTGTTAGAATAAAGTTGAATATCACTAATATGAGCAATCCCACTAAGAGAATATAATAATAACAATGGTACCTTTTTCAAATAATTTTTTGTCATCTGGGTTGACTTTCTCAACTCTAAAGATATCTTCAAGGAGAAACTCCACCATCGTAGCGGTTCCCCTTACTGAAATTGAAAAATAAGGTAAAGGAGATCAAGTATCAACCAAATACAAATTAAAAGGTTTCCGTAATCTGCTATAAAAAAAGGATGTAACAAGACCAGGAGAAGACATTAATAATATTTTCAGAACAAAAGTTACTGAAGAGCGTGCTTGAGACCAGTATGCAGAGGCTGGGTTCCATTACTTCCTTCCCTTCTCTAAGTGAGGAGGGAGTGGAGAATGAAATGAAATGAAGTAGGGATTTGGGAATTTGGTCATAAGAATCACAGAGGTAGGAATATTCGCGGGTTCGATTGAATTTGACCAAACCTGATACCAAATCATTGGGTTGTAATTCAATAAACACACTTGTGGTACTTGAACAATAAAAATAAACATAAAACTTCAGCACTTAAATTGAATAAAACTGAGCATAATAGCCCTCAACCTGATAGGATTTCAACCCAAAGTCCAAGTCCAAAAATCTTTAGAGTATGTTTAGGAGTTAGGTTTTGGAGGAATAAATCTATATCTTTATATATATTCGAGATTTTGAAAATATTGAAAAAATAATGTAACATAACCATTTAATATTTCAATCTTAATATGATTTCTTTAATTTGGAAACAAAAAAAAATATTCAACTCGTTTTCGTCCAAAACCCATCTTCTAAACATACCCTTATACTCTTTCACTATGATCCAACAAAAGTATGAGATGTTGAGCTTTACAAAACACAAGCCTTCGACAAAATAAAACCAAAATCAATAAACAATCTTTGATTCTTAACAGTTAACATTACAATTGCACATTTGCACTACTTCCTTAAATGACCAACCTTCAACCAGAAGTTTCAATCAACAATGTTATCACACTAAATCACCAAAAGTACCAAAATTCAAATCAACAATGGTATCACTAGTTCACTAAATCCTATGAAGCTCCAACACTCCTCGACACGACACCAACACTTGCAATTACATATAACTATATTACTTTTTCAAAAAAATTATCGGTGTCAACATGTCCAGTGTCTAAATCACAACACTAATCACCAATTAGAATCAGCATCGATAAAATTAAGGTACACATTGATTTAACAAAAAACTAGTAATACTACTAAAACCCTAGAATATCATATCACTACGAAGCTGCAATTTCTCCGAAAACAAGATGAAGCTAAATTGAAATAAAACAAGATGATACAAACAAAGTAAGAAACAAGTGTAATCAAAGGAAAGGAAGAAAATAAGCATGGATCGAACGAACCCTAACTGAAGCGAATCGATGAAAAAAGCTATAAAATAGACGAATGAAGTGATGTAGTTATAGTTAAAGGGGAAAAAGAGGCGAAAGAGTCGAAATGGTGAGTTGAAACTAAGAATGACTCACCGGGAGAGAGAAGAGTGAAGGAACGGTCGCCGGCGGGAGGTGGTAGGCAGGCAGTGCTGGAAACGAATGAAGGAAGTCTCTCTGTCTCAGCGTTTCAAAATAGTCCCTCGCTCACTTTTTAATTTTATAGATGGTGGCAGATTGGGGTATCCACTGCCGAACGCGGAGACTATTATTGGAGGCAATGGAAGATGGTGCTTTTGTTTGAGATTAAAAAAAATAGATTTTTAAAAAAAAAAATTAAAAGATTTTTTTTAGAGATTTTTAAAAAAATTTAAAGTTATTTTTCGTTTGTTTACCATAAAAAAAATACTTTTATAAAATAGAAATGTTTCTACACTTAGGTTCCTTAGTTTTAAAAAAATAAATTTTTGAAAAGCTATTCCTAATAGCTTTTCATTTTGGAGCTAAAAATAATTTTTTTAACAAAATAATTTTTAAAAAAATCTATAACAAACATATTCAAAGTGATAAAATGGATTTTTTTAAGAAAAAAATCTCAAACAAACACAGCCTAGTGATAACAGTAATGGAAACTTAAATATCAATAATTGATTTTTTTTGTCAAAAATAAAAATATAATTGATTTTTTTTTATTTCATTTTACTTCAATAACTTAAATGTTTGGTGTTTGAATTGAGTTAAAATAAAATAATTCATTTTATATATCTTATAAGTTTTTCAATGAAGATTAATCATTGTTAACGATAATAGAAACTTTGTGCCTATGTATAATCAAAAAGTTGTGATATATATACCAATGAGATAAGTTCATGGACAAAAGAATGATCTACCAAACCATTTTACACATATTATTGTAATACAACACATTATTGTATTTTATAAATATATCATTCATTTGTTACCAAAATTAAATCTCATTCACTTAAACCCAAGGGGTGTGGTTGAGCGGCATGGGCTCATCTTCCCTTAACTAAGGGTCGAGGGTTCAATCCTCACCTTGGATATGGAGCAGCTTTAAATCCTTGGGTCAGTTATCCCACCATTCAAGGTGCCTCCAATATAGCGAGGGATTAGTCACTGCGTTCGGCGGTGGATACCTCGGTCTCGACAAAAAAAAAAATCTCATTTCACTTATATTTATGCTCTATTTGGAAAAAAAAAATAGCTTATTATAACTGATGGGTCATAGCTGATGGTTAATAGCTTATGTTGGTAGCTGATAAGCCAGTTAAAATATTTGGTAAAATTAACTAAGTGATGGCTTTATACCAGATAACTAATGTAATTGTCTTTAAGTAAGATGGTAGAGGTAAAGTTGAAAGAAAAACGATAAGTTACAAGCTATAAATTATAAGCTAATTGAATTAACTCATCAAAATAAACTAAGAGCTAATAAAAAGATAGTGTTCGTTTTAACTTATTGACAAATGACAAATTATTAATATGGATAAATTAGTGGGATCCATAATTGGAATCCAAAAATTGCTATTTGCCCATGTGTGTGTTAATTTCATTTGGTATTTAATAATGAATAAAATTTAGGTGCATTTTTTAATGTATTTTTTTATGGTTTTTAACATTAAATTTTTATTTTTTATAATTGTGATGGACTCATAAAACTCAATCCAAGTAGTAAATGCTCAATTCACCTCAAAGATATATGTTGGCATAATAATATTGTTTACAACCATTAAAGCTTATTGTGCACCCGCCCACATCGAAACTATGACTTATAGTACTATTTGGTGACATGTCTTTGATGGTGGAATCGTCACTCTCATGCAAATGACACTATCATTTGTCATATATATATATATATATATATATATATATATATATATCACAAGGTTGAAGAAATAAAAAATTACCTCAAGAAAAATTATCCTCTTGTAATCTTTAATTATTTGTATTTTTCAATTATGTACCAAGAAATTTTAACTTAAAAAAAAAAAAAAAAAAAAAAAAAAAAAAAAAAAAAGAAAAGAATCTTTTCTCCTGTAGAAACAGTTCCGGTTACAACCTGTTCTGTAGCAACAGTAGCTTTTATTTTTTCTATTTATAGGCATGCCTTGCATTGTTGTAGAGGCACCCTGAGTTACCACTATCATAGAGAGTTTTAGAGAGAGTCAGAGCTAGCATTCTGAGTCCTTCTTGTAAGCTTTCTGCAATCTTTCTTTTTCAATCTTAATCAATCTTGTTACTTCAATCTTTTCTCTTCTTTCTTTAATCAGTCCTGCTTGGCTCTGCCATCGTTCTGATATTCTTTTATGCTTTAATTTATCATCTTTAATTTATATTACTTGTTTATGGAAGGCTAAGCCTCCTGTTTATATTTGTTTAATCCTCTGCACTTATTTTACGTACTTAATTTATTCCGTTAGACAGGTTTAGTTGTAGACATCTTATAAGGTTTAAACAAAGGTTTCTCAATTGAGTTAGAGGATGTTGAAGCTTGGTTGAGGTTGTCAACAACAGATTTTTTCCCTAAATTTTCTCCTAAAGCTTGGAGATACTTATTAGTATAATTTGATTGTTCAATAAGGCTCTTAATATCATTAGAGCAAACAGGTTCATTATCTACCTTAGTTTTGAAAGGAGAAGCCATGACAGAAAGATTATTACTCTTGAGATTAAGTTTAAAAGGAGTGTTAGGAGGAAAGTCAGATTGGACAATTTCACCATTTTTTAAATGCCAAATAGTTATGACATTAGTAGTTCTTTCACCCATTATATCAGTTTGAAAAGGATAATCTATATTATTTTTTATGGTGTAAGCATGAAACCAATCAAAAAAAGGAATGTTAAGCTCAACTTTGTTTAAGAATTTATAAAATTCTTCTTGTATAGAAACCCTATTGTTGCCCTTATAATTTTGAAAGAACCATTCTCTATGAGGAGACCATTCCTCAGAATAGAATTCTTTCTTAAGGGATTCCTTTTCTATAATGAACTTATATAACATCATAACGTTCATTAAGGGAGGAATATGTTGGGGATTGAACCGTTCTTTGATCGTCTTCTTCTCTTTGATAGGTAGGCCTTACCGGAGTAGTTGTCTCAAGACCTTGTAAATGAATTGTTGACCCATCATGGGTAGGTTCAGTTCTGATGGATCTAGGAATTGAAAAAGACCTTCTAGACACAGCTGACCTAAAGTCTTCTTTTGTTGCATTATCAGATCTAACAGATCCGGACCTAGAGAAGGAATTTCTTCTGTTGAAAACTAATTCTACCCTTCCTGTTTGGTGTTGAATTATATCTTGAAAATCAGGAGTAATACGGGGTTGGGCTGGTGTAGCTCTATCTAAAGCCCATCTCTCAGGCAATGTTATGTCACTCCATTGAATGGTTTTTGGCACAATAACATTGGCTTTACTCTCATCTGTGAGAAATAATGTTGTTTCTCCAGATTTATCGCATTTTGTTTTAAGGAAATTGGACCTTATTGAATTCATAACTTTATATTGAACTCTGTAAACTAAGGTGATAGGGACAGATCCTTCTTTCATGTCATAACCATGGAGTTTAACATTTAAGAAAAGGACATCTAAAATATTTTTATCATCCAAACTTATAGTTAGATCAGGAAAACAATTGAAAAAGATTGGTCCATGACTAAGACTGGATTCTACCGTTCCTAGGAGTGAATCATCAAAACGATTGTGTCTTATATCTCTTAAGCAGAGGAGTACCGCTACGTCAAGAGAGCCCCTCGTGAGAGGCTTCAGACCTACTTGAACACTTCCAATGTGCATGTAATTGTATTTTTTACTTAAGTGTTCTTTAATACTTTTTTCAGAAAGGAGATGGAGTTCTTCATCGTCAGATTTTAGTTTAAATTTTTGTTCGACAGTCCTAATTATATAGTCAGATCTATGGAAGAAAGATCCATCAGGTTTGTAAAGTTCTTTAGGAGATATTCTGGGTATTTCCCAATTATCTATCTCTTGATTAATATCTTCAAAGTGAATTTCTTCTTTGAAGACTTTGTTTGAAAAAGATTGAGATTGAGGTTCACTTATAGAAGAAGAAGAAGGTTGAGAGGATCTACAAGAGAAACGTGAGGAAAATGATCGGAGCATAAATAAGGCTTTGGTTTCCTCACCCATTAATATCATCGCCATCACTTGGTTGGTTAGAAATATAATTATTAAATATGAGTTAATAATTTATTCTCTAAATTATTCTTTAGAATTAATCCAAAAGGAAACTTCTATGACCAAACCATCTCAAGAACTATTATTACTGTTATTATTAGTCTGGATCTAATCATCCCATAAAACATCGACAAATTAGACTTATTGCCCATAAGTGGGTCTTATTGCTACAGTTGTACAGAATAATTAGATCTAGAATAATTTGCTTTACTGTTCATGAATAGTAGATCTGGAATGATAGGTCATAAATTATTCTTTTGGACAAACTGTAAAGAACAATCTAGTTTAATAAATTAAGAACTCAATATTTAATTAATACATTCCTACTTCCCCATCAGGCTCTGATACCAAGAGGGGATCGGAAGCAGATAAAGGTTAGTTAAATAAAGGAAATGGAAAGTAGAAGAGCAGACAGACTGCTTAACGGAATAAATTAAGTACGTAAAATAAGTGCAGAGGATTAAACAAATATAAACAGGAGGCTTAGCCTTCCATAAACAAGTAATATAAATTAAAGATGATAAATTAAAGCATAAAAGAATATCAGAACGATGGCAGAGCCAAGCAGGACTGATTAAAGAAAGAAGAGAAAAGATTGAAGTAACAAGATTGATTAAGATTGAAAAAGAAAGATTGCAGAAAGCTTACAAGAAGGACTCAGAATGCTAGCTCTGACTCTCTCTAAAACTCTCTATGATAGTGGTAACTCAGGGTGCCTCTACAACAATGCAAGGCATGCCTATAAATAGAAAAAATAAAAGCTACTGTTGCTACAGAACAGGTTGTAACCGGAACTGTTTCTACAGGAGAAAAGATTCTTTTCTTTTTTTTTTTTTTTTTTTTTTTTTTTTTTTTTTTAAGTTAAAATTTCTTGGTACATAATTGAAAAATACAAATAATTAAAGATTACAAGAGGATAATTTTTCTTGAGGTAATTTTTTATTTCTTCAACCTTGTGAGAAATCTATCAGAGAATATTCTGCATAGACGTCTTCATTTGGGATTGATGATGATGATGATGGAGATGATGGAAGATCATGCTTTTCTTTCTTCTTTTCTTGTTCTTGTGCCAACAATCTGAGGACTCCTTGTAGATTTTCTACCATCTCGTCTCCAGATGATGAGGCTGCCAAGGCTGCTGTAATACAAGCCTTTTGATTGAGGAACAAACAGTTTTGAGGGTCTGCGATCTGCAAATATTTTGGATTAGTTTTGAACCATTCGATAACACTCTCTTTTGTGGCCTTTGAAGCGTCGAACTTGGGCCACCACTTGACATAAGCTTGTTTTTGAAGAATAGGTAGGGCTCTTGAGTTTGGATTTTGCCCGTACTTGTATTGCCATGAAAAAATCCAGGTTAATGAAAGTTTTGTAAAGAAATTTAATTCGATTGGTAGTTTGTCAAAATCTCTGTTGAATCTTTTGTCAAATACTTGGAAGCCATCTTGGACTTCTGAAGGAAGGATTTGGATGATGGGACCAAAATAATCCCACCAACGAAGAAACCAGTTTGGGAATGTATAGGTAACTCCCGTTTTGAAATAAATAAGCCAAGAGTGTTTATTTGTTTTGTTTTGTTTCCAAAAGACATATGTCCAAGCATTGACATAATCCCAATAATTGTAACCAATAGGATCAAAGGCTTGGGAGAAAGTTCTGGTTTTATTTGGATTTTGTCCGAAGGATTCTGGGGTCATAATTTTGAGGATTTGAAAAGTTGAATGCGTAATATTAGACGCATCCTTAGGATCTCTATAATGTTTGATTGCTATGGAATCAGTGTCTACTAAGATGAACTCATAAAATTTTTGGGATTTGTTAATTGATAAAGGTTGAAAATGGAATCCCGGTGGGAAAATCTTAGGAGGAACTTTGTTTGGGTTTGGGTCCCAATATTCAGGTTCCATTTGGATTACTGGCCAATATTTGGATTTGGGAATATAGTTAGTTTGAGGATTTTGGTTATTTGAATGGTTTTGGTATTGTACTACACTAGTTACTTCTGGTTTGGTTACTAATTGACCTGGAGGTTTAGGATTGACTTGTATGGCTTTGTTTTTGAGATCTTCAATAATTTGATCCAAGGAATCTTGTTCCTCTTCTTCATCGACAATACTTGCCCAGGTCTTGTTGGGGAGACTTACAAGGCCTTGTTCTTGGAAGGCTAAAAGAGTTTGGATAGGAAAGGCATAATCTGCTTTTGATTGTTTGGCTGTATCAATTGTGGTTTTTTCAATAAATTGGTTTTGGGTAGATGACCCAATTGATTGGTTTTGGGTGGATGACCCGATTGATTGGTTTTGGGTGGATGACCCAAGAGTTGATGATCTTGTTTGTCTTACTGGTAAATCAGCTATAACCATATCTGTTGAAATTCTACCTCCTCGAGAAGAGGCAGACTTTGCCGTACTCGGCATCCTATTCTTTACCCTGTAAGTATTCACGAGTGAGATAGTCAGGGAGAGCATTTTCTGAGCCTTTGAGATATTCAATTTCAAAATCAAAAACACTTAATATTGCTTGCCATCTAGCAAAAATTTGTTTCGAAGCTAAATTTTTTACATCCTTTTGTAAAATATCTTTTGCAGATTTACAATCTACACGAACTAAAAATTTTTGGTTAAGTAAATCAGATTGGAATTTTGAAATAGATAAAACAATAGCTAAAACTTCTTTTTTAACAGTAGAATAATTTTGTTGTGCAGGGTTCCAATGTTTTGAAGTAAAAGCAATAATTTGTTCTTTGTTAGAAATCTTTTGTTTTAGGATACCACCATAACCTATATCTGAAGCATCAGTTTCAACAATTTTGAAAGCTTGAGGAATAGGAAGGTAAAGACACGGTAGGTGCTTTACTTGATCTTTTATTGTTTTAACTACATTGGTGTGAATATCAGTCCAAGGAGGAGGTTCCTTTTTAAGTCTATCATGAAGCGGTTTTATAATATTGCTTAACTGAGGGAAGAAATCAGAAACATAATTTAGACAACCTAAGAAACGTTGTAGTTGGGTTTTATCAATGATTTGGTTGGGAAATTTGTCGGCAAACTCAATTGCTCTATGGATAGGGATAATGGTACCTTGATGAATATTGTGACCAAGGAATCTGATTTTTGTTTGAAATAGATTAATTTTTGTCTTAGAAACAGCAAGACCATTTTTCTTAATGGTGGAGATGAATATATTGATGTGCTTAAAATGCTCATCTATAGATTGGGAAAATATCAACACATCATCAATATAGACTATGGTAAACTTTGAAAATGGATTAAAGATGTCATTCATAATTTTTTGAAATTCAGAAGGAGCATTCTTTAGACCAAAAGGCATGACATTCCATTCATATTGCCCAAAAGGAACAGTGAACGCTGTTTTGTATCGATCTTCTTCTTTAATCTGAATTTGCCAAAATCCTGACTTCATATCAAACTTAGAGAAGATTTTGGCGTCATGCAGACGATTTAAAAGATCTTTCTTATTCGGAATAGGATAACGGATCCAGCTTAAAGCTTGATTGAGAGGTTTGTAATTTATGACAAGACGAGGAACACCCCTTTCAATCTCAGCCTGTTTATTAACATAAAAGGCTGAGCAAGACCAAGGACTTTTGCTTTTTCTAATGAATCCTTTTGTTAAAAGATCTTTTATTTCATTTTGACAAATTTGAAGAAGTTCATTATTCATTTGAATAGGTCTAGCCTTAGTCGGTATAAGCTTCTCTTGAAAATCCTTTTCATAAGGAAGATCAACGATATGCTGTTTTCTTTCCCAAAAGGCATTAGGAATATCAGAACAAATTGTAGATTGTATATGATCCAAGAGTGTCTGGATTCTTTGTTTGATATTTGGTTGTTGAATCTGCCTATCGATATTTTTAAAAGAAATCTCTTCTTTTAGAAAGTTAATTTGATTTTGTTTGTAATGAATTGGGTTTAAATCTCTAATAATAGGTTTCCTAATAAATTTAAAAATAATAGATTGACCCAAATGCTGAGTAATAATTCCTTCATTAGTTATTTGTAAAGGGAAAAGAGATCTTATGAAAGGAGTTCCTAAGATTACCTTATTTTTAAGATTTTTGACCAATAAAAAGGGGGTCTCGATCTTAAGGTTTTGATTTTCAATTATAGTAGTAGATAACTTATAATTGATTTTAAGTTTTGAGCCATTAGCAGTGCTAAGTTGTTCAGAGGTTTTCTCAAAGTACTTTGTAGGAATAAGACCTTCTAAAATACAGTTAGAATCAGCCCCAGTATCAAAGAGGGCCGTAGTTTCAAGGATAAATTCTTTTATAACAATTTTGATATTTATGTAAAATTTTTGAATCTTAAGTTGATTGATTAATCCCAAGAAATCATCATCTTCTTGGTTTCCTTGATACTGGGTACTAACATGGTTAGTAGGATTGGTTGGATAAACTTCGGTCGGATTATCATCTACACCTTCATATTGTTGTAATTGATCTAAGATTATGTGATGACTATCTTGAGTTTGTTTTAACTCTCGTATTTCAATTTTAAGAGTATTTATCTCATGCTGGAGATCTTGAATAGTGACAGGTTTAGTTGTAGCTTTCTCAAGTCTTTTGAAAGTATCAGTAAGATTAAACTTATTGGCTACAAGAGGATTTCTAGTTGGTTTAGTCACAAGAGAGGATTTTAATTTTTCAAGGTAAACTTTCTTAACATGAGGATCAGTGATAGCATTTATGGCTTCAAAAAGGAGATCTTGTTCCTTCGTTAAAACATTAATTTGGCTAGAAGAACCAGACTCATCATCGGATAAGTCATCATTTTGATTAATACATTCCTACTTCCCCATCAGGCTCTGATACCAAGAGGGGATCGGAAGCAGATAAAGGTTAGTTAAATAAAGAAAATGGAAAGTAGAAGAGCAGACAGACTGCTTAACGGAATAAATTAAGTACGTAAAATAAGTGCAGAGGATTAAACAAATATAAACAGGAGGCTTAGCCTTCCATAAACAAGTAATATAAATTAAAGATGATAAATTAAAGCATAAAAGAATATCAGAACGATGGCAGAGCCAAGCAGGACTGATTAAAGAAAGAAGAGAAAAGATTGAAGTAACAAGATTGATTAAGATTGAAAAAGAAAGATTGCAGAAAGCTTACAAGAAGGACTCAGAATGCTAGCTCTGACTCTCTCTAAAACTCTCTATGATAGTGGTAACTCAGGGTGCCTCTACAACAATGCAAGGCATGCCTATAAATAGAAAAAATAAAAGCTACTGTTGCTACAGAACAGGTTGTAACCGGAACTGTTTCTACAGGAGAAAAGATTCTTTTCTTTTTTTTTTTTTTTTTTTTTTTTTTTTTTTTTTTAAGTTAAAATTTCTTGGTACATAATTGAAAAATACAAATAATTAAAGATTACAAGAGGATAATTTTTCTTGAGGTAATTTTTTATTTCTTCAACCTTGTGAGAAATCTATCAGAGAATATTCTGCATAGACGTCTTCATTTGGGATTGATGATGATGATGATGGAGATGATGGAAGATCATGCTTTTCTTTCTTCTTTTCTTGTTCTTGTGCCAACAATCTGAGGACTCCTTGTAGATTTTCTACCATCTCGTCTCCAGATGATGAGGCTGCCAAGGCTGCTGTAATACAAGCCTTTTGATTGAGGAACAAACAGTTTTGAGGGTCTGCGATCTGCAAATATTTTGGATTAGTTTTGAACCATTCGATAACACTCTCTTTTGTGGCCTTTGAAGCGTCGAACTTGGGCCACCACTTGACATAAGCTTGTTTTTGAAGAATAGGTAGGGCTCTTGAGTTTGGATTTTGCCCGTACTTGTATTGCCATGAAAAAATCCAGGTTAATGAAAGTTTTGTAAAGAAATTTAATTCGATTGGTAGTTTGTCAAAATCTCTGTTGAATCTTTTGTCAAATACTTGGAAGCCATCTTGGACTTCTGAAGGAAGGATTTGGATGATGGGACCAAAATAATCCCACCAACGAAGAAACCAGTTTGGGAATGTATAGGTAACTCCCGTTTTGAAATAAATAAGCCAAGAGTGTTTATTTGTTTTGTTTTGTTTCCAAAAGACATATGTCCAAGCATTGACATAATCCCAATAATTGTAACCAATAGGATCAAAGGCTTGGGAGAAAGTTCTGGTTTTATTTGGATTTTGTCCGAAGGATTCTGGGGTCATAATTTTGAGGATTTGAAAAGTTGAATGCGTAATATTAGACGCATCCTTAGGATCTCTATAATGTTTGATTGCTATGGAATCAGTGTCTACTAAGATGAACTCATAAAATTTTTGGGATTTGTTAATTGATAAAGGTTGAAAATGGAATCCCGGTGGGAAAATCTTAGGAGGAACTTTGTTTGGGTTTGGGTCCCAATATTCAGGTTCCATTTGGATTACTGGCCAATATTTGGATTTGGGAATATAGTTAGTTTGAGGATTTTGGTTATTTGAATGGTTTTGGTATTGTACTACACTAGTTACTTCTGGTTTGGTTACTAATTGACCTGGAGGTTTAGGATTGACTTGTATGGCTTTGTTTTTGAGATCTTCAATAATTTGATCCAAGGAATCTTGTTCCTCTTCTTCATCGACAATACTTGCCCAGGTCTTGTTGGGGAGACTTACAAGGCCTTGTTCTTGGAAGGCTAAAAGAGTTTGGATAGGAAAGGCATAATCTGCTTTTGATTGTTTGGCTGTATCAATTGTGGTTTTTTCAATAAATTGGTTTTGGGTAGATGACCCAATTGATTGGTTTTGGGTGGATGACCCGATTGATTGGTTTTGGGTGGATGACCCAAGAGTTGATGATCTTGTTTGTCTTACTGGTAAATCAGCTATAACCATATCTGTTGAAATTCTACCTCCTCGAGAAGAGGCAGACTTTGCCGTTCTCGGCATCCTATTCTTTACCCTGTAAGTATTCACGAGTGAGATAGTCAGGGAGAGCATTTTCTGAGCCTTTGAGATATTCAATTTCAAAATCAAAAACACTTAATATTGCTTGCCATCTAGCAAAAATTTGTTTCGAAGCTAAATTTTTTACATCCTTTTGTAAAATATCTTTTGCAGATTTACAATCTACACGAACTAAAAATTTTTGGTTAAGTAAATCAGATTGGAATTTTGAAATAGATAAAACAATAGCTAAAACTTCTTTTTTAACAGTAGAATAATTTTGTTGTGCAGGGTTCCAATGTTTTGAAGTAAAAGCAATAATTTGTTCTTTGTTAGAAATCTTTTGTTTTAGGATACCACCATAACCTATATCTGAAGCATCAGTTTCAACAATTTTGAAAGCTTGAGGAATAGGAAGGTAAAGACACGGTAGGTGCTTTACTTGATCTTTTATTGTTTTAACTACATTGGTGTGAATATCAGTCCAAGGAGGAGGTTCCTTTTTAAGTCTATCATGAAGCGGTTTTATAATATTGCTTAACTGAGGGAAGAAATCAGAAACATAATTTAGACAACCTAAGAAACGTTGTAGTTGGGTTTTATCAATGATTTGGTTGGGAAATTTGTCGGCAAACTCAATTGCTCTATGGATAGGGATAATGGTACCTTGATGAATATTGTGACCAAGGAATCTGATTTTTGTTTGAAATAGATTAATTTTTGTCTTAGAAACAGCAAGACCATTTTTCTTAATGGTGGAGATGAATATATTGATGTGCTTAAAATGCTCATCTATAGATTGGGAAAATATCAACACATCATCAATATAGACTATGGTAAACTTTGAAAATGGATTAAAGATGTCATTCATAATTTTTTGAAATTCAGAAGGAGCATTCTTTAGACCAAAAGGCATGACATTCCATTCATATTGCCCAAAAGGAACAGTGAACGCTGTTTTGTATCGATCTTCTTCTTTAATCTGAATTTGCCAAAATCCTGACTTCATATCAAACTTAGAGAAGATTTTGGCGTCATGCAGACGATTTAAAAGATCTTTCTTATTCGGAATAGGATAACGGATCCAGCTTAAAGCTTGATTGAGAGGTTTGTAATTTATGACAAGACGAGGAACACCCCTTTCAATCTCAGCCTGTTTATTAACATAAAAGGCTGAGCAAGACCAAGGACTTTTGCTTTTTCTAATGAATCCTTTTGTTAAAAGATCTTTTATTTCATTTTGACAAATTTGAAGAAGTTCATTATTCATTTGAATAGGTCTAGCCTTAGTCGGTATAAGCTTCTCTTGAAAATCCTTTTCATAAGGAAGATCAACGATATGCTGTTTTCTTTCCCAAAAGGCATTAGGAATATCAGAACAAATTGTAGATTGTATATGATCCAAGAGTGTCTGGATTCTTTGTTTGATATTTGGTTGTTGAATCTGCCTATCGATATTTTTAAAAGAAATCTCTTCTTTTAGAAAGTTAATTTGATTTTGTTTGTAATGAATTGGGTTTAAATCTCTAATAATAGGTTTCCTAATAAATTTAAAAATAATAGATTGACCCAAATGCTGAGTAATAATTCCTTCATTAGTTATTTGTAAAGGGAAAAGAGATCTTATGAAAGGAGTTCCTAAGATTACCTTATTTTTAAGATTTTTGACCAATAAAAAGGGGGTCTCGATCTTAAGGTTTTGATTTTCAATTATAGTAGTAGATAACTTATAATTGATTTTAAGTTTTGAGCCATTAGCAGTGCTAAGTTGTTCAGAGGTTTTCTCAAAGTACTTTGTAGGAATAAGACCTTCTAAAATACAGTTAGAATCAGCCCCAGTATCAAAGAGGGCCGTAGTTTCAAGGATAAATTCTTTTATAACAATTTTGATATTTATGTAAAATTTTTGAATCTTAAGTTGATTGATTAATCCCAAGAAATCATCATCTTCTTGGTTTCCTTGATACTGGGTACTAACATGGTTAGTAGGATTGGTTGGATAAACTTCGGTCGGATTATCATCTACACCTTCATATTGTTGTAATTGATCTAAGATTATGTGATGACTATCTTGAGTTTGTTTTAACTCTCGTATTTCAATTTTAAGAGTATTTATCTCATGCTGGAGATCTTGAATAGTGACAGGTTTAGTTGTAGCTTTCTCAAGTCTTTTGAAAGTATCAGTAAGATTAAACTTATTGGCTACAAGAGGATTTCTAGTTGGTTTAGTCACAAGAGAGGATTTTAATTTTTCAAGGTAAACTTTCTTAACATGAGGATCAGTGATAGCATTTATGGCTTCAAAAAGGAGATCTTGTTCCTTCGTTAAAACATTAATTTGGCTAGAAGAACCAGACTCATCATCGGATAAGTCATCATTTTGATTAATACATTCCTACTTCCCCATCAGGCTCTGATACCAAGAGGGGATCGGAAGCAGATAAAGGTTAGTTAAATAAAGAAAATGGAAAGTAGAAGAGCAGACAGACTGCTTAACGGAATAAATTAAGTACGTAAAATAAGTGCAGAGGATTAAACAAATATAAACAGGAGGCTTAGCCTTCCATAAACAAGTAATATAAATTAAAGATGATAAATTAAAGCATAAAAGAATATCAGAACGATGGCAGAGCCAAGCAGGACTGATTAAAGAAAGAAGAGAAAAGATTGAAGTAACAAGATTGATTAAGATTGAAAAAGAAAGATTGCAGAAAGCTTACAAGAAGGACTCAGAATGCTAGCTCTGACTCTCTCTAAAACTCTCTATGATAGTGGTAACTCAGGGTGCCTCTACAACAATGCAAGGCATGCCTATAAATAGAAAAAATAAAAGCTACTGTTGCTACAGAACAGGTTGTAACCGGAACTGTTTCTACAGGAGAAAAGATTCTTTTCTTTTTTTTTTTTTTTTTTTTTTTTTTTTTTTTTTTTTAAGTTAAAATTTCTTGGTACATAATTGAAAAATACAAATAATTAAAGATTACAAGAGGATAATTTTTCTTGAGGTAATTTTTTATTTCTTCAACCTTGTGAGAAATCTATCAGAGAATATTCTGCATAGACGTCTTCATTTGGGATTGATGATGATGATGATGGAGATGATGGAAGATCATGCTTTTCTTTCTTCTTTTCTTGTTCTTGTGCCAACAATCTGAGGACTCCTTGTAGATTTTCTACCATCTCGTCTCCAGATGATGAGGCTGCCAAGGCTGCTGTAATACAAGCCTTTTGATTGAGGAACAAACAGTTTTGAGGGTCTGCGATCTGCAAATATTTTGGATTAGTTTTGAACCATTCGATAACACTCTCTTTTGTGGCCTTTGAAGCGTCGAACTTGGGCCACCACTTGACATAAGCTTGTTTTTGAAGAATAGGTAGGGCTCTTGAGTTTGGATTTTGCCCGTACTTGTATTGCCATGAAAAAATCCAGGTTAATGAAAGTTTTGTAAAGAAATTTAATTCGATTGGTAGTTTGTCAAAATCTCTGTTGAATCTTTTGTCAAATACTTGGAAGCCATCTTGGACTTCTGAAGGAAGGATTTGGATGATGGGACCAAAATAATCCCACCAACGAAGAAACCAGTTTGGGAATGTATAGGTAACTCCCGTTTTGAAATAAATAAGCCAAGAGTGTTTATTTGTTTTGTTTTGTTTCCAAAAGACATATGTCCAAGCATTGACATAATCCCAATAATTGTAACCAATAGGATCAAAGGCTTGGGAGAAAGTTCTGGTTTTATTTGGATTTTGTCCGAAGGATTCTGGGGTCATAATTTTGAGGATTTGAAAAGTTGAATGCGTAATATTAGACGCATCCTTAGGATCTCTATAATGTTTGATTGCTATGGAATCAGTGTCTACTAAGATGAACTCATAAAATTTTTGGGATTTGTTAATTGATAAAGGTTGAAAATGGAATCCCGGTGGGAAAATCTTAGGAGGAACTTTGTTTGGGTTTGGGTCCCAATATTCAGGTTCCATTTGGATTACTGGCCAATATTTGGATTTGGGAATATAGTTAGTTTGAGGATTTTGGTTATTTGAATGGTTTTGGTATTGTACTACACTAGTTACTTCTGGTTTGGTTACTAATTGACCTGGAGGTTTAGGATTGACTTGTATGGCTTTGTTTTTGAGATCTTCAATAATTTGATCCAAGGAATCTTGTTCCTCTTCTTCATCGACAATACTTGCCCAGGTCTTGTTGGGGAGACTTACAAGGCCTTGTTCTTGGAAGGCTAAAAGAGTTTGGATAGGAAAGGCATAATCTGCTTTTGATTGTTTGGCTGTATCAATTGTGGTTTTTTCAATAAATTGGTTTTGGGTAGATGACCCAATTGATTGGTTTTGGGTGGATGACCCGATTGATTGGTTTTGGGTGGATGACCCAAGAGTTGATGATCTTGTTTGTCTTACTGGTAAATCAGCTATAACCATATCTGTTGAAATTCTACCTCCTCGAGAAGAGGCAGACTTTGCCGTACTCGGCATCCTATTCTTTACCCTGTAAGTATTCACGAGTGAGATAGTCAGGGAGAGCATTTTCTGAGCCTTTGAGATATTCAATTTCAAAATCAAAAACACTTAATATTGCTTGCCATCTAGCAAAAATTTGTTTCGAAGCTAAATTTTTTACATCCTTTTGTAAAATATCTTTTGCAGATTTACAATCTACACGAACTAAAAATTTTTGGTTAAGTAAATCAGATTGGAATTTTGAAATAGATAAAACAATAGCTAAAACTTCTTTTTTAACAGTAGAATAATTTTGTTGTGCAGGGTTCCAATGTTTTGAAGTAAAAGCAATAATTTGTTCTTTGTTAGAAATCTTTTGTTTTAGGATACCACCATAACCTATATCTGAAGCATCAGTTTCAACAATTTTGAAAGCTTGAGGAATAGGAAGGTAAAGACACGGTAGGTGCTTTACTTGATCTTTTATTGTTTTAACTACATTGGTGTGAATATCAGTCCAAGGAGGAGGTTCCTTTTTAAGTCTATCATGAAGCGGTTTTATAATATTGCTTAACTGAGGGAAGAAATCAGAAACATAATTTAGACAACCTAAGAAACGTTGTAGTTGGGTTTTATCAATGATTTGGTTGGGAAATTTGTCGGCAAACTCAATTGCTCTATGGATAGGGATAATGGTACCTTGATGAATATTGTGACCAAGGAATCTGATTTTTGTTTGAAATAGATTAATTTTTGTCTTAGAAACAGCAAGACCATTTTTCTTAATGGTGGAGATGAATATATTGATGTGCTTAAAATGCTCATCTATAGATTGGGAAAATATCAACACATCATCAATATAGACTATGGTAAACTTTGAAAATGGATTAAAGATGTCATTCATAATTTTTTGAAATTCAGAAGGAGCATTCTTTAGACCAAAAGGCATGACATTCCATTCATATTGCCCAAAAGGAACAGTGAACGCTGTTTTGTATCGATCTTCTTCTTTAATCTGAATTTGCCAAAATCCTGACTTCATATCAAACTTAGAGAAGATTTTGGCGTCATGCAGACGATTTAAAAGATCTTTCTTATTCGGAATAGGATAACGGATCCAGCTTAAAGCTTGATTGAGAGGTTTGTAATTTATGACAAGACGAGGAACACCCCTTTCAATCTCAGCCTGTTTATTAACATAAAAGGCTGAGCAAGACCAAGGACTTTTGCTTTTTCTAATGAATCCTTTTGTTAAAAGATCTTTTATTTCATTTTGACAAATTTGAAGAAGTTCATTATTCATTTGAATAGGTCTAGCCTTAGTCGGTATAAGCTTCTCTTGAAAATCCTTTTCATAAGGAAGATCAACGATATGCTGTTTTCTTTCCCAAAAGGCATTAGGAATATCAGAACAAATTGTGGATTGTATATGATCCAAGAGTGTCTGGATTCTTTGTTTGATATTTGGTTGTTGAATCTGCCTATCGATATTTTTAAAAGAAATCTCTTCTTTTAGAAAGTTAATTTGATTTTGTTTGTAATGAATTGGGTTTAAATCTCTAATAATAGGTTTCCTAATAAATTTAAAAATAATAGATTGACCCAAATGCTGAGTAATAATTCCTTCATTAGTTATTTGTAAAGGGAAAAGAGATCTTATGAAAGGAGTTCCTAAGATTACCTTATTTTTAAGATTTTTGACCAATAAAAAGGGGGTCTCGATCTTAAGGTTTTGATTTTCAATTATAGTAGTAGATAACTTATAATTGATTTTAAGTTTTGAGCCATTAGCAGTGCTAAGTTGTTCAGAGGTTTTCTCAAAGTACTTTGTAGGAATAAGACCTTCTAAAATACAGTTAGAATCAGCCCCAGTATCAAAGAGGGCCGTAGTTTCAAGGATAAATTCTTTTATAACAATTTTGATATTTATGTAAAATTTTTGAATCTTAAGTTGATTGATTAATCCCAAGAAATCATCATCTTCTTGGTTTCCTTGATACTGGGTACTAACATGGTTAGTAGGATTGGTTGGATAAACTTCGGTCGGATTATCATCTACACCTTCATATTGTTGTAATTGATCTAAGATTATGTGATGACTATCTTGAGTTTGTTTTAACTCTCGTATTTCAATTTTAAGAGTATTTATCTCATGCTGGAGATCTTGAATAGTGACAGGTTTAGTTGTAGCTTTCTCAAGTCTTTTGAAAGTATCAGTAAGATTAAACTTATTGGCTACAAGAGGATTTCTAGTTGGTTTAGTCACAAGAGAGGATTTTAATTTTTCAAGGTAAACTTTCTTAACATGAGGATCAGTGATAGCATTTATGGCTTCAAAAAGGAGATCTTGTTCCTTCGTTAAAACATTAATTTGGCTAGAAGAACCAGACTCATCATCGGATAAGTCATCATTTTGAACTTGATTTAAATCATCGGAAGAACTAGGAATAGAGTCCTCGTCAGAGGTTTCGATTAACAAATTATTAATACGTTCTTCCAAGTCTTGATCAAGATTTAAGGATTTTAATTTACCTTTTAATCTACAATATTTACTGACGTGACCGGGTTTATTGCAATTATAGCAAACAACCGGAGACCTAGCTTTCCTAGGAAAATTATTATTGAAAGGTACATGATTTTCTGGCTTAACCTCCTGGTGGGGTGGTTTTCTATAAGGTCTATGGGGTTTCCTCTTATAGAATTTCGGCTTAGGAGGACCATGCTTGGGAGGACCATGCTTAGGTCTGGATTTTGGTTTCTTAGAACAAGGTAAACCAAATTGTTCACAAAAGGTTCCCATATCTTTATGGTTCATGGATTTTTCTTTAGCAAGCTGTTTTTGGATTTTGTCATCTTGACAAATCTTAAGAGCTACCTTTTGTATGTAAGCTATTAATTGTCCATAGCTTAACTGATCATAAGGAATATCTCCATTAGGGTTTTGACCCCTAAGTTTTTCTCTAACTTTGTCTCCTAAGGATTTGGGAAGTCCTGCAAGGAATTTTTCTTTCCAAAATGGCTGATGACTATCATCTCTAGTGTAAACCCTAGTAAGGAAAGTATCTTTGTACCACCTAAAATCTCCTAGAGTTCTACACTTGAGATTGGATAAAAGCTCACCAGACCTATCCTTAATAAGAGACGGATCTCCAATAAAATGTTGGGCTATAGTAAAAATTAAGGTATTGACAGCATCAGCTATAGACGCTCCATCACTAAGGATGGGAGTTCCATCAGAATCAGTTTTAACGGCAGTGAGAATTAATTGTTTTTCATTCTCTGTGAGATAATTATCCCACCAACCTTTTAACTGACCTGAAAATCCAGCAACTAAGATTTCTACAATAACAGTTTCAGGACAATCATTAGCTGTTTCATAGGCAGTAGCCACCATTGTCATGTTTTGAAGAATCTTAGTTATGCCATATTCATTTTGACCATCTATGTTCCATTCATAGACATTATTAGCACTAAAACTTTTAAAATTTGATTCATTTTCTTCAAGTAAGAGGTCAGGAGCAGTTGCTCTGGGATAATAAAGCTTGGTTTGTTTCCTCCAATTGAGCTTAGGGCCAGTTATAACAGGATTAACACTGATATCTGAATCTTCACTACAATCAGAGGTGATATGTTGTCCTATCATGTTTATTGATTTAGTTCCTGGAGAAGGACTATCAGGGACAGTTGCATTAAGGAATCTTAATTTCTCGTTAACAATATCAAGAAGTTCACTCTTAACTTCCTCTTTTATCTTTTTGTTTGAGCTAGAAGAATGTAAATCTTTCTTAATTTGTTTAGACATCTTATAAGGTTTAAACAAAGGTTTCTCAATTGAGTTAGAGGATGTTGAAGCTTGGTTGAGGTTGTCAACAACAGATTTTTTCCCTAAATTTTCTCCTAAAGCTTGGAGATACTTATTAGTATAATTTGATTGTTCAATAAGGCTCTTAATATCATTAGAGCAAACAGGTTCATTATCTACCTTAGTTTTGAAAGGAGAAGCCATGACAGAAAGATTATTACTCTTGAGATTAAGTTTAAAAGGAGTGTTAGGAGGAAAGTCAGATTGGACAATTTCACCATTTTTTAAATGCCAAATAGTTATGACATTAGTAGTTCTTTCACCCATTATATCAGTTTGAAAAGGATAATCTATATTATTTTTTATGGTGTAAGCATGAAACCAATCAAAAAAAGGAATGTTAAGCTCAACTTTGTTTAAGAATTTATAAAATTCTTCTTGTATAGAAACCCTATTGTTGCCCTTATAATTTTGAAAGAACCATTCTCTATGAGGAGACCATTCCTCAGAATAGAATTCTTTCTTAAGGGATTCCTTTTCTATAATGAACTTATATAACATCATAACGTTCATTAAGGGAGGAATATGTTGGGGATTGAACCGTTCTTTGATCGTCTTCTTCTCTTTGATAGGTAGGCCTTACCGGAGTAGTTGTCTCAAGACCTTGTAAATGAATTGTTGACCCATCATGGGTAGGTTCAGTTCTGATGGATCTAGGAATTGAAAAAGACCTTCTAGACACAGCTGACCTAAAGTCTTCTTTTGTTGCATTATCAGATCTAACAGATCCGGACCTAGAGAAGGAATTTCTTCTGTTGAAAACTAATTCTACCCTTCCTGTTTGGTGTTGAATTATATCTTGAAAATCAGGAGTAATACGGGGTTGGGCTGGTGTAGCTCTATCTAAAGCCCATCTCTCAGGCAATGTTATGTCACTCCATTGAATGGTTTTTGGCACAATAACATTGGCTTTACTCTCATCTGTGAGAAATAATGTTGTTTCTCCAGATTTATCGCATTTTGTTTTAAGGAAATTGGACCTTATTGAATTCATAACTTTATATTGAACTCTGTAAACTAAGGTGATAGGGACAGATCCTTCTTTCATGTCATAACCATGGAGTTTAACATTTAAGAAAAGGACATCTAAAATATTTTTATCATCCAAACTTATAGTTAGATCAGGAAAACAATTGAAAAAGATTGGTCCATGACTAAGACTGGATTCTACCGTTCCTAGGAGTGAATCATCAAAACGATTGTGTCTTATATCTCTTAAGCAGAGGAGTACCGCTACGTCAAGAGAGCCCCTCGTGAGAGGCTTCAGACCTACTTGAACACTTCCAATGTGCATGTAATTGTATTTTTTACTTAAGTGTTCTTTAATACTTTTTTCAGAAAGGAGATGGAGTTCTTCATCGTCAGATTTTAGTTTAAATTTTTGTTCGACAGTCCTAATTATATAGTCAGATCTATGGAAGAAAGATCCATCAGGTTTGTAAAGTTCTTTAGGAGATATTCTGGGTATTTCCCAATTATCTATCTCTTGATTAATATCTTCAAAGTGAATTTCTTCTTTGAAGACTTTGTTTGAAAAAGATTGAGATTGAGGTTCACTTATAGAAGAAGAAGAAGGTTGAGAGGATCTACAAGAGAAACGTGAGGAAAATGATCGGAGCATAAATAAGGCTTTGGTTTCCTCACCCATTAATATCATCGCCATCACTTGGTTGGTTAGAAATATAATTATTAAATATGAGTTAATAATTTATTCTCTAAATTATTCTTTAGAATTAATCCAAAAGGAAACTTCTATGACCAAACCATCTCAAGAACTATTATTACTGTTATTATTAGTCTGGATCTAATCATCCCATAAAACATCGACAAATTAGACTTATTGCCCATAAGTGGGTCTTATTGCTACAGTTGTACAGAATAATTAGATCTAGAATAATTTGCTTTACTGTTCATGAATAGTAGATCTGGAATGATAGGTCATAAATTATTCTTTTGGACAAACTGTAAAGAACAATCTAGTTTACCTTTTAAGAACTCAATATTTAATTAATACATTCCTACTTAATCAATCTTGTTACTTCAATCTTTTCTCTTCTTTCTTTAATCAGTCCTGCTTGGCTCTGCCATCGTTCTGATATTCTTTTATGCTTTAATTTATCATCTTTAATTTATATTACTTGTTTATGGAAGGCTAAGCCTCCTGTTTATATTTGTTTAATCCTCTGCACTTATTTTACGTACTTAATTTATTCCGTTAAGCAGTCTGTCTGCTCTTCTACTTTCCATTTCCTTTATTTAACTAAACTTTATCTGCTTCCGATCCCCTCTTGGTTTAAACAATTTCGTACTTAATATATATATTTGAACCCTAATTCTCAAGGGACAAAGTCTCTTATCCAATTTCGTTCAATCCTTTCATCAAACAAATATTAACTTGAGCATCAGAGTGCTAACCTTTTTTGTAGGTACCTCCTCGTTTGAGATCGGCACCTTTCCTACCGGATCTCAAAGAGGGATGTATCCGCATATAAAGTTAGCACTCTGACACTCACAAATATCAACCTTTTCTATCAAAATTTTCTAGTTCGGTCCGTTCAGAGCAGTAATTGAAACAAACTTTAAGAAAATCATAAATTTAGCAACGTCATAGTTTGTTATGTTAAAAATCATACAAAAAATACATAAAAATATGCACCTAACTTTTGTACTTTACTAACGGTTAAAAAAATTGAAACCTTAGGAGTCTCTATAAAATATTTTAACAAAGCATCTTTTAACCACTTATAGCTTTTAAATTTTAAAAAAAAATTTGAAAATTGTCGAACAACTTTAAATTTTTAAAGAGCTCTTATGTTCAACTTTAATTGTAAAATAGCTTTTAGATTGAAAATAAGTTAGGTCATACAAAGTGCTCGTTTGTTATAGCTTTTTTTAAAAAATAATCAATTATTTTTTAAAAATAATCACTTTTAAGAAAATAACATCTGTTTGTTATAACTTTTAAAAATAATCAGAATCTGAAAATAATCTAAAAACTGCTAAAAATCAGAAGCTGATATAGTAGCTTATTTTTATAGATTTTTTTTAGAGGAAAGAGAAAACAAGTGTCAAAAATTTTCAGACAAAAATATCCTTAATATTATTCTAATATTCTAATAATATCCCCTTTAGAATTTATATGATTAGTTTGTTATTTTTAGAAGATAAGATTTAGAAATTTGTTTTATTTGTAGCTATATATATATATATAAAGTCATATGACCATAATGAAAACAAGAACTTGAGTATTTTTCATATATTTATTTTATATGATATATTATATTTGGAAAATTGTACTTTATGGCAATTTTATGATGCAAAATCACTTTTCTATGGTTGAATCCAAACAAGTTAAAGATTATTTTTTAAAAAAAGTAATTTTTTTAATGGTAAACAAACAAAAAATAGCTTATGATTTTTTGTAAAATCTATAAAAAATAATCTCTAAATTATTTAACGTCAAAATCACTTATTTTTTAATCTGTAACAAACGGGCCCAAACTCTTATAATTAAAGTTTGTTTGTAAAAGAAAAATCTAAAATTTGTCGTTTTGCGACACTTAAAAGAAAAGGAGGGAGTAATAATTTGAAAAATGACTTATATTTAAAATAATCTTTTTTCAAATGAAAATTATTCTTTTCATAAAGTATAGAGTAAAGAAAGGCGAATTTGAGATTATGTGATCTCATGAGTTCTACTATCCAAAATGACTAGATATATGTTTTAATGGATTGAGTAATTTCTTAATTCACAACAACATGTTACGGAAAAAATTTACTGTCGACGTTTTTCCTGAAACTCTTATAAATCACAAGGAAGGAAGGATTAAGGAAGTTGTGGAGTTTGAAGAAGCAAGAAAATAAAGATATCTCTAACTTGGCCACAAAGGTTTTTTTAGAAATATTGGTCTTCGACGAATCGATTGTTTTGTTGTTTCTACCACCCGTTCGGACTGGTTTAGGCCTAAATCCCTCATCAGCCCAGTCCGACGGGTGACATCAACATATCCAAGAACATTTTTTTATAATTAATGATTATGAGAGCCATCAGAATGCTCTCAAAACTGCTATGGATGTTGAACTTTAAAAATAATACAGTATGAAAATGTAAATTAGGTTTTGTTTGTTAAGGATGACATCATTTATAGTTAATGACATGTTTCTTATTGTTAATTTTTCTGAAATCTTTGAACATTGTTATGTTTTGCTTTGCAGGTTGATTTACAACTTACCTATGCCATTTTCTAGATTTTATGTTACTTCTGCAATCATTTGATGACCATCATTGGATCTAATTGTTACTTCTAGATTTTACGTTGCTTCTGCAATCATTTTATGTGAATTTTCTGATTATTAGTGATTTTTTACAATGCACTTGGTATTTTTTCACAATCAACTTGTATGTGTTTTGCTTCCCCTGAGGAACATTTTCTCCAACAAGTTGCTAGCTTGTTACTGGTATAAAGCTAGAGTCTAAATTCTACCTCAATCTCTTGCCTGTTGATTGTTGCCATTGTTACTTGTAAATTTTTCTACTCAAACCAAAGCAATGAATTATTCATTATAATCTTTCTGCATGCGGTTGCCCAATGCATCTTAGCTGTTATGTAAGGTGTTGTTTATGGCTAAATCTGACTGAAGAAAATCTCTTCAGTAAGTTATTGCTGCCAATTTGTTTCTATGATGGGAGGGATAGCTACCAATATGTTCTTATTTATGTGTAGCCTGTAGTAGTCAGAGGCGGAACTAGGATGGGGCCGAGCCTGGTCACGACCCACTGTCTAAAATAAATTACCATAATATATTATTAAGTATTCTGGTGTCTAAAAAAATAATACTAATAATTATATTATTAAAAATCTTATGTTTCAAAAAAATATAGAGTTGCTAACTATAATCCTAAGGATAAATATAAATCTTTTAACATAAATATTGTTTGCACTATAGTTGATAATGTTTATGCTATTTGCATTTTAATTATGCTATATGAAAAGGAAATTAATGCAACTATAAGTTTAGATTCTATTATTGATGGTTTTTAAATAGTCGGTTCATGTTGTATGTAGTTTACGATTGTAATAATAAATTTATGACTTAAATTTTTTATATGTAATATAATTTATCGTATTTAATTTAAATATTATATATATTTATTTTTTGAGTGGCTCACTTGTTTTTTTTTTCTGATTCCGCCACTAGTAGTAGTACTTGTGAAATAGTATATGTTGTTATAGCATATATTTTTGCAATCCCTGCTTAGTGCGTGAATCATTCTGCTATACTGCTAGATTATAATAATTGGTTTCTCCAACTTAAAGTTAAAGTGTGACATTGGCCTCACTAAAAAAACAATTGTACCAAAAAAAATTAAATTGAACCATAACAATGGGCCATTATTTCTAATTTTTGGTCTATTTTTTCCCAAAGTTGTTTTTGTAATGTTTTTTTTGTCTATTCTCCTTCGGGTTGTTTTTATAAGAAATATTTTGAAAAAATCACATAGACTAAAGAAACTCATTTTTTTACATTAATGATTTTAAAATTTTATGTTTCATTCCAAAACTAACATTTGACTAGCATGAAAAAGAGGTCTCTTTAATTAATTAAGGCATTAATATTGAAATTGATTATTATTTTTTTGGTCAAGTAGTGACTAGAAATTTACCTCTTAAAGGTGAATAAGTGAGCATACCAGATTCAAACCTATGTCTCTACACTTCTGTGTAATATGTCCAACCAATAGAGCAAAGTTCATGGGACTATTGGAATTGATTATTAATAATTGTATAAATTGGAATTGTGAAATTAATTAAGAATAAAGTTAAGTAGTGTTTCTTATAAAATGGCTCAATTTTTTTTTTCCAAAAGTGTTCCTTATAAAAAGGAACTGAGGGAGTAATTCTCAATTTTTTTAGTCCAAATAATTTTTTAATTGTTTATTTTTTCCCTCAAGTTTAACTGTTTTATTTAATTTTAAGGTACTCTAGTGGATAAAATTTCATTCTTAAAAATGAATAAGTATGAGCGGACCTACATACACCTGAAGGGACTTGTAAAATTCGCACCTAAAATTTCATATTTTCGTATTTTGCTGTACTTGAAGGGGTTGAATGCATCTTAAAGAGTGGGACAACTAGTTTCCCACACTGTGAATAAGTGGGATGTTAGTGACCATTCTTTTCTATAAACGTTATATTAAATTTATATTTTAAATATTTATCAGTTAGTTGAACTGCTAAACACTTCAATCAACCAGTAATAGAGCCAGAAAAATTATAAATTCTGGGCAAAATATTAAAAAACATCAAAAACAAAATTACGGTGAAAAATCTCAGTTTTGAACTAAAAAAATCTCAATTTTATACTAAATTAATCTCTAAAAATGTCAATTTTACCTTATATTAACTTTAAAATATCAAAAATTTTGGATGAAACCCGGGCGCTAGCCCTAGCAGCCTTTATGGTGTCTCCACCCATACAATCAACATATCAACCACTAGCTCTAAACTATAAACAGAGCCATAGTCTCTCTAAAATAAAAATAAAAATAAAAAATATTTTTTTTAAAATAAACATGAAAATTTGTGATTTTTAAGAACATATAGGCCTGTTTGTTTCATCTTTTTTAAAAAAAATGGATTTTATAGTGTTACCTAATTTTGAGTAAAAAAAATTACAAAAAAACTTTTTATAAAATCATTTTTAAAATACTAACTTTTTGAAAAAGTTACAATTTTAATCTTCAATAATATATATTTATGTTAATGTCAAAATTAATGTATAGCAATATAGTGTCTCCTAGATCTTAAGATGTAGTTTTTAAAATAATTGATTTTGCCATCTAAAGAGGGCAGCGGCACAGCTTGTTGCCCGCTTATCAAGTATAATTATCTTGCATATATATATTAAAAAGACTTATACACTTTAAAAAATGATTTGATAAAATTTATTTTAAAAAATAGGGTTAAATATGTTTTTAGTCCCTATAAATATATATCAAATTTTATTTTTAATCCCTTTAAAAATTTTCTTCGACTTTTTGGTCTCTATAAAATTTTCAATCACTAGTTTTACTCCGAATTTTTAATTCAAATCATGTATAATCTTTGTATTTTTTAATGAAAATTGTTTAAAAAAATACCAAAAATATTATGAAAATCTCCCACAAAAGAATAGACCTAAGAAGAGGCCAAGACTGTCTTGGCTCTATCATCCATGCCATGCTACTCTCCAACCAGAAAGCATAAACCAGAGTATAGAAAATAATACAAATTTCCCAAATTATACTCACACCAAAATCATCGAACAAGAACCATTTCCATTTCCATGGCAAGCCACTCTCAACCTTCCTCAAACACATTCACCTCTCTCTCCAAACGCTGGCAAAACGATCTCCGTCTAATTCACGACCGTGCTAACTCCTTCACAACAACCACAAACCTTCCTTCCACAACCGATGTTCACTTCGTCAAAAACTTGCATCTCAAACTTTCCGATTTTCCTAACAAACCACCTCCTTCCATTATTCGAATCAATCTCTCTGCTATAAGGGATGCATTTGTCTCCGAGGTTCAAGAGGATATGGATGGAATTCTACGTTTTGATAATAATAGGTTTAGTTGTACTGAGTTTTTGAATGTTGATGAACAGTGGTGTAGTGATTGGGAACCAATTCGTGAATTTAAGAAACAGTTGAAGAAAAATACGAAGTTTTTCGACAAATTGAAGTCGAGTTTCGTATGTTATTTTTAGCAATTTAGAACTAGTTTGTTCAGTTTATGTTGTTTTAGGTTTCTATTTTAATACTTTTTTTATAAGTGCAAGTCTAATTCACTAATTGGAGCTTGAGTTGCATATCGATCATTGTTTTTAGGCATCTAACTGGCGAGACATTTGAGTCGTTGCTTGATTGATTTAAACTGCCCGAATAGCTGTTCAAATAAGTTAATCGTTGGCAGTGCCGGTTTGTTTTTTAGGTTTAGTTTGGTTTTTAAAATATTGATATAGATAGATGCTGTGTTATGCTATGGATATGTTATTCAACTAGGGGTTATGTTGTGCAATGTGATCTTTTTAATTTGTTACCTGAAGAAACTATAAGTCATGCCTCTTATAATTTAGGGCAACAGTAAGGAAAGGAAATTTAGGGCATATGTATATATTGTGCCACTCATATAGTTCACATTATATTATATTATGGAGAATCTTGCTATGCACAAACTGTTTACGTTGCTCTTACGAATCTAGCTCATTCAGAGTATACACTATATAGTAAAAATATTCAACAGTTTTCTCTTTTTGCTTGTTCTCACATGTTCTTTGGAGGGATCATAGTTTGCTAGTTATAGAATTACTGAATCTGGATTAACTATCTCTCGTTAGTGGAGATTGTGGCCAGGTTGCCGGGGAATGTTTTCCGACTTCATGGCATTGTGGAGATATCCGTTCTTGTTGTGGCATAGATGGGAAGAAGCATGACTTATAGTTACTCTCCGGTGATGTTTACAAGTATAAACCCATGTGGGAAGCCCATCCCTAAAGACTAATCCATTAGGTGGGAGAATCTTAGACAGTTATGAGTCTCAATTATTACGTGAAAGTGAGACTCCTCGATGTAGTACTGTAACAGACAGAACACTGGCTATACCAAACACATACAACTTCATCGTGTCTTCTTAGAAAAAGTCAGCTATTTGATTTTGAAAAAAATCTACAGTTGTAGATGAACTGGGGCATGTTATTTAGTGAATGGGAAATGAGACCAATTCCTTTGTTGTCTGGGATAGACTCTGCCTATTGTATGATAGTTTATATTTTTGTTGGACTTGTGATAAGAATAACAAAAATTGTATAGAAAATTTTAGGGGTGGAGGAAGTTAGTTGCACCTCTCCATAGCCAATTGATGAAGATATTTATTGACTGCATGACAACTTCAGTATGCTTGCCGTCTCTTTCGGTCTTCTTGTCGGCCTCTTTTAGGTTACATATTGAATTCAATACAGGTTATAATTTTGTGGCCCGATTCTGCAGCCTCGGTTATTTTTGCAATGACATGTTATTAGTTGTTAGCATCCAATTTTGATGATGTTTTAACTTTTGAATGACGGGTCTATTAATTAGAATGGGAGAGCTAACTATTCTCTCTCCCTATGTCTTTTTGTCTATACAGTGAAATAGATATCAATCCCAATAGTGTGATTAAGTAGTAACAATCATTAGTGTTCTTTAGTTTTAGTATCATATTCATCGCTATTATTTAGTAACATATTTTTTCTTCTTCCGGTCATATGGCTGATAATATACATTTTTTATTAGAAAACGATTTCATTCTATTTTTGTTTCTTGCAGAAATCAATGTGCAAGGATCCTGTAGATTCAAAGGTTGGTTTGTTATTGGTTATTTTCTTTTGTTCATATTGATATATCACATCAAATATTACACACTCTTATGTGAAGAAACAAGAAAAAAAAATGCATGTAACTCAGGGATTCTAACCTTCCTTTCTTGAGCATTCACAATTTCATGATCGATAGCTTGGTATTTTATTAAAAAGAAATAGGAATAAACCCCAACTACAAAGATAGAAACACTGCATAATTTTGATAGACATGTCTCGTCTCTCTAATTACCCCATTCCCTAACTACTAAATAATTATCCTTATTTTCTTGTATTAAAATACCAACTCCTTTTACTGTCCTTGTTCTACTTGTCTTCTTAACTTTTCTGTGGACCAGTTCTACTAAATTCTGCACCTAGCTGGTGCCTTGTTTTGATAAACAGAATCAGCAACTTTAGTAAATATTTTCACTTTACTGTCTTGCAGGAAGTTCCCCCATTGGATGCGTCTGAGCTTCTGGCGTATTTTGTTAGACAGTCTGGACCTTTTTTGGATCAATTAGGAGTCAAAAGAGGTACTTAATGTGCATAATTTATTTTACGATTTTATTGACACAGTTTCCAGTTAATATATTTGCTTTACTTTTATTTTTTCATTTTAAGTGATTTTACATGATGTTGTGATTTGACACGATGGCTGATTGTCTCGCTCAAAGTTTGTCAGTGAGCGGGATTATACATTCACCTTCGCTATCTTAGCCTTCTAGTTCAATAAAGATGCATCGAACTTGAGCCACCTAGTTTATAGTTTATTTTATGTGCTATTGTATTTTATGCTTTGTTCAAATGTCATTGCAGATATATGTGATAAGATTGTGGAAGGCTTGTATAGCAGAAATAAGAGCCAACGGCGACTGCGCTCATTTTCTGGGGAAGAATCTTGTATCAGTGAGAATGGTAACATAAATGATGAATTGGATTTGCGGATAGCAAGTGTTCTTCAGAGTACAGGGCACCGGTATGATGGTGGATTCTGGACAGACCATTCAAAGCATGATTTGTCAGACAATCAGAGGCATGTTGCAATAGTCACAACTGCTAGTCTTCCTTGGATGACAGGAACTTCTGTAAATCCATTATTTCGAGCAGCTTATCTATCACAATCTGCAAAGCAGAAAGTTACTCTCCTAATTCCATGGCTTTGTAGATCAGATCAAGAACACGTTTATCCCAGCAATCTCACTTTTACTTCACCAGAAGAACAAGAGGTTTATATACGTAGTTGGCTTGAGGAAAGAATTGGTTTTGAAGCACAGTTCAAAATCTCCTTTTATCCTGCTAAGGTAGCCTTGCTATGAAAATAGTTATTGTCTTCAAGTTTTAATTTTCACGTCAAATTACATTCAGTTCTCACACTTTATCTTCTTGTGCATAGTTTTCTAAAGAAAGGCGAAGTATAATAGCTGCTGGTGATGCTTCTAAACTTATACCTGCCAGGGAGGCTGATATTGCTATATTGGAAGAACCTGAACATTTGAATTGGTATCATCATGGTAAATGTTGGACAAAGAAATTCAATCACGTTGTTGGTATTGTCCACACAAATTATTTACAATATATCAAGAGGGAGAAAAATGGAGCCCTCCAAGCATTCTTTGTGAAACACATAAACAACTGGGTTACAAGAGCACACTGTAACAAGGTATGATATATATCATCCTAATATGCAAGCTTGCATTAACATGAGAGATAACTTGAAATGATTATAATGTTTTTTCTTTGTTAATTGGTCATGAAGTTATATTATCATAAAAGTGTAAAATGAGACAACTGTTTATGATTCATGTTCAGGTTCTCCGGCTTTCGGCTGCCACTCAGGATTTACCCAAGTCTGTAATTTGCAATGTTCATGGTGTGAGTCCTAAGTTCTTAAAAATTGGAGAACAGATGGATGCAGACAGAGAGCTTGGGCAGAAGCCATTCACAAAAGGGGCATATTTCTTGGGAAAGATGGTATGGGCAAAGGGATATAAGGAATTGATACATTTATTAGCAAAGCATAAGAATGACCTTGACGGCTTCAAGCTTGATGTATTTGGTAATGGAGAGGATGCAAATGAAGTTCAGAGTACGGCTCAAACGTTGGATTTGAATATCAAGTTTCAAAAAGGAAGGGATCACGCAGAGGATTCTCTTCATGGGTAAGAATAATTTGAAATTTATGCAACTTCTACCAGATATGATATATTAACCAGAAATGTAGAGGATCCTTGCAATATCATGAAACATACGGTCCCGATTAAAATGAAGAAAATAACTGTGTGCGGCGCAACACGCTAGACACAAGTACTAAACTTGTTCTTATTATTTTTGGTTCTCTTTTTAACATCATATACTTGCTTTCCTCCAGGTACAAAGTTTTCATAAATCCTAGTGTTAGTGATGTGCTCTGCACAGCTACAGCCGAGGCACTTGCGATGGGAAAGTTTGTAGTTTGTGTCGACCATCCATCAAATGAGTTCTTTAGGTCTTTCCCAAACTGTTTGACTTACAAGACATCTGAAGACTTTGTGGCAAAAGTTAAAGAAGCATTAGAAAACGAGCCCCATCTTCTTACACCAGAGCAAAGATATCAACTTTCTTGGGATGCTGCTACTCAAAGATTTATGGAATATTCTGAGCTTGACAGAGTGGTGAACAAGGAAAAGGGTGCTGAAAAATCGAATAAAAACACCGGAAAGCTCATTGCTAATTCACTTTCAATGCCTAGTCTGACTGAACTAGTAGATGGAGGATTAGTGTTTGCTCACTACTGTCTCACTGGGAATGAATTCCTGCGATTATGTACCGGAGCAACTCCTGGGACGCGTGACTATAACAAGCAGCACTCTGAAGATCTTCAGCTCTTGCCTCCACAGGTAGAAAATCCAATCTATGGCTGGTGAAGATTGAGTAGCTTAAAATTTTAACGTCGATATTTGTCATACCTTGCAATGCCAAGAAGCACTGTAAATGCCTTCATTTCACCATAAGGATTTTCATCTCTTGCCTCCACAGGTTGAAAAATCCTATCTATACCTGGTGTGAATATCAAACAGTTAAATTACAGGAGTAATATTTTTGACACTAATATAGCACAATTGACAAGAAGCACAGTAAATACTAAATACATTACAAATCAAAATATATGTTTTTCCCTTCTTACCAAACAGAAACCTACAAAAATTATGTTTTGGTTATGTTCTCACTAAAGTGATTAGAATTAGATGGTTGCTGATAAGATTGATTTGGTTAATCCTCGTGGAATAAGCAATTATTGGTGTGAAGTGATTGTGCTTCTAATGATTTATCATGATACCTCTTTATTTGCCTTCCAAAAGCAACAAAGAAAAAAACACAACTTTGACTATAATTATAGGATAAATTTCATAATACATTTCGACATGACACTTAGTATAATTTAGAAACAAAGTTTCTTTTTCTCTTTCACTGATCAATATCAGTTGAACCCTACAATGGCAAAACATCAAACATGCCAATTTCCAAACTTTTTACATTGGTTCAACTGATTTTGATTCTTATCACTTCTCTCTTTGGTGTTATCACTCAAATAAACAAAAAAGCTAAACTTGCTAGTAATTGTAAAGCTTTGAGCAAACAGTGAAAGAGAAATTATATTATAACAACAATTTTGGCATGTTGGGACAATTTTATAGACAATTATTTATATAAAATTATTTTTTAATCATTTTACTAATCGTTATAGTTTCTGTGTCAATACTCACATTGCCTTATACTCCCATAGATGGTCAAATACCATACCTTATGGGTTATGAAGCCCCGATACTCTAAAATTGGTCAAGTATCGTGTCATATACCATATCCGATACCGATACGCGTCAGATACTTCCCGATACTTCCTTTTACGTATCGAGGAAGTATCCAATAATTAAAATTTATTTTAAAATAATAAAAAAAATGGATACTTTTGTGATACTTGTCAGATACTTCTCAATACGTATCAGAGAAGTATCCAATGTTTATATTTTATTCATTCTTTAAAATGAAATAAGATAGATCTAAAAGAGCTAATGATTTGGTTAATGTGCATACAATTTTTCAACTTTTATCAAAGAAACATGAAGAATATATGAAAGGAGCGACAAAATTCTAGGACATTAGTGGAGATGCGCATGACTCGCTTTTTGGATAGTATTTAAAATATATAATTTACTTGTTTTGATAATTTTAAATAATGTGAATGTTTCTTTATTATCAATTTTGGTTATGTTTATATATTTTGCATTTATATATTTAATTTTTTATTGAAGTATCCTAGCCGTATCGTATCTTAAATTTTAAAATTTTCTCGTATCACCGTATCCTTATCATATTGTATTCGTATCGTATCAAGTATCTGGGCTTCTTAGCTTATGGGTTTGAGGCAGATGAGTGATTAAAACATGTAGGATACCACTGCCCTAATATGTATGTGGGAATCTCATCATCATTGACCAACAATAGAGTGCACATACCCTCTCAATTATTGTGTCAGAATTTACAAAGTTAATTCATGGGCCAAACATCTTTCAGTTTCAGGATTGTCTCACAATACTGTCCATCACACACAATTACTATTTATGCATACATGTTCTACCAAACATTTTTCCATGAAGTGAAAATTAAGGCAACTAAATAAATAAATAAATAAATAAATTAAGCACACGCACTAAAGACAGAGAATAAAAATTAAGATATTGAGTTCAAATGATGAATGAGGTTCACGAACGAATTTCAGAAAAATTCATATTTGGTGTTTAGTTTGAATAATTTTTTGACTAAATTTTACTTATTTTGCGGCCAAATTCTAACTACTAAAACTTTTTTCTCCTATGAACAAGAGAGATAATACAAAAAAAAGTACTACCTTTTTACAAATGAAAGAAAATACTACTATATATATACAAGCAATCCAAAAACTGAAGAATGACTTTGAAAGATACTGAATCTAATTGGTTCAAGATCAACAATATATTAGAAGAAAAATAAAAGTAACTTCAGAAAACGATGTACAATAAAATCTTCATATATTAAACCATGGAAAATGACCCTCTCATTTCGAAACATAAAGAAATTGCAATTTACATGATTTTGATATAATTAAGTAGCAAGCTAGGAAATATAAAAATATTTAAATTACATAGTTATTGCCTTATTGGAGTTGTCTATACTTTCTGAGGCACTAAACCCTCCAAGCCTTAATTTTTTATACAAGAAAGATGCTAGGAACCCATGAATCAAATCAAATAAAACACTAAAAGCAAAACATCACTTTAAATTTAATAATGTAACTTTAGCCAATTCTCTACCAAAATTCGACAACAAGGCTATATTTAGCCAATACGTCACAATCTCCGTGTAATTCAAAAGTCCGCAAATAGCTCATTTTTACTTAAAGAAAGTTTAGATGAATTGAATTACAGAACGTCTTTTTAATCTATAATATCTTTTAATTTCAATATCTTCTTTATTATTGGTTAAAATTTATGCAACTTCTATTAAATCGCACAGTTCATTTTCAATGTTAAAGGAATATATATACATAAATTCAATTTATAATATAAACTAGTGTTGAAAAGAGAGTCTCAACCAACAATGTGTTGTGAATACACTTGAGATATGCTCTCCATAATCCATGACATATTTAATATGTCACTCAAGTATCTTTCATAGACCCATCTGCCCTATCATCTTCAATTGTATATAAATCATTTTATGATCCGCATAATTAAATTTTGTTGATGTTAGTGTTGTCTATCTTTTCCTTAAAAAGCATTATAAAGCATATCTTAGCTACCTCCTCCTTAGGATGGATAACATTTTCAATATTGTCACCATCTCTTCCCTTTATAAATTGTTAATCTATGATGCTTGCTTTTGTCTCTAGTAGTGTGATTAAATATTTTGAAAATGAGGAAATTAATAACGAACACATATCATAAAGTAATTTGGATCTAGAATAGTTATGCAAAATTTTCTTTCATTTTCTTTGATATTTCTCGGTGGTTATATCCTTTTGGTTTAGTGAAGTTCAACTTTCTAAAAGGTCCAATAAATAATAAGGGTGTGGCCCTCCCATCTTATATGATATGGTGAGGTTGGGTTCCACGAAAACACATCTTATTAATTATTATATCTCATTAACAATATAGTTGTGATACTCTCTTTGACCTTATTTATAAACAAAAGTCACTTTTAGGTTCGTTAAATAAGTGATATATCTGACTCAAATATAGATTAGATTCATCACTTGTTCAGAATCTAAATAGTAACTATTGCTTATAAATAAGGCTGGAGGAAGTATACATGTTAACGTATTTTTATGTACTAATTCTTTTTTGAAGTATTTGATTCCTGACTTCTATGTATAGAAAGAATTTATCATAAAATCTACCATGCAGGGAAAAGTTGAAAGATTGGGTCACATTGTAGGGAGTTAATGGTAAGTGTTAACTCTATAGTTATATCAAACTTATTTCATTGTAACTCCAATGCAGGTTGATTTAGATTAATATTGCAATTTCTTACTCACTGAGTTATAATAGCAAATAATTTGTCATACCAAATCACCATGCAAAGTAAAAATTCAAAGGTCCCAAAAGAATTAGCCAAACTATATATAGAGCTTCACTTTTTTGTTATAGCATCATCATTCATCACCACTAGTACTAGAGTTATACATACAATTCTAACAATTAAACCTTATTTGAGGTGTTTAAAATCTAATAGCTTTCTGTACCAATTTTTTTTTACTAGTAGCTTTAACACTTTTGACTCGACTCTTCCACCTAATGTTACACAAAGATTTTGCTGTAAAACCTAAAACATTATCAACTAATTAAGATCTTCCATCTTTTAGTAGAACTAGAACTTACAAATAATGTGTATATGTGTTGCACATTTACGAAAAAAGAAACAATTTTAACATAAGAATGATTTGTTTTTGGGCGGACTTAATAAACCCTAAAAATAGAGTTTTGGTTTTTTGGGGGACATAATGGACCTCTAAAAAGTTTATTTTGAGCCCCTAATTTTTCTAAACTTAGGAGTTAGGACGGTCGCCTTCTTCACCCTATATGAGATCCTATTGTCATTATGACTTGAAATTTCAATATTTCATTCATCACCTTACATACTCAACCAACCCCCACTTGTATGTATGTCAAAATGCTAGTGAGTGTGAAGGGAGAGTCTCATAAATATGCAAGATAAAGCAAAATAAAAATGTGTACAAAGATTTCCCAAAAAAATAATGGATCGGAGTACAAAGAAACCAAAAGTCGTCTACCACAAAGTTGGAAGTATACCAAACCAGTTAAAAATCAAAGTGTAAAACAAATATAAAATGTATACAACCAATTTGATCCACTCACTATAAGAAAATTGCCATATACCAACGGAGGGTTTTAGTGACAGTCAGCCTGTCGTAGGTATAAATGTCATATAACTATGGTACGACCGTGGGTATAGGTACAATATTGTTTTCCCAAATTTAATAATGCGCGCCTTTGTGGAATTAAATTTATCATCTCTTTTTAATTTATTTTTCATTTGACGCTTCTCTACAATAAACAAAATCCTTTTTCTGCCAAATTGGGAAAAAGGGGAAGAAGATAGCAATGGTGAACGCAAATAGATCAATACCCAAACCCTAATTTGCAAACTGGAATTGATCGAAGAGAGGAAGACTAAACAAGATCGTGAAAGAAGAACGAAGGGGAAGATGAACGCAGAGAGGAAGATCGAAGAAGATTGGTTGAGCCCTCTGTCTCGCAGAGAGGAAGATGAAGGGGAAGCTCGTGAAAAAAGAGTTGTCTCTCCGATGAGTTTAGGTTTTGAAGTGTACATGTTTTGCAACTCTATACTAGCTTATTGATGTTTCTTAGGGTTTCTCTATTCTATTTCTAACTATTGTTATCCTCGATGCACCCTGGCCAAACTAGTTTTGGAGAACAAGGGGATAAATTAGGGCCTAACAATAGTACCATTTGAGTAAAATCCTAAATCCCCAATTTTGAAAACCCTAACATTCTAGTTTTTGTTCAAATCTGATATGATATTATACTCTTGTTTCTGTTAAAGATTGTCTTTAGATTTGCTTATTTGAAGTTTTTATTTGAACATTGTTTGTGTAGGACGATAATTTGAAAGAAGAAAAGGAAGCCATGGATAAGCACGATAACATTTTTGTAATTGATTTAATTGGTTAAGTTGTTATTGTTTTTAGAGGGAGTTTTGCTTCGCAAAGAAGGATTACATTTTGGCTAAGCATCCAGAGATTGATGCACCAAATCTGCAAATGATTAAGCTGATGCAAAGTTTCAAATCAAAGGAATATGTGAGGGAAACTTTTGCTTGGATGCACATTTATTTCTTTCTAATTCCTTTGTTAGTTTTATGTATAGAACTGTGGAATTGAGTTTTTTTCTTGCGTCTTGGTTGTAACTTATAGAGACAATCTTGTGATTACTATCTTTTTTTATTGTCATTTATTTAAATATATTTTTATCTTTTTGGAAACTAACTTCATTGGTATTGCTATGAGGTAATTAGGGAGATTATGAAATGGCAACTCTTGATTCTCAAACGTCACTCACTCCTTCATTGGCGATCTCAAAAGGTTAGTTCAATTCTCTTCTTTTTACTACATTGTTGCAATGTTTTTCAAAAAATAAATTTGGAATGATAGAATTATTGATCATTTGTTGAAGAATAGAGAGAAGGTGCACCAATTCTTCGTTATTTATTCGATTATAGTTTTTTCTCACAACAAAAATCAAAACAATTATTTGCTTTTAGATCTTTTTATAGAAGAGGACTATAACTCCGATAAAAAACTCACTGTCTCCTCATACATAACCGCTAGAGTTGTAAGCTCTTCAACATATACATACACACAATGTTGCACTATTATTATATGCAACAAGTTGTGTTGTGTTTTGTGAAAATGAGACTAAGAGCTGTGTAGCATATAACCTTTATTGTCTGAAAAGTTTAAGTCTGCTCTGTTTTGTTGTGCGCTTTTGTGAATCCCTCTCGCGCGGCTTTGTTGTTAATATGGCGAAGTTTAGTGTTATGCAGCATCTGAAGTGTCTTGGGTTTATTGGGGTTTTATGGTAGTTGTTTGGATCTGGTTCATGTTGTGTTGGAGGGTGTTTTGGCTTCCTTTTTGCATTTCTGTTTTGACAGGTATTAGACATGCATTTTTTGGTGTGTTTGCTACTGATTTAAGGTCCACTTAGTTTTTTATTTTGTACTTCAAAAATTTGTCATATTCAAATTGATAGAATTTTGTAGTGATTAATCTAATATATATTATTTTGGAGAAGGTATGAAGAAACCAAAGTTCATATATCTATTGACTACAACTTTATTGACCAATTTCATTTGATTTATGGGATGAAGTAATTGAAGAGTTCGTATTTTAGATTATGATGATAAGACTGGCAGATAAGTTGACTATGTGGCCTAATTTGGATTAGCTTTTAATATGTATATGTGTGTTTATTTAGTGATGGATATTTGTTTGTTGAAAATGCTAATGTGGTGCATACTTGTATTCTAGGAATGGGCAAATGTGTTACATTTGTATCAGTTGACGATTTTGGTCATGCTATTAAATTTAAGGTAACAATTCTTCACAAACACAAATAACTAGTATATGAGGAGGTAGCTTAAATATGCTTAACCTTTAGTTGCAACACATTTTAATCCAGATTGTAGCATGGATATTTTTGCTCAATTTGAAGTTTGTTTTGATTCAACAGCTCTACACTCTACAGGTTCCATTGAATTTATTTAATTAAGAGTATTCACCTTTCAGGTTCCATAAACGTAGTCAATGTAGTTTTGTAACATCTCAATTGGTGAAAGAGATACAAAGTCATATGCCATGGAAGGATGACTCAATGGATTCTCTAAGTCCAGACACCAACGAAAGTTGAAGAGAGAGATTAAAAGTAAACAGTGTAAGCCGTTTCTAGTTTTTTAGAGTTGTAATTTTGTGATGGATTCGAAGTAAACAATGGTTGTCATTTTGCTTTCAAGTTTGTATCAGTTTTGTTCTACTCCAAGTTATTTCGTGCAATTTCAATTTTGGGAGATTTAGCTAGGTGAAATTGTTGGTATTTTAATGTACTTTTTGGTTTGAGATGTTTGTAACACTTATTAATTTTTTAATATAATTGAAATTCTTTTTTATAATTATAGATGACTTGATGTGTACAAAATTTGCATATTGGCAAATTATTATTATTTAGAAAGTATGTACAATGTGTAAAAATGCAAAAAAAAAAAAAAAACCTATGTACAATGGGTAAATTAATTTACAATAGTTGATAATGTCCGTGGGTATAGCTCTTACATATTGTCCAACGGCTGAAAACGCCATAGCTATAGGCTATTGCCACGGAAAATTCCGTCGGTACAGCATACATAAAGTACACAGAACAAAACAGGGGTCGGTATAAGTTTTTTGGCATATACCCACGGTTTTGCAACCTTTACCAACTGATTTTGTCCGTAGGTATATGTCGAATTTGTTGTAGTGACTTGATTGATTATCAAAATTATCTCAATAGAATCACCTGCCCTCACAAGGTGAAAAGTTATATAAAAACAAAGTAGTTTAGTTAGGAGTCAACACCAATTTTATTTACAAAAATGCAAACCTCAAAATATGTGTTTTTTTTAAAATGAGAAGTCATTAAAAACTCACGCACGAAGAGATTGGAGTTCGAATCCCGATCATAGACGTCTGGCCTAACAATTTTGATATTTATTATTAGTTAAACTATAATTTTTGAATAAATGTATGTGTTTTAAAAGAAACATAACAAGGCTAAGTTCATAATAAGACCCATCTCATACTCAAACCTAATTTGGCGACGGTCCGCACTTAAATTATACTCTATGTGGTCCAACATAGCTAACTAGATGAGAGGTATGTATGTCTTTAATTATTATGAGTGCATACAATTAGTGAGTTCTTGTATAGAGGTCCCATACATAGCTTCCCTCCCAACATTGTTTTCAATTATTAATTTTGTATTTTTGTTTTTCAAAAACAAAGAGAATTACGTGCATTTATATAATAAACCTACATATATAATATATACAAGCTGTACATAAAAAGGAAGATACAATTAGACCATAGTCAGTCAATTCAGTATAAAAACAACCAAAATAGTATACAAACTATATATGCAGAGCCGTATTCGAGCAAGGGCAACTAGGCCTATAGCTCAGGGTCTCTAAAAAGTAGGGGCCTCCAAAATTTTTTTTATAGTAGTTATATAATTCAGTTGAAACAAAATATTTGATCGATAGTTTGGCTCAAAGCACAATAGCCTAACAAAAAAGTCTTAATATGTTAACAATGATAGCAATTGATAATGATTTGTTGGAGAATATACAATATGAGAAATTGATCGAACAATTTGCTTCAAAAAATACTGAGAGACTTTTTTTTTATACAAATTTTTTCATTAAAGTCTATATTAATTATTTGTCCGGAATCTCTAAAATGTCAACTACGGCACTGTATATATGCACCATTATAATATAATCATCAAATAAAATTCCAAAAGAACTTGTCCAAAAACTTCTGAACCTGATCTACCAATACATGCAAAGCAAGCAATTAAGATAAATAATCATGTGCCTTGCTAACTTCACATCTATCATGCATGCATGAATGTATGAGAACCGTCAGATCAGCACCGTGTTTTGTTCCAAGGAAATTAATCCAAGGAAAGTGATGTGTTTACCCTAAATAAAGACAACATTCACAGCATAACCCGGGGAATAATGCTTACTTATCCACATAAATAATGCACGCTATCTAAAGTCATCTTCTTACGTTAGTGGGAGGTAGCTAGCATCAGTGTCTTACTTTTAATCAATTAATTATTACATAATTATTAGTATGTTTTTTCAACATACAAATGTTAAGAAAAATATTAAGGAGCGTCTTTAGAATCTTTATCAAGGAATCAAATATTATAATGATATTTTGAAAGTTTTCTTTTTTAACAAAATTAAAAAGATCATATTCATTCATTTAAATCGTTAAAATATAGAGTTTATATTTTAACGAGTTCTTGGAGGGTCCTCCTCACAATGTCTCAAGTTCGATTCTCATTGGTGCCAATTTCGGTAGATTAGTCTATACAGAGCAAAAAATTCTGGCTTTAAATGGAGTCCCCGCAAATGGGCGGTGGGATTGATCAACTCGGATATTAGTCGGTCCTTTGGCCAGATACCGATCTTTAAAAAAAAAAAATATAGAGTTTATATATAGATGTTTTATTCTTTGTAATGTGAGCGGGTTTCAAATTATCTCTCGTAATATTTTTTATCATTTCTATAAAGTTAAAAATTCCAACTTTTAATCAGCTCGGTGAACTTTTTTATGACATGGCCGTAACTTTTTGTTGATGTATTGATGGGGTTAAATGATAAAATCTTGACATTTTACAATATATATAATAAAAAAAAATAATATGGGGTAAATCGAAACTCGCTCATTGTAGTAGAGAATAAACACTAATAACCTTAAATAAAATATAGTATCATATACAAGTATAAGTTCAGCAGCACTGCTAAGAACAAAAAATATAAATTTATAAACAAACTCATAACATTTGATCGAGTTAGTAATATAACACAACATATTTAACTCTACATTAGAAGTATGGAATTTCACTCTAAGGTTACAAAGCTTTGGACTCTCCAACAACAATAGTTAGCTTTTGTTGTTTGATTATATTCTCTAAAACTTCTTATATATCAAAATTGATTTCAGAACCAACCAACATGACTCTCAACCACAAATGTGTGGCATGAGTGGTGACATCGGCATTGCGGTGTTCGCTCGGAACTTGCCAATGTTATGATAGGGTTTTGGTTGTTTGGATTTTAAATGAAGTTAATAGGACATTTGGTAACTGTTATTGATAATATCTACTATTTTTTATTAACCTTTTTGTACTTTTTCTTCCCATTTATATGTTTTATACTTCTTTTTTTATTTTGAAGAAATATGTTTTATATTTATAATTGAGTGATATAATATATTTGTTGATTCAAAATAAACTAATATATCAAAACTAGTAATTAACTATGATTTGTAAACGATGTAAATTTTCTTACATCAACAACTATCAAACTAATTAAACTCTTTTATTTTACATTTTTTGGAATAAAACTTTAACTCTTTTATACTACTCCCTCCGGTCTTGAATATAAGAAGAAAAAAAAAACACACCCTATAAGAAAGTGAGAAATGATTAGAAAAAATATTTTATTTTCTATTTTATCCTTACTTTTGTTATTAGTTAAAGAGAGTATTCTTAGAAATTGTAAAGAGAATAATAAAGATTAAAGGTAAAATTAAAAGATTAACAATAAATAATAATGATTATAGTACCTTTTTCTTATACATTTGAGACCATCAATTTTTTTTTTCTTCTTATATTCAAGAGCGAAGGAACTATTTATGAAATGAAAATGTTTTTGAACCTCATTCATCGATGCCTACAAGAGAGCAAAAAAACAGAGGGGGCAGTTAGTCACGACCAATATAGAACAGCCACGATTGACATAATAGTAACCGACAACGACAAGTTTATGGATATACCATACATTTTTCTTTTATTTTCTTAAATTAAAAACGAAAATAGAAAATGAAAATAAAAAAAGATGGTTACCCATAGACTCAACTCTCTTTTTAATTGGCTACTTTCTTGACCTCAACTTGCTAAAATGGGACCCATTTTGTTGTCGCGTGGTTACACTCTTCACAAATTAAAATTTTTGATTGGATTTTGGGTCCCACGACGGAGAAAAATATAAAAGTAGCGAATCCTGCTTGGGGTACAGGGACCTCCAGCGTTTGACGCGTGTATAGTGGGATTTGGGACCCACTTTCCTTAACAACTGTCCAATAAAAATATTAGTGTTATGAATACTTCAGTTAATAATTACTCCTTAGTCTCATTTTGTTTTTTTGATTAAATGCAAAATTCATTCATTTCAATAATTGTTAGAGTACATTAAATAAAAATACAAATTCAATATCGTTAAAAATAAAAAGGATAAACTTGTGAACAAATTCACAACATCCAAGTTAATAGCATACAACGGCAAAAAGCTTATAAATAATATGATAAAACTAAAATCACTAGAATGTCCATGCTTTCGAATCTGCAACGTTGGTGCCCAAATCATTGATTGAATTTGCAATTGATTGAAGTTTATCTTTTAATATTAACTAAATGAACACCGCAACAAGACGGGAAATCAAACAACGCCGCACCAAGACGACGAAATCACAACAAAAAAACAAAAAATAACTCAATCTATGTGAAAAATCACTTGTTTAGATTTAGAAAAGGGAAAAAAAGATGAAGATGGGGTGATTTTAGGCTAAAAATGACCTAAAATCACCCCTTAAAAATAAGAACAAAGGAAGGAGCAAAGAGACTCAAAGAAAAAGAAAACTAGGGCTAGTTGATGTTTTAAAAATATGTAAAAGATGAAACCTCCTTAGTCTCATTTTAAGTGTTATAGTTGATTAAATCACACATTTTACAAAAATTGTGTAAATTAAAGAGAGAATAGGGCACTAGTTAAGTTTACCAAAAAAAATATATTTATATTGGAAAGTGTGTTTTATTATCATAGAAAAGTGCATTGCACAAGTTTCAAGAATGTTTTTTCTATTTTTATTTCTTTAACCATTGCCCTAAGGGCAATGTTTATCATTTTCCTTTACTAAAATACTTCTCTTTTGTTGGTAGTGGACATTGAAATACTAAAAAGTAGATCTTTGAGTATACTTTTTCTCTCACATAATGATTGCTTTAAGGGATAAAATAGGAAAAATCAATGTTATAAATAGTATTATATGACATTTATTTTAGGACAAACAATTTTAGCAAGTAAGACACTTATTTTAGAGTAGAGAGAGTATAAGACTTGTTGATTAAATTACAAAAATTAATTTGGAAGTTCTAGTTTAACTTATATAAATGTTTATGATTGTAGTTCTTAATTTCATGACAATAATAAATATAGTTGAAAATTCAAATAAGATCTTATAAAAAAAAGATAGACAATTTGTCACACATGGTCTTAAAATTAAGCACAAAGGATTAAGATTGATGGATATTTATTGGGGTCTTGTTAACGAGTGGCCCCGGAGCACTCTTTAAGCATTCTATTTAAAGAAAATTTTCTTTCAAAAAAATTAACAGCACAAGTTTCAATATGTTGACTTTAGAAATTTCTATAAAACTTTTTATTGAATGGCTTAAAGAGTACTCTAGAAACACTGTTTATCATTTACCTATTGTTATTTATCTCTTCCATTTTCAACGACTCTAAATAGTGAGTAGATGTTACTTGTTTTTGTTATCTCACTTCTTTATCTATGTCTTAAAATAAGACTTTTGTGTATCTCACTCCTCAAGAATGAATTATGTATTACACTTTAATCCATTTTAACATGAATAAATATTTTTACATTGACATGTGTAAAGAATTTGAGGCCACACAAGCTAGTAGTTAAGAGTTTGATTCTTGATTGTTGTGCTTGAAAAAAATTTGATTGGAATAAGATAACCATTGGAGTAGCTTTAAATTTTTGAGTCAACTATCTCATCCTTCGAGGTGTTTCTAATATAGTGAAGAATTAATCACTGCGTTCGGCGGTAGATATTCTGTTCTCGACTAAAAAAAATTCATTTATGTAATCAATATAGATTTCCAGAAAAAGTACTAATTAGTAATTACTATTAAACATAGTGAAAACTAATGTATGTGTATATAAAAATGTCTTTTTAAAAGAAAAAAAGTGTTACTCTCTTCATTTTATAATAAATGTCATTTTGCTTATAAAAAAATAATAAATGTCGTTTTAACAAAAAAATTTAAATGAATGTCATTTTTTTTAATCATTAAATGAATGTCATATATCTCAATTTTTTGTTGCTAATTTGGCTCTAAAATCATTGCCTCGTGTCTTACTTCCAAAACATTATATTTCATTTTGCCCAATAATGTTTTTTTTTCTTTTTCTGTCTAGTAGCTTTATGACTAAAGTTTCACTTTATTAGATGAATAAATAGGTGTATTTAAATTATTTTGATCAATATGTTTTTGAGTCATCGAGGGAAAGACTCATTAGATTAGATCAACATATTATACCTTAAACAACAACGCAAATAACTCTAACACTACTAGCCATTTCACTCAAAATCTTAAGGCTTGGGTTAATAAATATTTTTACATATAAAAGTTGCTCAATTTCAACTCTTCAACAAATGTGGAGTTTTTATCAAAAAAAACAAAAACAAATGTGGAGTTTAACTAGCTCACACTTTATAACACAATAGTTAATAAGATTAATTTAGTAAATATGTCATATCTTTTGATGATATATAATTATATTTTTTAATATATGTGTAAAAATCTTAAACGACATTAATTTTAAAACGGAGAAAATACTAATAATAATGTGTTTTTATTTGTACATTCGGCAGAATGTTTATGTGTTATATTTTAACTGGTTTGACAAAAAATAAAAAATAAGACAGGTAAGTAATTCAAAAGGACAGACAAGGCAATGAGAATTTTAGAAAACAAAATACAGATGCCAAAATAAAATGATGTAACAGTAATTCAATGAACTTGATATGTATGGCTTACTATCTATATTCTATATCTATCAATATCTTTTGACTCTTTAGTCATCACAATATAAGGGAACATATGCAGTGAAAATGATATCTCTGTCCGTAAGAACAAGCAACCAAATTATATACATAAGGCAATGATGTAGGCAGATTTAATTAACACTACAGTTGCCCGGTTTATAAGAAGTACAACATGGAACAAAAACAGAAATACACACAAATATACATACATCATATAAAGTGATTGTAAATACTTTTATTCTCAAAATTATAAATATCATTCAAAATATTAATTTGTTGATAAAATCACACCAACAATTAATAAATTTGATGTTGGAGCAAAATAATCAAATAATCAAAATTGAAGAGTATAGAGATGATAAAGATAATCTAAAATATAAGCAAGAGATAATAGAGAAAAGCAAGAAAAAAGACACAATCTTTATTTACCCAATTCGGTCAAAACAACATACTCTGAGAGAGCAGCTCTTCTTTTCACTAGAATCAATGAATCACTTTACAAGAAATTTCTTTTACAAGGGTTACAAGAATTAATCTTCAAACTTAACTCTACCAAAATCTCGAATCTCTTCATGTGGTCAAGAGACTCAATTTACCCTACTAGTGTACCCAAAGTGAACCAAAGATATTTCGCCCAAACACTTAGGATTATACCAAGAGCAATTCTCTACAAAATCATAGCCTTTGTGGTGTGGCAAATCCCAATCATAATATCAACCTTAGTTTCTCTCAAGTTTTTCTATGAAGAAACAACTATTATTTATAGAAAAATATATCACTTAAAAATAGAAACAAATCTGTTTTTAAATAAAATAAAATTTTACTTTGTTTGAAACATATCTAATTTAATACCAAACAAAATCTTCATTTATTTTCAAACATACTTAGTTTAAAAACATAATCTTATTTCTCGTCATCCCTCGGATGCCTTACATGTCCTGCTTGTTTTGAGCTTCAATTCTAAGGCAATATCCAACTGTGTGTGTACCAATTGATCCACATCATGAAGATTTGTTTTTTTAGTTTAGTGGTTAGAAATTTTACTTTTAAAATAAGTCAATTGATGTCTAAAGTTCAAACTTCAACTCCTATACATAAAATATGCATAATGTATGTCCCTACATATTGAGCAAAATTCATGAGACAAAAATATGTAGTACGGTGTGTAGGCACATTAAATAATTTGTGTTAGTCGGAGCTTATATTCTTCTTCACATGCATGTGTGTGTAAAAGAAGAGCTTGGTGGCGGCACTATAGGAGTGGGGATTGTAATTGTATATAGGTACATGGTGGTCCTCCTATTTTTGTGGCAATATTAGGGTTCTTTTGTAACACTCACTTGGGGTCCAATATATTAAAAGTTGAATCAAATTGGCATGATCGGTTTAGAAGTAATATCCAACACGTCTAAAATAAGATTGTATTAAAAAGAAGAAATCTATGATAAAATTATTTTATATTTTACGATGTTTATAACTAATATTAATAAATTCATGTATAAAAAACAAAAATAATCATGTATAAATTAAATAATCCTAACAAAGATTAATCTCTAGCATTTCAAGTGGATAAGATTTTATACAAAGATTAATAGTCTTAACAAAGTTTAATCTCTAGCATTTCTAGTGGATAAGATTAATCATGTATAAATTAAATAGTCTTAACAAAAATAAGATTTTGTCACCATCTTTGAACCGTCAGATTGATCTTAACAATCATCTGCATTTCTAGCAGGACTTTACATAAACAATTAATTATGATTTTACATATATAAGCATGAATGTTTTCACGCCAAGATATAATTCCGTCACTATTTATTTTTATTCTACCTTAATCTCTGACTAACTTAAATGACTAAATTGTAATAATGTATTTTGCAGGTACCTAAGACTCCGACAACCTCACCTATCCGCTAGATTAGTAACCGTAAATACCAAACATCACTTCAAATTAAATAATTAAAACATTAGTTTTTGGTTTTTACTCCTTTAGCCTAGTCCTAAAGTCATGAAGAAAACCCAATAATAATAGTTGCGTCTTGAGTAGGGTATTCCTTCCACCACCACGAAACACCCTCAACTCTTTCTCTTTTGTTTGCTAGCTAGATGGGTCCACTCCATAAAAATACCCTTGTATGTATGTGTCACACTGCCATGGCATGGCCATGCCCATTCAAACAAATTTATGGCGCACAGCTATTGTAGTATTACCCAAGTTGTAACTAATTTTATTTAATTTTTGAAATATTTTTCAAGAAGCGTGGGAATTTTAAATTCAATTTTAGCGCCTCTCTCTTTTCAAACGATAATAATATTCATATTATATATACTTTTTCTAATTCAAAACATTCTAGATAGGAACATTTGTATTACAAAGAAGGAAAAAAAATTCTAGGCAAACAACAAAACAAAACATTGTAGATAATACTTCTTCCGTCCTAAAGTTATTGTCTTTTTAGGGTTCGTATGATCTATAAAATAAATAGCATAAGACAAACATTTACGGTATTAAACAAATTTTATCTTGTGTGATGCTTGATGGAGAAAGTATTATTTTTGTGATTTTGAAAAGTTGTGCAAAGGACAAAAAGTTGTCTCATAGTTCAGTGGAGGACAAAAATATCTGATTTTATCATGTCCCTTGACCCTCAGTTTGTTCAGTCATAGTGACAGTTTTCAAATCAAACAGAGTACAACATAAGTTGTCATGTCCAGTCCTCTGTTTTTTAGCAGATCAAACGAATTAGAGTTATGCATGTGGATTAAGAAGCAATAAATATTGATAAGTTTAGTCTCTTTTACCCTTACTTTATTAAGAAAGAGAAAATATTTTTAATTAATATTTTAACTTTTGTAAATGTACAAATGGTAAACTAACATTAATTTTACATTGATTTTCAAAAAAGACAATTGTTTTGAGACAAAACTAAAAAACTAGTAAAATGACAATAATTTTAGAATGGAGGGAGCATATCTTTTAAGTTTTGTAAATTTTCAACACCCCCTTCTTCCTAATTATAAACCACTTTTCATAAAAAGTATATATAATAATCTATAAATAATGTTGCGCTAATATGGTAGCTCATATTTTAATTAGAGTAGTGGTTTAGTTGCTGTAATTTCGATATGGCGTCTTCTTGTATTAAAAATCATTTGATTAATAAATGCATTGAGTTTGCTTTGTCAAAACTTAAAATTACAATGTGCATTTATTATTTTCCAAACATACAATAGTCCTTCATAATAATACTACCCTGGCCATATATATATATATACTAGTATAACTGACCCGTGCGATGCACGAGATAATATTTAAATTTATAGTATATTTTATTAAAATTAAAGTAGATTAGTTGAGATATTAGTTTTTTTAATTTGAGTTTTTTTTTTAAATTTAAATTAATTAATGTAATTTTTGTTAAATAATTTAGTTTTTCCAATTACTTGTGAAATTAATTTTATATTTCTATTATTTAAATATAAAAATAATATATATTTAAAGATTTTAAAGAGATAAAATAGGGTGGAGAGTGATCTCCCGCTCCCCGTTTTGAACAATATCATGCTTAATTTCTAATCCCCATTGAAATTACAAAAAGGATATGTCGTGTATTAATATATGAGTATAAATATTAATCATCGTGTAAATTATAAAATCAAAAAACATTCGTATTAATATTAGTGTAAATATAAGTCATAGTATAAAAAATAGGTTTTTCGTATTAATGTGTGTATAAATATTTAAGTTCCTATAAAAAGAGTCTTTCGTCTCGTATTAAAACATTCGTAGAAAAAATATAATTCAATAAAAATTACAAAAAAAACCCGTACATGAATACAAACATAGCTCCTATAAAAATTATAAAAAAAATATATAGTCATCGTATTAATATATGGGTACAAATATAGATCCTCATAGAAATATACGTTCTCGACTTCTCGTGAAATTATAAAAAAAAGTCTTCATATTAGTATATGGTTTTTATTTTTATTCAAATATGAAAAATAATACAAATGTAAAGATTTAAAAGGATAAAATAATATGATATTTTCTCTCTCGTCTTCGTAGTAATTATAAGAAGAAATATAGACAACCATGTATTGATATATGAATATAAATATAAGTCTCATGTAAATTAAAAAAAAAGGCACTTGTATTAATATATTAGTATAAATATTGATGTAAATTAAAAAAAAATACACGCATATTAATATAAGTGTAAATATTTTTCATAAGCAATAAAATAAAATATCATAAAATTGCATAAAAAATAATCATAAAAATATAATTTTAATTGTTGGTGGAAATCAAACCGTGTGGTATTGAGCAACTTTAAATTTCTGAGACAATTATCCCTTCCTTTTAGGTGCCTCCAATCTAGCGAATGATTAGTCACTGCGTTTGGCGGTGGATACCCCGGTCTCAACAAAAAAAAATCAAACCGTGTATCTCATACTAAATTTTGTTCGTGAGAGAGACATAGATGACACACATAAATTTTGGTTCATTATAGATTGTCTCGTGAAATTTTGTTCATGTGAGAGATATCCGTAAATATATATTATAGAGATAGAGATAGAGATTATAGAAATTAATAACTTTTTAAAAATTATGTTAGTAACAATTAAGTAAAAAAATGCATCATAAAAATAGTTTTTGTTGTGGGTGGGAATTGAACCATGTTCCTTTTGCTACAACTCCTAATTAAATCTACATAGTATAAGTAAAAATATATATCATAAAAATAGATTTTTTGTTGTTGGTGAGAATCGAACCATGTTACTTTTACTAAAGCTCTCAACTAAATCTAAGTAAAATAATATAAAAATTAGAAAATGTTGCTGGAGGGAATCGAAGAGAGTATATTTAGCTTACCTAATTGCTTAAAACTTAAAACCTTGAAATCTTGCCACATATGCATATGAAGACTTGGTTGCTTGCCACGTTGGATGATGACCGGGAGAGAGACATTTGTAATTATATTATATAGAGATATATTATACACATTAGGTATCATTTGAAAACCATTAGGGGTATTTTAGGAAATTCACATGCAAAGATTCCACTATATTTATAGTGAGAAAAATAAGAAGCGTTTATGATTAGATGGATAAGTAATTAAATATAACACTCATGTATTACCTCAAAAAAAATTAACACTCATATATCTATAGAATATAACACTATCTGTCCCATTGTCAAAAATAAAAATAAAAAATATAACACTATCTGTCCCATAAGTATAGTTTGTTAGGAGTAGTAATTATCAGAGCTATTATTGAAGGAATCAGAATAATACAAACTTCAAATTTTTCACTTCGTCACACTTTTACTTAAAGTGTGAGTGACGATGCTCATATACAAAAAAAATACAATGCTATTTATTTATATTATTTATTGGTGAATAATTTAGTACCTTAGAATTTTGTAGTGTTTTTTTTAGGCTTAAACATCATTTTGGTCTCTGTATGTATACCAAATTTTGCTTTTAGTCCTTGTATGTGATTTTACTCCAAAACAATCCTTGTATCGACCAAATTTTTTGCTTCTGGTCCCTAAAGCAAAAATCTGCAGAAAAATTCTCAAGTTTTCTGCAGATTTTCCTGCAGATTTTTGCTTTAGGGACCAGAAACAAAAAATTTGGTCGATACAGGGAATGTTTTGGAGTAAAATCAAATACAGGGACTAAAACCAAAATTTCGCGTACATACAAGAACTAAAATGACGTTTAACCTTTTTATTTATTTATAGAAATGTGTAATTCAAACCCACGATTGAGTTCAAATTATTAATAAATTTCTCTTATAACAAATATTTTGGCATAAACTGAGTATGATTCCTTTTAAGGAGTGATTCTAAGCTACTTTGTGGTCATTTTAAAAATAAACAGAGAATTAATAGAAAAAAAAACTAAAAGAATAAATGTGTAATTCAGTCATGCTGACACCACACATGAAAAAAAGGAATGAGTTAACATATGACTATGTGAGTGATGCTTTGTGCTATTTCCCACATCAAATATCACCTTGGCAATCTTTTTCTTGTCCTCTATTTGACATGCTAACTACATGCATGAAATTGTTAAAGCAAAATGATTTTAGACATTTTTTCCTCTCTATTGTTTAATCTTTCAAGTCATTTTCTTGATCAAGAAAGAAATGGGAATAAGGAAAGAATGGGACAAACCATCCTATGATAACAATATTGAAACAGATAGAGCACACAATAAGGGACCATACCCCATACAAATCACCCTTTAATTTAATTAATTTTATATTGTATATATGAATGAACAATGGTTCAATATCATAAGGTGTGTCAGTGACCCTTTGGGATTACTATGATGTGATACTTGCAACTATATAATATATTTGGTTGCTTAAAAATCAACAGAATCCAAAATCCACATATATAGGGGACAATAGTACGGATTTTTGCAATTTATTGGCTCAATTATATCTATGTCTATTGTTATGATAAAAACTTTGGGGTTAAATATTCAATGACCTGATTATGACTCAAATAAGAGAGATTTCTTAATCAATAGTTAATTAATAGTTAGTAAATTAGTTGTTTAATACTATAATATCACACTTTCTCAATTGTTTCTCTAGGTAGGAAATATGATATGATATCTAAAGTAGTTGAATTCCGTGTCACAATCATCCTGATGATAACCTCCACCATATATATATTTTTGATTCTTGGATCCTAATGGTTTTTTTTACTTTTGTGAATTATATGCTTATGGACATGCATCCAATTGTGCAGCATAAGTGATTGCTTAATCCAAACGGAGGAATTTCAACCTTCTAAATTTCTCTTTCCTTTAGCTTTGTGTTGTACATGATTTTAAAGAACAAAATACTTCTAGTTCATCCTATTATATCACTTTCTCTGATCTTAAATATACGAAATAGTTGAATTAATTAACAAAAAATGAAAAATATAATTTAAATTTTAGATCAATTACATGTAATTTTTATCGACTCAACTGTCTCAATAATAATATACATACAATGTTGGAAAAAAAATGTTAATATAAAAAAAAATGTTGGAAATTGTGTGTCCAAATATATACAAGTGATTATAGAATATGGTTTAAAGGTTTAATATGATCAAGATATAAATTGTTGCTGCATATTATGGTTTATTTAAAGAAATTAGAAAACAAGTCGGCTTTGTGAAATCTTGTATGACAAATAAAATAAGGATTACAACTTTATCTTTTTTAGTTAAATTTATTAATTAATGAAGAAAAGAGAAAGAAAAGAACCACATGCACACTTTGCTCTGCTCAGTTACTCAATAAAGATTCTTCATCATTTTTGTACATCAAAGTACACATTGAAAAACTATATATATGCTTCTGACACATGAATATTCATTCATTCATTCATATAAGTAATAAACATAGACACCCTTTTGCTTTCATTTTTACATGTGTCCTTGTGAAATCCCAATTGCCACAATTTGTTAATGCCTAGTTGTTCATGAGTTGAGAATGAGAACAAAAAGTTAATAAGTTTTTGTGAAAGAATAAAATTATGAAATAAATGTTTAAATATTTTTTTGACATTGATCTATAGGAGAATGACAGTTTTTGATTACAAAAAGTGCATTCATAGAACTAACTCTATATAGTATATTAATATTTAATAGTACCTACCACAGTATCACTGTTTTTTATTATTTTTCTTTGTGGATAATTGAAGCTACATGAATATGAATGAATAATGTCCCTAACTTTCAAAAAGAGTTAGTCCTATTAACATCATACACACCTTAAATATGTCACTGCTCATTCTTACACAATAATAGTCACTGATGGTGATTGAGAGCTAGCTTTTTATGAGATGTTAAAATTACCCTTTGTTTTGTAGAATTAATTAAATTAAATTAATTAATATGATTATTATTCTTTGTCTTTCCATTCAAATCATGGGATTACCTCACTCTATACTTGAAAGGGTTAGTACTATTGTTTATTTGTTCTTTTTATTCTTTGTCCAATTAATATACTTTTTAATAATAATTTATGAAGAAAATTTTGAATTACTCTATGGTTATTTTAATTATTCCATTTTACTTTGTACATCTACTTAAGTGATCCTTTAGCTATCATCAAAGATTGTTTAGTAAAAAAAAATAGAAAAAGTTTTGACACAAGGAGATATCTTTTATGGTAAGAAAACGTGAGAAACTAATTAATAAAATTATATAATAAACAAGAAATATACACAATAAGCAAAATAATTAGTGGGAAACCATTACAATTTTCATTGATTATATATGTCTAATGCATTAAAGCAAAAATAGGATCACTTTTTTTGAGGGGTCATGATTTATATACCCATCATACATGCACTTAAGTGGGACCCATTGCTTTTTTAACCCCCTCCTTTTTTTCTTTTTTGCTTTTACTCTTCCACAATATTCTAAATTTACATAATAATAATAATAATATTTTTTGATTAAATAATAATAATAATAATAATAATAATAATTTGGAAAATTAAATATATGATACATACAATTACTATTTCTAGAAAAATAATGTAGAAAAATATATATTCATCTTTGAAAGCATTAAAGTTGGTGTTATGGTAGTTGGTTCTGTTTTCCTTAGCAATTTAATTGCTTTATCTTCAAACCGAGGCATCCAACCACAAAAAATACACAAATAAGTTGAAATTAAAATTAAAATTTGGAAATTATGAAAACGACAAGAAGATATTTAATGTGAAATGAGCAATAGGATTCCTCCACCTTCTCATTATTCATCATCATCTTTTTTTATTTCTTTATATTAAAAAAGCAATTAATTAATTAAGCTTTGTAGAAGAAGACGTTTCCTCGTTTTTCAGCTGCTTGTGACTTCTTACACACCTCAATTACATTTACATATTTTTCATATATAAATATGTATGTATATAATATATATTTTTCTTAGCATAGGCTAGTTTTTAATTTCTTCTTCATCTCTCTCTCTCTCTTTTTCTTTCTCTCTTTCTTTTTTCTCCCTCTCTCCCCCTCAAAAAAAAAAGTACTATCATGTTGATCATAAGGGGGTTGTTGCTTGATTGAATCATATGATTTGAAAAGAGAGAGTCAAATCAAATCAAAAGAAAAGAAAAGAAAAGAAATTTTATCTATCTATCTATCTATCTTTCTCAAATGTTTTGATCTATTCATAGGTACTTCTCCCCAAAAAAGTTACTAAGATATGTAATTATAGCAATACTAGTACATGAACATGTTCACTTCACTTTCACAAAATTTCAACACATACCCAGAATTTCAAATATGAAAAAGATTTCATTTTTTGTCTATAAATGAGTGGATAATGAAGTGAAGAAAGATGGTTCTTTTTTTAACTCTTTTTATTCAAATTGCAGTGATGATTTGTTTTTGAGTTCACAACATAGTTTACTCAATTTGCAAGTGGAAGAAATTAGAAGACAGTGATAGAATTTCAAACATAGACATATATATATTTATATTTAACAGGTTAGTTTCATTTAATTTAATTTGATGTATTATATATATGATGTTTACTTCTCTTACTTTGGTTGGTGAAATATTTTGTGTTTGTCTTTGTCCAAAAACAAAAATTATGTTTTTCTCATAAGGTTTTGTGTCATTGTAATTGATAATTGATAATTCTGTGCAGAGATTTGATAAAGAAGCACGTGTACACACTTCAATTTACATCACAATCTGCAGGTACTATAATCTACAATATCATTAAATCAATAGAAAAAGTAATTAATTTCTTCTTCTTCTTCTTATAAAGAAATAAATAAAAATAATCTTATTATTACTCTTTTCTTTCTTCTTCTTTCAGTCTTTTTTGTACTTGTCTTCTCTCTTGTCAAGTCTCTTCACTTTTTGTACCAAAAAAAAGAGAAGTAAAAAGCTTCCATGTGTTTGTTTATCTCATCATTTCTTTCCTTTTTTAAAGTCCCTATTAGGCTATTGATTGAGTCCTCCATGTGATTGCACAAAGAAGAAACTAAAATTCATTCATAGCTTAATTTGGTAAATTGAAATTAATCAACATCTAGTACTATGCCATATTTTTTTGTTAACTAAACAATTCAATCTTTGATCTTCTTTGTAACAATTCATTGATTCATTTTTCTTCACTCTTGTGTTACAACAATTAAATTAGCTTCAATTATTGAGATTTTGATTGAAGGTTGATCCACAAATTGCACACAAGTCACCAACCATATATATTCACAAGTACAACAACTACCACATAGAGTTTTTTTTCTTTCTTTTTTCGATTTTCCTAATTCAGTTCGGGTCGAGTTCTTATAGTTTTATCTATTAGATTGGTTAATAAATTTACATATTTTTATTTTTGACATAAAATTACATTATTTTTTTCAGGGTGAAGTAAAAAGCAAAAAAAATAATTACAAAAAATCAATGGCAACATACTTTCATAATAATTCAGAAATTCAAGGTGGTTCAGCTGATGGCCTTCAAACACTCATATTCATGAATCCATCAGGCTACATGAATTACTCCGACACGCCGCAACCTCCGCCACATCACGCCGGAAATGTCATGTTTCTAAATTCAGCTGCCACGCTCGCCGGCAACACTTCCCTCCAACAAAATATATCTCACGCGCCACCACAGTTTGTCGGGGTACCGCTCTCGGCAGAACAATCAGTACAAGCCCATCATGACATATCCGCCTTGCATGGCTTCCCACCGCGCATGCAGTATAACATGTGGAACGCTGCTGACCCCAATTCGGCGGCGCGTGAAGCCACACGCGCTACTCAGGGACTGTCTTTGAGCCTACATGCTCAAGGGTCGGGCGAGGAAGCGCGAGTTTCGGTTGGTGGGTCGTGTTCCTCTGCTTCGAACAACGGTGTTTCGGGGATTCAGAGTGTGTTGTTGAGTTCTAAGTATTTGAAGGCAACACAAGAATTACTTGATGAGGTTGTTAATGTTAATGGTGGGATTAAGGTTGAAAATGTTAAGAAGAGTTTTGAGAAAAATAAGGTTGTTGGAGAATCTTCAACTGCTGCGGTTAGTGGAGATGGTGGTTCTGTTGGTGGTGGTGGTGATGGAAGTGGAAAACGTAGCTCTGAATTATCAACTACAGAGAGACAAGAAATTCAGATGAAAAAGTCAAAGTTAATTAACATGCTTGATGAGGTAACTTTTGACTTAATTCAAATTATGGTAAAATAATTGAAGATGAGATAGATTAATGAATACAGAAGTTTTTTATTCCTTTTTGTCAACAAAAAAAAAAGAAGTTTTATTCCCCTGCTTAGCTTAGTCTAATTAATTATTTTTCAGCATTATAAATCCATGAACAATAATAGAATTGATTGTACAATTGTGTTTAGAAGGAGATTGAAATCACTTAATGTCATAACTTACTTTGAACTGAATTAATCAGCGCAGTAGGCTATTTATTGATACGGTGAAAACAAAAAAAAAATTACAAATCTAACTAGTGAATCACAACTCATAAGTTTATTTATTGATGTGGTGACAAGTGAAAATGATTTATGTTTTAGATTTACTTTGTTATTAATTATCTATTATTTAAAACTTAAAGATTATATTGTAAAAAAAAGCTTAAAGATTATATAATATATTGTTTCAATGTTTCAAATCTCAATTAAGTGAGGTGTTCACATTTAGTGTCTGCGGCGTTTGAAAGAGAATTAACTTACACATGAAAAATGTATGTGAAAACAAAAATAATTATTTAGCGCAACAGAGATATTTGCAATTAATTATTAAATAGTCAATCATATTATTGCAAATAGACAACTTTTTTCCACCACTAGTATCCAATTCACTGGACTAACTAATCATAAATTTTTTTTATTAATTTGTTTAGTCAATGTAAATAATTTTTAATTCAACACAAAAAAAAACAGAGGAAGCATATTTTATGTAGTAACACTAATTTTTATCACAAAAATTGATGCACCACTAATTAGTTATTGGTTTTGTGAATTGTTTTGATATGAAGGTGGAACAAAGGTACAGACAATATCACAACCAAATGCAAATGGTGATATCCTCATTTGAGCAAGTTGCAGGCATTGGTTCAGCAAGAACCTACACTGCACTTGCATTGCAAACAATTTCCAAGCAATTTAGGTGTTTAAAAGATGCAATTACTGGCCAAATTAGAGCTGCAAATAAGAGCTTAGGAGAAGATGATAGCTTTGGTGGCAAAATTGAAGGGTCTAGACTTAAGTATGTTGATCATCATTTGAGGCAACAAAGAGCTATTCAACAATTGGGAATGATGCATCATAATGCTTGGAGGCCTCAAAGAGGATTGCCTGAAAGATCGGTTTCTGTTCTTCGGGCTTGGCTTTTCGAACACTTTCTTCACCCGTAAGTACTAGCTAAGCTTTTTGTGACGCTGTAAGAAAAGGTTAAAAGGGTAAATCAACATTTTAGTCTTTGAAATTATAAGAGTCGTCGTCATTTTAGTCCTTTGAATTGAACACAGTTTGTCAATTTAGTCATTTTTCAAATTTGTTAATACAATTTTCAAGCTTTTATATGTTTGTGTCGATTTTGTGTCGATGCAGCAAAATAGACTATTTAAGTCAATACGTAGGTTTTTGCATTGATTTTGATGGATGTTAACTCGATGAACATTTTGATTAAGGAACTAAATTCATTATCGTTTTTTAATTTACTGCTCTAATTTGCTATTTCGTAAGTTTTAATGACTAAATTTCCGACCATTATAAATTTATGGAAGGAAACACCGATTTACTCGAAAATGACCAAACAATGTGAAATTTGTCTCTAATTTTATTACGGCTTTTTATCAAATTTGTGCTGAAATAACATGAATTTGGTTTCAGTTATCCCAAGGATTCAGACAAACACATGCTTGCAAAACAAACAGGGCTTACTAGGAGCCAGGTAATCCCTTACTTCATTAAATGCTATTTCTTCCTTAACCACTAGTGTCTCCGACACATTCTTTAACACACATTTTTCGGCAGGTTTCAAATTGGTTCATAAATGCTCGAGTTCGGCTTTGGAAACCAATGGTTGAAGAAATGTACATGGAAGAGATGAAGGAGCAAGAAATGAATGGTTCTGAGGATAACAAATCAAGCAAGAACACTGATGAAGATCCTTCAATGAAATCAACAACTCCACAAGTTCCAACATCAGAAACAGAATCAAAAAGTTTCAATTCAAAACAAGACAACATTCCTATAGTTTCAGTTTCAACACAATCAACTTCACCGATCGGTGTGAATGTTAGAAACAATTCAGGATTCAGCTTCACTGAACTTGATGGAATAACACAAGCAAGTCCAAAGAGAACAAGGAACCATGAAATTCTTCAATCTCCGAACCATTTGAAATCGAATGAGACAAATAATAATGAACAAATTTCAATGAAATTTGGTGATGATAGACAAAGTAGAGATGGTTATTCTTTCATGGGAAATCAAACTAATTTCATCGCCGGTTTCGGTCAATATCCGATGGAGGAAATTGGTAGATTCGATGCAGAACAATACGCACCAAGATTTTCAAGTAATAATAATGGTGTCTCACTCACTCTTGGTCTACCTCATTGTGACACATTATCAGGAACACATCAAAGTTTTATACCAAACCAAAACATTCAACTAGGGAGAAGGTTGGAAATTAGTGAAACAAATGAGTTTGGTGATTCTTCAGCTGCATTTGAAAGTATCAACATGCAGAATCCAAAGAGATTTGCTGCACAATTGTTGCCAGATTTTGTGGCCTAAATAAGACATTGAAGGGAAACAGATGACAGCATTGATTCTGTTTTTATCTCGATTTCTTCAAATTTATGTGTTTACTTTTTTGAAAGAACCAGACATTCTTTGCGTATAACTGCATTGATTAATCTCTTAAGCTTGATAGACTACATTGGACGGCAAATCTCTTCCCCGATAGCTAGATTATATTCCAATTCAGGATCTATGGTTAAACTCGAAGAGACATGAATCATCTCATTCATACGCTGTTAGGTATGTCTATCTTTACTTTGGGGAGTAGTGAAGTATTGTAGTGTATAAAGAAAGAAGGAATTTTATTATTCTAGTATAGGTTTATACCTTGCATAGAACCACTTGAGTTCTTAGATAGCATAGGGATTTGAAAGTATATGGTTGAGGTTGTATATTATTTTTGTAAGTTTTGGTAATGGGGTAGATGGGTTTATATCATAAAGTTTCAATTGGTAAAGATAACAATATATCTTTCATATAGAGTATATGTTTTATGGTTTTTTTTTTTTTTGCAAATGCTCCATTGAAGAATGTTAAAATAGCTAGTATTTATACTCCATTATTGAAGGGAAAACGTGCAATAAATACTAGTTAGAAATTTATTATGACTTTAAATATTTCGAAGGTGTTAACTTGTGTAGTCTTTAAGATTTGGGGGTATTTATCTCTAAGTAGGGCTGTTAATGAACCGAACCAACTCAAAAAATAATTTGAGACTCTATTTGACAATTGATTCGTTAAATTTGGTTCATGAATCAAATGAGCCGAACTTGAACTAAAAATTAAGTTCATTAATTAAATGAGCTGAACTTGAATAATATGTAGTTCGATTCAAACCGTTCAATTCCATAAAAATTTATTATATAGTAATATTCTGTTGTGTTGTTTTATACAATTTTTACATTTTACCTCCTTCGTTTTACAACAAATATGCTCTTTGAAAAAAAGATATATATAATTCGACTTGTTTGGTTCACGAGCTGACTCGATTATTCATACTAATTTAGTTGACAAATTAACAATTACTATGAAATAATCATATGAAAAACCAACATAATTGAATGAATGAATTATGAAATAGGAAGAGTTGAATGAATTATGTAATAGAAAGAGTTAACAACCGAGTTTAAATCTTAAGCTTAATGTTTGAAACTACAAAGTACCACATCGGAAGAATATAAGAAATGGAGAACGCAATACAGCTATAAAATGAAGTGTGTAACCTCAAAATAGAATTAATAAGTTGAAATAGGCGTTAATTCCTTAGTAGTATTTAGCTAACCAATACTTTTTTTTTTATGAACAAAGAGGGCAAAGCCCAAGAAAACAAAAAACTATGAGACTAAATAAATATTTCGAGACATATAAGCATCGGAAATATCATCAAAATTGAGACTCTGAAGCTGTTTAGGAAGAGTCTCTATTACATGTAAATCAAAAGAATTTAAATTAAGATTAAAATTAGTCAACCAATCAATTGAGCCGTTTCCTTCACGTCATGTAGTTTATTTGAACTTACCAATTCTTGCTACCATTACTTTAAGTGGTTTTAAGGCTGGTTTATGATTAATTTAAGTGGCTTTAAAGCCAATTTTAATTGTTGGTTTTAATGTAATGGACCGAACCTATTGAGTTGAGTCAAATTGTTCGTGAACTTTAATTGAGTTGGAAAAAAATTTGTATTGAACTTGAGTCGAATTTTGAGCTAAATTAATTCTTATCAAGTTGAGTTGAGCTTAGATAGGTTCGACTCGACTCGGCTCATTTCCAGCCCTACCTCCAACTATTATAAAAAGTTTTTAACAATATAATTTTTTTATAAAATACATTGTTGAATTGAAAGTTTATATCATATAGATCATTTGCGTAAAATTTCAGATAAATCAAAAATCATTTGATATGTTAGTGAGACACATAAATACACTGTTAATCATTGTATTTAAACTGTTAATTTTGATGCGTCTCAATAACTTATCAAATGATTTCAAATTTGTCTGAAATTTAACACAAATAATCCATATGATATAAACTTTTAATCTAACGGTGTATTATATAAAAAATTATATCGGTTAATTTTTTTTTTAATCTTAAGAGAGTAAACAAGAAAATGCCTATTTTGAAAATATCAAAATTATAATAGTATTCCATTGAAATATCAAATTACCTAACATAAAAGACATATAAACACAATGATAAGGTTGAGTGTCGTTTGTAATTTTTGCTTATAACTAAATTGATCACAAACTGGCCGCCGTGTCCCTGAATCTACCACTAAATATTTTCCAATAGTACAAATTTTACAAGATATGTTCCAATAGTATTTTGTTTTTACTACATCAAAAATATAAATTGCTTACGTTAAAGATCGAACTTTAAACCTTCCCATATCTAATTCATATGTCCTTAAGCTATTACCACCTATCTTACGGAGACATATGTTCCAACTTCCAATAGTATAAATTTTACCGAAAATATTTGCTGATAGTACAATTTTTACCGAGATAACTCCTATAAGGAAAATGTTAACATGTGCCCTTGAGGCACTCTTTAGTATACTAATAAAAGAAATTTGGTCTTAAAACTTGTGCATTTCATATTTTTCAAAGTTAAACATTATTTTTTTAAAGATAAAATTACTAAATAAAGTATCCTTAAAATATGTCATTAAAGCACATGTTAACATGACCTCTCCTATAATAATGCTTTTTTCTATGTCAATAATTGGAAGGCGGAAGAACAACCTTCTAAACATTAATGAAGTTTTTCTAAAACAAATGGGCCATTATGTTGATTGGACTTTGGAGGAAATAAAAAGAGAAAGTGAATTTGTAGAGTTGGTCTTTTTTGATAATTGTACAGTTGGTCTTTGCTCAAACTAAAAAATGCAATGAAAATAATACCAATGTTGCTTTCAAAACAGTTGAAGGTGGTACGAATATTAAGGGTCAGTTATTTGTACCATTTTTACTTTTATACTCCTTCCGTCCCTTAATATAAGACCATTTTTTGACTAAATTTTATTGTTCATTTATCATGTTTTGACCGTATTTTTCTAATAATATATATATGTAAATATTAGCTTATAGGATCTTGTTTGATTTGTTTTGATGAGTATTTTCAAAATATCAAATTTTTATAATTTTTACTACTAGATAATTAAAGATATTAGCGATCAAAATTGTACATTAGCGTACATGTTGTGGTCAAAAGGGGTCTTATAATTAGGGACGGAGGGAGTATATACTACCATAGTCCAAAGTCCATAAACATAAATAGGATTTTTAAAAAATGACCATCTATATTTGCACATTTTAATACCGCTCCCCCATTTTGAACATAGATCAAGAAAAAAAAATCTACTAAAAAATAAAAAGAAATGGTAGAGCAACATTAAAACATGCAAATATAATTAAGAAAAATGAAAGTAAAACCCCACCATTGTTCCACTTCATCTTTCCATCAAAACCAAATATAGTGAACCATTTTTCACATGGAATGCATTTCATATATTAAAAGGACATACACATAAACTATTGAAGTAAGATATGAAATATTGGCCTTAATTGAGTTATAAAGCTTGATATATCTAATGGTCAGACAAACAATTGTCAACCAAGAAACAATATTGGTGAACTCAAAAGAGATACATTGGATTTGATGAAATGTTTCTAAATATGTTTTTCAAGTTTCAGCTGAATTTTGAGTTCTTTCAACTCTAACCCTCGATTGATACATTCATACATTTGTGAATCCATCCCTCCTTCCTAGATAGAACACACTAGGAAACGTTTATATCATGATCATCATGTTGTTGAAAGTGAAAGCTTATCTTAACACCATTTAGAGAGAGAAAACTACTCCCTCCGTCTCATGATATAAGAAAAAAAAAACAAAATTACATTTATTAAAAAAAATATAAAATGAATGAGATTTGAGAATATGTTTTTTTGAAAAAAGTTCAATGAAATATAAAAGAACAATTTTTATTAATTGTTGATTATAGAAAAAATAAGAGAGAGTAAAAATTTTTTGAAAAAAATAAATATTTGAATTTTTTCTCTTATATTTTAGAATAAAAAAATTGAATATTTTTCTCTTATATTATAGAACGGATGAAATATTATGCTAGTTGCAGCGACCGAATTCAGCGTCCCTTTTTAATTTTGTTTTCCCAACCGATTGATTCCATTCACACCAACCAACCATATGGTTATATACATACATCATTTCATTACACAAATTTAAAAACATTGTAATGTAATCTTCACATTTGAACGAATCTTTCCCTACTCACGGTAGTACTTTTTTTTTTACAAAAAACTTACTTTTATAATGAAAATTAGATTTAAAGAATTTGCAGCTTTTATTGATTATTGTATTGTGTGTATCTTAAGTAATGAATAAATTAATGTCATTGACTGTTTTATTAATAAAGCATTTTTAGTATATAATTGGGTATTTGGTGTTATAAAACTCACAATGAAAAATTATAGATTTAAAGAATTTGTGAGTCAGTGAATTCTAACATAGGGCCGGCCTAACATATTTAGCCGTATAAAACAATTTATAGTTGATTAAAAAAACCAATTTTAGTGAAATTTTTTAATTTAAAAATAAATAATGTGAGACTTTAAAATGTAAAATAAGTTTTTCGTGAGTTTAAGTCAATTGATAGAGACATCACATTTTATATGTAAGAGTCGGAGTTTGCACTCTAAACATTTTACGAGTTATTTAATTCAATTCACTACACTAGTTGAAAAAAAGAGTAAAATAAGTCATGTTTTATTGAGGTTAATGTTTTAAGTTAAGTTACAAGAGAATATTTTTTTTATCAGTAGTAAATAAATAAAGAAAGATAACTAAGAGGAATTATAAACAGAGGAATTGAATTTTTAAAATATCAACTAAACAATAGTTTTATAATGAAGATGGACAATTTAGAATAATCATGAGTTCATGAAAAAGAGAAACACCAAATTTATCCAATCAATTTGCACAAGAGTTCCCTTCATGTAAAATATAAGCAAACACAACATTTCAATCTCTCAGCATAAAAAATTGAGTGATTTTAATAAGAGGAGCATGAGAGGATGGGTAACTGGAAATCCGTCTTTGATAAATGACAATATCATTCTTGAATCTGACTCAAAAATAACATCTCTCACACTAAATAGAAGTTTTTTTAAGCCTTTTTGGTTCAAAATTTTAAGGTTTGAAAACTCTAGTTTGATGGACAATATATCATTTTAGTATTTTTAACATTTATTTGAGATAAAAAATTGTGACTTAGTGATAGACAAGAATTTCAGTTTTTGTCAGGTCATTACTTCTAATCTATTATCTATCCTATTATAACAGTCTTAAAAACAAACACACTACAACTAAAATTTTCCTATCATGTCTTTTTATTTTTTTTAACAAATCAAACACACACATAGTTTAAAAACTCTAATTAAATATTTCTCATATCTTAAAATATAAGAAAAAATTGGTCAAACAAAATTAATATATTTAGTTTAAATTTTAAAGAAAAAAAAAGATGAGTGAATGGGCAACTCAACTCCAACCCATTTTCAAGGAATTTTATATTAATTTTCTTTGAACAATTTTCTCTAATATTTTAGAATGGAAGAATAATTATATTTCTTATTTTAATGTACAAGTGAAAAAAAACTCTAGCATGATTCCATAGTAGATTAGATTGAATATGTTGTTTATTTTTCAACTCAATAGAAGCATGAAAGTCTTTCACACGATGTACTAAGTTGATTAAACACTTTTTTTCTTCTTAGGCTGATGGAAGAAGTAAATGACCGTAAGCTAGCTGCAATTAATTGTTTACATTTAATTCTGGCTCTCATTTTTTCTTCATCGCTTTCACTTTTTCTTCGTTTGACCACCGAATGGTTACGTAGAATGCGGATGGAACACTTTCCTACAATAATAAATATTATTACTGTACCAAAAAAAAAATATTATTACTTCCGTACCCAAATATTAGATCGTTTTGACCATTCACAAATTAAGAAATGTAATCATTGTTATGTAGAAAAGATAAATAATAGGTTAGTTTAAAAAATTATCTTTTATCATTAGTATGTGAAAGATAAATTATAGAATTGAAAAAAAAAAGAAATAATTAATTAAGGGTATAAGAGAAAAAAGAGCATTAAATACTTCATTGATAATGTAAAACGACATATATTGTGGTACAATTTTTTTCTTCAAAATGACATATATTTTGGTACTGAGGGAATACTTCCTATCTTTAATATAAGAAATTTTTTGCTTTAAATGCATTGAGTTTCCAATGCATCCAATCTATAATATGGACTAGATACATTGAAAATTCAATAAATCTAAAAAGCAAATTTTTTCTTATACTCACTTCGTTCCAAACTTATTGTCCTTTTAAGTTTTGTCCCAAAACTATTGTCTTTTTCGGAAATCAATATAAAAAATTAATGTTAGTTTATCATTTGTATTTTTACAAAAGTTAAACCATTAATTAAATATATATTATTTTTCTTAATAAAATAAGGGTAAAAGAGATTTAATTTATCAAACTTTGTTGTTTCTTGATCTACTTGCATAATTCTAAAATGACAATCGTTTTGGAATGGAGAAAGTATTAAAAATCGGAGGGAGTAATACTCATATGTTAGGTCAGACGTTTATGAAATCCTAACACAACTAATAATAAAAAATATAGAAATTATTAGGTCGGACGTTTATGATTGAAATTCAATATCTAATTTCTTCATCTTGTGTGAATTTTGTCATTTAATAAACAGAGGTAATAGAGTTCAAACTATTGTCCTTACACATATTTTGCAATGTCCGTAAACTCTGCAGAAAAAATTACAATTTAATTTTCACAACTACGTTCGAAAAAGCGGAAAATTTAGAACCACTTAATATATTACTATTTGATTTTCAAACCATATTAATCAATTTAGTTAGTCAAACCGATAGTGAAAACAAACAAAAAATTGATAGTTACAATTACATTTGATGTCTTAGATTCCAATTAAATTTGAAGTTTTTTCCTTTCTCTTTGGTTCAATCGAGAGGGAGAGGAGAGAAGGGGAGATGAGGGGAGAGATTTTTAAGGAGATGAAGTGAAAGAAAATATAATTTATTATGTTGACAAAATTACCTACATTTTTTTATTAAAATCCTAAATTATCCTCGTCGGAATATTAAAAATTTAGGTTTTATTTTTTTTGACAACAAAAAAATTTAGGTTTTCTACTCATTAAATTTTTTTGGTTATATATATCCATTATAATTTAATCCTTTTTTTTTTTTGTTCAGGATAAAAAAGTAAATTCATTATTCCCTCCCCCTCCCCTTATTAAAAATTTGAACTAAACATAAAATTTTAAAATATTCTCTCCATTCTCCTCCAAAATCTCCGAACCAGGTGATTCTCTTAATTATTTGACAAAAATAATAGGAAAATATAAATAAATGAATATGTAGACCAGAACCTTCTCCAAAAATCTCACTCTTTCCCAATAATAATTCCAAAAAAGAATATTATTATTAATTAAGCCGCGTTATTGTACCAAATTTTCAAATATATCAACTATTCACACTTTTCCAATTCTTAGACCAAAGACTCATAATGATATAAACAAACTTCATATAAAATCTTCCACATTTTCTTCTTCTTCAAATTATATTCCATTTCACACATATGGATGAAATTGAAGTTCCACAATATTTCATTTGTCCAATTTCTCTTCAAATAATGAAAGATCCTGTTACTGCTATAACAGGCATAACATATGATAGAGACAGCATTGAACATTGGTTATTCTCAAACAAAAACACAACATGTCCTGTTACAAAACAACCTCTTCCATTAGATTCTGATTTAACACCAAATCATACACTTCGTCGTTTGATTCAATCTTGGTGTACACAAAATGCTTCACTTGGTATTCATAGAATTCCAACACCAAAACCACCATTAACAAAAACCCATGTCCAAAAACTTCTCAAAGAGTTGAAAGATTCGAAATTTCGGCTCAAGAGTTTAATGCAATTGGAATTACTTGCTGCTGAAAATGAAAGGAATAGAAAGTGTTTGCTTGAAAACTGTGTACCCAACGCGATGATCATGTTCATACTTGATTGTTATAAAAAAGGTGAAATTTTTGAAGGTATTGAAGAAGCTCTTAGTTTTTTACAATTTGTTAAGGTTCCAAATGAGGAAATTAAGAATCTTTTATCTGAAAATGATCAAATATTGGATTGTTTAACATGGATTTTAGCTTCTGAAATAGCGAAAAACTCTGTTGCAGTAAAGTCTCACGCGGTTTTAGTCCTTAAAAAATTCGTAAACAAATGCGATTCCGTTGTTTTGGAGAGACTAAAACCCGAATTTTTCGAAAGAATTGTGAAAGTTTTAAGACATGGTGTAATAACTCAACAAGGTTTATGTTCTGCTTTACATGTTTTGTTATATTGTTGTCCTATGGGAAGAAACAGGTTAATGATGGTTGAAGCCGGCGCAGTTAGCGAATTGATAGAGACCGAATTAAACGCGATGCACGAGAAGAGAATAACAGAACTAACATTTGGAATTTTGTTTCATTTGTGTTCATGTGCTAATGGTAGATTTCAGTTATTGAGTCATGAAGGTTCAATTGCAGTGTTGACTGAGAGAATGATGAAGGTTTCAATGACAGTGGATGATAGAGCTGTTTTTATACTTTCATTGATATCTAAATTTTCTGCTACAAAGAATGTTTTGGATGAGATGTTAAAAGTTGGAACTGTTTCTAAGCTTTTTACATTGTTACAAGCTGATCATGCTAAGTATTTGAAAGATAAAGTGATGCAAATATTTAAGGCTCATTCTGATGTTTGGAAGAAATCTCCTTGCTTTCCTCAGAATTCTTTCTATGCTAGCTAGCTATAGGTTGCCGCCTGCAACTACACTTGAGAGATGACTGAAATAATTTGATGCAAGAACTCTCCATGAATCTGATTAGTTGGTCGAGTAGGCCAGACACTGGTGGTGAAAAAAATTGTTTAAGATCTTTGAAAAAGTACTATTGAAAATAATTTTTGTATTGTATTTGTGTTACAAATCACTCAATTGTGATATATTTAGTAGTAGTATATGTTAAGATGACAAAACAAAATCATATCTTACATATAAAATATTATAATCCCAATATTTTTGTTCTTTCATTTGTTTGATTTTTCATTTATTCAATTTTTGGCTATTAAGTTTGGACTCATTGTTTGGTTTTTTATTGGGTTGAATTGGTTTATAAAGAAAATTACTCTCCGCCCCCCTCCCACTTCTCTTTCCCCCCCTCAACACCCATTTTTGCCCTTGGGGGGTTATCAGCATAGATCGGATTTTAGAATCCGAAAGGGGATGAATTACACAACCATAAACTCGATTTGTACAAAAGCTTCAATCCAGAAACTCAGAGTTTCGCCCTTCAATTCTGATCCGATAAAGAAGCAAGCGGTGAGGCGTTGGTCGTCGTTCACTCGTTTGCAGGCGATACAGATCAGTGGTGTGTGAGTGGGCTGTTTGTGTTGATGTTTTGTGATTGCTTATGGTGCTGTGTGTGTGGGTTGTAGTTTGGTTGATACTTGATAGCCTTTTTTGCTCGGTTCCTGTATTATGGGAATGGGTTTGTTTGTCTTAATTGTTGTATTGAACCTTTGAGCTACTCTTTGTTTTCTCATCCCAATTCAAATTCTGTTGGAAAATTCTCTTTGTTTTCTCATGAAATTGATGTTGCCCATGATTTGTTTTATGATAAAAATTCAATCTTGATTGCTGATGATAATGATAACGATAGAGTTGATTTAGAAAATGATATTATTTTCAATTCTAATATTGAAACAGTGAATGAATTGAGGAAGGAGATGATAATGGAGGAAGGAGAGAGGAAGCTACAAACCTGTTTCTGTAGCTATGAATTAGCTACGAATTAGCTAGGATGGAGCTACAAAATTCGGATTTTATAATCCGAACCCCCACAAAATTCGGATATTTTAACCCGAACTTCTTAAAACTCCCACAAAGTTCGGATTTTTTAATCCGAACCTATAAAAACCCCCATAAAATTCGGATTTTTTTATCCGAACTGAATTTTTACATGAAATTGAAGGGTAATTTGGAATTTTAAGGGGGTAATAGAGAAGTGTAGGGGGGGCGAAGAGAAATTTTCGTTTATAAATGCTTACATTATCTACTGCATAGAATAGTTAAATCAAAAGATGTTGTTTGTTTTAGGAAGGTTTAATTCAATTGGCAATACTAGACTGACTTGACACATTCACTAAGGTAAGCATTTGGATTCTAGTAGTTGTGTTTGTGAATTTTAAATAACAAAAATATAAAAGATCATGTTTGAAACATTGTAAAAAAATTGGTATAAATGGAAAACTTGACAAATGTTTCAATGTTTAAAAAATTATAAGTTGATTTCTTAGGTTGCTAATATCACTACTTAAGATGCTAAAATATATAGCACTTGTGCCACACTATATTGGTGATTTCTCTCTTTTATTTATATTTTTAATATATATCAATTATTTTTTAGGGGAATTATTTAGTTTGGTATATAAAAAGAAAAACCCAAACTATTTTTGAAGAAGATCTAGAGACATACTCCCTCCGTCCCAAAAGGTAAGCAAATTTGACTTTTTAGGTACATTTGACTATTGATGTATTTGGCTCATATTATGAGCCAAATACATCAATAGTCAAATGTACCTAAAAAGTCAAATTTGCTTACATTTTGGGACGGAAGGAGTATTTTAGATGGACACTAGCTAATATAAAATAAGATATGATTGTAGAAAAATAAGCCATGTACTATCTTTAAGTAAGTTTGACTTTGAATACATTGTTGACACATTCAATAAAAAATCATATGGCTAAAATAATATATAGGAAAAAAATGTCTAAACCGGACAAACCAATACAAAGTCACAAAAACAAAATAGGGAAGAAGACAATACTACAAGCCAAGAAAGCCAAAAAAAGAAAAAACTAAGGAAAATAGATCTAAATGAAGACAAAAACATCGCAATCCATATTGAAAAAGAAAAACCAAACTATTTTTATTTTTATTTCTACAATTATGTCATTGACATGCCTAATGATATTCTTGAATTCTATGAATGTTGTTTGTAGTGAGTAGTATATAGGGAGGGTTGCGTTTGTTATTATGTATGCAAGTTAATTTATAGCTTGCTTTCATTGTGAGAGGAGAATGTTTTCTTAGGAGGAGCTTTGCTCTAGATATAGTTGTTATTTCCATTCATTCCAATAATCAAAAATCAATTTGAATAAATACAATTATATCAGTACTAATGCACTGAATTCCACAAATTAATTTGAATATTTTCTAAGGGATAGACAAAGTTATAATTTTCATGAGGAAATGTTACAATAGATAGGGACAGTGGACTAATACATCATTGTGTTTGATTATGGATTATGGATGATTTGAATATTTAAGTTTTTTTTTTTTTTTATGAATACACGCACTTTTAGATATGATTAAAATATTTATTTAATTCACTACTTAAGTAGCAGACGATATTTTTCATAATCTAACACATCTTTTCCACTTCTTATGGAGGAAATTTTTATGAAAATAAACATCGTTCACACTGTATAGTGCAAACAAAATTGCAGTTTGCTGATTAAAGTAGTTTAAATAAGCGAACAATAATTTAGTTCACATTCTAGAGTGTGAACTAAACAATAGTTTGTTTTCTAGGTAGAAAATTTAGTTTGAAGTTTAATTAGTGAACTTATCCAGATTTGACTATTGTTCAAGAACATGTTTTGATTGATACTAGAGTGGTTGTGACATAATATCGACTAATCACACATACAATATAGTTTTATAAATTAAAATAGGCTTAAACGTCATTTTAGTCCCTGTATGTACGCGAAATTTTGGTTTTAGTCACTGTATGTGATTTTACTCCAAAATAGTCCCTGTATGGACCAAACTTTTTGCTTCTGGTCCTAAAGCAAAAATCTGCAAAAAAAATCGCAGGAAAATTTGTAGGAAACTTGAGAATTTTCCTGCAGATTTTTGCTTTAAGGACCAGAAGCAAAAAATTTGGTCGATACATGGACGTATTTTGGAGTAAAATCACATACAGAGATTAAAACCAAAATTTGGTATACATACAGGGACCAAAAGGATGTTTAAGCCATTAAAATATAGTATAATTGCAATAATGTGCACGATCTATTGATTTGCTCTGTAATTATTCAATAGTATTGACCAATCATACTTGAGAGATAATGAATTGTTCACACTTTACCTTACAAACTACTTATTATTATTAATAAATATAATTATGTTGTAATTAGGAAATTATGTTGGGCCTACACGATGTTGTCGACTACACTTAGCCCATTTCTATTGGACCTGACTTACATTCCATTCCACGTCACGCGTCTCCTCCCTCTTTCCTTAACGGTGAAGCTAGTTGCCACCGAAGGACACAAACAAACGTTACATTATCTGCATTTAATAAAGGGCACAACCGTCATTTAACCTAGAACAACAACGTTTTCATTCATCTCTTCAATCCAGTTAGTTACACGCATTGGCGAAGAACTGAATCAAAGGCTTGAAGACAGACATGGGGCTACTTTCCAACAGGTATTGTATTCTTAATTTTCGATTCTTCTTCCTACGTGTTTTTCACAAACAAATATTGTTGTGTTTGAATGAAAACAATAATGAATGTGCAGAGTAACTAAGGAGAGCCTCAAAGCAGGAGATCATATCTATTCATGGAGAACTGCTTATATATATGCTCATCACGGTAATTCTCTCTTAACTTCACTTTTTTTTTTTGTGTTATTTATTTTTCTTCTAGTGTTTCTAGTTTAAATGAATTAGAAGATGTTGCCCCGCAATTAGGATTGCGTTTGAGACTGAAATCACTTGATGACAAAACTTGCCCCGCAATTATGGTAAAATGTGGCCGATGCAGTTTCAAAATTGTGGCTGCAATTTTGTAGCGAGATCTCTAAAATCGTTATATATATTAAGGATGAAATTGTGGCTGCAGACTGCAATTTAGAACCATGCTCTTATACTTTTCCCTTATCCTTCTTTTGCTTTAGAACCTCTTACTCTAATTATTTTTTTTAAAGAATTGACTTGTTTGGCTTTTGAGGGTTCAAAACTCCATGCACTACAAATAAACATTAAAACTGAACTATGCTTCATTTTTTAGGTCATGTCTTTGTAAATTGTAGTGATGGAATGTTTTATTGTGGTAATGAAATGAATGACAGGCATCTATATTGGTGATGACAAAGTTGTCCACTTCACTAGACGTGGACAAGAAGTAGGAACCGGTACTGTACTCGATGTTCTCCTACTCAGTTCAGGACCGGCCAGATCTCGAGAACTTTGCCCAATTTGCTGCACAACATCCCAAGACGGGCATGGTGTTGTCGTCTCATGCCTGAACTGCTTTCTCTCTGGTGGTGTCTTGTATAAGTTCGAGTATGCTGTCTCCCCAGCTCTTTTCCTTGCAAAAGCACGCGGTGGAACATGTACTCTTGCAGTCTCTGATGAAGACGAGACCGTTGTTCATCGAGCTAAGTATTTACTCGAAAACGGATTTGGCTGCTATAATGTATTCAAGAACAACTGTGAAGACTTTGCCATCTATTGCAAAACCGGGCTCCTAGTTGTTGATGAAGGAACAATCGGGCAGAGTGGTCAAGCAGTTTCCATCATTGGTGGACCTCTTGCTGCTGTTCTTTCCACACCTCTTCGTCTTGTGACTACAAATGTTTATGGAATGGCTGCAACAGCCGTTGGTGTTTATTGTGCGAGTAGGTATGCTGCAGACATTGGAATGAGGAGGGATGTGGTGACAATACAAGTGGAAGATTTGACGAGAAGGTTAACCATTGGGTTGCTGCAGGTTGTTGAACCACAAATTTTGATGAATCTTGCGCCTCAATCTACTCAGATTTTTAGTCAATGATCAAATACTGCTTTGCTTGAACATGTTTTGCTATGAACTTCACAACTATATGTGACAATGATATGTGGTTTTTTAACCATCTGGGTGTGTAATTTATAAGTTAATTGAAATATTTTATGGTATTGTGGATTTCTATGATTTATGGTATTGTCGATGTCTTTGAGTGTCAAGTAATGTATAAAAACCATGAGCTATGGCAGTGTTGTCAATGGAATAAGTATTACATGAAATTCAGAAGAAGGAAATATTCCAACTGAAATTGGAATCAATTGTTTGAATTTCTAACAATGATTTAAGATGAGTATCAATTCATATTCATCTAATTTCTGAAAATTTTCTGGTTTTGCAACATTACTAAACCACACCTTGAAGATGCAACACCAAACCTAATGCTGCATCCTATTTGATTTTGTTTTTAGGTTGCTTCTACCATTCACAAGGACCTCATATGGTCCGTGGTGCACATGTTCAACGATTACATAACATAACCTCATACGAATTTTGTAAAATCCACCATTGGATTAAAATTTTATATGATATAGATCATCTATGCAAAATAATTAAAAATTGAAAATTATTTGATATGTTATTGATAATCATTAAGATTAACGGTTTCAATAAACCACAATCGTTGTGGAGATTATCTCATTGGGGATCTGCGAGTGGAGATTTTTTCTACGGAGACAGGAATGAGGGAGAAAGTCCCTTAAGATACAGTTAATAGTAGCTGCAATAACTGTATTACATTAGGTTTTAAAAAATATTTTGGATTCTCTTCATAGTTTGTTTCATCTCTTTTGTCTCTTCCTTCAATCTACCTGGTTCCATCCGTCGTTTAACACTCTCTTTGCCATACCAACTTTGTTCTTTTTTAAGCCCCCCATTGACTTCATACTCTTTCTTCTCTTCTCAAACTCTCACTACTATTTCTTCTTCTCTTTGCTCTCCTTTCATAACATATTTACAATTTATTTTTGAATTCAATCGCACAAAAAATGAATAATTTATTCTCAGGTTTATTTTCTAGCTTCCGTAGCGAACAAGTCTCACCTGACCGCCACCATGTGGTCGAAATGACAGACACTGCAGGAGCCTCCGGAGCTGGAGGTATGGTAAACCTCGACAAATTCTTCGACGAAGTAGAAGGAGTAAACGACGATCTAAAAGAGCTTGAAGTAATTTCATGTAGACTCGAGAAGAGTCACAAACAAAGCGAAATGATTCACCATACTAAGGGAGTCAAGGAACTTCGTTCTCGTATGGTTGACGACGTTTCGGTTGCTTTGAAAAGAGCGAAGATGGTGAAGCTGAAATTGGAGGCTTTGGAACAGTCTAATGCAGCGAACCGGAATTTGCTCGGTTGTGGACCGGACCGGATGAGGAGTTCTGTGGTCATTGGTTTGAAGAAGAAGCTTAATGATTCTATGAAGACTTTTAACCGTCTCCGTGAACTTATCTCTTTGGAGTATAGAGAGATTGTTCAACACTGGTATTTCACCGTTACTGGCGAGAATCTTGATGATGAGACTCTTGATCTATTGATCTCCACTGGTAATTTTTGCATCTCTTAATTTAGTTTAAAACATGATGATTGTGATAATTTGATATTCAAAATTTGTAATCAACTTTTAATGTTTATAGTTATATGAAGCATTGAATTGACATATAAAATAACGAGTTCATAGAACTTCACTAAAATTTAATTAAGAGGCAAAATGGTGTTTCAATTAATAGAGATATGGGACTTGATTGAATTGGTGGAAAATTAGTGTATTGTTCTGCAAGTGAAGATAATGTGTAAATGTTTCTCCTTAGTGTGAGGTTCCTAGTATGAATCACATTGTTTTGATGTAATTAGAGATTCCTTGGATTCACGTAGTCAATTTTAAACGGTGTCCGATCTAGACGGGGCTCAAATTTCAAGCTTGGTTAATCATTAACTACAACAATAACAACTACTAAGTTGTATCCCATTAAGTGGGGTCGGCTACATGAATCGAACGACTTCATCCTATCTATCAGATAATATTGAGTTGTTGATTGTGTGAATGCATGAATCCCTGTTTGCAAATAGTTTATCTTCCTACCCTTTGTTAGCCTCAAATAGTTGTGAACTGTTGGTTGCATGAACGCAGAAAATCGTCATTGATTGTAGAGAATCATTTATCGTCCTACCATCCGTTAGCCCTCAATCAGCTTGTTGTTTTAACACAAAAATAATCGGTCTTCCAAAATTTTAATGTGTCAAGTGAATCACTTATAAAGATGCTTGTTAGGTTGGTGAATTATATGTTTCTAATGCTTATGCATTTTAATTATGTTTGGGTTGAAATTTTATATTAATATGATGAGTTTCACTTTTTTGCAGGTGAGAGTGAGACCTTTCTTCAGAAAACCATTCAAGAACAAGGCAGAGGAAGAGTTATTGACACACTCAATGAGATTCAAGAGAGGCACGATGTTGTCAAAGAGTTGGAGAAGAGTCTACAGGTGTTGCACCAAGTGTTCCTCGAAATGACAATATTGGTACAATTTCAAGGTGAACAATTGGACGATACTGAGAGCCACGTGGCAAGGGCGAGCTCAATTGCGCACACAGGAGCTGAGCAGTTACAAATTGCGAGGAAGCACCAGAAAAACAGAAGGAAGTGGACCTGTTATTGTATTATACTTCTTGTAATTATTGTCTTGTTTGTGGTTATATTCAATGTAAAACCGTGGCACCTTAATGATAATGGCGGCGGTTGGGGTGGTCAGCTTGTGTATGAATGAAAATTCTCAGCCTGTATCTGTGTGTAATTCATATAATAGTTTCGCCAATTAACCCATTTACATCGGATGGGCATAAACTAGTGGAATCTAATCAAACCGAAAGGTTGGTGTGATACACAAACTTTAGAAGTTATGTGCAATCATCTTCTTGTTCAAGTATTTTGTATTTTCAGCAGTTACCCAAGACAAGATCTAACAATACTTGATTTATAATGTTTGATTTATTGTTGATTAATTAATTGCTGCAAATTTGAAGATAATTATGCACTTCGTAAAGTGAAAGATATGTCCGCTTCAAGAGATAAGTATTATTACCCATATTTTATATATGTTTCAACATTAAGAATATTTATATGTGCGTGAATATAAATCATTCGGTAAGGGGTTATTATAATATACAAAACTTGAGTTCTTTTGCCAGTTTAATTCCTTCAATTATGTTAAAGTAATATGGTTTTGATGTTAAAATTGTTTTAAACATTTAAAGTATATATGTGACAATCAAAATCCCAATCCATTGCATTATACTACCTCCGTCTCAATATATAAGACCTTTTTTGACTAAATGACACTATTCATATATCTTGCTTTGACCGTATTTTTCTCATAATTTATAAATGTAAATATTAGTATATAGGATCTTGTTTGATTCGTCTTTAAGAGTATTTTCAAAATATCAAATTTTTATAATTTTTACTAATGCACAATTAAAGATATTAACGATCAAAATTATGCATTGGCGAACGTGCAGTGGTCAAAATGAGTCTTATAATTTGGGACAGAGGTAGTATAATTTAAACTTTAGAGTATATATGTTATATGAATTCATTGGTCAATAGTTTGCCTTAAAGTGCTAAAGCGATCATCATTGCATTGATTATCCATATAAGGAGAATAATGTATACTAGAACATGTCAGTATCCCAATCCAAACAAAAATTCTTCACCATTTTACCAGACAAATACGTAAGTATCAAGAACAATGAGTACAACTTTCATCGAACATGCGAGAGTGGTGGTACAGTCATACCTAAGACTACAAAAATCATGGGAGCAGGTTTTGACCTCCAATCCTTAATCTGACCTTAAACAAGTAAAACAGCATTTATGCAACCATCATTTTCTGGGTTGTTGGTAACCTGGGCATATTTACCTGAATTCATGGCAAACAAAAATCCAATGCATCAATATCAGTTAAAATTTCAATCGCGACAACAAAACCAATATACAAGTAACAAATAGTCTTACCCCACACAACTTTTCCTGCAGGTGTAACCAGACCAAGTTCGCTAACATTCACCTGAAATTACAGTAAGCAGAAAATGAGCACATTTTGATAAATGATTCTTACATTTACATTATAAAAAAGAATAGATAACAAAGTAAGTGCAAATGAAAAAGGTGAAGTGGGACCAACTTAGATGCCTTAAATTTTGAGTATGAAAATATACCCTCGATTAGAAGAGCAAAAAATATAAATACCTCAATTATAGATCCCTTGGTGATGACACCAAGAGAGGTGTACATAGGGCCATTGGGGTTTTTCTTCACTCCAATAATTTCTAGGTTGAATGTGCATTTAAGTTCTGGGTGAGTGACATGAGCTTTAGTGAACCGCAGTCCAGTTGGACGAATGAACCGCTCATACTTCGGGGGTTTTCTGGTAAAACCAGGCCCAACAAATGTAGCTTTCGTAACCATTCTCTTCCATTGCTTGGCTGCAAAATGGTGAGACATATACTATCAGTACTACTAAAAATGACCAGTATGCATTCTGTCTAATACCCTGTAATGTGTTTAAAAGGAACTATGAGACAATAGAAACAAAGACAGCATGACAACTTCACAAATCCATCATTTAATAAAATCAAAACAAGATGACTTAGGAGCAAGTATTTTGAACAACCACCCACAAAAAATTGAGCATCTCAACCTATAATGATGTAAGAAAGTATAGATTTTCCAGCTACATCCATGTGCAACAAGAGGACGGAACAATTATGATAAAGAAGCATGATATGAAGAAAGATAAAGAAATGACAGTCATGTAAATGTAATTGAAACTAACAATAACCCTACTGTGCTGCTAATTATTAGCAATAACCTTTGATCATGTGGCACCAAGATCATAATGCCAAAAGCATTAAATGTAATACTTACTCTTTCTTTTACCGGTGCGGACAACTTTGAACATTTCATCTTCAGCCACAGGACGTACCTGAGGAGATGAAAAGCCATACATAAATGTTATAACTCAAAAAAATAAAAAAGAACGCTTCTTTCCTTCCTAAAGGGGATAAAAACGGATTGGGAAATGGAAGAAAATTACGGTATTGAATGGAATCTCACCTTAGGTAGAGGAACATCCCATTTTCCAGCCTTCTCTTTCCTCTTCTGCTTGATGGTGTTGCTGAGAATCTAAAAATATAAAATAACATTACTTTCAAGAGTGTGCAAGAGAATCAAGAGTCAAAATTGTCTTCCGATACTGCCTGAGTGACATACCTTTGCTCTGGTCGTGTTTTCACGATCCAGAAGATATGCAGGAACAGCTCCCTCCTGAACATTATCATCAGCCTTGCGCCTAGATGTTGACTCGTCATGCATGGCCAAACTGTTGACAAACAAGACTGAAATCATTTTCTCTTACATTTTACCAACAACTCCACATAGATGAAAACCTACAGTGCTATTTATCATCTAACGACATCGTACTCTAGGATAAGCAAAAATAATCTAGATTTAAAAAACCAAGCACAGATATTATTGCCATAAACACATGCAATATAACAAGATAAAAAATGGTGATAGTTCATCACAGGCTAAGCAATGACATGAATAAATAGTGGATAAATGTCAGCCTGCAATATGAATTATGAAGAAATAAGATAAAATAACACGAGAAAGAGACAGCAAAAAACTCACGTCCTCTTCATCTGTGCCTTTTCAGCATAATTTTTCTTGGCAATCATCTTACCCTTAATACCAATTGCCTGTCCACTCAAATTAAACAGAACCCCAGTTAGATTTATGACAATATACAAATACATAACTTGTTTGAATAAAAGCAATTTGAATTAAAGAATAATAAAGAGGGAAAAAAAGGAAGCTGGGGGTCAGTGAAACCTTCTGGGCAATTTCAGAGTGCTTGTGAGCTGAACGGGCAATCTTCTTGCGCTTGCGCTCTTCGTGGTCAAAACGGCGGCCATATTTTCTTATTGCTTTTTCTATATATTCGTTTTGAGGCTATAATAACACAAACACAAGAAACAGAAGAGAGGGGGAAAAAACAGAATCAGAAGATGCTTGTGAAATTCATAAAACATAAACAGCTTCAAATGAAGGAGTGTGAAAATTAGAGCAATCAAAGTAGCCACTTGTTATGAAATCTTAAAACAATTATAGGGAAAGTAAATTCACCATTGTCTCTTGAAAATCAACTCCAAGCAACCGCTAGAATCACAAAACTAGTTTGGTTTATAATGGGACTCTTTCGCCTCAGCTTATAATATGCTTTGCTTCACCTTGCCTTTAATACCACTGGAAGAATGTAAATTTAACCGTCAATAACAGCATAATATCAGAAAAACAAATGGAACAAAAAATATACAACATTTTAAATCAAAACACAATAAACTGAACCAAAGCAAGTATAACAATTGACAAATCACAAAATAAATATAACTAAGTAACAGATTTCAAATCGAAGAGAACAGCAAAATGGGTTGCTATTGTTCAAGAGATAAGAAAAAATCATCTCTAACTTGGCCAAATACTCACATCACATGACATCACAGATGTATATACCAAACAGAAATATGATACTAGAAGCTTATGATTTTACATTGCCACATAATTTCAGCAATAAAACACAGTTTAATAAAACAAATCTTTTTTTTTTGTCAAGTAGCGTAGTGGCCAGAATAAATGACCGTACCAGGGTTCAAGAACCCCGTCTCTGCATATTACATACAATTTCCCTATCAACTGAGCTAAACTCTCGGACTAAATCCAATCTAATTAGTTTTATCCAACTGATAAAACAACAAGCTGACACAAAATTGAAGTTTTCACATTTAATTATAACATTTATACATGGCTATAACTATATAACTATAAAGCAAATGATTTTTAATTTGAACTGTAATACTAAAAAACCCCAAGTAACAAAAGTGAATTTAGATTCAGAATTCAAAAAACAATGAACACACAGCACAAATCTTCATCATGTAAATCAAATTTCAACATCATATAGAATTGAAATTTTGAGGATTAGGTTTAACGATTTTGCTGAAGAACACTAAGAATGAAGCTTTGGGAAGAAAAGAGAGTACCTTGGTGTTTGGCGGTGGCAGAGTCACTGGTTTTGTGTAGAAGCTGCTCTCGTTAGGGATTGCACTTGTGAAGTGTGTAGCGGCTTTAGCATTTTAGGGTTTGCATTTTTTTTATTGTTTTTAATTATTTTTCAAAAACATAATTGTCCAAAAATTTTTTTTTTATTATTTTTGTTCAAAAACATAATTGTTTTTAATTATTTTTCAAAAACATAATTGTACTAATTGTCAAAATAAAGATTTTTTTTTTTAAGTATGTGTAGAATATTATAAATATAAATAAATATAGTTACCATTAAGTGAGTGAAATTATTATTGTGTTTAATGGTTAATACACTGGTTTAGATATAATAAAAAAAACATTATAAAAAATATGTATATTAAAATTTAGAATTTTTAGAATAGAATGAGTTAAAAGAGAAATTTTTTGAGATGAATCAAATTTTAACTTCATTTCTTTTTGATGAGTTTTATAATTTTTTAAACATGCTTACATTAAAATCATTTAAAAAAATGTTCACTCAAAGGCTCAGTTTGGATAATTAAAAAGTAACGGAGTGGAGCGGAATAAAAGGGAATGGAACATGATGGAATGGAGCGGAATAGAATATAAATTTCATTCCATTGTTTGAGTATTTTATGATGGAGTGGAACTAATTTCCCACTCCATTGTTTGAAAAATAAATGAAATGGAATGAGTTATAATATTTTTATTCCAATTTTACCTTTTATTTTAAAACATTAATATCCTAGATTTTCTACTCAATTTAATCAACATACTTCACAAAATTAAATCTAAATCAATCACAAAATTACCAATACATAAATATAATAAAACGAATTTACTTCTCACTTTGTTCTCAACTTTGGGGGGAATGGAAAATGAGAAGAATGGATGGTATTGGATGGAATGGATTCCATCACACTTCATTCCATTCCATTCCATTCATTTTTTACAAAATCAAACTATGGAATCTAATTTCATCCCACTCCATCTTTTTTCATCAATCCAAACAGACCCAAAAGTAAAAATGTAAATAGTGTAAATAATTATTTTGTTAGGACTAAAAATATAATAAAAATTAAGTAAGATCTAAATATAAAAGATTCTGATAGTCTCAAAGAAAAGAAGAACAAACAAAAAGAAAGTCGGTCTCTACAATTTGGAGACCTTATTCAAATTTTAAAAATGGATCCTCATAAAAAAGTAAATTTTTTTACAAAAAAAAAGTCCAATATTTAAATTTTCAATAACACGAAAAACAAATTAAAAATAATTATCATTGTAAATAATGTCAAAAATAAATATATCCTAATAAGAATTTTAACATAATAAAGCTAAAATTTTAACATAAGACCTTGCACTCATAAAATATCATGAAAGTATATAACTATTATTATATTATTATAGGACTTTATCGTTTTTAGGCCTATAAATTTGCCAAAATTATGTGGTCTTGTACAATCATTTGCCCCGCACATGTGGTGGGGCTGCCTCGGAGGTAAAACAACAAGTTAATACAGGCATAGAAAATTATTCTATCATATTTAGTGTCTATTTGATCTGACTTTTTTTAAGAAGAAATTTTTTTTTAAGCTTAAAAGTACTAAAAAAGTTTTTACAAATAAAGTAAGAGTTATTTGGTAGTAATGTTTTTTGTATTTAAAAGTACTTATCATCTTTTTTTGTATTTTAAACTAAAATATTTTGATATAGTTTGTAATTTGTACTTATCTTTTTTGTTACATAGTGTATTTTGATTATCATTTTTTTTGTCGAGACAAATCTCTATATTTTTTTCATAAGCATTAAGCCACTTTTTTTAATAAGAGCTTCATAAAATATGTGTTTGACCTTACTTGTGTCTTATAAGAGAAGCAAAACTAAAATAAAATCGGGTCAAACAGGCACTCAGAGTAAGTATTTCTACATATTTCCATTGAAGAGGTGATTTTTGTGTTTTGTGATTTATTTTCTCCTTTTGCTCTTTTTTTAAGGGTTTTGGTTTATGTCCTTTTTTTTGTTTTTGTTGTTGTTTTTTTATCTTTTATTTTAAAAATTTATTGCCTCAACAAAATATATAAGATCCTCATTTTGTATGGATGGAAAACATATTTTTAACCGTTTAAAATATAGATAGTCTTCTTTAATAAATAGATAGAAGATTTGGTCCTTATTAGATGATTAGATTGTCACACTTTTAGACGTTATTGTGAAGTGATTATAATCATGACATCCCCAACTGTCTAAGATTCCTATTGTATCCCCCTTAATAGGCGTATTATTATGTATATATGTGCACCTCTCAACACGATTAATATGTGTTATGTGTTTGGCTGCACGTCTCATCCGATCATGATGACATGAGTTTTCTTTATTAAAGAAACAGAAGATTTGCTCATGAACAAATGATCGAGTTGTCACGTGTTTTAAACATTATTGTAACATGATTTAAATCATGATCTTTCCAACTAACTTCAGTTTATATTGTGGTCCCCTATTATGCACGCACCTCTCTCAATGCGCCTTGTAAAATTGATGTTTCGAACTTAATAACTTAATGAAATGAACTTACTTTTTTTATGAAATTGTTTTTTTTTTCTTCTAAAAGATTGGATATTAAATATTACAAACTAAATATACTTTAATCGACTTCCTATAATCATCAATATTTATAGAATTTGACATTTTTTACTTTAATTTATATCTTGCACAAGAAAATGTAAAAAAGTTAAAAAAAATTATTTTGAAGGATAAATTTATCTAGTTCTCATCTATTTAAAACATAGTTTGTAATTGTAGTGAAATGTAAATAATTGTTAAAGTGTCTTACTATTATACTATAATGTTTAGGACTTGAGATTTCTCAATCTACTATTTGATTTTCTTCGGTATTAATTAGATGGGGTAACCTACTAACCTCAAGACTCTCCAAAAGAAAAAAGCTTTGTATTTGATATTGTTTACACTCATAATATTATTCTCAAATTTCTTTTAAAATATTAGACGAAGTAAAAAAATATAATTAATTTTTAATATAAATTTTTTTAACATCGAACACAGTGATTAACCTCTTAAAATTTCGCCCTCACTTGAGCTCCAAGTTACACACCGTGACACTTTAAGATCGGCTAAGACACCTCTACTCACTCCACTACTCCAGAATGCCCCCAACGACACTTCCTACTCTCACCACTGATACAAAAAATCAAAGTAAAATTCCAATAGTATCCCTAACCGCCTCACTATATTTACAAAATAACCCCTAAAACCCCACACATATTTTGCGTGCCATTATCATATAAAACCCTCTCTACTCTCTTCCCCTGAATTCACACGCAAACAACCAAAGCGCGTGGTGATATTTTCATTTCGTCGCCGGAAAATGTTGTTTGACGGTGAAGGCAAACCATTTCCGGTAATCTACTGCGACGGCGAAACTGAAACAAACCTCGGCGTCTTCAAAGTGCTTCCCACCATGAATATCAGAACTATCCTTTTCATCCTCAGTGAGAAGACTAAGATCTCGCCGCACCAGTTTTCCGTTTTTCTCGCCGAACAGAGTAATGACCGGAAAATCCCTCTAACTGCTAAAGTCGACTTCTCCGCCGTGGCTTCCGACGGCGCCGCGTACTATTTCTATGTGAAGCGACGTCCTAAGAATAAGAACAAGAGCCTGTCGGAGAAACGAATTGTTCAACGTCGAGACGGTGGTGATGACCGGAAGAAGTTTGACGGTGGCCGGCAGAAGTTTGCGCCGGCGCCTTCGGTGATTGAATATGCTGAAATGGAGAAAAGGATGATTAATTTGAGGAAAGAGAGAGAGGTGTTTTTGAAGAGTATGGGAAATAATGCTGAGAATTTCAGAAGGGAAACGACTAATGTTAACGGTGGCGGAAACGGTGGTAAAACCGTCTACGTTGGTGGAAGCGGTGGTAAAAGTGACAAAGGAGGCTGGAGCAGTGATAAAAGCGTCTACGGTGGTGGGAGCGGTGGTAAAAGCGTCTCCAGTGGTGGCGGAAGTGGTGTTAAAAGTGTCGGATGCCATGGTATATGGTTCAATGATGGTATATGGTTCAACGGCAGCGGGAGCGGTGGTAAAAGCGTCAACGGCGGAGGAAGTGCTTTGTGTCGCGAATGTATGTTGGCGAGGGCAAAATGGACTGCTGATGATTTTCATTTGTGCTTACATGATGAGGTAATTGTAGGATTCAGGCCATCGGCGGGACCAATTTCCAGGCCGGTGAGAAATTCCGGCGAGAATAGTCACTAGTTTGGGTGGTCTAATGATGAAAGATAAACAATGTGCATAGAAAATTAGATAAAAAAAAGTAGTAAAGAAAGGGGTGTACTATTATGGATTTGAATTTCATCCTATTGATAATGACGATTTAATCTAAAATATGTGGCCCTTTTTTGTGATTTTATAACTGCTTTATAAAATGTTGTATCTTATGAAACATTGTATCTGTTAAGAAATGTTCTATATGATATTTAATATTCGAGATACAAAACCGTGAGTTAAGTACCACATTATTTGTCGTATCAATAGTTGTCATGTTTTGACAATGCAAAATTGGGGTTATGATTTCATGAATATTGTTCAATGTTAGAGTAAAAATTTATTTATTTTCATCATCGGTATCCGATCTGAGTTGACTAATCCTTCAATGTTAAAGTAAGTTTTTGTAGAGAGAATAATGATGGTTGCTTTGTTACTTTGTTTAATGGTTGTATTAAATGTGAGAATTGAAGAGATGGATTGGTGAATTGTAAGGATTTTATGAAGTTGTTACTTTTGATGTTTGTGGAGGAATGAACAATGAGGGGTTAAAATGTTTGCCATGAGATAATGTTTAATGATTCTTCCTCTTTTGGCATTGTAGTATGAGTCCAATCTATACTTCAAATTAGTTATTTTTTCTTTTCTTTTTTTGACTTAAAATTAGACTTATAGTGTACCTAGTAATTGAAGAAATATATAATTGTTGTGCTATTATTGAAAAGTATTCCAATACTTGAAGTTTCTACATTACAGATTTTCCATTTAATTCTTTTTCGTTTGTCTTGTTTCTATCACTGTAACTTTTAAGTTTTGGTTTCTACTGCAACTTTTCTATCTTTGTAATTTTTTCCTCTGCAACTTATGACCTTGACACCAATGAGCAATTGGATATTTACCATAACTGAAAAGCAAAGGGCAAGATTGATTAGTTAATTAACATGTTCTTCTTCTAAGCATGTTTTTTAACATCATATTTTCTATAGTCAAATCTTCATTGCAGAACTTTTTGATGATAACCATGTTCAGTTCCAATGTGCTGAGCACCTAAAGCTGTATTATTTGAATCACTTTTCCATCAAAGAAATAGTATACCTATTGAAACTCTAATGGCCTTTGCACATGGTACTCTTCCATCTTTGCAATCTGATAATGACATGCAACTGATAGCAACCAAATTTTCCAATTCTTCACACCATGCATGAAATGGAAATCTTCATCAAAAGGGTAATTAATTTGATTGAAGAATACTAAAACAAAAGTGATCCCAGTAAATAGAAATCACTGCTGATTTGCAAGACAGACAGTCCGTCTTGTACTGTCATAAAGATGAAACAAGTTCGAAGTGTCAATGTGACGATGCTATTGTAGATGCATCCAATTGCAGGTATGGGAACGAAACGTAAAGAGCATATTAGAAGACACAAGCGAAGGATAGTCGAGGTTTAATTCAAAAAGATAAAAGAAAAAACGTCAATCATTGTCGAAGGATAAAAACTATAACACCGATGACAATGTCGTTAGTTTAGAACGAGAAACTCACAATTCATCCTAACATCCAATTAAGAGGAAGAAACAAAAGGAGGATGTAGAACAACTCCTCTTCACAAACGTGATCAATGAAAAATGAATGCCAAGTTAAAGCACATCAGACTCGCAATTATAAAATAGTATGAAAGAAACAAACTCATGAATATTGTTCCTTCCATCGCCAAGTGCACCACAACACGTTCTGATGTATTGTTTACTTTGAACCGCGTGTGAGTTCTTACGGATTTGTGCTTTATAAAAGACATTTTGTTTCCTTAGCCTCGAATTTCAAACAATGTAAGACTTTTTGGATGTACCGGACCAATAATTAACCTCATTTTCACTTCATTTTTATTAAAATCTCATTTTTAAAATTAAAATCGGACTTCTAAAATGTTTAAAATAGACTTTCATTTTTGTAGATAGATAGCCTAATAAAATTTCACTCCTTAAAAATGAAAACTCTTCTTCACAAACGTGATCAATGAAAAATCAGACTCACAATTATAAAATAGTATGAAAGAAACAAACCCATATGAGTACTTGTTCCTTCCACCCTCAAGTGCACCACAACGCGTTTTGAGGTATTGTTTACTTTGAACTGCACGTGAGTTCTTACGGATTTGTGCTTTATAAAAAGCATCCCGTTCACTTAGTCTTAAATTCAAAACAATGTAAGACTTTTTGGATGTACCAGACTGATACTTAACCTCATTTTCACTTCATTTTTATTAAAATCTCATTTTTAAAATTAAAATCGGACTTCTAAAATGTTTAAAATAATAGACTTTCATTTTTTTTAGATAGATAGCCTAATAAAATTTCACTCCTTAAAAGTGAACAAACAAACATATCGAAATTGAACCTCGATTCTTGCACTATACATGCAATATTTAATTGAACTAAGCCGACACAATAAACTTTCATACTTATTTGATCCAAAAATTAATTTAGATACATGTCAAATAAACTCAATTTTGTTTTGCCAGTTAACCGTTTTTCTAACGGTATCTCTAACTACCTACCTCACTATATATTTACAAAGTGATCACTCCTAAAACCCCACACACCAAACCAATAATCCTTTTACAAAACCCTCTATAGTTCTATCTATTCCTCACATAAACAACCAAATTAGTTAATTTTATTCATCGGAAAATGAATTCAGGCGTTGAAACTATACCATTTCCCGTCGTCTATTTCGACGGCGAAAGCGAAACCATTCTCGGAACTCTCGAGTTGCACCCAAGACTCCCAACAACCACTAAAACCAAGAATGTTCTCAATCAGAGGATTGGAATCTGTCCGTGCCAGTTTTCTGTGTTTCTTGCACAACAAGAAACTCACCGGATAATCCCTTTCTCCGACAAAATCAACCTCGCCGCATTGCCTCTTGACCGCGGTGGTATATACTATTTATATGTTCAGCGGGAAAATTTCTGTAAGATGTCTCTGGTGAAGAACAAGAAATTCACGCCTCCTCGTCGAGACGGTGCTGCAGATGGAACGAAGTTACCGGCTCCGGCTTTAACGGTGAGAGATGTGCTGGAATTACGGGAGAAAACTGCTTGTAAAGAGTGTCTGAGGGCGTGGCGGAGAAGAACTGTTGCTGATTTTCATTTGTGTGTTTGTGATGAAGTTGTTGTAGGGTTTAAGTCATCGGCGGGACCGGTTTCCCGGCCGGTGAGAAACTCCGGCAAGAATTGTCACTGATTTTGTTGGGTGTGTTTCTTTTTCTGTAAAAAAATGATAGATTGAAATTGTGTATAAAAAATTAGGGGAAAAGATCATGTATGGTATGGTACACGATAAGTAAAGATAGGTATGTCCATTCTTTTTTTACAGTAAGAAAGTAAATCCATATGTATTATGCTTTGACATTGAATTAATTTTCATTTCTAATTTCTTGAATATCATTTTGAATTTCATTTCTAATTTCAATAAGCGATGAGGTGTTAAAATGATTCAATAAGCGACGAGGTGTTAAAATGTTTGCTTATAGCTATTTTGCCCATAATTCCTCGCTTTTAGGTAGGTCTTTGCCTCTTTTAATATCTCAAAATAGTCTATAACTTTGATAAATATTTTTCAATTTGGTCCTCTAAAAAAATCTGTTAGTTAAATATGCTAACATGAACCGTTAAATGTTACATGGACAATGATCACATAAGTGTCAAATTGTCAACTATCGATTGAAAGACGAACTATTGAATCGCCTTGGTTGAATCTCAAATGGTATGTCTATTTGCTTCAAAGCCAAGAAATTACATTTTCTCAGTTTCTTCAATGATTCGTTGATCGTTAGTGGTATAGTTCGACATCATAAGTCATCCGAATTATCACATCATGTCTTTCTCTTTGGTCTTTTTGTTGCTCTTCTTTATCTAATCAGGGGCCTATGAGTTCTGTTCTGTGTTGATGTTCTTAAATGAATGCCAGATGGTCTTTAACTCTTTATGCTGCTCATTTTGGTTCATGTTGCAGGAGTGTTTGTTTTCAGTTGTAATAAGTTTTTGGCTCTATATTAATATTAGTACCAGGTTATTATTGGTACAGGATGTGGATGTGGATGGTGTCTTGACTGAAGATTCATATATCTTGTAATCATCTTAGCCTAGCCAGTGGTGGTCCTTAGGATTTGGATTTAGTAGTTGAGTTTTTGGTTCTCATTTTGTATTTAATTAACAAATAGTACACAATAGACAATATTATATATAACAAAATTAATTAAAGCTTCAAAGCAAAGTATGGATAACAACACAATTGGAAAACTTATACTGTACTTCTAAATATAAAGGTAGACTTGGTCCAATTTGTGAAGAAAAAAAAAACTCAGGTTTTGTTTGTACTTTGTAGAGACTTGAAAAAAATTCAATTTCCTTTTGTACATTTTTTACATAAATAAACAAAATTTCTTTTTTCTTTTTCTCTTTTTAAATAGGATTTTTCACTCTGACTTAATATAGTCTATAACTTGTGCGGGTTGAATAGCCTGTTTTGATAATTTTAATAAGAGTTCATAAAACATTTATGTCTTGTCAAGGACACAAGAACTTACAAGTAAAAAATTTATATTAAAAAAAGTAATATTTTGACTTTTATAGAACTGAATGTAGTTTTTACCACTAAATTTCTTAACTATACAATTTTGTAATCTAACGTGTCTGTAGCGCACATGTTAGCTTTCCTCAATATCTATATACCTTTACGTTTTCAACACTAATATTTAATCTACTAAATCGACTAATATAATTTAGATCAAATTCCAACATTGTGTTGTTTCAATCGTCTTCCAACCATAATTATGAGGATCGAACATTAAAAATAAAAATTTCTTTTACACCCATAATAGTATTAATCAATCTCTAAAATAAAATAAAAAAATAAGATAAAAAAATGTGTAGAAAGAAAGAAAGAAGCATTAGAACCAGATGAGGCCCCACAGAAGATGTAAGAAAGATGCCAAGAGGGCCACACTTCAACTGATTCCATAACCAACTGGCGACGAGCGCGGAAACACTGCAACAACAACAACCGACGCAAAAATTAAATAATCATTCAACCAATCTCCATTCTTTGGATCAAACAAAAAAATTAATCAAAAATTATTCGTTCACAATGGGAATTCCACAAGCCATGGTTGCTCTCAAAGAAAGAGCAACATTCGTTAAAGATTCGTTGCATCGAAGCCAAACCATTACCGATAACATGGTTTCCATTCTCGGTTCGTTCGATCACCGTCTTTCCGCCTTAGAAACCGCCATGCGTCCTACTCAGGTAATAATTATAATAATAATAATGTGATTAACCGTTAAGTGTTTGTTTAATGTTTAGGGTTTTACTTTTGTAATGTTTGATTATTTGTTATGTAATTGATTGATTGATGATAGATTAAAACGCATTCGATTCGAAGTGCTCATGATAATATTGATAAGACTTTAAAAGCTGCCGAGGTTATTTTGACGCAATTTGATCAGACACGCAAGGTATTGTCTATTGTTTACCTTTCGTTCATGTGTAATTATTTTTTAGAATTCGATATGTTAATTAATGTGTTAGAGAATACCTACTGATATGTTAATGTGTTAATCTGAAGTTCGAGTGTGCTTTCGGTTTACCTTTCATTCCTGTGTAATTATATTTTAAAATTTGATGTGTTATTGTGGTAGAGAATAGTTGTTTTGGTCTTAACTATCCGGTTCTTGGTAAAGAGTTATTGATAATCTGAAGTTCAAATGAGAGGTAAATAACACCTGATTGATGATTCGGTTGATTTGATCTTAATTGTAACTCGTTAATCAGTTAAAACCAAACATTGGATGTAATATCTAGTTAGTTAACATGTGGCTCCTATTATTCTATTCACATTGTTACTTTGTATTGTTATGGAAGTGTCAAATTGAGATGTTTTTATGGTGTTAAACTTGAGAGAGCAATGCTAATATCATAAATTATTTCCATCTTCTCTCTACTATTGGATAAAACTTAGGTGGAAAATATGAGATTATTAGAGAGTTTCTATGGTTATTAGAGATTGTTGGTTGTAGTATTTCTCAACGTGAAAATATGATTATAGGAACTAGTGGGACTTTCATGTTCATGAGTCGAGTCATATTTCCTCGTGTGTTTATTCTGCTTGTCTAATTTCTATGGTATTACCATCTTGACTTCAAACATTATAATAAACTCTTCAATACTAGGACTTTATGAAATGTTTCTTATTTTTGTCTCAGAAAACAAAAGCCGACTCCTTGAGACAGTTGATAGGGTTTTGAAATGGTATATTATTTTTGTTGTAGTACTTCTATATGCTGCTCTAGTACAGTATAAAAATGGTCTACGAAGTTTCAATCTGTTTTTTAACTATAAAAAGAAATGTTTTATCATTTAATGTAAGAAGCATGCTCAATGACAAAATTGATACCAGTGTTTTCCATTTGGAGTACCGAAACCTTTCAGGACCTCTTATTACTAAATTCTGTTTTATAGGTATAAAATTCAGTGTTGAACTTCAGATTAATTACCATATTGGTAGTGGTATTCTTTATATTGTATCTATAACTAAAAACCTGTATACATTTGGGCAATTGATAAGTATGATACTTTTAGTTCAACCAAATTTGCAGTAGATTCTATTGGCTTTTTAACGATTTTAATCAAATTTGAATGGTAGGCGGAGGCTAAAATACTGAGAGGGCCACATGAGGATCTAGAAAGCTATTTGGAAGCAGTTGATCAGCTTAGAGCTAATGTTCGTTTCTTCAGTAGCAAAAAGAGTTTCAAAAGCAGTGATGGTATCATCAACCATGCAAACAACTTGCTTTCTAAAGCTCTCTTAAAGCTGGAAGATGAATTTAAACATCTTTTGACAAATTACAGGTTTGCTCACCTGAATTTGAATCTCTGCTTTTCTTTACAGTAGACATCTGGATTTTCAGCTCTTTTAGACACTAACTTAAGCATTCCATATAGTCCTTCTTTCAGTTTGATCATCACTAGTGAGTTTCTATGGTTTTGGATACCTAACAAATGTTACCTTAGTTTTCACGGGCTCAACTTTTTCCATTTCAAATTACTCCCTTAATCCAAGAGACCCAAATGATCTCACATGTGAAGTTCAATAACCTTGACTATACTTGTTCTCACTTTTTTCATGTTTTTTTCTTTAACAATAACTAGATTATGCATCATATTTTTTATTTTCGAAAGAAAAACAACAAAGGAGAGATGTATCAAAGAAGAAAGACAATTTTGATTGTCGTCAAGGAATGATATGTATGGTGTTTATTACTAAATGATTTTGTTTGAATATTTTACTTCATCTATTGTACTCTTGGTGCTTAAATTTGACCAGGAAGTCTGAATGTAAATTGTACTAATTAACTTTCCTACTAACGACACAAAACCTGATATTTTTCTGCATAGAGCCCCGGTACAAAGTTAACTATTACTAATTTTCTGTCTAATATATAGCTATTGAATCTATTCCAGGAAAAACTTGCATATTATCTTTGTATTCATAAGAGTTTGCAGCTTCTTTATGTGTCTTGTTCCTTGTGCATATGTAATTGTAGATGTCTGAAAGGTTTCAGCATTGTTTTTGGATCTGAAACCTTAAGGATTTTAACATATTGGGTTTTGATTTCAGCAAGCCTGTGGAACCTGATCGCCTTTTTGACTGCTTACCAAACTCTCTAAGGCCATCAGCTCCTGGGCAGCAGGGTGGCGGCGGCGGTAAAAACCATTCAGAAAAACAAAGCGGAGAAACTGTCACTTTCACTCTCCCAACTCTTATTCCCCCCAGAGTTCTACCATTGCTTCATGAATTAGCAATACAAATGGTTCAAGCGGGACATCAACAGCAGCTCTTTCGAGTTTATACGTAAGAATGTTTACTTCTTTCTGTATTATCTGATGACTAGGCTACAATTTAGTGTGTACAAAGCTGGAAATCTATGAGATCAAGCTGGACCAAGTCTGCACATAAATTCTTTCAAATTTTGATTGAATTATGATAACTATATGTTCCAAATATGTAGAGACACCCGTTCTGCAGTCTTGGAGCAAAGTCTAAAGAAGTTAGGTGTGGAGAGGCTGAGTAAGGATGATGTTCAAAAAATGCAATGGGAGGTTTTGGAGGCGAAGATTGGAAACTGGATTCATTACATGAGGATTTCTGTAAGGATGGATATGAATCTCTTTTTTTTTTAATCTATTCTATTTCTGTCCCAAGAATCACTCTAATTTTATTTGATCAGATCAAATTATTGATTGTCGGGGAAAAAAAAATCTGTGATCAAATCTTTCATGGTGTTGATTCTGTGAAAACTCAATGCTTTGCTGAAGTCACTGGTTGCAGTGTGGCCATGCTTCTTAGTTTTGGAGAGGCTATTGCGAGAAGCAAGAGGTCACCTGAAAAATTATTTGTTCTTCTCGATATGTATGAGATAATGAGAGAGCTCCAACCCGAGGTATTGTTAAGTTTAAACTTCCTGTCTTTGTTTCCCCAGAATTATGTATATCCATTTAGCTTAGGATTGAAATGATGCATAAGAGGTGTAATATAATATTGAGACTCTCCATGATATATTTTGTTATCAACTTGAATTTGTGTTTGCTCGTTTCAATTTGAAGAAGATTTGTTGTCAATCCAGATAAGCCTAAAAATAGTCTTCCTAACTAGACATTTGGAGGCAACAAGTGAGATGAGATGAAAGAACAGCTGGAGCCACCACAAGGAAATAAAAAGTTGTTAAAATTATTATAGTTTTGATTTTAGGTTTGGGCTGGCACTTTTTATAAGAAATATAATGTGAATAATTTCTCTGCATTGCTAGGATCATTGTAGCCTTCAACTTGATTCCTTGTTTTCTTTGTATGTTATTTTTGTACTATTTTGTTATTACCTATATTTTTTCTTCCGCGGGGTTGGTACATGTTGCAGATTGAGACACTGTTTGATACTAAAGTTTGCTCTGAAATGAGGGAAGCTGCAATCAGTTTGACAAAGCGACTTGCCCAGACAGCCCAAGAAACCTTTGGTGACTTTGAGGAAGCAGTTGAAAAAGATGCTACTAAAACTGCTGTGCAAGATGGAACTGTCCACCCTCTAACCAGCTATGTCATCAATTACGTGAAATTTCTCTACGAGTGAGTAATGCTGATGAAACTTCTCTGAATTTTTTCCAATTGGCCTGTATTGTCTTTGTAAATTTCTCTAAGGCCATAAGCTGTGGATTCTGAATGTGTTTTCTGAATGTGGCCAGTTATCAAGCAACTCTGAAACAACTTTTTCAAGAGTTTGATCCTGGCGATCCAGAAGCTCAGTTAGCATCTGTTACAACAAGGATTATGCAAGCTCTCCAGAATAACCTAGATGGAAAGTCTAAACTATATAAAGACCCAGGACTAACCCAGTTATTTCTTATGAACAATATCCATTACATAGTGAGATCTGTGAGAAGGTTGGTTGTATATTTTTTCCTTTTCCCTTATGAAATATTTGAAGTTGGAAATTCTATCTGGATTCAGTACGATTTTGCCTATATTTACTCATTACAGGTCAGAGGCAAAGGACATGTTGGGGGATGACTGGGTACAAATACACAGGAGAATTGTGCAGCAGCATGCGAACCAGTATAAAAGGATCTCTTGGGCAAAGGTTAATTTCTTTAAATTTAATTTTTCATGCTATCTCTGTGGCTGTGGAAATTTTTTACACTTGCTAATCTATTCTTCTGCGAATAAATTAAAGATATCAAGGACATATATATATAATCCCTCCCTATTTTAATAGAAAGAAATAGAGATGAACTTCCCATTGCAAATATATTGCGGAACACGTCCTCAAGTTTTTTTTCTAGGAAAATGTCATTGGTTGGTATATTATGTTATTAGCCAGGGTTTGAAACTGTTACCTCTTTCTTAAACTGCAGCAGGTGCCCCTGCTCAACCACTTGTGCTACACCTTGGGGACTTCACCTGCACAAGTTTGAAAGAGGGTTATTAAGGCCTTTGGCTAGTGAGGTCCATCCCGTGAAGGTCTGCAATATCTTGTAATTGGGGAGTTTACCCAGTTTTCTTTTTCATAAAAAACCAGTTCCATAGTTCCCATCAATTATCTTTCAGAAAAAAAAAATAGTTCCTATCAATTAGTGTGACATATTTAGGACTCCTCAGTCAGTAGGAAATGACAACTTACCATCAGATATTTTACTTGGGTTGATCCATATGTTTGAGGCCATTTCATTTTTACATTTGATTTAAAGTTTTTCCAAGTTGTTAATATTTTTTCTGGTAGCAGAGAAGAGTAATCAAAATATCAGGTTTTTGGTTCAGCTTTCTATTCCTAGTCATCATTCCTTTCATCAGTTGATTCTTTCATTTCCTTTATAGGATATGTCGTGGTTCAACTTTATTTTGAATTTTTAGTAACAAAAAACTTATAGGCTTTGCTTGATGTCTCATCGACTTAAATTGACAAGCGGCTTATTTTATCTAAATATATACTAACTTCAATATTGCATTTAATTATCCAATATATTGAGTGTAAAAAATGTTAATCCAAATCATTTATTAATTCTCCTTTGAGTTTGTATGATTGAATTTTCATTAACGGATAGTGTTATATGTTCCTGCAGATCTTGCAGTGCGTTACTGTCCAAGGAAGTAATTCATCTGGTGGAGGGGAGAGCACCAGTGGAATTTCAAGATCATCCGTTAAAGAAAGGTTCAAGACATTTAACAGTCAATTTGAGGAGCTTCATCAGAGACAATCTCAGTGGACTGTGCCTGATAGTGAGTTGCGCGAATCACTTAGACTGGCTGTTGCTGAAGTTCTGTTGCCTGCCTATAGATCTTTCCATAAACGTTTCGGGTATGTTTCTGTTTTGGCTATTTTTTCTGTTTTCTAATTTTCTAATCTATATAATTTTAACCTTTTCACATTGATGAACATGTATTTAATCTTTCAGGCCCATGATCGAGAGTGGCAAAAATCCTCAAAAGTATATAAGATACTCTCCCGAGAATCTTGAACAAATGCTCGGAGAATTTTTCGAAAGCAAGGTGTGGAGCGATCAGAAGCGGTGAAAACAGTTTTATAGATCACTCTGAGTTTTGCAATGTTAGTTACTCGTTAATGAGCGGTCCATGATGTAGACATATTGTCATTCCCTCTCCTATCCCTCTTTGTTCCTTATCACAGGCAATTCAATTCCTAAATTGCCATCGAAGGGCTCAAGCGGAAGTTCTTTTTTGCAGACATCATATGGGATCACATATAGCCATGTAATATTTTGTTCATATGTTTTATTTTTGGGTATTATTATGTTCAAAAATCCTAAACACAATTTACACCCTCTTTTTTTGTGGATATTATTATGTCATATTTCATAATGTGTTTTATATTTGAGTTAGATCCAACTCAATGCTAAAACTTGTCCCCAAAAAAAAACAACAACTCAACCCTCAACATTGACTCATTGGAGTGAGGATTGATGGGAGTATTGCAAGCAGTATTTTGGTTATGGTTCTACTTAAAATGTTAGCTTTATCTTTTGTTGAGAATTAGACAAAAAATAAACAGGTTTTGTCCCTAAACAAGTGCAAAGTGTTCAGCTTTCGATATCAGTTATGTGTTCTATACACCTCAATTGTTACAAGTGACTTTGAAATTGATACTTCTCTAGCAGTTAATGAGTGAAATGGATCGTTTAACTTTTTCAGCATTTCCCCTCAATCTAAAAGCATTTTTTTATTTGATTTTATAAATTAAATACATAGACTGCTATATTGAAATTTGTCGGACAAAGCACCTGAGAAGGATTTAGATGCAGTTCAAGTTCATTCTAACTGTTATGGTGAGTGAAGCTCTTTTCAAAGAAGCTTCAATTCAATAAAATGGTGACAGAAAGTGATCCTTGTTTCAAATTGTTAAGATTCAAACGAAGTTTAGAAACTCTAAAGCGATCGGATTTTGAGAAACGTCCTTTCATTTTTTTTCATACATAAAGGACATTTTCAATGAAAACGATGGATGGAGCAATTTGAGGACAAGCCAAATTTGCGATTCATGAATGAATGAGATTGTTGCAACGCTCTCAAGCTTACATAATTCGTATCAGTGAGACCAAGAAATGGATACTTCTAACCGCGAATTAAAATTTGTTCTTGGTGCCCAAAGCACGTCACATTGCTCTAGTCCAAGCAAGGTAATTTGCGCCATCCAATTTCAGAGTAACTGTCATTGAGTTAGCCGTTAGGACCCTGACTTGGATTTACACATTATTCGGATGCAGCATTTTGCAATAGATCAAGAACAATATTGTTGATATGAATTAAGATTGCTGGTTGAATTAAGCTGCATGCACCATGATGTTGCAAGAAAATGTTCTGAAAACTTTTAGGCAACATTTAGCACATATTCATAAGAAATAACACAATTAATCATAGGTTTAATTATATAATTTAATCCCTTTATTTTTAAAAAACTAATATTTTGATTTCACATTTTAAAATTTTTATTTTTCGTCTCTCAATTTAACTTTTGTAGTCCCCAAGTTTAAAGTTTTTCCCGCATTTTGTTTTTTTTTTTTTCGATTAATTTCTTCTGATGTGATATATTTATTTATGACATGATAACATTCACTAAACCACATTGAATATTTATGTCATAAAAAATATGTCTAATAAACGTTATTAGTTACATCATAAATGAACATACCACATCAACAAAAAATGAGTTTAGGACCGAAAATTTTAGAAAAAACAGTTAAATTGAGATTTTGTTTGTACGAAAGTTAAATTGAGAGATAAAAGGGGATCGAAATATTATTATTATTTTAAATAATAGGAAAAAAATGTATTTAAATATAAATTATATGTAGAACATACTAAAAGCTAATTATAAATGAAAGGAAATTAAATTTGATTTTACTAGTTTTTGTTATGAATAATAAATTATTAAAATGAAAATGGAGAATAAGGATATGGATCCTCTGTCTTGAAATTATTAAAATGAGAATCTCATTGGAGAGAATCCCAACCCTATGATACATATTAGATGATATAATCAAAAGGATGTTTTTAAAGGATAATACTAATATGTGTTATTGAGGCATAAGTTAGTATAGCAAAGATAAAAATTTGACATTAAAAATGTGTATTTTAATTATTGAAAAGGTAAAAAGATTCTTTTTGACATTGGAAAATGTTAACATAACCTTTTTATAAATTATATTCAAATTTAAAAATGACACTTATTAATGTGACACACTTTCCAATGATCGGTTTCACTTTTGAAAGATTTAGATGAACAAATTGATCTTAATACTTTCTGAGAATTAGTTTTTATCTTTATACGGAAATATTTTCTTTAGCCCTTAATTTAAGAAAAAGTACTTTCTAGATTCAATGTTTGAAGTTTTACATTTTGATTTTAAAAAGAAACAAATAAACTATAAAGAAAATAAAATAAGGTTTCTTTCACTAGTGTGCAACCTCACACACAACCCTTCCTCTATTTATAACAAATCTTCTACTTCACAATTTACATCACATTCAATCAACACTAGTCACAAACCATTTCCATCATGGTTCATCGCATTCTTTCCGCCATAAAGTATGTTGTTTTCTCAATCAACCGCATCTTCCTTTATATTTTCCTTGCCATCATAAACCTTGTTGCTCTGAGTATCTTAATATCTTCACTTCGATTCCACACTCCAACTCCAACCGCTCATCTACACTCTATCACTATAACATCCCTCAACACTAAAGTTGATAACTTAACAGCCACATTCGATCTAATCATAATTTTTGATACTCTAAACTGTGATAATCGGATTATTTCATACACTGACCTCGAGACCAGGGTCTCGTGGTCAGGAAAAGATGAGATTATCCTTGCCAAAACAATCTTGCCACCGTTTACTCAAGAGGCTGATAGCGTGACTATGATCAGAGCTGAATTATCGATGGATGGTGGTCTTAGTAACACCAGTGATGTTGCAGTTGGAATTGGTATGGAAAGGGAGGATACTGGATCAGTGCAATTTGGAGTGAGTTTGTTGGGTTTGTTTTCATGGAGAGATGATACTTCAAAAGAGATGAGATTTGATTTTGATCCTGTGACTGTTAAGTTTTCACCTGGTAGTAACAATGGAACCTGGAAAAGGGTGGTTTCTCCCCCTCCATTGATGCATAATTTTATGAGAAAATATAATGTAATGTAGTAGTAGGGTGTCATGAATCTTTGAGATCTTTGTTCACCCTATTTCATTAAATAATACAATAAAAAATTTGGTATTATAATATAGATATGTGTGCCTTTTAATTTGTTTTGATAGATAGATTGAAATATGTTATCATGGATTTCTTTCCTTTCACTAGATTTGTGTAGTATAATATCCAAAACATTGATTTCAAGATATTGGTTGTTCCTTGCCCCAAATTGCATTACAATCTAGTCTAAATGTTGAGCAGAAGGGTGTGACATAATGGTTAACTTTTTAGAAAAAAATATTACTCCCTCCGTCCTAAAATAAGTGTCATACTTGCCAAAATTGTTTGTCCCACAATAAGTGTCATATACTTTTTATAACATTAATTTTTACTATTTATCCCTTAAAGCAATCATTAGGTAAGAGAAAAGTACACTAAAAAATCTACTTTTTAGTATTTTAATGTCTACTATCAATAAAAATAGAAGGTATTTTAGTAAAAGTCATATTCTCTCTTCTTTTTTTTCCACACTTTTCTTAAAGTGTGTGATTTAGTCAACTGCGACACTTAAAATGGGACGGAGAGAGGAATTATAAAATTACCAAGAGTAGGTAACTTTCAAAACTCTTTTCTGAAGTGAATTCTTAGCATGAGTAGATAATTATCTTGGATTGAGAATTGTTAGATGAAAACTCTTTAAAACTATATGAATCATATATTTATGAATATCCAATTTATGCTATAAAAACCAATAGTTAAATTATAACAGGATCAACGAGCTAATGAATCAGACTCGATTTAATTTGTTAAATTATAATGACTAGAAGAGTTTTATTGTTATTGCTAGAACCTAGAGTATCATAAAACTACAAAGTGGATTTGAGTAATTCTTAATCGTTTTTCACAAGTCTTTACTTTTGATTATTTTTATTATGGATTCAAACAGTTTGAAAACTCCTATTTTATAGTTTTTTAATTATTTCATTTAAAATTAACACAATTTGATAAACTTATATAAATACAATTACTTGACGATAAATTTGATAGTTGATACACTTACCAAAAGCCTTATTCTACTGAACTTGATCTGGTGGCCACTACTCAACATTGAGTTGGCAAGTTGGCAAACTAATTTAAGCTCATATAAGAACAAATAATTCTTTGTCACCTATTCATGCAAGGCGTTATTTATCATCAAATTCTGATTTATATCAAAATGAATCTACAACACTCTCTTTACAAACACTTTTCCATTTAACCCATCTTACTTTTTGGGAATTAGTTTTTGTCTTTATACGTTGATAATAATTTTGATTTTAAAAAACAAATAAAATATAAGAAAATAAAATAGGTTTCTTTCAAGAAAATTGTTTTATGTACACTCTATGAGGATGTATACACCTCAAAATAAAGGAAAAGAAAAAATAAGTAGGGTGATGTGATAAATGTGATAGTGTAATTATGTGATAGGAGGAAAGAGATAAAAAAAAATGGGATGTTGAATTAATGAGTATAGAAAAATAAAGATATATATAGACGGTACAAGATTAATGACTCAAAAAATAAATAAAAGTTATATAATAGATCGGACGGCTTCAATCACACACTACAGTTAATTACTATTTAATTGCATGGAATCCATTTCCTTATTCACTAGTGTGCAACCTCACACACAAAGACACACCCTTTTCTCTATTTAACAACTCTTTAGTCAATTGGTATAGTATGTAATTTCGCCTAAAGAATTAGAAAGTTATATTAGATAAACATGATCGATGAGCCAATGAAAGAAACTTGATATACATTGTTAAATTATCGAGACTATTAGAGTTTTATTTCATTACTAAATCCTATAGTATCATATAAATACAGATATATTAGGATTAGAATTCCTAATTGTGTTTCACAATTTGAAGTCTTTACAATTTTTTTTTGGATATAAGAAGTTTTGACCTTTAGTTATTTTTGTTACGTATTCAATCAATGTGAAAAACTCCAATTTACCATTTTCCCAATGTTAATTATAATTATTTTTTGTTCAAAATGAACAAAATTCATATAGAAATAAACTTATATAAATATTACTATTACTTAATGAAAAATTTGATAATCTTACCTGAAAGCCTTATTCTACGAAACTTGACCTATTGGACACTACTCAACATTGAGTTGGAAAGTCAGCGAACCAATTGAAGCCCATATAACGACAAATATTTCTTTCTATCACCTTTCCACGTAAGGGGTTACCTTTCATGAAATTCCGATTCCTTTTAAAATAATGAAACTACAATACTCTCTACAAATATTTTTCCATTTAACTCATCTATATCTCACTTCTGCATCCTCTCCTTGTATTTGCAATTGAAAATGGCACCTCTATTGAATCTGAGAACCGCGTCCATGATTAATAAACAACTTGAAATTTTTCGATTCGCCTACTGTGAAATTCCTTCCGATGTAAGAGGAACCGTCTGCTTCCTTTGGTGTTTCATATTTGCATTAATTTACATCTACTTCTCTTTCTTTGTTGTCTATTTTGTTCTAGCTCCTCTTCTTCCTCATTTCCACCCGATGCCCACCATCAAACTTAACTCTGTTACGGTCAAGTCACTAGATACTCAATCCATTAATTTAATGGGCACCTTTGACATTACCTTTGAATTCAACACTTTTAAGTGTGAAAATCACACTATTACCTATCACGGTCTTGAGGCCAAGGTTTGGTCTTTTGGAAATGATAATATTACCCTCGCTGCAATTCAGGTGTCACCTTTTACTCAAGGAAGCAATAGTGTGACTAAGGTTAATGTTGTCTTAAAGGTGGCTGATGGACTTAATTACCAAAGTGACGTGGTGGAAAAGATTGCAGATGAATTTACTCGTGGATCTGTTAATTTTGGCGTGAGTTTATCTGGTTTTGTTCGATTTATGGATGAATCGTCAGTATTTTTTAGATTTGTGTGTAATCCAGTTATTATTGTGTTTCCTTCTAATAGCAATGATGGTGTTTGGAAGAAATTGGTGTTTCCTTGCCCAAAATCGCATCGTAAATTCATGATTTAGTCTAAATGTATTATGTAATGGCATAGCGTGCTTATGATTTGTGTTTCATTATTATCTTCCTATTTTAATTAATAAAATAAAACTAATGGTGATTCTTTTAATTTTGTGTATGTTAATAGAAATACTTGGTGAGCTTTGTGGTGTCCAATTGAACCAAAATTCTAAATCATTGCATAGTATATATTTGAGGTTTAACTACTTCAAAGTATATATGATTATCAATTATAGTGGTCGCAGGGCTGATTTTTAGTTGCTTTCTAAAAATGATTATACATAGGACTGATTTTGAGCTTGTTAGCTTTAGTGTCTGATATGTGTTTCAAAAGGTTTCTTTGTGGCTGCAGATGTTGTTTGTTGGTTAATTCTTTTAATCAAACAATGAAACTAATAGATATGTAATTTGGGAATAAGCTCATATAGTAAGTGATTTAAAGAAGAAAATGTCTTCATCAATATATATCCTCCATTGTAAAGTTTAAGCAAAATTTATCACGCGAACTGATCTCTATCACGTAATAGAGGCTAAAATTTTATTTTATTTTCTCATTTTGTCCGTGGAGAAGTACCACTTGAACTATTTTATGACGTGTATAGTACTTTGCCTGTTTTTTTCCAACATTAATCCCATTATTTTTGCCATTGAAAAAAGTTTATAAAATCAAATGTATCTCATCTAAATTTCAAACCAAGTACATTTGACATGTAAAACTGTTTTTATTTATATTTTGTAATTAAACAATCTTTTTCAATAGTGATCTATAACATTCAATCCAAAAAATTTACAAAGGAAAAAATTGAATTTGCCATGGAAGAGGACAAAAATATATTAAATCCTTACATCACCTTTAGAGTCACTATTTGACTGCATGGAATGGATTTCCCTCTTCACTAGTGTGCACACACCCCTTCCTCTATTTATAACACTCTTCTACTTCACAACACATTCAAGCAAAACTACTAGTAATTCACAATCTATTTCCATCATGATTCATCTAATTATTTCCGCCGTAAAGTATGTTCTTTTCTCCATCTGTACCATCTTCCTTTACATTTTCTTCGGCATCATAAACCTTGTTGTTCTAAGCCTCTTATTAGATTCTTTTCAACTCCACGCCCCACCAACGCCAACCGTTCATCTCACCTCTATCACTATCAAATCCCACAACACTAAAGCCGGTAATTTAACAAGTACAGTTGATTTAATATTCGTCTTTGATACTCAAAACTGCGATGATCACTTTATTTCATACAGTGACCTCGAGATCAGGATCTCGTGGCCAGGAAAAGAAGAGATTACCCTAGCTAAGACGATATTGCCACCGTTTACACAAATGGCCCCTAGCGTTACTATGATCGGAGCTGAATTAATGATCGTTGATGGTTTTAGTAATAACAGTGATGTTGCAATTGAAATTAGGAATAAAAGGGATACTACTGGATCAATGCAGATTGGAGTAAATTTGTAGGGTTTGTTTTCATGGAGAGATGATACTTCAGAAGAGATGAAATTTGATTTTTATCCTGTGACTGTTAAGTTTCCACCTGATAGTAACAATGGTGCATACATGGAAAAGGGTGGTTCCTCCCCTATGCATAATTATATTTTACGAAGATATAGTGTAATTTTGAATTTGATTAAATAATACAATAAAATAAATTGGTGTTATGACTTATAATTATAGATAAATACACTTTTGTGGGGTGTGTGCGCTTTTAATTTGTTTTGAATTTTTTGATAGATTTCTTTCCTTAATACTAAATTTGAGATTATTTCATCCGGTCTTATTTATAAGTAAAAATTGTCTTTTAGATTCATTAAACATATAATGTATCTAACTCATAAATAAAACTAGATATATCACTTATTCAAATAATTCCTAATGTCTTTTACAATCCGAAGACTTTACCTTCTTTTTTTATATAAGAAGTCTTTACCTTTAATTATTTGTTATGTATTCTAACAATTTTAAAACTCCCAAACTTAGAATTTTCCAAAGTTAATTATATTATTTTTTCGTTCAAAACTAACATTGAAAAGCTTAAATAAATATTTACCAAAAAGTTATATAAATATAAAGGTTAAATATACTTTTAGTCTTTTAAATCTTTCAAGGTTTCATTTTGGTCATTTAACTATTTTTCGTTCCGTTTTGGTTCTATAACTATTTTTTCGTTATGTTTTAGTCCTCTAACTTTCATTATGTTAATCTATTTGGTCCTAATTATCGTTAGAAAAATGTCAAAAATGTTAATTTTGCGTACGTGACACTTAGGGACTTGGTGGCTTTGGTGTGAGATCTAATAGGAAAACGCCGCGTGGTCAGAGACCTTCTTCTTCACCGCGGAGCTTCCTCCATAACCATCTCCGTCCACATCACCGGTGATCTTTCCAGTCACGAAAGTTTACGAAACGATACTCCAAAACCTTCTGTTATTCACGCTGAATCTAAATATGATGTTCGTTTTTCTCAATAGAGACTTCTACCTCTCGTTTTTGACATTTTTCTAACGGTTAGGACTAAGTAGGTTAACAGAATGAAAGTTAGAGGATCAAAACGGAACGAAAAATAGTTAAATGACCAAAGTGAAACCTTGAAAATACTTAGAGGATCAAAAGTGTATTTAAGCCTAAATATAATTACTTAACAACAAATTTGACAAACTTTATTAGAAAGCCTTATTCTACAAAACTTGAACTATTGACCATTACTCAACTTTGAGTTGGCAAGTTGGCAAACCAATTTAAACTCATATATAACAACAAATATTTCTTGCTGTCACTTGTTCATGCAAGGGGTTACTTTTCATGAAATGTTGATTTCTATAAAAATGAAACTGCAATACGCTCTCTACAACATTAATGATTCGTGTGTGTTTTTAAACAACTTTAATTTTTATGCGTTTCAATAATATACTAAATAATTTTAAATTTGTCAGAAATTTTACACAAATAATCTATGATATAAATTTTCAACCCAACAGTGTTTTTTATGAAATTTATATCGGTTAAAACATTATTGAGTGGATGATGGGTAAATACCCCTAAATTATGAAGGGGTAAATTAGAAAAAAAAACTTTTTTTAATTAAACAATGAAATTAAACTAAAATATTGTAATTTAGGAATAAGCTTATACATGTAAAACAGTAGTAAGTAATTTAAAGAAGAAAATGTCTTCATCAATATATCCTCCATTGTATAGTTTAAACAAAATTAGTCTAAAAAATCAAATGGTTTTATAGATCCATTGAATTGTATTATGCATATAGAGTCTAAGTTTATTTTATTTTCTCATTTTGTCGGTGGGGATATCGTCACTTTGTACTTTTTTCTGACTTGTGGTTGTATATATACTACCCGTCCCAAAATAAGTGTCATACTTGCCAAAGTTATTTGTCCCAAAATAAGTGTCATATACTATTTATAACATTAGTTTTTACTATTTTATCCCTTAAAGCAATCATTAGATAAGAGAAAAAGTACACTAAAAAATTTACTTTTTAGCGTTCCAATGTCTACTAACAATAAAAATAAAGGGTATTTTAGTAAAAGTCATATTCTCTCTTTCTTTTACACACTTTTCTTAAAGTGTATGATTTGGTCAACTGCGACACTTAAAATGGGACGGAGGGAGTACTTTGCATTTTTTTCTTCCAATATTTATCCCATATATTTTGCCATTAAAAATTTTTCTAAAAAATCAAATGAATCTTGTCTAAATTTCAAATCTAATACATTTGACATGTAAAATTGTTTTTATTTATATTTATATTAGCTTGTTGGTTTAGTGTTGAAATATGTTTCAAATGTTTCTTTGTGGTTGATGTAATTTATTGGTTAATTTTTTAAAAATCAAACAAGTCATAAGCAATTTTATTTACGCTTTTAAAATCAACTCTAACTCATCTATAATTGAAATCAAACATACACTTATAAAGATGGGATATTGATATTAGTACTTTAGGGGAATTAGATTTTGTCTCTGTATGCAAATAATAATTTTGATTTAAAAAATAAATAAAATATAAAGAAAATAAAATAGATTTCTTTCACGAAATATGTTTTATATATGTACACGCCATGAGGATGTATACACTTCAAAACAAAGAGAAATGAAAAGAAAAGAAAAAAGTAGAGTGATGTGAGTGATAAATGTGATAATTTAGTGTGCAAACTCACACACAAAAACACACCCCTTCTTCTATTTATAGCAACTCTTCTACTAATTTACTTGGAATCACATTCAAGCAAAACTATCCATTTCCATCATGGTTCCAATTGTTTTCTTTATCTGTACCACCTTTCTTTATTATTTATTTGGCATCGTTAACATTGTTGTTCTAATCTTAATGTTACCATCATTTCAACACCACACTCCAATCCCAACCATTCATCTCAACTCTATCACTATCACATCCCTCGACACAAAAGTCAATAATTTAACAGGCACATTCGATTTGATATTCTTTTTTGATACTCAAAACTGCGATGATCACATTATTTCATACAGTTACCTCGAGATTGGGATCTCGTGGCCAGGAAAAAAAGAGATTGCCCTAGCTAAGACGATGTTGCCACCGTTTACACAACTGGCCAATGGTGTGACTATGATCAAAGCTGAATTAACAGTGGCTGATGGTTTTAGTAATAACAGTGATGTTGCAATTGGAATTGGTATGGAAAGGGACAATACTGGATCAGTGCAAATTGGTGTAAGTTTGTTGGTTTTGTTTTCATGGAGTGATTATACTTTAAAAGAGATGAAATTGAATTTTCATCCTGTGGCTGTTAAGTTTCCATATGGTAGTAACAATGGTACATGGGAAAGGGAGGTTTATCCACCTATGCATAATTTTACTAAGATATAATGTAATATTAATGTAGTATATATAGTTGGGTGTCATGCATTTTTTGTCACCCTATTTAATTAAATAATACAATTGCAGTGCAATAAAATAAATTGGTATTATAATTATAGATATGTGTGCTTTTTAATTTGTTTTGATAGATAGAATGAAATTGTTATAATGGATTTCTTTTCTTAATACTAGATTTGTGTATTATAATCTCCAAAACATTGGTTCCAAGACATTGGTTGTTCCTTGCGCCAAATTGCATCACAATTTAGTCTAAATGTTAAAAGAAGAACCTAATAGTTAACTTTTGAAGAACAAAATATTAATTATAGAATTACCAAATTAAAATACCCTCTCAGATTTTGGGTAGAACCAAAAAGTAGGCACCTTTCTAAATTCTTTTACGATGTTAGTTCTTAGCATGAATAAAGTAACTTTCTTGTATTGAGAATTGTTAAATGAAACGCTTTAAAACTATGAGTATCTAATTTGTACAATAAAAACTACTGCTAATAGTTATTCTTAAAATTTTGTGTTTAATGTTTTTCGTCACTTGATAACTTTCAAATTGATTTGATGATACACTTATTGGAAAGCCTTATTCTACGAAACTTGATCCGTTGACCGTTATGTAACATTGAGTTGGCAAACCAATTTAAACTCATATAAGGACAAAGAGTTCCTTCTATCACCTATCCATGCAAGGGGTTACTTTCCATGAAATACATATTCCTATCAAAATGAAACTGCAATACTCTCTCTACAAACACTTTTTCATTTAACTCAACTATATCTCACTTTTGCACCCTCCTTTTCTATTTGCAATTGAAAATGACACCTCTGTTGAATCTGAGAACCGCATCCATGATCAATAAAAAACTTGAAATCTTTCGACGCGGCTACCGCGAAATTCCCTCTGATGTAAGAGGAACTGTTTGCTTCCTTTGTTTCTTTGTATTTGCCCTAATTTACATCTATTTCTCTCTTTTTGTTGTCTATTTCGTCTTAGCTCCCCTTCTTCCCCACTCTCACTCTATGCCCACCGTAGAACTGAACTCGGTTACGGTCAAATCGCTAAAAACTCAGTCCATTAATTTAATGGGAACATTCGACATTACCTTTGAAATCAACACTTTCAAGTGTGAAAATCACACTATTACTTATCATGATCTTGAGGTCAAGGTTTGGTCATATGGTAATGACAATATTACCCTCGCTGCGAGTCAGGTGTCACCATTTACTCAGGGAAGTGATAGTGTGACAAAAGTTAATGTTGTTTTAAAGGTGGCTGGTGGATTTAACTATGATAGTGATGTGGTGGAAAAGATTGCAGATGAGTTTGCTCTTGGATCTGTTAATTTTGGCGTGAGCTTAACTGGTTTTGTTCAATTTATAGATGAATCGTCTGTATTTTTTAGATTTGTGTGTAATCCAGTTGTTATTATGTTTCCTCCTAATAACCATGATGGCGTTTGGAAGAAGTTGATGTTTCCTTGCCCAAAATCTCATCGTAAATTCGTGATTTAGTCAAAATGTATATGTAATGACATAGCGTGCCATGATTTGTGTTTCATTCTTCTTTTTTTGAAAGAGTTTGTGTTTCATTCTTATCTCCTAATTAATATAATGATAAAACTTATGGGAATTATTTTAAATTTGTGTATGTTAATAGCATTATTTGGTGAGCTTTGTGGTGTTAAATTGGCTTAATAGTATGTTTGATGTTTAATTATTTCAAAGTATGATTATTAACTACATCATTGATCACTTTGGAGTTTGGGTGGTAGTAGTATAATGCTCGCAGGCGGATTTGCACTTGCTTAAAAAATGATTGCACATATATAGAGCTGATTTTGAGCTTGTTAGGTTTTCTGTCTCGTGTTTCAAAGGTTTATTTCTGGCATGATGTATAGTTTGTTGGTTAAAAATTTTAATTAAACAATAAAACTAAAAGATTGTAATTTAGGAATAAGATATGTTTTTTGGTTAATTTAGGAAAAAGATATGTAAAATAGTCAAATTAAAGATTGTAAGTGATTTAAGCAAATTAAAGTTAGTCTTAAAAATCGATCGTCTGTAAATCCATCATTTTTGCCATTTAACAAAATCTATAAAATTTAGTCAAAAAAAAATCTATAAAACCAAATGTGTTTTGTCTAATTTTCAAATTAAGTACTTGACATGTAAAATTGCTTTAAAAATCTATAAAATCAAATGTATTTTGTCTAATTTTCAAATTAAGTACATTTGACATGTAAAATTGCTTTTATTCATATTTTTAATTGAAGCAATTTTTTTCAATAGTACTTATTTAAAACATTCACTCCAAAAAATTTAGGGGGAAATTTGAATTTGCCAAAATGGCAGAGGACAAAAGTATATTAAACCCTTACATCACTTATTTATTCCGGGTGGCATCATAACGCTCGCATTGATTTTTCAGTTGTTTCAAAAATAATTTTTCATTGGGATGATTTTGAACTTGTTAGTTTAGTGTTGAGATGTGTTTCAAACGTTGCTTTGTGGCCGATGAAGTTTATTGGTCAATTATTTTAACGATTTTTTTATCATGTATAAATTTACACATGTTAAAAAGTTTAAAAGTAATAAATTTTTATTAAAAGTTGTGCAGTTTTTATATTAAATATATAACTTTTTAATAAACAATTGTTTTTTTTCATTAAAAATATACTACTTTTAGTTGCTTTAACATCTACAATATTGTACATTATATGTTAACACACATTTTTTTTACTGATCAAAAAAGACAAACATTTTTTTAATTTAAAAATGAAATTAAAAGTTGATAAATAATTCACTTAATAATTTTGAAATATAATTAATTATGTATATATAAGTAAATTAAATTGTTGTTTCAAAAAATAAAGTAAATTAAATTGTAGTAATTAACTTAAAACAAATATATCCATAATAAAATATAAGCAAAATTAGTCTAAAATAGTCATATGTATTTTGACTCAATTTTAACCCAAATACATTTGAATTTTTTTTTCTTTATATTTTGTAACAGATGGAATCATTTTCAACATTATTTACATCATTCACTACTCCTACATTAATGAGAGCACAAATACCAATTATAAGTCAAATTATTTTGTCCATTTGTAATTCAAGCAACGGATTGTTTGCATAAAATTCTGTTGCTATCTACAACTCCTTTTGGTTTTTTTTTTCTTCTGAAATAAAGAAAAACTATATTGGCAACTAGAAAGAAATCCCGCATATATACCAAAAAAAACTAGAAAGAAATCCCAAATATTTTTGAAGATGGAGGAAAAATACAAGATGAGTATTGCATATGAAGTATTAATCCTTCTTAGTTTATTTATAAATAAAAAATCATCACAAATAATTCTAATGTAAGAAAGAAAAAAAGTCATTACACTCAACTCTATTTATCTTGTTTGCAAAAATACTCCTCATTAACAAATTTGTTTTCGAAGATGTGAGTGCATTGTCCCAATTATGTAAGAATGTACTCCTTCCAGTCATTTTTAACAGTCACAATTGACCACACATATATCAATAATTATATTATAAAAAAAGTTATATTTAAAAAATATTCATCAAAACAATAAGTTGAGCATCTTATATGTTAATATTTGTTATCACATATTGATAAAAATATATGAACAAAGTAAGTTATATGAATAATATTCACTTATTTCAAACGACAAATGACAATTAAAAAAGAATTGAGGGACTATAATAACTATGATAGTAGTAAATGATATTTTTATGAATACAGTAGTACATCAACTAATTTAACTAGTTAAGCATTTACTCATCTGCTTTGTGATGATTTAGAAAGTTAGTTATCTTTTTTAAATTACTAGGAGATATTTATTGGCAATAATGGTAAAGAAAATTTGGTTATTAATTATAATTAACTTTATATATTTGATGGTGTCAAAAAACATTTAGGTTGTGGAAGTTAAGAAGTGGACCTATTAAGTAATGTCTATTGGTATAAGAATGAGTGAGATTAGAAGTAAGCTTATTAAGTAATGTCTTTTTTAATATATTTTATTGGTATTCTACTTATGTACGATATCTTTATTTTATAATTCATCTTTTATCAATTTCAAAGACCTGTTATTAATAATAATATATTTACCGTTAAAAGTAAATAGTAAAGGTTGCAATGGAATCAATAATATGTTGGAGGCTCAATTATTATTTTAGTCTCTTAACTTATTTTTTAATTTTGTTTAGGTCCCTTAATTATTAAAAGTTTTGTTTTGGTCTCTTAACTTATATTTTGATTTTAATTTGGTCATTTAATTATTAAAAATTTCATTTTGGTCTCTTAATTATTTTATTGGTTTTGTTTTGACCCTTAACTCTTTTTTCGTCAATTATTTTGGTCATTTTTTTCAAAGGACCAAAATGAAATCAAAAAAATAGTTAAAGGACTAAAATGAAACTAAAAAAATAAGTTAATAGACCAAAATGAAACTTTTAATAATTAAGAGACTAAAACGAAATCAAAAATTAAGTTAAGAGACTAAAATGATTTTTTTTTTACTAAAATGAAATTTTTAATAGTTAAGAAATCAAAACTAAACTAAAAAGTAAGTTAAACGACTAAATTGAGTAATTAAGCCTATGTTGAAAACTAAATCCAAGTAAGTTGTCTTCGCTTTCAAGTGATCGAAATTACCGACCATGAATATATCGATATGTCTTTCATTTTTGCTGACAAATTTACAAAAGAGTTTAATTGTTGTACACTGACAGTGTAAAACTTTTTTACACATGCATCCAATCAAAACACAACAAAATGCCACTTTTATAGGTTAGTTCCTAAAATATCTCCATAAATGCTTACATGGCATGATTTAATTGGATGCACGTGTAAAATAATTTTACACTGTCGGTGCATATAAATTAAATTCTTTACAATCATTGTGTTGTCAACCTCCTTTATAGTAACAATTTTTGCATTTGTATATTTTTTGCATTTCCATACTCGATTTTCCCTTGTTTTCCTAATAAAAAAACTAAAACACAAGTGTGTCTATATAATTTTTACTTTTTTTTTTTTGGTATGATATAATTTTTACATATTTATAATTAACTTACATAACTGTGTCAAAAAAAATAATTAAATAACATACTACAATATCAATAAAAAATCAAAATATTTTATAACGCACATATATAATATATATGCTAAAAAATAAAATCTCATAGTAACAAGAATTAATCAACTATGTTTGACCCATTTGAATTAGTAAGAAAATATTATATTAAACAAATAAATATTTTTTTTTGACCAAAAAACTTATAATTAATAAAAAAAATTGATTTTTTTTTAAAATTAATACAATATCACATTGAAAATAATAAAATAAGTGTTAATATTTATATATACAATTGATTTAATTTCATCCTTAAAAATAATTTTAAATCTAAGGAAATTTTGCAAAAAAAATATAAAAAATCTTCAATAAAATTAGACCCAAGTAGCAGGGAATCCAATCCAGTGGCCTCAACACCTGAAATTGGGCCAAAATAATCCAACTCTTAATGAATATGTTCATCTCAAGTTCACAACAAAGGAGGACCTCAGTTGATCTTCATCATGGACATGCTCATCACAATAAGAACGTCAGCTGATCCTCATTCAGTAATGAATGTGTTCTCCATGTTGACCACATGTTCATTATTACAACCGATGATGATGTCAGACGATTCTTATAAATTTATGGGCGTTCACACCATGTTGAAGAATTGCTCACCACATTGAATGCTAAGTTTTAACATGTTAGGTCTTTGATCCTCACCCAATAACACATGTGCCTGACACGTCAACCACAATAGATGAGCTTGCAACATTAGCTTAACAGATTAGGATGCACATATGTGGATATGTATAGTTGTCCAACAATCCACCCTCAGAATAAAGGAGACATGGACGACCTCGTTCACATTTGTCCGCTTAATTATTCTACAGTTACCAATGATTAAGGTTGAATACTCGTCAATTTGGTAACTGTGACTCCGCACTTTAGACTATATACTCCTCTCATGTAGAAGAACACACATAATTTTTTTAACTTGATATATATTTCAGTTTTGCATTAGTATGAAGTGTCTTGCATGTACAATCTCCTCTATAAACAAAACATTTATAGCATATTTTTAACTGAGCATTATTTCATTCTTCTGATCAGTTACGATCATCAATTTGATTTAATTAGTCAATGTAATTCTATATTTTCACAACTTTATTTTTTCTTTTAACCTTATTTTGATGTCATCACAACTTTCCATGTATATCACTTTTGAAAAGAAAATTGACTTTTTCTATGAAAATATGACTTTGTAATTAAGAACATTTATTAGTGAATGTACTACTAACATTTATCAGTCAACAAAAAAAAGTTGACTTTTAGATTTCTTTTACTATATATTGTGCAAATTCTACTTCTCTTCTTCACATCATCACATCACATTCAAACACATCCATGGCTTCCTATATCAATGAAAAATCCATTGCCCTCATGGTTTACAACATCAAGCGCATTCATTCCAGCATGAAATACATTTTTTACTACTCTATTTGCATTGTGTTCCTTTCATTTTGCCTCTGCATGCTCAACGGTTATGTTTTCAGACAATTACTGCACAGTTTACAACTTGATAACCCTCCTGTTCATCTTGACTCAGTCACCATCACTTCCCTCGAAACTGAGGGAGTTAATTTGACCGCCACATTTGATCTAACATTCATTTTTAATTCACCCAACAGCGACCCAGAACTAAATGTTTCGTACAATGATCTTGAGGTCATTGTTTGGTGGTCAGGAAAAGAGAACGTTACCCTTGCCAAGACGTTCTTGCCGCCGGTTACCAAAGTGGCCCACAACTTGACTATGATCAGACCTAAATTAAACATTTTCGACGAATTTAATAACCGAACTGATGTTATAAATGGAATTGCTGCTGAAAGAGATGGTGGGTTTGTGCACATTGGAGTGAGTATGTTTGGTGTGTCTTCAGTGAAGGATGGTGACTCAAAGGCAGTGAGATTTGACTTTGATCCTGTGGCTGTTGAGTTTCCACCTGGTTGTAATAATGGTACCTGGAAATGGTCAATCCCTAACCCTATATTTCCGTTCCAGCATATTGTTTTATAATCTAATAAAACTATGTAGTGGCAAGGTGTTATTTTTGTAGACCTATTTTTTTACTCACCTTGTTTCATTAATTAATTAAATAAAGTTTATATTTTGGTTATTAAAAATTGGTGTTCTTATTAGTTATGTTGTGTGGTATATTATTTGAAGTTTACTTCATGTTACATTGATGTTGGTGTATGTTATTGTTATGATATGGTACTTGGTTCGATCAAGTATATCCTCGATGAAAATGGAGTCTAGATATACTTTTGTGCAATGTAATAACTATGAATCTGGCTTCTTTTTGGTTTAATTCAACCTCAAAACCACCCCTCTAAAATCAACTTTGAAACAGGAAAGATTACTAAAGAAAAAAAATATATCAGAAATTGATGAAGATCTTCATGATTTTTATCTTCTTCTTTTGATTCTTCTTCATTATCTTTCTTAATTAAAAAATCTAATAAAATATGCCCTTAAATATCAATAATCTATATTATGTTCACCTCAAATCTTGTTCAACACAAAAATTAAAACCCATAAATTCTCAATAATTCTTAATCCTCTACTATTGCTTTTGGGGTTTGTGAAAAGTGGTTTTTGAGCTAGCTATATTTCACCTCTTTGAATCTGAATATTTTTCTTTTACGAAGTTTAATTTGTAGTGAATTTTTTACAATTATTTTCCTGTATTATGTTGCATTTTGTTTCATTGAAAAAAACTGAGAGCTGACATTGTGAATTTTTTTTTGTACATTGGTAAAACTAGGAAAAGAAAAAAACCCAAAACTAATAACGAGGATGAGACAACTTTAAAGCATCGGATAAAAGGATGCTCACCATATCTATCGGTGGGGATTTTCGAATGGTCAACTTATCATTTTTGGTTGAACCTAGCTTAGCCAGGAAATCAGCACTGAAGTTACCTTCTCTAAGAAAATGAGAAAGGTAAACTTCTGAATCCAATTGAAGAAGATCCTTGATGTTCGTGCGATAACCGCCACATAGCAATAAAACAAATTATAATCCTTAGAAATCATATTAATCACCGTTTGACAATTAGAATAACAAATACAATCGTAACCAAGGTCCTTTGCAATCTTAAAGCCATAGAAAACTGTCATAAGTTCACCAAAAGTGTTATTGGAAATACCCAAAAAGCCACTAAAACCAATAATCCAACTGACATTGTGAAATTTGTAATTTTGTGTTGGGAAGATTTTAGAAAATAAAATAAAATTATACGATGTGGCAACTACTTTAGTAATGTTTTAATAAAAATGAGAAAAATATTATAAATAAATAAGAGAAATTAGTAGCGAAAGTAAAAAAGACAAAGAACTAAAGTGTTACAAATAAATATGATAAATGATCAATTTGAAAAAAAAAAAATAAAGAATCAAAATATTACAAATAAATACGATAAATGACCAATTTGAAAATTAAAAGATAAAGACCAAACTGTTACAAATAAATAAATAAATGACTAATTTAAAAAGAAAAAAAAGATAAGTACCATTGTCATGCAAAGAAATACTACTTTTGGTTTAATTCAACCTCAAAACCACCCATCTAAAATCAACTAGAAATCGGTAAGTTTAATAACAAATACAAATTTTATAAAATTTAAGGTTTCATTAAAGGTTTATATATAAATAAATTTGATGTAATCGATATCTAAATAATGAGTACAAAAATTGAAGGGACATAGAGACCGATATGGAGATACAAAAGTTTAACTCTAAATGTAAGGAAAATTCACATAAACCCCAATACTAACTAAATATCAAACCAGAAATTGAACCCATCAATGTGATCTTCGAGTTATAGTTCAACCAGTTGAGTCGCTTTTAAATCGGTTGAACCTGATACTAATCAAATAAGGCTCAATGCTAATTAAAAAAAGAAACACCATTCAAAAAAAAAAGGGCAAAACTACATCAAGAGTTTTTCTTCATCTTATTTATTTGTAATGGGTCATTTTATCATCACGAACAGACATGAGTTAATCTTTTATCTTATTTTTTTCACACGGATCCTTTATTTTTATAAACATCAATCTACGAGTTAATTCTTTATCTTATACATTTGTAATATAAAGAAGAGTTTGAAACAAAAATACATGTGAATAGTTCGAAACATTTTGAGTATAGAAAAAGATTGGAGAAAACAAAAACAAAAAAAACACATTGACTTTTTTTAAGGCTTTAAATGTTCAACTAAGATTTTCTAATGCTCGTGTTATTAAAGAGTTTTTTTGAGAACCACCTATTATGGATTAGATCAAATGCAATTGTAATATATGGTGGTATTTTTAAAAACTTTGATGTTATTTTCTGTGGACCTTTAGTATTAATTTAGGAATTCAATTCTCTCTTTTTGCATAGTTGTTATGGATGCAATCTTAGCCCATCAAAACAATTGGAAACACCTTTGACTTGAGATACTATGTTGGTTCTAAAGGCTTTCAAATTTTAAAAGGTTTTTTCTATCACTCTAAGAAATAGATTGAAGAATAATATTTAATTGACTTCATTCATAAATTTTCTTGTTTCACGTATTTTTAGAAAAAGTAATTGTTGTGCCGATTCTTTGGTTAATATTGGTCTTTCTTTAACGGTTGACTCATTTTTTTCTTGGTGGAATATTTTTGAGGTGTACACTTTTTTTAGGTGTATATTTGAATGTAATTTGTTAGTGAAGATGGTGAACACAATAAAGACAAAGATGAATAAGATGAATGTTCATCATTATTTCTAGTTTCATGAAATATTTCAAACCATTCACATGTACTATATTTTTCTTTTGGTATGGATTCACATGTATTATTATAACAATTTCTTTAGAATACCACAAATAAATAAGATAAAAGATAAACTCATGCAAATTTATAAAGATAAATGACATCTGTGAGAAGAAAAAAAACAAAATAAATGATTAACTCATGCAACTTATTTTAAAAAAAGGTTTTTTCTAACCTATCCCTTCAAGATTTTTGGGTATTTACCTCCTCAGACATTCAATAATCTCAATAATATTTTAACCGGTATATATTCTTATAAAATACATCGTTGGATTGAAATTTTATATCATATACTACATCCGTTCCTTTTTATTTGTCGTTTTAGAAAAAAAAGATCAAAATAGGAGGATATATTTTTGCACCTTATTTTCCTAGTATGCCTTTTTTTAAAATATATCATATTTTTAATCCACCAATAAATTCTTTCTTTTTCACAAACATTATCTATTTTCAAAAAAATTGTAACAAACTTTATTTAAAAACAAACAAAATTTATATACAATAAAAAGGATTTTATTATTTCAACAAAAACAATTATACAAAATTTAGTCAATAAAATAAAAAAAGGAGGATATAATAGGCAAAATATAACCTAAATTGCTAAAACGACAAGTAAAAAGGAACAAATATTTTTTCTAAAACTACAAGTAAAAAGGAACGGATATAATAGATCATATGTGTAACATTTCAGACAAATCTAAAATCAAGTGATATATTATTGAGACACATCAAAATTAACGGTATGTGTGATTTTGGTTAACACCTTTAATTTTTATATGTCTCAATAGCATATTAAATGATTATAGATTGTCTGAAACTTTATACAAATGATCTACATGATATAAAATTTCAAACTAACAGTATATTTTATAAAAATTATATCAATTAAAATATTACTGAGTGGTATAAGGGTAAATACCTTTAAATCTTGAAGGGGTACACAAGTTGTCACCGAAACAAAAACATAGCAAAATATATTTTAAATTATTATATTTTAATCATTTTTTAATAAATATGTTTTTTATATTGTCTCTTACTATAATTTAAAAAAAAAGAGTTTTAATTGTTAATAAATAAAATAGCAAGAGCATCTTCCCAAATAAATAAAAGAACCAAAAAAAATACGAAAGCGACATAAGATATGAACATTTTGGTGTTGAAGAAATCCTCCTTCCTTGTCATCTTCGCTCTGATTATCATCGCCATGGCAGATTCAGCACCCAAATCCGTCGATTCCGCTTCTTCTTCTGCGGTTCACATCATCTACACCGAGAAGCCACTGGAAGAGGAACCCGAGACTTATCACATCCGTACCCTCACTGCAGTTCTTGGCAGGTAACAAGTCACTTTATTAACTAAATTCGTGATTTTGGTTATGCTTTTCGTAAAATTGATGCAAAAGGGTCTTTGATTTTTATGTTGTTTGGTATCAAAATTACGAAGATTTTCAGAATTAATTAGTTTCTTATGCTGAGAATGGATTCTAGAAAACCCAGGGGGTGCGATTGAGCGATTGAGGCTCATCCTCCCTTGACCAAGTGTCCAGGATTCAATCCTCGCCTTGGGTACGTAGCAATTTTAAATCTCTATGTCAGTTGTCCCACCCTTTGAGGTGTCTCTATGTCACTGCGTTTGGTGGTGGATACCTGGTCTTGACCAAAAGAATGGATTCTAGAATGACCAACTCAATTTGATTAATGTAATTATTATTGCAGTGAGGAGGCTGCAAAGGATGCTTTGTTGTATAGTTATAAGTCTGCAGCTAGTGGTTTCTCTGCTAAGCTTACTCCTGAACAAGTTGATCAAATTTCAAGTAAGTTACTTTTTTTCAATTCTCATTTTCTATGTTTTTTGAAGTTACTAATGTAACACAATTTTTGAAAAGCTAACCAAGACTTTATTACTATTATTAATGTTTGTGTTCCAGATATTTTTTTGGGTTATGATTTGCAGTAATTTTGTACTTGTAGAGTTGTAGTTTTGATGTTAAATATTTGTGTTTGTGTTTTGTTAAATGCTGTTGGCTTCGCAGTATGTATAGTAGGGTGGATAGTTAGAGCACTATTGAGTTTTTATCTGTACCCACGTGTCAGTGTTAGTGTTTCATAGCTGTGCATCTGTTTTCACGAAAATGCACTTTGCACACTATAGATTCCTCTGCCTTCTGAGAGTTATTGCATTGCGATTATACCAATCAGATTCTGAAGGTTATAAGATGACTCCTGCAAGAACTTGGTGTGTGTGTGTGTGAGTTATAGCTTTATTGGTATCTGTGTTAGCTGCCATGGCAGCGTCATGGTGGATTTTTCGCCAACTGTCATGGTCAATTTGTGAAGGATGGTGGCAAGCAGGCACCATGCTGTTTCATGGAATAGCTGCTTAAAACAGCAGAGCTTTGATCTTTCACCATGGTCCGCTATCCATAGTCGATAACACTATCTGACCTCGTTGTTATTGTGTCTTGGGGAAGATCAAGGGAAAGGTTCAGTTATTAATCTTTTAGAATCAAAAACCGTTAATAAGTTTTTTACTAAGAGTGACATATATGATATATGACTCTGGTCTGGTGATTGGTGAATTTAGGGCACGTGTTTATCATTAGTCAGTTACGGTTTAGATAATATCCATATACTTTTCTTTCCATTTATCTTCGTTGTTTGAGAACGTTCAAAATTGCAGGCCAATGAACAGTGTTTGTTAGTAATCACAATGTTCTAACTTCTAGCAACTTATTTTACTCTTGTAAAGAAAAAATCCTTGTTTTTGGCTCTATCGTAAGGTTAATGTCACATCAGTACACGTAATTCAGTTGAACATGAGACTATTTCTTCTGATTTTCCGATTTTGGTAAACGCGCTTCCCATATTTATAATTAACGTTGGATGTTTTTAACTTGCAGAACAACCAGGGGTTCTTCAAGTTGTTCCAAGCCAGACACTTCAGCTCCATTCAGGACCAAATAAGCTGAACTAGAGATTCTATCTTGTATAAACTCACTGACAAATATTATGTGCACCATGTATGTATAAACAAGTTTGGCTCAAACTGCGCTTATATCAATAATAATGTGGGTTTATGAAATCAATTTGAATGATATTAAGGACAAAAGTCCTTACTCCTTACTCCTTAGGTTGTTAAAAGGCAGAAAATTCTGGTGTGTAACACCAGGAGAAAGTCTTGATAAGAACACTAAGAAAAGTGTGAGCACTAATTTAATTACTTGAAGGAAAGTATTTCTATAAATAGCTTTGAAATGCAATTAATTACTTCAAGGAAAGTCTTTCTATTAATAGCTTTGAAATGCAAAAGATCCCAAATATTGGCCTCATTTGTTTAAGATTTTTTTAATAGAAAAATCACCTTATATTTGTGTTTAAATCAGATTTTTTTAAAAAAATTTATAGTAAAAAATAAAAAAAAATTCTTCAAAATGAAGAGCTTTTTTCAAAATCTATTTTTTTAAACATTACATATCATGTGTAAAGTGAAATCAATGGAAGGAAAATAAATTTTTATGATTGTAAACAAACGAAAAGTAACTTTAAAATTTCTTCATAATCTCTAAATATTTTTAACAAACAAATCATTTTTTTTAAAGTTTAAATAAACGCACCCATAATTCCTATAAATACTCATAGGGAAAAAAATTATTAACTTCTCACACACACTAACAAAATTAGCTATAATAGCATAATCTAACTAACAAATTAGAAAAGCTTTCAAATATGTGCAAGAATATCCATAGATGAATGCTTATGTATTATGTAGGAATTGGAGTTTGAATTGTGATAGAGAGACAAAAAAAATTGCATTTAGATTTTAGACCTAAAATTTAAACTATAGTTAATTAAAAATGAAGTAACCTAGACCAAAAAAATGAACAGACCCAAACAAAATGAATTGAAAATGCAGTGACTGAGTGGTTAATTCGACCACAAATAAATTGTTCAAGAAAATACTCATCAATCAATGTTATATAAGTCTGCAAAAAAATATATCAATGTCACATTAAGTTGGATAGGTGCTAAACAAATTTAAGCGAAATTGCAGTGATCAATGATCATGACTGATTAATTCCACCACAAAAATATATTACTCAAGAAAATACTCACCAAACAATATTATTACTTATTAAGTTATTACATATTAATAAAGTTGTACATATTCTTAGTACCAAAAAGAAGTTGTACATATTCTACATAAGAAGAATTGAGCCCCTTAAACAAATGATAAAAGATTCGGAGATTAATTATCGACGGTAGAAATTTCGTACATATGTCATAGCAGGGGCGGATATACCGCCCGGTCTGCCTGAGCAATAGCCCGGGTTCGGCCGAATTTTTTTGATGTTTTAGGAGTTAATTTAAGGTAAAATTAATATTTTTAGCGATTAAATCAAGGCAAAATTGAGATTTTTTGTTCATAACTGATATTTTTAATTACAAACCAAGTTTTTTGGTGTTGTAGGGGTTAGTTTAGAGTAAAATTGAGTTTTTTTTTTTCGAAAATTGAAATTTTTCATTACAAAATAGAGATTTTTATTTAAGTTTAAGATTTTGCCCAAATTTTATAAATTGTCTGGTTCGCCACTATGTCATCATAACCCTAAAAAAAGGTTGTACATTATCACGATAAAACAAATATAAAACTGCAGTGTCTGAGTGATTAATTCGACCAAAAATTAACTATTAAAAGAAAATACTCACCAATCATCAACATTATATATTAAAGTTGGACAGGCCCTGATATAAAAAAAAATAATAAGTGGGACTGGCCATTTGTATGGTATAATAAGCATTGATTCATGATTCATAGATTCGATCAATATTGAATATGTTATATATAGAAGTTTATGTGTTAACTTGTTGAGAGCTTCAAAATAAGCTCATTCATAATCACTAATGGAGCAAAAAGTATTTTCTTCTCTGCTTGTTTACAAACATTTCAAGCCACATTTGGTCATGGTATTAGGCCAGTTGGGGTATACCTTGTTATATTTTGTCACTGAAGCTTCCTTCAATCGTGGAATGAGTCCTTTCGTGTATGTTACCTATCGCCATGTTGTCGCTGGCTTTGTCATGTTTCCTTTTGCATACTTTCTAGAGAGGTACATATATATATACATTAAACTCCTTTTCAAATTCGTCCGAGTTCTTAGTTTGTCTTTGGTGTGAGAGCGCTTCAGAATGATAATTCTGAACAAAATTGATTTTGTAAAATTAATTTAGCATGATGGTCTACATTTGCATGATTCAATTCATGGAAGCTTTAATGAGTGTACATCAATGTTTGTTTGTGCTATCTTAATCCATCTCTAGCTAGTTGCATTTAAATGTTTAGCATATACTCTTTGAATTTAGTATTATCATAGATGCATGATAGAACATTCATCTATCAATTATCTGATGACAATTATTTTTCTTGCAGAAATGTAAGACCAAAGCTCACATTTTCCCTTTTTATGGAATTTTTTGTGCTTTCAATTTTAGGGTAAGGACAAATTAATAAAAAAACAATGAATAGTATTTCACTTTATACAATTAGAAGCATGAAAACATAATTTTTAAAAATTAAAATTGCAGGATCAGTTTGACTCTGAATATGTACTTTGCAAGCTTGAAGTACACTTCTCCAACCTTTATTTCTTCCATGGTCAACAGCATAGCTGCCCTTACCTTCATTATTGCAGTGGCACTAAGGTTTGAGGTTCTTGATCTTGGAAATCCTCATGGTATAGCAAAAGTACTTGGTACCATAATCTCCTTAGCCGGTGTTATGACAATGACACTATACAAAGGACCTATTATGAGCAATTTGTGGCATCCTCTAATTAATATTCAACCAATAAGTGCTTCTGTCAATGCAAAGAGCGAGTTAAAGGGTTCACTTCTTACAGTTTTATGCTGCCTTACATGGTCTATATCGTTCATTATGCAGGTTCTTACCTTACTTAACTCATCTTTATTTTGTAAATACCTATCAAGTACGGACATAGACAGACATCAAACATGATATGAACGCTGACACGTTAGCATGGATAATTTTTTTGAAAAAGTGATATAATTCAATGTATTTATAAGTGTCGGTGTCCGACAAGTCGCATGTCCATGCTTCATAGGTAAAGGAATTGGTTAAGGATTCAAAAAATGCATTAAAACTCTAATATCTTGGTTGTAATTGGAAATTCAGGCATCAACTCTAAAAAGATACCCTGCTCAATTATCACTCACTACATGGATGTGCTTTATTGGAGCAGCACAATCAGCTGTTTTCACAGTGATAGCAGAACATAATAACCCTTCAGCATGGATTATAGGACTCAACATTGAATTGTGGTCTACAATATATGGGGTTAAGTATAATAAATAATCAGCTCATAATAAATAGTGCATGGTTTTTGTAAAGTACTACAAAATCTAGAGTTCTAACGTTATCGATCATTAATGACAGGGAATCGTTGTTAGCGGATTGTTAACGTATATTCAACTGTGGTGCACCGAGAAAAAAGGACCAGTTTTCGTCACATTGTTTAACCCTCTTAGTACCATATTTGTGGCAATTCTGGCATACTCTGTCCTTGGTGAACAGCTTTATCTGGGCAGGTAACATGTAATGACTCAATTCTTTTCACAATAACAAACCAATGAGTTAGGGACAATTATAGTTCTGAAATTTTTCTTTCTCATAAAATTTTCAGCATCATAGGTGCATTTATTGTCATCATCGGTATGTACATGTTGCTGTGGGGGAAAGAATACGACACAGCGGTTGATTCAAGAATCAAGACCAAAGGTAAATTGGAGTGCTATAGTGAAGACCCAGAATGCAGAATATAGTAAGAAAGGTAGAGGTGTACTACATCTCAGTGAGAGCATTGGATAAAATTTGTACACCATGAGGATGAGGATTTGTAGGTGGTTTATTTTGGCTATACATTTTGTGCAAAACTAAACATTTGTTTAGTTTTGATTATTCATGCAAATTGCAATTAAAAACATGAAATTAAATCAAGAATAGTTATACTTACCAAGAAGTACAACCAGTAGTAAAAATAAGATAGCTGATTATCATAATGTGCAGTTCATAACTCATTATACACCACAAAGTATAGAAATAACAATAAGGTACGATAGAGAAAGCAAACCACAGCTTGCTAAAAGGCCATATTGAATTGCCGGGATTAGTATCATGAGCACTATACACGGTGAGTACTTGAATATGTTGGAGCAAAACTAAAAACAGGGCACGGATGAGTACTGAGTGGACTTTATGATAACAGAAGATAGCAATGGTGTGGTTCAATGTAGGTTAGGACGGTTGAAGGAGACAGCGGTGAATGGTGGATGTGTTCTAGGTGGTGTAGTCACTCGCTTGTCTTTGGCGTGAGATGGGTAAGTATGGTGATGGTCCTTCTCTTGGTGCTTCAGTCATATTCGATCTACATATTGAAACTCTAGCTTGTGGGTAGCTTGAGTTTTTGAATGGTTTGTTAAGATGTTCAAAGGGATATTTTTATTGAAAAGTAATTCTTTCTAAAAATCAATAATTAAAAAAAAAAACAAAAACAAGCGGTTTAAACTACTACATAAAAAACAGCTTCCATGCTTCAAATAGGAAGAACACACAACATAACATAGCAGCTGATAAATTATTTCAAAACAAAACATAGCAGCTGCTAACACATATCAAAAGTACCCCCAACATGTTTGGTTTACATATTTTTGTAACTAGACTCTATCTAAATGCTCGATAGAACAAACCCAAAAAAAAACAGAGAAAGAAAGAAGGAATAATTAGAACACCTGAAAGGCCCCGCTTCAAAAGTTTTAGAACACGATAAAATAAATTTTCATCTTCGCTTTTGAAGCTTGGCATCTTCTACTCTTTACAAACGACTGAGTCAGGAAATACTTGGAGATATTACTGTTTGGCTCTTTTAGAGTCACCCTTCTTAGACTTTTGTGTTCCAGATTTTCTCTTGGAGGTGACACTGTTAGCCACAGTAGGAGGGGTAGACTGAGTTGCCACATGATGCCCATGAACCATAGCAGGGAACCCAGCAGCAGGGATTCTGCAATATGAATATGATCAATATTTGTAAATAAATGATAATCCAATTAATACCAAAAACATAAATAATCCAATTAACATGCATGAACTCCACTAGAGTAGCTTCATAAAAACTAAATAACTAGCTATGATTGACCAGTGAGATGGTGAAATATTATGGCATGAATGAGATAAAGTAAGAGAGGAGAAGGGCAGACGCTGTTATGTTGTTCTTTTAATTGAAAAAAATCCTAAAATGGTCTGCTACTACGTGTCTTATAGAGGCCGGGGGGCACTTCGCTACAGGCCTACAGCGTGCTATTGATATCATTGCTAAATATAAAATGAATTTACCCAGTACTTCTGTTCTGAAAAATCCACTAAAATACCTACATGCGTTTTTAACTTCTGATCCACAGAACACTAAGAAGAACAGAAGGAATACTTTGAGGGTGAAAAAAAGCTTATTATCCCTAAATGGTTCAATTTCAGAAACCCGTATTAGAAAATTCAAGTTAACATAATTTGTTGTTTAGTCATTGAAGATTAAAGTTATAACTTGGAAAACTATTACTATAAAGTTAGAACTGTAGAGCATTAGCACAAGATCATGCATTCAAGAAAATAAGTTTAGGCCAATTAAACAGCCACACCATGCAAATAATGAAACCAGATCAATCAATCAAAGTCACTGTTATCTTCTACTTCTACCCAACAAATTACACTAACCAAAATAAAATACCAACGAAAATAGGAAAAGAGGCTGAGAAAATATGATTTGAAATTGCAAGTCATACCCATTACGAGCACAGCAGACTCCTGCATGGTCATGGGAGCACCAAATGCACCACGGGATTGTAAACAAAGCCGCAAAGCATGGTTCTCAGCGTAGCAGCACTGGAGCAAATGCTCCAGTCTTCTGCATTCCCCTTCAAAATACCTACTCTTTGTCTCAAGGTTTTTCACATACATCTTCTTCCTTTCTCTTGATTTCACAGCCGCATCCCTGTTCCTCATCTGCCTGAAAATCAGATACCAAAAACATCTCTTTACAACCATAATCATCACATGTCAGACCCATCAAATTCTGTTTCAGAAGATATATTAACAAAAAAATAATAAATAAAACAAACAACTAAGCCTTATTCCATTAACTACTAACCAAAGCTCACGTGTATGAAACTATGAACAAGTAAATTTGGTTTAACTCTATCAAATATTTTTTGTGAATCACATATTGTAAATACAATTCAAAATGAAACTTTTGATTTCATTTTCACCATTAGTTTCCGGCACATAGCCAACTAATCCAATTTCGTGTCAGAGCTAGAAAATTTATAAAGCCCGAGCAAAATCTCAATTTTAAACCAAAATCTCAGTTTAACACTGAAAAATTAAAGTTTTGAACAAAAAATCTCAATTTTGCCCTAAATTAAGTCCTAAAAATCTCTGTTTTGACCTAAACTAACCCTAAAAATACCAAATTTTTTTGCCGGAGCCCGAGCATGCCTGCTCTAAAACGGCCATTGCGGTGAAAGTTTAGTGACATCAAGTAAGAAAAAAAAAATCATGATTCTAATAAACAAATTAATATGCGTGGCGTCTAAACACTAATATCACAAACCCTAATTACAAATAATTTCTAATAAATAAACAAAATATCTCAAAATTGTTTACATAAGCATTTCTTATACCTAATTTGCTTCTTTGACACAGACTCATCAGGAACCTCATCAGGAGTTAATGGATCAACTCTATCTTTATCTTTATCCTTATCCTTATCTTTATCGTCAGAAGGAACCACCGAACCTTCCTCCGACTCGGATTGAGGGAGCGGCGGATCAACGAGAATCTCCGCCAGAAGCTTATCATAGTCAGACTCATCCGACAACGCAATTCCTTCGACGTGATCGTCGGAATCAGTCATGAGCAAATTCTCAATCTCCGATAAAGAGGGATTTGGCGACGGAGTGTCACCGATGGAAACAGGAGGAATATTTTCATCCTGAAAAAAATCGACGAGTTCGTCAAATTTTGGTAACTGATCGAAGAAACATTCCCAATCGTTTTCTGTTAGATCCATGGAATGAATGGAAGAAGATGATAGTGAAATTTTTTATTTGAATAGGATATCTTCTGCGCGCAACTGCAGAGACTAACGAAGGTGATGCATGGAAGATAAATATTAGTAGTAGAAGATGAAGGTGAAACCGTGAAAGCGGTTATGAAGGTGTTTCTGTTGAGTCTTGGTGATTAAGGAAAGAGTGAAAAATAGAAAAAGAATAAAAAGTTGCTGAAAATAATGAACCGCGTAAGATGTTTTATGAATAGATTTGTAGGCGTCATTTGACCAATGGGATTGCATCAATTGTACACGTCGCCCTCATACTTTTATTTTAATTTATTTTAATTTTATATTTTGTAAGAATTTTATTTTATTTTGGCAATAAATCTTCTCAGAATATTATGACTTATGGCATGTTCCTTTTTACTTGTCGTTTTAGAAAAAAAGACCAAAATACGAGGGTATATTTTTGCACCTTATTTTTCTAACATGTCCTTATTTTAAAATATATCATATTTTTAATCCACCAATAAATTTCTTCTTTTTCACAAACATTATCTATTTTCAAACAAATTGTAACAAACTTTATTTAAAAACAAACAAAATTTGTATACAATATAAAAGATTTCATTGTTTCAACAAAAACAATTATACAAAATTTAGTCAATAAAATAAAATAAGAAGGAGAATATAATATGCAATATATAACCTAAATTGCTAAAACGACAAGTAAAAAGGAACGAATATTTTTTTCTAAAACGACAAGTAAAAAGGAACGGATGTAATATATTGACAAAATTACACATTTTTTATTAAAATCTTAAATTATTCTCGTTGGAATATTAAAAATTTAAGTTTAATTTTCTTGACAAACAAACAAAAAAAATTTAGGTTTTATACTCATTAGATTTTATTTTTGGTTATATATATATATATATATATATATATATATATATATCCATTATTAATCTTTATTTGTTTTTTTGGTTAAGGATTAAAAAGTAAATTAATTATTCCCTCCCCTCCACTCCCCTCGTTAAAAATTTGAACCAAACATAAATATTTAAAATATTTTCTCCCCTCAAAAAAACCTGAACCAATCAAGGCCTTATGAGGTTGTTTTTTAATTCATCGGTCTCAAATTATATGAAAAAAAATTACACTTATTAAAAAAATTAAAACATGAGAATTTCGAGTATGATTTTGTGAATTTTTTTAAATAAATTGTAGTGAAAGATGTAAAAATCATTTTTTTTTTGTTGTTTATTGAAAAAGAATATTTTTGAAAATGTTTTTTCTATTATAATTTAGAAAAAACTTTTTTTCCTTGTAATTTGGGACGAAGAAAGTAGATTATAGTCTTTTTTTAATTACTTTTTTATAAAAATAATTAAGAAAGTGAGAAAGAGAAATGCTAAGAACACACTTTTTCAACACACTCCAATTAAAATTTGCCACATCATTCCACTTCTCCTTTTATTTTAATTCTTTTTTTATTAATAAGTAAATGAATAAGAAAAAAGAGTGATGCGGCAAATTTTAATTGGAATGTGTTAAAAAAGTGTGTTGAAGAGTGTGTTCCTACTTCCTAGCATTTCTCAAGTGAGAAATGATTAAAAAAGTAATATATTTTTCATTTTACTTTTTTTTTTCAATTGTAGTTTTTTCTACTAAATTCAGCAAAATAACCAAGTAACGTCATATTTGCTTGATAAATAATTTGTATAAAATCTTATTTAAGCTCTTGACTTCAAGGTTGAAAAGAGTATTGGGCAAGTTAATCTCACCAGTTCAATTAGTTTTTTACTAAATCGTCATATCCTAGATGATTTGTTTGTGGTTAATAAACTCCTGGACTTGGCAAAAAGGAGAAAAGATCATTGCTTGATATTTAAAGTGGGTTGAGATGGCTTATGACATGGTTGGAACTTTTTTTGGATTATATGATGGTTCGTATGACTTTTACATCTGTGGTGTAATTGGATTCAGGCTTGTTTTTTGGCTAAATTGCAGTTTTGGCCCCCTAAGTTTCGTAATTGTGCAATTTTGACCCCCCAAGTTTTAAACGAGCGATTTTAACCCTCCATGTTTCCTAATTGTGCAATTTTGATCCCTTAAGTTTCAAATGAGCGAATTTAACCCCCCAAGTTTGCCCCCTTTTGCAAATTTCACGACCCTTTACTAGTTTGATCAAAAGTTTCCTTACATAGAATTTTTTTTCCAATATAAAAGTTTAGAATTAATAAACAATAATAAAAGTTTGTGCAAATGTATCATATGCAAATCATATGGTCATTCATTCATAATTCAAAATATTTCAAATTCAAAATATTCAAACATAATATAGAAGGACATATGTCTAACAGTAAATTGTTGACATATGTTAAATGATATCTATGTTCTTGCCGAATCAAAATAAACTCCAAACCAAAAATTACAAAATAGATAAACACATAAACATATAACTAAGATTTGTTTGTTGATTGTTGTGTGCCCATTACATCTTCATTTTTCTTTTTTCTTCCCCTTTTGGCTCCTCCTTTTTTTGCATTTGTAGTAGTTGTCTGACTTTGTGCTGGCTGACCTTGTTCACCAAATTGTACACTAAGTTCAGCGGTTTGACCATCAATTTGTGAGACACTTTGAGATTCTTGAACTTGTGATACAATTGTCTTAGATTGTGCTTCTGGATGTTGGATAGACGTGTTTGACTACAAAAAACAAATATCACAAATTAATAATGGGATAAACATAACAATTTTTTATCACATTTTATACAAACCTGAGATTACCTTGTTTCCACCTATTGGTATAAGCCTATCAGCCGCTGTCTTTCCCTTGCAAGATCTTTTATTGTGTCCCGCTACCTTACATCTAGTACATGTCACAGTCCCTGGAGCTTTCTTCATTCTTTTGGGATTTGTTGGCTCATCATTTGTCTTTCTTCTAGCTTTTTTTGGTCTTCCTGGTGCCCTCCTAACATATGGAGGTTGAATTGGCAGCCCTTGAACATTTGGCCACAATTTAGGTCCATTGTTAGGCAAAATAATGTTGTTGTAACAGTCCACAAATGTTGTTTTCCTGTATAACAAAACCAATTAAAGAATAAACTACATTAAATCATTGAAAATATGCATTTTTTCATAATTGAAGGCTTTAGATACAAGAACCATACATGTACCAGTGAGCAACAAATTCCTCTAGTTTGATGTTATTAAACCACAAACAACATATAGCATGCACACACGGTATTCCAGATAATTCCCACCTCCTACAAGCACATGTCTTATCTTTTAAGTTGACCACATATTGATCTATGCCGTTAGACACAGCAAATATAGATTGGTTCAAGTCTCCGGACCACATAGGAGTCCACCTGTCAGCATATTTCTTAGACTTCTCAAATGTCTTTTGTATTATAGGACATATCTCTCCCTCATACCTCAACATGTAGTCTCTAAGTCTAACTATCCTACTAGTCATGTAGTATTTCAAACCCTCTACAAGAGATATTATAGGTTTGTCCCTATATTCCAAAATAGCCTTATTAAAAGCCTCACACATATTATTGACTTGCAAGTCACATTGTGTGTGAGTACTATAAGCTGACCTGGACCACATAGATGGAGGAATCTGGGATATATCCTTCCACGCCTCTTCATTCAGTTTCTTCATATTCTCCATTGCCTTTTCCCACTCAGGGACTGTGCAAGCTCTTGCAGCACTCCATATAGACTGTTTCATTTCCTCACCTGGATACTTCTTCCTCCAATTGCCATAAAGATGTTTAACACATAACCTATGTTCCACATTAGCATCAACTGACTTCAAGGTATCAACCAATCCCTTTTGAATATAATAAAAAAATCATTAAATTAATTTTTTAACTAAAAAACAGTATAACCATAATAATAATAATAATAATACAACAAATATCATTAATTTAGAGGTACCTTTTGTTGGTCTGAGATGAAAGACCATCTTTTATGCATGATGCTATTGAGGTCTTCCAAAAGTAATTGCACAAACCACGACCATGAATCCTTAGTTTCAGCCTCAACAATTGCAAAAGCAATTGGACACATTTGATTATTTCCATCTTTCCCAATAGCAGAAAGTAATTGACCTCCATACAGTCCTTTTAAAAAACAACCATCCAATCCAATTAGAGGCCTACAACAAGTAACAAACGCTGTTTTGCAAGCCTTGAAGCACACATACATTCTTGAAAATACAGGGCCCTCCACACCCACTTCACTCTTGATTATAATTGTGCTTCCTGGATTACTTCTTATCAGTTCTTCTCCATAACTCCTCAAATGCCTATATTGCTCTATACAGCCTCCTTCAATCATTTTTAAGGCTTTTGTTTTAGCTCTATAAACTTGATGTCTACTAAGCATCACACTCCACCTAGTTCTAGCTTCATCTTGCAATGCTCTAATTTTCATATTTGGTGTATGTCTCAACATGCTCACAAACCCCTTTGCTAACCATTTGGTTTTTGCTTGCCTGTTCTTGGCAGTCGTACGACATGTGTGTATTTTGTCTAGACTAACAACTTGGTAAAAATTCTTGTGAGTAGACTTACTAACTCTCATATAAAAAGGACATCCTTTCATACACTTAACAATAATCCTATTTTTCTCATTTTTTTTCATATAGACATTTTTCTTAGAAAATAAAGCATAATCTTTGATAGCATTTCTAACAAGTTCAACTGTAGCAAATGTTTGTTCTAACTCAAAATTTATTGTTTCACCACCTTCTTTAAACTTTGGATATTTAGTCTTAATAACATCTTCATCACTAGCTTCATCTGGTGTTTCTAATTCTTCAGTGTCTTCATCTTCATTTACAAAGTCTTCAAATGTAGCTTCCACAATCTCCCCACCTTGGCTTACACTAGCATTGATTTGAGTTGGATCTTGAGTTAAATCTGGTAGTATATTTGTCCAGCTCCAATCTTCATCATAATCACTTTCTTCAATTTCCAACTCTTCACTATTGACATCAACTTGATCATCTACTTCAACATCATCTTCTAATTCAGTATCATCATCATACTCCTCACTACCTTCCTCACCTAAACCATCTTCTGATGCACCCTTACATTCTTCAACTATATTCTCAACCAATTCAGCAGAGTATGGTTCAAAATTTTCCAGAAATATATCACCCTTATGCACCTTAGCAGTTGGCCTAAATGGAAGAATACAAACAATAAATATTCCTAGAGTTAACACTATATAATGGAAACAATATTAAAAGATCGAGGATGAACATGTCATTGACCCACCTACTTTACTCAATATTCTATCCAACTAAGAATAAGACAATTTTTTTTGTTTGAAAACAACAACATATAAAATAGTACAAAGGTACCACGAGACAAAAAAGAATCAAGAAACAAAGTAACACCTATCTAGAACAAAAATGTCACAAAGGAGAAGGCAAATTACTTTGACATAGATGTGTTGAGGATTGCATTTCCGTTCCATCTAGAACCATTGAACGCCATTAACGTGATGCTTCGTTTTTCTTGTTCTTCTGTATTGTCTTCTTTAGGTTTTTTACGTGATAATTTTGATTAGAAAAACCCTAATATCTCAATGCTATATAGAGATTTTTTTTTTGACAAAAAAATAATAATATCTTCCTTTTAAATATTTGTAAAAAAAAAAGTATAAATAGTGAAGGGTTATGAAATTGCACAATTAAAAACATGGAGGGTTAAAATCGCTCGTTTAAAATTTGGGGGATCAAAATTGCACAATTACAAAACTTGGGGGGCCAAAACTGCAATTTAGCCTTGTTTTTTCAAAGTTATATCTCAATGTTGGTTAATGGCAGTCCGAGAAAGGATTTTATTGTTGGTAGATTGTTATTTGTCGTTTAAAAAAAGAAAAAAAGATTGTTTCAAATTATTTATCATTTTGATAATTTAAGATTATATTTTATCTATTATGTCCTCCTTCCTATTTTTTTTATTGACTAAATTTTATATAATCTTTTTATTGTATCTATTTGTTTTACTAAAATTCTTCAAATAATCTTTTTATTGTTTTTGTTTTGTTCCTGTTTTTTGGAAAGAGAAAGGGTGTGCAAAAAAATAGAAATTTATTGTTCGATTAAAATTAGAGTATATTATATTCAAAAAAAAATTATTATGATATAATAGAAAGTCAAGGTGCAAAAATATACTTTCTTAATTTGATGTTAGCATTCTAAATTGACAAATAAAAAGGAACAGATGGAGTGGTATTTTTTTGGTACATAGACAAAATGACAAAACTCACACCCGCAAAGTGGAGTAACTGAAGTTTGAACCTAAATCATATACATCCGATCTAACAATTTAATTATTTTATGCCAATTGAGCTATAACTTTTGGCCCAAAGTATTAGTATTTTAACTATCCATATAAAATTAAAAAACTAATAATTCAAATTAAAATTTTCATTGCATTTTATAGATTGTATTTGTAAGAGTGTTTTATTCACCAAAAAATGGGTACGTGTGTTTTTAGTGAATAGGAAGAACGTTAGATTTATAAGAGAGAAAATTCATGAACTTAATGCCTTAAAGTTTTTGGTGTAGATGTGACGTATCTTTCTTGTGGTTCTGAAGTATTGATTTATTGTTTCTACCGACGCTCCTCGTGACCGACAAAACTTAGATGCATTTCTTTATGTACTTTTTGTATTGTTCTTAATATAAAGTTTACTTTTGTATTTATAACAAACTTTGAGAAAATTATGAATTTGGAGAAATGCTAGTTTGTTATATTAAGAATCATACAAAAAATATCTAAAGAAATATTTTGTTATATTATTAAATCAAAATTTCATGTTCATACTTCATATCTTTTAAGAGACCTCAACTCATTCTCTATTTTTGCTCAAAACCTTATTTGTGTGTGTCATCCTTGCTCAAAAACTCATTTGAACTTTGAAGCATGTATCAAACCAAAAAAATTATTTTTATTCTTGAAAAACAAAATTATTTTGATTCAATGAAAATTTTAGCCCATGCAAGGCACGGGTATACACACCAATATTGATAAATTTTTATTACAAGCTTAGTTCTATGTTATTTTAATATATAAATTACATCTTTTAATTAAATATAATTGTGATACAAATAAAAAATTAAAATAATAATTGTCATATACAAAAAATACCTCCATACCAAAAAATATACAAAAATACCTAAAAAAATGGACTTAAATTTTGTTATATTATTAAATCAAAATTTCACGTTCAAATTTCATGTATATCTCTTTAAGAGAGTTCAACTCATTCTCTATTTTTCTCAAAAACTTATTTGATATTACTATTTGCTCATTTTTTTTTTGTGAATCATTTGCGTTTAATTTAAAATATGAAGTATAAAACAAAAGAAATTATCTTTATTCTTCGAAAATAAAACTATTTTGATTCAACGAAAATTTAGCCCGTGCCTTGCACGAGTATACACATTAGTATTGATAAATTTTTATAACACGCAAAGTTCTCCGTTATTTTATTTTTTATATAAATTACATATTTTAATTAAATATAATCACTTCAAAAAAAATTTAAATATAATTATGATACCAATAAAAAATTAAAATAATAATTGTCATATGTGGTTAACTAATAGAACATAAATAATTAGTAAATTTGTAAACAAAAATGGTTAGTAACAATAAAGTAAGTAAAAAACATCTAAAAAAACAATTAAGTAAAAAGATTATCATAAAAATATATTTTTAGTTGTTGGTGAAAATTAAACAATCTACCACTTTGTGAATCTCTTTTATGTTGTTATAGGCGCCACATTAGATTAATTAAATTTTTGTTTATTGAGAGATTGTTACCTGATCATGAGAGTGAGAGAGACATTCTTTTATATATATATATATATATATAGATAGATAATTTGGAAATTCCTAAAGATAAGAATAACAACAAAAGCCAAAATTAAAATATTGACGATAAACAATAACGATAATAGTGACTTTTGCTTATATTTTTTAAGATTTGGTACATTTTGGAGGATTAAGGTCGATCATACTTGATCGCAAAGAATACTAGAGAGGAGAATATTTACTATTTTTTTCCTTTTCTCTTTTCTTTAATACTTTGTTCGTAATGATAACATCTTGTTGATTGAAACTTTTTTGTTGCTGAGAATGAAGAAGTTAATGAATTTATTGCTTATTCATTAAAAATTTGAAACTTTTAAATTTTTTCGATGTTTATATATGAGATTGGAAAAATAATCAGAAAATTAGATGAGAAGTTGTTAAGAGTAAATCAATTAGACCTTGATGCACTAGCTCACTTAGAAACGGAATAATCGGCATAGTAGATCGAACTAAATATTGTGGTAAAAACAAAAAAATTTAAATTTTATTTTTTTGAACAAAAAAATATAAATGTTATTACAATAAACAAACATAAAATAGATTTGCTAAATTTTATTTTTGGTCTTTATGTTAATTTTTATGTTTCATTTTGGTCTCTTAAATTTTGTTTGATTTTAATTCCTTAAGTTACAAACAATAAACAATTTAGTCCTTTAAATTTTTTTCATTATTTTAGTGTTTAATTTATGAATCATAGACACTTTACAAAATTTAGACTATTTAGTTTTCCTATTAGAGACTAAAATATTTTAAAATTTGTAATTTATGTGACAAATAGGTTCAACATTAATAACTTAACAGACTAAAATGAAGCGAAAAAAACTCATGAACGAAATCATCTAACACTTATAATTTAGGCAAAAATACACAATCGGTCCTTTATTTTATTTATTTGTAACACTTTGGTCCTTTATCTTTTGTTTGTAACAAATTGGTCCATTATCTTTTATATTTGTAACATTTTGGTCCTTTATCTTTTGTTTGTAACAGATTGGTCCATTATCAAAACTAAAAGTATCATCTTTTTTAATAAAAAAAAATGAGAAAATAAATTTATATATGTTATAAAAGATAAAATACCAATTTGTTACAAACAAAAGATAAAGGACTAAAATGTTACAAATATAAAAGATAATGGATCAATTTGTTACAAACAAAAGATAAAGGACCAAAGTGTTACAAATAAATAAGATAAAGGACCAATGATGTATTTTTGCCTATAATTTATGGATAAAATGAAACAATAAAAACTTTAAAAAATAAAATGAAACTTAAGAGATCAAAAATATAATTTAACTAAATAAATTCAACTTTTCTATAAAATCTCTTAATTATTCAAATTTAAAATCACTTTTTTTTATTTTTGGGTTAAATATGTTTTTGTCTTTATAAAATTTCAAAATTTTGTTTTTAGTCCCTATGACATGTTTTGGTCCCTATAAAATTATTTTCCATGCAATTTTAGTCGTTGAGATTTTTAAATTTTTTTTAATCATCATTAAAATTTTAAATTTCTAAATCTTACTTTTCTTACATGTTTTTTTTTTATAATTTTTTTCATACATGTTTAGAATACTATAAAAAAAATTAACAAAAATTTAAAATTTTTTTAAAAGAAAAATAATTAATTATAAATTTTCAAATTTCAAAGTAACAAATTCCAATGAATTTTTTATAATATTCTAAATATGTCTACAAAATAAATCATTAAAAAATACACATCAATTTAATAGTATGAACTAAAATTACGTGCATAATAATTTTATAAAAATTAGAAAATAAAAACATAATTTAAAAAATTAAAAATAGAATGTTCAAATATTTATAGAGAATTAAAACATCTTTAATCTTTATTTTTTTATTGACAATAACCAACAGTGCTATCATTTAGTAGGAAAAAAGGTAAATAGAATAATATCCTATATAAAATATGTAAATTTTGTAATACTCCATAATTTGTTTTTTGAAAATTTTCCCAAGTAATTTTTTATCTTTTACAATATTCTGGATTTAGTGAACCATAATATAACCGCCATAAAATATAATTTTAACATAATTTTAAATCATTGCAAAATATTATTTTAACAGAAATTTTAAACTGTCGCAAAAACATTGCCGCAAATTATAATTTTAGAGAAGATCTTTTTATGGTTAAATGAGTTTAGGAGATTTTGCAACAACTTTACCGACGATATTGCAAAATTAACACATTTATTTATCAGGGTATTAGTCTATTACCAAAAAAAAAAAAACAGCTAACTGCTACTATATCATATCCATTTCAGCAGTGTCATGTCAACGACTAGTTGCCATACAGTCTAGTTCAGTTCAGTTCAGCCACCGCACTCCACGGACCTCATGGCGGGAACCGCCCATTTACTCATCCTCACGACGCATTCCTCATTCCCTCATCGAAACCCTCTATTTCTCGCTCCCCGCCGTAACCTGCACTTCTCCGCTATTAAATCCCTCACTCTCCGTCCCGCTCTTTCTCCCCCATCTCCCTTCATACCCTGTGCCCAATCCAATCAGGTTCCGTTTCTCCTTCATCCCCTTATGCTTCAAAAAACTGTAAATATAAGCGAAAATTGATCGAAGAAAGTTGATGTATCTGGTCCAATTTTTTAACTAGATACATCAACTTTCTTTGACTAATTTTCTCTTATATTTTGGGACGAAGGAAATATTCTTAATGGTGTTATCTGCATTTGTTAAATTGATTTGATTTTGGAAATTCAGATTGACGGTAGTGGTAGTGGAAGCGAAGAGAAAAAAGAACTGAGTTGGGTGGAACCCGTTTTGAGATTTGCTAGGGGCAATGTTTTACCCTTAGGTGCTTCTCTGTCTTTCTATGCATTCAAATTTTGTATTTGATTATGGTCTGAGGGATAACTTAACACTTAACAGTGTTGTATGTGTGCTTTTGAGGCAATTTGTAGCTCTCATTTCTGCGGTGACGTTAGGATTAACATATCCTAGTCTTGGTTGCGCTGTTGACAAATATCACGTGTCAAAAATTGGACCGTTTGGAATTTTCGTTATCTCAGGTTAATGTTGGAGGCTAATCTTTTGAACTTATATGTAGTTTTATTTTTTTGTCAAACTGGTTTCTAAGTGCTATGGGTTCTACTACATGGTTTATCTTGTAGGGTTGATGTTGCGAAGTGAAGAAATTGGTGCGGCTGTAGAAGCATGGCCTGTTGGACTCTTTGGGCTAGTATGTATGAACTTTAATTTTTTATGGGTGCATATTATAGACTGAAGCCTTTTATGGAAATGCTATCCTAGTTTTGATCAATCCTCTCAGCCTAGATTTGATTGATGCCTGTGTTTGGACTCTCGTTGTATGACTGGAATGTTATAATTAGTTGCTTCAAATTTATGATCAAATTATATAGACTCCTATGTTTTAATTTCCCCCCCTTAAAGTAACCAAAGATAACTAGTTGGGTAGATTATTTTCACCCTGTCAATGTCAATTATTATCAGTAATCTTGTGCATGGAAATAAAGGAATTTCTTATAAATGGTGGCTCTGAGTCTTTATTACTCTTATGGTCAAGAATAAAACTCTTGAATTGTAAGATTCAACTGTTGTATGCCTGTATGTATCTTGCTAGGTTGCCCAATTGATACATGTTGTTTTCTAAAAGACCAATTCTATGGAAGTAGAAATATAGGGGGTGATTTTCTTATAATATGGAAAGTTAAAAAGAAGAACAATCAGCACAGAAGTTTCCAAGAAAATGGCTCATTAGTACAAAGAGACACACTCCCTCAACAACAGATACACTACAGCCACTCCAAAGCTACCAGAATATCCACCCAGCAGTACATGATACGTTGCTGCTCACCATATTATATGTAGCTCACCCTCCTCATACTCCATGCACCTTGCTTTCTTATTCTCTTTCTGACTTTCAGCATGCTGATTTCAAGACTTACTAACTCTGTGTCTTCTCTTGAAAACCTTCCATCTCTTGGTTTCACATGACTATTGATCGATGATTTCAAGATTTGGATACCTATCTACACCATTGTGTTATATCAAATATGGATTATCATATCTCAATAATTGTTTGTTTTTTTTTTTTATAGGCAAAGCCTGTTCTTTTATATTTGCACATGTTTTAAAAAGATTAACGTGATTTTTTTAAATGCCTGAAATTGTAACAGTCTCTTTTTGATCTTTATGCAGATATCTATTTTATTTCTTACACCATACTTTTCTAGGATAATATTGCAAGTTCAGCTCCAACCCCAAGAATTTATTACAGGTTTAGCCATTTACGTTCTACTCTAAGCAAAAGTCAATGTTATACACTTTTTTTGTCAATGTTATCCATTTACATAGTACTTTTCTCATGGTGTTGGATTGCTTTGATCTTGTATACTCCCCTCCCGTTTATATCCCTAGCACAAAATACAAAATTATTTAAAATCCAGAATAGTAGTCGCCTAGTAGGCCTATGACAGACTGCTGGTTCAGGTAATGGAGTCATGGCTATACAAATTGTGCATCTGTGCTTCTTATATGCTTGCAAATTGCATTGTTGGCCATTCTAGTAAATACTCCTCTAAATTAAGATTGCCTGTAAAGTGCACGAGGCATACACCCTTGAATTGTGGGGTAGGGTAGCTCAACTGGTTTGAGCTGAGGGTTGACGGAGTTGAAGGACGAGAGTTCAAATCCAAATGAAGGAAAAAAATACTAACATAAGTACATAACAGTTAATTACTAACATTTTCCTATCCACAAAAGAAATATATACACACTACCAAATGTTAGTTGGTCCTGTGGTGATTGACGCTAAACTTGGTAGGGAGGACCGCAGTTTGACCCCCCGCAAATGCGTTTGGGAGGGGACTTGAACCACTCGATGCCAGAACTCGCCCCGAACTCTGACTACTATGGCCCCTTTCCCATAGGAATCAGAGGGTGAAAGCCAAAAAGAAAAGAAATATATACACCCTTGAATTTTAATGGTTTATTTTTTAAGATCTTGATGTATTTTTAATTATGTTTGGATGCACTCTTATGCACATTACAGCTACACACATTCCAGACGATCCTTGTCCATTTCTCTATATCTTGAAAATCCCACAATGCTAAAAACAAATGCCCCAACACATTCTTGCATAACAGATACCATGTTTTACGTTCAAAATCTCAATCATGGAAAAGGCATAAATGTCTTCTATGTTGAGGGCCGCTAGTGCTTTAGCTTGATGGTAGCCTGAGACCATGCTAAAATTGCCATAAATCGCCAAACCGCTATGATTGTAAAATTGCCCAACAAATTGCTACTTACTACTCTGGTACCACCATGATATCTCACAATTCTCGGAAAGGTGGAAGCTAATTTCAGAGCTTTTATAACACCTAAAACAATACGTCCTTTTCTTTCAATTTTGATCTTATATATTGCAAATTTCCTACAAATTATGGTCTCTAAAGTTTAATTTATGTACTATTCGATCACAATTGGTCTCATGGTTGCCAATTTTCATGCATATCATGATATAAATTTCTGGCTTTCTATAGGGCTAGCCATATTTTGCTGTATGCCAACTACATTATCAAGTGGTGTCGCACTTACCCAGGTAGTGATTATGTTCTCTTCTTTCTTCAGTTTTTTTTTCTTTTCCCTTTTTTGTTTTATCCTTATAAATTTATATACTTTGTTTCTAGCACTTGCAGTGCAGTTGGTTTTTATCTGAGTTTTGGCACTTTGATTTTGCAGCTTGCAGGGGCAAATTCTGCACTTGCTCTTGCAATGACAGTAATATCTAACTTGTTAGGAATATTAATTGTGAGTATTGAATAGTCGCTTAATTATCAATCATCTCAATTTTAAATTTGTTTTGCATTATTTTGTAAAGTTCTTTTGCAGAATAATCATATGCTGTATTGAAATTTTAGAAATTGAATGGAGAGAAAAATGTGAGAATATATTTTGATAGAAAATGTTGGATCCTGCAGAAAAACTTAAGTGTGGCTGCCTTAGAACTTTAGGCTATGACACTTTTTCACCAGTCACTAGCACAACTAGCTAGCTTACTATCTCAGGTTATAATAGAAGAGTGACAAAATTTGGTGCATAGCTCAAAAAGCACTTAAAAGTGGATTATACTAGTAAGAAAAGCTAAGGAAACAACTACAAACTGATAATAAGTGGAATGTACAATTTAGGTAGTAGTGTTTTGTGTTTGGAGTGTAATGATGTATTACATTTCTATTTCCTTCCTCTGATTGATCAAATCAAACATCAGAGCTTTTTACAGCTTGGGAAACTGTTAGGACAAGCCTCTGGTATAGTTGGCAGTTGGTATCGTTTCCAACTTTTCAAGCTAGACTAACCATTAACAATTAGTATAAACAATAAATAATGTCAGCATTTTTGCATCAACCTTGTATACTTCACGTCATATCTTTACAATAGTAATGTTTTGTCTCTTTTCTTGTTTGTCATCAAGTTCCTATCATTTCAACTGATTTGGTTGTGATTTTAGTTATCCTTTTTTTACAATATTTTTAAATAATGTGAAACTTTTAGGCTCGGCATTGTTTTCTCCATCTGATCTAATTATCGGTTTCACTGTTGTATTTTACGACAATTGTTCATCTTCTTCTAGGTTCCATTTTCCATCACAAAATTTGTAGCTAGTGGAGTTGGAGTGACTCTACCCACCGAGCAGTTGTTTAAAAGTCTTGTTCTTACCATATTAATCCCCCTTATTTTGGGAAAGGTAATTGAATTTTCTCTTTCACTTATCTACGATCCTGAATATGCTAGTGTTTGAATACTTTAGAACTGAGGTGGTTTTGGATTGCAAAAATATATCCTTCTGTGTGAATTTATTGCTAGGTTTCTTTATATTTATGAGGTTGTTTCACTTTCTAAAGTTGTAATGCTGATTTTTGCAACTATGATGTGGTTTGACTAACTACATGATATTCCATAATGAAATTAGTTGTTTTCTTTACTATCATGAGCATCTCAAAAGTTAATCTGCTTCATGAAATTGCGTGAGTGGTTTTAAATCTAACGCCCCACTTATGCAAGAGATCTTTGTGCTTAAAGTGTGACCAGCTTAAGCATAACACTCCAACCTTTTGATGAAATTCACACTTATTTAGAAGAATTGTTGGGCCTAGGGCCAACAAGAACAAGAAGCAAAGTCTGAAATATTTTTGATACAAATTTTGATAATGATGCCACGAGTCAAATATCCCAAAAGATTAAGCTATTACGTGCAAATACATGAATAGTTTTTATCTTACACCTCCATTACTATTTTTATGGATTATGCATTTTCAAAATTCAATGTTCCTAAAATGACATATAATTCTCTTTAGAAACAGGTAATAGGCAATGTGATTGGGCATGGGTGTTAAATTGTATGGTTACCAAATTAAAGTTGAATAAGTAAGCCAATTTATTGGCCATATTATTCAAAATGACTCTTCAAAATATCCTATCTTGCCACTTTTCTTATTTCTTGATTGCAGATATAGTCTGTGTATTTCATCTTTTATTTGTTGACCACATCAGTTTTGTAGCATCGTTTCATTTCGTCAGAAATATACCATGTTGTAAACCCTGGTTGTAGTATGCATTTGTGTATGTCTTGTCAACAATTTGAATTTTTTCTGAGGTTGTACTCAAATTATTGTGTTACACTCAGTTTGTTAAAAGTATTTTAATATTTTCATTGCTTTGAATGGGCAGGTTCTACGTGAATCTTTTAAAGGTGTGTCCTATTTTCTATGCTTGTTTGTCACATGTTTTGGCAGAAAAAAGTGGTTGTCATTATTATATGAAGAAATGACAAGTAGTGAAAATGAAATTGTAATGCAGTTTCCTAGCAGTCTTTGTTGCAAAGCACTATACAAATACAATAGTTATGGGCAAGTAATTTTGTACTCCCTCCGTTTCAAAATGAACGTCGTTAAGGTTTTTGTGCACATATTAAGGAATGTAATCATGATGTCAAAATAAATAACACTTTTACTAAATTAGCCCTATTATATTGATTTGTTTCCTTGGGAATAGTGTATATAGTACTCCCTCCGTCCCAAAACTTTGGTCTTTTTAGAGTTTTGCACATGGATTAAGAAATAATAAAGATTGATAAGTTAAGTTCTTTTTACCCTTACTTTATTAAGAAAGAGAAAATTCAGTTAATGAATACTTTAGTTTTTCTAAGGGTCCAAATGATAAGACATCATTAATTGTAGGGGCAAAACTTAAAAGATGTTTTGGGGCGGAACTAAAAAGCTAAAAGGACCAAAGTTTTGGGACAAAACTAAAAAGCTAAAAGGATCCAAATGATAAGACATCATGAATACTTAAAAGAACCAAAGTTTTGCGACAAAACTAAAAAGCTAAAAGGACCAAAGATTTGGGGCGGAGGGAGTAATAATTAGAGGGTATAATTGACAAATGTTGCATTGGAATGTGAGAATGACTTGCGGCCTTGCTGGCCATGGGAAAGTCTAAACTCTCTCGAGTACTTAGGGATTTTTCACACTGTAAACATCTTCTTTTATTCTTCTACTATACCAGTTGGTTTCTATTATAGTGCTGCAAAAGAGAAAATCATAATTGATTCACTCACTCACCGACTCTTTTCCCCTTTGGCCTTATTCACATGTACATTCTGTTTTCCCCCTCCACTTCCTCCAAGCCAAATTATAATTCTGTCTTCATCTCCGGGGAAAAATTTGCTTTTGCCCTTGTTATTGGTAAACCTGGTTTATCTGCTTTTTTTTTTTGGGGGTGTTCAGCTGATGGGATTTTGCTTTGATTTTATTTGCCATAGGCAGACATATACTAGTGGTCTAATTTATTTGTTCTTTATTTATAGCAATAACGTGATATGTGCAGAAACTTGTCTTGATCAAATTTGCATTACAGGTGTTGCTGACTTTGTTGACGGGAACCGTAAGCTTTTCTCAGGGATCAGTGCATTTTTTCTTAGCCTGGTAGGACCGATGCCATTGCAGTGTTTCCTTATTTCCATTCTCCAAGTTTCATTTTGTTATCTTTATTTTGTATGCTCTTGCAGTTTCTGTACATTAATTATTTCATTGCACCAGTGGTATATTCCATCTGTTGATTTTTATTTTGAAATGCATATAGTGGTACTAGCGGCACAAAGTAGAGAGTAAAGTGAGCCACCTGTTTCATGAGATCTCTGATCAAAGTGAGCCATCTAAAAATAGATAGATGAAAGCTCTCAGCTTCTGGGGAATAATTATTCCTGTCATGATTTGACCTTCAGAATTTTATAACCTTAGTTTTTTACCCGTGTGTTGTATAAAGTATAAAGACAAGGATGTATCAATGGAAATATGGAATGAATGGAGTTTTCGTGTCTGTTTATAGCCTTTGACAATATGTATCAATGGATTTTTCGGGACTGTTTATATCTTAGAGGCTGTTCATAAATTTACTTCCTTTTCATGAATTATTATATTTAACTAAAATTTTAACCAAAAACAAAGGATTTAAATGGTCTGTCATTAAACATGAGTTATAATAGGATATCATTATGTTGTTTGATCAATGTAGCCAAGTCTATGTAGTTGGAGAAGGTTTTGGTGGGTGGTGGTGGTGTTATATTTGGTTCGATATTTTATCATCAAGGTGTTACTGGAAAATTATGGTCTAATCAAATATTATCTTGTAGGTACCATGGACACAAGTGAGCAAGTCAAGGTCACTGTTGTTAATAGTGAAGCCCAAAGTTTTTCTTGTAGCTATTGGACTGGGAGCGTACGTCCACCATGCCTGAGTTTGTCATTAGTTTTCAATTTACTAATTGATTATTTTAGAAATACTAATTATGAATAGAAAGAAACTAACCAGATTATGCATTTCATTCTACAACTGATAGAATATCAATTTGTAAATGTTTCATGGTCTGTGTACCTGGTGCTGTCATTTTTTAAGACCACAGCTACTTTAAAGTGGGTACTCACTTTGGAGTCTAAAATAATTAATATCATCCGTTGGTAAAGTAATTAGTGATTGATATAAGACTCACATCATAGCAAATCACGAGTTTGTTGAAATAACTAATCTTGAGTTGCTCATTTTATTATCTACTTACATTGTAGGAGCCAAATCCTTTACAAACTATGCTCTGATTGCCCGTAAAATTTTAACTCTGTTTTTATGTGGCCATGTGGGGTTTTCTGTTAGGCAAAGCACAAACACTGATCCAACATTCAAAGTGTATCACAAGAAAAGGAATAAAATTAGAAATTAACTTAGTATTCGAGGGGGCACTACTGTGCAATTTAATTGGATTAGTCACTATTGATTCATTGTTTCAAAAGACATCCAACATAGATGGAATGATGGAAACTAACATTGATTTCATGGTACATTGCAGACTTCTTCATCTGACCTTATTGGTATTCAATAGCATTGCTGTTCGGAGTCTTTCAGTTATCTCAGGTGGCGGTGAATCAACTTTTTCCCGTGAAGAAAATGCCAACGCACTTATACTAGTTGCAAGCCAGGTGAAAATTCAATCAGTTATTTATTATTTTGTCAAGATTGATCACCAATGAAACGAGTTTCAACTTGTGAGATAAGAAGCACTTTCTGACAAAATCTATCATGAAATATTTATCCTTCATTTGATCTTATCTCCAAAAACATGTTTTCAAACCTTTCAGAAAACATTACCAGTAATGGTAGCAGTTATAGAGCCACTTTGTGGTGCATTTGGAGAATCTGGGCTACTGGTTCTTCCTTGTATTGCAACACATCTAATCCAGGTTATTGATTTGTTTTCTGAACAGCGATTTCTGATATTTCATTCTCATGCTAACTCAAAACTCCTTGTAGATTATCGTGGACTCTTTTCTCGTAAACTTCATGCGTCGCAAAGACAATCCCAATAATGTAAAGGTGGCATAAGGAGAAGAAATTTATTCATTCTCGTCCCAGCATATTCTTTCCAATGATCCAATCTTTATTTTCTTTTTTCCTATAATTCAATTTATATAATGGATATAGTAGAAATAATCTATAATTTCTATTCACTTATAGAGGATTCATATTTATTTCTCTATGCTTAATGCTTATACCCAAGGCATCAAGTAAGCGGTTCTCCTGATGGAAACTGGTTGATAGCATATTTGGACTTATGTTCTGCATCTGAGTGTGATTCTTTCAATGCTAAGCTTGTTTGTATTTGGGGTAGTGAAATTTACTGAGGATAGTTGTATTTCTGAAAAGCAATGTATATAGTTCCTTTTTTTTTTCTGTTGATAATATATAGTTCCTTTCATTGTTTAAGTTTAATTAGATTTGAATTAAATATATTTGATCACTACAAAACGAATCATTTACTTCGTGCAAAAAATTTCTTCTATATTGGCACTCACCTATTTCACGTGATTATTTTGAAATAGTTCTTGTTTTTGGCTGTTTTAAAGAAGTAAAATCAAGTAACATGTAACATGTTGGCAACCTCATTCGGAAAAGTCCCGCACCATCTAAAGCAACTGCTCCATGACAGGCTGCCAACCGTGGTAATCTTCAGAGAAGAGGTATCAATGGATGCTGTCGCCTGTCGGTACGTTGTCTGTTTGTGATTCCCATAGCTGTGGTATGTGGTTTTTAGGTGGCTTAGGAGGATGATAGTGATCTTACCTTCTAATATGTTTTATCTGTTAAATTGCTTATGCGCGCAGTATTGTTCTCGGTCGTATGTCCTTGCATGTGGCTTCTGGGTTGTTTTTTAATGACCTGCTGCTGGTAGCCTGTTGGCCTGCTATTTTGATGTTTGGCCCTTTGTTTTTGTTATTGTATTTTCTTGGTGCTTTGCTTTTGGATCATGTTTCTGAGTTTCTCTGTTGCGTTTTTTTTGTTGCTACAATACACAGCTTGTATTTGGTGACATTTTATCAACAAAGTTTTAGTTTTATTCAAAAAAATTATTATAATTAAAAATTCAAAAAAAGAAAAGTGTATCGCCTAACGCCTATTACTAATTTCTGTTACTAATTATAAGCTAATTTATAAGTGCTATTTTTATCGACCAGAGACCAATTAATTTAAGATTCATCCTAATACGTTATAGTTTCCAAATACAGAAATATTACATTAAATAATATACAAAAAATTTAATGTTTATTTGTCAAAAAAAAATTAATGTTTAAAAAAATGATTACTTCAGTGATAGTATACCAAAAAAGTCTTTATAAAAAAAAAAGTATACCAAAAATGTACTTTCTTAAATGTTCACTATTTTGATGCCATTAAATGAGATGAGAGGTAATTTAGGTATTTAAATTGAAATTTTAAGAATAATATAGTAAATGTGAATAAATAGTTATTTTGTTTATAAAGTAGTCTAATGATTATATTCATTCTGTCAGTTGAACTAAGACTTCTGAACATTAGAAGTAATGTTTCTACCAATTTAGTTATATCCTAGTGACAATGAACAATCATCTTTAATAAGTGTGTTAATTGTTGAATTTTCTTTTTAGGAATGAAATATGTGACAGACAGAGGAATATATATACTCACTTTAAGTGTTGGCATTCACATAATTTTGATAGCCACTGCCTTTCCAGAAAAAGAAAAAACAATGTTAGGTAAAATTGCATCAATTTTGTTGATTGTAATTTTGGCCTTATCATATCAAGCCATTAAACCTCCACCTCCAAAAACATGCGGTTCACCAGGTGGTCCACCCATCACAGCACCAAGAATAAAGCTCAGAGATGGAAGACATTTGGCTTACAAAGAACATGGTGTTCCAAGACAATCAGCCAAAAACAAGATTGTATTCATTCATAGCTTTGGTTCTTGCAGACATGATGCAGTCATTGCGACAAGCCTTCCATCGGTAATTATTAATTAACGTCGCATATATTGACCTTGTCTTTCGATGTAATTTGATATTTTTTTTGCTGGTTTTTTGGCACATCTTGTGGCGGAGATTTCTAGTAGTCTCGATAATATATTTCATTTTAGCTTCTTTAAAAAAATTGCTTGAATTTGTTGAATTTTATTATTTAAATTTGTTTAGGGGTTACTTGAGGAATTGGGAGCATATATAGTGTCATTTGATAGACCAGGGTATGGAGAAAGTGATCCTGATCCTAAAAGAAGTGTGAAAAGTTTGGCTCTTGATGTTGAGGAACTTGCAGATAAGCTGGAATTGGGATCTAAATTTTATGTCATAGGATTATCTTTAGGTGGTCAAGCTGTTTGGGGCTGCCTCAAATATATTCCTCACAGGTAACACCATTAATGCTCTTTTTTTTTTGACAGATAGCTTAATCGTTAGAATTTTATTACGTAAAGGTGAATAAGCAAAGTAACATTAATGTTCATTTCTACTCTTTTCAACTTTATTTATAGGTAAAAGTAACAATTTTAAATTTATTGAATAACTGATGCATATAATTTATATAGATCGGATAAATCAATTATTTAATAAATCTCAATATCTCATTTTTGCTAAATAAGGTTAGAGTATATCAGACCACACATTTTCTATTATTGGTATTGTGGTAGACCATACTAACATTAATGTTAAATTATTTTTTGTAGCAAAACAAATTGTTAAATTATTTTAGTCAAACATTTGACCCCTTATTTTGACTACAATACTAGAAGTTGAGTCTCATTATTTTAGGGTAAACATTTACATTGAATTTTCAGTCCTCTCGTAATTGTGAACATTACTCAGTTGTTAAAGAGATCTTAGCAAATAGATCCACTTTTTCATTATTTTCCCCTTCCCTCTCCTAACTCTATATCTCTCTTAATCTCACTCACTCTCTTGATTATATTTTTATTTTGGCTTAAATGTAGTTTAAACCCTCTTATTTTGACAGATTCAGAATTTTAACATTTTATTTTAAAATTCGGAACTTTAAGTCTTTTATTTTAGATTTTTCAGGATATTTCAGATTCAGAATTTTAAAACGTGCTTTTTTTAAGCTTATTATGTGGCAATGGTAATGTATATATTATTATCTTATGTGACTAATTAGTTTTTTTTATCATTATATATCCTTTTATATATTTTATATTGCACGGAAGTGCAGGGACCGGGGTTCGAACCTGGTATACCCACTTATTCACCTTTAAGCGGTGAATTCCTAGCCACTAGGCTACCTGACAAAAAAAATAATCAAAATCTAAGGTTGTACAAAAAGAGAAATTAAAATCTAAGAGCAGAAATGTTTAGAAATTAGGAATTGATAGATATTAGAAACCTAAACACAACAACGCGGCAAAGTATAAACTTCCCTTCGTCGTCCTCCTCACTTTAATTTTTTTGAATTTCTATAATAACTTGTTTATAGATTTTTTATGACTTTTTCCTAATTTATGGTTTTTTTTAGAATTTTCTAGTATTTTTAATAAAAATAATTAGGGGATAAAGATAATATACATGTAAAAAAAAATAAAAAAATAATATACACATTACAATTGCCACATAAGCAAAAATAAGGTAAATGTGATTGGGTAAAAAATCATGAGAAATCTAAAAAAGAGGGTTAAAATACCGATTTTTAAATACGGGATTAAAATTACGAATATGTCAAAATAGGAGGATTAAAATTATATTTAATTAAGCCTTTTATTTTTTAACGATGAGAGAGTGAAATTAAGAAAGAGAGAGTTTGGAGAGGGAAGGAGATCATAGTGAAAAAGAGGATCCAAATCCAATATCTTATTTTATATGTTGGGTTTGGGATTTGAACCCAAAATTCTTTGTTTATTCATCTTAAAAGACCACTAAATTATTTGACTAAAATATAAAATAAATATAGAAAATGTTAACATATACCCTTTAGAGATATGATAATTAATAAACATCTTAATATAAAAATATTCATTTTAAAAGTTGTACATTAAACCTTATAAAAGTCAATTCTTTATATTTTCAATGCAATTATTCTACTTTTAAATTCCTTAACATGTGCCCTTTGAGCATATGTTAACTAGACTCAATAAATATTTGTCACCTCTCCTCTATTTTTGTGAAAACACTAAGTTTTCTTGGGTCACTATGTATGTCACATGATGACTTTTGCATAAAGATCATTTTCTAAATTCCACATAAATATATTAATTTTTTTTTATAATACATAAATATATTAATTTATTTCCTCTTTATTGAAAATTCTAGTCATGAATGTACCAATTTTTTTCTAGTCATGAATACGATGCTTTGACAGACAAAGGAATGAATATGAATTTATATGTTATTAATGATTGAAAATATGAATTATGCAATTGTCCCTATGAATTTACTCATGATAGCCATTGTATTATACATATAAGGGATGCAGTGGTCGAACCACAGATATCTCACTTATTTATTTTAAAGGTATAATTTCTACTTTTTTTTTTTGATAATCAGGTATAATTTCTACTTGCTAAATTACTTGACAAAAAAACATAGAATGATGCATTTATATTTCATTAATGATTTAAAACATGAATCATGCATGGATTTAAAATAAGAAAAGAGGTGTTGGATTAAAAAAAATTGAAGCTTACAATTTATATTTGAATTTTAAATTCAAAGCTAGAGAACTGAACAATAGTCGGGATTTAAATTCAGAGTTTAAAATTTAATTTCAAAGTTTAAATTTAAGATTCTTCATTTATTCATTGTAAGAGATGATTTCTTAGTCAGTAAAATACTTAATTAAAGTTCAGAAGTCTTAACTCAACTGACAGAAAATGTCGAAATTAATAAGGCGGACGTCCATGATCGGGGTTCGATGTCTGGTCACTCCACTTTATGTGTGTGAATTTATAGTAATTTTATCATCTCATCTATGTACAAAAAATACTTAACTAAAAAATAAAATAAATATTTGTTATTTCCCATCTATTTTTGTAAAAGCACTAACTTTTCTTCTCCGCCACTATGTATGTCACATGATGACTTTTACATGAAGATTATTATTTTCTACATTCCACATAAATATATTAATTTATTTTATTTTTATTCAAATTTCTAGTCATGGATGCGTTGCTTTGACAATTGACACATAAAGGAATGTCAAAAAATTTATATTTCATTAATGATTTAAAACATGAATCATGCATGGATTCAAAATAAGAAAGAAAGTATTGTATTAAAAAATTTAGATTGAAGACTACAATTTATATTTGAATTTTAAATTACAAAGCTAGGCTGAACAACAGAAACAGAAAACAAAAAACAAAAGGGAATGAAAAATGGTGGAAAAAAGAATAGAACACGTGGAAATAGCATAAGAAATAAGGGAATTACAACACATATTTTTCAAACTAGTAATGGCACATCCTAAAAAGTATTTCAAGTTTTCAACACTGAAAATAAAATGACACGTCATAAAAAATAAACAACAAATTGAATATTGGAGAAAAATCAGAAAACTTGTGAAAGTGTGAAACAGAAGACTATTCTAGATTAAAAGAATGAGAGGATTAAAAATTAAAATACATTTGACAAAGTGTATACAGCTTATTTGAATTTATACTTGACAAGTCTTCCTTCATCTTATATTAATGAACTCACTCCTAAAGTCATGAAATTAATCAATGGTATTTTATTTGTCAATTAAATTGAAATTAATAATACAATAATGAAATAGTCTAAGTGTAAGGTGATCAGAGGTTCAACTTCTGACTTCTGTGTATGAAAAAATTCAGTTAAGAGGAGAAAATTCACTTTGTCTGCATACTGCACCACAGGTTCTTTTAAGGAGATTACTAGTTATTACTAATAGTGGTGAAAATTTCGTAACAATATGATGGTAAAATTGAAATTAATAATGGTTTTATTTTTATATATGATAATAGACTTGCTGGTGCAACATTATTGGCTCCGGTGGTAAATTACTGGTGGCAAGGTTTTCCTTCAAACATGTCCACAAAAGCCTATTATGAGCTACCTACACAAGACCAATGGGCAGTTAGAGTTGCTCATTATGTTCCATGGCTTACATTCTGGTGGTTTACTCAAAACTGGTTTCCAACTTCAAGTGTAGTACAAGGCAATCCAGCTGTTTTCTCTCCACAAGATTTAGTTATTATTTCCAAGTCTGTTAAACAAGAACATCAGGTAATACATATACTAGCCCAAATATAAATCAATTTTAATTCGCGAAAAGAATACTTGGTTTACGTCAAAAAAAAATATATCAATGTTAATTCCATTTAATGGTATGTATATTCTTTCAAATTTTAATGCAGTCGCAAGTGAAACAACAAGGTGATCACGAATCTATATGCCGTGACATGAATATTGGATTTGGAAGTTGGGATTTTGATCCACTCGATCTTGACAACCCTTTCCTGAATAATACAGTCCAAGTTCATCTTTGGCACGGTGCTGATGATCAGCTTGTTCCTGTTACCCTGCAACGCTATATTGCTCAAAAACTTCCATGGATTCAATACCATGAATTGCCAGGTGCTGGACACTTGTTTCCACTTATTGAGGAAGTGAGTGCAGCTATCATCAAAACACAGTTGATTGATACAAAGTAGTGCACAAGTTAAGCTACCATTATTACTAGTGTTAAAGGCCTTGTTAAGTTCACCAAATCCCATCAATTCCCCGCAGTTAAAGGCTTGTTAATTTGTCTTACATTCTTGGTGTTTTGATCCCTTTGAATGTGGAAATTGGAAGTGGTATTTATCTGTTTACATTTACCAAAATTTGAAATAAACTTGCAATAAAGTTCAACTTAAGATATAAGAATCTATATTAGTATTTTCACCTATGTTATTTGAACATCAAAATACTGACACCGTATGCATTTATTTTTGTTTTTCTCTTGCTATTTATTTTCTACATTTTGCACACTTTTAAAAACACAAAAAAGTAAATGACAAACCACAGTTGACATTAGTATTTTAATATTCGAAAATCATTTCTCAATTGAACAATCTAATTATACTATGTGTATACATTTATAATTCAACATTGCAAACTTAATTAATACGCTCAGCTAAATATAAAGTTCCCACTCCTACCATTAATGCTCCTTTCTACCATCAGACCACATGGTGAAAAAACAAAACATAGAATCAGAGAGAAGAGAAAGAGTGAATGATGGTGAAATTTTGAAATTTTTTGACAGAAATAATGTGAATTTTTAGAGTTCACTATAAATTCTAATTGGTTGATGTTGTGTCACAGTTTGTCACATGGCCAATCACATTTGGTCACGTGACAACTAAATTTGACAGATTTTATTTTTACTTACCGACATATTCGCTAGTTGCAATACGAACATTGTTCGATGTGCAGTCGGCTGTTTTTTTTTCAATTTTTGTTATTTTACACACGCGCCATTTAACCAATGAGGAGTAAAATTGAAAATACAAGGACGCACAAGAATGCTGGAGGGCGCAAGTAATTTTCGTTTTTTAATGACCTGCTGCTGGTAGCCTGTTGGCCTGCTATTTTGATGTTTAATTGGACCCTTTGTTCTTTTATTGTATTTTCTTGGTGCTTTGCTTTTGGCTCATGTTTCTGAGTTTCTCTTTTGCGTTTATTTTTTTTTTGTTACTACAGTACACAGCTTGTATTTGGTGACATTATATCAATCAATTTTTAGTTTTACTCAAAAAAAAAAAAAACTTATCACCTAGTATTTCTAATTAGCTAATTAATTATAAGTGCTAGTTTTTATAGATCAGAGACCATTTAATTTAAGATTCATCCTAAAGTTTCCAAATAAATAAAGAAATATTACTTTTTTTGTTGTTGAAATTAGAGTATCCACCGTCAAACACAATGACTATTGATTTCACTAGATTGGATGCACTTCAAAAGGTGAGATAACTGACTCTAAAATTTAAAGTTGTTCCGTACTCAAAACAAAGATTGAACCATCGACAATTAGTTAAGAGATGATGATCCCCAACTATTCGACCACACTCGTGGGTTAAAGAAATTACTTTAAATAGTACTATAGAAAAATTTAATGTTTAAAAAAATGGTTACTTCAATGATAGTATCTATACCAAAAATGTCCTTCCTTAAATGTTTTTTTAAAATCAAATGTATCTCGCATGCAACCGTAGAGATTAATCTCTCAAAATAATTGGGATTCATTTAAGGAGTTAATCTCTCCCAATCAATATTTTTCTACACGCACCGGTCAGGGATCAAATTCATGACCAAATAATTAAAGAGTCCAAGTATCCACAACTTGTATCACACTATATGTTGGTAAAAAATGTTCACTTTTAGAATGTACTACCTCTGGCCCTAAATATAAGAGAACTTTTACTTTTTAGATTCATAGAATGATTGATGTATTTGGTTCATATTATAGTCCAAATACATCAATCATTCTATAAACCTAAAAAGTAAAAGTTCTCTTATATTTAAGATCAGAGGAGTAATTAAATGAGATGAGAGTAAATTTTAAGAAATAACAATAATAAATGTCGCTTGAGTTGATAAAATATTATATTATATGGCGTTAGTTGTTGAATTTTCTTTTAGGAAGGAAATAGGTGACAGACAGAGTAATATATATATACTCACTTTGAGTATTGGGACTGACATAATTTCGATGGCCTCTTCCTTTCCACCAAAGCAAAATATGTTAGGTAAAATTGCATCAATTTTATTGATTGGAATTTTGGCCTTATCATATCAAACCATTAAACCTCCACCTCCAAAAACATGCGGTTCACCAGGTGGTCCACCCATCACAGCACCAAGAATAAAGCTCAGAGATGGAAGACATTTGGCTTACAAAGAACATGGTGTTCCAAGACAATCAGCCAAAAACAAGATTGTTTTCATTCATAGCTTTGGTTCTTGCAGACATGATGCAGTCATTGCAACAAGCCTTCCATCGGTAATATTATTTTTTTATTTTATTTTATTTTATTTTCACACTCTGATTCTTAAGAGAAGAACTCTAATAATACAGAGTTCTGGTACGAGATAAGTAAAGTCTGACCAAGAAAGTCATATATTCACCTAGGTTTGGTTAATTAATTTTTCTTTCAATTTGTTGATTTTTGTTATTTTAATTTGATTAGGGGTTACTTGAGGAATTGGGAGCATATGTAGTGTCATTTGATAGACCAGGGTATGGAGAAAGTGATCCTGACCCTAAAAGAAGTGTGAAAAGTTTGGCTCTTGATGTTGAGGAACTTGCAGATAAGCTTGAATTGGGATCTAAATTTCATGTCATAGGATTTTCTTTAGGTGGTCAAGCTGTTTGGGGCTGCCTCAAATATATTCCTCACAGGTAACACCATTAATGCTATCTCCTTTAAACTACTAAATCAGACCACACATTTTCTCTTGTTGGTATTATGGTAGACCACACCATTAATGCTATCCCCTTATTTTGATTATAATACTAGAAGTTTAATTAGTATTGTTAGTAGAAGTTTATTGTAGGGTAAATTACATTGATTTTTCCGCCATCTCGTAAACCGTGAACATAACTCGGTTGTTTAGATCTCTGATAATCTCACTCTATCTTAATTAGTTTTCCTCCGTCCAATTTTAACCGTCGTTAACCAAATCATACACTTTAAGAAAAGTGCGTAAATGAAAAAGAGAACATGATTTTTATTAAAATATTCTCTCTTTTTTATTGGTAGTAGACATTGAGATACTAAAAAATATATATTTTAGTGTACTTTTTCTCTTATTTAATGATTACTTTAAGAGATAAAATAGGAAAAATCAATGTTATAAATAGTACTCCCTCCGTACCAAAATATAAGGGAAAATAAAAAAATCACACTTATTAAGAAAATTAAAAAATGAAAATTTGAAACATGATTTTGTGGGATTTTTCTTGATATAAGTTGCATAGGAAGATGTAAAAACATTTTTTATTTGTTGTTGTTTATTGATAAAATGAGAGAGAAGAAAAATTAAATAAAATATTCATTTAATTTTATGAGAATAAGTAAATTTTATACTAAGGAAAGATAAATATTTATTTTTTTCCTTTATATTTTGGGACAAGAATGCAGCAAATATAAACTTACCTTCGCCATCTCCTCACTTTAATTTTTTTTATTGTTTTATAATAATTTGTGGTTTTCTTTATAGAATTTTATAGTAATTTTTAATAAAAATAATTAGGGGGATAAAGATAATATACATGTGTAAAAAAATAATATACACACTACAATTGCCACACAAATAAAAATAAATCAAATATGATTGGGGGTAAAATTTTAAAAATCTAAAATAAAAGGATTAAAAGCCTGAGTTTATCAAAATATGAGAGTTAAAATTGTATTTAAATCTTTTATTTTTTAACAAAGAGAGAGTGAATTAAGAAAGAGATAGAGAATTAGGAGAGGGAAGGAGAAAATAGTGAAGAAGAAGATTCACATCCAATATCTTATTGTAAATGTTGGATTTGAGATTTGAATCCCAAATTCTTTGCTTATATACTCTTTCTCTGGCCTTAATTATATGTAACTTTTCACTTTTTTAGATTCATTAAATTATTAATGTATCTGGTATATAATTAAAGCTGAATACATTAATTATTCAATGAATCTAAAAAATGAAAAGTTGCTTATAATTAAGGCCTCAAGGAGTATTCATTTAAAAGATGAATTTCAACCAAAATACTCCCTTCGTCCCTAATTATAAGATCCTTTTTGACCACTGCACGTACGCCAATGCACAATTTTGATCGCTAATATCTTTAATTATTTAGCAGTAAAAATTATAAAAATTTGATATCTTGAAAATACTCATCAAAACAAATCAAACACGATCTTATATGCTAATATTTGCATTTGTATATTATTAGAAGAATACGGTCAAAACATAGTAGATGAATAGTAAAATTTAGTCAAAAGAGGTCTTATATTAAGGGACTCAGGGAGTATAAGTTAATATTTGTCAACTCACCTCTATATTTGTAAAAGCACTAAGTTTTCTTCTCGGTCGCTATGTATGTAACATGAGGAGACCCTCCTTTCTATATTAGACCACACATTATCGGTTGTTGGCATTATGCTAGACCATACAACCATTAATATTAAATTATTCTAGTGAAACATTTGGCCCCTTATCAATTACCCCTCCGATCCTGAATATAAAAAGCATATTTTTTCTTATATTAAAGATCGGAGGTAGTAAAATTTTAGAAGTTTAGTCGCGTTATGTTTAGCAATCAACAAGTAATCATGAGTATAACTTAATTAGTAAGATATTTTATTCTGTAGGTAGGATTCATAGTTTAAATTTAAGATTTTTTGCTTATTCATTTTATGAGATGATTTTTTATTCACTAACATACTTAACTGAAAAATAGAATAAATATTTTGTCATCTCCCATCTATTTTTGTTAAAGTACTTAATTTTCTTCTCGGTCACATAAGTCACATGATGACTTTTACATGAAGATTATTTTCTAAGTTCCACATAAATATATTAATTTATTTTATCTTGTTCAAAATTTATAGTCATGGATGGGTTGCTTTGACAATTCACATATAAAGGAATGAATAGGAATTTATATTTCATTAATGATTTAAAACATGAATCATGCATGGATTCAAAATAAGAAAGAAAGTGTTGTATTAAAAAAATTAGATTGAAGCTTACAATTTATATTTTAATTTTAAATTACAAAGCTAGGCTGAAAAACAAACAGAAAATAAAAAACAAAAGGGAATGAAAAATGCTGGAAAAAAGAATAAAATAAGTGGAAGTAGCATACGAAATAAGGGAATTACAACACATATATATTTTTTAAACTAGTAATGGCACAGCCTAAAATGTATTTCAACACGGATGAATTGTGGAGAAAAATCAGAAAAGTTGTGAAAGTGTGAAACAGAGAACTATTCTAGATAATTTTTTTTTAATAACATCTATATATAAGATAATTACATGTGTGTCGAAGATAAACGGACAACAAGTTGCACCGCTACTTCTTTTTAAAAAATAAAACATATTTGACAGTGTATCCAATCTTATTTGAACTTATAGTTGACAAGTCTTCCTTCATCTTATATTATTGAACTCACTCCTAAAGTCATGAATTTGATAATGGTATTTTATTTGTCAATTAAATTGAAATTAATAATACAACAATGAAATGGTCCAAGTGTAAGTGTCTTGGACATGCGGTCAACGGTTCAACTTCTGGCTTTTGTGTGTGAAAAAAAATTAGTTAGGAGGAGAAAGCTCACTTTGTTTGCACCACAGGTTCTTCTATGGAGATTAGTTATTGCTAATAATGGTGAAAATTTTGTAACAATATGATGGTAAAATTGAAATTAATAATGGTTTTATATATGATAACAGACTTGCTGGTGCAACATTGTTGGCTCCAGTGGTAAATTACTGGTGGCAAGGTCTTCCTTCAAACATGTCCACACAAGCCTATTATGAGCAGCCTAAACAAGACCAATGGGCACTTAGAGTTACTCATTATGTTCCATGGCTTACATTCTGGTGGTTTACTCAAAACTGGTTTCCTTCATCAAGTGTCGTACAAGGCAATCCTGCTGTTTTCTCTCAACAAGATTTATTCATTATTTCCAAGGCTGTTAAACAAGAACATCAGGTAATACATATAGCATATTGGTAAAAGTATAATCAACGTATGTTTGGTATCACAGTGGATATGGTAGAATCACGGTGACTCACTGCGATTTTTCATAAGTTACATAGTCAGAGTGTAGCTTATGCAAAACCACGGTGGATCATAATGATTCTGACATACATAGCGTGATACCAAACATAAGCTCAATTTTAATTCCATTTAATGGTATCAATATAAATATTCTTTCAAATTTTAATGCAGTCGCAGGTAAAACAACAAGGTGATCACGAATCCATATGCCGTGACATAATTGTTGGATTTGGAAGTTGGGATTTCGATCCACTTGATCTTGACAACCCTTTCGTGGATGATACAGTCCAAGTTCATATTTGGCAAGGTACTGATGATCAACTTGTCCCCGCTATGCTGCAACGCTACATTGCTCAAAAACTTCCATGGATTCAATACCATGAATTGCCAGGTGCTGGCCACTTGTTTCCATTTATTGAGGAATTGAGTGCAACTATCATCAAAACACAGTTGATTGATACAAAGTAGTGCACAAGTTAAGCTACCATTGTTACTTTTGCTAGTGTTAAAGGCTTGTTAATTTCACCAGATCTCATTAGAACTCTGCAGTTAAAGACTTGTTAATTTATCTTACATTTTTGGTGTTTTGATCCCTTTAAATGTGCCAATTGGAAGTGGTATTTATCTGTTTACATTTACCAAAATTTGAAATAAACATGCAATAAATTAAACTTCAACTTAAGATATAAGAACCTATTTACTGTTTCACCTATAGTATTTGAACATCAAAATACCGACACTGTATGCATTTATCTTTGTTTTTCTCTTACTTTTTATTTTCTACATTAATATTTTAATGTTCGAAAATCATTTCTCGTGTTGAGCTATCTAATTATATGCATTTATAACTCAATATTGCACACTTAGTTAATATGCTCAACTAAATATTAAGTTGTTTCCATCAAGTGAAAGTTTGCAAATTAGTATTGACATCAACCATCTTATAAGTAAATACACTTTTGGGTCACTATGCATATCCAGCCATAAGGTTGGCTTGTTTTTCATATAACTATCCTTAATGAAAGTTTTTAAGTTACTTGGGGCGAAAAATGGATAAAAATAGATAAAATAGTATCAAAGTATTTTCAGTCATCGTATTCACATAAACTTGAGAATGGATTATCCGTTCATAACAAAAGTAAAGGTGATAAAATTTAACAGATAAAAAGTTGTGTTGGAATTAGATATCATGAACTAATCAATCAATGTAACAATTAGTATATACTTTCTAAATCTTAAATGTTACAGCTATCACTCATACTTAATATGTCTCAACAATTACTCGGTTCATCAATAAGTTGTATCACTACTAACTCTAGTTAGTTCAATATAACCTTAAAACTATAGCATTGTACTATAATCTTATCTTATACTAACACTCTTGTTCTCCAAAAAGATAAATTAGGAAAGGAAAAAAAAAACCATGTCATCATTATGAACCAAACACACACCTACTTATTCTATTTTAAGGATCAATATAATAATGAAAGAGAGTAAAAAGTGTTTGAAAAAAGGTAACATAAAGTAAGGGATGACACATATCAATTACTACTACAGTAACAGCAAATGTAGCAATAATAAATACAAGTAACATATCTTAATGGTCCACCACCCCGTAACTCATGCCTTGATGAACCACTTTACTTCAAACACCAACCTTTTCCATTCTACAAATCTCTTCTTTGTCACACTTAGCTTCACACTCACACTTAGTCTTCTTCAATGGCAACACCAATGGCTCATTGGCTTTCATTTTTCTTGTTGTTTAGCTTCTTTCACTGCTCATTATGTCTTTTGAACCCTGAAGATGAGGTTGGCTTTCTAGTTGAACATGATAGTGTTAACATGTTCCAAAGCAATAGAGATTCTAGCAAGAGATGTGACTTTTCTGTTGGAAAATGGGTTTATGATGAATCTTACCCTCTTTATGATGCTAACTGTCCATATCTTAGCACTGCAGTTACTTGTCAAAAGAATGGGAGACCAGATTCTGATTATGAGAAGTGGAAGTGGAAACCAAATGGTTGTTCTATTCCAAGGTGTGTTCACATTGCCACATTTTTTTTTCTTCTATACACTCATTTAGTCATGATTTATTTATTTATTTATTCATTTATCAAGTCTTGTTATATTTAGAATATAAAAAAATGATTCTTGGAAACCTAGTTTTCCTTACACTTAGTTAATTTAGTTGAGTACGGGAAAAAGTGTTGGATGGTGAAGAACCAACGGGAACATAAAGTAAGTGTAACAGAAATGAGGATATTGCGTTGGATGTGTGGTAAGACTAGATGAGATAAGATTAGGAATGACGATATTAGAGAGAGTTGGAGTAACACCTAGAGTAACAAAGATGGTAGAAACTAGATTTCAGTGGTTTGGGCATGTAAAGAGAAGACTTGTGGATATTGTAGTTAGGACAATCGATCTGATGGAGAGGAGTCAGATCACTAGCGGTAGTGGTAGACCTGGAAAAATCATAAGAGAAACTACTAGGAAGTATGAAGGATATAGAGACATGGTTTATGATAGAACACTATGGCGTTGTTCGATTCATGTAGCCGACCCCACTTAGTGGGATAAGACATGGTTGTTGTTGTAGTTTAATTAACCATCTATTTAATTAAATTAATCACATTTTTGAACGTGATTAATCAGGTGTATGCAATTGTAATAATAAAATAGGTGTGTGAATATCATTATCATTAGAACATATAGTTTCACCATGGTTAGGCATAGTTAATTAAAATTTCAATAGATAGTATACCCTACATCCATTTAATTGATAAACAAAGTTCTTAAAACTTGGTTGGACTATTTAGTTAATTGGTTTGAGTATTTACTTTTTTCACAAGCAAAGAGTAATATATTCTGTATTTGTTACTCTGATTTGTGTATCACCAATACAGGTTTGATGCACTAAGGTTTCTAGGAAAAATGAGAAGGAAGAGAATAATGTTGATAGGTGATTCAATAATGAGAAATCAATGGGAATCTTTGGTATGCTTAGTGCAAGGTGTAATACCAACTGGTAGAAAAAAAGTGACCTATAATGGACCTGCAATGGCTTTCCATGCTATGGTAAGATTAAGATAAGACATTCATCAAACATATTTTCTTTTCTTTCTATGTAAAATGATTCACATCACAATTTTCTCTTTGTAGGATTTTGAGACATCAATTGAGTTTTTTTGGGCACCACTGTTAGTAGAACTGAAGAAAAGTTCAGAAAACAAGAGAGTTTTACATTTGGATTTGATTGAAGAGAATGCAAGGTCTTGGAGAGGTGTTGATATCCTTGTATTTGATTCAGCTCATTGGTGGACTCACTCTGACAAAACAAGCTTGTAAGGAAGTCTAATTGTTTGGATATTATTTGGATAAACAGCTTAATTAAGCTCTTAAAACTTAAGCTATTTTTTAACAAAGTCTAATTGATAATGTAAAATACATCAATTCAAAGAAGTTTAATCTTAAATTTTCAATAAATGTTTCACATTTATATGCTTCTTTCTTGACTAGTACAGGTGGGATTACTACAAGGAGGGTAATAATCTGATCAAAAACATGAATCCCATGGTTGCTTATCAGAAAGGACTCAGTACATGGGCAAGGTGGGTGGATTTAAATCTAGACCCTCAAAAAACTAAAGTCATTTTCAGAAGCATGTCACCTAGGCATAACAGGTACTAATATATATTTTTATACGCCTAAAACTCGTTTATCTTTTTCTGAACAACAATAATGACGTCTTATATCCCACTATGCGGAGTCAGACTACATGGATCAAACGACACCATAATATTTCAATTAAAAATCATATTTATAGCCAAACAATTGACCTCTAAAACTTTCTTAATAGTTTTTCGCCTATAGATTTTTTTGGCCTTTTACTTCCTCTAGCGATTGGGTTTCTTATGCAGAGAAAATGGTTGGAAATGCTACAATCAGAAACAGCCTCTACCATTCTTCAGCCTTCAACAACATGCTCTTGAACCTTTGGTTGTGCTCCAAGGAGTGCTAAAGAAAATGAGGTTTCCAGTATACCTGCAAGACATTACGACAATGACTGCCTTACGCAGAGATGGACATCCTTCAGTGTATACGAAGGCAACAAGCCAAGATGAGAAACAAAAACAAGGAATAGGCCATTCCTCTGATTGCAGTCATTGGTGTCTCCCTGGTGTGCCTGATATTTGGAATGAGATGTTGAGTGTACTACTTTGACCGTAGTAGAATGTAACATTAATATGTTTTTAATTCCTATAAAATTTATATTTTCTGTTTTTCGGTTCCTATACTCACTTGATAGTCCTTATAAATTATAAAACTGCATGTTTTTAGTCTCTCTTTTTTTTGTTGCACTCTTTGACCTTTTTTTCCTACCAAAAAGGAAGCTTTTGGGAGGTGTTGCAGCCCCATTGTAATAATGTTGTTGGCTAAAAGTGCAACGACAGATATGCAAAGCATAATAGAATGGAGAAAAGTAACAGCACAAATACCAAACATCCACCATTTTCTCCTTTGATTTTGTGGCTTTTAACTGAGAATTTTATACAGAAAAAATCCAACCAAAAGAAACCAAGGAGCAACAATGGTGAAAAAAGAGGGAAAAATACTACAAAGTGACTGCTTGTTATTTTACTTTGCCATATTTTAGACGTTAATTATCAACTACATTTCATTTTAACTCCCCCAACGCTCGGATCACAATATAGAGGCGCCGAAAAGAAAAAACAAATTTGTACATGAGTAGTGACAAAAATAATAAATGAGTAGTTAACAACACAAGTTTATCCACTATTACTGTATTGAAAATAGAACTAAAAATATAACTGAATCACATGTGATAATGACTAATGAATGAATCAAATAGAATTTCTTACTGAAACTAAGTCAGTTCGTATAATTGAAAAAAAAAATCTGGATGTCTTTGCTCCAAAGCAATCAAAGACACTTGTATATAGCTAACCATCTTTTTGTGCAGCAATTGCATAAGCGCAGAAAACATCTAATCATTTCTTTCTGCTTGCTATATATCCATAACCGCATAGCAAAAGAGTTACAACAATGACCCATTTGCATTCTTGGTCTTTTCTCTTACCATTGTCTGGACAAACAGCTCCCCAGCTCGGTATGAAGATCGTACCTGCACAACACAATTATAGGGCTCACGACCAAAATAACGGAAGTTCAACGATGACAAAAATCAATATGTTTGAACAATCTATCCATCAAGATGGTTTGTCGAAGAGGACAGTTAGAGACAAGGTGCACATTGCTTTAGTCCATTTAGGTAGATTTATTGTTTAATTGCATCATATAAGATTTGTAAGCTTATAGTTATTAAATCATATATATACCAAAAGAAGGGATGCAATGATATTTTAATGCATCTGTTAAGAGCTTACCAATGGGCCGCTGGCTACGTAACGAAAACCGATAGACTCCCCATATTCTTTCCAAAAATCAAACTTCTCAGGTGTAACATACTCTTTGACAGTCAAGTGCAAAGGAGTCGGCTACAACAATAACATTTTTATTAAATAACAATCCGTGATAATGAATCAATAGGCCATAGATTACTAAGTTAAAAATGCAATATACGGTAAAATCATGTGAATGATTAGCATCAGCTGTAACCATGTACTTATTTTTTTTTTCCAAGTTCATTTTCTAAGTTATGACGTGCAAAGGAAGCACCAAAGCATTTTCACATAAGCTTACCTGCAAATACTGACCAAGAGTCAGAATATCTACATTTATGGCCCTCAAATCCATCATTGTTTGCTTCACCTCATCATCAGATTCTCCAAGGCCCAACATTATCGATGATTTTGTTATCATGCCCTCTTTGCTTTGTTTTGCATGTTTTAGAACCGACAAGCTTTGTTCATACCTGAAATCATACTACACATAAGAAATGGAACTAATGATCATATATTCAGTCTGTGATATCTTATTTTCTTAATCTTAGCATATTTAACATGTTATCATTTTGTACAAACTAGTTAACACATTATCTCATTCTAAAAGACTCATTTAAGACTCATTTTAAACTTTATTTACTCATTTCTTACATTACAAAGATAATTGTTACATTATGCTTTGGTACTGAAATTAAAAAATTCCCATGGAAATATTTACTTTCCTACTTAATTATTCTAATTCGACCACTTAAGAGTTAAGACATTCTATTTTACTTGAATCAGCAATGAAACTTACCCAGCCCTTGGATCTCTAACAATTCTTTGGAGCCGTTTAACTGTCTCAATGTTGTGTGCAAAGACATCTAATCCTGAGTGAACCAGAGTTTCTATAGCCTTAAGATCTCCCCGAAAATCAGAGGTTAAACACTCAACCATGATCTCAGGTTTAAGACTCTGCAAAAGTAGTAAGAAAATATTGTCTCACGATTTGCATTGTATACCTTCTGTAAAATGCTTTTTAAACAATAAAACTATATATATCAATTCACCTTCATAGCTTTCACAGTTTGTGCAAAGTGCCCACTTCCTCCATCAGGTATATCATCGCGATCCACACTTGTTATGACAATATAGTCCACGCTGAAAAATTAGGAACTTGTAAGTAATAAGGTATTACAAGTACAACCGCAACCAAGCCTTATTTCATTAGGTGAGATCAGTTATAACAACCAATTAATGACATTAACAGGGAATTGGATGCAAAAAAATCGTATGAAGAATGTCATATAGCCTATGTAAGAATTGAAGATTGCACAACGCGTGTGTGTGTATTCTGAATGAAACAACAACCATTAAGATGACATATTAGTAGCATGTAATATACACACCCCCAACTGGCAATGGCCTTGGCAGTATTTTCCGGTTCCATAGGATCAGGAGGTGCTGGGTTGCTGCTGGTCTTCACAGCACAAAATCTACATCCACGAGTGCAAGTATCCCCAAGAACCATGATTGTAGCAGTTGCAATACCATCATCACCTCCATTCCAACACTGTCCATCAGAATGTAAAGGTTGAGTTGAAACTATTTAGACTCAAAACATTTAAATAGGAAAAAATTGTCATCAAATACATTTAAATAGTGTTTCTATTTTGATTCAGAAAGCTATTTCTTTAGCATGTTTGATTACATATCGATTCTGATCCGTGGACTTGACTCCATGTTTGATTACATGTGCTTGCCCTACGAACACACTAGATTACGTCTATTTTGGGACACGCGGACCACTAGATTTTTCCAATCAGATCCACCTGTCCACAGCGACAGCTGGCTAGGCGGAAACTTCTAGGCCTGTGAAACCCCAATTCTCCATCAATAAAAGACTAACCCATGGCCTAGGACAGATATGTAATATCTAAACCTTAATACTTCGCACTTACCACAGTTAATGACTCGATCGTCGGAGTGTGTGCCAGTACCACCCCTATTCAACGGGGTTCACCGATCAAGGGTCTGGATAAACGACCCAAAACAAATGTTACCATCCATACCTCACATATGGAGGGGATCAATATTCATACCAAACAAGACACTCACACTAACACATCGGCACTGGTAATAATTAAAAGAAATAAAAATAGAAGTCATTGAATATAATTACAAGTACAGATATCATGATCCACACAACTCACAAGACAATACATGATTCATGTCGGACACCGGATACACTAGTTCTTAAGCCTTCTTTCCTACATATCTACATGCCACTGTCTTCTATTATCTACAATCTTCTAGTCTATTTACCCAAATTACTTCCTAAGCAACCTATTACATTAAAAAACTAACAGCATAAAAGAGTAAGATACAAGAAACTTATACAAATCAAAATGAAGCAACTACCATCATCAAAAATCAAAATTTCAGTCAACCCTCTAACCAAAATCAAATTTTTAACAAACCCATCTATAAAAAACCAAAATTTCATCAAACCCATTTCATCAAAAACAAAAAATTCAATAAAGAGTTGAAAATAGAACCTCTCCTATATTGGGGCACTGTGCTTCCACACAAACAGTGTTAAGCTTCAACTGAGAGATTGATTCTTTAATTTGAGAGAATCTTTCACCCTGAGGAGCTTTCTGTCTTAACCACTCAGGCTTTTTCACATTTGGGTCTCTCCCTGTGAATGGACCCAACCCACCTGGGTATGGTCCACTCTTCTTCTCCGATTCCATCAGCTTTGGAATTGCAATAACCTCCGAAGATGCAAGTGATTGATCCTTGGCGCTGCATCGAAGTGTGAAAGTTGAAGTAAAAGATGAAGATTTTATGGTTCCATGAAATGGGATTGAGGTGAAGGAAAAAGAACAAGGTTGGAAAAGTGATTGTTGAAACATTGAATTATGCAGAGAATGAAGAAGAAGAAATTGAAATTGAAATGAAATGTGGTGTGGTTTGGTTTGGTTTGATTCTATTGCATTTACATTTTGCATTTGTATGAGTGTGTTACTTTGGTTACTCCGTTGATGCACTAAAAAATGTGAAGACCAAGAGAAAAAAAAAAAAATACTTTTTTGTTTATTTTTGTTTTGGTACGTAGACGAAATAAAAATATTCTTACGTAAATAAAGTTGAAAGATCAAAATTTGAATCTCGATTATAGATGTCTGATCTAGAAATTTTGATATTTTTCGTCAATTAAACCATGACATATGGACATATTTTATGAACAAATCATAACTTCAACTCGTCGAAATTGTTAGGTCAGATCAAACAAAAAATAGGAAATAATAGAATTGACAAGTCTACCCTTGTTGGGTTTTCATCAAAATTTTATAACTCATTTTCTCCCCTTTCTTTCAATTTTTGAAATCTCTTTCACCAAATCATTTAAAAGAGATTTTGTCTTTTTAATTAAAAAAGCATGAAATAAAATGTTGCAATAGTTAGTTTCATTTTGTATTGTTTTGTTTTCAAGTGTGAAAATGTTTTTGAATCCAACAGAAAGAAAAATGAGTAATAACGAGGAAGAGAAAGAAAAGGAAATATGTTCCATAGTAGTTGAAAAAGTAGGAGGCAGATCATCAATCACAACCTGTTTATCAAGATATCCCCTCAAGTTCATCACACCTAACAAGGTTTACAACATTTTCAACAACCATTTATTGTTGTATGCTTCTGTTATGCAATGAATAGTGATTCTTGGTTTAAAAATCTTAGCTTTGTAAGTTGGCATGACAAAATGGTTTTTTTTTGTTATTCATTTGCTTAGGTGGGTCCTTCCAGAATTGATGCAGTTTGGGTTTATGCTCTCAATTATGGAGGTGGAATTGTATCTGTAAGTTGTCTTGGTTTTTTTGTTGTATATATATGATTTTGGACCTGCCCATGCTATGAATGTGAGCATGGTCATCAGTATCTTGCAATACATGAGAGTTGTATTTCAGTTTGAAGTAAAATATTGTGTCTCGTAAATCTGTAAATGTGATTTTTAGGAGAATTAGTTTTGCAATTCCAAAAAGGGGAGCGGCGCAACTTGTTGCCTGTTTACTTTACTTTCTGTTCATATGTAATTATCTTAAGGCAAATGCTAAACAGTGCCCCCGGGGCACTCTTTAAGCACTCTAAATAGAAAGTTTTTATTGGAATTTGTAAAGTCAATGCATTGAAACTTGTGTTGTTTATTTTTTTGAGTGAAAAATTTCTTTGAATAGAATGCTTAAAGAGTGCCCTGGGGGCACTCGTTAGCAAGATCCTTATCTTAAATATATAAATAACATGATTAAGTAAAATTGGACTCAGTCGATATGAATCGTTGTGTTATCTATTTTGTACAAATTCGCTACATGAATCCCGATTCATTCTGATGAATATTGGAGACTTTCCCTTAATTTTGTGTAGGCCAACCACTTATATAGTCAACTATGTGTAGTTGTTTTTGTCATTTTGATTTATGATTATATTGAGTAATTGAGTTACTTTGAAGTTCATATATGATATATGCGCTTATGTTTTGTGTTTGTCACTTGTTTTTACTTCCAATAAATAACACCATATTTTGTTGATCATGTGTCTTAAATTAAAAATGTATATATAGATTCATGACTTGTAAAATAGGTCTTCTAATTCACAATTTCAATCTCGATTTGATGACCATGCTTGTGAGGTGTAGGGTGATCAAATTGCATGCAAGTTTTCTGTTGGAGAGGATTGCACCATGGTGTTAACTACTCAAGGTTCTACTAAGGTTGTCTTCTGGATCAGATACTTAAGAATATGACATTAACTCTTTATCTTATTGATAATGTTGTAGTTTGTTTTTTAGGTCTACAAATCTGTAGGATCTAAGTGTTCTCAACAAATATTAGAGGTAAAGACACTTTGTCTTTCTCTTGAGTTTCTTGCATTTATGCTTGTCATTATTTACTTGACTAGTCATTTTACATTATAGAAAAAGGATTAGTATTGGTTGCTTTTCAGTTTAAGGTACCTGATAGCCAGTAACATTTATGGTCGTTGCATTAGTTTTCTTTTTTTCTGTCTCAAATTATTTGTCCTCTAACTAATCGTTTTCTTAAAAAGTGTGAAAAATCAAAAGGGACACCTATTGTGAGATGGAGGTAGTAGTTAAGATTTGAGTCATTTATTTGACTATTTTTCTAGGACATCATAGGGTTATTTGTTCTATGCAAACTCGAATTAATGTTAAATCTGACTATTTGCGGGTTTATTGGTTTCAAGTGCCAACTAACAACAGTTAAATTCATCTGTGTAGTAGGCTAGAGTAGGAAGCAATGCACTTTTAGCCATCATTCCGGATCCTGTAACATGTTTTTCCACTGCAAGATATTATCAGAAACAAATCTTCACTGTGTCTTCAAACTCAAATTTGGTCATTGTTGATTGGATTACTAGTGGCCGTCATGAAAGTGGAGAAAAATGGGATTTTGATCTATATAGAAGCACAAATAACATATTCTTCGATGATGGTCGACCTTTGTTTCTGGATACGGTAATTATTTTGCGGTTGTCTTTCGGAAATTTGTTTAATAGATTTCAATAAATGCATGCATGATAATGTTCCTTATCACATTTTCCTTTGCCCAACCAAATCATCTTTCAGATGAAAAATTTGACATTTGTAATTGATATGACTGAGAGCACTCAAATCTTTCAGTATATGTTGACAGTTATATTACATATTCATTTACAGACAGCATATCTCTTGCATTAGGTACAACAGATTTCGGAAAAAGGCAATATGGTCCATTTTTATTTTGCGGTTGATATATCCTCTCCTATCTATTTTTCTAATTATTTGGCTTCTTGCCACAAACAGATGTTACTAGAGAAAGACAAATTCGGCCGTGTAAAGGAACACATGCAGGACAACCAAGTAACTGCGATGATTGTACTCCTAGGGTGAGTGATCGGTGTTTCCTTACGTATTCCGCATTTACGTCTTCTTTATAATGATTTTCTTATGACATGCTTTATTATCTTAGGCCAAAGATGCAGCATATCCAGAATCTAGTGCAAAGTAACGTGAAAAGAATTATGTCTGAGGAATTACAGAATCCTTCTGCTGTATTGAGTCACCCGAAAAAAAAGTCTGACTTTTTCACGACAAAACCAACCTTTGTGGCTTCTTGCAGTGTTTTTGGTCCTAAGGTAAATTATAAATTAGTTCCAGGGTTATTATTATCCTGTAATATTCTACAACATGTTATACTTTTGAATATTGCTAGCTGCAACTTTATTTTGTGTGCAGAAAATTGGTCTTATTGTTCGAGTGGCTTCTGTGACAACTGAATCCGTTTACAATTTTCTTCGACATCAATTGGCTCCTTTGGAGCCTATGATCGGGGTGCCACCATACAGGTAGAGACAAGTGTTATCTGAAACATATTGGTTTTGATTGCAGACCTATATTTGTGTAATAAATTATATATTCCTTTTGTTCATGTATATTATATATTCATGGTAATAAATCTCTCTTCAATATAAAATTCAGTTTTACACATATTTTTCGTCTTGGAAGCGCTATCATCACTCACTGTCACTGGGCAAAAACACAATCATTCTAAGGGTAGAAATCTCCATCGAATCAGCAAAAAATAAAGAGCTAAATCGGGCAGGATAAAACTCAAAAAATCATCAAAGTATTTCGATAATTTCATTTGTAGTACAACTAACAATATTTCAATTGATGTGTATATAATGATTCTTCTTAGATATACAATAAAATCTAACTTCTATGTTCATAACCAAATGCTTTCTGTAAAATTAAAACAAGTTGTTCTACACTTAGTTCCACAATGTCTACATTTGGAAGATTAAGACCTATATTATACTCCTCTTCAGTAAAGTCTACTTTCTTCAATGTTGATTTGTAACTAATATCAGCGGATTTTGGAGGACCTCTCGCGATCGCAACCTGTAAAACAAGAAAAGAAAAAAAACTCAGTTTAAGATACAAAGATTTAAAAGTCATATAAGTTATAACCCGAAGAAAAGTTAATGAGGAACTCACACAGTGTCTTTCTCCAAGTTCAATCAACCAAAATCTCCACAAATCCATAATCTTCCCATCCATTGTAGCTGATATATTAGTCCAGTTGGTGTGAGAAAACTCCACTTTGTTCAACCCTTCAATAAGTCCACTCCCCATGGCTTTGACATATGCTTCTTTTAGGCTCCAATACCTGTAAAGCAAACACACCTTTGACTTTCCACACGTCCCCTTATTCGGTTCAAAGAATCATTTGACATTCTACTAGTTTGGTGCTAGATAACAATATATCAGATCAGACACTATCACATTAGTATGTAAATTCACAAATTTCAGAGACCATCTTGTGCTCTACATTATATATCCAAAAACTTGATGTTTATCTGCTAAATGATATTTTTCCGAACTAGGTGACAAACTGGATAAAAAAATTAGACAAGAGCATAAGGTTATGAATATAACAAAACAACTCTTTGAAAATAAGATAAAAAACTTTGTAAAGGTTGATTTGTATTTATGTAAAGAACTAATCTGAATTGTGAACCACAAACATCTATATTTAGGGTGCGTTTGATCTGCTTAAAATAACGAACTGACAGACAATTTCAATTGTACTGTGTTTGTATTTTAAACCTGCGTCTAGGCCAGACATCCACTAACGTTCTTGTCTTAGCTAAACCAGAGGACAATTTTTTTTCCCAAGTACAAATTGTCTAAAAATATCAAAATAACCTTTTGTCCACCAAATATCGTATAAGACAACGAGTTGTTCAATACTTTAAAAGTTTGTCTTGTTTTGTTCTGCAAATACTTATCTTTTGCAAATCAAACAGACTCCTAATGACAATATTTCCTTGATGAAAAATGGACAGATAGAGTATAAGCAGATTGTACGTACTTGTAAAATTCTATCAATATATCATTAGAAGTGCCGGCACCGACAATGCTATCCCATTCCAAAGATGAAAAGTACGACGAAAAGAAGTGAATGAATTCTTCAACTGTTTCTCCCTGAGGCATATCAAATGAGACAATGTCTATCCCCACAAGGCATAAAGGTTCTGATGCTATGGCAACATAGTCTCCATGATGTGATACATTGAAATTAAAATTTGGAAATGTAAGACCCAATTTATCATAATCAAGCAAATCCAGAAAAGGTTTGTTTTGGGAAGTTCGTTTAATGATGAAATTATTATCATTATGTTGTTGATGAAGGAAGAATGGGATATTGATTTTGGTGAGATCATATAGTAGAGCATATTGAAGCATTTGACTGATAAGTGCCCTTTTTCTGTCTTCAATTTTGAAATACCTGTCAGACGGTGTGTAACACAACTGCATCAAAATTACTATTTGTTGGTAGTTATGAAGTGCAGACACCAAACACGGCACAGACAATGATAGATAGTGAGAGACGTTGTCACCGATGATTGTAAATATTTGTGTCGGACACAGACCTGTATCCAACTAGGACACGTCTAATTCGAGATGTGTCTGTACTTCATGGTAGTTAATTAATGGATTAATTATAGAAGAGATTGAAGTTGTGTGTGTATATATATATACCTGGTAATGGAAGCGTGTTGTTGAGAAGGGAGAAGGGAAAGGGCGGAGGAGAAGTGATGAGGTTGGGGTTCCCACTTTGATATGTTTACTATCCATCTCCTCACTCCTTCCTCCATTCTTTTTCTTTCCAAACCAATTCAAGTCAACTCACCTTTTCTGCTTTCTCACCACCTCCTATCTGTGATTGTGAGCTACGTCCTCTTTTAGTCAAAACATACGCAAGTTAATTTTTACCTAGGCAATCTATCTGGTTACAAATATAAATAAATTTAATTTTTTAATATATTTAATTATTGATGTATCGAGTTCATATAACTTTTTTTAAAAAGATATATCAATAGTCAAATGTATCACTATCCCTCATTTTGTTCTTGTGTGCACTTCTCTTGTACTTTTTGTTATAGAGTTTTTTTAAATAATATTTGACATTTAAAAAAAATAAAATAAAATATACTAAAAAAAGTTAAATTTGATTATATTTGTGGTCAGAGGGTATATGTGAAAAAACTATTTTAACTCAAAAAACCATTTATAAGTAAAAAATTTAATTCAAATATTTATATAATTTGGGAAAAAAATGATCTTTTTTCTTTTATAATTTGGGACAGAGGTAATATTATATAAAAATGACAAATGTTAACATGTGCCCCAAAGACATATGTTAATATTATCAAAGTAGAAATATTCGCCTCAAAAGCTGTGCATTTGCTTTTTTAAAGTCAAAATATTACGTTTTTCTATGTAATCTTTCTACTTTTGAATTCCTATAAAAATTTAAATCATATATTAAAGCTTCGTTTGACCAACTTTTTTTAAAATTAAAAACTGTTTTAAAAAAGGAGAAGGAGAAGAGTGTTTGGTAGCGAGGTGGCAGTGATGTGGCGTCGGAGGAGGAGAAATCTCTGTCGTGTTGAATGATGTAAGTGAGATGAGATGCGGCGAAAGCATAGCGTTGATGAATAGCTTCGTCCAGAAAAGTGCATCGTTCCCGGCATAGAGCTACCGCCGGGAAATCGTCCAGCTTGGTGCTGGTACAATCATACCATACAACTAATGAAAAAAATCGAAATTGGAAAAGGTAATAAGTTGGGTGAGTGGATCATGTTACTACTACATGTAGGGTGTGTTTGGTGGAGGTAATTGAAAAGTGATTGATTGTTTGTTTGGTTATGGGTTAGATTTGATGAAGATGATGAATTTTTTGATCAATGTTCATCAATAATATCAATTCTTTTTTATTTTTAATGAAAATATATTTTTAAATACAAAAGTATAATTTTGTTTATAGAAAAAAAATGATAAAATGTATTTATATGTATATTTTATAAAAAATTATGGACCAATTTGTTATGAACTAAAGATAAAGAACTAAATCTAGTCTCATGAACTTAGTTTAATTAATTGGACATATTGCACGAAAGTGCAGGGAATGAAGTTCGAACTCAAACTTAATATGTCCACTTATTCACTCTTAAAAAGGTGAATTTTTAGTCACTAGACTACATGATTAAAAAAATAAAAATAAAGAACTAAAGAGTAACAAATATAAAAAATAAAAGACTAATTTATTATAAAGAAAAAATAAAAGACAAAAGTGTTGCAAAGAAAAAAGATAAAAGACTGTTAGTGTATTTTTGCCTTTTATTATTTTTACCTAACTCCAAAAAATGAATTTTACACATCAGCCTCCGAGGCGATTCCAATTTCCAACACCATTCCCGCGTTTCTTCTTCTTCTTCTTGAACTCAACTCTCACTGTTCATCTACCAACTCCATTCTCCACCACCAACTAAGGTGACCTTGCTTGCTTCACTAACCACGCTTTTCTTTTCTTAACGAACTACTTTAGTACTATCTTTGATTATTAATTAATTAGTCAGACGGTGAATACCCCAGTCCCGACAAAAAAAAAAACTATCATATTTGATATTCTTGTCATAACATTTTTTTTTATATCTGTACAATCTCTTCCATTGCAGTTATTCTCCTTTCGTTTTCTTTCTTCAAACTTGTTAAACGTATCTCAAATTCATTAATCCCATTTCCTCTCTCACTTTCCAACTCACTCATTGCTTTTTCTTTAAATACTAAGAGATTCCTTCCTTAATCATATTAATCCCATGTGATTACTTTTAGTTTTTAACTTACATTTCTTGCTTAGTTTGCAATTAAAGTTCCGTGCTTTTCAACCCTTTTGGGTTCACCTAGTGGTGTTGGCTTGAGACCTTGAAGTACGCTCTACTTGCAGATCTTAGGCCCCGCATGCACGGGCTCTGGCAAAAAAATGTTAGTAATTTTAGTGTTAGCTTAGGTCAAAATTAAAATTTTTAGGAGTTAATTTAGGCCAAAACTGATACTTTTAGGTGTTAAGTTAGGGTAAAATTGAGACTTTTTGTTCAAAACTGAAAATTTACGGTGCAAAACTAAGATTTTTGTTTAAAATTGAGATTTTGCCCGGGCTTTTTACATTTTCTGACTCCGTCACTGGTCTACTCCTCACAAAGTCCGGTGGGATAGCCTGTAGAGAGAAAAAATTTGGCTTTAAATGGGCCTCCGCAAGTGGACGGTGGGATTGATCCCCTCGGATAAGTCGGTCTTTAGGCTGGATACCGAGTTTTTAAAAAAAAAAAAGTTCCTTGATTTTCAGCTCATTATAAAATGAAGGGTTTGTCATTTGTCATCTTTGAAACACATCACAAAGTAACTAACCTCTGTTTACATTTGGTCTTACAGTTAATTGCTTCTGATTTGAAACCATAAAAAAGATCCTTGTGTATTGCTTGCATTTTCTGTTTAATATTCCACTTTTACATTCCTTGTTTCTATTCTGCTTACCAAATTGCTATTTTTCACCTCATACAAAAGAAAAAAAGAAAAGAAAAAAAGTTTAATTGTTTGTTTTGTGGTTTTAGTTTTCAACTATACATATTAGCCTTCCAAACTTTCTTTTCCATTCTATAGATTATTGATTTTCAGTTGGTAATATTCAAAACAACGTTAAAAGAAAAACAGAGAAAAAAAAGTTACTGATTGTTTGTCATTTAGAACGTGTCTTCAAAAGTGCTTTTGAACATTGTTGCTTTGATTCATAGTTATTGTTTATTGTTTTCCAATCGCAAAATAAAGAAAAAAAAACTATTGTTTATTGTCATATGGTCTGAATTTTCTTTGTCTTTCACTTTGTATTCTGATTTCATTTATCTCGATCGTGATCATCAGCTCAAGTATTCACTCTCTTCATTCAGTTGGAGTTTGTTTGTTAAACTATTGATAAGAGGTATGCGTTTTTTTCTCCTTCACCAAGTTAGTTATGTAATTATGTTGTACTTTAGAGAAGCTTAATTGAAGAGTGAAGCTTTTCACTTTCTGTTTTTTGGGTATGTTTGGTTTGCAAGGGAGGAAGTTTGTATATTAGTTCCTTTGGATCTTAATGTATATTCACATTTACTCAAACTACAAACCAAACATACACTCTATTCGCACATAAGGGCATTGTTTAAGGATTTAAGTTTTTATGGAAAATTATGAATTCAATGCTTTGGAAATTGAAATACTCGACTTTTTTCAATAAATAATTTCTTTCTTTGGTATCCTTAAACAACACCTGTATGAACTTGTTAGCTAGACCCTTATAATTTTTGTGATAATGGATCGGTTGCAGATTATTATTTGACATCCGGTTTAGAAGTCACTTACATCACTACATTCATCAAAGAAGTTACCCTTAACTTTGCCAGTTTTCCTACAGAAAAGGTATTTATATTATGCTTTATAAACTGATCTTTATAACTCATTTCCTATAACAGATCTATGCTATGATATACTAGTCTAAAAAATTGTCTGCAAAATAGGAAATTAAGAAACAATTCTTCGTTAAACACGCTAGGATGTTTAACTAGCCTTCGGGTGGAAAAAGATTAGCAGTTAAAGCATTTAGTACTTGTGCTAAGGAACGAAAGTAGTTTAGTACGAAGTGCTTAGGAAGGTTTGCCTGTAATCGATGGCAGAAAGCTCCCGCCTTATTAGTTGATGGTTCTTACCGACCCCCAAATTGAAAAGAGAAATTCAACAAGAATAACTCCAGACCGTGGAACTACCAAGGAAGAATTGGGCTTTACTGCGCCAATAGCCATCCTCCACACTGGGACTGAAAGCCATTTGATCAGTCAAGCTTTTGACACGGGATCAGCCAGATCTCATCTGGACCTCTGGCCTTTATATTCTAGTGAGTGTTCCGTGAGTGGGTTCTCGATTTAGGCGGGCTATCAATCGACTATGAAAAAAAAAGATAAAGAAGAGGTCTTAGTCACTTCAGCAACTTGCGCATCAAGGATGACAACAGCGTTTTGACCTTGCTACAACACTTAGAGTAATTTCATTGAAAATAAACTCTTCTTGAATATGTGCAATGTTATGGAAGTGATCTATTCATACATGGAAAAAGAAATTGCACCGTATGTAGGCATTGAAAGTAAAATCTTTTGATCTTGCAAACTTAATTCTCAGAAAGTATTTTAGAGGGCCGAATTCCAAACTATCATCACCTGTTAATATAATATATAACATCATCTATATATACAATAAAAAAAGAAGTTTTATCAGTGGCTGAATGTTTATAAAACAATGCACGATCAGCTTGACTTTGGATATAACCAAGTCCTTTTACCACAGTTCCAAACCTCTCAAACCAAGCTCTTGTTGATTGTTTTAACTCATGCAAAAACTTCTTCAGTCTGCACACCTTATTTCTTCGTAGTTTTACTTCAAATCTAAGGGAAAGACTCATGAACACTTCAAATTCATGGTCTCCTTGGCTTTGTTTGAAGCCCAAATCTACCATAACTTTAGTGAATCTTCCAAACTAAGCTTGTGGTGATTACTTTAGCTCATACAAAGCAATTTTTTAACTTACACACACGGTGTTGGCAACATTATCTTCACGGTATCCAGGGTATACATTCATGTAGATGTCTTCTTGAAGTTTTCCACGAAGGAAGACATTTTTTACATAAAAATAACCGATCCTTTCTCAATGCATTTGGTCTTTTTGACTGTAAATGTTTTGATTTATGTGATATTGTTCCTTTTGACTTCACTTGTAAATGTTTTTGACTTACTTATGTTGATTAATTATTTATGTATTCATTTGTTTATTTTACGAAGTCAATAATTTATTTTTTGATTATTACTCCCTCCGTCCCATAATAATGGACCTAGTTGATCAATTCACGCATTTTAAGAAAAGTGTATAAATAAAAGAGAGAGAATAACATTTTTACTATATTACCCTTTCTTTTATTGTTTTATAACAAAATAAAATTCAATATTTGCTTAATTTTGAATGAATATACCTTGGAACTTGAAACTCAAATTAAATTTGCATTTTGAATACCAAAAAGTAGCTTTTCTAGTCATTTTTTTTTCTCTCACCTAATGATTGCCCTAAAGAAGTATTATAAGGGGTAAAATAGGAAAAAAACAATGTTATAAATAGTAAAGGTCAATTATTTTGGGACAAAATATTTTAGCAAGTAGTCAATTATTTTGGGACTGAGGGAGTATGATTTATGCAGTCAACTTTTAAGCGTGGAGGTTGACTGTATAACTTTGCAATGAACTTTAACTTTCATCATTTTTTACATATAATAAAATCGCCTTTCAGTTTAGTTAATTTTGCTTTCAGAGGGAAAAGCTACAGTTGTTCCTCAGTAACACTATTGTTCCAAGTTTATAGCTCATACTTTTGAAGTTTTGAAATGTTTCGCTCATTTTTCTTTTCTCATTCAAAATATGGTATTTCTTGTTTCCACGTATTCCCTTTCAGTCTCTCTCAAGGCTCAAGAGGAAGATAAGTGGTTGAGAGAAGGAATGGAAATTCTCATTTCATTTACTGCAAAAGTAGCAGAGTATACCGTCGTGCCTATCGGACGCGAAGCAGGTTATTTGCTATTGTACAAAAGCAATTTCAAGGAGCTAGCAGATGGTGTTAAGAAACTTGATCATGCAAAAGTAACAGTGGACCATTCTGTTGAAGATGAAAGAAGGAACAGTAGAGAAATTGAACCTATTGTGCTGCACTGGTTGGACGAGGTGAATGGGGTTATTGAAAAGGCAAATAAGCTTCATGAAGACCCTCGCCATGCTAAGGTCAGGTGCTCTATATGGCCTTTCCCCAATTTGATTTGGCGTCATCAGCTCAGTAGGAAAGCCACAAAGATTTTGAAAGAAGTTGTTCACATAGAGGGAAAGGGAAAGTTTGATCGATATGGTTACCATCGTATAGTAGATGAAACAGCCTTATCTTACTCTTCTAACACAAGAAGGAGCCTAAAGCTTGAGACCAGGGAAACGTTAAGAAGAAAATTTTGGAGGCTTTACAAGACCTTAATGCACATAACGTTGGGGTTTATGGGCTAGACGGGGTGGGTAAGACCTTTGTGGTGGAGGAAGTTGCTGAAATAGCCAAGCAACAAAAATTGTTTGATGAAGTTGTTATAGCCAATGTATCTAAAACTCCAGACATTAGGAGAATTCAAGGGGAGATAGCAGATCAATTGGATGTGCACTTTATGGAAGAGACTATTGTTGGTAGAGCAAACCGTCTGAGGGATAAAATCAAAGCAAAGAAAACTATCCTCGTCATTCTAGATGATATTTGGCCTGCATTTGAATTGGAGAAAGTAGGAATTCCATTAGGAGATGAACGTCCGTCTCGCATTCTAAATCAACAAAATACCAAACAAAATGTGAAACATAACATTCAACAAAATAAGAAACAAAATGTCTGCAAATTGTTGATGACTTCCGGAGATAAAAATGTGCTATTGGGAAAGGATGTTGAAGTAGAATTCACTTTCAAACTTGAACAATTGACTGAATTAGAATCATGGCACTTGTTTCAATTTATGGCTGGTGACAAGGTTAACGATATTACTTTAAATAGTTTAGCAACTCAAGTGGCCCAAAAATGTGCAGGCTTGCCTCTTCTCATTGTAACAATGGCAAGAGGTTTGAAAAATAAGGATATTTATGCTTGGAGAGATGCATTACGAGAATTAGAAAGTGATACTCATGTGGGAACGTTTGCGAAGACTCATTATGGTTTGGAGTTGAGTTACAACTGGTTGGTGAGTGATGAAATGAAGGCACTCTTCTTGCTTTCTTCTACACTACAATATAGTGATGTAGAGTACTTACTGAAAGTTGCTATGGGTTTGGACCTATTCAAGGATATAAATACTGTGCATGATGCAAGAATCAAACTTCACAATATAATCCTATCTTTGGAGGCTTCTTGTTTGTTGGATAAATATAATGCAGGTGGGCAGCTCCAAATGAATAACTTTGCCCGTGGTGTAGCAGTCTCCATAGCACATAGGGATCAACATGTATTTGTGAAGGAAAACCTAAACGACTTGAAGGAGTGGCCAACCAAGGATTTTCTAAAAAGTTGCTCACGGATCATCTTATATGGGTATCATGTCCATGAGCTTCCTCAAAGGTTAGATTGTCCTAATGTTAAGTTTTTCTTCTTGGAAAGTTTCAATCCCTCTTTAGAGATCTCAAATACTATTTTTGAGGGTATGGAAAGCCTTCAAGTGTTGGGTTTAACAAGCTTGAACTTGTCTTCATTACCAACTTCTTTTCAGTTCCTATCTGGCCTTCAAACATTATGTTTGAATCAATGTGTATTGGAAAATATGGTTGCAATAGGAGCTCTGAAAAACTTAGAAATTCTCAGTCTTGTGAATTCACCAATGATCAAGTTACCAAGTGAAATAGCAAAATTGACTAAAATAAGAATGCTTGATTTGAGTAATTCCAGAATAGAAGTAATCCCACCAAATATCATATCAAGTTTGACTAAATTGGAGGAGTTGTACATGGGCAATACCTCTATTAACTGGGAAGAAGAGAATTTAGCTGAGCAAAACAAAAATGCTAGCCTTGCTGAGCTTAGACAGTTGTCAAACTTGACTGCTCTAGAGTTACAAGTTCGCGAGGCTTGGGTTTTGCCTAGGAACTTGAAATCGATGTTTGAGAAGCTGAAAAAATACAAAATAACTGTTGGAGAGGTATGGGAATGGGATGCAATGGAGGAGGGGACCTTGAAAACATTGATGCTTAAATTGGGAACAAACATACTTTTGGAGCATGGAATTAAAGCATTGATTAAAGAGGTTGAGAATTTATACTTGGATGAAATAAATGGCCTTCAAAATGTGCTTTTCCAACTCAATTGGGAAGGATTTCCATTGCTGAAGCTCCTCCACATACAAAATAATGCAACAATGAAGCACATAGTTGACTGTACGGAGAGGAATACAGTCCAAGTTTGCTTTATCAGTCTGGAAAAACTAGTACTTGAGAATCTTAAAAACTTGGAGCGAATATGTCATGGTCGACTTGAAGTTAATTCTTTTGGCAAGCTTAGTGTTATCAAAGTTAACAATTGTGTCCAATTAAAATATCTTCTCTCCTATTCAATGGTTAAGGGACTTTCTCATCTGTCTGAGATTGAAGTTTGTCAATGCAATTCTATGAAGGAGATAGTGCTCGGAGATCGTGATTCAAGTGCAGATAATGACATAACTGAGGAAAAAATTGAGTTTCTTTCTTTGCGTTCTCTGATTTTAGAAGATTTGCCCAAACTTGATAATTTCTTCTCTTATGAGTCAAAGTCTTCCACGAATGAGCGGAAGTATCAAAGGTTGGAGATTTATGTTCCTGCACTATTTTTTGATGCTCAGGTATGTTCTTTTTCTTTTGAACTTATTTATGGTGAAATAACATAATATTTAATTTGTATCATGTAATAATGTTAACATATTCAAATTTCTTTTTTTAAAATTTTGAATATTCAAATTCAATTGTTGAATCATGTAATGTTAACATACAAATCACAAACGCTAATCTTTTGATAGATTAGATTATCATAGATATGTAATTTGAAAGTTGATATTTATTTGTGGGTTTTAAAAAGTATAAGGTCTTCTTTGACTAAGAATTTCACACGAGAATATTAGGATTGTCGTAGCCTTCTGTTATGATTTATTTAATTTATTACTATGTAGGTTGCATTTCCTAATTTGGATACCCTTACCTTGAGCTCACTAAATTTGAACAAAATTTGGGGTGACTATCAACATTCTTTTTCCAAATTAACAAATTTGGTTGTGAAGAATTGTGATGGGTTAAAGTACTTATTCTTGTCCTCCATGGTTGGAAGTTTTATAAACCTCAAACGACTTGAAATTAGTAGCTGTTCTTTCGTGGAGGAGATAATAGCTACAGAAGAGAAAAACAATGGTACTGATGCAACAAAAGAGGTATGCTAGTTCTACCATTGAGAACATTCCAATTTTGCACTTGCATTTAAATAAATATTTAAATTGATACTAGTTATTTATGAGTTCATAAATTTTTAATCATAGGATCGATTCTCCAAATTAGAGGAAATCATATTGGATGGCATGGAGAACTTGAAGACAATATGGCACCACCAGTTTGACTTGGTGAAGACGTTGGAAGTGAACAACTGTGATAAAATCACAGTAGTTTTTCCTTCGTCGTTGCAAAAAACTTACAATAATCTAGAGAAGCTAGATATTGCAGAATGTGCTTCAGTGGAAGAGATATTTGAATTGAGTTCCAATGAAAAGGGAAGTAAAGAGTATGAAACACAACTAGAAGAAATCACTTTAAATGAATTGCCAGAGCTTAAAAATATATGGAGTGAAGATCCTCAAGGAATTCTTAGTTTTCATAACCTAAAAAACATATATGTGACAAATTGTGGAAGCATGGAATATATATTTCCAATTTCTGTAGCCACTGGCTGCTTAAATCTAGAAATATTTGCTGTGGAGTTTTGTGGGAACATGAAGGAAATTGTTGCAGAGAAGAAAGGATTTGTTGGCGCAACTCCCATATTTGAGTTTAATAAATTGAATACCCTAATGCTTTGGGACTTGCCTAAACTCAGGGTATTCTGCGCAGGAAATCATACTTTAACATGTCCATCTTTGAAAACCAGTGCTGTTTCAGGTTGTTCAAAATTGAACTTATTCAAAAGTTCATTGACAAGCATCCACAAAAAGTTTCAAAATGGAAAATTTCCAGCGGAAGAAGTACCACTTTTCATTGTTGAAAAGGTATGTATCATTTAAATTAACGTGCAATAGTTTTCATTGAAGTTATTGTGTATGACTGTATTTTTAAAAGAAAAGGACTATAGCAGAATTTCGTGGTCAAAATTTGGCATTGTTTATTGCAAAGTCTACGAACTACCAACCAACCACCACCGATAGAAAGGTTGTAGATCAACCATTTTTTCAAATTAAAGAGAAGTAGGTGGTTTAAGACTTCATTTTTTTTACTTTCCAAAAATTATATCTACATACTAGATTTTAAAAATCCAGTTAGCTTTTTTTGGTAAACCTAAGGTATCCTCCGCGCGCAACTGCGTAGACTAATCCCTCGAGGTACTGAGATTTATTTAAGGGGTTGACCGCTCCCAACAAATGTTTTTTCATATGCACCGGCTAGGGATCGTAACGGCCAAAGAAAAGGGAGAGGCTAGTAGTTTTTTTTTTCTTTTCTTAACAATACAAACTCACTTCTTGTAAATTGTGCTTTATGTTTTTTGTTTGTAGGTGATTCCGGAGCTAGAGGAATTGACTATTGACTATAGGGATGCTAAAATGATTTTGCAAGACAAAAATTTGGATGATGTCTTTACCCAAATGAAACATCTTGGGCTGCTCAATGGTGTAACTGAAGAGGCTATTTTTCCTTATTGGTTTCTCAAAAATGTGCCCACTCTCGAGTCACTACTAATTGAATCGAGTTCCTTCAAGAAGATATTCCAAGATGAAAGATTAGTAAAGGAGGAAAGTAAGCCACAGCTTAAAGTATTGTCACTTAATCAACTTCCTGAACTTCAACATATATGTGAAGAAGAATGCCAAATTGATCCAGTTCTTGAAAAACTTGAATACTTGGAAATCAATGCATGTCCTAGTTTGACAATGTTGTCACTTTCCTCTGTTACTTTTAGTCACATGACATATTTGGAAATAACCAATTGCAATGGGCTGAAAAAATTAATTACATCTCCTACGGCGAAAAGTCTTTCCAAGCTCACAACAATGATAGTAAACAACTGTAATTCACTTGAAGAAATAATCACAGGAAGTGAAGAAGTTAAGATTGAACTTACTAGTTTGGAAATGTTGATGCTTGAACATTTGCCAAGGCTCAACAAATTTTGCTCTAGTAAGTGCTTATTGAAGCTTCCATTGTTGAAGGAAGTGGTTGTGAGGGAATGTCCTCGCATGGAGATTTTTTCTGAGGGAAATGTGAGCACACCAATTCTTCAAGAAGTGAAAACTGCACAAGATGTTGGGAAACAGCTTGGGAAGAGGAACCTAAATGATACAATAAAGAATATGTTTGAAGATAAGGTATGCTTTGATTTTCCAATTGATTTCCTATGTAACATAATTCCTCCTATTGTTTTTCATTGGATGCTAGATGGTTGATTTTTCACTTCCAAATAAAGAAAAATAGCTATTTTTTTTGTAGGTAAATCCCAAACTTTTATAGAAAATAAAATATACTAAATGTTTCAAACACAAAATCTCATTTTATATCACCTTTACTCTTTGTTCCTTGAGAAGAGAAACCAATCATTCACACCGTTAAAACTCACAATCTCCCTTTTTTCCATTATAAAATGGTAAAGTCTATGGAATCTTTGGAATTTTGACTTAAGTCAAGAATTCTTTTTTTTTTTTTGGAACAATTAAGTCAAGAGTTTTTCCATTATAAAATGGCAAATTCTATGGAATCTGTGATACATCTAAATTCTCCAAAAATATAATTCAAAGGCTAATTTGTCTGTTGAAGAGTTTACCTAACATATAGTATTAAATTTTTTTTGGTTAAATGCATGATCTCTGTATAAGCTAACTCCATAAAAATGTTTGCACATGTGGCATTTTATAGTTTCGGTATTTGAGACGTTATCCTGATTTATTCTGTGTAGAAAAATTATATTATTTTGCTATGTTAAACTAATAGTTGATATATTAATTATATTAATTTGATTGATCAACAGGTTGCATTTTGTGAATTTCAACATTTAACCTGGTCTGAATACCCTGAGATGAAGGATTTGTGGTATGGACAGCTTCACCCCACTGCGTTTAACAATTTGAAATCTCTAGTTGTGCAACGATGTGACTTTTTGTCAAATATACTTTTTCCATCGAATATACTGCAAGCTCTTCTTGGACTAGAAGAACTTGAAGTAAGAGATTGTGATTCATTAGAAGCAGTGTTTGATGTGAAAGGTATTCAATCTAAAGAAATATTGGTGAAACAAACCACTGAGTTAAAAAAATTAACTTTGTCTAGCTTACCAAATTTGAATCACATATGGAATGAGGACCCTCATGAAATTATCAGCTTTGGAAAATTAGAGAGAGTGGATGTTTCTGAGTGTCAAAGCTTGTTAAATATATTTGCACTATCATTATGCCAAGATCTTGGACATCTTGAAATACTCCAGATATCGTTTTGTGGAGTCGAAGAAATTGTTGCAATGGAAGAAGGATCAATGAAAAATAGAATTAGTTTTCCTCAAATGACCGAGTTGGCATTAATTGGTTTGACAAAGCTCAAGAGTTTTTATCCAGGAAAACACACTTTAGATTGCCCGTCATTGAAGATATTAAAAGTGTATCGATGTGAAGCATTCAGAATGTTTTCCTTCAATCATTCAGGCTTCCAACAGCCTGATCAAGTGGATAAAATTCATGATATGCCATTTCAAAGAGCCCTATTTTCTGTTGAAAAGGTAAAAAAACACCATCCTTCATCAGTGGTCTGTCTTTTATTTTTGAGTAAAGCAAACTTAGATGAAGAACTATATCACCCCTTTGTCTGAACTAGCACTTATATTGTTTCTGGATTTTAAAATTTTCAGGTTAGCCCCAACTTGAAAGAGTTGTCATTATATCCCAAGGATGCATTGAAAATATTGAATGGTCGTTGTCACGAAAATCTCTTTCAAAAAGTTGAATTTCTTCGTTTGCAGTGTTTCGAGGAAACTCCAATTACTTTTCTGAATGGTTTCCGTGCAATGTTTCCTAATGTGGAAACGCTTCAAGTGTGTGGTAGTTCTTTTGAAACATTGTTCCTCACTGGAGGAATTGATCATCTATGTTCACAATCTCCGAAGCAAATAAGAAATTTGCAGCTTTTCGAATTGGAACAACTTAAGTGTATTTGGCAGGAAGACTTCCCAGTGGATCATTTTCTAGTGCAAGATCTTGAAGATTTGAACACAGCCAGTTGTCCAAATTCAATAACCTTCGCACCATCATCGTTGTCTTTAAAAAATTTAACCGATTTGACGGTTGACAATTGCAAAGGACTGATTTATTTGATAACAGCCGAAACAGCCAAAAGTCTTGTACAGCTCGAAAGATTAAAAATAGCAAATTGTGAGATGTTGTTGGATGTTGTCAAGATTAATCAAGAAAAAGAAGAGGAAGACGTCATATTTGAAAACTTGGAAATCATAGAATTCTCCTCTTTGTTAAGTTTGAGAAGCTTCTGCTATGGAAAACAAACATTCATATTCCCATCTTTGCTACATCTCATTGTTCAAGGATGCCCTCAAATGGAGATTTTCTCATCAGTCACCATAGTACCATTCTTGACAGCCGTTGAAGTGGAAAAGGAAAAGAAGCGGTGGAAAGTTGATCTTAATACCACTATCAAACAGTTGTTCGTAGAGCAGGTACGCAATAGTTCAAAGCTTTTACATTTATTCCACAATTAACATATGAAAACTTATTTACTTTGTTGCATACAATAATGTTTATTATGCATTTGACTACTTGCTTTAAGATTAATAATTGAGAAAGAAAATAATTTTTCAAAATTTAGTTAATAAGGTCCATTAGAAAAAATAATATAGCTAAAGATTTTAACTGTGTAATGGTATAGATTTTTTATCATCCGTTTTACTTTTGTTTTCTTCTTTGTTCATTCTAGTTAATCTGTCTCCACATTCAAACTTTTTCACTACACAATTAAACTTTGAGGTCAGGTGTATCGAAGGTTTATTTAAGAATTCACATTGTTCACCTCCAAAGCTTAATTCTTTTTAAGGATATTGAAGATATCACGATTTAGTAGTGGAGAAAGGACCATCATTTAATTGCATATATACTTTGCTGAAATTTTTTATTTTATTTTGTTAATATATGATGCTGCATGGATCTGATATATGTTTCATTAACTATGCACTGCAAATTCAGTGTCTTTTTAAAATACACGCACGAGTATGTTACTTTCTTTTTTGCTGATAGATTTGGCGCGATAAGAAATTATTTTGCTTAGGTATAATGAGTGTTATTTCTGGTTGCAATGATATTTTTATGTTTTAAGTTAGTAGAGTGAATTGCATATATAACTTGAGCAAGCCTTACAACAAACTAAGCTAGTGATTGTCATATTTGATGACTAATTAAATCACCATTTTCTCAACAGGAAGTCTCACGGTTCGGATCTCGGAGAAGCTCTAATATCATCTTAGAATTGGAAGTTGAGCGTAATTTAAGCTTATAAAATCGGCTTATAAGGTGAGGATTGCCTCTAATTGTAAAATCATGTATAAGCCATCTCATATCTAATGTTTGGACCATTTAAGATCATTGCTAAAAATGTTGTAACTGTTCAAATGTTTGGGCCATTTAAGATCATTGCTAAAAATGTTGTAACTGTCCAAATTATGAACAAAGTTATTTTTTTTTTGGCTTTCACCCTCTAATTCTTAGGGGAAAGCGGCCCTAGTAGTCCAGAGTTCGGAGCGTGTTATGACATCAGGTGTTTCAGCTCCCTTCCAAACGTAGTTGCGGGAGATCAATCGCGGTTCTCCCTACTAAGTTCAGCGTCAATCATCACTTGACTAACTAACCTTTGGTTGAACAATGTTATTTTAGCCAATATCTCTTTCCGGTCTTCTTTGAATGTTTTCCATGTATATGTAAAGACTAAGAGTTTGTTTGGCAATGCCTCTAAAACTGACTTATAGCATGTCTTATAGTTTACTAGTGTTCAGACGGGTTCGTCTTCCCGCTTTTTTTACTGCGCTAATGAGTATAATTTATGTATAGTTGGTCTATTTAAATATTATGTCATACATCCAACTCAAAAGATTAGAAATAGGAAATTGTGAGAGGTTGTTGGATATTGTGAAGATTAATGAAGAAAAAAAGAGGAAGACATCATATTTGAAAACTTATTTACTCTGTTGCTTACAGTAATGTTTATTATGTGTTTGACTACTTGCTTTAAGATTAATAATTGAGAAAGAAATTTTTTCAAAATTTAGTTAGTAAGGTCCATTAGAAAAAAATAATAGGCTTAAACGTCATTTTAGTCCCTGTATGTACGCGAAATTTTAGTTTTAGTCCTTGTATGTGATTTTACTCCAAAACAATCCCTGTATCGACCAATTTTTTTTTCTGATCCCTAAAGCAAAAATCTGTAGGAAAATTCGCAGGAAAATCTGCAGGAAAGTTGAGAATTTTCCTGTAGGATTTTGCTTTATGGACTAGAAGCAAAAAATTTGGTCGATACAAAGACTGTTTTGGAGTAAAATCACATACAGGGACTAAAACCAAAATTTCGCATACGGGACTAAAATGACGTTTAAACCAAAATTTGATTTTATATTATCAGCTTTGCATTTGTTTTCTGTTTTGTTCCTTCTAGTTAATTGTCTCCGCATTAAACCTTTTTCACCACACAATTAAACTTTGAGGTCAGGTGAATTTGGAAGGTTGACTTTGCTAAAACATGATATTGAAGGTTTATTTAAGCATTCACATTGTCCTCCTCCAAATACGCACGAGTATGTTAGTTTCTTTTTGGCTCATAGATTTGGTGTTAAGAAATTATTTTGTTTATGTATAATGAGTGTTATTTTTATTTGCAATGATATTCTTATGTTAACTCTTGAACATTTCATGTTTAAATGTTTAGGCGTTTAAGATCTTTAGACTAAAAATGTTGTAACTGTCCGAATTATGAACAAAGTTATTTTAGCCATATCTCACACAAAATGTGTGGGGGATATGGTGCAAGAGGAAGGTGAAGAATTTCTTGATGCAAATGATCAAGGAGTGGTTGTGTCTGTTAACTCAGATATGGAAGTAGTACAAAAAACACCAGAGAATGTCCAATGAGTTGGAGTATCTCTGTTGAAGGTTCTGTTTCTTTTTTAATCATTGTTAATATGAATAGACAAAGTAGAATTTTTGTGTGGAACTGCAGAGGTGCAGCCATCACATCTTTCTTTAGATATTGCAAGCAATATGTGGTGTCTTAGAAGCCTGTTATGATGGTTATTATGGAGACTAGATGTGATCCTAATAAATTGAAGAGGACTTTCAGTTTATTAGGATATGATGGTTTCCTTGCGACAGAGACAAATGGTTACGCTGGAGGTATAGTGGTGGTTTGGAAGATTACCAATTTTATGGTCCAATTGGTTGATAAAAAATTCCAATTTTTACATATGAAGGTTAATTTTCCAAATGGTAGGCCGTGGTTTTTTTCTGCTATATATGCAAGCCCGCAAGAAGCTAATAGATGTAGTTTGTGGCAAGATTTAAAGATTATTGCAGCAAATATGAATGCTCCTTGGATGATAGCAGGAGATTTTAATGATATTCTTGGAGCACATGAAAAGAAAGGAGGAGCACCAGTTTGTATGAGGAAGTGCATTACCTTCAAAGAGCGCATTGATGATTGTAAGTTGATGGACCTTGGTGCTTTTGGTTCAAAATTTACATGGCGTGGCCCTGTGTTTCATGGAAGACAACATATTTATGAAAGACTTGACCGAGCTTTGAGTAATGATTTATGGCGGGTGGAGTTTCCATATGGTTTTCTTAGAACCCTCCCTCGGTTAGAGTTCTCCGACCACCATCCAATTTTAGTGTGTCCATTTGAAGCGTTATATGAGCAGGCTCTGAAACAATTTCGCTTTGAGAGTGCATGGCTTATTGAAAATTCTTATTTTGATATGTTGAAAGAGAGCTGGGAGAGCAATAACTCAATTGCAAATAATCTTCATAATGTACAACAAGGCATTAAAAGCTGGAAGTTTGCTCACTTTGATCAAGTTCGACATAAAAAAAGAGAAATTGAGGCGAGATTGGGTGGGATACAGAGACGGATTCAATGTGGTGGTCTGTCGAGAGGCTTGATGTTGCTGGAAAAAAAGTTGCAGTGTGAACTGAGCACTATTTTGCGTAAGGAAGAATTGATGTGGTTCCAACGGTCTCGAGCGCGTTGGCTTACAGATGGTGATAGAAATACAAAATATTACCATGTCAAAACAGTGGCAAGAAGACGAAGAAATAATATAATAACAATAAGAAATGTAACTGGGCAATGGGTGGAGGATGTAAATCATATTAAGGCCATGGTAAATGACTTTTATAAAAACTTATTTGCCTTGGAGCATGCTACGTGGGATTGGCAACAATCAGAAGTAACATTTCCTATGTTGGAAAGTGAGTACATGATTAAATTGGGGGCTCCTGTTCAAGATGAAGAGGTCAAGAGAGCTATGTTCAGTATGAAGCCATGGAAAGCGCCGGGGCCAGACGGTTTTCCGACTGGTTTTTTTCAAAAGTCGTGGGAGGTTGTCGGAAAAAATGTGTGTGATTTTGTGAAAGAGGTTTGGAGGAATCCTAGCCATATTGCAACCGTCAATCAGACAGATATTTGCTTAATTCCCAAAGTGCAGCAATCAGAGTTTGTAAATCAATTTAGGCCTATCTCTTTGTGCAATACTATTTACAAAGTGGTAAGCAAAGTTATAGTTGAACGTATGAAGGAATGCATTCCCTTAATTATTTCTCCTTTTCAAACTGGTTTTGTACTGGGGCGAAATATTCATGAGAACATAGTGGTTGCTCAAGAAATGATTCATAGTATGAATAAGATGAAAGGTCGTAAAGGATATTTTGCGATTAAAGTTGACTTGTCTAAAGCGTACGACAAATTGAATTGGAATTTTATTTGGCGTATTCTTACAGAGTTGAAGTTGCCGGACAGCATTGTGAATATTATTATGCATGCAGTGACCAGTGTGGAAACTAATGTGAAATGGAATGGTGCAAGATCTGAATATTTTCGTCCTCAACGGGGTATTCCTCAAGGTGACCCCATTTCACCATATCCTTTTGTTATGTGTATTGATAAATTATCTCACCTTATCTCTCATGCGGTGGAAAATGGTGATTGGCGGGCTCTCCGAGCCGGTAGAAGTGGACCGTTTGTGTCTCATCTGATGTTTGCAGATGATCTGTTGTTATTTGGCGAGGCTACTGAGGTTCAAATGCAGTGTGTCCTTAATATTCTAGAAAAGTTTTGTAGATTATCTGGACAACAGGTGAGCCAAGACAAAACCAGTATTTTATTTTCAAAAAATATTGGTAGAGCAATTAAAGATAAATTGTTGCATATGTCTGGGTTCCGTGAAACAACCTCTTTTGGAAAGTATCTTGGTGTTCCTTTACTTGGTAAAGCTCCGAAAAAGCAAGACTATAATTATATTGTTGAACAAGTTAGCATGAAACTATCAAGTTGGAAAGCGAATCACTTATCCTTTGCCGGAAGGGTGACTTTAGCTAAAAGTGTGATTGAAGCGGTCCCGATATACCCTATGATGACTACAATTATTCCTAGAGCATGTATTGATGAGATTCAAAGAATGCAACAGAGATTTATTTGGAGAGATACAGATCAGACGAGACGGTATCATGCATTTGGGTGAGATATGTTGACAAGACCAAAAGCTAGTGGAGGTTTGGGACTGAGAAGACTAGATGTCATGAATAAGGCTTGCATTTTAAAGTTGGGAAGAAAATTACAGACTGATTCGCAGGATCTTTGGTGTACAGTGTTGTGGAGTAAATATCGTCGAGAAGCTGGTCAAAATAGCAGTGTTTCTAGAGGTACTGATTCGCATCTTTGGAAGAATATTGTGAAGTTGTGGCCAATGTTGGAGGATAACAGTGTGTGGTCGATAGGAAACGGTATGAGCATAAGTATTTGTAATGATGTTTGGATAGACAAGGGCCTCCGAATTAGAGACATGGAGCTTGTTGTTCCTGATCAGCTTCGTGATGCTAAGGTTGCAGATTTGGTAGATGATGTTGGGTTGTGGAATATGGAGTTGTTACTTGGGTGGTTGCCTCATTGCATCATTAACAAAATTACAGCGTTGCAGCCACCTAGTAGTTCTGCTGGTGCGGATGTACGTTAGTGTATGGATAATGCAGATGGTAAAATAATGATAGCAGATATGTATAACTATCTTTGTGGTTTTGAAGATGATGGTTATAACTTGGAATGGAAAAAGATTTGGAAATTGAAGGTACCAGATAGGGTGAGGAGTTTAGTGTGGTTGATGAAACATGGAAGACTCTTAACAAATTCACATAAGAGTATGATGGGATTGGGTTCAGCTATGTGTGATTATTGCGGGAATGTACCGGAAACTATTTTACATGTTATGCGAGACTGTCCATTAGTCATGCCTTTATGGTTAAATGTGGTTCCGAGTAATGTTCGAAGACAATTCTTTGCTAGTACTGTACAGCAATGGATAACAATGAATTTATGCACTGATGTGGGGTGGAACATGGAAGAAGAATGGAGAAATTATTGGGCTATAGTTTGTCACTCTATTTGGAGTTGGAGGAATAAAGAGAAACATAATGATAATTATCATAGGCCGCATAACCCGGCTAATATTATAATGCAAAATATGAGGAACTACAATTTGGTTGCAAGTGCAACTACTTGTCATATAGAACCCCAACATCGTGTGGTGTTAGTTAGTTGGAAGCCTCCACCGGTGGGATGGGTTAGATTGAATACAGATGGATCTTGTCGAGATGGTGGTCATATTGGTTGTGGTGGAATCATAAGAGGTAGTGATGATGAATGGATAGGAGGCTTTTCCAAGTATATTGGAATAGGAAGTGCCTATATAGCGGAGTTATGGGGTGTGGTGGAAGGACTCAAGTATGCTAGAAATTTGTAACTTCGATACATTGAGTTGCATGTTGATTCTCTTGTTGTGGTGCAAGCTATTACATCGAATGTGCAAGGGAGTTGGAAAGGGAGGTCTTTACTTGACAATATCCATAAGTTGCTCGAGTTAGATTGGGAAGTTGTCATTCATCACTCTTACCGTGAAGCAAATCAGTGTGCGAATGTTTTAGCCAACTATGGTTGCTTGATGGACTAATGGATTACTTATTTTGATGTTTGTCCTAGTAGTATTAGTAACTTGTTGCTATTTGATCTTTTGGATAATTCTACCCGTCGTGTAATTTCGTTGTAATTTTCTTTGTTTCGGGCTAATGTCCTCATGTTTATCAAAAAAAAAAAGAAGTTATTTTAGCCAGTATCTCTTTCTGGTCTTCTCTCTCCCTCCCTTATCCACCACCACCTTCCTTAAATGTTTCCCATGTATATGTAAAGAGTAGGGGTTCTATTTGCCAAATTTCTATAAATCTCTAAAAGTGATTATAACTTATGTTTTATTTAAAAGATTAGTTTGGTAACGGTTTTTCATTGTGAGCTTATTTTATTGATTTTATAGCTTATGAGCTTATAACTTATCGTTTTTCTTCCACTTTTATCTTTATTATTTTAACTAAAATCAATTTTTATCTTTTATGATTTATTTTAATTTAAAATAATATATTATATTTTAGACCACAAAACATCTCATGTATCATATATTCATAGACGTACAACAAGAAGACTTTCCATTATCTCTCCGTTCTTTTGTCTATCAACCTCCTCCATTTCTACGCCCTCTTTCAAGATTTCTTAATTTCTCTTTAATTGTTTTTTTTTTTTTTGCTATACTCACTAGGTTATTATTTGTAGGATTTGAGGGACCTGTATTTTTTTTTCCCCCTTTACAAGTACTAGTGTACATGTATACTTTGACATGAAATATATATTAAAATAAAAATAAAATTTTAGCATATAAACTAGTATAAGCTAACTTATCAATCATTGATTAGTGAAACAGAAATACCCTTGTGTTTTCTCTTTTCATGTATCTCTTATGCTACTACAAAATAAAAAAGGGATAAAATCACAAGAGTTAAGACAGGGCATTTTACTTAAAAAATTGACACAAACACCCTAATTCGATTTTTTTTTTTTTTTTTTTGTATTGACAATACGTAAACTTCACAATTCATCCATGTAAATGTTGTACTTGGACCCATGTCACATGTGATGAGTACACTATATCTCATTCAATTATCATTCGGAGCATGAATTCCATTCTCTCCTTGTCCCTACACATGTTGATCAAGTCCACGTACTTCATTGCATCATTATGTGAGAGTCCTTCAACAAGGAACTTTAACAACCCACTATGTGTTGCTTGCATCACATCAAAACATTGCTCTAGTGCTCTCTCATCTTCATCTTTGCTCAAATCCACTGCCTCCATTAATGGAAGTAATTCCAATTCCTCTTCCTTGAAGTGTTGTTTGCATTGTTCCTAAATCAAATTAGACCCAACATATTTATAATTTATATAATTTCATAATTTTATAAAGATAAATAAGTACTGGTAAAAATATTTCATGCAATAGGCAAAAATCAGAGTTTGAACCTAGGTACAATTGTCCCAAAGTTGATTTCCAATAACAAAATGCGTAAGAAAATATACACATAGAAATGATATTCTAAATGATATATAGTAACAAAAATCTAAATTGCATTATATAATTATGTTTATGAATTAGACTTATTTACCTGAAATGAATTGAGCCTAATAGAAAGATTGCACAAGGTCTCTCTATATTTAGGGCTTCCTGAATCTAAAACTTCAATAGATTTGATGATTTCTTTGATGCCATTCATGATAGGCAGTTCCCTAGCATGTTCCTCTTTTGCAGTCTTAGATAGCCCTGCATTCACATTAATTAACTTTGTTCATCTCCACCAAAAAAAAATTTAACTTTGTTCATATGGCTATGGTATTTTGATATATCAAGCAAGCCAAATATCAATGTTGAAATCCTAACAAACAATAAAATTACTCTTTTTATTCTCAAAAAAAAAAAAAAAATACTCTTCCTCTTATTGTTAAACAATAATAGTACTCCATATGAATTTTAATTATAAGTAAAAATATTTACCAAAGTGAAATATAACACACTCTTTTAAACAACAATAAAACTCATACTCGCAGTCCCATGAGTTTAGCTCAATTGGTTGGACATCGCATTATACATTGCATTAAATTGTCCATTTTAATTTGGGTTTTTTCCCAATTTTAAAAGACAGGTATTGGGCGGGTAACAAAAACTTTAATATTTATACCAGCAGACACCCGCTTATATCAAAATTATATTTTACCTTTTTGAAATTAATAATCGGTAAATAAATTCTTAAATTTTATTCATATGTTTTATTTTTACCTCGATCAGCACGATCGAAAATAGGGAAGAGGACTCTCTCCTCCATTTGAGCATGCTCCATCATCACCTCCAACAATTGAGAATAACTCCTTCCAAATTTCTTTACCTCCATCTTCCAACTCCCCATTTTCGGATCAACGGCCTTTTTCCCTCCACGTGTCGCAAGATCCTCAGCCCATCTCACCAATCTCTCTACATGCCACGTCACACTCTTATGCTGCAACCGCGTCACCCTCACCATTAACGACGTCGTTCTCTCACCGCTACTCACTGCCACCGGTTCCTCCTTCGAAAGCCCCGGAAACCGCGCGTCGATAAACTTTAGCAGCGAGTCGCGTGATCCTGTTTCGAAATCGGATCTCATTGGCACCTTAATCGGATTCTCCCGGCTGGATCTTATGCCACGCGCCGCCGTATCATACGGTGGTGCCGGTGGAGTAGGTCTGGAAGGTGGAATGATATCGGATGAAGTAGTAGTAGTAGTGTTTTGGAGAATGGCGAAACGAATGTATGTAGAGAAAATACTGTCCGGCGAGCCGTGTAACCGGACGGTGGGGTAGACGGTGGTTCCTCCGTCGTTGGGTAAAATCTCAGCAGTGAGTTTTTCAGTTGAGTTTAAACAGTTTCCCATTGAGAAGATAATTAAAATGAAGTGAAAGATAGAAGAGGATAAGAAAGTAGAAAAGGAGTAGTTAGTAGTCAGTAAAGTGAGTGTATCTAATATCTAATATCTAATCTAATCTAATCTAATAAGTAACATGTGGGGGTTAGCTTAGAGATGAAGCGATGCTTCATTCATTCATTCATGTGAAGTGGTGAAGTGAACTAGTCAAGTGTGATCTGTTTTTGTCGTAGTTATGTTTCTTTGGGAGGAAACAAACTTTGATTCCTTCACAAATTGGATCAATGTTATCTTCTATATATTTTTTAATGAATAAATAAACTCGACAAATTTGTTTATTTTTTATTTCTCTGTAGATTTCTCATTAGACTAAAATAATTATATTTGAAGTTTCTAACTCATTAAATGTGTATATCTTTTTGGTAAATACTTTTTTCAGTCCTAATTAAATATATGAAATAAATTATTTTGTACGTTTATTGAAAAACTAATGTATTTGACTTATAATATAACTAGCTGTAAAAAGAATAATATAGTTGGATGTGGTGGTATTATTAGGACAAGTCATGGATGTGGTTGGGTGGTTTTTGCAAAAAAATTGGGACTTTGTAGTACGATTGAGCTCGTGTTTGTGAAGCAAATTTGGTGTTATTTGGAGTTTAAGTGGGAAATTATGATTGTTTGCGGTCATGGAGAATCAAACAAATGTGTGAATGCCTTGACGAATATTGGATGTCCATTTTATATTAAGAATTTAATCTTACCTGAAGAATTGAGAATTACTACCACTAGAATGATTTCCGTGTAATTTTCCTTTTTTGGGGTTAGAACCCTCATTATTATAAAAAAAAACTTAAATGGCCAATCAAACACCTAATTAATAAGTTGGCTAAATTTACTTCAAATACTTTTTTTTTAGGATTAAATATTTTATAATCACTTGTCCTCATTATAAAAACAACAATTCAGTTGCACCAAAAAAAAAAAAAAAAAAACAACAATTCAGTAGTAACTCACTTATTGAAGTAACTAATTAAAACAACAATTCAGTAGTAACTACAATGTTTATACCCTATTCACGCATGTGATTAATTAACATCAACAGATTCAAGACTCAATCCTAAAATTGAAAAAGGATTACAAGATTCTCTGCAATGATATTCAGTGTTGATCCTTTTTGGTCTCAATGATTCTCTACAAAGAGGACACGTGTTGTTTTTGAAACCAACCCATTTATCCAAACAATGTTTGTGATACATGTGGTCACACCTCAATATTCTAATCTCATCTTCTTCTTCTAATTTGCAGAGACACACAACACATTCTAAATCTTCCTCTGAGTCAGGAATGGGTTCATAATTGCATATATTGTACTTGTACATTTCTCTAATGATTGGAAAATGAGAATCATGGAGTTTATAGGAGAAGGGATAATATGTAAGGAAATCTAATGCCCATTTTAGATGAGTGTATACTAGAGTTAAATACTTCATCATCATGATGAATATTTTGGGTAGATGAATAGGATTAGAAGACTCTGGCTTTTGCACTTGGATGGAACAAGTGGGAATTTATGGTTATATTTATAAACGAAATGGTAGACTGGAAATAAAGATTATAAAACAATCATAGACTAAGGTCAACTAGTGACAACTTATTTTAAAATTGAAAGCACATGCTTATTGTATACAAAAAAAAGCACATGTTTAATTTTATACTACCTCATTTTTTTTTATAAGAAATAGATGTTTTTTTAGATTTATTGAATAATTTATGTTTTGATACATATTATATGTAAAATACAATAATTATTTAATAAATTTAAAAATTGAGTTGTTTCTTTTGTGATGTTTTACTTTTATTTCGTCTTCTTATCAAAAATTAGTTTGTTCAGTAATTGACGTTAGATTTAATAGATAAAATTAAGTTCGATCTCTGTAATTGCACTTGAGAGATGATTTAATCATTTGATATTAAAATTTATTTTGAACCAAATTAGTTGGTCTAGTGAATTAGAAATCCTAGAATAAAATTGATCATCTCATCTTTGTAAAGGCTAGTTAGAGAGTTTTTGACTCGTGATAAACCATGTGTTCTTTGTGTTTCAAGACTAATAATATAACACAGTATATAGTATGTGTCAAAAAAATACAGTATATACAGTATAAATAGAACAATAGTAGTTAGCAAACACTTGCCACGTTTTTTTGGTGAGAAATATGATGAGGCATACAAAATTAGATATTGATGCTCTTCCTCAAGCATCTCAGCCTCTTGCTCTTGCTCTTTGCTGTTGATGTTGAATATCTTGTTTGAGACAATTCATCTCTTGTTGCAAAGTAACCCCTTTTAGAAGTTTTTTGAACTCGCTTCTATGCACAACAGCACAAGCAAAGAGCAAAGGGAGTTCAATTCTGATTCATATCATAATTGGACTCATATGAGTATGGTCTAGACTCTAGTGCTATTTTTTTTTTTTGTCTCGTCCTATACCTCTCTAACCAATGGTAATAAAATAAAATAGTAAACAAAAATAAAAACATTAAACAATTTTTAAAAACTAAATGTTACATTTTTAAAATTCTTCTTTAAATATTCAAATCTGATCTTTTGAAATATAAAATTCCAAGATTTTTTTTAAAAAAAAATCACTTTGAATCATTAGTATTTTAGGATATGTTTTTTTGGATAGTTCATAAATTTTTTGTGGTGAAAAAACCCTAAATTTTTATGGTTTGAGCGTGGTAAGAGCTGGGGGACATATAGGTTGAGTAGGGGAATAGTTCGATCCCTGACGGGAGCAATTTATCATTCCGATGTACCTAAAAACAAAATATTATTATGGGGGTAGGAGAATAATTAAGAGGTATAAAGTTAAATTTTCTGAGATTCAAATCCAAGCCCAACCCACTTCCTTGTTTTGCAATTACTAAAACCCTAAATCAACAACACTCAAGTCAGAAGCAGCGTTGCCGCGTTTTCCCTTTTAACAGAACCAAATCGAGTCACGTTAAACCCTACTCGCCGGAAAACCCCGCCGGAGTTAGTTATCCGTCGCAAAAGATGAGACTCATAACACACAACATGCTATCATCAAACATTCGAGGCGTAGTGAACGGATTCCCATTGAAAATCGAAGCAGTAAAAGTGGTTGAAAAAAGCGTTGAAATGAACAGTGATTTTCTAAAGAACATGTTTGAGAAAGTTGATTGGAAAGCTTTTGTTGAAGCTTCAAGATCTATGGGATATACTGAATTACCTGATGAAGCTGATTCTTCAATGTTGGATTCTGATGAGTTTTTGAATAGGTTTCATCATGCTCTTTTGGAGATTCATCTTGAAGAAGGTGCTCTTGTTTGTCCTGAGACTGGTAGAATGTTTCCTGTTAGTAAAGGAATTCCTAATATGCTTCTTCATGAAGATGAGGTTTGAATTTTGTTATTGTTATTGTTAGATTATTATTATGAATTATGAAATGAAATTCATCTGTTTTGTAGTTACTAGTTGAAAATTATTGTAATGGAAAGAATTCGATTGCGATTAGAATTTACTATGAAAACTGTTTACCAATGTGCTCACAAGTGTTGTATTGTTTCCTATAGTTGCTTGGTTTTGCTATTGTTTGATAATTTTTCCTATTTCTCCGTCTTGATTATGTTAACTAGCGGCTATAGAAGCGTTATATCACAGCACAATGTAAATTGAATAAATTGTTATTTTCTTTGTTATGTTGTTAAGTACAAGATATTATCAAATTACGACAAAATATTTGTTGGTCCAGTGGTGAGACTTGGTGGAGAGGACCAAACATTAGTTGATAATTTTCCCTATTAACCCAACTCGATGTTGTTAACTAGCGGCTATAGAATAATAGAAACCTCATATCACAGCGCAATGTAAATTGATATTGTTCTATGTTATGCTGTTTAGTACAAAGTGTTATCGAATAGAAGCTCTTACAATACAACACTATTGTGTGGTTGAATTTGAACAAGTTGCTATATTTTGCAATCCGCGATTGACATTAAACAATGGCATCAACAGTTTTTCTCTGTATAGAAGTCATAGATAGTGGGTATATGTTTCTCCTATATTAAAAATCACATAGCATGCAAGAGAGTGAAACTTTGGTTTGATCCTTAAGCTTATATTGAGATTTTACTTATAAAAATGTTTCACACTAGATTCCATTTAATTAGTTGTCTACTTGTCTATAGAGACTGTGGGTCTTGAGTTTGTAGTTTGTTGGTGATGGTTGAGCAGGGAGGCAGATGGGTTGTAGAGAGTGGGTGAAAAAAATCTAGTGTTAAGAGAATATAGAGTAAATTGGCATTCTCTATTTAATCTAATAGTCAAAAACCAACTTGACCATGGTTGAAAATTTATTTCACCATACTAAATGTCACCCACTACTCCATTGGTAAAGTCTAGAACTTTATAATGTTCGAAAAAATGAATAGACACGCTAACAAATATGTTTAGTCCATCATTAGGAAAAATTACAATATTCTGCCTTAAGTATTCTTAAATAACTCAATCATCTCCTTTAGTTTTCTCTAGACATTCACTTCCCACACTTTCACTCCATTATAGAAATAACTCAATTCCTATCTTCTGCATATGCCCTTTTTTATTTTAAGGTGATATTAATAAAATAGTAAGTATTTGTTAACGAGAGGCATAAACGACCTGGATGTGATAACAGACATGTTGTAGCCAATTGGAATGTTTTCTTGGTGGCTCAACTAAGGACTTCAGTGGCCGTTAGTGGCTGGTTTGTTTGGATTTGGAAGTGGTGAAGTATGAAGCTGAAGAAGAATTGGTGTTGAGATATAGGAAATGGGCACGCCAAAGAAAGGTTTGCTCATTTTAATCACATGGTTGAGTCTTAATTTGTTATTTATGAGGCTCTGTAGCCAATTAGTAACTATTGGCATGTACAGAATTTCGAAAGACATGATCCTCACATTGTTTGTTACTACTATGTTAGACGGTATTATGAATTGGGGATATTTTTTATTTTCGCAAGAGGGAGTCTTACCATAATCGAAAAGAACTTAGAATTTTTCAGTGGTCTACCTGAAAGGGTGGGAGTTAAACGACAGACATACCGCATTGAAGTGGGAAGGCTGATCTTTGTTGAATTGATTGAGAAAATAAGGCAGGACCCTCCATTTGCTGCTAGTAATACAACTATCCACCATTATGTTGTTGCCTCATTACTTTTGAAAGGACCCTCTAGTTTGGGAATGAATTCCTTGGAGCGTGATTATACTGCGCATTGCGCAATGACATTATACTGCAATGGAATTACTCTCATTCTAACAAAATAAAAGAATAAAAATATGAAGATAGAAATAGATTTTAATGACCTGGATTAAATCTGGAGAGTGTCTAGTGAAAATTCTGTTGGAGGAAATCTATTTCCCCTAGTTTTGTTAGTGTTTGTCTGGGCTCTTAATCGTATTTCACTATTCTAATGTACTAGTGTTACTTTTTTTATTTTTTATTTAATATAGTTTACTCTTGATTTGAATTAGGATTCTCTACGCTCAAATTCTCTACATTTCCCATAGTTTACATATTTATTCTCAATTTTTTCTTTTTGTTTTTTGAAGGTGAACACTCTGTTATTCAATTTATATTACGGCACATCAAAGATAAAATTCAATATTTTAATTAAATCAAAATGTTATCAGACACATTCCGAAGAAAAAAAAAGGCGAATTCTATGGTACAATAGACAAATTCTATTGTACCGGTACAATAGGTTTAAAATAATAGAAAAATGAGTATTATTTGAAAAAAATTAAAATTTTCTCTTTTAAAATTGTCAAAAAAATAAATTTTGATTTTTTTTATTATATTTGAATTTTTATTATTCATAGTAGTGAACATTGAATTTTTATATAAAAAAATTAGTATAATGTTTAAAATTGTGATTTTTCTATGAAATTATGTTCTATAAAATATAATAGTCAATAAATAATTTTTTAATTTATAAAAATAAATATTTATTTATTATTTTGAAAATCAAGTGTACCAATACAATAGAATTTACAGTAGAAGTTCCAAAAAGAAAATACAAACTATAAGGAAGATTACACCAAAAAATAGAAAAAAAGAGTACTCCAATTAATTAGACTAATTGGTTCTAATCTATTCATATTTGATCCTGACTACCATAATTCCCTTTGGCAAATTAAACACAAATCATCATCAATATTTCCGAAGGTGAATTCTTTAATACTCAAATATAGAGTGTGTTTGGTTGTGAGAAGAAATAGAATAGAAAGAAAGAGGTGAGAAAGAGTTTAAGAAAAGAGAGATATGTGAGAAATAGAGTTTTAATATATTGTTTGGTTTAGGAGAAAGAGAAGAGAAATAGAAAAGAGAGAACTATAATGATATACTAATTGACAAAAAAGCCCCCATCTAAAAACATCTCATCTTTTTTTCTAAAAATAATTTTTACTGCAAAAAAAAATTAACTATACATTTATTGTAACAATTTTTTTTTATGCATTTACTATATTTAATTACATCCCTTAACTAAGGGTCGAGGGTTTGATCCACACCTTGGGTATAGAGCAGCTTTAAATCCTTGGGTCAGCTATCCCACCCTTCGAGGTGCCTCCAATCTAGTGAGGGATTAGTCACAACGTTCGGCGGTGGATACCCCGGTCTCGACCAAAAATTTTTTTTACATAAGTTGATGTAAACTTGCTTTAATTATTAGTTTATTCGACTCTCAATTTTACTCAAATAAATGGGTTATTTTTCCAACTCTCAAACAAATTTATGGGTATATGAGTATGACACCCACAAAACCAGATTGTTCATAGTAAATAATATTTAATTGTACCAAAAAAAATAATTTTTGTTGGTATTTGTAGCAATTCAATTGATTGTGTAAGTGATAAAAAAACGCATGCAAATGAGATGGCCGTGAGCACAAGGACAACCATCGATTCTTTTTCCTAATTGCCATTGTCAGACAATAAAAACACCAATATATCTTACCTTTTCAAATAAATAGAAAAATACTCTACTTTTATACTATGTGAAGAAGATGTCCTTGTGAATGACTCGTCCACCAAAGGGATGGTCCCATTGGCAATGGCACTAGAACAAAAAACACGAAGAAAAAAAAAATAGATTGGTAGTGTGGAGTAGCATCATTGCCAATGAGACCACCTCTTTAGTGAACGAGTCATTTCTAATTGCACCTTCTTCACATAAAGTAAAAGTAGATACTTTTGTATTTATTTGAAAAAAGTAGAGTATATTGGTGTTTTCATTGTGTGACAAGGGCAATTAGAAAAAAAAAATTTCAACCATCAGTCTGTCACTTCGTAGATCTAATAAATTCAATAGATCTAAGGGTCTGTTTGGCATGACCAAAAAGCTAGCTTATAGCTTATAGCTTATAGCTTATAAGCTCGTTTGAGAAAAAAAAGCTCTGTTTGACAACTGTGAGCTTATAGCTTATAAGCTAGCTTATAGCTTATTTTCCAAACGCTATTTCAAGTAGCGTTTTAGCTTATAGCTTATAGCTTTTCATCTTTTCTTCCATTTATATCCTTATTATTTTTACTAAAATCCAGTTTTACCCTCTATTATTATTTATAAGTAAATGATGATGCTTATTTATTATTTTTCTTCGTTAATGGCCAGCACCATAGAATGACATTTTATCCTTTTATTCTTTATTTTTTTTATTAGAATCATGCCTTTTTTTTAGGAATAGAATCGTGCCTATATATATAAATGTTGCCATTATATATTTTGCATATATGTTTCAGTTATATTTTAATAATCAGAGAAAAATCATGCTTTGGTGTATTTTTTTTGTGAATTCTCTATTGCCATTTTATATTTATTGTTATATATGTGTGAGTGTAATAAAATTTACATATACGGTGTTAAAAAAATTAGTACAACGTTATCAATATAGAAAAAAAAAATCAATCGTATGCAAATCATTATACAATCATTAATATAGGTTGCAATTACAATAATATAATTTACATTGTAACATTTAATGTTTTTATAAAATGGTAAAAAAATGAAATTTAAATAAAGTAAAAATCATGTTTATCAATATAAAAAGTAATTTTTAATAATAATATGTAAAAAAATATATTGAATTGATAAATTAACATTATTAAAATATAAAATATAATTATTTTAAATATTAATTGATATAAATTTTATTATGACTTGAAAATGTCCTTTTATGTCATTTTACATTTATCAACTAATTAAACCGCTAATTTTACCAAACACTTCAATGAGCTTATTTGCTATAAGCTATAAGCTATCAGCCATCAGCTAATCGCTATTTTTGCCAAACAGACTCTAAGTTTGCAGCTTGGTCACTATACAAAATTAGGAATAAGTTGAACAATGAAGACAAGGGTATAGATGGAAAATGCCAAACGAGAGAGATTACCCATTTCTTTTGTATCTCTCTTGCCCTTATTTCTCTCTCGCATAAATCTATCGTTCCAAATACACCGGTAAGGTATTTAATAGGTAAAATTGAGGTTAAATTACAGTTTTAGTCTTTTAACTTATTTTTTAGTTTCATTTTAGTCTCTTAATTATTAAAAGTTTTGTTTTGGTCCTTTAACTATATTTTTGTTAATCAAATTAGTCCCCCATTTAATATTTTTGTCTAAATAAGAATCTTTGAATCATTTAGGTCTATTATATCTTATCATAAACTACTACACCTAATTTTGTTTTCTTCTTCTTTTTTACTCCCTCCGTACCAAAATATAAGTCACTTTGGGGAAAAAATTTGTACCAAAATATAAGTCATTTTACAATACTAATGAAACATTTAATGATGTTTTTCTTTTTATATTCTTAACTATTTATTACTCTCTTTTCTTTTACTTCTTCTATTTATCTTTTCCATACATTAATGTATGACAATTTTGTAAATTAACTCATAATTTTTCTTTTTATACAATAATGATTATGTTTCTTAATTTGTGTGATATGATCAAAACTATTTATATTTTGGTACGGAGAGGAAGTATTATTTTGCAACAGCATATCTGAACCGATGGAAGTTCGTCTTCATTATTTTTTGTGTTCTTTTTTCTTTTTCTTTTTCGTTTTCTTCTTCTTCATTACTTCCGCCCAGCCGTCTAGATCGGTTGATCTATATTCCTCTTCCTGATGAGGATTCCCGTCATTCAATCTTCAAGTCTTGCTTGAGGAAGTCATTAATCGCTAAAGATGTTGATTTGAGAGCATTGAAAACATAGAGAAAGTATTCTTTTGGTTAATAGATGTATATTTCTTTTATTCCTTAGAACTTTGAAAGATGAGAATTTTTGATTTGATGAAAGTGTGCCTGCTTATTTGTATATAACCTTGATACAAACTCGATCAACATGTTCTTCTTTATTGGTTCATATCTGCTCTTGCAAAGGAAAGAAGAAGAAGAAGAAATAATAGAAAAAAAAACTAAGTGTTGATGGTTTATGAATTATGATAAGATATAATAGCCCTACATAATTTAAAGGGCAAGTTTTATGGTACATTAGATAATTTCTAACGTACCGGTACATGAGTTTCAAATTAATAAATAAAATGAATATTTTTTTAAGTGAAATTATTTTTCTATCATTAAAAACATTATAATAACTAAATATCATTAACCAAAATTGTCAAAAATATAAATTTTGATATTTTTTAAATTTTTATTCTTCATAATAGTCAATATTCAATTTTTTTAATGAAAAAATGTAAAAATATTAGTGTAATTATTATAAACAATGAAATTGTATTTTTTCTTGTGCTATTATTATATCTACAATATAATAATCAACTAATAGTGTTTTTAATTCATAAAAATAATCGTGAATTTATTAAACTACTACGTCATGTACCTAGGGTTGGGATAGGCCAGACTGGCTCACAGGGGTCTATAGGCCGGCCTACATAGGCTCAGGCCAGACCGGCATATTTATTAAAAAGGTCAGGCTCAGACTTTAAAAATAGTCTCTTTATTTAAATAAGTCAGACTTAGGCTTTAAAAAAAGCCTACAAAGCCTAACAGGCCGGCCTATATACACATAATTGTTTTTTTTTTGCATATAAAAATATATATACTCCCTCCGTCCCTTAATATAAGACCTTTTTTGACTAAATTTTACTATTCATCTATCATGTTTTGACCGTATTTTTCTAATAATATACATATGTAAACATTAGCATATAAGATCTTGTTTGATTTGTTTTGATGAGTATTTTCAAGATATCAAATTTTATAATTTTTACTGCTAGATAATTAAAGATATTAGCGATCAAAATTGTGCATTGGCGTACGGCAGTGGTCAAAAAGGGTCTTATAATTAGGGACGGAGGGAGTAATTATTAAAACCTACTTTTATATTCTATAATTATAATTTATAGATAAAATAAAAATAATTTAGGACTTATAAAATTGGTTGTGAATGTGTTTTACTTATTTAAAGTAGCATATATAAGTCTATTTTTAGATGAAACTTTAGTTATAAATAGTTGTATACTACATATTTGTATACCAAGTTAATTCTAGTTAAACCAATAGATACAACATTACTTCACTTTTTTAAAATGGTCATAAGTGATTCCATAAGTCAAGACCCATAAAATTAGTTTAAAATAAAATAAAAACAGGTCATATAGACTATATAAAAAAAAATTATAATGTAGGCTTTAAATAGGCTATATTGTCTATTTTAAAAAAAATAGATAATATAGACTAGATTGAAGTTTTTATATGTTCTAAAAAAAAAATTGAAATTTTTATATAATGTAGACTTTTATGTAGGCTATAAGGCCAGGCTTGGCTTTTAAATATGTCAGACCAGGCCAAAAAAATTAACTTTTAATAGACTATAGACCAGGCTCAGGCCTAAAAAAATTTCGTAGGTCAAATTCAAGCCTGCCAAAGTCTAGCTTGGCCTGACCTATTCTCAACCCTACTTGTACCCCGTTCTCATATTTTTTGTTAACATGTCAATTTTTAATGAGGTGGAACCTAATATGATGATGTGATACAGTTATTGTGCATTAATTAATTTACATGTCATTCTTTAAATAAAAATAAATTAAAAAGCAAAAAATAAATAGAAGTGGGAGGTCAATAAATTTTAATTTGTTTTGTTTTTTTTTTTACATGGAAAAGACAAATTACTCCCGTCGTTAATTAATCTGTTGATCTCTCCACACAACTCATATATCCCTCTTACCACTTAAATTATTTTACAAAGATATTTTATTTTGTTTTGCAATTCACGATGAACTTGGTTTGCACCAATTGAATTAAAAGCAAAAAATTAATGTAGGCTCTAACTTGGGATTTTATTTTATAGATTATCATTTTTAAGTTTAGATTAATATAATATGTGTTTTTCTTTTCAAGTAATAGTTTGTGTTTTTAAATTGTTGTATTTTCAATTTTCAAATATAAAGTACTTACATCATAAATTCAACACTAAAACGGTAACCAAATTGATGGAACAATTAATCAGATAGAACATTTTGGCACATTTGGCATGGTAGCACAATTTTAGGTGCGGTGGCGCCCCCGTAAAATTCATGTACAACTGATTCACTCTATTTTTTCTGTTATCTTTTTCTCAATTCCTCTATTGGTTTTGTATATATTCTTGCTGATTGATAAGTGATTCAACTCACCTCAATTCAAATCTTCGATGTAATATTTTCACCTGATACCTCTTAATTGAGAAAGAGTTGTATGAGAACAAGAATTCAATGGAAATGACATTTTGGAAGATTATATTCTGCTCAGGACATTGTCATGTGCTATATTTAATCATATCAAAAAGAGGATTTCAATGGCCAAACAAATATAACATTATGATAGTGTTTATTTTTCTTCAGGGTTGTAGGTAATTGTATTCCATTTCCACTGAAAATAGGTCTCTATACAAGATGAATAAAGACCTGTCAAGAAAAACTATATGACAAAGACGCCGTAGATAAGTGGTAACACTAATAGAATTGATATATATATATACTAGTGTCCATCCCGTGCGATGCACAGTTCAATAGATTTTTTATTTATTTTTTGATATATTAGTCGATAATTTGGTTTAGGATGAAATGAAATAATTTTAGTCTTCTCTTAAGTGCAGCTTTATAGATCGAATTGTGGTCCTTCCAATTAATTGTCCGAAATCAATCACTTAGACCAACTTAAGTTTGGTGGTTCAATAGAATTTTACAATTATGATAAATTTATTTCAATAGATTAAAATTAATATTCACAATTTCCAAAATTACTATGAAACCTTTAAAAAAATGCTCTGAAACATAAACTACAAATATGTCTCAAGATATAAAAGTTCCATGTAATAGTTTTTAGGACAAATGCTTCTAGAGAATCTTTAAGTTTACACTTAAAACATTTAAAGGACCTCTAGATATATTTGGGCTAATTTTTACAAAAATGATAAGTTTAAAACACTAATAATGTTTTTTATATAGAAAACTTAGAATTGGTATTAGCAAAATAGTAGAATAAAGTAACTTATAAAAAATAGACATACTTATTAATATATGAGTTTAAATATAAATGGTGAGTGGATAGTTGGTTTTAGTGGTTTATTGGGTATTGTTAATAATATTTGAGCTGAACTTATGACTCTTTATCACGGGCTAAAGATTGCGAGAGTATTTGGGTATCACCGTTTCTTTTGTTTTTCTGACTCGACAATGGTGTTAGATCTTATTACTAAAGGATACAATAACTTCCACTGCTATGCTGTTGTGATAGCTAACATCCAAGATCTTTTGAAGTCAGATTGGGAGGTCTCTCTTTTTCACACTTTGAGGGAAGAGAATTCTTGTGCTGATATCCTTGCCAAGTTAGGTTTGACTAATGATGATAAGTTTTTAATTTGGGAATCTCTACCTAATGAATTGAATGAGTTAATCTCGGCTGACGCTCTAAGGGTGGCGAGCTTAGTTCTTTTCTTTATTTCTTTTCTCTTTCTTTAGCTTATGTACCAAAAAAAATAAAAAGATACCCGCAAAAAAATATTTATATTAATATATAAGTAGAAATATGAGTCGCTGTAGAATTTAAAAAAACACTTTCCATCGTTAGTGTAATTTTAGAGATTATCTCTTTTAAAATAATAAGCTCCCTTATTAATGTATGTATAGAAATTTAGATTGTCATAAAAAGTAGAAACAAAAAAGGCTTTGTGTATGTGTGTGTATATGACAATTAAGCTAAATAAATGAATTTTAGCAATCAAGCTATATGACAAAAAAAATTCAGACACAATATATTATATCTTAGATATAAATTTAGGTAATTGTGTTTAGTCTGACAATAACAATGTCTTAAAGAGATAAGCAAAACAATTTATTAAGGATATGATATTTTTGTTAGTTTAAAATTAAAATTATTATTTTTTTACAGTAAAAAAAATTTATTTTATAACTTAAGAATTATTATTTTTACAATATTATGGAAAAGTAAACTTTATCTTTTGTTTTCGTGCCAAAAAAACTTTATCTTGTGTTTTTTTTTTCGGTTAGGATTATCTTCACCATTTAATATTATTTTATGTTATGTGCCATATATATGTTTAAAATTACAAAATTCATTTATTGAATTTGTATAGACTTTTTTAATTAAATCAACTTAATTTAATATTAAGTCAAAAACATGTGAGTTAAACTTAGGGAAAAATAATATGTGATTGGTCAACATATAAAATTAAAATATTACACACAAAAAATGAATTCAAATCAAAGAGTAGTATTTTTTTTTATTTTTAAAAATAGTGTGGGTCTTATATTTGATTTAAGACTCATAGCGAAGGCCCAAGCTCAATTTTATGATCAGTTGCAACCCTAATATTTGCCTCTTGCTTACTAACAGTGAAACAGAGCAGCCACCACCACCACTCAACTTGCTCTCTTATCTATTTTCTAAACAAACCACCACCAACAAACTTTACTCTCTTCGTCTAACTCACTTCCGGCCACTGTCACGCCTCCGTCTGGTCTTCTTCGTCTACACCACTACCATCCGATCTCACCTCTTTCTTCTCTACAATTACCTTCTCATTATTTTTTAGTTCTACTAAGTTCCAAAGGTGGAGCATTTGGAATACCATCCCGAGGAGGTAGGGGAAGAGTGAAAATGGAGTAGGACAAAAGTATAGATCCTATAAACCTTCTTTGTTTTCTTCTGTTTATTCTCTTCTCTGATTTTATTTTTGTTTTATGGGGAAGAAAAATGTTTTTGATTTTGTTTTGTGAGTAAGACAAAAATGTTGTATTGATTGAGAGTTTGGCTACAACCATTTCAACTGGTTATGGTTGAAGATTGAAGGAGGAAGGGGTTTTGTGAATGACTTGCTGAAATTTTGGGTTTGTAGAGATAAAAAAGAATAGAAGGGTTTTGCTTTTTCAAAAATAAAAATAAAAATAGAGTCTACTTGCCTAATGGTATAGTGGGACACCCCCTAATAAAATTATTCGTGGTACGTGGAAGCTTCAATGAATTGCAAATGCCACGTATAAGGCATTAGAGCCCTCAACAGTGCATTTTTAGTTCAAATTTAAACAACTGCTTTTATAAGATTTTTGATATATATATATATATATATATATGTGTGTGTGTGTGTGTGACTAGTGGCGAAGTTAGACCGAAATATTCGGGTGAGCAGTAAATTATCTTATAATTTATATGTTAAACATACAAATTATATTATATACACACAAAAAAAGTTGTAATAAATACATGTTTGATTTAAAAAGAAATTAAGCTATATAACTTAAAATAATAGATTACATCTTGACCACGATTTGAAAAGATTTTGTTTGACTAAAATTTGTATATTTAACATTTTTTTTGACAAATTTGTATATTTAACTTGTAATTATAATTTTTAAAATAAAAAAAACATCAGTGAGACAACGTAAATTTAAAATAGAGAATAAAAAAGTGATACAACACAAAAGAAAGAATAAAAAAGAAGTGAGACAACATAAATAAACAAGAGGACAATACAACAGAGAAAAAAATTAACTGACATACAAAATTTATACAGAATAAGCAAGAGGAACAAAATTTATTGTTGATTAAATGTAATGTTTGGTTCATTTTATTAAATAGACTAATTAAGTTTCAAATGCAATACGTTTTATTATTTAATATTAGACAAAACTTAGATGCATTTTTTAAAGTACTTTTCGTATGTTTCTTAACATAATAAACTATGATTTTCTCAAATTCATAATTTTTTTGAAAGTTTGTTATAACCACAAAAATTGAATTGAATTTTAAAATCTTGTCTTGAGGGATGAATTTTCTCTTAACATACATAAATAAAATTTGTTTCATCACAAAAAATGAATTTAATGTTCATTTCTCAAAAAATTCATATTTAATTCATCTCACGTTAAAAAATTCTAAATTTTATAAATGAACATTTTACTAAGTTATAAACACGTCTGCAAAAAATTAATAGAAAATTTAAAAGTTTAAGTCTAATTAAACAAATTTTGAACATAACATAGATTAAAACTACATTTAGTGAAATTTGTAGGGACTAAAAGTATTGTTAAAATTAAGTAGGAGCTAAATTTAAAAGATCCCTATTTTTTATTTTATTTTATGATGTAGCCTAAGAAGATCCCCATTTTATAGGGTCTAAAATCATATTATTATTTTTTTGTTCAGGTTGTCTGTTGTCTAGAAATTCACCCCTTAAAAATGAATTAGTTGGTGTACCCAGGTTCGAACCAGAACCCCTACACTTTTGTGTAATATGTCCAACAAATTGAGCTAAGCTCACGGGATAGTCTAAAATCATACTTAACCATAGAAATAATTATTAAAAAATAATTATTACATATTTGTCAAAAAAATATATTTAACCATAGAAATAATTAATAAAAAATAAATTTAATTGAATAATTTTTAATCAATTACATTAAGAAAGATATTAGGACTTGGGCTAATATTGTTGTTACAAGGCCCATTAGGGCAAAGTGAAAAAGGATAATATTAATAGGTGCATATAAATTCGAAAAATGTAGATTTCTATCACTCTCTTTTAAGACCCACATTTTGTGCCTCCTCATCCTCCTTTGTATTTACTAGCACGAGTTCTCTTTATTATACATGGTTACTTGTGTGGATTGCACAGAGACGTTGCTAGGATTACTCTAACAGTGATTATTGCTTAAGCTTAAAGAGGTACGTAAACACGGAAAACCATTATATGATTCTCATATATAAGATCAGGGAGTTATTGGATTGAGATTTTGAGGGATTTTAATGGATTTTAAAAGACTTTTTTATGATAAAAAAGTATTGTGTTATTCAATCAAGACTTTTATAAAATGTAAGCAAATTTTGTGGTATTCAATTAAAAAAATGTCTCTCAAAATTTCACAAAATCCCACGAAGTCTTTTAAAATCTTCAAGACTTTTTTTTTGTCAAAATAATCCCTCGAAATCTCAATCCAATAACCCCCTAAATGATATTGGCACGACTAGATTTTGATATCGATTTATAGAGAATTTTTTTAAGGTGTATATTGTTACCCAGAACTATTGTATATTTTAGATTTCATCTCTAAGCTTTTTACATGTTATGCATTTTATAGCTAGCTTTTGCTTAAAATACTTCTATGTTATGATGTCATTTTGATCATATATATGTAGTTTGATGAAGTTAGTAAAACTTTCTGAAATATTTTATTTTAATAAAAATATTAAAACTACAAATCCACATCCCTTCTTTTATTTTTTATCACTTTATATTAGGAGTTGTCATGATTCATGAACTATATATACTGTTCAATTATGAAAAATAACTTTGAAAAAATCAGTTAATTTTTTAAAACAGTTTCAATTCAATTTAAAATTGATTTATACTTTTGAATAAGTTAACTGATTTCGAATCAATATAATTCTAATAAGAATAAGAATAGTCAATTTATTACTTGTAAAAGATACTAGTCAATGAGATTATAATTTAAATTATGAAATAATTTATTTCCTTATTTTGTTTTTGACAAAATCTATTTCCTTATCTTTTTTTTGACGCAATCTATTTCCTTTTTAAATATTTAGTAATTGTATTAAGTTAGATCAATATTTTTTTTTATTATATTAAAGCATAATTTATTTTATTTAAGAATGTAAAATCAGAAGAAAATAAAATAAATGTTAGATTCAAATTTTTTAACACATCTAAATAGAATATATATATTGATTTTTGAAATGAAGGAAGCCAATTTCATTTTTGATCAACAAAGACTTCTAACAAGAATGTCGGAGAAACATGATAAATATGAAAACAGAAATTTCATAAAGATGCTAGGTTGTAAACAAGGAGTATTATTAATCAATCAATACACACTCAATTTTTAGGATAAAGGATCTCATTATTACAGACTCAATACACCTAAAAACCCTTGACAATATATCATTGCTTCATACGGGCCAAACCCTAATTAATCTTGTGTTCTAGACTTTAACAAACTCATTGAATGATTCTATGCATATTAGGTGGGGGATTGTTGTTTCACAACTTTACATATCTGTATTTTAAAATTCTCCAAATGGTGACGATCGAGAAAAAAGTTACAATCAAAGAAGACAAAACTATATAATGAAAAAAGACAAAATATAAAAGAAATATTAGCTAGGTGATCTTCCAACAATAATACTTAGTCACAAAATGCATTCTTATATATTCTTCAACACAATTTTGACATAACAAACACATATCAATATTAGTTTAGTCCCTTTTTTAGTTAAGAGAGTTGAATGACTAAAGGACCCTTCCATATCTAAATTAGACTTGAAGTTGATGACCATTATCCTTCTCCTATATGTCCAAAAAAGAGAAAAAAACTACACAACAAACAATAATTGTTTTACTAAAAAAAATAATAATAATAATTGTAGAGGTAGTAACTTAGAAATCCCAGTTACATCAACTATATAATTGTATATACCTTAAGAATCAAATATGAATACCATTTTTTTTTCTTCATAAAACCATGGTCCCCTTATTCTAAGGTTTTGAGGTTGAGTGCAAAAACGCCAACTAGCCCATATAGGCCATATTTACATTGTGCATCTTCCTCAACCATAGTCACCTTTTTTTTTTTTAATGTTTACTAACAATATCCCACGAAACAATTGATCGATTATTTATGGGAAATGTATATTACGTATACAATTTGTATGAAATATTAATTTTAAACCAATCTTGTCTCAATTAAATCATTTTTACAAATAACGGTACATACGTGTATTTAATATTTCAAAATTTTATCTACCATATTCACAAAAACTTTAGAAAATAAACCTTTTTTTAGAAGATAATCATAAGTAAAGTTTTTTACATTGTAATTTTGAGTCATGATATTCAACTATTAACACATTTTTGCTGTATATTTTTCGTTGCTTAGCGTTTTTTTTATAATAATACACTTTGTTTTTGACAACATAGGGGTAATAATTTCATAAATCTTTTCAGTATACTTTTTTTTATGATACACTTTCTTACCTCTAATTTTCATAAAACTTATTACCCCTATTAGTATTAACACTTTGTATTATGGTGAGCGATATGTACACTGAAAAGATTTATGAAATTATTGCGTTTTTTGGATATAGGATCTATGAGATTGGTTTTAATGATATTGGGCACTTAATAGCTCTTTTAATTTCGAACATCTTTTAGATCTCAAATTAACTTTCTACACATAATTGATTGGATAAATGAAATTCACTACAATGATAAGAATGTGATTGATAAAAATCAATTATTACCACTCCAATTTATTTCAAACTTCAATAAGAGAAAATCTCAAAATCTCAATCATTTCAACCTTCTCAAGCAAGATTCTTACTTTCTTACTTGAATATAAGCCCGATAGGAAAATTGTCACCACATAACCATCTATTTTGGATCGGTACACATAAAAGTTTCAGATTAGTTGAAAATCAAACTTAAGAGTTTTTATATACAACATGTATGTTAGCATTCACATTTTTTAACCTAACAAAAACACCTTTTACAAAAGACAAAACTGTAAGGGCTCACATGGATCCAAAATCTTAAAATGTTCAAAAAACGTGGTGTAACCTACATTAAGGTGGAATGAAACACTATTACAACATGAAACAAAAATACAACAAGTTCAAATATCCTCTCAAGTATTTGAGAGATCCTTTTGGTCATCAAAGATCAAACCACATGCTCTTTACCCTTTGAATCAAATTTTTTTTATCTCATAACCTGATCCAAATCGAACCGCGAGTACCGTAATTTATTCTTTTTCTATTCTCTTTCTATTCTATGTCCAATTTCCAAATGAACCAACTTGAGAGAGGATCCAAATGTGTGTGGTAAGTGAATGGTCCAACGTCATGATTACTCAAGACAAAAATAAAAAACCTTAGTGAACCACCTTCCTTGTGTCAAGCAAATCAACTAACCATGTTTTTAGTCTTGTCTCATATGAGACCGTTATGTATGCATGCACATGATTTCCACGTGCCATACAACACCAATCTAATAATAGATAATCTACAATTAAAGAATTGCATTGCATTGCACTCATTGGCATGTTCTGCCAGATTTGTGATTTGTGATGGTTCCACTGTCAATAATAAATACTATAAACAACAAATATATAAATTCTAAACTATAATATTACACTTTACACACAGTATTTTTTTTGTGAATGTTCACTTTCAGTTATAACAGACAGAACAAAAACTGATTGTACCAGAAAAAAATACACGATAGTGATCTAACATAAAACATAAACAATACTAGAAGAAAGATTGAATAAAGGTCTTTTTCCTTTCTTTCTGTGCTATCTTTTCTGTCCTTTTCAATCACTTTATAAGGAAAAAAGACAAAAAAGACAAGAGAGTAATCACAGGAAGAAATTTAAATTGTGGAAATGCACATTTTTTATGATTGATCTGAACACCCTTTTGCGTCTCATTGACGAATATTCGACTAGTTTCATCCCTCTCACATTTTTATATGGCAAAGTTTTGATTTTTTATTTTTTTTCATTTGGGTCTTACACACATTATTAAGTTTCCTTTTAATTGAAATTTTGTATTAGGTAAATGTTTTCATTTTATGAAATATAAATTTGAATTTTGAAAATTTCTTACGATCTTGTATTCTTGTCCTTTTTTTTCCAGGGTGAGATTTGTTGAGGGAACAAAAGGTTGAAAGAGGATGAAGAACTCTGCTTCGGATCATGGTTTGTACATTGAGAGCGATGAGGATGAAGAGAAGGAGTTGGGCAGAGAAGAAAATGATGGAAATGAATCGGATTATTCCATTGACTCTAACGAAAATCCAGAACAGAGAAAGCCAAGTTCCTACAGTATGGCATGGCCTCAAAGTTACAGGTTAGCTACTTCTGCCCAAATTCTGTTCCTTTGTTTTTTCTGAATTGTTGTTTCTCTTTTCAAACAGTGACAGCTTTTTTTTTATGTATAGATACACTGTTATCTATGAAGCACACACACATACAAACACCGGACATGACACAGACACCGACACGTCAACACCGATAAAAATTTGATAAAATGATATAATTTAATATAATTGTAAGTGTTGATGTTGTGTTGGTGTCGGACATATGTCTGACACTTAGACACCACGCCTGTCCGACACCAAGACATGTCTAATCTGAGGTGTATCTGTACTTCATTGGCTGTTATCCATTGAGATAGGGTTAGATCTAATAAGGGCCAGCTAGCTTGGGTTGTTGCTCGGACTCTTGGCAAAAAAATTTGGTATTTTTAAGAGTTAGTCTAAGATAAAACTGAAATTTTTAGGGATTATTTTAGGTTAAAATTGAGATTTTTTGTTCAAAACTGAGATTTTTAAGGGTTAGTTTAGAACAAAGCCAAGTTTTATGCAAAACTTAAAATTTTTGTTCAAAATTAAAATTTTGTGGAGGGGTCTGTAATTTTTTTGATTCAGCCACTACATTGAGATACCACCATTTTCTCTGTCATATCACAAATATCAAAATAAACTTATGAAAAATAGGGTGATATGGCAAAATAGTGAATTTTTTATTGAATGTGTTTTACATTGACAATTCATATTCCACTTCATTCATTGAATAATTGGTGTATCTGATTTATATTATAGGCTAGATATTTCAGTTATTCGATGACCTAAGAAGTAATTTTTGCTTATAATAAGAAAGGGAGGGAATACATCAAAATTTGAATGAAATTGATTTGATTAAAATTGAGTTTCAAGTAAAATGATTGATATTTGGATGCGTTTAGTGTTAGATTTGTAACCTAGTGCAAAAGCTATACTTTTTGTTACATATAGGGCATATTTGAATTGATGGAAAGTTTGATGAAATTTTAATATCACCTTGAATTTATTGAAGATCTAAAATATAACTCTTAACAAAATTATGGTTGCATAAGGTGATCCATCAAACTCACTATCAATTCAATTATGTAGATAGTCAAATAAAGCTTTGGAGGCAAAATAAATTTTCGTGACGCCAACCAAGCATCGATATGTTTTTACTGAAGTCATGTTTGACAAATGCAAAATCAATTCTGATAGTTTGTCCTGTTAAACCAAGTACACAATTAATGGTTTCGCTCGATGTTTTAAATTGCAGTTTGGCTTTGTTAAAAATTATGCTACAATAGTTCTTGTGTTGTGTGCTGAATTAAAAAAAACTATTACTAATGTTGGTGAATGTTGAATTTAACAATGCACATAACTTCATCTTAAAGTTATGTGCATCAAACCTGAAATCTTGTTCTAATTATGTGATTAAATTTTCAGGCAATCCATTGATCTGTATGGTAGCATGCCATCACCAAACATAGGATTTCTTGGCACAGCATCGCTGACAAGATTAGGCAGTTCTTTTCTTAGTTCATCATTGACAAGGAGACACACTGCTGAATCTATACCACCTGTCAAAAAGTCGCTGCTACAACCGACAGTAGATGACGAAGAGAAGCACCAAAGTTCTCAGCCATTGCTTCCTCCACTCACATCTAGGAAGTCATCAATTAGGAAGGAGGCTTCAAAGATTTCTCATGAAGTTCATATTCCTGGCCAATGCTCTTTTGGAAATGCTGTGCTTAATGGTAAGTACTTTAGTAGTGGAAGAAAAACTCCTCTTTAACTGTGCTTAATGGTAAGTGCTTAATGCTCTTTTGGACACATACTAAGTGCTGATAAGTGAGGAATTGGTGATTCGAACCTGCATTTCAACATACTAAATGTCACTGCAGGTTTTTATCATCTGAGTTGTTCTTACGAGAACTTTACATATCGTATTTATCTGAGTTATTTTAGCTATTAATCACGTTCACAAGAACCAATCAAATATATATGCTACAATGAATTGACTGTTTTGTGTTGAACTTTACATATCATATTTATCTGAGTTGTTTTAGACATTGACATGTGCCAGACACCAAACACATCTATAATACGAAGTTGGAATGCTACATAGCGTAAAAAGTAGGCCTAAAATATTCATATTTTGGTTTTTGCAGGCATAAATGCCCTTTGTGGTGTTGGAATACTTTCAACCCCTTATGCTCTTAATGAAGGTGGATGGGCTGCACTTGGAATCTTGCTGATATTCGCAGTACTTTCCTTTTATACTGGCTTGCTGTTGCGTTATTGCTTGGATAGTCAACCTGGACTTGAAACTTATCCAGACATTGGCCAAGCAGCTTTTGGTACTAGTGGGCGTATTATCATTTCGGTATGTCGTTTTTTCATTTTAGTATGTCTTTTTTGACTAAATAATTGATATTCATTCATTTAGATAGAAACAGTATATCGATGCAATATAAATTCAGAATCAAGTTAATTTAATTTAAAAACCATTATTTCCTATATCTCTTAGCTTCCTTATATTTTCCATTTATTTTATGTTATGCAGATAATATTATACATGGAATTATATGTAAGTATATCTTCCTTAACTCTCTCTTTATACTCATTCCTTTTGTGTATCTTATTGTTAAGAGAGTATCTACTATCTACTATTTGAATTTAAGTAACAGTTTCATATTATTTATGCAGGCTTGCTGCATTGAATACATCATTCTAGAGAGCGACAATTTATCGTCCTTATTTCCAAATGCACGCTTAAATTTGGGTGGATTAGAATTAAATGCACATATTCTATTTGCAATCGTGTCCACATTGGCGATTCTTCCTACTGTTTGGCTTAGGGATCTTCGGATTCTAAGTTACATATCAGGTAAAAATGCTTCTTCACCTTATTTAATAATAATGTACGTAAGAAACTACGATCAATTGATATATAGACAATATTGGTTGACCAAATGATTGATGTTGTAGGATGCGGAGTTGTTGCAACGGTTGTAGTGGTTTTGTGTTTGGTGTGGGTTGGCGTGGTTGACGATGTTCCAATTGATACAAAAGGAACAAAAACACTGAGACTTTCATCATTCCCTGTTGCTATGGGTCTCTGTGGTTACTGCTTCTCAGGACATGCTGTTTTCCCCAACCTATATATAGCTATGGCTAATAGAAATCAATTCCCTAAAGTGCTCATGACATGGTAACCAAAATACTAAATTAAAATTAAACAAACTTGATTTCTTCTAAGTTTCATTTTTTTGGTTGAATCTATCTAATATGTGGAATTTGTTTAATTGTAGTTTTGCTATTTGCACATCATTGTACTGTCTTGTAGCTGTTCTGGGATACTCAATGTTTGGAGAAAATACATTGTCTCAATATACTCTTAACATGCCCCGAGGATTAATAGCCTACAAGATCGCTGTGTGGACTACGGTATGCTGCTATGCTCATTCTACATTCATTTTATTTCTTTTGTCAGATAGTCTAGTAACTAGACGCTCATTCTGTATTATATTCAACATGTTTTCTAAGCAAAGTTGAGTACGTTTACCATTTTTTTACGAATTATTATACTAATAGATTCACCCTTTAAAGTATCGTACAACTATCCTATCACTAAGAAAAATTTCTAACTTCATTTATCATGTGTTTTATTTTGCAGGTCGTTAATCCGTTAACCAAATATCCTTTACAAGTGTTATATAAAATCATGTTTTCAATTATTGTTTCTTACATCTCCACTTTATCTATGATTCTATTATAGACTATATTCATTGATTTTATTGTAAATATTTATAATATTATGCTAAAAAGTTCAAATTGGTCTTTGTGAAAAATGAAAAACATCAATTCTATCCTCAAATTTTTTATATATATAGCAATAAAAACAGTCTATATTTGAGTTTCTTTAGTACCAAAATGATACTTGCTTTAAGATGAAAAAGGATGTTGTTTCTTAATCAGCAACACATATGCTTTGAGTCTAACTCCAGTAGCAATGTCTGTGGAGGAATTGATAGATTCAAATAATCCCAACTTTGAATTATACTCCATCTTCATCAGAACAGCACTAGTCATTTCTACATTGCTTGTTGGTCTTTCAGTTCCATTTTTTGGTTAGTTTTTCTTCTATCAATTTATCTCTTTCTCTAACATTTTTCCTACTGATTCTGTATATATATATATATATATGATAAGGTTTAAGTTTCAATATTATGAGCTGCATAACTTTCTTTGCAGGTTTGGTGATGTCATTAATCGGGTCTTTGCTCACTATGTTTGTTGTAAGTTTCTTTCATTTAATATTTTTCTCTCCTAAGAAGATACTAGCTATATATAACATTAAGTTGATTAAATTAAATTGAACCTTGAATGCAGTCCCTTATTCTACCAGCTGCTTGTTTCATGAGCATCAAGGGCGGCAGAATTACGCGCTCTCAGGTATCATGATTGTCTCAAATTATGCAAGTGATAAATTTTGCTGTTATCTGTTACTACATCAATTGTCTCTTATATATAGGAACTGAGGTAGTATTTCATCAAACGGGGATTTGAATTTTGACAATCCAAATGGCTTAAATATGAAAAATCTTGTAACATTACATTATAGATTTAGTCTGTTACTTAGGATAAACGCGGAAAATTTTCAACTGATAATCATAAACAGCTTAAACAAAGAGAGTGGTTTACACATTGTGATTGACTGAGATGGTCAGATGGATAGATAATTGAATATGCGAATAATAGGACGCGTTTGATTACAGAAGAGTTTTCCATTTTTATTTCCTGTTCTTTAGGGTATGATTACCTCTAATCTCATTACTTGTTTATTCTTTTTCACATTTCTTCAGGTAATACTCTGTGTTACAGTGATTGTAGTAGGTCTTATTTCATCTGGTTTTGGAACATTCTCAGCCGTGTCAGAGATTATAGAGGAGCTGTTTGCATGAAGTTTTGCCGCATAACTCATGGATTATGAGTTTTGTCTTCTATTAAGTAGTCAAAATCCAGTTCAATTAACTGTTTTAGATAATTTAGTTTGTCAACCTGAATTTTAAGACAACATTTCAGTCTCAGCGCCGTCCTCATTTTGTTACTTTTATATGCGATTATCGCGGTTCTATTACCTTATGACAAAAACAGTTTTTGCTCCCTTTTGAAGCATGGAAATTTTTTGCTATTTATTAAGGTAGTAACCAGTTCAATTGTCTATAACAATTTATAATTGTGGATGAGGAATTGATGGATTATGCATTTGTGTTTTTGAATAAGATTTTTGTTCAAGACCACTTTTTAAACAGTGGTTCTCCCTTTCAAATGGTATCAATTCTTGCCTTGTCTAGAACTAGAAGTACATTGATGCCACATTTGCAATGTGCAGCTTATAATATTTCCTTCATTTGATTTTCAATATTTCCTACTTTCTTTGTTCATTCTTCATAGTATGTTTACTAAAATGATCAAATTAAGCTGCCTTATAGTGGAGTGAGGTGGGACAATCCAGAAATTAACATGAGATGTCATTGCGAGGTGCACTATCACCATGATGTAGTTTTTGGCCAGGATCCTTTGTTATGATAGAAGGCTTGCATCCCAAGTCACAAGTTTCTGTCAAGACGATATTGTCTTTGACAAGACGATATTGTCTCTGACTAAGCGAGATTCCCTTAGAACATCAATAGCGCTAGTCAACTAATACATTGGTTCCTTATAAATGACGTTGGTTATACATCATTACCATTTGAGAAGTTACACTTAGCATAGTGGATGCACTAACAATAGTTCACGTTCACTTTATAGCGTGCGCGCACACACACACATTCTTTCTCACCAATAAAAAATCAATTTTTTATTCAATCCCTACAATGTAACAGCTATTTTCATAAATTCATTAAAAACAATTTTAAACATGTGGGGTCAAGTTTTGATTCTTTAAAACAACTATCATTGAAGTAAAAACTACTTAAATCAATTATGAATTCTTTAAATCCTACCTACATAGCATTTTGGCCCCATAAAAAGTAACTTAGTTAATCCACTTTAATTTCTCCCATTAAAGGTGTTTTTAATTGAGAGTGCAACATCAAGTCCTAAAACGAATTTGAGAATGACAAGATCCTTAATACCAAAAGCTTTATGGAGTTCATTTTTTATCAACATAGATCAAGAGAGCATTAAGTGCTTGTGGTGTTCCTGACAAACAATGTGGGATCATAAGGAACTTGTGTGTATTGATGTGATATGAGGAACTGGGACAATTTATGATCATACCATGGTTGGGGAAGATGAAGATCAGAGTGCCCAACTTTAGGGTATGTAGGAGCATGAGAACTTAGTGTGTTAATTTTTAATATTAAGATAAGAATATGGGATACTAATTACATATAACTTCGAGGCCAAGTTTATTAAGCGCCAAATAAACATGAGTGTTCATATATTAGTTAGAGATACTCCTGAGTTAGTCGCTTATTATTTGAATCATTTTCTTTATATATTTAGAACCAATTGATCAGTAATAAAATGAATTAAGTTTTTCTTTTGTAAAATATAAAAGGCAAAAAACTAATATGTGCTCTAAAACACATGGTAAACAACTTAATACACTCTGTCTCTAAAAGAGAGTCATCTTAGCCAAATAAATATGTTTTGACAAATTAAGTTGTTGTTGCTTTCAACTCTAAGTCATTTTCATGCACGTAATAGTAATATTTTAATCCATCAATCTAAAATGATGTAATCATCAATGTCACGTGTATAAAAATGTGACATATCATAAAAGTAATGAATGGACCTTCTTATAAGTAAGCTAAAAGTACACCATTAATTTAAAATTTCTTAAAATGCATGGATTTAAACTCCGTAACTAATTTTTTTTATAGGTTTAAACGCCATTTTAGTCTCTGTCTGTACGCGAAATTTTGGTTTTAGTCCTTGTATGTGATTTTATTCCAAAATAGTCCTCGTATCGACCAAATTTTTGCTTCTGGTCCCTAAAGCAAAAATCAGCAGGAAAACTCGTAGGAAAATTTGCAGGAAACTTGAATTTTTTTTTCAGATTTTAACTTTAGAAACCAAAAACAAAAAATTTGATCAATACAAATACTATTTTGGAATAAAATCACATAATGAATTAAAAGCAAAATTTGATGTATATACAAAGAACAAAATGATGATGTTTAAGCCTTGTTTTATATTGATATGATAGTAGATATAGACTAGTAGAAGTAGATAGATAGATTAAATTTCCTATGTACAAAAAAAAAGATAGATAGATAAATTGTACCCAAAAATAAAAAAGAAGCAGATAGATAAATAGATTTATCTCCTCTGTATTTTTGAAAAATGCGAAGGAGGTTTGCGTAGTTGACTCTACACCTTAAGGCGGCCCTAACACAAAGAAAGAAAGCCATCGCGCGATTTGGACAGCTTGCAATCAAAACAACAATGGCGCAAAATGTTGGGTTTCGGTCTCACCTTCACTCAACACCATCATTCCCTTTAACAACTACATCTCCAATAACCGACTCAACTACTCCCTCTCCGTTCTCCTTCACCTTCCCTTCCATTTCATCATCTCCGCCCTCCATTTCCATCTTACGTTCATCATCAACCTCGTCGATTCCGTTGAGCCATGAGGAAGGCCGGTTATTACAGAATGATAATCCTGTTTCAGATCATCTTCATCTTCAACAAATCTGTAGTGAGGATCACTTCGATCGCGTCGTTGCTGAGGCTCAACGTCAACAACATCCTCTCCTTGTTCTTTGGTACAATACTTCTTCTTAAATTGATGGAGATTTGTTTCTATTGCTTCTTGATTTGTTATACCAGCTTCTGTTGGTCACTTTTTAAGATTTAGCTTTCTTTGTTGAAATTTTAAATTGTCTTTTGTTCGGCCGGGAGATAAGTAAAGTATGGCCAATAAATTGTTTCACCTAAGAATCGAATTCTGATTCTCTTGGAATTCGTCTTTTGGTGAAATTCATTAACTACTGACCGCACTAGCTTGATTAGTCCTTTTTGAAACTTTTAATTAAATAGAATTTAAATGGAGATGAGAAGAGAGGAGTGAACTAGAAAGTAATAATTCAATAAACTTTTTAACAATTCGAAGGGAAAAACATAAGTATATGCTTGAATCCGTTTTATGCAAATTAGAGGGGAACAACAAAGTTGACCATTGAATATTATAGGATGGGATGAAATCTATTATATATATTCTATTTTCTTAGAATTGGGAGTTAGTGTAACTCATTTCTACAAAACTGACTTGACTTATAAGGTGAGAATTGTCTCTACTTACTTATAAATCTATGTCAAGGTCATCTCACTTCCGATGTGAGACTCTTTAACATTTTTCAAAAATCTCTTTTATAGTAAAGGATTTCGGAGTTTGTTGATTTGATTGAGGTAGAACTGCTTGTGCAACATTAAGAGAGAGAGTCGGAGAGGTTCAGCAAGTGCACTATAATCCTCATGAAGTCCATCTAGAATGGCTTCAAAGTTCAATCTGATCATGTTGAGAAACAAGATATGCTATCAGGGCAAGAACATCTGTAATGGGTTGGATCCTTGCTAGATATTCAACTACAGGCTGATAACCTTTGCGATCGATTTCAACTAAGATCTGAGTTTGCAAGACTTAGCATTGATCTGTGTATGAACAAACTTGTGAGTTTCACCCCAAAATTTATGCAATTGAACACAGTGAAGTATACAGAGTCGTGAGCACATGAATAGGAGAAAATCTTGAAGATCCCGCTCTGTATAGGCTGGATTTTCAATATTATTTTTTCGATCTTGCTCAACGATCTCAACGATATTGAGGATGAATTGTGGGATTCACCAAGTACTCTTATGAGATTCTGTGTCAGTTCAACCTATGGAATATGTTGTTGAAGGCAACATAGTTACATAGTAGTATATTCTGTTGGGGCAGGGGGAGGGATTATTGTACATAGGCAATCTTATTGTTATAATGTTGTTTAGCATTTTAACCTCTAGAAATTAATTAGTGATGATGTTTTGCATTGAAGGCCCTGTTATGATCAGGATACTAGTTACTGTGTTATGGTAGTTTGTGTTTCATAATTTTCCCTAAGCATTTAGGATGTCTTATTTTATCCTTTACATTACATGATGATGAGAAACTTATATTTCTTTCATTTCTTCTGTTTAATCATTAACTTTTTTACCAACATTAGATTTGACATGAAATTATGTGGTTTGCAGGATGGCAAGCTGGTGTAGAAAATGTATATATTTAAAACCGAAATTGGAAAAGTTGGCACTTGACTATTATCCTAGGTGAGATTCCATTTTCGTTTTAACACTATCACACATCTAGAGTAGTTTTTAAGTGTATCTGATCAGAAGTTAGTATTTTAGAGAGAAAATTGTGTCATGTGTACGAGGAATGAAGTAAAGAGTTAATCAAGGACTCATCTGCTATACTGATATTCCAACATGTGTTAAGATGCTAATGAATTTATGCCAATATTGTAACATTTCTTCCAAAGAAGTCATATTAAACAGCTCATAACCACAACATAATCATAGTTTACTAATATTTTGACTTGTCCCAAGTATGCAAATGATTCTAGGATATCAATAAGCTAACTGTAACTGTTGTGAGAAATGATTCTAGAAACCTAACACTAGTTAATCTAGACTTTGAATATTCTAACACTTTCAGCTAAATTATATTAGCGAAGATAATTATATTTGAGAGTATAGTGAAGAGACCTCACATGTGTACTTGTTTTTTGTTGCTGTCATGACTCACAACATTTTAATTTCGAATTTGTCAACTCAATCAAGGATATGTTTGGTGATTTTGTGCAGCTTGCAATTCTACAGCGTGGATGTTAATGCAGTTTCACACAAACTTATTGCTCGTGCTGGTGTGACTGTAAGTTCCACTAAGCTTCCACATTCTTTTCATTCTTTCTCTTTCTATCTAAATGTAATGTGTACAAAAGGTGCTGATATTTCTCTGGTGATGCATCTGCAACATATCAACTTCTTTTTCACAAACTGAAATTTCTTTAAGAAACTATTTTTCTAAATTTACCTATCATTCCAATTGTTGTTGTATTTGCTTCAACTAAATGAGCTATTTAGACATTCTGTCTTATCATGTTTTTTTCCCATGTCTCTGCATGTTGTGGTCTCTCAATCATTGCAGAAAATGCCAACCGTACAAGTAAGCCCTGTTGTATTTTATTTGATAAAGTTTGTTGTACTCTTCTTTGGCCAGTAATTAAAATGCTTGCTTTGCTTGCAGCTATGGAAAGACAGCAAGAAACAAGCTGAAGTAATTGGGGCGAATAAAGCATATTTGGTAATAAATGAGATTCAGGAGATGATTGAGAATGAGTACACTATGTGATGTTTTAGTGCAACAGACATTTTATGTGATTTTATTACACCAGAAAGTGTAACAAAAGAGAAAAAGTGATTTTTTAGGGTGAGTTTGTCATGCATTCGGATAACACAAGATTCGAAAGATTAGTTTATGTAGTTTGTTACACATAGAATTGCTAGAATTGCACAATTTCATTATGATTTTTTAATTATTTAGAAGTATGAAAGAAAAAGCTATTTGTGAGATAATAAATTCTGATCGACGATTTTGAGGTTTTAATTCTGAAGGAAGAATAATTCTTAGAATGCAAGGTATATGCACTTAAGAGCAAGATGCCTAAACTATGAGCAATTCAATGTACAGGACTGGTGTTGTTGAAAATTGTGTAAAATATACTCTTAATAGATTGTTGAATATTATGAAGAAATTATAGTGGCATTGTAAATGTAGTGTATCTGTGTTATGCGTGATAGTGTTGACAAATGAATCAAATCAACTTACGAATAGTCTGAGATTTGATTCGAGAGTTAACTGATTGAATTTGGTTCATTGACATGATGCAATATAATATGACCTATAGCTATATGTTGACTCGACCACCCTAAAAAAGTGAATATCACTATGTAAAATGACAACAAATGCTATTACCATTTTAATGTCCCAACAATTGTGTCTTGATAAGCAGTTAGAATTGATTACTATGAATATAGGAAAGCATGATAGTTATGAGGATAACCGGCACTAATTTTGACCTCAAAGACTTGGACCTTGGAGAGTTAAATAAAGTTGAGGACTTGTAGATTTTTTTTTTTTTGAAATGGTTAAAGTCTATTGTTGGAAAGGAGAAGGTTATGGTGAAGTTTTTGTAGGAATTGAGAAGAGAATATTTGAGAGAAGAACAATTTTATCGCTTATTTACTTGTATGCTTATTGCTTTCTACTTGCTTTAGAAATGACTCTCCCCACCTTGAAAGATCCATTTCTTGCATCATTATCATTTATTATTTAATCTCATTTATAGAATCAATCTTAAAAATGAAAAAGATAGGATGAATTCTCTCCACGTGAAAGAATAAAAATGTGATCTCTTACTATTTAAACTATTACATTTAAAATTTTCATGTAGTTCTCTCTATGGTAAGAGATCACATTTTATTCTCTCAAGTAAAAATTACCCTTGAGAGAATCCACACTTCAAATAGAATATAAGAGGAGGTGAAGGTGAAAGAATTGTGACGGCTTTGCACAAACAATGCACTCAACTTGGTAGTTGTGGCTGTCGCGGGGTCAACGAGTAACAAAACTCTTATTAGTGTCTCTTTGACTATGATTTGGTTGACGACAAAACGCCACTAGATCCAAGTCAAAGAGACACCTTGAAGTGGTTTCTTTGGTTCTTTATAAAAACGAAAAAGAATGTGATGAAGCATCGAATGGAAAGTTACATAATTTGACTAACTACTCTCACTAAAGCCGCAACAAAGATGATTCAAAATCAAATTGAAAGAAATGAAACTAATCGGCAACTCATTAAATAATCAATTATCACATAGTTTGGTAAGAATGCTTGATTTATTCAGGGACTAGTGCATTTGGGCACACCTTCACCATGTTGTAATCAACATTTGATTCCATGTTTCAGTTTAATTTAGGAGGTTAAAGAAAAGCAACGATCATCAATCCAAAATTGGCAAGAAATAAATTATGCAGATTTCGAGGGGACTATCTCAACATTATACACTTGTACTCCACAATAATCCGGTTCGGGCAAGTTTTGACATCAAGTGCTCTCAGTTGAACCATGGTCCTTCATACTAAATTAAGCGTCAATTGTCACTAAACCAACTAATGTTCTTCTAATCTATAGAAGAAGATAGACAAATAACACAACACTCCCTAACTTCATATTTATTAAACCTATAATAACAAAGATTTAACCAAAGTACCAAACCTTTCATACTAAATCATAACCATAACACAACCTTAAACATACCAGCAACATCCATCCAATAACAATGATATAAGTTTGCATCAGTAAAACAACATAGCAAAGTCCACACTCAAATTACAATAAAAAAACACTAAAAACTTGTCAAATTCCAAACCCAAATTCTTTTTTCTAAAAATACAAAGAAAAAAGAAAGACCTCATCATTTTAGTCTATGTTTGGCATCAGGTTGAAAGTGTCAAAATCAGGGTGACCAACTGTAGTTTTGCAGAAGTTATCAAAACCACGATGAATCGCCGTGATTCTGACACCCCGCCGTGATACCAAACATGAACTTAATCAGTAGCTCCATAAGCATCCAAATTCTCTCCAGTAAGTCTGCAAAGCCTCCATTCCTGCAAAACCTTAGCACCCATATCCTCATAAAACTTAATAGCATTAACATTCCAATCAAGCACAACCCATTCAACTCTTCCATACCCCATTTTCACAGCTTGTTTAGCAACAGCAGTAAGCAACATTTTCCCAAACCCTTTCCTTCTATAACACTCTCTAACAAACAAATCCTCAACATAAAACCCAGATTTTCCCAAAAAAGTCGAATAGTTAGGAAAAAACAAAACAAACCCAGCAACAAAAACATCATTCCCATGCTGAGTCCTAAACATTTCTTTCTCTGGGTCATCAATTGGAAGCTCCAAGTTCACAGCTTTTGTTAAGGGTTTATAGAAAGGATCGTTGTCGAAATTTGTGTCGGTGAAAGGGTTTTGAGAGACTTCAAGGATGAAGATGGTGGTGGAATGGAAGGGTTTGTTTTCAGGTGTGAAGAGGGTGGCGGAGTAGGAAGATTCTGTGGCGGTGAAGAGATGTGTGAGGCGTTCGAAAACGGCCATTTGATGCATTAGTTTGTGGATGAAGGGAATGTCGGATGGGGTGGCTAAGCGGATGCGGGTGAAGAGTGGGTGGCGGGGGAGGGCGGTTTCAGGCATGGTTATTGGGGGTTCTGTTGGTGGTGGTGGCGGTGCTGCGGCGGCCATTGGTGGTTTGGGTTGGGTTGAATGGATGAAGGTTTATTGTTGGGTCGAAATTTCTGGAGATTGGTACGCGTGTATAATATGTGGAATTTGGTGCTAAAAATGCGTGAGGCGGTGAGAAAATAATTTTATCTTTTTTGACACGTTGCATGGTAGAATTTTATCTATAATATTCATTTGTCTCTTTTTAAATGTCGCAATTAATTAAATCATAACTTTAAGAACAATGAAAATAAAGAGAAAATATAAGTTTTAAAATATTATTTTTTTATTGTTAGTAGGTATGATAAAATTAAAAATTAGATATTTGAGTGTGTTTTTTCTCTCACCTAATAATTAGTTTAAGAGATAAAATAAAAAATTAATGTTCTAAATAGTATAGAATATTTATTTTAGAACAAATAATTTTAGCAAGTATAACATTTATTTTAGGATAGAGAGAATATCTTTTTTGTTTAAAGGAACATTATATCATTATCTTTATAAAAGTGAAAATTGGCATAATTTTTTTTATTTTTTTTGGATTTTTACATTTTTTCAGTTTAGTTCAATTCTTACATTTTTTTTAACACAATTGTAAGAATCAAACCATTATCTTTTTTACCAAGTTAAGTGTCTTTAAATGACATCTATAAGTAGGAGTGTAGTTTTTTTTAAAAAATAAGTAGGGGTGTAAGTGGATTACCAAAATTTGATTAAACAGACAATCTAAATTGCAAAAAAAATGATTTTAATGGTTCAGCTCAATTCATTATTTATTCATTAATGTAGTTTTTTCTTTTCTTTATCATCAAAGAAACGTATTTTCTTAAAGGTATTGGGTCTTTAAGATTTTTTTATGAAGATTAATCATTATTATCGACAGTAAAAACTTTGTACATATATCATAATAATCTAAAATAAAGAAGAAAAAAATGTAGCCAACATCATCATATATACTTAAAAATTCACACTCTACTCTACAGTATCTCGTCCTCTCGCCGTCATCGATCGCCGCTCACCAGTCTCTTTCTTTTTTGTATGTAATAAGTAATTTTCAACTTTATATGAATTAAGTATAATCCGTATGTCATTTGCAAATAAAAATGCACAAATAAAAATTTTGTTATTCTCGAATTCAAATTCATAAAAATAGGATATCTCCATATTCGTCCCCATTTTCACCGAAGATAAAAAATAAAACCCAAACTTATATCCGACGGGGTTTGAATATCCCCTAATAGATGTATGAACAGTAAAATATTTTCTTGATTTACATAGATCATTACACAATATACATATCCAATCGAATTAAACTATGAATCATGTTTTAGCATTTTTCTTAACGATTTGATCACAATACTTCTCACAAGCTGGTCCACATACATCAATAGTTGCACCTTTCTCTTTCAAACAGACAGGCATGCATTCTTTAGCACAATCTGTTAGAGTCTCTGCCTTTTTAAATGAGGCCATTGTAATCACCAAACAAATCAGCAACGCTGCTATTGCTTTCTTTGATGCCATCATCGTTGTTGAAAATTTTGCTTTAATAAATTTGTTCAATTTATATAGGAAAAAAGGTTGCAAGTAGCGGTTTGGAAAAAACGGTGATGTATATATTCGTCTTGTTTGTGAGTGGTGAGGAGAAAAGCATGGTGGTGATATGTTTAATTTTAGGTCACTGCATGAGGTTCTAACTTACTGAACAAATTTAGTTATAAATATTACTAAATTGGTAATTTTTTGTTTATTTTTGATAAAATTAGACAGTAATTTTTGTTAATAATTGTTGTTTTTATAAGTATAGTCTAGTGGCTAAAAATTATGTATGTTCTTAATGTGAATAAGAGGGGTATTTGAATTTGAACCGCGGTATCTGTGTTATTGTGTATATAATTAGGGGTGTAAGTGGATAAAAAAAACCCTGATGAAACCGACGATCCAAATCGGAAAAAACCGATTGTTTTTGGTTCGGACCAAGAACCGAACCAATGAGAACCGAAGTGGTTTGGATTGATTCTCGGTTTTTATTTTTCCAATCCGCGGAACCGATGAATCGAACTGATCATTTTATAACAGCTCATTGTGCTCATATTTTGAACAGACTCAATGTACATTCACTTTGGCAGAACAAATAAAACAAAACACCCAGAATAAGCACAAACAAAATACATTTCTCCAAACATAAAAACCCTAGATCCATTTCACTTTCACGGAACCACTTTGCTCAACGGCGGGTATGTATCTCACTTTGCTCACCGGCGCAGGCCGCTGCTGCTTTATTTAAAATTAGATTGTAAATTTTATTCTATCTATATGTTGTATTTTGTAATGTTATTCTTTATTTGGTTTATGTTACTATTGTACGTCGTTTGAAAAATTGAGTTTGAATTATATCATTTGAAGAAATAAAAGCAGATATTTATACCGAAAAAACAAAATGATGCAAACCGAGTATAGTATCCGATCTAAACTGATCCAAACCGACTAGTTCGAATCAGATTCATTTTTGAAACCAAACCAAACTGACCTAAACCGAACCAAATAAAAATCCATTGGTTGAGACATTGAATTCACTCAAAACTGATGCAAAGCAATCCACTTCCTATATATAATATGATGTGTTTATCAACTGAGTTAAATTCACGAAGATTTTTGTGAATAATTAATAATAATGAATTTATATCCCACAAGCATAGCTCAATTGGTTGAACATCACGTAATATATGCAGGGGGCGGGGTTCGAACTCCGACCATCTTATTTCTCCACTTTAAAAGTGGAATTCTTAGCCGTTAAACTACTTGACCAAATTTTTTTTTAATAATGAATTTATTTATATTCTACAGTTTTTTTTTTTTGACTAAATTTATATTCTACAATAAATAAAGGGAAGTTAGTCAACAAAAATAAAAATAAATAAAGGGAAGATTTAATATGAATCTGGTAACTGAAAAATAAATAAAGGGAAGTTAGTCAACAATAAATAATGAATTTTTTTCAGTTATGTTTTTGCTTTTTTGTTTATCCTTGTAACTGAAAAATGAATAATTTTTTGTATTTTAATTGAGAACAAGGTATCTACCACCGAACACGATAACTAATCTCTTGCTGAATTGGAGATAATATATAAAAGTAAAAGAGAGTCAATATTTATTTGGTCTCAATTTTACATCAAATTCTATAATTTTTGTTGAAATTTTTTACTTATATTTTTAGATAGAGAGGGTGTGTGTGTATATTATAAGCTTAACTCTATTTTAAAAGTCCTTTATATCTTTTTTTTTACTCAACCTCTTTATACCTATATCATTATAAAAATAATAAAATAATGTATCCAAAAAACAAAATAATAATAAAATAAGGAAACCTTAGCAAAAAAATTAAATAAATAAATAAAATAATAAGGCAACCGTTACAAAATTTCCTATTATAAATTGTTGATTAAACACTAGAGTGAGTTAGGGTCAAGAGACTATGGCGACAATATTCAGATGTCTTTTCTCTATCCTACTTATTATTTCTTTGGTTATCAAAGGTATCGTGCCCATAAATTACTTTAAAAAATTGCTTTTTCTTTATGAAGAAAACTTAGGTATAGTTACTACAAAGTTTAAACTCAGAGTGTGATTGAGAGTTTGATTCTCACTTTGAGTATGAAGCAGCTTTAAATCTTTGGGCCAACTACCCCACCCATCAAAATGTCTAACGAGAGATTAGTCATTGCGTTCAACGGTGGATACCCGGTCTCGCCCAAAAAAGTTTATTTATCTATCTATTTACTTTCTCCCCTCATTATTATAAAAGATTTATCTTTTTTATACATTTTTTTCAGATATATAGACGAAATAACAAAATTATAAATATATACACACATGGGAGAGTTCGTCGGGGTTTGAACCTTAGGCCCTGTTTGGTTCGGGGTTTTTAGAGGGGAGAGGAGGGGAGGGGAGATTTTTAAATTTTATGTTTGGTTCAATTTTTTAACGAGGGGAGGGGAAGGGAGGGAAGAAGTAATTTACTTTCTTATCCTTAACCTTATAAAATTAAAATAAGGATTAATTGAGAAAATTTAATGGATATATACAACCAAAAAATATATATAATGGGTAGAAAATTTATTTTTTTTGTTGACAAAAAAATAAATATCTAAATTTTTAATATTTCAACAAGGATAATTTAGAGTTTTAATAAAAAAAATGAGGATAATTTTGTCAAACATAATTAATTATATTTTACCTCCCCTCCCCTCCTTAAAAATCCTTCCCCTCCCCTTCCCTTCCCTTCCCTCCCCTCCCCTCAGTTGAACCAAACAGGGCCTTAATTACATCATCTAGTCTAACTATTTCGACAATTTTGTATCGATTGATTAAACAATTGAATTTTAAAACATTTAACGACCGATAAAATTTATTAAAACATTTACTTATAATGACAAAAGAGATTTACATGTGACTAGAAAAAGTATTTGTTCTTTATTATTTTTAGTTTAAGTTATATTTTGCCGATGCCCTCCTTCTTAATTTTTTTGTAACAAAGTTTATTTGTTTTTTATTAAATAATTTTTTTTGTGGTTTTATTTTGTTAGAAAGAGAAAGGGTATGTGCAAAAAAGTTAGAATTTATTGGTGGATTAAAATCAAGATATATATTTTAAAAAAAAAGGTTATAATAACTAGTTAGGATAAGATGCAAAAATACACCTTCCTCATTTGATCATTTTTTTTCTAAAACGACACATAAAAAGGAACGAAGTGTTGTCGTTTTATAAAAAAAATATTTATTCCATTTTATTTGTCATTTTGTTAATTTAGGTTATATTTTTCCTATTATACTCTCCTTTCTAATTTTGTTTGTTACAAAGTTTGTTTGTTTTTTTTAAATAAAGTTTGTTACAATTTTTTTGGGTGGTTTTAATTTGTTTGGAAACAGAAAACGTGTTTGCAAAAAAAAAGGAGTTTATTGATGGATTAAAATTAGGATATGTATATATTCAAAAAAAAGAAAGATATAACTGAAAGATAAGGTGGAAAAATACACTTTTCTAATTTTTTTTTTTTCTAAACGATAAATAAAAAGAAATGAATGGAGTATTATATTAACCAAATGGCACTTGTTTGACTAATTTGTTTTGGATAAACATTTTTAGGTACCAATGGGAAATGTTCAGCTAGAGACATCGTAGTAGGAACAATAAGAAGTGGAAAAGAAGTAAAAGGTGTGACTGAGTGGAACGTGGTTGTGCAAAACAATTGTAGGTGCACACAAAGAAATATAAAATTGTCTTGTATAGGATTTAGTAGTGAAGAACCTGTTCCCCCTGCAGTTCTTTATGTTCAGAACAATACTTGTCTCCTTATTAGAGGTGCTTCTTTGGGTCCATTTGGTACTATTCATTTCTCATATGCTCGTGATCCTCCTATTGCTTTGAGGCCATTAAGCACTGTGGTAGAAACTCCTTGTTAATTCATAATTATTCAAAAGTGAAATAAAATAAAGTCAATCTTATGATGGCTATATGGTTTTTTTATTTATTTATTTTATAAATGTTTTTTCTTGTCTACCCCTAAGATTTGAAAGTATTTATCGTCAACCACTTAAAAAAAATCACAAATTACAATTTTAATTTCATTTTTGATAATGATACACAATTCTAGCCTGTATATCAAGCCCTAATATACTATCTTCCAATGTTATCGTAATTCTCCTTATTAAATTATACATTGAATATATTACATTTTTCTTCAAATTAACCATAAAATGAAAAACAAGCGTTATTCACCTAAATCAATAGTCCATGTAAATTAAATGATGATTCATTTTTCAGTAATGTTCCAAAATCATCAATTGGACAATATTCAGATCGTTACTATTTCAGTGATGAGCAAAGTGTGATTCCATTCAAATGGGAAGAACAGCCAGGAATACCAAAAGATCGAAGAGTTAGGTATACTAACCAAAGAATTAGATCAATTACCTTTAAATATTGTTCCAACCATTATTCATTCACCAACAAATTTCAAACCTAAGCATGTAACAAAACATGTTTCAACCAATTCTTGTTTTTTTTTGTTAAGCCTATTTGGTTGACAAGTACGAAGGACGAAGAAGATGAAGATGCAGAAGAGAATTTAGACGAGGTAAGTTATGCTTTTTCGGAAGATGATTTTTTTTCTTCGCATTGTGTTTCAAAATCTTCTTCTGGATTTTCAGTAGCATCTTCCAAAGGAACTGTTTTGAAGTCTTCGAAAAAAGGAGTAGTTAGTTTTGCAAAAGGGATTTTTAAACAATTTTTTTAGTATTTTTTTTGTTTGTTATTGTCTCTTGAATGTTAATACACATTACCTTTGAGACTTGGTATCATCTTGATTTGATTCTATTGTAAATTCTAATTTTAATAAATTCGAAAATGAATTGAGTTAAGTTTATTGAAATGGTCATAGGATCATTTGTATAAAAAATATAATGATTCAACAAGTTTATTATGAATTGCTAATTTCAGTCTTTATCTTACTATCACGTATGCTTATAAAATCATTGTATTTGTTTCACAATTGAAAATAAATAAAAAATATAAACTCTAGCAATATTCTATTTTTATGTATAATATTCTATCAATAAATTTATTTCGTTTAGTTCTCATTTCTGTCTCTAAATTCTAATGCGCGACCCTACTCGAGTTAGGTCATATCACCTAGACTTACTATAAACTCTAAAACTCTTCTTTAACATTGTGTTTTAAAGAAATAGCTCATTTTGCAAAAGTTGCTAGGGATTTACAAACACTTGTTAGCTTGAGTAATGATATATTTCCTCCGGTTTTAATTATAAATAACTTTCCACATTTTAGATTTATTGAATAACTAATGTATTTAGTCTATAATTAAGGCTGAAGACATTAATTATCCAATAAACCTAACAAATAAAATATTATTTATAATTTAAACCGAAAGGAGTATGTACTCACTATACATCTTTTTAACACTTCATTTTATCTATATCTCTCTTTTCTTATCACACCACTAATTTATAATATCTATCACATCATTATCTTTTCCTTTATATATTTGAAGGTGTATACACCCATGTAAGTGTACACATAACATTTTCAAGTTAAAAACAGTTTCTCCATCAAGAGAAACAATTAAATGGTCACATGACCAAAAAGTAATATTTAATCGCATACATAATTAAAAAAAATAAAAATAAAAATAATTAAATAATATATATTTTAAAATAATTAAATAATATATATTATTACGTTTCGTCAAATATATATATATATATATATATATATATATATATATATATTATTACGTGTGTGACTAAATATATTGTGATCATACAATTATTTCTCCTCCATCAAATCAAATATGAAATATGTGCAAAGACTTCAAACAAACAAGGACATAAACAAAAAAAAAAAAACTAATGGGCAAATAGACTATTTTGTGTTGTGGCAAGTGTCAGTAAGTCCCACATTACTTAAAAAAGTGGAGGTTGAATACTTTATAAGAGGGAAGTCTCATAAATTCAATGACTTAAGGTTTTGAGTAAGAGTGCGGTGTCCGACACTTATAAGTTATATCGTTGTTCTTGAAACCAATGTGGATGATCCCTAGCTTTCCCCTCGTGCCCCAACTCTGGTATCAGAGCCGATGGTTATAGATCGGGCTCCTTGTATCGAAAGTCTTCTTGACAAATGTGTGATCAGGCGGCGGGTCCCGTGTGTAAGTGGCAACAGCGGTACAAGTAAACTCACACTTGTGGTGGAGAATGTTGTGTCATGTGTGAGTAAGTCCCACACCACTTAAAAAAGTGGAGGTTGAACGTATACTTAATAAGAAGGATGACCCATAATTTAATATCTTAAAGTTTTGGGTAAGAGTATGGTGTCCGACACTTATATCATTATTCTTAGATCCAATATGGATGATCACCGAGTTGCTCCTTCGTGCCCCCAACACCTTGCACTTTGGAAATTTCCCATGAATGGGAAAAATAAAAAACCACATTAAGCGAACAAAAGACTACCTTTTGAAGTCATGTTCAACTTAGATTATGGCTCAATATAATACACGTATATGAAATCATGCAATATACTAATAAATAAGAATTAAAGATCACAAATAATCAAGAAAGATAAAGGTAATAAACTAACCAAACACCACAAATATGAAATCCAACAACATCGAAACATTTATTAAGTTTGACATGAAAAGTTCATCAATTATTAAACAAACAATTTATTAAAGCATGATATAAAACTAAGTTTGAAGAAATGATCGATCATGGAGAAAAACGGGATGTCCCAGCTGCAAATGGTGGTGGAAGCTGCTTGGAAACATACTTTCTAGCACAAACATGCTTTCCATTGATTGTGAATTTCTTCTTTGGCTGATAATCAAGGAAATAGTCAATTACATCTATAGCTTCATAACGAACCACAAGACGAGCATACACTGACTGCTCTGATGCTGGAATATTTGGTTCTTGCTGTATGATCAGCCTTTCAATGATATCTCCAAATTTTCTGTTCGGACAAAAAAAATATTGAACAAAAAAATCAGAATAATTAATCTGATGACTAGAATTTCACTTTTTACCAGAATTCAAACTCTGACTCCCGCACATTACGTATATTAGGTCAATGTCCTAACTAGTTAAGTTAAGCTCACCAAGTCAAGGACAAAGTACGACTATATGCATGCATAACATAACCTAGGATCACTCCAGTCCATTGCACGTATCTTGGCTATGTTCTATGTGCTCCATATACAAGGCTCATAGAAGAATAGTTATATGTTGCTACTTCTAAACTCAATTATTTTTACTATCCTTATATATTTTGGTGTACATGAATACACGGGTTGGATTGGGCAGATTTTAGTAAAATTTGTTCTAGGACCCAATTAAATTATTTAAGCGATTTGGATTGGATATAAAATCTGTAATTTCTATGTCTAATTTAAACCAACCCATAATTTGATGATATGGCTGGATTGGATTAGATAAATGATCCTTATACGTAATTATTTTATAAATTAAAAAAATATTTTTTTTTTCATGAAAATTTTATTACTTAAACTAAATTTTAGACTATATATTTTAAAATTTTAACACTTGAATTTACATAAATCAATTCAAATTTAACACAAAAATCTTAACCTTTATAATAAAAAATGACCTTTTTGTCTCTGTATGTACGCACATTTTTAATTTTAGTACATGTATCTTTTATTCTTAAGAATTCATTCATGTATGTTAAAATATTTTGGAAAATTCATAGGTTTTTCCTTTGAATTTTCATGCGAATTTTAGCTTTAAGAATTAGAATAAAAAATGCGTGTACATACATAGACGAAAATGTCATTTATGTCTAAAAAATAAACAATTATTTTGAACATTGAATTTAGGATTTATAGATTTAAAATCATAAAAAAAATAAACCACAGTCAACTAGTATAAATTTAAAATTGAATTCAAAGTCAATTTCTTTTTCTTACAATAAATAATATAATTGAATAAATATTAATTGAATACATTTTTTTTTGGTACAATAATTGAATACATTTTAATTGATAAATTTATTTAATTTTTATTGCACAAACATATTCAATTGATATAAACAATTAGATATTTTTTTGGTTCTAACAATTAGATTTGTTTGATCAATAATATATGCAATTAGATACTCCCTCCGTCTCATAATGTAAGAGAAAAAAACTCAATTTTTTTGTTCCAAAATGTAAGAGAAAAAATTTAAACATTTATCTTTTCAAGAAAAGTTTACTCTCTCTCTCTCTTACTTTTTCTATAACTAACAACCAATAAAAATTGTTTTTACATCTTTCCATACAATTTTTTTAAAAAAAACATACTCCCAATCATTATATTTTACTTTTTCTTAATAAGTGTAATATATATATATATATATATATATATATATATATATATATATATATATATATGAATGTAAATGTAAATGTAAAAAAAAATCATTAAAGGGTGTACCTATTGAAGAAATCTCTAATTTCTTTGTCAGAAATAGGACCTTTGGAAAATGTCATGAAGAGTGTCCTATCTTTAATATTAGACCTCATATCAATCCTCTGACCATTATCATTTCCAGCAGGAGCAGCAACATTACCAGTATCAACAGCATAAATATCATCATCCAAATTCAAGTTAGCCAAAATCTGATTCATATCTGAATCAATCTGATTCTCATGAGTATTAAAAGCATAATTAGTTCCAAGTTCATTATTAGTAGCAGCAATTCCTCCTAATCCATTAAATTGTTCCAGCACAAGATTTTGTTGCATGTAAGGATCAACAACTTGTGCCACCATTGGAACAGCATTAGGATCAACATCAACAACTTGTTGTGCCACCATTGGAATTGGAACAATACTATTAGGATCAAAATACACCACTTGTGGGTTCATGTCATGATGAGGAACAACATTTGCACCAGCAGGTGCAGCAGCACCATAAACATTTCCATGAAACAAGCCTTGTTGATCCAAAGACATACCAGAATTCCATTGTTCAATAATATCATCAAAAGCTCTTACACAAACATCATTGATCAACTTTGTGATTTCAGCGATGATTTCCAAACGTTGATCATAGAAAAAATTGACTGTCACAATGCGAAGCAAGATGTGGCTGATGAATGGTAATATGTTTTTGGTAGAGGCATCATGTGGGATGCGACAAACCTCTACGAAATCCAGCACAGCAACAGCTTCATCAGCAAGGCTGCTTAGCATACCATCCAGCCAGTCTTCAAGAATCTTTTTGACTAGACAGGACTCTTTGGCTTGCTTCTCCAGCCACATGATGAAGGCCATGACATTGATAGACTGAGAGATATCGCGATGAAGGGACTCGACCAAACGAGTGAAGAGTAGTCTGTCAACTCTGTGAAATAGGTTGAACTCTTCTTTGGTTATAGACACATTGAATCCAGCTGGTTCAATATTTGGGAAAGGAAATGGTGGAGTAAGAGACATTGTTAGATGATTATGATTCTGATGACCAATTATGAAGATTATGAGCTCTCATTTATAAAGTTGTGGTAGTCTTAAAATAATAAATTTTAGTTTGACTTGTATAAAAGGAAAAAAAATTACCGAAAATAAAAGATATTCGTTCATTCAAATTAATAGAATAAATCGTAGAAATAAAAATTCAAATTTGATAAAGTAATAATGAATTAAGCTGCGAACAAACTCACATTATCTAGATTAAAGCATAAAACAACAAATTACATATGTCTACAATTAAATGTGATTGTATTGGGAGGCTTACATATTACAAACACTAATTGAAGTGTTCGTAATATATAAGTCTCACAATCTTAAAAATTATGACTCCTTTTGAAAAATATTAAAAAATGACAATTTTTTATTTGTAATCTTTGAAAGGTAATTTTGGGGATAATAATTTTATTAATTATTGTCATAATTGCAACATTTTTCCACGTATATGGTATTATTATAAAATATATTATAATTTCTTTTTGTGGTACATGCATTATAAGATATGTATTGAACTTTTTCTCAATTTTCCTTTTTTGTTTTTTTTTTACAAGATTCTTTGTTATTTCTTTTAAGAAGTTGACATTTGTGTAATTCATTTAGATATAATTTCATATAATATCTGGATTTAGAGGATATTCTATTAGATATTAGGCAAATATACATCATTGGTCTTTTATCTTATTTATTTGTAATACTCTGGTCATTTATCTTTTGTTTGTAACAAATTAGTCCATTATTTTTTATATTTGTAATATTTTGGTCCTTTATCTTTCGTTTGTAACAAATTGATCCTTTATCTTTTATAACATATTCATATAAATTCATTTTCTCATTTTTTTTTATTAAAAAAGATGATACTTTTATTTTTGATAATAGACCAAAATGTTACAAATATAAAAGATAAAGGACCAATTTGTTACAAACAAAAGATAAATGACCAAATTGTTACAAATAAATAAAATAAAGGACCAATGGTGTATTTTTGCTTAGATATTATTATAAAAAAATATTTTTTTTACCTAATATGAAAAATATACAAAAAAGTTTTAACATCATAATATAATATATTTAATTATACTTATAATAATAAATATTAATTATTTGAGTCATCATCACTTTTCTTTTTCTCGATCGGTTAGAGATGAGCGATTTAAATTAAAGTCAATTTGGCCTAGCTAGAATCTCCCTTTCAAATTATTTTCTTTTTCATTTTTAGTTTAAATAAATTTGATTTTCACACATATAGTGTTTGGCATAGTTTTTGTGATCTCGTCTTCTTAGTAATACAACATTTCTTACTACCCGTCTTTGTCTGACGTATTTTATTTTCCTGTCTTAGTATAGTGAATTTTATTTTCTCGTTTTGGTATGTGTATATTATTTTGTTACTTTTTTCTTGTTATAGTGTTTATTTTGTTTCAAATTAAAATTTCAATATATATATATATATGTAGAACAGATCCAGTCAATGACTTTGGTACGCCCTCAACGTTTTAGATCCAGAGGCATATATAAATATAGCAATTTTTATTATTATATGATTTGATTTATGATTACTGAAGAAATTTATTGAGTTATTTTTCTTATCTCTGTGCTTAATGCTTTTATCGTTTAACGGTCGTTAAAAATTGATTGATGGTTCATATTTATGATACGGGAGTTGAATTTATGAATGTTTTGAGATAAGAAATTCTTGCCTTAGCTTTGTAGGCTAGGAATAGATGCAAACCTTTCACTACAATATTTTTGGTCTTTGGCAACACTTTTTTAAGCAACGAGCACAAATTAATGCTAATATTATATTTACTAAAGAATTAGGGGTAATTTTAGAATTAATGGTTTTATCACTAAGGAATTGTGGCGCGAATAATTTAGAGAATTCGGTAATACTTTAATAAATTGATTCAATAATCATAGTTAAGTTGTTTTTTGACCAAATAGTCATAGTTAAGTTAAAAACTCAAAATATGATTATAGTGAAACTCGACTGCTTTTCTCATTATTAATAAAATTCCAATTATTTTTTTGTTAATTATTATTGTTATCGAAACCAACAAAATTGAAACCTTTTGTTCCATTAAGATTTAAAAATATGATTCAACAGTATAACACGATCCTTGAGTTCGACACTCGTTCTTATTACCGCTTTCATTTTACTACTTGCACAATTTCGTACACTTGCGAACGAAATACTTCAATACAATCATATTTGTTGTAAGCTCATGCAATTTGCCATTTTTTTTATTAATTAACATGTATGTTGTGAGTTTGTTTGCAATTTTAAATTTGTATTGCATCAATGTATTCTATCAATTTGAATGAATATTTTATATTTTTACTCAAAACAAAATTGGAATACTAATTGAGTAAAACAATTATACCTATATCTAGATAATTTTTTTTGAAGAATATATTTAGATAAATAACTATAGCTATATTTAAATTAACTAATCAACTAATTGATCAATGTTATTAAACTCGATCTCTTTTAATATTTAACATCATACTTTAGAAAATTTGATTATATATACAACATATTGCAATTCTATTTTATAATAACATATTTATATATGCAAAAAATTGAATAATTATACTAGTCTACTATATTTTTAAAAACGGTGTGATCTGAATCTATATAACTTAAATTGTAGACCCTATAAACCGACATTGACCTATTCCCACCCATAATCTAATCACATCACTAATAACTTGTAACCTCTATCATATCACTCTCGTTACCACCAGCATATTTCGTGTACACAACATTTTTCAAGTTTTTTTTTTTTGACAAAAAAACATTTTTCAAATTAAAAACACAGTTACTCCATCAAAATATATTACTATATATATGTGTCTTATTTGCAAAGACTTCAAACATTATATAATAAGCTCTAGGACATTATCAAAAAACTAATTGGACAAATATATAATAGACTCCCTTGCACTTTGAAATTCGCCATCCATATGAATGGAAAAAGAAAAAAAAAAAACACATTAAGCCAACAAAAGACTACCTTTTGAAGTCATTTCAACCGTGTAGTGTGTGTATAATACATACTCGTGTAGTGTGTGTGTATATAAGTATATGAAATCAAACATATAATAAGAAGTGCCTATAAAAAAAAAACATATAATAAGAAGTAAAGATCACGAATAATCAAGAAAGATAAAGGTAATAAACCAAACACCATAAATATGAAATCCAACAACATGCAAACATTTTTTAAGTTTGATGACATATTAAAAGTTTATCATCACTTTTAAAAAAAAAAAGTTCATCATCAATTATTAAAAATAATAACAGTTATTCAAAGCAAGATATAAAACTAAATTAATAAATTTGATTGAAACGTATCGATCATGGAATAACACGAGATGTCCCAGCAGCTGCAGATGGTGGTGGAAGCTTGGGAACATACTTTCTAGCAGAAACATGCTTTCCATTGATGGTGAATTTCATCTTTGGCTTATAATTTTTTGTATTTGAAGGTGGTAATAATTTAGAAAGCAGTTGGATCGTGTAGAACACTTTAGTTGATAGTTGAATGATAATAGTTAAGAGGAGTTATATAGTATGGTGAAATCTTCAATGTTATTGTCATTCAATTTTAAAGGCTTGAATACATTGTACATATAGTACGGTAACCTATTTATACATGTAGAAGGTACTCTAGATAATTTATTTTAGATCATTTTCATGATGTTTCTAATAGCTACTCTAGTAATGATTTATTCTACTTACTACTCAAACATTCCGGAAGATATTACAAGTGTATATCATCACTTGATAGTTATTCTACAAGTTACTAATGTATTCTAGAAATATCTAGAAATTAAATGTGCATCATATTTCAACACTCCTCCTTAATGCATTTTTTGGAAACTAGCATAGTTTGTAGTTGCTCAAAAATGGATTTATTGAATTATCCCCTTCTCATTTTTAGTTTTGGGTTTGAACTCAAACAACAAATCGGGCCGTGTGGCTACCTGTACTCCCTTTTGCGTTTGAGTTAAAGATCTCATTTTCTAGTTTTAATCGAATAGTTTGTGACAAGAAGAAATAGTTTACTAAGCTCAGTGAATTATCGAACGCAACTCCGATACCACTGATATATTTGAAAGTGGTAGTAATTTAGAAAGCAGTTTAATAATGTAGAACACTTTAGTTTATAGTTGAATGATAGGAGTTAGGAGAAGACATGTAATGTGGTGAAGCCTTCAATGTTATTATGTTATTGTCATTTAATCTCAAAGGCTTGAATACATTGTACATATGGTACCTATTTATACATGTAAAAGGTACTCTAGATAATTCATTATAGATCCTTCATGATATTTCCTAATACCAACTCTATTAATGATTTATTCTACTTGCTACTCAAACATTCTAAAAAATCTTACAAGTGTATATCATCACTTGATAGTTATTCTATGTATTTTAGAAATATTTAAAATGTGCATCATATTTCAACAATAATCAAGGAAATGGCACAAGACGAGCATACACTGAGTACTCTAATATTAGATTTGTTTCTTGCTACATGATCAGTCTTTCAATGATATATCCCAATTTCTTGTTTGGACAAAAAAAAAAGATGTTTGAACAAGAAAACTAGCGTTAGCTTGTTTGTAAGATGTGATTTTTTTTGTCAGGTAGTTTAACAGTTAAAATTTTATCCCTAAAAGTGAATAAGTGAGCGTACCAACCCCAATCACTACATTTTACGTACAAATGTTCAACCAAATGAACCAGGCTCACATGACTGTAAGATGTGATATTATTAATTATTAATTAAAGAAGTAAGAATATAAGTGAATTGTTATATTAAATGGTAAGTTCAAAATTACAAATTACAATAACTATGTTTTCTGGCATGCTGTAACTATAATTTCACCCCTTAAAGATGTATAAGAGTTCAAACTTCAATTTCTGCATATTGCGTACAGTCAATATTGTTCTTACCAGCCGTTCAAAAAAAAAATTGTTCTTACCAATTAAGTTAAGTTCATATGGACAAGGTAAATGGTTTTCATCTGACTATATGTCAACAATTTTTTTGAATTATATAACCTAGGATCACTCCATTGTACATATCTAGGCCTCATTTTTGAAAATAATATCCAACCAGAATTGCTACCCGGAGAACCTACTATGTGATCCACATTTAAGGCTCTTAGAAGAATAGTTGTGTTTCTACTTCTAAACTCAATCATTTTTACTACTCCATATTTAAGGCTCTTAGAACTTACTCCCTCTGGCCTTATTTATAAGCAAAAAACATCAAAAAAATTTGGCCTAAAATATAAGCAAAAGTCAACAAATTTAACTCTAATTAATATATTGTTTCCAGAAATACCCCTACATAAACATTTATTAATTTGTACAAATAAACTTGCTAAAACATTTAATATGCATTGGTTTTCAAGAAATTTTTTTAACTTCCCATGCTAACAAGAGTTCTATGCTTCGGTTTTCATTATCTTTGTATTATTCTTATAACTTCCCATTCCCATAGTGACAATGTTTTCACTTCCATTCTGACTTCCAACACTAATATAAATCATACAACCCCATCTCAATTATATAAATCATACACTAATATAAATCATTCAAGCTTTGTTTTTAATTCAAGATTTGGTGGTGATTCAAACTTTTAATCAATCAAATAAAGAGGTAAAATTTAATTTCATTTAAGGGAGTGTCAATTTTTTTGGCGGGGCATGTAAATTTCACTAAAGAAAATGGAAGGACACTCATTTTCATTTTACCACCACAACTATAGTAGCTCATGGGAGTACTCTTCGCAAGAAGAAAAATTGGTATTGGTGGTAGTTCATTGGATTACTAGTTCACCGAGAAAAACAAAAGAATGGTACTCCCTCCGGCCTACAAAAATTACTTTTTAAGTTTATTGAATAAGTGATGTATTTAATCTAAATATAGGCTAGATCCATCACTTGTTCAATGAATCTAAAAAGTAATTTTTGCTTATAAATAAAGCCGGAGGGAGTACATACATTGGTAGTAATAATGGCAGTATCAATTCACCGAAAAGAAGAGAAAAAAAATCATGGGAATCTCAATGCATAATAAGGGTATTTTAGGTACTGTGATAAAATATTTATACAAAATCAAGACAAAAACATGTTTTATTAATAAGTGTGCAAAAGGCTAAAGTTGCTTAAAAAAAAGGCCGAAGGGAGTATATATATTTTGTTGTACATATTCACGGGTTGGATTGGGCCGATTTTAGTAAAATTCATTCTAGGACTCAATTAAATTTAAGCGATTTGGATTGGATATAAAATTTGTAATTTCTATGACTAATTTAAACCAACTCAATTTAATGATGAATGGGCTGGATTGATTTGAATAAATGATCCTTATATGTAACTACTCCCTTCCCTCTGTCTTTAATTATAAGACCTTTTTTGACCATAGCACGTACGCCAATGTATAATTTTGATCGCTAATATCTTTAATTATCTAGCAGTAAAAATTATAAAAATTTGAAATTTTGAAAATACTCATCAAAACAAATCAAACAAGATCCTATAAGCTAATATTTACATCTATATATTATTAGAAAATACAGTCAAAACATGAAGATGAATAGTAAAATTTAGTGAAAAGGGGTCTTATATTAAGGGACGGAGGGAGTATTTTATAAATTTAAGAAAAAAATATTTTTTATTTCATAAATTTTTTATTACTTAAACTAAATTTTACACTGCATATTTAAAATTTTAACACTTAAATTTACATAAATCACTTCAAGTTTAACACATAAAATTGAACATTGAAGAATTTAGGATTCATAAATTTAAAATCATAAAAAAAAAGAAGAACCAAATTAATTGAACCACAGTCAACTAGTATAAATTTAAAATTGAATTCAAAGTCAAATCTTTTTTACCATAAATAAAATTTTATAATAAAAAATTATAATATTCCTTATTATATAATAGATATATATAAAATATAATTGAATAAATTTATGCAAATAATTAATGCACTATTTAATAAGAAATTTTGACTTTGAATTCAATTTTAAATTTATACTAGTTGACTGTGGTTCAATTAATTTGACCGTAGTTCATTTTTTGAGTGTTTTTATAGAGAATGATGCATGTATGTACATTTTTGATTAATTATTTTTCATTTTGAGAATATTCTAACAACATATACACCTTTTGAGTTCCTCCAATATATACACCTAAACCTCCTCCAATATATACACCTTTTGAGAAGAATTCACCTAAACCTCGTCCAATATATACACCTTTTGAGTTCCTCACAATTAGGAGGATTTTGTATTATGAAAAAAAATGAATCCCTCAAAGCTCCCTCCCAAACTCCTCTAGTTTTTCTACTTGCTCCTTCCTTTTTCCTAAAACCCTCGCCTCTCGTCCCCTCCAAAATCGCACACAAAGCCAGCCTTACTGTGTGTGAGAGAGTTTTATTTAGTCAATTATTTAATCCATATAAGTTAATCAATATAAAAAGGTTAGCAGTCACCTCGAACGTTGCTGTCCCAAAATCCTAGGCTTAGGGTTGGCTGCATTATTCCGCTATCCGGTATTGACTGCTTTTTCTTACCATCAATAGCTATTTAGTTGCAAATTGGATATTAGTATTATAACCTTTAATTTTGGGTTGTGTTTTTAATTATTTTCTTTAAAAATATCTCCTCATTAGGTTTTTTAATGCGTGACAAAAACCGAAATACTGGATATGTTGAAGGATGCGGAAGATCATGAGCATGGTTTGTGTAACAAAAGAAGTAAAATGTGAGCAAATCGGAAGTTTTCTTATTATTTGTTGATTCCGTAGAAATCTTCCTTTTAAATGACTAGATCTCTTGTTCGTGCTTTTTTTTATTCTTACTGTATGAATTGCATGGTTGTTACAACTCTGTTCAAGAACACACAAACTTGTCCATTAATTCAGATTCTTTCTGATGTGTCGGGAAAAGGTCAAGCAATGATGAAGTTAACAGTTCGTTGAAGTGTAGTACACATCCAATTGAACTATGTAATTTTTTTTATATATTTTCAAAACATTCCATATTTTATACAAAGTAAGAGTTTGATATACCAATATAATTTAATAAGCATTTCATTATTTTCGGTCAATGAACATACCAATATCCGTTGCTATCAAACTCTTACTTTGTATAAAATATGGAATGTTGAAAATATATCAAAAATTACATACTTCAATTGGATGTGTACTACACTTCAATGAATTGTTAACTTCATCATTGCTTGACCTTTGCCCGACACATCAGAAAGAATCTGAATTAATGGAGAAGTTTGTGTGTTCTTGAACAGAGTTGTAACAACCATGCAATTCATACAGTAAGAATAAAAAAATGCACCAACAAGAGATCAAGCTAAGGCATTTAAAAGGAAGATTTCCACATAATCAACAAATAAGAAAACTTTCGATATGGTTGCATTTTACTTCTTTTGTTACACAAATCATGCTCATGATCTTCCGCATCCTTCCACATATCCAGCATTTTGGTTTTTATCACGCATTGAAAAACCTAATGAGGAGACTTTTTTAAAGAAAATAATTCAAAACACAAACCCAAAAGGTTGTAATACTTATATCCAATTTACAACTTAATAGCTATTGATGGTATGAAAAAGCAATCAGTAACGGACAACAGAACAATGCGGCCAACCCTAAGCTTGGGATTTCGGGACAACCGTGTGTGAGGTGACTGCTAACCTTTTTATATTGATTAACTTATATGGATTAAATAATTAATATATATATATATATATATATATATATATATATATATATATATATAGACCAAAATTGAGAGGTCTCAATTTTATAAGAGTCAAAAACATTTAACTCATTCTCTCTCACATAGTAAGGCTGCCTTTGTGTGCGAGTTTGGAGGGGTACGAGTTTTAGGAAAAAGGAAGGAGCAAGTAGAAATTAAAAAACTAGAGGACTTTGGGAGGGAAGAGCTTTGAGGGATTCATTTTTTTTTCTTCATAATATATACAAAATCCTCCTAGTGTATTGTGTTGGGGAAAACTCTTCAACAAAGAACAACAAACAAAGAATAAGAAGAGAATGAACTAGAAGAAAATAAATTGAATGAACTTAATATTGAAAAAATATATTGAAAAGTGATTGTATTTACAATGATCACATAACACCTATTTATAGGTACAGTGAATGTAACAACTTCTATAAATTGAATGAACTTAATATTGAAAAAATATATTGAAAAGTGATTGTATTTACAATGATCACATAACACCTATTTATAGGTAAAGTGAATGTAACAACTTCCTAAAATCTAGGTAACTAATTAATTATATCTACTTCGTAAAATCTAGGTAATTAACAATCTTAAATAAAAACAAATAAGATAAACTAAAAAAAACAAAAAAAAACGCGCAACAACTTGAATTATACATCATAATCCAATACTCCTCCTTAATTCAAGCTGTTAAAACTAACAACTCCAAACTCCTTTCTAAGCTTGAGAAACTGACCCATCTTCACAACTTTAGTCATGATATCAACTTGCTGATTGTTGGAGCACCAAGCAATTGAACCATCATTGTATTTCTTCATACAACCATAAGTGCTTCTTCTATCAGTCTTGGTTCCACCCCAATCAGAATCAGAAAACCTCAACAATTCTGCATACTCATACCTCATACTAGTAGGAAGCAATAAGCCTAACTTCATAGAGCCTTTGTCATACCTGAGTATCTTCTTAGCAGCATTCATGTGAGACTTTCTAGGATCATTCTTATATTTGCTAATAAATCTCACTGCATAGCAAATATCTAGCTTGCTGTTGCACAATGTTCCGACCATTTGTCTCAACATTGTTGCATCAACTTTTCCTTCTTTACTTATAATTTCAAAAACAGGTGGTTGTGACACAACCATCAACTCTTCTAGAGATTGATTCATAAAATCAGACTTGACATCTATTTTCTTTTCTTTGATTGGCAATTCAATCAGTTTCTAGATGTCATTCTTCTCAATGGATTGCAATTCCTCTTTCATCGCACTTTTCAAATGTTTTTCCTTCATAGCTTGTTCTAAGCTTACTGGCTCAGGTTCATCTAACATAGCTGGTTGAATTATTTCACCCTCATCAATCATTGCATCCCTCCACACTTTTCTCTTTAGTGCATTGCCAACATCTAAAGGCTTAGGGTCTGCAAGCATAGCATAGTGAACAACTTCACCTTCATTATTCATTGCATTTTCTGAGATTATCTCACATTCTTCCAATATTTTTGGCATTTGTATTGTTCTATGAGATCTAGGTCTCAACTATGGTTGTGGCTCTTCATCTGAACTTTCATCATTTGCTTGATTATTAGTGCCTTGAACTGGATTAACAAATGTCACAGTCTCATTGTTATCCAATCCATCGTCTAAATCAATTTCACAAGTGATTTTAGATATGGATTTTTGCTTCCAGTCCCAGTTTTCATTCTCTAGGAACTTCACATCTCTACTAATCTCTACTTTATCTGAAGTAGGATTATAAAGCCTATAAGCACCAGTTCTATGATAACCAACAAATGTCATAGGCTCACTCTTGTCATCTAGTTTTTTCCTTCTAGCATCAGGAATGTGTTTATAACACAATGAGCCAAACACTTTCAGATGAGCCACACTTGGCTTGTTTCCTGTCCATACCTCATCAAGAACTTTATCCTTTATTTTCTTGGTTGGACATCTATTCAGGATGTAGCTGTAGACACAACTTCACCCTAGAATTTGCGAGGCAACTGTTTTTGCTTCACCATGCTTCTAGCCATGTCTAGAATGCTTCTGTTTCTTCTTTCAACAAGACCATTATGTTGAGCAGTGTATGGTGCAGTAACTTCATGAATTATGCCTTCATTCTTGCAATAATTCTCAAACTCTTTTGATGTATACTCACCTCCACCATCTGTTCTAAACACCTTCAGTGACTTGTCACTTTGCTTCTCAACTAAGGCTTTGAATCTTTTGAACACTTCAAAAACTTCACTTTTTGCCTTAATATGATATAACCATATCATTCTTGAGAATTCATCAACAAAAGTGATGAAGTATTTGTTTCCACCAATTGATAACACATCAATTGGTCCACAAATATATGAATAAACCACATTCAACAGTTCCTTACACCTCATAGGTAAACTATTTTTGAAAGAAGCTTTTGGATGTTTTCCCAACAAACAAGTAGTACAAGCATCTACTGGGGTTATGATTCTACGCAATCCAATAACCATATTTTTTGAATTAAGCTGAGACAAACTTTTGAAATTCAAATGGACATACCTTTTGTGCCATAGCTCACTATCCTTGCTTTATGTAGTTGCAGAGAGATATTCGGCTTCAATGGCTTTGAATTGAGTCTTGAAGATCCTATTTTTGCTTTGTGCTGACTTGAGGATCAGATTCTTCTTTGAATCATAGAGCCTCAGGGTTTCATCTTCTAGCACGACTTTGAATCCCTTTTCTAGTAACTGACCTACACTCATCAAGTTACACTTCATGCCAGGCACATATAGGACTTTCTCAATTAGCGTCTTCTTGTCATTCTTTCTCTGAATAACAATATTCCCCACACCTTTTGCTTTGATGGAGTTGCTATCAGCCAATTTGATCTTGGTATTGATACAATTATCAAAATACCATTCCATGAATTCATTACTTTCTTCAGTTATGGTAACCATGAAACTCACATTTTCATCTGTGCTTGAATAATCTTCTGCAACATTTGCTTCTTCACTAACTTGGTCCTTCTTCTTCTTTGGATTCTTGCATTCATTTGCATAGTGACCATATTTGTTACAATTGTAACATTTGATCTTGCTCTTATCAATGGACTTCTTCTTTCCATTGATCTTCTGTTTCCCTCTTCCTCCATTTGAGGATACAGGCTACTCTTCACTTTTTTCACTGATTTTCTTGAAATCTTTCTTTTTCTGCCACTTCTTGAATTTTGCAAAGAGAGCTTGCTCATCTTCTTTGACATGATCTTTCTCTGTGTGCTTAAGTTCATGTGCTTCAAGAGTGCTCTGCAGATCTTCAATTCTAATTTCATTCAGATCTTTAGTTTCTTTAATGGTCACCACAATGTGTTTGAAACTTGTGGTTAAAGTTCTGAGTACTTTTTCAACCTGTTCTTGTTCATCAATTGTTCCCCCACAACTCTTCATTTGATTAGTGAGTGTCACTAATTTTGTGAAGTAGTCTGCAATCTTCTCATCGTCCTTCATCTGAAGAAGTTCATATTGTCTCTTCAACCCTTGCAACTTCACCTTCTTGGCCTTTGCATCACCACCATAAATCTTCTGTAGCACTATTGGATTCACACACTGATGAATGAGGTATAGGCCTTTGTTGTCGTTCTTCTTTGCAAGTCTGATCGTTGTTCTTTGTTCTTCATTCGGATTAGCTGGTAATGGAGCAAACGCAGTTGTAACTTGATCATACACCTCATGAAAATTGAATACAACCTTCATTTGCTTTACCCATATGTCCCATTTCTTGGATCCTTCAAGAACCGGTAAATTCACATGGATATTGTTAGTACCAGCCATGGTTGAGTCACTGCAACCACAAAGAGTCTTTCATGGAATCAAGAAAGATCAAGAATTGATCCCTTGGATCGTATAAGCTCTAGATACCATTTCGTTGGGGAAAACTTCTCAACAAAGAACAACAAACAAAGAATAAGAAGAGAATGAACTAAAAGAAAATAAATTGAATGAACTTAATATTGAAAAAAAATATTGAAAAGTGATTGTATTTACAATGATCACATAACATCTATTTATAGGTAAAGTTAACGTAACAACTTCATAAAATCTAGGTAACTAATTAATTATATCTACTTCCTAATATCTAGGTAATTAACAATCTTAAATAAAAACAAATAAGATAAACTAAAAAAAACAAAAAAAAAACGCGCAACAGCTTAAATTATACATCCTAATCCAATATATTGGAGGAGATTTTTGGAGAGTTTATGTGAATTTTTCAAATTTAATCTATGTTGTTAAAATATTCATTCATCATTCTCTATAAAAACACTCCAAAAATGCAGAAGATTTTTTTATTTTTTTTCTCTACGATCCTCCCCTCAAAGTCTTTCACAAACATAGCCTAAATGATGAGAAGGGGAAGAAACATTCTATTATTTTATTTGTATATTTATGTTCTATATGGGTCGATGTTGGCAATGTTAACCAACATGTAATTATTGGGGCTGGGTGTGGGGCGTGTATGTAAGTAGTTAGGGTGCGCGCGAAGACAATGGAGGGGGCTGCTATGTAATTATACATGAGTTAAATATTGCTAACTTTGACTCACGGTCGAAGTTAGCAATTCCCATATTTTAAAAAAAAGTTTATATTTGCACTACTAGAATTTTCGTCTATAGTGACTGATTTAGAGACCGATTTTAATGAAAGTCGGCCACTAAATCAATTAGAGACCAATATAGAGACCAATTAAAATCATGGTGGCTAATCTGTTGTGACCAATTTATTGACCAATTTGTTGAGACCGAATTAGTGACTGAGTTTAGTGACCAATTTAAAGATTGAATTTAGAGACCAATTTAGTGACTGATTTTAGAGACCAATTTAGTGACTGAATTTTGAGACCGATTTAGAGACTGAATTTAATTTAGAGACCGATTTAGAGACAGAAACGGCGAAGGATTTTAGTGACTGAATTTGGATTTGTGACTAAATTCAAAGACCAAATTAGAGAATGCTAGCAACGTGACGTGCGACGCATTGAACGACGCTATCAACAACTGATTTAGTGATCTTTATTAGAGACCGTTATTGTGACCAATTTAGAATTAATTTATAGGGTTTTTTGCGACTAATTCAGCAACCGAATTGAAAACGTGGTATGTTAAATTCAGTCTCTAATGAGTTTTTTTTTTTGGTTTTTTATTACTCCCTCCATTCCTTTTTACTTACCATTTTTAAAGAAAGAAAAAAAATCCAAATTAGGATGGTGTATTTTTGCATCTTATCTTCCTATTATACATTTTTTTAATATATATCTTAATTTTGATCCACCAATAAAATCATTTTTTTTCACACACTTTCTCTTTACAAAATATAAAATAAAAACAAAACAAAATCAATACCTTGCCAAAAAAAACAAAACAAAAGCAACAACAAGATTATCTAAAAATTATTCAATAAAAAAAAATTAAGAAAAAGGGTATAATAGACAAAAAAATAACCTTATTTTTTTTTTGTTGAGATCGGGGTATCCACCGCCGAACGCAGTGACTATTCCCTCGCTAAATTGGAGGCACCTCAAATGATGGGATAGCTGGCCCAAGGATTTAAAGCGGCTCCATACCCAAGGTGAAGATCGAACCCTCGACCCTTGGTTAAGGGAGGATGAGCCCCATGCCGCTCAACCACACCCCTGGGGTTACAAAAAAATAATCTTATTCATATAACCTTAAATTGTCAAACGACAAATAAATAGAAATAAATACTTGTTTTTCTAAGACGACAAATAAAAAGGAAATGAGGGAAAATTATTTATAAAAAAATTTATTTGGAAAACAAAATATTATTACCTCCGTTCCTTTTTACTTGTCGTTTTAGAAAAAAATATTTGTTCCTTTTTACTTGTCGTTTTGACAATTTAGGTTATATTTTGCCTATTATACCCTCACTCCTATTTTATTTTATTGACTAAATTTTGTATTTTTTTTGTTGAAACAATATAATCTTTTTATTATATTAAATTTTTTTTTACTAAACTTCTTTATATAATCTTTTTTTATTTTTGTTTTGTTCCTGTTTTTTTGATGAGCTTAATTATTTTTTAAGCTTCTTTTTTAATTAATCCATGATATTTTAAAGTATTTTTATCATAATTAATCCTGGTTTGTTAATGATGTTTTAACACCAAGATTTGAAGCCATATCTGAGATGTTCTAAATTTTGTGAACTTATTAATGTTTTGGGCAACCTTGAAGTATCTCTTGTTTTTTTAATTTTGACGATGAAGTATCTCTTATTTAAGCACTAGTATCTCTTTACTTGTCGTATTAGAAAAAAAAGATCAAAATAGGAGAGTGCATTTTTTCACCTTATTTTTCTATTATGCCTTTTTTTTAAATATATATCGTATTTTTAACCCACCAATAATTTCATACTTTTTTACAAAAATTGTCTATTCCAAAAAAAATTGTAACAAACTTTATTTAAAAACAAACAAAATTTGTATACAATAAAAAGATTATATTGTTTCAACAAAAAAAAAATATACAAAATTTAGTCAATAAAATAAAATAGGAAAAATCGTATTACCTCCGTTCCTTTTTATTTGTCGTTTTAGAAAAAAAGACCAAAATAGGAGGGATATATTTTAGCACCTTATTTTCCTAGTATGCCCTTTTTTTAAATGTATCATATTTTTAATCTACCAATAAATTCCTTCTTTTTCACAAACATTATCTATTTTCAAAAAAATTGTAACAAACTTTATTTAAAAACAAAAAAATTTGTATACAATAAAAAAGATTTTATTGTTTCAACAAAAACAATTATACAAAATTTAGTCGATAAAATAAAATAAGAAGGAGGATATAATAGTCAAAATATAACCTAAAATGCTAAAACGACAAATAAAAAGAAACAAATATTTTTTTGCTAAAACGACAAGTAAAAAGGAACGGAGATAATATAATAGATAAAATAAAACCTAAATTGCCAAAACAATAACTAAAAAGGAACAAATATTTTTTTCAAAAACGACAAGTAAAAAGAAACGGAGATAGTATGTTTTTGGTCAAATACATTTAGAAGTCTTTTTAAGTTTAACTCATTTGTAGTAAATTATCTCAATCAATGCACATTAATTTTACAAGTTTCACTATTTATCATTCTAACTAATGTTTATTTACATGGCCAGCCAAATTGTGAGTCAAAAGTGATAACTATCAGGCGTGTGAAAAAGGTAATTGTTAACACGATTCAATTAGAATAAGTAGCACTAATTGATTGCCATATTTGAATGTTGGATTATTGCCACATGGTTTTTTTACACTAACCTCCAATAAGAGTATTATTTTGTCATGTTATCTCACTCTTAAAATTGATTTTTGGATTTGATTGTATGAAGTGGCAAAATAATGTTAGTTAGTGTAAAATGCATGCCCCTTTTACTCGATTATTATATATAGCCGGTACACAAATGATTATCACAAGGGTACTTACTAGAATAGATTATACAAATGTTTTTTTTTGAAGATTAACTAATTTTCAAATACATTGATAGTCAATTACAACCATTCATGTGTAACTTTAGAAGTAGTCGTGTCTTAAGAGTTTGCTATAGTGGCAAAAAGATAAGACTTAGATCCCAGATTTTTGGGTTTGAACCCAGTAAGTGCCTTTTTTTTGGCGCAAAATAGAAAGCAACAAAGTTGAAACAAAAGTGGCGTCTCAATTAAGTTGGCACGTTAGTTCAATCCAACAAAGCCGTACTGTCACCAGTTTGGAATATTTGCTGCACCTTCCTCTCACCTTAAACTTTCCTTATATAAAAATAAATAATCAAACATTTTTAACAATGTTCGCAGTTCGCACCACTACTGGTGTATATGAATTAAGTCCATAAAATATTAGAGACATGACCCTAGATACAATGATCAACAAATTAAATCAGGCAATTATGAATCATTGAAAGATTTAAAAACAATGAATCAAGCAACGAACATAGTTAATAGTAAGAGATGGGAAAATGCTAAATTTGAAAAAGAGGAACCAAGTGAGTTGAAAAACATAGTAAGTGTGGTACTTTATCTTGTTAGAAGATGATGGGGTTTTGGAGAGATTTTGAGGTCCTGCCATTGAATTGAATCAACCGAGAGGAGAGGGTGAGATAGTGTTTAGGGTTTAGGGAAGAGAATAAATCCAAACCCTAAACATTGTTTCACCCTCTCCTCTCTGCTGATTCAATTCAATGGCAGGACCCCAAGATCTCTCCAAAACTCCATCATCTTCTAACAAGGTAAAGTACCACTTACTGTGATTTTCAACACACCCAATTTCTCTTTTTCAAATTTAGCATTTTCCCATCTCTTACTATTAACTATGTTAGTTGCTTGATTCATTATTTTTAAGTCTTTCAATGATTCATAATTGTTTGTTTTAATCTGTTGATCATTGTATCATTATTGTATCTCAGGTCTTGTCTCTAATATTTTATGGACTTCTCATATACACCGTTAGTGGTGTGAACATTATTGAAAATGTTTGACTAGTTATTTTTTTATAAAAAAGAGTTACTAAAGCCATGATTAAACAACTACTTGTTCAAATATATTCAAATACTATAAAATTGAAAGAAAATGAAAGAAACACATACTTCTTTCTCTTCCTCTTCCTCTTCCTCTTCCACCTTCCTTTCCCAAATCATCACCACTTGTTCCTCTATGGTAAAATGTTTGCAGCTAGATAATGATATCAACTATAAAGTTGATGAAGAAACAAAAAAAAAATCTATGATTGAATAACTACTTGTGGATTGATGATGTTAGTGTTACCCACCATCAAGGCACCATCTCCCAACTCTCTCAGTTGTCAAAAAAAATCTACCAACTCTCTCTATACCAACTCCTCCCTTGTCTGTTCCAAGTAGAGGGTATCATGATCTTAAATACAAATCAAAACTACTTTCACCGGCAACTATTATAAATGAATTTAAATTTTTAAATACATTAAAAAATTAATGTATTTAGTCAATAATATAACCCAAATACATGAACAATTTGATATAACAAAAAAGTTAAATTTACCTCTCCTCTACTTTTTTTTTTTGAATCAATCCCTCCTCTACTTTTAATAGTGACAGAAAGGGAGTATTTGTTTTCAAAAAAAATCTTTGACCAAGTCTTTGAAAAAAGGGGTATTTATTTACAAATAAAATCTTTGACCGAATCTCTTTAAGAAGTTAATTATTTTTTTAATAATGAATTTAATTTATTATTTACTTATTTTTAAGAAGAAAATATATAGAAAGTATATTAAAAAGATATTTTATCATTTTCTTTATTATTTTATGGTGATATTGACTGCCCTAAATAGTATTATTTTCTTTATTCTTTATTTACAAACAAAGTATTGACCAAATAATCTTTGACCAAACTTGGTCAAAAAAAAAACTTAAACCAAATTTAAAAAAAAAAGTAATAATACATTAAATTTATTATTTCATAATTCTTTAGTGAGAGATCTTTTTGCCACTAGAGCAAACTCTTAATAAGGCACGATTACTGCTAAAGTTACACATGAATGGTTTGTACTTGACTGTCAATGCATCTGAAAATTAGTTAATCTTCAAAAAACATTTATATAATCTATTCTAGTAAGTAACCTTGTGATAATCATTTGCGTATCGGCTATATATAATAATCAAGTAAAAGGGGCATGCATTTTACATTAACGACCATTATTTTGCCATTTCATACAATCAAAACCAAAAATCAATTTTAAGAGTGAGATAGCTTGGCAAAATAATACGCTTATTAATTGGAGGTCTTTTCTCTCTTCCTTTCCCTTGCACGTCTTGTGCATTGTGGAATTTTATTAATATAGTTTCATTTGCCTTCCAAAAAAAAATACACTCTTATTTGAGGTTAGTGTAAAAAAACCCATGTGGCAATAATCCAACATTCAATGTGGCAATCAATTAGTGCTACTTATTCTAATTGAATCATGTTAACTACGGGTGTAATTGGACCGGTTTGTATCGGTTTTTGGTGAATTCGATGTCCGAACCAATGAACTTTCAATTGATTCGGTTTAGGTGGATTTGGTTCGGTTTTAAAATTGAGTCCGATCCGAACTAGTCGGTTTGGATCAGATACTATACTAGGTTTGCATCATTTTGTTTTTCCGGTATAATATCTGCTATTATTTTTTCAAACGATATATTTCAAACTCAATTTTTCAAACGGCCTACAATAATAACATAAACATAAGAAACAATAACATATTTCTGAATTACAAAATACAACACATAGATAGAATAATTTTTTTCATCTAATACAAAATTCACGAGCAGCGGCCGGTGTCAATAAGACAAGTGAGATAGCCGCCGGTGTGCAAAGTGGATGCGTGAAAGTGAAACGGATTTAGGGTTTTTATGTTTGGAGAGATGTATTTTTCTCGGGTTTGTTTTGCGTGTTTTGTTTTAAGTGTTATATATGCCAAAGTGAATGTAGTTTGGGTCTGTTCAAAATATGAGTTCAATCGGCTATTATAAGAAGATCGGTTTGGTTCAATGGTTCCGCAGATTGGAAAAATGAAACCAAGAACCGATCCAAACCATTTCGGTTCTCGTTGGTTCAGTTTTTGAACCGAACAAAAAATAATCAATTTTTTATGGTTTGGATCGTCGGTTTCATTAGTTTTTTTCAATCCGCTTACACCTTTAATATTAACAATTACCTTCTTCACATGCCTGATAGTTGTCACTTTTGACTCACAATTTGGCTGACCATGTAAATAAACATTAGTTAGGATGAGAAATAGTAAATATTGTAAAAATAATGTGCATTGTTTGAGACTTATAAAGGTCATTGGTTATAGTTTTCTTGGGAAAAACTCAAACACTTTAAATATTATTAAAGTAGTTTTAGCATAATACCCCAAATAAGTTCTTAACAGTGCAGAAGTCTTATAAACCATCAACTATATGCACAAGACATATAAGTTAATCAATATAAGTTGTTAGCAGTCACTTTGCATATTGCTGCCCCGAAATCCCATGCTTAGGGTTGACCGCACTGTTCTGTTGTCCGGTACTGACTGCATTTTCATACTATCAGTAGCCATTTAGTAGCAAATTGGATATAAGTATTATAACTTTTGGGTTTGTGTTTTGAATTATTTTCTTTAAGAATATCTCCCCATTAGGTTTTTGAATGCGTGCCAGAAGCAGAAATGTTGGATATGTTGAATGATGCGGAATATCATGAGCATGGTTTGTGTAACAAAAGAAATAAAATGTGATTAAATAGAAAGTTTTCTTATTTGTTGATTCTGTAGAAATCTTCCTTTTAAATGCCTAGATCTCTTGTTGGTGCATTTTTTTATTTTTACTGTACGAATTGCATGATTGTTACAGCTCACTCAAGAACACACAAACTTGTCCATTAATCTATATCTATATCTATCTATAGGCAAGGGTGAGTCGGGTTATGGTGCATAAGGATTTTCCTTATGCACTATGCATAAGCCCTTTTCAGCCATTAGATTTAGTTTACACATGTAATAATCCTAGGTAACCCCTCAGCTGACACTATCTCTCCCCTCTACGCACATTATCGCAATCGTTCGCGATTCAGACGAAATTTACACGACGAAGTCATCGTCATCAACACGAATTCCGATCCTTCCGTAGCCAACCTCATCTCGATTCTCGATTCCATTCATCATCATCATCGGCGACGTCTCTTCTCCGACGAAATCCTTCTTTTCTGTCGAAGCCTCTTCTCCGACGAACATTTCTTCGTCTGACGAACCCAATTTGAACCAAGAGTTTGTTGAACCCTAAATCCCAAATTAAAATTGATTGAAGGACCTTTGTCACCATTGTTGATGGCTAGAAGGAGGTAAACTGTTTTCTCAGCAACAAATCTTTCTTTCCTTTATTTTTCTCTTCGTATATGTAGGTAATGTATGATGTATGATAATGTTAATTGGACTTCATTGTTTTTCTTCTCTTTATTTGGAGTGATGAATATTGAGGTGACACTAATTTGGAGTTATTAATTTAGCTAAACTCTCTTAATTAATGATTGCATCTGTGATTATCTCAATCTTAGACCCTCTGGAAGTGGAGAAATCAAGGATAAAGGGGTTAAAGACCAAGTTTCAGCAATAGGATTTGAATTGGTGATTTTCGGGTGAAGTTAGAATAAACCCGTTTTTGGGACAGGGTCATACTAAAAAAGTAAAAACTCTCTCTCTGTAACTCTGATTGAATTGATTCCAGTTTCTATGGATAGCTAACGTAATCACGGTCATTTCAGTACCGGACACATGAGTTTTGAGCGAGAAATAAGGTTTGTACAAATTTTTGAAGTTGGACATCTGATGCAGTAAGAATGCAGGAATTATATTGGAAAGACCTGGATTAAAATGGTAAGACCTCTCTCCTCCTAACTCAAAATTAAGTGATTCATGTTTCGTTGAAAAGCTGGCGAATTTCCCTATGTTATGGTAACCGATTTCGTTGAATTTGGCCAAGAAACGAGGATTGTAGGTCTTTTCGAAGTTGGTGCTCTAATGCATAATTATGCATAAAATTCTGCTGCGAAATTAAAACATTTCAGCAGCGAATTCTGTGTTCCGGCAAGTTGCAAAGTCGTCATTGGTTAAGTTCAAATGCCATATTCATGTGGGTTCCCTTAGAAGCTTAACTATTAGCATAGTTTAACACTTTTAGTTGCCCAATTAAATTATGCATGATAACATTAGTTTAGGTAAAATAATAGTTCCCCAAATTATCAATGAATGTCAACATTAAGGATTTTAGGACAATAATGTGTGTGAGATGGATTAAAACTCGAAGTCCGCCTCTACTGTAAATGTGGGTTATTGGTTGTTGTCTATGATTGGAATGAATATATATAGGTTTGTAGATGGTAATTTTACAGGAAATCCAAAATAGTGTACTGTCATTCTAGAACTTTTCCATGGACTGTTTACCAGTATTCTATGAAGCATGTCATTGATTCTTTACGAGATCAAGTTCGTATAGTGAAAAGAGTTCCTAAAAGGTTTAGTAGTAAATATGGATATTCTACCTTGGAGATGCCTCCTGTTAGCTGGTTGAACGAAAAATATTACTTGGAGCAGGTCTGCTTCTTTTATAAGTTGCATAATTGTGCTTCTTATTTGCAATTTAAGGTTTCATAATATGATAGATTAATGATTCTTCACCTTTATTTTATTGCATTGGTATTTGTAGATTTCTTATATGAGGGGGGTTTCCTCTAAATCGCTAATTTTTCAATGCTTCTAAGAGAAATTCTGCATTTTTTTTAAACAATTGCATGGAACAAAGTTGTTTTCTTATTTGGTAATCTTGTACACGGATTGATGAAGGTAGCACATGTCAATAATTGTGTCTTTTCCAAATTGATTCCAATTATGGAATTATTATGAATCAGTTACACGGAGAAATTAGCTAATATAGGTTCCTAAAAGTAGCACTTCATTATTGAAGTATGAAAAATATAACGATGATTTGTCTAACTTGATTGAGTGTATTGAAGTAACATACATTTTGTTTAATCCAATGCTATTGACTACAAACTGCAGATTCTGCCACTTTTTGGAAAGCATAAGGTGTTACTCTTCAATAGAACTGATACACGTCTAGCAAATAATGATCTCCCACTTGATCTACAGAAACTCAGGTGTCGTGTCAATTACCAGGCTATTAAATTCACTCCTCAAATTGAGAATTTGGAGTGCAAATTGATTCAGATGCTTCATGAGAAGGGACCTTTTGTGGCACTGGATCTTAGATACGAGATGGATATGTTGGCTTTCTCATGTTGTACTCAAGGTTGCACAGAGAAAGAAGCCGATGAGCTCAAAATAATGAGGTCTTTTTTATGTTTCTTGTTTATGTCACGGCTATAGTGGTACAATTTTTTTAGAATCATCAAGAAACATGACGAGTCTTGGTTGAATGCCTCTGTACATTAACACTGCATAATAGTGCTAATCGGGTTTCGGCACCACAGAAAGGTAAACATCAAATGTGCACAACAAGAAAAAAACATACCCTTGATAATTTTGGTTGCTGATCTAGGGGTTAGACTGAGGATTAGATCGGACATATAGATTAATGTATTGCTGTAATATTGGAATTTTGTTTTAGTTCAACTTAATTTATTAATGTAACCATTGTTTTGTTGTCTTTTCATGTTTATACTCCAAAATGAGTTATTATTGAATCAATCATATGCCTTGCCTCTCATCTTGGCCATATTGTGCTACATCTCTTTGAGCAATGATTATTCTCACATAAATTCATCCCCAGGACAAATATTGTTTGGAATGGAGACTCCACCTTCACAATGATAATTTTCAATCTATTCACCATAATCTTTGTAAATTATAATAATCTTATAAGAGGCGTTAAAAAGAAATATAAGGCGAAACTAATTGACTCACTCAAGGTTATTTATCTTGGGAATGAGTCAAATGTCAGTGCAATTTACCTTGATGATTTACACTAAATTATCTCATACTAATCTAGCAAATTCATACAAAATCTAAGCTATATACTTCCAACCATTTTGAAAGAATCCAACAGAAAAATCATTAAGTCCAGGAGCATTCCAATAAATCATGGCAAATAAAGTTTCTTTATGTTCATCTTCTTTAATATTAATGGTTTTACTGTATAACATCTTGAAACCATTTAACAATATTAATGGTTTCAAAGATCTATTTTACTCTTTTAGGGTATCGAAACCATTAGACCATACTAATGGTTTAACTGTATAACATCTTGAAACCATTTAACAATATTAATGGTTTCAAATATCTATTTTACTATTTTAGGGTATCGAAACCATTAGACCATACTAATGGTTTCACTGTATAACATCTTGAAACCATTTAACAATATTTATGGTTTCAAATATCTATTTTACTATTTGAGAGTTTCGAAACCATTAAACCATACTAATGGTTTCACTGTATAACATGTTGAAACCATTTAACAATATTTATGATTTCAAAGATCTATTTTACTATTTTAGGGTATCGAAACCATTAGACCATACTAATGGTTTCACTGTATAACATCTTGAAACCATTTAACAATATTTATGGTTTCAAAGATCTATTTTACTAGTTGAGAGTTTCGAAACCATTAGACCATACTAATGGTTTCACTGTATAACATCTTGAAACCATTTAACAATATTTATGGTTTCAAAGATCTATTTTACTATTTAAGAGTTTCGAAACCATCTTTAATATTAATGGTTTCACTGTATAACATCTTGAAACCATTTAACAATATTTATGGTTTCAAAGATCTATTTTACTATTTGAGAGTTTTGAAACCATTAGACCATACTAATGGTTTCATTGTATAACATCTTGAAACCATTTAACAATATTAATGGTTTCAAAGATCTATTTTACTATTTTAGGGTTTCGAAACGATTAGACCATACTACTGGTTTCACTGTATAACATGTTGAAACCATTTAACAATATTTATGATTTCAAAGATCTATTTTACTATTTGAGAGTTTCGAAACCATTAGACCATACTAATGGTTTCACTGTATAACATCTTGAAACCATTTAACAAAGTTTATGGTTTCAAAGATCTATTTTACTATTTGAGAGTTTCGAAACCATTAGGCCATACTAATGGTTTCGCTGTATAACATCTTGAAACCATTTAACAATATTTATGGTTTCAAAGATCTATTTTACTATTTGAGAGTTTCGAAACCATTAGACCATACTAATGGTTTCACTGTATAACATCTTGAAACCATTTAATAATATTTATGATTTCAAAGATCTATTTTACTATTTTAAGACCTTTTTTTCAAGGATTTGTGTACACATGTCATTCCCATATCAATTCTCTTCTCACAATAATTTGATATTTAATGCTATTATGATGATTAAATATACAATGCAATTTTACAATAATTTTATTTTTATTATCATTAGTCACGTTTATTTCAATTTAAAAGCCATAATCATTAGCATTATTATTTTATTTTATTTTTTGGTACTAATTATTAGCATTATTATATTATCTGGCGTTTGTTTTATAGGCAAAAAACTATTATTTTTCTTTATTATATTATTATTATTATATTATTATTTTAAAAAAATAATTCAATATTTTTTATTTTTAATTTATAATTATTGATTTGAATTCATTTTGTAAATGTTTTGTTAAATTAAAACATCTAATGCACAAATTATTTTATTTTTTCAATAAAAAAACTAATGCAATTTGTTTTACCAAATATGTATTCAAAATTAATTTTATTTGAATTTATAATTAATTTTTGTAAAAAAAAGTTAAAATTAATTGGTTTTACAGCACTATTCAAAATTTATTGTTGTTATTCTAATTATTTTAATAATTTAAAAATGTACTGTATATAGCAGTTTTTTAAATAAAGAATAAATATAAATGGCAAGTTGCTATCGAAAAGAAAAAAAAACGTATTATATAGGATTCGTTCCTCTATTCTTCTTCATTTGAAACCAATGTATTAAATGCATAATCTTTTATTTTTGGTAACAAAACTTATAATCAGGTATTATAAAAAAAAAACGTATAATCAGTTACAAAAATGATTTAAAAAATATTATGAAAGAATTTATATAGAAATAAAATCAATGCAATTAATATTAACATTAAACACAATTAATATTGACTTGGCCAATTTAATTCTATTGATTCAATTAGTTTTCAAATTGATTTAGGCTCCTTTGATTTCATTCCTATATATACCGATAATATTTCACTAAGAAGAATGCTCCAGTTTTAGTTTTCACATTAACTACATAATTCATATCAGTCATTTTATTTCATTCAGACTTTCTTTGCATTTTATTTTGTTTCATTTTTTAGTTCTCTTGCAATAAGGTGAGGTGATATATATGGATTGTTATTCTAACAAGCCTTTTTTTATTTGAGTAAATTGTATTAATATGTTGTTTTTTTTTTTGTGTAGATTAATTCAAAGATAGAAGCATGAGACTACAAAAAGTAAAAGATGAAACAACAAGAGATGAAGTTGAAGCAAAGTACAAATTTGTATAATTGTATATTTTACAAAATTGATTAAAGTTTCAAATGTTATTTACAATTTAGAATATAAGAATTATGTGTAGTAATAGTAGTAGTATATATGTATTTGTTTGTACTATGAGATGTTAAAGATACGAGCAAGAGCAATAGTAGTGATATTATTAGAAGTGCCTATAGCTAATTGATAACAATTTTCTCGAGCTGCTATTTTTTTTAATATATATATCAAGTATTTTCTCTATTCTCTTATATAAACAAAAATTCATTTTTTTTATTGAATACTTATGTGCGTAATTTACATTATAGACTCCGATTTGTCAATGTTATTTACAAAATGAATGTTGCGTCTTCTCGAATTTAAATATCAAATCAAATGTTTCTCATACATAATTATATTGTATATACAAAAAGATCAACTTAATGATTCATCTTGAAATTTTATTTTATCTTTCTTTGTCAGCCATAGATTTAATTTCTTCTCTTTTTCCATTTTGTTTGTGGGCACTAATTAAAAAAGAACACCAAATAGAAAAGGAAAAAATGTTATGGAAATTATTTTGCTTTTGTTTTACTTCTATCTATTGATCACAAATAAAAAACTAATGATTGAAAAATTAATAACACTAAAAGCAAAGAAAAATTGAAACTTTATGGTTTGAAAATGTTATATGAATTTGGTATGATGAAATGAAATGCAAAAGAGAGAGAATTTGGTATGATAAAAATATACAATACATTTTAAAAATACATAATTCAATGAAAATGATCATGATACACAAGAATGTATGTTTATTGTATTAAATTCCTATTTTTTTAAAAGTGATAGACAAGTGACCTTTTTTAACCGTTTTTTTTTCATTATAAGGGCCTATTATCCATACTATCATATACAAATATGAAAATGAAAATTACTTAATTTCCTTTTTTTACAAATATAAAAAATTAACAACCTTGAAACAAATACTATTGAATAAAAATATATTTATGCTTATTTTTATTTTTCTTTAGAACATGCATGCATGAATTAAGGTGATAATTATTTTAAAATGTATCGTATATTTTTTTTGTTGAGAGAGTACATATCATGTTGACATGTTGTTACTTATATATGTTGATTCATCTAATATGAACATGATTTAAAGTTTAAATTTGATCATCTTTTTTTTTTTAACAATTTATGCATATGAAATATTGTCTCCATTCCTTTTTATTTGTTCTTTTAGATAAAAAAAATATTTGTTTATAATTATTTACTGTTTTGACAATTTAAAGTTATATTTTATCAATTTTGTCCTTCCTAATTTTTCATTATTGGTGGATTAAAATTAGAATATATATTTTAAAAAAATTAATAATAAAAAGAAAATGTGCAAAATCACACACACACACACACACACATATATATATATATATATATATATATATGGGATTGCTAATTTCAACCTATGGATCAAAGTTAAGTAATGTTGACCTTTTTATTTTGTAATTTATACGGTTTATTTTAATTCATCATATGGGACTTATATTTTATGAAATTTCCATAGACCATAGGTTCTTTTTTTGGGTCATATTAACCAGTATTAAATATTGAAATATTATCTAAAAGTTCAATAATTAATTTAACTCTTTTTGTTAGCATGGGGGCTTTTTAAAAAACATTTATATGGAATCTTATATTTAACTCATATATTTTTTTGGTGTGATTTTCACTCATATATTTGTTTTGGTATGATTTTCACTCATATAATTTTTTATGGGCCTACGTTCTTTTTTGTAGTTTATATGGAACCTATTTTTTTAATTTATAAGAGGACTATATTATTTTTTTTAAAAATTTATACGAGTCTTTTTTGTAATAGACGAGTAATTTTACGCATATATTAATATGATAACTATATTATTATTCATATATATTTATAAAGAGATCTGACTTTTTATTTGAAGGGCATTAATGTGGAAATTAAATAATATAAGATATTCGTCAAAAAAAAATATTCGAGTAGATTTTTATGTCATTTTTGTTTCATATTTATTTTGCTATAGATATTATGAGATTAATTTGTCTTTTTTTTGTTTCCTTAGGGGCTTTTTTTTATAAAATATATAAAAATATATTTTTATAAAGTATGTTTTTTTTTATGCATTTTATAAAGTATGTTTAAAAATCAATAAATCAACAAACATGTTTTTTTCCCGTGCATGGCACGGGCTCACAAACTAGTTCAGATTATTTCTGATGTGTCTTGCAAAGGTCAAGTAATGATAAAGTTAATAGCTCATTGAAGTGTAGTACACATCCAATTGAATTATGTAATTTTTGATATATTTTCAATATTCCATATTTTATACTACCTCCGTTCCTTTTTACTTATCATTTTAGAAAAAAATACCAAAATAGGAGGGGTATATTTTTGCACCTTATTATCCTAGTATGCCTTTTTTTTAAAATATATCATATTTTTAATCCACCAATAAATTCCTTTTTTTTTCACAAACATTATCTATTTTCAAAAAAATTGTAACAAACTTTATTTAAAAACAAACAAAATTTGTATACAATAAAAAAGATTTTATTGTTTCAACAAAAACAATTATACAAAATTTAGTCAATAAAATAAAATAAGAAGAGGATATAATAAACAAAATATAAGCTAAATTGCTAAAACGACAAGTAAAAAGAAACAAATATTTTTTTCTAAAACGACAAGTAAAAAAGAAACGGAGGTAGTACAAAGTAAGAGTTTGATACCAATCCATATTGGTATGTTCATTGATGTTTACACTTTACAGTTTACATTAATAAGCATTTCATTATTTTCAGTCAAATTTTTAGTCATGATCTAAGGTTTCATTATTTTTAAGGTCAAATGCATCCAGGGCCGGCCTAAAGTTTGTGCTAACTGTGCTACAGCTTTGGGCCTCCAAACATTTGGGGCCTCTATATTATTTTTTTTTGCAAACCCAACTATGAAATAAGGAACCAATTTAGTTTTGTAGATATTGTGACATGTAGTATTCGTTGGTTTAGTAGTCGTAAGCTGCGCGGATCTCTCCTGTGAACAAATTTTTGTTTTAATTTGCAATAACTAGTAAATAAGTCAACAAAAATTATAAAGAAATAATGATGGAGGAAATCAAACACGCAACAGAAAACAAATTAGTTATCAGCAACCATTGAGACACTATTAAACTTGATTTTAGATTTAGATTCAATAGTTATCAATATTTATTAAAAACACTATCAATTTTAAATGATATTAGCTTGAAGATGCATTTTGTTATTATGAATTAAAATATGATTATTTTTTTAGAACAAAAAAAATATGATTATTTTTTATATTATTTATATTTGAAATAAAAAGGTATTTTTTAAATTAAAACTACAATTTAAAAATAAAAATATATTTATTTTATTTTACTTTCAAAGGGCCTCTCATCCAATTTGTTTGGGGTCTCCAAATAGTTGGGGCCGGCACTGAATGCATCCATAAGTCTTTTAAGTTTAACATTTGTAGTAAATTAGCCCTTTTAGTTTTTTCAGTATCAAATTGTCCTTTTAGCTTCTCTAAGTAACAAATTGTTACTTTAACTTCATAAAATACTGCATTGTTACCCTTTTAATGATCATATGTTACAAAAATTGATTATGTTGTTGTTACCCTTCAATAACTACTATTGCTACTGACAGCATTTGATCATTTGGATCACTATGAACAAATGGAAGTGTCGTACCACCATAATATCCCTTTAAAAAAGCATTCATCAAGCATTATATTCACAATCTTCAAAACGCATGTAGATTCTTCTAATTTGGTAAAGAAGTGAATTTTTGCTCCTTTATTTTTTTATTTTTTTTGTACAATGCTCCTTTATTTTCTTATTATACCCTTTTTTGGAATATATATTCTAATTTTAATCCACGAATAAATTCTTATTTTTTTGCCACACTTTCTCTTTTCAAAAAATAGATACAAAACAAAAACATTAAAAAGATTATATGAATAAGTTTTATAAAAAAAATAAATTAGGAAGGAGAGTATAATAAAACGACAAATAATTCGAAACATATTTTTTTCATAAAACGACATATAAAAAGAACGGAGGAATCGAAGTATGTATCAAACTTTTTTTTTATTCCTTTTTTTTACAAGGTTTTTTTGTTATTTCTTTTAAGAAGTTAATTAACATTTGTTTAATTCATTAAAATTTAATTTCATATAATTTCTTGATTTAGAGGATAGTCTCATAGATACTATTATAGGAAATATGCTCTTTTTCGATAAATATTACATTTTTAGTCCTTTAACTTAATTTCAAATAATAATTTTTGGGCGGTAAGAACAAACTTGTCTTTATTGATGGTTCAACACCAATTCCCGATGTCCTTGATTTGAATTGCAACATTTGAGACAGTCAATTCCAATCATCTAATTCACTCATGCATGGATCAGTCTATGAGCCTATTGCTCAAACTCTTGTATTTCTCAAAATCGCCATTGGTGCATCAAAGGATCTCCAAAAAAGATTAAAAAGTTGACTGCGTGCATTCGCATTGCCTATCTCAAGCTGACTACATTTTAGTGAAATGATCAAAAACCGATTTGCCTACCTTTGTTTGAGATTCTCAACGTGCTTCTATCAACATTCACAAACAAAGGTAGCAAATTGGTTCTTGATCATTTCACTAAAATGTGAACTTTATGGGAGGAATTGATCAATTCTCATTGTCCTATGCCTAATTGTACTTAAGTGCATCAATGATGTTGTGAAGCTCTGCGTTCACCTCGCAGTTATAGATCTAATCATCCAATTTTTTTTATAGAATGAATGAACATTTCTCTTTCGTTAAAACTCAAATTTTGTTGTTAGATCCTTACAATTGACAAAGTTTACTCATTGGTAGTTACAAGAAGTGAGTTACAATTCTTTGTCAAACATACACCCTAAGGAGAAATCAAAGTGATGAAGTAATGACAAGAAGCTTGTGGAAATTTAGGGCTTGCCAAAAACATGACAAATGTATACTAATACTAATCAATAATGAAATAAATAGAAGTAGAAAGATCACAAATAATCAAGAAAAATAAATCTAACAAACCAAAAACAATAAATATATGAAATCCAAAAACATGCAAACATTTATTAAGTTTGATGACATATGAAAAGTTCATCATCAATTATTAAAACAAAAACAGTTTCAAAGCAAGATATAAAACTAAATAAATTTGATCGAAATGATCGATCATGGAAGAAAACGCGATGTCCCAGCTGCAGATGGTGGTGGAAACTTGGGAACATACTTTCTAGCACAAACTTGCTTTCCATTGATGCTGAATTTCATCTTTGGCTGATAATCAAGGAAATAGTCAATTACATCTATAGCTTCATCACGAACCACAAGACGAGCATACAGTGACTGCTCTGATGCTGGATTTGTTTCTTGCATGATCAGCCTTTCAATGATATCTCCAAATTTTCTGCTTGCACAAAAAACAAAAACGTTAGCTTGTTTGTAAGATGTGATATTATTGTTATGTTAAATGTTAACTCCAAATTACAACAAATTAGACATTTGAGGTGTTAGTTCAATGATGACTCTTTAATCTTATAACTTTAAGGTATCAAATTGAAATTCCGTCAAAAACAGTTGTAAAATGGTTGTTCTTTTTTCTCAACTATATATGTAAATTTTATGAATTACAACCTAGTTAGGATCACTCCATTGCACATAGCTAGGCCTATTTTCTGAAAGCTAATCCAACAAGAATTTCTACCCGACAACCTATGTTATATGCTCCATACAGGACTCTTAGGCTTTGTTTGCGAGTTTGGAGGAGAGGGGAGGGAATGGTTTTGAAAAAAAGGAAAAAACAAATGGAAGGAATAAAGGAGTTTGGGAGGGGAGGAGCTTGTAGGGTTATTTTTTCTTCATAACACAAAAACTCTCCAATTTGGTGGAACTCAAAAATTGTATTGGATGGGAGTTTGGAGGGTTTATATGAATTCTTCAAATTTAATTAATATTGTTATAATATTCTTAAATTCATAATATATTAATCATAAGTATTTATTAGTTATTCTCTATAAAAAATACTTTCTCAAAAAATGTAAAAAATTTCTCTATTTTTCTCTATATTTTCCTCCCTCCAAAGCCTTTCTCTCCCCTCCCCTCCAAACTCGCAAACAAAGCCTTAGAAGAATAGTTATATGTGTTGCTACTTCTAAACTCAATCATTTCTACTATTCTTATATATAAGTGTTCACGAGTTGGATTGGACCTGTTTTAATAAAATTCGTTCGAGGACCTAATCAAATTTAAGTGATTTGGATTTGATAAGTTTAGTTCAGTATTTTTTTGTCTGTAAATTTAATTCAGTTGTAAGAAAGAATATTGCATGTAAATGATGAAATTTTAATTATTAGACTATTTGAACAAGCGAAAAAATCGAATTTCTTATGTCTAATCTAAACCAACACAACTTAATGATGAATGGGTTGGATAAACGGTCCTTAAACATAACTTTTCTATAAATTTCAAAAAAAAAAAATCTATTTCAAGAAAACTAAATTAAACGAAATTTTACACTATTTAAAATTTTATCGCTTGAATTTACATAAAAAAATTCAAATTTAACACATAAATTTTTTTATTTTTATAATAAAAAATAAAACAATTAACAATTATTTTTAACGATTAAATTTATGGATCCATAGATTTAAAATCATAAACAAGTTAATTGAACCACAGTCAACTAGAATAAATTTAAAATTGAATTCACAGTCAAATACAATTGACCAAATTATGCAAATAATTAATGCACTATATATAAACAAATTGTCGTGTTAATATAAAATAAAAATTTATGGTTGGACGAATAATATTATATTATTATTCGTTCAATCACAAATAATCAATAAAATAACACTATTGTATTTTCTGTAAAAAAAACACAATTGTATTTACTAGCTACTATAAATTTAAAACATGACTTCATAACAAAATATAAATTATAATTAACAGATGTATTGCTGATATTAATTTCAAAATCAACTAGGTCAAACATATTTGATATAATTAAACAATTAAATTTTTGTTGTTGGTTCTAACAATTAGATTTGTTTGATCAATATTATATGCAATTTGATATACATCACTATATATGAATATAATGTAAATGTAAGTAAATAAAATGATTAAAGAGTACCTGGTGAAGAAATCTCTAATTTCTTTCTCTGAAATAGGATACCCTTTGGAAAATGTCATGAAGAGGGTCCTATTATCAAAATTAGGCCTCATCTCAATCCAGTGACCATTATCAATTCCAGCATGAGCAGCAACCATACCAGTATCAGCAGCATAAATATCATCCAAATTCATGTTAGCCATAACCTGATTTATATCTGGCTGAATCTGATTATGATGAGTATTATTAAAAGCATAATAAGTTCCAAACTCATTATTATTAGTAGTAGCAGCAACTCCTCCTAATCCATTAAATTGTTCTTGCACAACATTTTGTGTCATGTAAGGATCAACAGCTTGTTGTGTCACAATTTGAACAGCATTAGGATCAGCAACTTGTTGTGCCGCCATTGGAATTGGAACAACCCTATTAGGATCAAAATACACCACTTGTGGATTATTCATGTGGTAAGGAACAGCATTAGCAGCAGCAGGTGCAGCAGCACCATAAGCATTTCCATGAAACAAACCTTGTTGATTCACAGACATACCATAATTCAATTGTTCAACAATATCATTAAAAGCTCTTAAACAAACATCATTGATCAACTTAGTGATTTCAGCGATGATTTCCAAACGTTGATCATAGAAAAAATCAAGTGTCACATTGCGACGCAAGATTTGGCTCATGAATTGCAAAATGTCTTTGGTTGAGGCCTCAAGTGGGACGCGACAAAACTCTATGAAATCGAGGACAACAACAGCCTCATCAGCAAGGCTGCTTAGCATACCGTCCGTCCAGCGTTGAAGAATCTTTTCAACTAAGTTGGAATCTTTGGCTTGCCTCTCCAACCACATGATGAAGGCCATGACATTGATAGACTGAGAGATATCGCGATGAAGGGATTCGACCAAACGAGTGAAGAGTAGTCTGTCAACTCTGTAGAACAGGTTGTACTCTTCTTTGGTTATAGACACATTGAATCCAGCTGGTTCAGGAGGATTTGGGAGAGAAAATGGTGGAGTAAGAGACATTGTTAGATGATTGTGATTAAGATGATGAATATGAAGATTATTAGCTCTCATTTATAAAGTGGTGGTATATTCTTAAAATAATAAATTTTATTTTGACTAGTATAAAAGAAAAAAATTCAGATGTTCATTCATTCAAATTGATAAAGTGAATCAATGCAATATAAATTCAAAATTAATAAAATAATAATGAATGAAATTGCGAGTAAATTCACATCATCTAGATTAAAGCATAAAACAACAAATTACATATGTTTACAATTAAATATGAATGTATTGGGAGGCTTACATATTACGAACACTAATTGAAGTATTCGTATCTAAACCTCACAATATTAAAAAAAATAAAAAAATAGGACTCCTTTTAAAAATTATTAAAAAAATGACAATTTTTTATTTGTAATCTTTGAAAGGTAATTTTTTGGGGATAATAATTTTATTAATTATTGTCATAATTACAACATTTTCCATGTATATGGTATTATTCTAAAATACATATTAAAATTTCTTTGTGGTACATGCATTATAGGATATGTATTAAACTTTTTTCTTTTTTCTTCAGCTTTCCATTTTTGTTATTTCTTTTTTTTTTACAGTATTTTTTGTTATTTCTTTTAAGAAGTTAACATTTGTGTAATTCATTTAGATATAATTTCATATAATTTCTGGATTTAGAAGATAGTCTTTTAGATATTATTATAAATAAATAAAATGATCTTTTTTTACCTAATATGAAAAATATACAAAAAAGTTATAATATCATAATATAATTTTTTTTTTTGAAGCAACATAATATAATATATTTATAATTATAAAAATATTAATTATTTTGAGTCATCATCACTTTTCTTTTTCTTGATCTATTAGAGATGAGCGATTTAAAAGTCAATTTTGGCCTAGCTAGAATCACCCTTTCAAATCATTTTCTTTTTCTTTTTTAGTTAAATAAATTTGATTTTCACACATATTTAGTGTTTCTTTCATACTTTTTGTGATTTCGTCGTCTTAGTAATTCAACGGTTTTTTTATTACCCGTCTTAGTGTGACATATTTTATTTTTTTGTCTTACTGTAGTGTATTTTATTTTCTTATTTTGGTACATGTATTTATTTTTTTTCGTCTTGTTATGGTGTTTATTTTGTTTCAAATTAAAATATCATTTTAAATCTAGTGCAGACTCGGTCAAGGACTTTGGTATCATCATTTGTTTTAGATCCAGATGCATAGATATTCTGAACACTTCAATATAATCATATTTGTTATAAGCTCGTGCAATTTTCCATTTTTTGTTATTAATTAACATGAATTTTGTGAATTTGTTTCTGTTTCCTTTTTTTTTACAATTTTAAATTTGTATTGCACCGATGTATTCTATCAATTTAAATAAATAAATGAGTATTTTATATTTTTACTCAAAAAAAATGGAATATTAATTGAGTATAAAAAATAGAATATTAATTATTTAATAATAATATCATTACCTTTTGCCAAAAAACAATATATCTTACATGTTTGATAATAATATTTAATGAATCACATGACAGTTATAAAAACAAAAGTAATAATATTTAAATTTTTTTAGTACATGGACGAAAAGACAAACTCATTAGAAACTCACATACACAAGTGAAAGAGTCAGGGTTCCAACCTCGGTCATGACGTTTGACCTAATAATTTTGACATTCTTTTATCGGTCAAGCTGCGATTTATGGATGTACTACTAATATTTAATATTACTAGTTTATTCCCATTTATTTAATTTTTTATTTTGTCAAAAAAATATTTACTTACTATATATCTACTACTACCACTATTATTATTATTATTATTATTATTATTATTATATTGATTCTTTTTTAATAACATCTTTTTTTTTCTTAAGTAAATAATACAGTAGCTCTTATTTGACTATTATAAATGGAGGAATAAGAAAATAAAAATTACAAAAATGTTTTAGAAAGCTTTTCATGTGTAAATACTAAATAGTGATCAAAAGAAGTTTTGTGGCACCCTCCAATTTTAAATTGGATAAAATGTAATTGTGATGCTGCAGCATATGGTTGGTTATCCAGGTCCCTCTTTTTGTGGAGGACTGTTTAGAAATTCTGAAGAACATATAAACAAAATAAAGTTTTTGAACAAAATATTAGTAATAACATAAATTACATAAAATTCACCAAATAGCTTGTGCATCTTGCATGACAAATTGACAATGATGCAAGAGTTTCAAAGATAAATTTACCAGTATTCAACATCAAACCCATATCATGTTCAACAAAACATGCAAGTGTAGTTTTATGTTGTAAAAATAACAAGTTTTACAAACTAACTAGTAAATAACCTAGTAAAAATAGTCTCAAATTGCTATTTACAAGAGATATTTGATGATAACATGTTTATGCTACACCCTTTAAAAAAAATAAGCTGGTCTTACATGCCACAGAAAGGGGAAACAAATATGATGAATTTTGTTCACTTGGTTCATGTTTTGTTACAGTTGCTCATTGATCTCTTATCCTCTGCTGATTTGTTGATTGACATGTCGCGTGTTTTTCGTAACAATTTTCCAATAGAAACAATACAGCTAAAGATTCATCGCAGACCGTTGAACAATGTCATATAGAGACAGTAGAATTTCAGCACCAATCAATGCAATAATGAGCCACTCTAGGAAATCGGATTTCCTGTTTTGAAGAATTTCTTGTAGAAATCGGATATTGTGCTGCAAAGATAAAAAGGAAAAACATTATAAACAAAAATATAAAAATCATAGAGATGCCCAGATAGAGAATGAAGTGAGAATTTATATATGTTCCAAAGGTAGAAACTAAACCTCCACAAATTTCAACTTGAAATCAAGACTTGCAAATCTCTGAGTTAATTCAAATTCATCTCTGAGATACTCCCATATCTGACCATATTTGGCATCTTTCCATGCGATATCTGATCTGTATACATACACCAATTAAAATTTTCAGAGTTGAGAAAAAAAAAATGAGACGTATGTTTTGAGATCTTGTAAAGTCCAATTGTATAATAAATAATATGATCCAATTAAAGAGTGAGTGAACATATACGTTAATTTCCTTCATGTACGTTAATTTCCTTCATGTACATTAATATGTGCTTTTGTACTGTACCTTGTTCTACTGTGCGGTATAAATCCATGACTTATTCACACAAGTTAAGGTTCAAAATATGATAATGTTGAAATCAGGGGATGAGCAAATTATTGGAAGATGTCAATGAAAATCTCAACAATAAAAACATATAGAAGTATCAGTATTCGACACATTAGCCCATTAGGTTAGAATAGCCTATAAGAACACATTAGTGGTTGTACATTCCTCATAACTAGAAATATAATACAGTATTCAGTAATCTTTTACTTCTTTGTCTCTTGAGACTGAAATTGATTTTGAAAAAGATGGAAATTTTGGAGCTGATGAAAGATATGGGAAGAATTCAGTATATACAAGGAAAAAGACCATTCCTGAATCTACTCTTATTCAAGAGACCAATATGACATTACACAACGTAACTCTCCTTGACCATTCAAACTCTAGTGATTCCATTTCTGAATTTTCTCATGCACAGGAACAAAAATCTAACTCAACCTTACAAAGAGAACCAGAATTCAGCCCAATGAAACATAAGAAACAAAAAATCCAAAAAAATACCACTGCTACACTCTGAAGATAGATTTACATCTTTCAATTGCCCTTAGAAAAAGATGCTATAACATGTTCTGAGTTCTAACAAGCCATTTTACTCTCTATACCTATGCTTTGAACAGTTATCACCTACCCATAAAGTCTTCCTCACAAGTCTAAACACTACCATAATACCTACTTCTTTCTCTGAGGTATTGTCTGACAAGAAATGAAAACAAACTTGTATACACTGTAAAATACAAGTTTGATTGATCTATTGAGAGTTACAAGAGCAAATATGGAATTAGAGGTAATCTTTTATTTTTAGTAATTTGTATTCGGCCCATTGAAATATAATATTTAGTTTTCACAAGTATAATTAATTGTTCCTCCAACTTCAGCACACTGAAAGACAACCAACACACGGTGTTACCGTGAACAAAATTATTACCTCTCAAATAGTCCAAGCTTTAGAATCACATCAGCAAGATTTGAATTTGCCTTGCCAACCAACTGGAAAAGTTTTTTCCTTTGCATCTTGAATTTTCCAGTCGCTTCCATCTCACGATTTATGTCTGTAAACTCTGCAACCATTCCATCAACCTAGAATACAAGTTGAAGGAGACCGTTAAATCCCTTAGAGGAACATCAACAGTATGTGGTATATGATAGGACCCACTTACCAATTCTATCAGTATATCAAAATATCAAAGAATCATAACACATGCAGAACATACCTGCCGGCCATAGTAATCAAGAGCAATACTTTGACCTAGTACACTGCCAATAGTTCGAATTCCATCAACGTCCAAGTATTGTAACATTATGTAATCTAGTCCTCCTAGCATCCATGTGCTTAAAGCTGGTTTTTCTCTAACTTCATACTCTAAAATCTCAAATTAGAGAAAAATCAAATTGTGTAAGAGCATGTTAACCTATCAAACATTCTGAGATAAAGGCAACATTACCTATAATCAATAAATAAAGTAATCACAATTAGATGGCAATGGCATATCTACAAAAACCATAAGTTCAAACCCCCATGATTTTAAAGGAAAAGTGAAAATATTTGATTGTTGTTGAACATATTGATATAAAATTTCCCAAAAACAAACTGCTCGTGTCCTCCATCACTTGGATCACAAGATTCACAACAAAACTACACCACAAGGAAAAACATCTACTTTGGGCCTACATGATTTTATGGAGTAGGATAAGGGTGTATATCCTGATGCACTTGTAAGTGTGCAACACCATTGTGTACCACAGTCCAAGAAAGAGAAAAAACTCAAGCAAAGATTCCATATCCTTATCCTTATAATGTTAACGATAACCAATAGAGGGATTTTCTAGGAAACCAAAACATACCAAACAAACACCCAATCTTGTCCAAAATCTAGAGATGTGCAAAGAAACCTAATTACAAAAATAACAGTTCAGCTCCAACAGTATATACTAAAGTAAAGCATTGATCGCATGCCACAACAAAAATTTAGTCTTTGTTTCTACCAAAACTATAAAATGAATCATCAACAACTAGTCCAAGGACCTAAGACACACTCAACGGTATCTTTAAACCTGCAAAAATAGGTAAAGAATACAATTCATGCAAGCAAAAACATATTACAGATAAGTTTAGCACCAGATGAGTTAGCACCAGATTTCCCTTTACATCATGTTATTACGCTATCATCAGTTTAGTCCAAGATTTATAAATTATGTTTTCTTTAAAATTTGGAAAAGTATTTAAAATGATAACCCTGACAAATTAGTATTGCTAAGAACTTTCGATGCAAATCCGGGCTATCTTGCTGGGGATGAAGCTTGTTTGGAGTAGAGGGTTCAGGAAGATCATGATTGAGTCGGATTCGCAGGTTGCTCTCCAGCTTATTACTGCTGGCTGCGTGAGCACACATCCATGCAGTTCTATGTTCAAAGATATCCAAGTCTTCCAGATATAAGGAAGCCACTTCTCTTGGTCTTGTGTGTTACGAGAAGCTAATCAAGTTGCAGATGGAATGGCTAAGTTTGGGTTATCATTACAGGGTGATAGTCACATTGTTTATTGTTGTCCACAGTTCATTTTGAATGTTGTTTTTGAATGTTAGTTTTGCTAGAGGTTCCTAGTTTTTGTTCGTAGTTGGGGGTTAAACCCCTTCCATTCACCAAAATAAAAATAAACTTTAGATGCTTCTTACAGGATTTATTGGATGAAAAACTTGAAAGCTTTTCAATTTCAAATTGGATATAAGAACTCACCATCCTTTCTCATTTCAGGAAGCAAACCAGATGCATGCTTCCTAACAATTTTCAAATAGCCATCAACTTCATGTTCGCAGACATTAAACAATACAATCGAGCCATACTGAAAAACTACCATGTAGCAGCCATTTCTTCCGTTCAAGAAAGAAGAACCAGGACCCTGAAACAAAAAGCAGCTTGCAGTTAGTCTCATCGAACCTATGACTTCAAATATATATATATATATATATATATATATAACCTTTTCACTGAATCATCCGGCGGATGAAACCTTTTCACAGACATAATAGCCTGTGAAAGGTTAAGAAAATGAAAGAAACGGTTATAGCTTATAATGTGAAGACAGTGATCTATAATTTTGAAATGATGCTATTGAACTTTAATGACCAATTCTGAAAAATATGTTCGTTAGAATGATTCAGGTTAAGTTAAAGGAGTATTTTAAAACCAAGACAACAAACAATAACATGTAGAAAGCATATCATGAACACCGATAAAAGAGAGAAGCAATGTTATCAAGATCCCATGTGTTTGTGATCACAGTCACCCCCATGCAATCTCAATCGTGAACAAATTTGATAACTGTGCAAGATGGGTATTAAAGTCATAGAAAAAGAGGGGTACATAACGGGGGCAACACTAGGATAGCCCAATAGAGACATACCTTGGAATCGCCAAGATTTCCAAACTTCAGAACTACATAATTAGTCATTCGGGATGATGGTGTAACAAAGTTTGGTTTGTTCTGCTCCACCAAGCTTTTTAAATCAACACTACATCCAAAATGAAAGTGAGATACATAAGTCAATACACATACACACAAACTCCCTCCAATCTCGTATATAAGGAACGAAAACTTCAAAACTGTTGGTCTCAAATAAAAGTAAAATTCAATTAGCAATATTATAATTAATGCAGTTACTCCCAATTTACTCTTGAATTAAATTTTTATTTACTTTATCAATCGTTCTGACTTGAGAAAAAGATGTGTCTTCCCGAGCACTAGCAGTAATTTAGGCCCAACTTATCATAGAAATGCTTCATAGCAATCACCGCATAGAAGAATGAGACCAGAAGTAAAACATGTGATAATGCATCAGAAGCCACATGATAAAAGTATATAGATAATTGTCCACAATTCAATTTTAAAACATCTGTTTATTATCCGAGTATATATTAGATAATAAAATGTTGTCAAACACAAACTCATCCAAGTTTATGAGTTCCAATAGGGAAAATTGGTTGAATCACTTAAAGAATTGTTTTTCCCCGTAAACTCAATGATTTCGCACAAACTCATGGGTCTGCATTATTTTCAAAATCTGGCCGAAAACTGCAGGAACAAATGCATCAGATCATGAGAAAAGTTGTGATTTCAATCACACACGCAGCAGATGCAACCAGCTTTCACTTTAGCGCTCATCCAGCACCCAAAGGGCTCCCTCCGTTGAACCGCAAAAAATCTCCATCTGCTGGGGGGCCTTGAAAGACTGGTCCAGTTAAGTCTACCAATATCGAATGCATGAGCAAGGCTCCTACTAACGTCAACAGACTCTGTGGAGTGTGTTTTCTCCAATTTGAACTTTGTTTTATCACGGAATTATAATGTTATGTTATTATGATTATACTATGTATATTATATATGCCACTTTTTTGGTTTTATACTATTATATTCGAGAAAATAGCATATGCACTGACAATGTAAAATAGTTTTACAATGACATCCAACGAACATATTGTATTCCGCCAAATCACCGAGTTATTTTAGAATTAGTTCTATGACATAGCATATTGATGATTTCTTATTAGATAACCGTGTAAAACTAGTGCATGAACACTAAACTCATTATATTTTATACTAGGTAACTCTTACAAGTATATAGAACACAAGTATACCGAAGCTCCACGAGTTTACCTAGACTATTTGACAACCTAACTACCTAAGTATACATATAATTCAAACACTAAAATATTTGATTCATTTTGTCATTCAATTATATTTGAGTGTTTCTTAATTTAATTTAATATAATCCACACAATTATTCTGTTTTTGACAACACTTTATATCTATTAAGCACGGACACTGGCACGTCGACACGGACAAATTTTTGAAAAAAGTGATATGATCCAATGTAATTGTAAGTGACGGTGTCGTGTCTGACAGGTCGCCTAATCTAAGGAGTGTCGGAGCTTTATAGCTTTATATAAAATTTAATTGTTCTAACTAAAATTTTCACAAATCTGATTACAGTAACAGAACAAAAACACTTGAAACAAAATCAATTAGTATCAATTTTCACCATTATAATTACAATTACAATTATAATTTAAACTTGAAATTAACACAACCACAAAAAAAATGAAGAAATTAAAAAATGGAATTAGATATTTATATATACCTTGTAGAGAAGAAGAAAGCTCTAACAGGAATAGAAGGTTTAGAATCTAGGTCAAGAGTTCCATCATCATGAGTAACATCAGCATCAGCGTCAACCTCAGAGCAAGAAACGGCGTCGTTCCAGTCGAGTGTAGGAAACGAAGAAACGCGTCGTATAACGGAAGAACGAAAATTGGAGCCAAAACGAATCGTGGTGAATGAAGCATGTTGTTGTTGTGTTGATGAAGATGGTAGAAAAGAACGAGATTGGTGAGATAGTGAGAGAGTGGTTAGTGTTTTGAAAGTGAAAGAGGAATGAGAAATGTTAGAAGAAACAGAAGAAGAGAGGAAGGAACGAAGGAGTAAGGTAGTTCTGAGAGTGAGATGAGTGGCGTCGAAGGTTCGCAACATCTTTTTTCTATCGTTTCAGTTACAGAAACATTGGGAAGAAGATGATGATGATGATGACTCAACACTTTCACTTCACCAACGCTAAACCTTTTTTCTATTTTATTTTTCATATAATAACTAATTAATTAATTTTGACTTTAAAGGACACGTGGTGTATTTCATTGCCGTTTCTTTTTTTTTTTTTTTTTAGGTACGTCATTGCCATTTCTTCTCCTTCAAGAATTAAAAACAAAAAACAAAATTTTTAAATTTTAACTAGAGTTTTGACTTTATGTTAAGGTTTGCTTAATCAAAAAAGAATCAGTTGGTTCGCACTGAAATTGATCACGGTGATCTCCCGCAACTGTAATCGGAAGGGGCTGAACTTAGTAGAGAGAATCAGTTAAAGTTTACATAAAACAAAAACATTTGGAAGACTAGGAATGATACCATTTTCGTGAATGACACTTTTAAGCTAAAGGAGGTTGTTGAAGGCATTAATGTATTAAATTGGAAGTGGAGTTCAGAAAAGTTGAAGATGTCTACGAGTATGTTTTATGAATGGTAATGGAATTCGGGAGATTGTCTAATCCGTTGATTTTGTTGGTGTTGTGAGCGAAAAAATTCTATATTTTTGGTTTGTGGTGTTTGTAGGTATTGTGTGTGGAGGGGTTCTCCTATCTTTTCCTCCCCTTGTTTTTCTTTATTTCTTTGATGCTCCTCTTGTACTCCTTGTTATAGAGTTGCTTAATAAATTTTGACATTTCAAAACAAAAACAAAAATTAGAGCGTGATAATTTGGAATTGAGTCGTAAAGTAAGTAAAATTTTATTAAAGATGGTTTCGGTCTCTATTTGAAAAGTCTAACCGGTTGAACGAGTTAAACCATGACCAATCCGATTTTTAAAACATTGATTGTAGCTTCCAGAAGATCCCTCATTTTAAATAATAATTTTAAAATGATTCATAAATTAAAACTTCTCGATCACATTAGTCCCTCAAAAGTTTATGGTTTAGGAAATTCGTCAATTTCAAGAATCACATTGTTCCTACAATTTTAGAGACCAAATTAATGAATCCCTCACATTTCAGTCAAATGAGTACTCAAAAAGCCTATTCAAAAGTGTCAAAACATAAACACATGCAATGAAACATGAAGATTTCGACAAGAATGCAATAACAACTACTGAGGCATATAATTATTTGACTAAAGCAACTTCTTTCTATCCCTCCAAAGGGATGATTAGATAATCACTAGTATATGTAGAATTGATATTCATACAAGACCAATATTTAGACTAGAGAAATAAAAACAATTCTGAAAGAAGAGTGATGGCAAATACAAATGAGGGTCAGTTGACAAAGCTGTACACAAACTACAACAAAGGAACCCTACTACCTAAATTATCTCTTTCACAGAAAAATTAATGTCCGGACGAATCAACATTCTGAATACCTTCTTCGGCAGCCACTTTGTAAAAATTTCTTCAGCCAAACTTCATGCCGCCATATACAATTGTCAGCATTCCCTAAAATGAGAATCACAAATGTTAGTTTTAGTACATATTTTGTTGTGTTAGGATTACATGTCATTTGAACTAATTGTTAAAATTGTACTCAATTGCAAACACAAAAACATTTTGAACAAAATGTAAAAACTTGTGTTTGGATTACATGTCATTTTGACCAAACCCTCAAGATGTATGGTGCAAACAAAAATACACCGGTTTTCCTATATTTTTCAATTGCATCAGCTCTTTACAGTCACAAATTGTACTTAGATCAAGGTGTAGTGTGTAGTCAAAATTGTGATTTATCGCATAGAATCAACAATTTTATGATGTTTTCTGATCTGAGCGATTCTGATCCCATGCAAAATCATTTTGTGTTGAATCGCCAAGAAAAATCATAAGACATAAACACAGCGGAAACAGCGATTTTCCCAGTTTCTGTTAGCATCATATTTGTCATAGCCTCTTCTTCACCCTGATTTTGTGTGCACTCTGTTTTAGGTGAAAAAGCTTCGTCTCTCACTGTTGTGCATGAGATTGCTCTCAGTGTGTGAAAGTTTGGTCTCTCTGTGATGTGCATGTTTGCAACTATGCGGTTAGGGGTTTTGGTCTGGTTTCTGGATGACAGATGGGTGATGACATTAGGGCCCAACTCATTCTGTTAGAATGAGATGATGAGTATTGAGACAAACTCTTCATCTTTTCATTATTAAGCACTAAAAAAGGCCCTAATGCTAGCATTATTTACTTATGAATTGAGGTATGGAACATTTGTGATTTTAAGGTTTTTCCCCTCTTATTTATACATATTTTGTAAGCATTAATAAAATAATTAAAAAAATATGTATGAACTTGTGTGTATATGGGTTATGAATTTTTTGTAGAATCTTACATTTCGGGTTACAATTTCACGATTTACAATTTTATACCCCCTTTCCGATTCTCATTAATCTTTGATTTTAACTACCTAGACTCAGATTGTTTCTGAAAAATCATTAAAAAAATCTAAAACATAACACCCTTGCTATTTTTCTAAAATTTTTATTAGTCTGACATTGTTGTTATTTCCCTTGAAGTTTCAGGATGTAAGACCTTATGTTCCAGATCACTCCCTAATCGTGTTCTATATTGCTCAGCAACTGGCATGTTTTTCAAAAAGTTTCACTGTCTTTAAATAAACAAGGTAGTATACACCCTCAAATCAATGCAGTGGATTAAGATCAAACTAAAAGTGGACACACCATGACTTACTTTAGAAACAAGTTCATTTTAAAGCAGCCTTCCCAATTGCAAATTCACAATACCTTAAAATTGCACCTATCAAAATGTATCAACTAAAATAGAGTGAAATAGTATAATAAAAATGACGTACCAAACAATTTAGACCATATTAACTTCAAAATTGGAGAGATCGAGAAGCATTTCCTGGTCTTGTGTTGCGTCAACAGATGAAGCTTTGAACAATGGACTTGGAGTGTAATTAAGCTGGTAATTTACGAGTACTGATCCAAATATGTTGAACTTTTTAGCACTACTGAAAGCTACCTCTGCATCTACACACTTCTTAAAGACCACTCTTGCCCGGCTGCTTACTCTATCAACTTCTGTTTCAGATTCCTTTAGTGGTCCAAAACGCCTAAACATTTTGTTAAGGTTTGTTTCTAAGGGAACAGAATTGAACTCGGCAAAGTTCATAACAAGCTCAGCAGGAGCATTCTCATCTATATAACCAGAAGGCTTTTCAGGAGTCTCGGAATGGTTGCTTTCGGAATTTTTTTTCTTGTTATAGGGCCTACGATTAACTTGAGCTGGCTTTGGTGACTTAGTAGCTACCTTTGGTGACTTAACAGCTGGCTTTGGCTTTGGTGACTTAGCAGCGACAAGTTGTTCGTCTTTTTTCTGATTTTTCCGCGATGGTTGTTGCACTGGTTTCTCTTCATTGCCATTGTCAATGACCCTGTCAGTCCAATATGTGTCACTCATATCTTCAAATTCAAATGTTTCAGGTGATCCAGTTCCAGCTATGGGTGGTCTCTTCCTCTTAGTAACAAATTTATCGGTGCGTAAAACCTCTTTCCAATCAGCAGCCACAATTAAAGAATTCCTGAAATCAGAGAAGAAGCTGACTATGCCACTAGGAAAAGTATATTCTCCAAGGGGTTCTTGTGCCACACATTGAAGTGAAGATAGCAAATCATCTAGAGAAGAATATTCTGTCATGTTATAATCATCCTCAACAGTTGGGAGGGAAGCATCCGATCCATTCTCAGGAAAACCATCAACGTCCCCATCTGTCTTCAGAGACCGGTCACTAGAACACTTCAATATAGAAGGTGACGAGGTGAGTTGACTAGCAGCCCTACGAATACAGTCACCAATTCTAAACGATGACTTTGTGGTATTAGAAACTTTTGAAACGGAAACTGTTTTCCTACCATCTTGCAGTTCTGAGTCATTGGCATAAGGATCGATGGCACTCCTTTTCTTGGAATGTTCCGGCGAAACCAGATTGTCTGGAGTCCAACCATCGCCGTCTGGAGAATCAGGAGTCCCATTCATTAGGTCTGACATCCTTTTTTCCTTCTTTGTTTGATTCATATTATCCTTGAATTTATGTTTCCTCTTTTGACGGGTGCTGCTTTGAACTACAGGAGTTGCATGCTCAATAACTTCACACAAATCTTGTTCATCGTCAACAAATGAATTCTCCATGTCAACACCTCCACAATAATGTATTTCTGGCAAGCAAGAGAAACCCTTAAAACGATTAAATGCAAGCAGCTGAGCCTTAGCAACCACAAGCTCCAAGCGATCAAAGCCAGCTGTAGGAAGCTCAGATAGTGTTTTCACATATTCTATAAGTTCCGTAGGTGAAAATGAGTTAGCATTTAAAGAATTATCCACCCCATGTGTTAAACTTATTTCTTGTCGAATCCCAGAGTTCTCTATGGTCTGGCTTTTAATCGTTTCATAGGTGTCTTTAGGTATACAAGAACATGCTAGCCCATATTCTACTCGTCTTGAGACTTCATCCAAAGCACATTCTATAGCATTCTGGAATGATTCTGAACTGCTTCTCTGCTTTTCAATTGTGGAGAAATGTGCCCTAAAATGCTTTAGCTGAGATGCTTCATTCCATGCAAATGTTCTGTCACCAAAGTATGCAACGAAATAGCAATCTTTTTTGTAGTGCTTCATTGCCCTCTGAGATGCATCCGAGGGATCAAATATCTGCCCAGGCCACCACGGATGGCTTCTCACTTTGCCCCAAACCATATCAGAGAGAGAAAACTCGCCTTCTTTTTTTTCTATTGGCAGAGAATACCGAGCCTGATGAACTATTTCTGAAATACCAGGCTTCAAGAGTGCACGTTTTGCAGCTTTTCCATTTGTTGGTTTTCTCTGTCCAGCTTCATTTGATTCTTCTTCAATTTCCTGCCCTCCATTTGAACCAACCTGTTCTAGAACGCATTCTTGCTCTTCAACGTTTTGCCTCATATTTGACTCATTGTTGAATTTTTGCTCTCCATCACCCAATGGCACATGGCTCCCTTGGTCAGTAATTTGAGTGTCCTTTTCTCCAATAGCTACCGACGTACCTACATCAACAGGACTACAAGCATCATTAACTGAAAAACAAAACTAAACATTCTTATTTACTACTACAATTCAATTACTAGTTGAACTAGAAAACAAGCAGCAATGAGATCAATAGATATATTTACCTTTAATCTCTGCAGTGTGGTTCATTGTTTTACCTCGTCCTGTTCCTTGTTGATCAACATCTATTTGCATCCCCTCATGTACATCAGATAATTCAGCATCTGAAGCATTCAAAGCAGAAACACCACTCACATCCTTGTCTATTTCAATTCCAGTTCCGAAGACAACTTCATGTACATCATCAGAGTCAACGTCAACTTTATAATTCCCAATCGGCTGCTCTCCATTTGAATTAAACTTTTCCTCAATTTCAACTTCGGCACTAACACAGGCTCCTTTATCCAAAATTTTATCACTCTGTAAGGTCACAACATCATTACTATCTTCTGGTATTCCGTGACCAATAAAATTCCCATCTTTCTGATTTTCTTTCTCTCCCCCTACAAAACTACCTGTTTCGACAACTGTGGAATCGTCATTGCCAACTACTGCTGCTTCATCACTCACTACTTCCCTTTCCGAAACCACACTACCCAACTCAACTGCCGCATTCTCAACATCCCTAGAGTCCTCAAACCAAGCCTCACTCCCACCACCTACTTCATCAGTCTTAACATCCTTACTCAAATCACCGCAACCCACTTCATCATGAAGCTCATTACAATCCCCATCCTCCCCAGCATATTCCACAGACCCATCTAGGGTTTCTAAATTTCCACAAGTAGACAAACCCTTTTCTGGTTCCTCCATGGATAACCCACTAACTTCCTATCTAACAAAAATCAAAATTTCAATTAAACATTCAATAAACACAAAAAAAACCATCTTTTCACTCAAAAATTCGGTAAAAGTGTAAAACAAAAAACACCCAGATGAAAATTTTATCCATAGCATACAAAGACTTGAAAAAAAACAAAGATTATGAAGAAAAACCATACAACAAAACAGAATAAAGATTGAATGATTGAAAAACATGAAATGGAAAAAACAGAAAGAGAGTGAGAAACGGTGCATACCAAGTGTTCGATTAGATCTCGCGTTGAAGTGAAAAACAGGGTTTTTTTTTTTGTGAGAGGGTTTTCTTTAGTGAGAGAGGGTTTTTTAGAGAGAGAAACTAATATCGTGATTATCAAATTCAGACACGATGCGTACTTGTCCTTTTTGGTCTTTTCATCGAGTCATTTTTGTTTAAAATTACGTGACACTGTTGTTGATCTGTGTCACCAGTACCACCAATAGTAACCGTACTAAAATACTAAATCTTTCGCTTGCACGTTCCCGTACTAAAATACTAGATCTTTCGCCCGTGTGTTTTGCGGGTTAAATAATTTATTGTTTTGATCAATAAAATTTATCATAAAAATAATAACATTAAAATGAGTGTAAACAAAATATAATAAAATTAAAAATGATTATAAGATTAGAAATTTTATAACATCAAAAAAATGGTATAAGAAATTAAAATTTTGAAGTAAATTAAGAAAAGAAAAAAATGTAAGATGCAAAGTGAAGTAGAAACATTATAGAAGTAGGAAAATTATAATTAAGTGGACTTTTTCTTACCTACATAGCACATACATCGATTACTATGAAATTAACACGTTGACATTGTTCATAATTTGAATAAACTATATATCTTTTAATAATCATATGTGTCGGTGAAAGTTAATGACTCGTGTTTGGTATCATTTAATATTTAATTTAATTAAAGTGTGTTCATAGTACTTCATAGTTTCATAGAGCACACAAACAAATTATATAGATTTTTAATATTTTTTTCAACTAAGTAATTAACAATCTATATGTATAGAACATGCATGTGTGTCAGTTGTTAATGATTAGAATTATATACCAAAATTAATCATGATTTTCTGCTACATCAGCAATAGTGTTTTTAATAGTATAAATTATGAGTTCAATATAGCTTTTTTTTACAATATGTGTAAAAATCTTTTGCATGTGGCAATTTTTTCACAATATAGCTTATAAAATATTTATAGGATGTAGCAATTTATTTTACAAATGATGTCTTTTCTTGAAGAGGAAATCATACTATAACATATAAGTATATATAAAATATGTATGATCATTTGATCTTCCTTACCATTTATATTACCTCCAATGTTCCTTCTCATCCCTCTTGAACGAAAAGCCAATGAAGTCAATAAACATTGACATATCAAATATGAATTGCTTCAACTATTTCCTATTCAAACAACACCAACAACAGACATGTGAATAAAATTGTTTTCTCCTAACCAAAATAAATTCCGCAAAAATAATTATAACTCAAAAAATAAATAATCAACAACATGAATGGAATTGTATAAACAAAAAAAACAAACATGCATGAATCGTAGAAAAAGAAATTAGAAGAAAATTAGAGAGAAGAAATACATCAAGAAAGTGGAGGGAAACACAAAGCAGTGTCAAAATGGAACAATCTAAACTGCAAATGGTTTGTGAAAAGATAAAACTCAACGTACAAAAGTCAATTTCTATAAAACATAAACTACAATGAAGCAAACCTATTTAAATTTGTTATGTTTTGAATCAACTAAAGTAGCAAATTTATTAACTTCATCTTTAAAATTATAAAGATCACATAATATCACTCTATAATAAAATAAAAATTTATTAACAACGCATCAATATGATAACAATTTTTAATATATAAATAATTTCAATGTATGAATATATACTCACCAAAATAAAAACTTTATAATATTATTTTAATCTTAAATCAATTTTTTTGTGATATTACACATTTACCTTTTAAATTAAATAGTGAATTGCTAGAATAATTTGATTTGGATTTCTTGCAAGACTATGTTTAAAGAGGAGATATGATCAGACAAAAAAGCAAAGCAGGCTGAGTTTTTCTAAATATATATGTACACCATTTTTTAGATGATATTTTATTAATTGACACATGCTATACAATTTTTAATTTTGAAATGAGACTCCATTTGCATCGAGAAATCACCAAGAGGAATGGATAAGCTAATTTGAAAAAGCATTGATTATATTCATTGGTTTTACTCCTTCTATAAATTGAGGAAGACTAATATAAATTTGAATTTTTTTCTTGAAAAGACTAATATGATTTATCTCTTATTGACTAATTGACTAATTTAATGATGAAATTTTGGAGGGAAGAATTAAGCTAATTTGTTGCTTGAGTTTTAAGCACCGTAACAAAGAATAAAAGATAACTAGCTTTGGAAAAAAAATTATCAAATATAAATGACTTTTTTTTCCGATAAATATAAATGACTTTATAATACCAATGAAATATTAATTTATTTTTCTTATGGCTTAAATTGGTAAAAGGTCTCTACATTTTAGAGTCATTTGAGTTTTAATATTTGTATTTTAAAAAACTTTCAAATTGACATACTTTTATTTTACTTTCAAAAAGGTCCTTGAATTTATCAGTATCAAGTCATAAAAAATATAACATGTCATCAAAAATATGACCTAATGCGCAGAGCAGGCCCATTTCGGCTTAGTGTCAGGCTTACCCAATCTCTTGTGGCCTGGAGCCACGTCATCGTCACACGCTTCAGAGATGGAGATTCTGTAACTGCCGACCGCAGAATGATGAGTATTTACTGTTCATTATGGCTCTTCAGCTAAATTCTGACATTTATTATTGGGAGAGACGGATTCTCCTCCCCTCATTAATAGTCTTGGCCCAACGCTGTAGATTATATATACTGTACTGTCATTTCTCACAATGACACATATATCATTCATTCTAACTTGTATTTGCTTATCACACATTTTGTTGACTTAAACGTAAGAGTCCCTGTAGATACAATTCCCTCCACTTTAATGTTCGTGTTCGGTGGTGCTTTCAACTGGTCAACACTCTTAGTCGGACAATATCATAAACAATAAACACACCATACATATGATATATCTTGTTGTTAGTAATCTCAATCAACAAAAGAACAAGTGAAAGAATAAAAATAATATACTATGACTATACGCCATAATTTTAAGATGATGATGAACTATAATCACACACAATCATAATGAACATCTTGCAAAGCTAAAATAAACTAAACTATAAACAACGAGAAATAAAAGAGAAAATATTTTTTAAAAATTTCTGAAATTTACAATAAAGAGAAATATAGCATTTTATAACTTTTTTTTGAAAAACTAAAAATATCCTCGGCTCACAATTGTATAGATAAATCCTCTCAAAACAACTAAAACTTATTTAAGGAGTACGTTGACATTTCATAACAAATATTTTTCCATAATCTACCATCAATCAAACATGTGACTAGATAGTTAAGGGGCCAATTATCTACTATTTATTTTATAACAAATTTCTACAAACTTTATTATTAAGTTTTCTACCTTAATATAACATGAATCTTAGTTATGTATGTGACAAACACTCAGTGATTTTCTTGGTAAGCAAACACTTGTGATTTGTGAATGCACCAATATTTTGCTGATAAACTTTTAAAGTTAAAAACCCTCTACATGCTTTTGATATTTATTTTAAGCGATGTGAAATCCAATTGAGAGAAAAGGACAAGAAAATTAATTAGAGAGTGTGATTGAGCAGTTGGAGCTCATTCTCTCTTAAGTAGAGTTGTTAAAATGAGCCGGGCTGTATCGGTCAGGCCACTAAGCCCAAAAAAACATCGGACTTGGGCTTGAGAATTTATACTTAAATTATCATCCGGACTTTTTAGCCCGCCCGAATATACCCGTTAAAAATATGAACTTATCCGCATGACTCATGGGTGACCCGTTAGCCCGCATATGTGTATTTTGTTTTGTTTTTTTAGACACAACTCAAGTCAAAATATTGCAAAATAGTCACAAAATTATAATTATGTTTGATTATGCTCATTTATGTTTTTTTTATATTATTTTAATTGTAAATTATAATTGTATTGTTTGATTATGCATGAACCTAGTTTGTTTTGAAAAAATTATTTGAATTGATTTTATGTTATTTGGTTGATTGACAACTTATTTTGAATAATGTAAATATATTTGTATTATATTTGGAATGTTTAATTTTTTTCTTTCATAAAATTGTTTTTTGATAGTGAAAAAAAAAGAAAAAAATAGTCAAATCCGGGCCGGGCTTACCCGAAAGCCCGTAAAGGGCCGGACTCGGGCACTAATTTTCTAGCTTATTGTTTATTCCGGGCTTTTTAGCCCAATCCGATGAAACCCGTCGCCATCCGGGCCGGACCGCCCATTTTGGCAGCTCTACTCTTAAGTAAGAGTCGATGGTTCGATCTTTATCTTGGATATAAAACAACTTTAAATTTTTGAACCAATTATTTAAGTGTTTCCAATCTGACAATAGATTAATCATTGCGTTCCACAGTAGATATCACAGTCTCAACAAAAAAAACAAAAAAGACAATATTATAATTTAATTTCAATAGGCTTAAACGTCATTTTAGTCCTTGTATATACGTGAAATTTTGGTTTTACTCCCTGTATGTAATTTTATTTCAAAATAGTCCCCGTATCGACCAAACTTTTTGCTTCTGGTCCCTAAAGCAAAAATCTGCAGGAAAATTTGTAGGAAAATCTGCAGGAAACTTGAGAATTTTCCTGCAGATTTTAACTTTAGGGATCAAAAACAAATTTTTTTGGTCGATACAAGACTATTTTGGAATAAAATAAAAACAAAATTTAATATACATACAAAGATCAAAAAGATGTTTAAACCATTTCAATATAAGAGGGCATTGAGAGAGAGTTTTATTGTGAGAGATGACGGGGTTTGATTATAACCCTTGGATTAATCTTTACGGTGACATTTCATTTTGTAAGCTCTAGGTAATCTTTTCATGTTGCGTTCTCTTTTTTTTTTCCTTCCAAATTAGAGATTTCCAGATCTTGGGGCAAGGTTGTATCAACACTAATTTTAAATTCCATAATTTGAAACATCGCAAGTATGGAACATGTTCACAGTGCCGACATGGACGACGAGAATCCTATGAACCAGATTCACCCTTCTCTTGTTTCATGGCTCCCTTCACGGAACATGAAAATGAAGAAGAGGTCTGTTTTTCTATCGTTCAATTTCTTACCTTTATTGTTTTCATTCTGAATGTTGAGTTTTTCTTCACTGAAACTTTTATGGGTTGTTCAATACTTGTCTTTGTGATTCATTTTATAGTTTTAGCTGAAATATTTGATAAATTTGAACAACAACAACAATGATAATTATTATAATGATTAAACTATCCCAAAAAACTTTAGTTTTTAGGTGAAAAACACACAAATGTTTCCCTTTAGGTTAAACTTGATTGGTAGCATATTCAACAAACTGGTGATGTTAAATGGCGGCTATAGCGGAATAGTCTGGTAGATTTTTCAACAATCGACATAGGTCGCAATGGCATGTTTATGATGTTGTTGTAGATTTTTGGCCTTCCCAAATAGGCCGCAATGGCATGTTTATATTGGAGTTTTTTTTGCCTTCCCTAATAGGCCGCAATGGTATGTTTATGCCGGTGTTTTTTGGCCTTTCCTAATAGTCCGCCATTAACAACACTGCAACAAACTCGGTGATATTCTCACCCGCTACATACCGTTAATTGAAAATCTATGATACGGCTTGATACAAGAATAAGGTTTAATTTACCTATGCCTATTAGAATAGCCTCAGTTATTCCTGTCTTTTTCTATAAGAATCAAATTATTTAATAGAACCAAATGAGATCCATCTTCATCTATGATTTTTGGAGGTTCATTTTTCGAATGAAATTCAACAGGATCCAAATAGATCACATCTTCATCTATGGTTTTTATATTATATCTCTAGTATGTACTCTTACGCAAAAGTTCTTTTGCACAGGCTCCCACCTATCTTATTAAACTTTCGTTTAATAAAAAGACAAGGAAAACAACGATCGAACTCTAGGCTACTTGAAAATTTGCATTATATGTTGTAATTACAGGCTCTGTATGAATAACCTAGTAGAGCATTGCCACCCCACACCACCCAATGATCATTAGTGATCTTTGTACTTTTCTTGTTGTGTCTGATTTATATCTGTAACTAATCTTGATATAGAAAGTGATAAGAGAACAAACAATCTGAATTCCAATTCAATGGCGATATATACATTGAATTAGAGTCCATAATTTCACAAGATAAAGTATAATAACAAGGATATAAACATGAACAAGGAGAATTTAACATGCACAAGAAAAATGCCAAAATGATAAAAGAGAGATTTAACAAGACAATGTGTGCAAGAGAAAGAAAGATGAAAAGCAGCTCATGTTTAGAGAGTACAATAGTTTGAACGGGTTCTATAGAGAGTCGGGTCAACCATTTTTTGGAAAACTGTCTAACCTTCAGCTAGGCTGATAACTTTGTTTGTTCCATACAAATAAGATAAAATAATTCTAATTTTTGTTCATCTTCTTAATTTGGTACATTATCTTTCTCTTTTTATAATGTAAAATGTAAAACTAATCAAAATATAGAGTTAAGTAAAACAACATAATCTCTTATTTGACAATAGATTATATTATATTACAAGTGGTTTTATTATATCGCAAACAAAAAGCACAAAAAATCTAAATTTATGTCAGTTATACTTATACATTTTAGTAATTTACTAAGGTGGAGCCTTGGCGCAATGATCAAGTTGTTGTCAGTCACGGGTTCAAGTCTTGGAAACAACCTCTTGTGTAAAAAAATAGGATAAGGTTGCGTACAATACACCAAAATGGAGGGAGCCTTCCCGGACCCTGCGTATTCCGGGGTGCATTGTGCTGGGCCCCCCCCCCCCCCCCCCCCCCCCCTTTTTTTAATACATTTTAGTAACTTACTATATAAAAAGTGGGTTAAACTACAAAACATATGAGCGGAACGATAGTCAAACTTGATCTTGTCATAATTGTATCGAACGGACCAATGATAAAGGAGGCTTGACCTTTTTATCCTAAAAAATCCTCTCTCTCTCTCTCTCTCTCTCTCTATAAAAAACGCTTAGGGCAACGCTTAGGACATTTTTCTCTCTCTCAACTTTGGGTTGTTCATCTTCATCTCCTTCACCCCCGGTATCGATAAATCTCTCCTTTACTGTGGTATTCGTTTAGTGCATGTTAAGCTCTCTTTGCTCATGTTTGTATTTGTGTTGGTCTACTTTATTTTGTGAAATTGTGACTGTAATTAAATGTATATCTCGTTATTTCATTGATTTAATTCCTTGATAATTCAGATTCTGTGTTTTTCTCCCTTTTAATCCAAGATTAGTATCAGAGATTACCGAAAAACTCCCAGATCCCAAACGATCGTGGTTAGCTGCGGTGCTACTAGGTTATTCATACAGATACTGCTGTTACGACATCCGTAAAAGGAGGATCTTCATTCAAAGGCAGAGTACGATCTACAATGCAATTCGTAAAAGGTGGCACGTCTTCAGTCAAAGGTATGATCTTGAATTTTTGCAACGCCACTATGGATGTGATATGATTTTATACCGGCTTTCAATTTACCTGTTTGATATGGAAAAATTAGGGCTTTTGAATGGATTTGGCAATTTGGCATTTTTGGGTGAGAGCCAGTGTTGGTAAAAATAATATCTAGTGGGAATTAACGTTTCATAATTCCAAATAAAGATTGAAAATATATAAAACAAACTTGTGTGCAAATTGATTTCACCCATAGAAAATAATTCCTCTCAACTATGGGGTTTGAATATCGTTTGAAAATTATACTATGTTTGGAATATTGGTTTTGCGAGAACTTGTTTTGGGGAGAAAGAATCAAGATTTTCATGATGAAGATCTTCATTTCTCAAAATAAATGGATAAGTCCATTACTATGGTTTTGGAGTGTACAATGGATATAAAAACATACATTTTCAAAATTGGTGACTTTAATCAGTCCCTTATACACCTAAACCATAGTAATGGAGATGACCATTTCCTTGAAGAAATGTAGTGGATCTCAACTCAGGGCAAAAGATTGGTGGTTTTGAAGAAAGGAAATGATACTCTGTCCGAAAAGTGTTGAGGCCAACATGGGCGAAGAAGAAGCCAATTATGGTTATTTAATGCCGGTATAAGTGGAATTTTTATTGTTAGGAAAAAACATTAGGATTCTTTGATGTTAATTTTGTTGAAAAAATACTACATCATGAGGGATGTGAAAGGAAGATGAAATGGTGCAATCCTTTGGCAGACAACATGACCATTTTCGGTAATGAAGATTGTAGAAGGCTGTGTGTGAAGGGAAGGTGTGATCAATGGGTTAGCATAATAATTTAGATATTTTGCTGTTTGATTTCAAATGATTTTTCTATTCACAGATCTTTTGTCATTTTCAAATTAAAAAAATTGGTCTCTTGCCCTTCTTGAATCATGGAAGAAATCTTTCACCATTTTTGCATTATAAGGCATATATTTTTGAGGCAATTAGGGACATTATAAATATCTTTCTGTTAAATGATCTTTTATCGTTTATTTTTGTAATTTTGATTTGAAGGCTCATCTGGTTCATCTGCAAGTCACGCGGTGACGGCTGAAGTTGATTCTCGGTCTATCTATGTTGGTAATGTAAGATGCTAATTTCTTTATTCTGTCTCTGTCTCTATTCATTTCATTTATGCATTTTATTTTATACGTCTGTGTGTATTGGTAAAATATAATATGTTAAAAGTTAATCTTAGCTTGAGTACAATGAGTTTGAGGGTTAACGTAACTTTTTTTGGTACTCAGTAGTCAATATGCATGCTGATTGTTCTGTGCTAGCCTGCAATACTTTGGTCGAAAGATTGTAGCCAATTAGAATAGAGAAGGAAATTTTTTTATCTAAGAATGGCTTAGTTTTAGGTTATTGAGAAGCTTCAAATTTTACCATTTTGCTTCATACACTGCACTGTATACCTTTACCTACCCAAAAATTGAATTCTTGCTTTTCTACGAGTCTGATTCTCTTGTAAGTGTAGCCCAAAGGGGTCAGTGAGCCGTGTGCCACACTGCCATTTGCATATGCTAAAGGCATGCCTTTACTGAACCAGTGTTGCTAAATGGTTGTCCTGGCGCTGCCGTGTCAGATTTTTTGACAACCACCATACCCAATTTTTGAAGGGATGCCCGCCATGGATGCACCATAGCCCGTAATTGCATATTTATATGGCAGATGGTTGGCTTCCACCATCATCAACACAAACAGGGAGCTTGTTCTTAAGGGTCTGTTTGGTAGTTTAGGAGGGGAAGGCTTTGGAAAAATATAAGGAGGAAGTGGAAGGAATGAAGAGATTTGGGAGGGGAGGGCTTTGGGGTGTTTGGCTCCAGATTTAAGAATGGAATTGAATGTTAGATTCTAAGGAAATGTGCTTCCTGGCTGCTGCAGCAAGTTTAAGTAATCTATTTTAATTTGTGTAAGACTATAAAATATACATTTATTGTTCATAAGAATTTCAAATGGACTTTCATATATTGCCTGTATTAGAATTTGGGTTGGGAGACCTGATAATGTGTGGCCCACATTATTTTGTATAGACTCTGATACTATCTTAGAATTTGGGCCGACTCTAACTCAACCCTTCAAAAACAGCTTGTTAGTTGAAGACTGTTCATTGTTCACCAGTTATAAACGTACCCTCAAGCCATACCTTGTCCAATGTGGGACTCTTAGCATACTTGCAAAATCATTAAAATGGAAAGCGTCCTAACCACAAATTAATATAAAGAGATGAATGTCCTACCTGCTTGGTTAAGTGTCTAACTGTATAATGCTTGTCGTGCATTTTAGTGGTCATTTTCATTTTAAGCTTTGCATGATCCTCTTGCTGGTTGCACAGTACCACTTACATGTGCATGTATTTGATACCTTGCTGATAGTGATGTCTTACTATCACATTTATAATGGTTGTTGAATTTCTTTTTCTTGTAAGTTTTAATTTCACTATAATATTTTTAATCTTCAACTGAATGTTTTGATTTGTTAACTTATAACATGGGTTCAAAATTGTTATTTAGGTTGACTATGCGTGTACAGCTGAAATTGTGAGACGACATTTTCTGTCGTGCGGGGTGGTGAATAGAGTCACCATCCTGTTGAATGAATATAATCTGCCGAAAGGCTGTGCATATGTTGAGTTCCTCAACATCAATGCCGTTTCTAAGGCCTTGCTGCTCAATGAATCTGAGCTGCATGGCCGTAAGTTGAAGGTATGTATTAGACAATTTGTGTAAAACTGTAAATACATTTAGTCTCTTTTTTTTTTAGTTTTCACCTTTGTGTTTTATACTTACATTATAGTATGCACTACAGGTCTGTGCCAAACGCACAAACATTCCATGGATGAGCCAATACCGTGGACGTAACACTTATGTTTTAAGAGCCAGGAGGCCATCTCCATCATATACTAGACCTGGTTATGGGTAAGCAAATACGAGAAACTTAAGGATCTTGTATTTTGATGAGTTACAATGATACTTTTGTTAGAATAGTGAAGACAATAAAATAGTTATTTTCACTCTTTCATACACAATGAAAACAATGAAGTGACATTTTTCTAATTACTATAAGTGAAAACAAAATGAAAACATAATATTATTTTCAATATTCAAAAGCTTATGTCAAAAAAGTATTGAACATATTTCTTCAAGTTTCACGCCACAATCCTACTCCTGAACTGTAATCATTTTGTTTTGCAGAAGCGTTCCAAGGTTCAGGCATTCCATGCGATACAGACCATACTAGGGGTCAGTTTAATGAGAAAATGAGAACATGGCATTCTTTACTTGCCATTTGATTTCCATATGGAAATAACATTTAATTTTATTTACATGCTCTTGGATATTGCTATTTCCTTTTTCAACTCAAGATTTTATGGTATGTAAAATTGAGATTTACTATTTGGTTACTGTACTTATATGTTCCTAGATGTTATGACTGTTAATGTTTGTTTATATCAGTTGATGATGTAGGGATAAACATGTGTGCTAAGTTCTCAATAGGTTGGTTCTTTATTTGAACATCAAAATTTATTTCAATGCTGTTTTTATCAGAAAAGTGCAAGATATGCATTGAAATTACTGTTTCAAATTAATTTTTTAAGCTAGTTGAAGTAGGTTGATTGTTGTGCTAACATGGAGTTTGGATTTGGATTAACACAGTTACTGAGAATCTTCTCTAGTAATAACATTAGTGGCCCTTAATTGTATGTTCTACTTTCACTTGTTGAGAAAGTGATTTATTTTTGCTTTTGCAAATTCTTCCTATCAGTACTTGATTTAGAACTTAGACAAGTTCCTCTTGCATTCTTTCTTTCCAACTTCTACTTCCAGTCTATGAAGCACAAACACTCTTTAGTTCAGGTGTGTCGCAGTGTCGGATACGTGTTGTGTCTGACACTTGTAATTACATTGAATCATGTCGACGTGTCAATGTTTGTGTCGTGTCTGATATCAGTATCTGTGCTTTATCATCATAGTCTTGAGAAAACAACATTTCTTATGCCAAACTCTTAGATTAGTTATATCTGTTTGTGTTTTAAAATACATTGATCATCCTTCAGCGCAAGCATTTTACCCTTTTTCTTTTGTTGATTTCTTTGAGGTTCTTCTTCATGAACCTTCAGATTTTCATGATAAGTCTTTAAGGTATCCCACATTTCCTTTGCAGAAATGCATTCATATACTCTTTCACTCTCCTATATTCAGAGCACAAAGTAATATCAATGAGCTTTATAGTTCAAATACACCTTAGACTTATCATCATTTGTCCATGTATTTTCTTTTTTAGAGTTTCCAGCATATGTACATGATTTCCTTCTGTGATAATTTCCTAGTCTTGAGATTTTAGGAAGAACTTCATCCTATATTTCTAGAGATAGTTTGATCATTTAAAAATTGGCGGCCTTCTTCAGGATTCACCTAGAACCTTGATATCAATTGTAATTTGTTTGTACTGTTTTATTCAATGTGGGCATCCATATAGTCATCAAAAACTGTGAGATTTTTCACTATGATGCTTGAGAAACCTTCTCAACTTCCGCCTTTTTATACTTTTTATTTTTGTTTCTTAAATTTCGATATAATATACTTATGTGTACCGCTGCATACAACCATATTTAATATGTCTAACTTGAACAACACTAGGTCTCTACACCAATTTAACTTAATATCATTATAATTCCTAATTTTTTTTGGGATGAACCCCTAAAAAATTATAATATATAAATTACATACAAAATATATTTTATAAAAAAATGTCTTTTTTTTAGTTGATTTTTTTTTTAATTCATACTAATAAGCATAAGTTGTTCATAAAAAACTAAATTGCAAAATATATGTGGTATACATTTGTAATTTATAAAAATACCAAGGGTATTTCAATAATTTTCATATTTTGGGGATGGATGTGGCCCACCCTAGTTCCGCCACCGATTAGGTTGATTAGGGCCTCTTTGTTTCAACTTTAAAAAATTGATTTTTTTTGTGTTATATAATTTTGTGTAAAAGAATTTTACAAAGAAACTTTTTATAAAAACTTCAAATAAAAATTTGTTTTGAATAATTATTCTTAAAATGTTATTTTAGATATTTTATCATTTTATTGAAACTTTTTTTGGATATCAAAATTTTAAAAAATCACTTAATTTTGAAGCTATTTCAAATAGATTTTCATAAAAATCATTTTTGAAATACAACTTTTTGAAAAAATTGAGATTTTGACTATGTTTTGATCTTCAATAATGTGCATTTATGTTATATGATGTCAACATTAATGTTTTAATTTAAAAAAAAACGAATATAAAAAAACTTGTAATATTTTAGAAAACGATTAATAAAATCTATTTTAAAAAATACAAAGAAAAATCTATTTTTTTTAAAGCTCAAACAAACGCACCCTAAATCCGTACAATTTAAATAACCATCTAATTTTTTTACTCAAAAAAAGAAATAACCATCTAATTTGTCAAAAAAAAAAAAACCATCTGATAAATTATTTTTCAATCTTACTTTCAACTTATTATTTTTTTGATTTTTAACCCTTTTAAAAAAAGAGATCATAGTAGTTCATAATTCGGTCATGAGAAAAGTAAAATTTGACTAAGAATTGTTCCACCTAAATTCTTCCAGAATTTGTCTCTTGATAAAACTCATCAATCATTTTAGTTTAATATGTTATTCTTTTTTTTTTTTTTTTAAAATTTTAGTCAGATTTTGTTTGCAAGTAAAGAATAAAGAAAATAATACTCCCTTCGTCGTTTTTTAACAGTCACAATTGACCAATTCACGTATGTCAATGCATACATTTGATCACTAGTATCTTTAATTATATATTGTAAAAGTTTTTAAAAAAAATTAAATTTAAAAAATATTCATCGAGTCACATAAAACTCAAACGACAGTTAAAAAGAACAAATATATAGAGTACCATTTACGGGAGTGGATATCACCATAAAATAATAAAGAAAATGATATATTATTTTTTAAATATATTTTCAATTTATTCTCTTTTTTTTTTTTGACGATCAATTTATTCTCTTCTTGAAAATAATTAAATAATAAATTTAAGTTATTGCTAAGCTAATCAATCACTTTAGTCTAGTATCTTGATTTATTTTCAATTTTCTTTCCTAACTAGAAAATTTAGTCAAAGTCTTTTTTTGACCAAGTTTGGTCAAAGATTTGGTCAATGATTTTGTTTGTAAAGAAAATAATACCATTTAGGGGTCGATATTCCCATAAAATAATAAAGAAACTGATAAATTATTTTTTTAATATACTTTCAATTTTTCTTCTTATTTAAAATAATTAAATAAAAATTTAATTCATTATTAAAAAATAATTAATTTCCAAAGAGATTCGGTCAAAGATTTTATTTGTAAATAAATTGTCCCTCTTGTCAAAGTCTTGGTCAAAGATGTTTTTTTTCAAATAAATACTTCCTCATGTCACTATTAAAAGTAGAGGAGAGATAAATTTAACATTTTTTGTTACATCAAATTGCTGATGTATTTCAGCTATATTATTAACTAAATTCATAAATTTTTTAATGAATCTAAAAATTTAAATTTATTTATATAATAATAACAACAAGAGAGAGTAGTTTTGATTTGTATTTAAGATCATGAGAACCTCTACTTGAAACACACAAAGAGAGGGATTGGTTTAGAGAGAGTTGGGAGATTATTTTTTTTGACAACTACTAATCAAAGAGTTGTGAGATGATGGCTACTATAGCTAGGTGGTGGGTAATACTTACATCTTCAATCCACAAGTAGTTATTCAATCATAGATTTTTATTTTATTTTATGTTTCTACATCAATTTATAGATAACATATCAACTATGTAGTTGCAAACATTTCATCATTGAGGAGCAAATGGTGATAATTTGGGAAAGTAAGGTGGAAGAGGAAGAAGAAGAGAAAATGGTATGTGTTTCTTTTGTTCAATTTTATATTATTTGTTTATATTTCAACTAGTAGTTATTTAATCATAGATTTAGTTTAATGTGTTTTATTTTATTGCTACATTAATATTACAGTTATCAATAACCATCCAAATGCAAACATATTGTATGAAGAGAAAATGGAGATGGGAAGGTGGATAAGGAAGAGGTGTGAGTTTCTTGAATTTAATTATAAGTTTTTGTCTTTATTGTTTTTGTTCTCAATGTTGAATTTTTTTTGAGTGACTAGTTGCTTTCACTTTGTCATTTAGGAGCAAGATCTATTCAACATTAGGACAAATTTGATTTGACAAATACATTATCTAGTTTTCATTTATAGATAACCAATTTATTTTTTATTGAAACATGTTTGTTTTTGGCTTTTTTGAAATTGTGATTGAGTTGTAAAATTGTACTTATCTTTGTGATTCTTTGATATTTGTGATTCTTTTGAAATTTGTGATTCTTTTTATATATGATTGTGATTTTATTTTATACCTCATTTCAATTTACTTGTTTGACATGAGATATTTAGGGTTTTTAATGACATTGACATTTTTGGTTGAAAATGAATGTGAAAACAAAATCTAGTGAGAATTAAGATCTCTTAATTGAAAAGAAAGATTGAAAATTATAAAATAATGTTGTGTTAAAATTGAGTTCAACCGTAAAAAATAAATCCTCTTAATTATATTGAGTTTAAATGATTGCATTTCACCATACATTAAGTTTTAGACTATTATTCCATTCTATTGTGGTTTGTGGAGAATTATATGTTGAACAATGTTTTAAAAATCAAACCGACGAAATTTGTGTCATTGTTCAACTACTTTAAACCATTCTAACGACAAAACTGCAATAATCATAGCCAATTTCGTTTAAAGGTTCAACATGTAGAAATATTTTGTTCATTTCTTACAACATTGTTGTTAAGTAGTACTGTTTTGCATGCGTGTAGAAGCAAAGTTGAATTTTGTTTTGTCTTGATTGTCTTCAAATGTGTAGTTGCTTTCCTTTTGTATTTGATATGCTATGCTATATCCTCTTATACATAAATTAAAATGTTATTTAAAGACCAGATCATGTAATTTTGGTGCAACTTGGAAGTATCATCAGCCTAGACAACCTGTTGACACTGCTATCCCCATGTCACTAGCTTTATTATTATATGTATTTGTTGAGAGTGATTTGAACCACTTTATATTTGTTGTAATGAAATTTTATGGTTGTTGTACTTGCTTTTTTAAATCATGAATATTACTGTTTGTTCTAGAATTTTTTTTAATAAATAATCGTAACCGGTGAGAGAATGTTCATACTACTTGAAAACATGACAATGCAAGTTTTGTACAACTTGTAAATTTTATCGTCCACAACCAGCAGGTATCCAAATGATATCACCATGCTTGTATTGTCCTATGCTTGTATGTTCACCAATTTATCAAAATGTACATATTTCATTTAATCCTTCAAACAACAATATATATTGTTATTTATAAAGGGTCGGATGGGGGATTTATAGTTTGATAAATTGGTTAAGATACTTGTATTGACAGAGGTGACACTTGGGAAACTAGTGAAAATGATATCACTTGGACACCTGCAGGCTGTGGATGATGAAATTTACAAGTTGCACAGAACTTGCAGTGTCTTTTTTTTTACGTAATATGAGCATTCTTTCTCACCCTGTTAGGAATATTTAATAAAAAATTCTAGTTCAAAACGAGTAGTATTCATGATTTAGAAATGTAAGTACAACAACCACAAAATTTATATAACAAATATAAAGTGATGCATATATACCACTCGCAACAATTATATATTACTACCTCTGTTTATTATAATAAGAGTCAAGTCATTTTTTAAATTCATTGAATAATTAATGCATCTGGTCTATATATTGGTCAGATATATTAATTATTCAATGAATCTAAAAAATGATTTTTCTCTTATAATAAGGAACAAAGGTAGTATAATTTAGTGACACTAGGATAGTAAAGTGAGTTGGTTGTCTAGGATGATGATACTTGCAAGATGCACCAAAGTTGCAGGATCCAATATTTATATATAATGCTTAAGTTTAAGTTTAAGAAGATATAACCAATTTATACAAAAAGTAAAACAACTGATTTTTTTGAAGATAATCAAGACAAAATAAAAGTGAACTTCACTCCTACATTTGTGCATGCATAAAAAATAAAAGCTCAAAATCAATGTTCGAAAAACTAAACTAAATATTTCAACATTTTGAACCGTTAATCGGCACAGGCTAGGGTTCAGTTATTAAAGAAGTATGATCACAATTTTATCCTTGTTGAACGGTTTAAAAGAAGCTGAACAATATTTTGTTCTTGACTGACACACGGTTTCTTTTTCTGATGATTTCCCATATGTCTGGGTCTTGAGAGTTTAGGAAGAACTCCATCCTACCTTTCTATAGAGATAGTAGTTTGATCCTTTAAAAAGTGGTGGCCTTCTTGAGGATTCACCTACAAGATTATAACCAGAGCCGACCCCCGATATTTAGGAGGTTTTGTTCAAATATTAAAAATAAACCCTTTATGATTGTGATTTTAAAAGGTGCATCTTAATTCAAAGGTATTGTCTAGAAATGTTTATTATGTCCCTGTGATTTTGATTTACTAGTGTTCTTATTAGTGTTAAGATCTAGGAGGCACCTCCATAACAAGATATAAGATACTATAGAGGTGGCCATTTATATCTTAAACATGAGTGTATCTCTGAAGATATTGGTTATGATCGTACACTTGTTTTAAAACATAAGTGTTTCTTCCATGGTATTGGTTCAGTCCATGAATGTTTGTCCGTTTGGCCCACACCTGCATACTACTCAATGAGTCTAAGCTTCATGGCCGCAAGTTAAAGGTATGTATCAGACAATTTGTGTAAAATTGTAAATACATTTAGTCTTTTTATTTTTTTTTAATTTAAACCTATATGTTTTATACTTTAATTCTTGTATGCACTACAAGTCTATGTCAAATGCACAAACATTCCTAGACTTAACCAATATCGTGGAAGAAATACTTATGTTTTAAAATAGTGTACAATCATTCTTCAAATGAACCAATATATCTTAAGAGATACACCCATGTTTAAGATCTAGGTGTCCACCTCCATAGTCTCATATACCTTGTGGATAGCACTATTTTATATTACCAACTTTTTAGAACTATTTTTGTTAAATAAATTAATTTTTTTTGCATACCTTCGAGAACAATTTACTTGTTTTCGTTCGTATTATATTTTTAGGTACTCTTGCCAAAATAAATAAAGAAATAAGAGATTTTTGAAGTTAATTGCAAAACAAGTTATCAAAGAATGAAGTTCCAAGCTTTATTATCATGATTTTTGTGCAAAACCAAAGCTCAATTTACCAAAAGAAGCCAACAAAAACAAGCCCAATGCCCATAGGCCCAAGTACATTAAAAGTCAAGTTTTGGTGAAGTATTTGGTTGGCACAGTCGTGCAGGACAGTGACACAAGAATTCGAAGAATTGACACTATGAAGATGTCACGATTGTGTGAGAATATGGCACGACTGTGTGAGTTGTGCATAAACGATCATGGCCATCTGAAGGTGGCGCGACCGTTTGGCCAAGTGGCACGGTCATGCCATGTTGTACTGAAGCTTAAATGTGCAGTTTGGCCTTCGAATGGCTCATGAATGGTACTTTTATGGTGACATGAATGTTAAGCTACGAAAATTAGTTGCCTAGCACTATACTGTCCAAACTTCTTTGTAATTTCACACACCACGCCACTTTACAAATCCTGTAAAACTTCTCTTGTATCATTATCATTTTGTTATTTTTCAATAAGATTTTGTTGTGTTTGATTTCTTCTTTATTTTTTTCATAGTTTTATTGTTATAATGTCAAGGTGCAGAGCCGCACCGAGTATTTAAAGACATGTTCAAAATTCAAATATAAAAAATAGGCCTTTAATAAAAAAATGTAAAAGAAATTAATTTTTATAACTAACACAAAAAGATACATATTTTAATCAGTAATAACATAATACCTTCTGACTTACGTAAAATAAGTCATTTTACTGAGACAACTGTGAAGAAATTAAATAATAAATAAAATTCTATATGCGAAAATTCTATAAATAAAATTCTATATGCGTAAAATAAGTCATTTTTATTTTAGTCAAGTCACCCAGTGGCTAAAAATTTCATATGTAAAATGCAATATTTCCTGCCAACTGAGTTAAACATATTTTTTAGTAACATTAATTAATACTCTCTCCGTCTTAAAATATAATACAAAATTGATCGACCAAAGTTAATGCTAAAATGAACATATGGTTGTATTTAATTACAAAATGTTGTTCGTTTACATTTTTTTAAGAGATGTTACTTCTTCTTTTTACAATAGACCACAAAGTAACTTATCATATAAAAAAAGTGTCTAATAAATTCATTTTGTTAGCAAAAAAAATAATATATTTTTAAGTAATAACAAAATCATTATTTTTTAAACATATAAAAAAAATTTAATAGACGTGTATAATTATTTAGAGGCTCTTAATTTTTGAACTTTGCGCGGTGGCTCATCCAACACATCCGACCTACAAGTCGGTTCTGTCAAGGTGTGAGTAATCTACTTATACCTTATACCTTGAGATTATGGAAATCATGTTATAGTGTTGGTTTTGGTTCTACTCTTGTGTATGTACTATGTTGATGATGGTGATTAGTAGCAAGAATCATCTTATGTTGTGGTTAGACTTGTTGTATATATATCTTGGGGGAACTTAGGTGAAAGACTCAAAAAGTAAAGTCGGTACCTTGATTTTTACCACAACATATGCCCGTCATCTTCAAAAGTGTTTGAGAAGTGGATGTCCAACACAACATATAACCATCATTTTTACTTGCTTTTAAAAATAACGTTTTCACACAATAGAAACACTAGATATGATAATCCATAATTTTAGGGATCTTTTAATTATTGTTATAACACTAATCTCTATTTGCGTGCTTTTATTTTTGGTTTTTGGTGGTGTCGGAATCTCACAAAAGAATAACAAGCGCTAATCCTATAAGAATATAAGTTTCTTGAACTTACCAGGAAAAGAATATCTAAAATTCACTAAATAAAACTTTTGAAATAAAATTGGAATCCACTAAAAAAGAGAAAAATATATGTTCCAAGAAAAAATAAATTATAAATGAAGAGAAAATAATAGAGAAAAAGAACCGTACAAATTAGAATTAGTCTATTTAAAACATCTATAATGTTTATTTGGATATGTTTCTTTTTAATATTATTTACAATGACAATTATTTTTTATGTTATTTATAATTTAAATATAGGATTTTTTATGTAAAAAAATTCACTTGCTTACCAAGAATCCATTTTTAAAAGGGTTTAGAAGGTATTTAATTACAGCAACCACAAATCATATAACAAAATATAAAGTGATGCATACTGTTCATAGTTGTTTCGTGATCAAAATAAAGTTTAATTAAAAGTACTACAAGGTGGTGGTTAAACTTTTGTCGTCTCACATGGACCTCAGATTTGATAATTAGTAAAATAATTAAGAACAACGAATACCACAATTAAATGAGGGGTTTTGGTTTTCAGTTTCAGAAAATAAATCAAGAATGATTGTGATATAAAAACATAATTGATAAAGATAAACAAGCTTACCTATTGTATCGATTTCCATCTTATCATCGGTTCTTATAACTTCAATTTTCTAAGCGGATTCTATCCTATTCGATAATAATACATAATGACAATCGCAATAGGTGTTATAAGATATATGTTTCTAATATCCAAATTAAGCAAACGGATTAAGACTCTCATGAATTAAGCAAACGCAATAACGAATTAAGCAAACGCTACGCAAATATAATCAAGAAACATACAATAATCGAAATAACTAAATTATATCTTATGAATAACTAAAAAATTAAGCAAACGAAAGTATTCGGATTAAGCAAACGATTTCATAGGAAGAATTGAAAAGGAATCAAAATTAAACTGAAATTAATAAAAACCTCTAAGTGGAGTACGAATACATTAGATCGGCTCCAAGGGATTAGTTCTCCCTGGAAATTTGTAAACCATTCTTAAATAAGCAATAGAAACGGGTTTTAAGAGCCTCGGGCCGAAAAACACATGTTTGACCCGGGTTTCGAATATTTTAATAAAGTATGGAACATAAAACGCAGTCATATGACTCCTTTGCGCTCTGAACTAGCATTTTCGCCTCAACATGAAAGTTGGAGATATTTTTCTTAGCTTTATAATGCATATTCGCACGCCTCATTTGGATACTCCTAGCTCAAGTTATGGTCTGCGCAATGAGAAAGTGTCAATATGTAATAAAATCCGAAAATTAGTCAAATAAATTCATTAAAGCTCAATTGTGACCCAAGACCTAGAAACATAGTAAAAACTAAATATTATAGTAGAAAGACTATTAATATGCTAAATTATTATACTAGAAAATATGTGCCAAAATGCACGGATCACATACCAATCACAAGGTTATATATAATAATTTAGTGACACATGTCACTACTATAAATCTTTTGTTTTCCTGCGGAGTTGGACCAAAAATCTGCATGAAACACATTTCCTACATATTTTTTCAAGGTTTTTGGTTTCTAGCTAATACTTTCGTGGGTAATTGTTTCTTGCGGATTTGAAGATCTCAGGAAACTTTCCTACGGAACTACGGAATTTTCAGCGTAAAATGAGAACAAATCCGCAGTAATAGTTCCTGCGGAATTTCCGCAGATAATTTCGCAATAAAATCCTTAGAAAAATCCCCATGAAACTTTTCTCGGCATGGAAATTCGCAGGACAAAAAATGAGCTTTCCAGATAAATCTGCAGAAACTTCACATGTTTTTTTTTCTTTTTCTGTAATATGTGTTTTTGGAAGAATAGTATTTTATTTTATCGAACACCAAAATGCAGATTAAAAATATATTTAATTGAATAACTCTACATTAAAATACTATTATTGTATGTTTAGAAATTATAAATCAACATTTTTAAACTATACCACAAATATACATAAATTTAATAGTTGGCCCGATTTTAGTAGTGTAAGTGTCATTTTTGTTGTTAGCCCAAATGAAGGCGTCTTCGATAGTGTCATTGAGCCTGAGGTTTGTGTTGTTAATGACTTCAGATGTTAACGGAGGGAGCTGAGTGTAGAGACTGTGAATATGAGGGTTTATGTAGAGACCACATCTTTTAGAGAGAGTCATAGATCATGTATATATAGGGGACAAGTGAATTGAGACAGCTAAAAGCGGTCCAAAGAGTGAACAAAAGGAGGAGGATCCCGAACGTGCACACCATGAAAACCCGTCTTTGAGGACTTTTTGGCTCGAATAATAGAAGACCAAGTTGCGGAGCCACTTGAAGGATTGTTGGAGAGGAGGAAATTTGTTCAAACAACATATTTGCTAGAGAGGAGGTCTACCCAAATCTTACTCGAGATTGAGCCATATCTCAAACAATTTTTTCCTATAGAGAAATGTTTGCATCCCGAGCTGGTCGAATACCCAAACCACCAAGCTGCTTAGGACGAGATATTTTGTTCCATCCCACTAAGTGGATACCTTTTTATTGGAGTCTCTCCATATGAAGTTGCGAGTAGTCTGGTCTATGTTGTCGCAGATGCTTTGGGGAAGCCAAGAAATTTACATGTAGTAGGAAGGGATGGAGGTGAAAACAGATGAAGCTAGTGCTAGGAGACCTCGTTAACAACTTGTTTTTCCAAGAAGCAAGTTGTGCCTGCATCTTATCAATAATAAAATTGAAATCACTTCTCTTGGCTCTCCATTTAAGGATCGGGAAGCCCAAATACTTGTCTAAGGAGGTAGTGTGTCGAATACCAAAGATAGTGGTGAGTTTGTTGATCTTAGGCTGGGGTATACCTGTAGAGTAAAAAGCTAAAGACTTTGATAAGTTGATCTTCAGGTCTGAAGCGCGGCTGAAACAAGCAAAAAGATCCGTAATAAAGCGTAACTGTGAACTTTTTCCGTGGTGAAGAGGAGGACATCATATGCAAAAAGTAGGTGAGATAGTCGAGGCCCATTGTTAGTGATGTGGATGGGGGCCAGGTACCCTGTTGGACTGCATCATTAATGGCAATGGATAATTTTTCCTTACATATAATGAATAAATAAGGAGATAAAAGTTCTCCTTGTCTAACACAATGGGAAGGTTTGAAAAGGTGCATTTTATTTTCATTCCATAACAAAGAGAAGCTAGATGAAATAACACAAAGCATGATGAGTCGAGTTGTCGCATCAGGGAAACCAAAATCATGGAGGCATGATTTAAGAAAGACCTAGTTAACATTGTCGAATGCTATCTCAAGGTCGAGTTTGAAAGCTATATATCCTTTTTTCTTCTTTGTTTTTTTCATAAAGTGGATGATTTCGTGCAATATGATCACGCTCTCAGAAGTGCCTTTTCTTGGCAAAAAGCTAATTTGGTAGGGTCCAATAATTGAATCAAGAATCTGCCGGAGGCGGAGAAACCAAGACTTTTGTAATAATTTTGTAAACAATGTTGCACAAGCTGATATGTCTAAAGTCTTTAAAGGTAGTGGGTGGTTCAATTTTCAGGATAAGAGATATCAAAGTTTCAAAAAATCTAGGGTCCAAATAACCTGTATGGAAGACTGTTTTGACCAAGTTGAAGATGTCATCCCCCACAATGTGCCAATATTGTTTGAAGAAAATGTACTAAAAACCGTCAGGACCCGGGGCCATATAAGGCTTCATGGAGTTGAGGGCTGCATATACATCATTTTTAGTGTCAGGGCTAAGCAAATAATTTTTCCCTTCTTCATCTATGGTCGGGTGTAAACAATTATAGAATGAATGGTTATGATTGTGGTTGGGCTGATTGCCACTGAAAAAATCATTATAATATTATTGTACCTCGTTCTAAAGGATGGAACTGTCATATGACCATGTGCCGCTAGGGAGCTAGAGTCGATGAATACGGTTTTGCTTCCTTCTGATAATGGTTTGAGTGTGGAAAAATGTGTTATTCTTGTCACCGAACTTGACCCATTTTTTCCTAGAATTTTGGTACCAATGCATCTCTTCTTGAAATTGAATATGATTGTACTCTTGTTGAAGTTCGTGCTCAAGAAGGGTATGACGGGAGGAGTCAACTCTTTCTAGATAATTTTGAACTCCTTTTAGTCTGCTTTCAATGTGTCTTTAACGCTTGAATATGTTTCCAAAGACTTCTTGATTGAAAGTGATAGAGTCCTGCCTGACATTGTTTAAAGCATTGGTTGTATTATGATTATAAGATGTCCAAGCTCTCTCAACCAAAGCGGAGTAGTCTGTACGGTCAATCTAGACAACCTCAAAACAATAAGGTCTAGATACTCTAGCAATGGAGAGTCCACCAAAGTGAATGAGTAAGGAATTGTGATAAACGTGAAGTATGCAAATAACTTTGACAAAAGTCTCTGGAAAAGCCAATCGCCATTCCACATTTGCTAGATCTCTGTCAAATTTTTTAGAGAGAATGCGAAGTACATTGTGATAGAGTTTATTATCTTCTTGAAAATAATTAAATAATAAATTTAATATATTATTAAAAAATAGGGTTAAATATGTTTTTCGTCCCTATAAACATTTGAATTTTCTACTTTTAATCTCTCTAAACTTTTTTGCCACTTTTTGGTTCTTATAAAATTATTATGCATGTAATTTTGGTCCTTACTGTTAAACTAATGTGTATTTTTGAATGATTTTTTCGTAAACATGTTTAGAACATTGTAAATAGTTCATCAAAAAAAGAACTTCAAAATTCGATTTCTAAATCGAGATTTTGATTACTTTAATATTTAACTTTTAAAATTTGAAAATTTCATATTTAATTATTTTGATTTTGAAAAACTCTAAATTTTTGTTAAATAACTTTTTATATTATTCTAAACATGTATGAAACAAAAAAATTAAATTTTAATGATTATTAAACAATTTTTAAAATTTTGAAAAATTGCAAGGACTAAATTGCATGGATAAAAATTTTATGGGAACCAAAACATATGCCATTTTTTTTATAGGGACTAAAAACAATTTTTTTTTTAACTTTATTAGGATCAAAAACATATTTAACCCTAAAAAATAATTGATTTCCTATAGAGTTTTGGTCAAAGATATTGTTTGTAAATAATTAATTTTCTATAGGTTCTCAAACAAAATTAATTTCCTATAAATATTAAATTGAAATAAATTTTCTTTCCTTACTAGAAAATTATGAAAAACAAATTTAAGTTATTATTAAAATATTTTAAATACCTTCAAATATATGGTCAAAAGTTTTGTTTGTAAATAAAGAAGAAAGAAAATATTACCATTTAGGGGAGTCAATATCACCATAAAATAATAAAGAAAATGAAAAATTATTTTATAAATATGCTTTCAATTTATTCTATTTTCAAAAATAATTAAATAATAAATTTCCAATAGTGATTCGGTCAAAGATTTTGTTTGAAATAAATACTCGCTTCTGTCATTATGATAAATAAATTTAACTTTTATAATATCGAATAATTTTCTATAGATACTTGGTCAAAGATTTGGTCAAAATTATAGACCAAAACATTAATTTTTCAATGTATCAAAAACTAATTAATTTCCTATAGAGATTTGGTCAAAGATTTGGTTTGAAAATAAATCATCATTTCTGTCACTACTAAAAGTAAATTTAACTTTTTAGTTAAATCAAATAATTGATGTATTTGATTTATGTACGACTAAATACATTAATTTTTCAATGCATCTTAAAATTCAAATGTATATATAACAGTGAATGAAGAGAGTAATTTTGATTTGTATTTAAGATCATGATAGCCTCTACATGAGACACATATAGAGCAAGGGGTGGTGTAGAGAGAGTTGGGAAATCATGGCTAGGTGGTGGGTAACACTTACATCATCGATCATAGTTATCTTTTTTTTCTTCTTTTCTTTCTAATTTCTAAATGAAATTTATAGTTGCTATCATTATCATATCAACTATGTAGCAGTAAACATTTTATTATTGATGAGCAAATGAAAGAGGAAGACTAAAATGTGTGTGTTTCTTTTGTTCAATTTTATAGTATTTGGATATTATTCAACAAATAGTTATTTAATCTTGGATTTTTTTTTTTGTTTCTACATTAACATTTCAGCTATCAACTAATCCAAAGGATAAAATGGAGATGGGAAGGTGGATAAGGAAGAAATGTGTGTTTCTTATAGGTTCAATTTTAAAATTTTCTCTTCATTGTTTTTATTCTTAATGATAAATTTTTGTTCTTGAGTGAGTTGTTGCTTTCATTTTGTCATTTGGGAGCAAGATCTATTCAACATTAAGAAAAATTTGATTTGACGAATACATAATCTAGTTTTCATTTATAAGTACACAAGTTATTTCTTTTTTTAATTTACAAATACATTTAAATTGTGTGATTGAGTTGTAAAATTGTGTGTCTTTGTGATTGTGATTTTAAAAGGTAAATCTTCATTCAAAGGTATTGTTTAGAAATGTTTATTATGTCCCCGTGATTTTGATTTATTAGTGTTCATATTAGTGTTAAGATCTAGGAGGCGCCTCCATAACAAGATATATAAGATACTAATATGGAGGTGGCCACTTAGATGTTAAACATGACTTTATCACTGAAGATATTGGTTCTTTGAAGAATGATCGTACACTCGTATTAAAACGTAAGTATTTCTTCCACGGTATTGGTTCATTCCATGAATGTTTGTCCGTTTGGCCCAAACCCGCATACTAGAATTTAAGTATAAAACATATAGGGGAAACCAAAATAAACAAAGGTTAGATTTATTAATAGTTTTACACAAATTGTCCGATATATACCTTTAACTTATGGCCATGTAGCTCAAACTCATTGAGCAGCAATGCCTTAGAAACAGCATCGATGTTGAGGAACTCAACATACCCAGCATCGATGTTGAAATCAATTTAGTCTACCCAAAGGTTGTGCGTATGTTGAGTTCCTCAACATCGATGCTGTTTCTAAGGCCTTGCTGCTCAATGAGTCTGAGCTTCATGGCCGCAAGTTAAAGATGTGTATCAGTCAATTTGTACAAAAGTGTAAATAAATTTAGTCTTTTTATTTATTTTAACACATATGTTTTATACTTTAATTTTAGTATGAACTACAGGTCTATGCCAAATGCACAAATATTCCTGGACTGAACCAATATCGTGGAAGAAATACTTATGTTTTAAAATCACTGTACATTTCTTGAAATGAACTGATATCTTCAGAGATACACTTGTGTTTAAGATCTAGGTGTCCACCTCCATAGTATCATATACATTGTTGATAGCACTGTTTTATACCTACTTTTTAGAACTATTTATGTTAAATAAATTATGCTTTTTTTGCATACTTTTGAGAACAATTTACTTGTTTTCATTCGTTTTATATTTTTAGGTACTCTTCCCAAGAAAATAAACAAATAAGTGATTTTTGAAGGATTTTTTAAGTTACTTGCAAAACAAGTTATCATGATTTTCTTTCAAGTGGATACCATGATTTTTGTGCAAAACCAAAGTTCAATCTACCAAAAGAAGCCAACAAAAACGTGCCCCCATATGCCCAAGTACATGAAATGTCAAGCTTTGGTGAAGCATTTTGGTGGCACAGTCGTGTGGGATAGTGGCACGATCGGCTGATGGTCAGAATTCTAAGAATTAGCGCTCTGAAGATGGCACGACTATATGAAAATATGGCACGATTGTGTGAGTTGTGCATAAACGAAGGATCATGGTGGTCTGAAAGTGGCACGATTGTTTGGCCAAGTGGCACGGTCGTGTCATGTTGTACTGAAGCTTAAATGTGCACTTTGGCCATCCAATATGGCTCATGAATGGTACTTTTATGGTGACCACCTGAATGTTAAGCTAGAAAATCACTTGCCTAGCAATATACAGGCCTCACTTCTTTGTAATTTCTCACACCACCATTTCACAAATCCTGTAAAACTTTTCTTGTATCATTTTGTTATTTTTCAACAAGGTTTTGTTGTTTTTAGTTTCTTCTTTATTTCTTTTCATAGTTTTATTGTTTTAATGTCAAGGTGTGAGTAATCTAGTCATACATTGAAATTATGGAAATCATGTTCTAGTATTGGTTTTGGTTCTACTCTTGTGTATGTATGTTGATGATGATTATAGTAGCAAGAATCATCATATGTTGTGGTTAGGCTTGTTGTATATCTTGGGGCACTTGAAAGACTCAAAAAGTGAAGTCGGTGCCTTGATTTTTACCACAACATATGACCATCGTCTTCAAAGGTGTTTGGGAAGTGGGTGTCTAGCATGATTAACAACCATTGTGAGAAGAGCAAAACTTTGGTGAGTATGAAGATGATGGGGGTGCCAAAGAGTTGGGTTACAATGATCTAGGGGGCCTGTGAGAAGGAAAGTTGTTTCACTTCCACCAAGATACCTTTTTACTTGCTTTTAAAAAGAAGGTAAAATTATGAACTTATACTAGATATGATAATCCATAACCTTAAGGATATTTTAATTATTGTTATAAAACTAATCACTATTTGCATGTTTTTATTTTTGGTGCTGTCGGAAGCTCACAAATGAATAGCTAGCACTAATCTTAGAAGGATAAGTTTTTTGGATTCCGCCCGAAAGAGAATATGAGAAATCTATTAGACAAATCTCTTAAAATAAAATTGAAATTCTGAAAAGTGAGAAAATATAGATTCCAAAAAAGTAGAGGTGAAACTTGGGGAACCGGTGATAATGATATCACATGGACACCTTGTGGATGATCAAATTTACAAGTTGCACAAAACTTGCACTGTCTTATTTTTATGTTTTATGTACCTTGTGGACACAAAATTTATGTACTGTCTGTGTGTGTATTTTTACTGCGCAAAGTGTATTTATATATGACTATGAATCATTGTATAATTTCATTTTTGTAAGTTTTTTCGTACAATCTTCATGGTATTAGTCTATTAGAATAGTCACTACAAATTTTTGCATAATTAACTTTTCTTAATTGTTTTTTTGTTTTTCTTTCTATTTAGATTGCTTCTTTTACTTGCTTTTATGTGTTTTAAATTGCATGATAATAGAATCATTATTTATTTGTCAAGTAAAATTGAAGTAAATTTTGATCACTTTTCTTTTGTGTTTCATGGTTTTCATTATAGGAGTATACATTTTATATTAAAAATTTTGTTATTTTTTTTGACGAATTAAATTTTCTGTTCTAGAGTTTAGATATTGGTAAATGATAATGTGCTTGCAAGTTCCAAATATAGGGAAGAAATAATAATACTTTGGTTGGTTGAGACTTTTATATTTAAAGAATCTTGAATAGAAAATGATCATAAAGTGGTAATGGATTACCATACAAATTTGTTAAAAAAAAAATCAGTATCAATATATGCACAAAAAAATAGTTCTTCAAAACTTTCCAAGAGGTGTGCATTATTAAAGAGTTAAAATGAAGTAGGAGAAGTTTTTCTAAGCAATTTAAGTTATATGATGGATAATGGATTGCAAATATAGATCAATTTCATTACAGTTTGAACTTCCAAAGCATATGATCATTTGAGATTGATATATATAGATGTCTTCGACTTTTATCTTCTTTGATCTCAACAATGTAGTGTTTACTTAGAATAATCTTTAATATAAATTAACAAAATAAAAAATGTGGTTCACACAAACGGGCACGAAACGTGGCCGTTTAGCCCGCTAAATATATTTGATAAAATATATCTACTTCAAAACAACTAGTAATCATGTCATTGTCTTTTTTTTTTATGAATAGTGATAATTGATACAACAATTGTTACGTCTGTTTGAAAAATAATAGTAGCGAATACATCAAAAAACAAATAATAGAATAGAATACATCAGAAAAAATTAAGTTAAAAACCGATTATTGTATCTGAACTAAACCAATTAAGTTGGTTTGGTTTCATTTTTAAAAATATCAAAAACCAAATCAATTAAAAGTTCATTGTTAGGACATTATTATATTCACCAAAAATCAATCCAAACTGGTCTAACACTCCATATGTCTCTATATTCATAAGATCTTAAGTAATTATTCTCATATTTTTATTCTACTTTAACCTGTAAGACACCGCCGGATCCTTAACCTAAGCACATTACAAAAGGAGAAAAAAAATGCACCAAATTGTTTTTATAGCTAATTGCATAATTTAATCAAAAATAAAAATCAAATCATTAAATATATTTTATATTTTTTGAATTAAAACAAAATTAAAGAGATTTGCGACATATACTTTGTGACATTTGAAAACAACCGTCGCAATGTACATTTTTTAAAGAAATTTGCGACAGTGCATGCGACATATTTGTAACCGTCGCAGTGTTTATTTGGCTCTAAAATTCAGTACTTAAAATAAAAAACCAAATCACTCAAATAAAATAAAAAGTCACTCACTTTATCCTCAAACAAAAACACTCCCTCACTGGAAGAAACAAAAAATCACTCACGCATAACCCTAAATTCCTAAATCACTCACTCTTCAATGTTGCCGTCAATCCACTCTCTCAATCCCTAAATTCCTAAATCTTTTTCTCCAATCACTTTGTCGTTCGTCCTCGTCTTCGAATCGAAATAAAACAAAGAGATACATTTATTGTCAAAATATCTTATCTATAATAGATTAGTAAAAAAAAAAGCTATTTCCTTTTTCAACTCAAGATTTTATGGTATGTAAAATTGAGATTTACTATTTGGTTACTGTACTTATATGTTCCTATATTTACTATTTGGTATGACTGTTAATGTTTGTTTATGTCAGTTGATGATGTGGGGATATATATGTGTGCAAAGTTCTCAATAGGTTGGTTCTTTATTTGAACATCAAAATTTATTTCAATGCTGTTTTTGTTTTTATCAGAAAAGTGCAAGATATGCATTGAAATTACTGTTTCAAATTAATTTTTTAAGCTAATTGAAGTAGGTTGATTGTTGGTCAGAACAGCCTTCCATACAGATTATTTTGATCCTGTCATTTCTGAAACCTTGATATCTTTCATCCCTAAAATTGATCCACCCACCACCTTCAAAGAATTCAGACCTATTAATCTATGCAACATTGTTTATAAAATTATTACAAAAGTCTTGGTTCTCCGCCTCAGGCCGATTCTGGATTCTATTATTGGACCTTATCAAAGCAGCTTCCTGCCAAGTAGAGGCACTTCTGATAATGCGATTGTTGTGCAAGAAATCATCCACTTTATGAGGTAGACTAAAAAGAAGAAAGGTTATGTAGTCTTCAAACTCGACCTTGAAAAAGCCTTTGATAATGTTAATTGGGATTTTCTTAAATCATGCCTCCATGATTTTGGCTTTCCAGACATAACAACTAAGCTTATCATGCACTGTGTTACCTCCTCTAATTTTTCATTGCTATGGAACGGCAACAAAATGCCCCCTTTCAAGCCTTCACATGGTCTCAGGCAACGAGATCCCTTATCTCCTTATTTATTCATACTATGTATGGAAAAGTTGTCTATCGCCATTAACAATGCGGTCCATCAGGGTACATGGGCCCCCGTCCACATCTCTGTCAATGGACCTCGATTATCCCACCTCCTATTTGCAGATGATGTTCTCCTCTTCACCACAGCCAAAAACTCTCAACTACGAGTTATTACTGACCTTCTTACCTGTTTCGGTCGCGCATCAGGTCTGAAGATCAACTTGTCAAAATCACGAGCCTTTTACTCCGCAGGTATATCTCAGACTAAGATCAACAAACTTACGTCCATCACTGGTATCCGGAGCACCACATCTCTAGAAAAATATCTAGGCTTCCCAATCCTCAAAGGGAGAGCCAAAAGAAGCAATTTCCATTTCATTATCGACAAGATGTAGTCACGACTTGCTTCTTGGAAAAACAAGCTGCTAAACAAACCAGGTTGCTTTACGCTAGCTTCTTCTGTCCTCACTTCAATCCCATCCTACTACATGCAAATTACTTGGCTCCCTCAAAGCATCTGTGAAAACATAGATCAGACCACTCGCAATTTTATTTGGAGGGACTCCAACAACAAAGGTATCCACTTAGTGGGATGGAATAAAATATCTCGTCCTAAACAACTTGGTGGTTTGGGTGTCTGACCAGCTCGGGATGCAAATATCTCACTGTTGGGAAAACTGGTCTGGGATATGATGCAGTCTTCAAGCAAGCTTTGGGTTGATCTCCTCTCTAGCAAATATACTGTAGAAGGACAAAATTTCCTCCTCTCCAATAACCCCCCTAGTGGCTCACCAACTTGGTCTTCTATTATTAGAGCAAAAAATGTCCTCAAAGACAGATTTTCTTGGCGCGCAGATTCTTGATCCTCCTCCTTTTGGTTCACTCCTTGGACCGATCTCGACCGTCTTAGTTCTCTTGTTCCTTATGTGGATATACATGACCTGGAACTTTCAGTAAAAGATGTGCTCTTTACAGGTGATGACTCACTATTTGTGTGTTATTTAGGCCTTTATTCATGAATTATTTCTTGCCAATATGGTGATCAAACCATGTTTTAATCCAATTTCATTAGTTTTATTTACTTTTGAGTCTAGAATTATGTATTAGGAATAATTATGTAATCTGGATGAAAAAGAGTTAGTTTAGAGGCAATTTATGTCAAGGCATGTTATTTGGTTCTGGATCGTCATCAAAGGCATCTACTCATAATGACTGTCAAGACATCATGTTCCGTACAAGTCAACACAAGTCAAGCATTGCTAGAAGACAAAACCTGGGAACGTGCTAGAACATAGTGGAAGGCATCTTTGGAGGATAAGGTTGAAATGGCTGGCTTGCCAGCTGTCAGCATCACAATGATTGTACTATGATTAAGTGGTTCTTGCAAATGGAATATCCTTTATTCCTTGGGCTTTCTAGTCACAATTAAGGTTGCACCCGATCCAAGAAGGATTGTCCTATAAATAGACAACCCTGAACCTAAAAATGCATGCTTGAAACTTAGAGAATAGATCTGAGAAGAAGAAGAGTAGCTGCGCCGTTTGAAGAGCTATTCTGCTCCAGAAGGCGACCGATGATAACGAGAGGCACGACAGTGTCTGTAGGAGTATCTATTGCATTGTAATGGGTATCACTACTTTACTTGTTATTATTGTTGTTGTTTCTATGCTCACTCTGAGCTAAACTCTTTGTAGTTGAGATTATGTGAAATTTAATATAATGGATGAGGTATTTATGTGAATGAATGATTATTCTTGTGTCATCTTTAACCTTATGTTTTTATGAAAATACATTTATTTCTTTGACTGATCAACTTAGATCTAAATACAAGTTGCATGTGTAGAGACATCTAGCATGTTAATGGAAATAATAAGGTTAATAAGGTTAAGTGGGAGCAGACATGTAATCCCTACCTTTTCTTATGGATAAGTTAAGGGTCTTAGTGGGAAATCAAACAAGCAAGTGCGTTTCTGAACTCTAATGGGATTAATAGTGACCTCGACAGAGCCAGTCCATTATACCCTGTTTTAATATCTAACGTTGTAGACATACACCACAAGGCAAGCTTGCTCACAGATGGCACGACAGAAGTTATCATTCACTGCACTTCATTCATGTGTTAAATAGATCATAATCTCAGCTACCATTTCATTCTTGTTTTCAATCATCACTTTACATAACTGTTATTTTATTTTATTAAACAAACCAATTATGCTTTGTTACTATTGCAATAAACTAAACACTTTATCTGAACTTGGAATGCATAACTCATAGACTATTCCCTGTGGGTTCGACACACTCTTTACTTATTACTTGCTACAGTTGAATGCGTATACTTGCGTATTCAAACTACACAACAAGTTTTTGGCGCCGTTGCCGGGGAATAGCGTAGTTTTAAGTTCCATTTTCATTTACTGTAGTTTTAGCTTATTGTTGTTATTTGATCTTTTCTGTCAAGTGGTTTATCTACAGGGTGCGTTGACATTGCATGCGTAGATTACTTACACCAGAGTACAGACCAGATCCTGAGATAGAAAGAACATTCAGAATTCGTAGGAAGAATACAAGAGGCAATCAGAGGCAAGACACTGGTGTTGGTTTGGTTTTTGAAGACACAAGTGAACAAATTCAATTTTCTGGCTCTAGTTCAGAAGAAGAAGTAACCATGGCTGATCCTGAAGAACAACCAGCTGCAAGAGGGCAGAACCCTCCTGTTGAACCTCAAAATCCTGACATTATTGGTATTGCCAATGATAGAGGGAGGAGCATAAGAGATTATGCAGTGTTTGATCATAATTCTATGAACACTAGCATAGTTACAGAGGAGATTATCACTGCTGCGTTCGAGTTCAAGCCTATGATGTTCCAAATGTTGCAAACTATTGGACAATTTAGTGGAGTTGCTACTGATGATCCTCACTTGCACCTTAGACAATTCTTGGAGGTTGCGAGTAACTTTAAAATTCCTGGAATTACTGATGACGCTTTCAAGTTGAGACTCTTTCCTTACTCATTAAGGGATAGAGCAAAGAGTTGGCTTAACTCTCTAGAGCCTAATTCCATTACCACTTGGAATACTCTAGCAGAGAAGTTTTTAGCCAAATACTTTCCTCCTGTCAAGAATGCAAAAATGAGGAATGAAATCACTTCATTCAGACAAGGAGAAGATGAGACTTTGTTTGATGCATGGGAGAGATTCAAAGAGATGCTGAGACAATGTCCACACCATGGTATTCCTGTGTGTATCCAACTTGAGACAGTCTATAATGGGTTGGTACCTGCTTCAAGGAATATGCTAGATACATCTGCTGGTGGATCCCTATTGTCAAAGTCTTATACTGATGGTTTTGAACTGATTGAGAGCATTATTGCTAACACATATCAGTGGCCAACTGTGAGGGCTAACCCTCAACCAACTAAGAAGGCTGCTGGTATGCATGAAGTCAATGAAACTAGTGCACTAGCTGCTCAGATAGCTTCTATGCATACCATGTTAAAAAATTTGCTTATTGCTCCAGAGAAGCCTGCTACTGAGACTGCTAAAGCATTGACTAGTGGAGCTGAAGCTTCATGTGTGTATTGTGCTGGTTCTCATTTGTTTGAAGACTGTCCTGCAAATCCTGCAAGTGTAAACTATGTGGCTAGGAACAACACCCCATATATCAACACTTACAATCCTAATTGGAAGAACCATCCAAATTTTTCCTGGTCCAACAATCAACAAAAGGCAACGCCTCCAGTTGCCAACACTAATCAACTGGAAGGTATTTTGAAAGCATTTATGCAAGAGACCAAGAATTTTGCTGCTGAGACAAAAAATCAAATTACTGCCCAAGGGGTTAGTATAAAGAATTTGGAGACTCAAATGGGGCAGATTGCTACTGCCTTAACTTCAAGAGCTAGTGGTTCACTTCCAAGTACCACTGAATCACCTGCTTCTACTTCAAAAGATAAATGGAAAGAAACTTGCAAAGTTATTTCACTAAGAAGTGGAACAGAGTATGAAGGCCCCAAGATGCCTGAACTAGCTTCAGAAGGCAAGACACAAGTTGCCTCTGCACCTGTGAATGACGATATTCAACAGGCAAGCCAGAAGTTACCTACTGAAGTTATAACCAAACAGAAGACTGAAGTACCACAGAAGAAGACGAGGCCTGATAAGACTATGGATGACATTGATATGACATTACCTCCAGATCCTTGTCCTATTGATGTTCAGAAGCTAATGAATGAGAGACCACCTCCTCCATTTCCTCAAAGGCTGAGAAAAGCTAAAGAGGTACAACAGTACAACAAGTTCATTGAGATGATGAAGCAACTGCATATCAACATACCACTCATTGAGGCAATTCAGCAGATGCCTAATTACTCAAAGTTCATGAAGGATGTACTAACAAAGAGGAAGAGGATTGGTGAGTTCGAGACTGTGGCACTTACACAAGAGTGTAGCCAAATGGTTCAGGGTAAGTTACCACCAAAATTGAAAGATCCTGGTATCTTTACTATACCCTGCACCATTGGAGATGTACATGTAGGTCAAGCTCTATGTGACCTAGGAGCAAGCATCAATCTGATGCCCTTATCTGTTTTCAACAAATTGGGTATTGGTGTTGCTAGACCAACAACCATTACTCTTCAACTAGCTGATAGAAGCATATGCTACCCACAAGGGAAGATTGAAGATGTGCTGGTTAGGGTTGACAAATTTGTCTTCCCTGCTGATTTTATCATTATGGATCTGATGAAGATACTCCCATACTTTTGGGAAGACCATTCCTTGCTACGGGAAGAACATTGATTGATGTAGAGAAAGGAGAAGTAACCATGAGAGTTAACAACCAAGAAGTCAAGTTCAACATTCTCAATGCTATGAAGTTTCCTACTGAGAAGTTAGAGGTTGTATCACAACTGCAAAGTTGGGATTCTCTGGTACACAAGCAATTCATGAAAGATTCTGATCATTTGAAGAAGATTCCTTTTTCTCATGAAGACAAGGAATTGGTAGATGATGAAGTTACAAAGGAAAAGTCCATTATCAAATGGGCTGGAAGATATGAAGTATTAGAAATACCACCTGATGCTAAGAAGGAGAACATTCCTTCAGTTTTAAAGCCACCTGCTTTAGAATTGAAACAATTACCTTCACATTTGAAGTATGCATTTCTGGAGACAAGTCAGCAGTTGCCTGTTATCATTTCTGCTGATTTGACTGTTAAACAAGAAGAGAGTCTAATATTGTTGCTGAGAAGATACAAGAGAGCCATAGCTTGGCAAATGGCTGATATCAAGGGTATAAGTCCCACTGTTTGTATGCACAGAATCTTACTTGAAGAAAATTCCAAGAACAGTGTGGAATGTCAAAGAAGGCTGAACCCCATTATGAAAGAGGTAGTGAAGAAGGAGATAATCAAGTGGTTAGATGCTGGTATTGTTTATCCTATCTCTGATAGTGTGTGGGTTAGTCCTGTTCAATGTGTTCCTAAGAAGGGAGGCATGACAGTAGTTGCCAATGAGAAGAACGAGTTAATCCCCACCAGAGCTGTAACAGGGTGGAGGATATGTATGGACTATAGAAAGCTTAACAAAGCCACAAGGAAAGATCATTTTCCTCTGCCATTCATTGATCAGATGTTGGATAGATTGGCAGGCAAGGAGTTCTATTGTTTCCTTGATGGATATTCTGGATATAATCAGATAGCTATAGCTCCTGAAGATCAAGAGAAGACTACTTTCACATGTCCCTATGGTACCTTTGCCTTTAGGAGGATGCCATTTGGATTGTGTAATGTCCCTGCTACTTTTTAGAGATGTATGATGGCATTATTCTCTGATTTGATTGAATCTGCTATGGAAGTATTCATGGATGATTTTTCTGTCTTTGGAGAGTCATTTCAAGGATGCTTGGATAACTTGGAATTGGTTTTGACAAGGTGTGAAAAGAGTAATCTGGTGCTGAACTGGGAGAAATGTCACTTCATGGTAAAAGAAGGAATTGTGTTGGGTCATAGGATTTCTAAGAAATGATTAGAAGTGGATAAAGCTAAAGTGGAAGTGATTGAGAAGTTGCCTCCACCAACAAATGTTAAAGGAGTCAGAAGTTTTCTAGGACATGTTGGATTCTATAGAAGGTTTATCAAGGATTTCTCTAAGATTACAAAGCCTTTATGTCAACTGCTACAGCATGATGTGCCATTTCAATTTTCTGAGGAATGTCACAAGGCCTTTGAAACATTGAAGACTGCTCTGATCACAACACCTGTGATTGTAGCTCCTGACTGGACAAAACCATTTGAACTAATGTGTGATGCTAGTGATTTTGCTATTGGAGATGTGTTGGGTCAGAGGCATGACAAAGCTTTCCATTCTATCTACTACGCCAGCAGAACATTGACAGAAACTCAGCTGAACTACACTACTACAGAAAAGGAGTTATTGGCAGTTGTGTATGCCTTTGACAAATTCAGATCATATCTTGTTGGTACAAAGGTGGTGGTGTACACAGATCATTCAGCTATCAAGTACCTACTTACAAAGAAGGATGCTAAACCAAGGCTTATCAGATGGGTATTGCTGCTGTAAGAATTTGATCTAGAGATTAGAGACAAGAAGGGTGTTAAAAATCAGGTTGCTGATCATCTGTCTAGACTACCTGAAGAAGTGCAAAGACATGACAGGTATGTAATTAAAGAGCAATTTCCTGATGAACAACTTTTAATGATAACTAATGATAAGACACCTTGGTATGCTGATATCGTAAATTATTTGGTTGGAAAACACTTACCCCCTGATTTTAATTATCAACAAAAGAAAAGATTTTTGTCTCAATTGAAAAATTATTTTTGGGATGAACCATTTTTGTACAAAAAGTGTGCTGACCAAATAATGAGAAGATGTGTAGCAGAAGAAGAGGCAAGACATCTCTTATCACATTTCCATGCTTCACCTTATGGTGGACATTTTGCAAGTGTGAGAACTGCTGCCAAAGTTCTTCAGTGTGGCTATTATTGGCCATCATTGTTTAAAGATGCTTATAATTTTGTGAAACAATGTGATAGATGTCAGAGAACTGGAAATGTGTCTAATAGACAAGAGATGCCTCTTACAAACATTTTAGAAATTGAATTATTTGATGTTTGGGGTATTGATTTTATGGGACTATTTCCTCAGTCCTTTGGTAATCTATACATCTTAGTTGCTGTAGACTATGTGTCTAAATGGGTGGAGGCAATTGCTAGTCCCACCAATGATGCTAGAGTGGTAACCAACTTTTTAAAGAAAAACATCTTCACTAGATTTGGCACTCCAAGAGCAATCATCAGTGATGAAGGCTCACATTTTTGTAACAAAATTTTTGAGGAGTTGCTGGCCAAATATGGTGTAAGACATAGAGTTGCCACTGCTTATCATCCACAGACAAGTGGGCAAGCAGAGTTATCAAACAGAGAGATCAAAAGGATTTTAGAAAAAATGGTTAATCCATCAAGGAAAGACTGGTCTAAATTGTTAGATGATGCTATGTGGGCCTACAGAACTGCTTTTAAAACACCTTTGGGAATGTCCCCATTCAGATTAGTTTTTGGAAAGGCTTGCCACTTACCAATAGAGCTTCAATGCAAAGCCTTTTGGGCTACTAAGAAACTTAATTTTGATTTTAAAGCTTCTGGTAAGGCAAGACTTTTGCAACTATCTGAGTTGGAGGAACATAGGTTGTTTTCTTATGAAAATGCTGAAATGTACAAGGAAAGAACTAAAGCCTGGCATGACAAAAAGATTCAAAAAAGAGAGTTGGTAGAGGGTCAGTATGTGTTGCTCTACAACTCTAGGCTTAAGTTGTTTCCTGGTAAACTAAAATCAAGATGGTCAGGACCATTCAAACTTTTGAAAATTTATCCTTATGGTGTTGTTGACCTTCTTGATGAAACAAGTGGTAAAGAATTTAAAGTAAATGGTCAGAGAGTTAAAAGCTATTGGGGTGATGACTCAAGGAAGAGAGTCACCACCACCCTTGATGATTCTTAATCATGATTTTACAAGTCAGGCTGAGGACTTTCTGAAAACCAAGCGCTTGTTGGGAGGCAACCCAGCATTCTAATAAATTTTTGTTGTTTTTAGTTTTGTTAATTTTAGGTAATGTGTGAAAATAGATTGTTGTTGGGAGGCAAGGCACTAGTTATCTCTAGTTGCCTTTGTCTAGTTGGCTGAGTGATGACAGATGCGGTGACTGGCACCATTCTTAAGCTCTATGCCAACGAGGTGAACCAAAGAAGAAGATTGAAGTAAATGTGGACTTAACTAAGTCCTGAGGAAAAGGCATGCCAGAGGTTATCAACAGGAAGCTGGAATGATGAGCCAGTAATTATCAGAAGTTACCACGTGGCATTTGGCAGGCGAAGTGAAAACACGCGTTGAACTAGCCGTTAAATTGATTTTGCGTGTAAACCGTTTCTCCAACGGTTAAACCCACATCATCCGCCATCACTCATCATTATCCCAACGTCCATAAAACTTTTCGATATATTTTCCATTAATATCCGTAACAAAAATATAACCACTCATTACCTTCTATATAAACCAACCCTTATCACTCATAAACCCTTTACACCGCAAATTTCTTAACCTACTATTCTCTATACTTTCTGCAAACAAGTTCTACATACCCTTACCTTTCAAAACACCCCATCGTTTCATCAATCCTTATCACGCAATCATGTCAACTGGAAAGAGGCAAGTGATCACTGCTGCCATGCCTGAAGATGAAGAAGATTATGATCTGTTTGTTAATAGTGATGCTGCTGAACGCTATGAGATCTTCAACTCTAAACAAATCCATACTAAACGTGGATTCATATTCAACGCTGATTTTGAGCGTTTGCAGATTAGAGAAGACCTTGAGATGATCATCCATTCTCTCAAGTGGCAGAAGTTTGTTGCACATCCCTCAAGTTACAACACTCAACTGGTGAAAGAGTTTTACTCTAATCTTACCAACATTCACCAAAAGAGAAGAGAAGTTATGGTGAGAGGCAAAGCAATCTCTACTCAGAGGCGAACATCAAATGGTTGTATGGCATTGACGTATCAGAGGATGCCCATTCTGCTACCCTCGAATCCATGGATGAAGAACGATTGGAAGAGATCATGCGGAGTCTCAGTATTCCTGGAACTGAATGGAATCTAGGAGTAGGTGAGAATGAGAAGACTGTTCAGCGGATGAACCTGAAGCTTGTACCAAAGGTTTGGTACCAATTTCTGAAGCACAGCATCATCCCAACAACTCACAATGACACTGTGAGTAAAGCAAGACTAGTACTGCTGCACTGCATCATTGAGAAGCAGCCAATCAATGTTGGGAGGATCATATCTAATGAGATCCAGAAGTGTTCAACTAGGGAAGGTATGCTATACTTCCCCTGTCTCATCACTGCGCTGTGCAAGAAGAATGTGGTTCCCCATAGACAGGGAGATGAAGTGAAGAAGCCTGTGGCTGGTTTTGATGCCAAGGCTATTAATGTGCTGATCAAAGGAAACACAGGGAGAAAGGCAAGCCAACAGTTGCCTGCTGCTAAACCTAGCACACCTGGTGCTAGTGTTTCTGGAGAAAAAGACCTGCTATCTGAATTGCGAAGGGATATGCAGAGGTTTTGGAAGTGGAGTGCTTACATGCATGCATGGTACATTAGCAACTTGTCTACCCATTTCCCAAACTTTGAATTCATGAGGGCACCTACTTTTCCAATGGACATCTTGGGTGAATTCAATCCGGACTTGCCTAAAGAAAAGGAAACCACTGACGTGCCTGAGAGCTCCAGCAAGCAGCAGAAGAAGAAAAAGAAAAAGTTAAGAAAGGCAACTGTTGAGAAGGTGATTGTGGAAGAAGTTGAAGAAGCTGTAGAAGAAGAAAAGAAGAAAGAAAAGAAGAAAAAGAAGAAGAGTCACAAGAAGAAGAAGCTACCAACGAAGAAAACTCCTGCCTCACCACCAATTGGTGAGAACCAAGATGTAGCTTTGGAAAATGAGGAAGATGAACACTATGAGAGGGCTGATAGTGACTACATTGAGGGTGATGCAACTTTTGACCTAAATGAGAATGTGATCAACTGGTCAGAGGAGAAGAAGAGTGAAGAAGAAGAAGGAAGCAATGGGTCAGACAGACAAGACCCTGAAAACCCAGAGGAAAGTACTTGCACGCCTTTGAAGGGTGCAGATGCTGCAAAGCATACCCCTTTGCAGGAGGGTACTCTGGGAGTGGAGATTGTGCATGAGCCTGATAATGCACCTCCACAGGTTAATTTGGCTATGATGGATAAGGCTGCATCCAAGGAGATGGATCAGATCTTGACCACTCCTACTGCAAAAAGAAAGAGAACAACAAAGAAGAAAGATGCACCACAGGCAACCATTGACAAGCCTGAGGAAGCTGTTCCTAAGCCAAATCAACCATCAGAAGAGGAGACTGACGAAGAAGAAAGAAACAGAGAGAGGGAAGCAAAATCAAAGAAAGAAGCTGACTCTGCTCTGAGGAGAAGCAAGAGGTTCAAGACCTAATGGTATGTCTTGACACGCTTTGCCTGTAGGATCGAGTCTAGTTTAAGTTTTATTTTCTGTTTTCTGTTTTTTGAAAACTTTTTGTTGAGTCAGTCTTTGCCTCTCCTTAGTGTCAACAGTGAGGTCACTGTTTAGTTTAAGTTTGGGGGAGGGGTAACATCAAATAAAAAATTTTGAAAATGTTTTAAAATAGATCGCTTTTAAGGTGTTCTTGTAAGCATTTTATTGACATGCCAAAACAGAGGTTAGAGTTTTTAGATGTATGACCATAGGTTTGTTTAGAAATTTTTGGAAATTCTTATGTTTGATGCTTGATTTGATGATCTTTGCACTTTAATGCACACTGTTGAATACTGTTAAACTTAAGAGTGGCTAGATAACTCTTTGAAATACACATTCTCTACTCTAAGTTCTCTAAAAATGAATATAATGGAGAGTATAATTAGAACCAAGTTTGGGGGAAAGGACTAGAGTATTGAATTGGTGATCATTGCTACAATAATTCCTAATAGGAGGCTGTTGGTTAGCTAAAAAAAATGAATGAATAAGTCTCTGTGAGACAAGTGAGTAGGGTGCTTTATTCTTATTAGCAGGTTAGACCTATTACAAGTAGGATCTACTCAGTGAAAAGATGGAGTATCCCCAAAACTAATGTATATATAATTGATAATGAAAAAGCAACCCAGCAGTTCTCCTTGGCTATAATCAAAATGCTTTGGTCACTCTTGAAAAGAAATAGTCCCCCTCTTTGCTGAAATTCTAAGTAAATTCAAAATTATAGGAAAAAGAGGATAGCTTAGCCTTTAGAATGAGTAGTTTTAGAGTGGGATGTAGTCATTAATCTGGTTGGCAGTACTAAACAGTTCACACACACACACATGGTCATCATTGATGGTTGACTTTATGAGAATTGTGCAAATTTTTGAAAACTTTCCTAGGGTCTGAGTCTTTTTACTTAAATGTGCTGTTTACATGTCAATATTGTGAGTAGTTGAACACAGTTTTTGCTTTCTACCATTACCTGAGGACAGGCAATGATTCAAGTTTGGGGGTGTGATGACTCACTATTTGTGTGTTATTTAGGCCTTTATTCATGAATTATTTCTTGCCAATATGGTGATCAAACCATGTTTTAATCCAATTTCATTAGTTTTATTTACTTTTGAGTCTAGAATTATGTATTAGGAATAATTATGTAATCTGGATGAAAAAGAGTTAGTTTAGAGGCAATTTATGTCAAGGCATGTTATTTGGTTCTGGATCGTCATCAAAGGCATCTACTCATAATGACTGTCAAGACATCATGTTCCGTACAAGTCAACACAAGTCAAGCATTGCTAGAAGACAAAACCTGGGAACGTGCTAGAACATAGTGGAAGGCATCTTTGGAGGATAAGGTTGAAATGGCTGGCTTGCCAGCTGTCAGCATCACAATGATTGTACTATGATTAAGTGGTTCTTGCAAATGGAATATCCTTTATTCCTTGGGCTTTCTAGTCACAATTAAGGTTGCACCCGATCCAAGAAGGATTGTCCTATAAATAGACAACCCTGAACCTAAAAATGCATGCTTGAAACTTAGAGAATAGATCTGAGAAGAAGAAGAGTAGCTGCGCCGTTTGAAGAGCTATTCTGCTCCAGAAGGCGACCGATGATAACGAGAGGCACGACAGTGTCTGTAGGAGTATCTATTGCATTGTAATGGGTATCACTACTTTACTTGTTATTATTGTTGTTGTTTCTATGCTCACTCTGAGCTAAACTCTTTGTAGTTGAGATTATGTGAAATTTAATATAATGGATGAGGTATTTATGTGAATGAATGATTATTCTTGTGTCATCTTTAACCTTATGTTTTTATGAAAATACATTTATTTCTTTGACTGATCAACTTAGATCTAAATACAAGTTGCATGTGTAGAGACATCTAGCATGTTAATGGAAATAATAAGGTTAATAAGGTTAAGTGGGAGCAGACATGTAATCCCTACCTTTTCTTATGGATAAGTTAAGGGTCTTAGTGGGAAATCAAACAAGCAAGTGCGTTTCTGAACTCTAATGGGATTAATAGTGACCTCGACAGAGCCAGTCCATTATACCCTGTTTTAATATCTAACGTTGTAGACATACACCACAAGGCAAGCTTGCTCACAGATGGCACGACAGAAGTTATCATTCACTGCACTTCATTCATGTGTTAAATAGATCATAATCTCAGCTACCATTTCATTCTTGTTTTCAATCATCACTTTACATAACTGTTATTTTATTTTATTAAACAAACCAATTATGCTTTGTTACTATTGCAATAAACTAAACACTTTATCTGAACTTGGAATGCATAACTCATAGACTATTCCCTGTGGGTTCGACACACTCTTTACTGATTACTTGCTACAGTTGACTGCGTATACATGCGTATTCAAACTACACAACAACAGGAAACCCGCATACTCGTTGTCTCTACACCCAACTCCCTCCGTTGATTTCTGAAGTCATCGACAACACCAACCTCAAGTTCAACGACTCTATCAAAGACGCCTTCATTTGGGCTAACAACAAAAATGGCACTTATACTACTAAAAGTGGCTATAATTGGCTACTCTCTCGGAGGGATCCGGTACCGTCTGATAACTCTCTACACACTTGGTCTTGGATATGGAAGCTTTAACTCCCCGAAAAGATCAAATTCTTCTTTTGGTTGGCTTATCACAACTCTACGCCAACCCTCTCTTTACTCAACCACCGCAAGATGAGTCCTTCAGCCACCTGCACTCGATGTGGCCTTCAAGATGAAACTTTTCTTCATTGCACTCGGGACTGCGAGTACTCCCATTGCCTTTGGAATCACATTGGATTCAATAATCAGGATTTCTTCTCAAACATGGATGCGTATGACTAGCTCAAGCAGAATACCACGGGTGCACACACTCTCATTTTCTCGGCCGCTGTTTGGTGGTCTTGGAGACACCGAAATTTGATGTGTTTGAACGATGAGACTTGGTCCTTAAATCGACTCTCCTTCAACATTCAAGCTATGGTCGAAACTTTTAGAAATTGCTTCTCTCCCACTTCTAACGACGAGTTAGTAGATAGACATATCAAGTGGAACAATAATAACTATTCTTGTACCATTCTAAATGTGGACGGCAGTTGTCTCGGTGCTCCTGTTCGAGCTGGATTTGGCGGCATTATTAGAAACACCTTCGGTCACTATCTTGCAGGCTTCTCAGGCTTCATTCAAGGATCATCTGACATTCTGCTCGCGGAGCTGACTGCTATCTTTAGGGGCCTCTTGCTGGCCAAAGACATGAATATAAATGAACTTGTCTGCTACTCTGACTCTTTACTCTATGTTAACCTCATCAAAGGCCCACAAGTTAAGTATCATATTTATGCTGTGTTGATCCAGGATATCAAAGGTTTGCTCTCTCAAACTAAAGGTGCCCTTCATCACACACTAAGAAAAGGGAATCAATGCGCTGACTTTTTGCTAAACTTGGAGCATTATCAGATGCCGACCTCCTGACTCATACATCTCCTCCAGAAGGCCTTCGTGATCTTCTTAGGAATGACGCAATGGGAACTTTCTTCCCTCGTGCTTAGTTTTTCTCTTTTTCTTTTTATTAGCTTCCATACCCAAAAAAAAGTAGGTTGATTGTTGTGCTAACATGGAGTTTGGATTTGGATTAAAACAGTTACTGAGAATCTTCTCTAGTAATAACATTAGTGGCCTTTAATTGTATGTTCTGCTTTCACTTCTTGAGAAAGTGATTTATTTTTACTTTTGCAAATCCTTCCTATCAGTACTTGATTTAGAACTTAGACGAGTTCCTCTTGCATTCTTTCTTTCCAATTCTTTAGTTCAATATGTTATTCTTTTTTTTTTTTAAATTTTAGTCAATGATTTTGTTTGCAAGTAAAGAATAAAGAAAATAATACTCCCTCCGTCGTTTTTTAACAATCACAATTGACCAATTCACGTATGTCAATGCATACATTTGATCACTAGTATCTTTAATTATATATAGTAAAAAATTATGAAAAAATTAAATTTTGAAAATATTCATCGAGTCACATAAAACTCAAACGACAGTTAAAAAGAACAAATATATAAAGTACCATTTGCGGGAGTGGATATCACCATAAAATAATAAAGAAAATGATAAATTATTTTTTAAATATATTTTCAATTTATTCTCTTTTTTTTTTGACGAGCAATTTATTCTCTTCTTGAAAATAATTAAATAATAAATTTAAGTTATTGTTAAACTAATCAATCACTTTAGTCTAATATCTTGATTTATTTTCAATTTTCTTTCCTAACTAGAAAATTTAGTCAAAGTCTTTTTTTGACCAAGTTTGGTCAAAGATTTGGTCAATGATTTTGTTTGTAAAGAAAATAATACCATTTAGGGGTCGATATTCCCATAAAATAATAAAGAAACTGATAAATTATTTTTTAAATATACTTTCAATTTTTCTTCTTATTTAAAATAATTAAATAATAAATTTAATTTATTATTAAAAAATAATTAATTTCCAAAGAGATTCGGTCAAAGATTTTATTTTTAAATAAATAGTCCCTCCTGTCAAAGTCTTGGTCAAAGATGTTTTTTTTCAAATAAATACTTCCTTATGTCACTATTAAAAGTAGAGGAGATATAAATTTAATATTTTTTTGTTATATCAAATTGCTGATTTATTTCAGCTATATTATTGACTAAATTCATAAATTTTTTAATGAATCTAAAAATTTAAATTTATTTATATAATAATAACAACAGGAGAGAGTAGTTTTGATTTGTATTTAAGATCATGACAACCTCTACTTGAAACACACAAAGAGAGGGATTGGTTTAGAGAGAGTTGGGAGATTATTTTTTTGACAACTACTAATCAAAGAGTTGGGAGATGATGGCTACTATGGCTAGGTGGTGGGTAATAATTACATCTTCAATCCACAAGTAGTTATTCAATCATAGATTTTTATTTTATTTTATGTTTCTACATCAATTTATAGATAACATATCAACTATGTAGCTGCAAACATTTCATCATTGAGGAGCAAATGGTGATAATTTGGGAAAGTAAGATGGAAGAGGAAGAAGAAGAGAAAATGGTATGTGTTTCTTTTGTTCAATTTAATATTATTTGGTTATATTTCAACTAGTAGTTATTTAATCATAGATTTAGTTTAATGTGTTTTATTTTATTGCTAAATTAATATTACAGTTATCAATAACCATCCAAATGTTTGGTAAAAAAAAATAACCATCCAAATGCAAACACATTGTATGAAGAGAAAATGGAGATGGGAAGGTGGATAAGGAAGAGGTGTGAGTTTCTTGAATTTAATTATAAATTTTTGTCTTTATTGTTTTTGTTCTCAATGTTGAATTTTTCTTGAGTGACTTGTTGCTTTCACTTTGTCATTTAGGAGCAAGATCTATTCAACATTAGGACAAATTTGATTTGACAAATACATTATCTAGTTTTCATTTATAGATAACCAATTTATTTTTTATTGAAACATGTTTGTTTTTGGCTTTTTTGAAATTGTGATTGAGTTGTAAAATTGTACTTATCTTTGTGATTCTTTTTATATTTGTGATTCTTTTGAAATTTGTGATTCTTTTTATATATGAGTGTGATTTTATTTTATACCTCATTTCAATTTACTTGTTTGACATGAGATATTTAGGGTTTTTAATGACATTGACATTTTTGGTTGAAAATGAATGTGAAAACAAAATCTAGTCAGAATTAAGATCTCTTAATTGAAAAGAAAGATTGAAAATTATAAAATAATGTTGTGTTAAAATTGAGTTCAACCGTAGAAAATAAATCCTCTTAATTATATTGAGTTTAAATGATTGCATTTCACCATACATTAAGTTTTAAACTATATATTATTCCATTCTATTGTGGTTTGTGGAGAAATGAGAATTATATCTTGAACAATGTTTTAAAAATCAAACCGACGAAATTTTTGTGTCATTGTTCAACTACTTTAAACCATTCTAACGACAAAACTGCAATAATCATAGCCAATTTCGTTTAAAGGTTCAACATGTAGAAATATTTTGTTCATTTCTTACAACATTGTTGTTAAGTAGTACTGTTTTGCATGCGTGTAGAAGCAAAGTTGAATTTTGTTTTGTCTTGATTGTCTTCAAATGTGCAGTTGCTTTCCTTTTGTATTTGATATGCTATGCTATATCCTCTTATACATAAATTAAAATGTTATTTAAAGACCAGATCATGTAATTTTGGTGCAACTTGGAAGTATCATCAACCTAGACAACCTGTTGACACTGCTATCCCCATGTCACTAGCTTTATTATTATATGTATTTGTTGAGAGTGATTTGAACCACTTTATATTTGTTGTAATGAAATTTTATGGTTGTTGTACTTGCTTTTTTAAATCATGAATATTACTGTTTGTTCTAGAATTTTTTTTTAATAAATAATCGTAACAGGTGAGAGAATGTTCATACTACTTGAAAACATGACAATGCAAGTTTTGTACAACTTGTAAATTTTATCGTCCACAACCACCAGGTATCCAAATGATATCACCATGCTTGTATTGTCCTATGCTTGTATGTTCACCAATTTATCAAAATGTAAATATTTCATTTAATCCTTCAAAACAACAATATATATTGTTATTTATAAAGGGTCGGATGAGGGATTTATAGTTTGATAAATTGGTTAAGATACTGCTAGTATTGACAGAGGTGACACTTGAGAAACTAGTGAAAATGATATCACTTGGACATCTGCAGGCTGTGGATGATGAAATTTAACAAGTTGCACAAAACTTGCAGTGTCCTTTTTTTTTACGTAATATGAGCATTCTTTCTCACTCTGTTAGGAATATTTAATAAAAAATTCTAGTTCAAAACTAGTAGTATTCATGATTTAGAAATGTAAGTACAACAACCACAAAATTTATATAACAAATATAAAGTGATGCGTATATACCACTCGCAACAATTATATATTACTACCTCTGTTTCTTATTATAAGAGACAAGTCATTTTTTAGATTCATTGAATAGTTAATGTATCTGGTCTATATATTGGTCAGATATATTAATTATTCAATGAATCTAAAAAGTTATTTATCTCTTATAATTAGGAACATAGGTAGTATAATTTAGTGACACTAGGATAGTAAAGTGAGTTGGTTGTCTAGGATGATGGTACTTGCAAGATGCACCAAAGTTGCAGGATCTAATCTTTATATATAATGCTTAAGTTTAAGCTTAAGAAGATATAACCAATTTATACAAAAAGTAAAACAACTGATTTTTTTGAAGATAATCAAGACAAAATAAAAGTGAACTTCACTCCTACATTTGTGCATGCATAAAAAATAAAAGCTCAAAATCAATGTTCGAAAAACTAAACTGAATATTTCAACATTTTGAACCGTTAATCGGCACAGGCTGGGGTTCAGTTATTAAAGAAGTATGATCACAATTTTATCCTTGTTGAACGGTTTAAAAGAAGCTGAACAATATTTTGTTCTTGACTGACACATAATTTCCTTTTCTGTTGATTTCCCATATGTCTGGGTCTTGAGATTTTAGGAAGAACTCCATCCTACCTTTCTATAGAGATAGTAGTTTGATCCTTTAAAAAGTGGTGGCCTTCTTGAGGATTCACCTACAAGATTATAACTAGAGCCGACCCCCGATATTTAGGAGGTTTTGTTCAAATATTAAAAATAAACCCTTTATGATTGTGATTTTAAAAGGTGCATCTTAATTCAAAGGTATTGTCTAGAAATGTTTATTATGTCCTTGTGATTTTGATTTACTAGTGTTCTTATTAGTGTTAAGATTTAGGAGGCACCTCCATAACAAGATGTAAGATACTATAGAGGTGGCCATTTATATCTTAAACATGAGTGTATCTCTGAAGATATTTGGTTATGATCGTACACTTGTTTTAAAACATAAGTGTTTCTTCCATGGTATTGGATCAGTCCATGAATGTTTGTCCGTTTGGCCCACACCTGCATACTGCTCAATGAGTCTGAGCTTCATGGCCGCAAGTTAAAGGTATGTATCAGACAATTTGTGTAAAATTGTAAATACATTTAGTCTTTTTTTTTTTTAATTTAAACCTATATGTTTTATACTTTAATTCTTGTATGCACTACAAGTCTATGTCAAATGCACAAACCTTCCTAGACTTAACCAATATCGTGGAAGAAATACTTATGTTTTAAAATAGTGTACAATCATTCTTCAAATGAACCAATATATCTTAAGAGATACACCCATGTTTAAGATCTAGGTGTCCACCTCCATAGTATCATATACCTTGTTGATAGCACTATTTTATACCAACTTTTTAGAACTATTTTTGTTAAATAAATTAATTTTTTTTTTGCATACCTTCGAGAACAATTTACTTGTTCCGTTCGTATTATAATTTTAGGTACTCTTGCCAAAAAAAATAAAGAAATAAGAGATTTTTGAAGTTAATTACAAAACAAGTTATCAAGGAATGAAGTTCCAAGCTTTACTATCATGATTTTTGTGCAAAACCAAAGCTCAATTTACCAAAAGAAGCCAACAAAAACATGCCCAATGCCCATAGGCCCAAGTACATTAAAAGTCAAGTTTTGGTGAAGCATTTGGGTGGCACAGTCGTGCGGGACAGTGACACGAGAATTCGAAGAATTGACACTATGAAGATGTTACGATTGTGTGAGAATATGGCACGACTGTGTGAGTTGTGCATAAACGATCATGGCCATCTGAAGGTGGCGCGACCGTTTGGCCAACGGTCATGCCATGTTGTACTGAAGCTTAAATGTGCAGTTTGGCCTTCTAATGGCTCATGAATGGTACTTTTATGGTGACATGAATGTTAAGCTACGAAAATTAGTTGCCTACAACTATACTGTCCAAACTTCTTTGTAATTTCACACACCACCACTTTACAAATCCTGTAAAACTTCTCTTGTATCATTATCATTTTGTTATTTTTCAATAAGATTTTGTTGTGTTTGATTTCTTCTTTATTTTTTTCATAGTTTTATTGTTATAATGTCAAGGTGCAGAGGCGCGTCGAGTATTTAAAGACCTGTTCAAAATTCAAATATAAAAAATAGGCCTTTAATAAAAAAATGTAAAAGAAATTAATTTTTGTAACTACCACAAAAAGATACATATTTTAATCAGTAATAACATAATACCGTCTGACTTACGTAAAATAAGTCTCTTTTTTTTGTCAGTATCCTAGTCGCTAGTAATTCACCCCATAAAGGTGAATAAGTGGGTATACCGGGTTCGAACTCCGGTCCCTGCACTTCCGTGCAATACGTCCAACCATTTGAGCTAAGCTCATGAGACTAAAATATAAAATAAGTCATTTTACTGAGACAACTGTGAAGAAATTAAATAATAAATAAAATTCTATATGCGATAATTATGTTAGGAAAATAATTCACATCTTTTAAAAAGTTTAATAGTATATCAATAGAGTCTCATCTTTATTTCATGAAACATTTTTTTTTATTTTAGTCAAGTCACCAGTGGCTAAAAATTTCATCTGTAAAATGCAATATCTCCTGCCAACTGAGTTAAACATATTTTTTAGTAACATTAATTAATACTCTCTCCGTCTCAAAATATAATGCAAAATTGATCGACCAAAGTTAATGCTAAAAATGAACATATGGTTGTATTTAACTACAAAATGTTGTTAGTTTACATTTTTTTAAAAGATGTTACTTCTTCTTTTTACAATTGACCACAAAATAACTTATCAAATAAAAAATGTGTCTAATAAATTCATTTTTTTAGCAAAAAAAATAATATATTTTTAAGTAATAACAAAATCATTATTTTTTTAGACATATAATAAAATTTTAATAAACGTGTATAATTATTTAGAGGCTCTTAATTTTTTCAACTTTGCACAGTGGCTCACACAACACACCCGACCTACAGGTCGGTTCTGTCAAGGTGTGAGTAATCTACTCATACCTTATACCTTGAGATTATGGAAATCATGTTATAGTGTTGGTTTTGGTTCTACTCTTGTGTATGTACTATGTTGATGATGGTGATTAGTAGCAAGAATCATCTTATGTTGTAGTTAGACTTGTTGTATATATATCTTGGGGGCACTTGATTTTTATCACAACATTTAACCATCATCTTTAAAGGTGTTTGAGAAGTGGATGTCCAACACAACATATATAACCATCATTTTTACTTGCTTTTAAAAAGAACGTTTTCACACAATAGAAACACATAGGTAAAATCATGAACGTATACTAGATATGATAATCCATAATTTTAGGGATCTTTTAATTATTGTTATAAAACTAATCTCTATTTGCGTGCTTTTATTTTTGGTTTTTGGTGTTGTCGGAATCTCACAAAGGAATAACAAGCGTTAATCCTATAAGAATATAAGTTTCTTGAACTCACCAAGAAAAGAATATCTAGAATTCACTAAATAAAACTCTTGAAATAAAATTGAAATCCACTAAAAAAGAGAAAAATATATGTTCAAAGAAAAAATAAATTATAATTGAAGAGAAAATAATAGAGAAAAAGAACCGTACAAATTAGAATTAGTCTATTTAAAACATCTATAATGTTTATTTGGATATGTTTCTTTATAACATTATTTACAATGACAATTATTTTTTTATGTTATTTATAATTTAAATATAGGATTTTAATGTAAAAAAATTCACTTGCTTACCAAGAATCCATTTTTAAAAGGGTTTAGAAGGTATTTAATTACAGCAACCGCAAATCATATAACAAAATATAAAGTGATGCATACTGATCATAGTTGTTTCGTGATCAAAATAAAGTTTAATTAAAAGTAGTATAAGATGGTGGTTAAACTTTTGTCGTCTCACAAGGACCTCTGATTTGATAATTAGTAAAATAAGAACAACGAATAACACTATTAAATAAGGGGTTTTGGTTTTCAGTTTCAGAAAATAAATCAAGAATGATTGTGATATAAAAACATAATTGATGAAGATAAACAAGCTTACCTATTGTATCGATTTCCAACTTATCATCGGTTCTTATAACTTCAATTTTCTAAGCGGATTCTATCCTATTCGATAATAATACATACTGACAATCGCAATAGGTGTTATAAGATGTATGTTTCTAATATCCAAATTAAGCAAACGGATTAAGACTCTCACGAATTAAGCAAACGCAATAACGAATTAAGCAAACGCTACGCGAATATAATCAAGAAACATAAAATAATCGAAATAACTCAATTATATCCTATGAATAACTAAAAAATTAAGCAAACGAAAGTATTCGGATTAAACAAACGATTTCATAGGAAGAATTGAAAAGGAATCAAAATTAAACTGAAATTAATAAAAACCTCTAAGTGGAGTACGAATACATTAGATCGGCTCCAAGGGATTAGTTCTCCCTGGAAATTTGTAAACCATTCTTAAATAAGCAATAGAAACGGGTTTTAAGAGCCTCGGGCCGAAAAACACATGTTTGACCCGGGTTTCGAATATTTTAATAAAGTATGGAACATAAACGCAGTTATATAACTCCTTTGCGCTCCAAACTAGCTTTTTCGCCTCAACATGAAAGTTGGAGATATTTTTCTTAGCTTTATAATGCATATTCGCACGCCTCATTTGGATACTCCTAGCTCAAGTTATGGTATGCGCAATGAGAATGTGTCAATATGTAATAAAATCCGAAAATTAGTCAACTAAATTCATTAAAGTTCAATTGTGACCCAAGACCTAGAAACATAGTAAAAACTAAATATTATAGTAGAAAGACTATTAATATGCTAAATTATTATACTAGAAAATATGTGCCAAAATGCACGGATCACATACCAATCACAAGGTTATATATAATAATTTAGTGACACATGGCACTACTATAAATCTTTTGTTTTCCTGCGGAGTTGGACCAAAAATCTGCATGAAACACATTTCTTACAGATTTTTTCAAGGTTTTTGGTTTCTAGCTAATACTTTTGTGGATAATTGTTTCTTGCGGATTTGATGATCTCAGGAAACTTTCCTACGGAACTACGGAATTTACAGCGTAAAATGAGAACAAATCCGTAGTAATAGTTCCTGCAGAATTTCCGCAGATAATTTCGCAATAAAAGCCTTAGAAAAATCCCCATGAAACTTTTCTCGGCATGGAAATTCGCAGGACAAAAAATGAGCTTTCCAGATAAATCCGCAGAAACTTCACATGTTTTTTTTTTCTTTTTCTGTAATATGTATTTTTTGTAGAATAGTATTTTATTTTATCGAACACCAAAATGCATATTAAAAATATATTTAATTGAATAACTATACATTAAAATACTATTATTGTATGTTTAGAAATTATAAATCAACATTTTTAAACTATACCACAAACATACATAAATTTAATAGTTGGCCCGATTTTAGTAGTGTAAGTGTTATTTTTGTTGTTAGCCCAAATGAAGGCATCTTCGATAGAGTCATTGAGCCTGAGGTTTGTGTTGTTAATGACTTCAGAAATTAACGGAGGGAGCTGAGTGTAGAGACTGTGAATATGAGGGTTTATGTAGAGACCACATGTTTTAAAGAGAGTCATAGATCATGTATATTAATATAGGGGACAAGCGAACTGAGACAGCCAAAAGCGGTCCAAAGAGTGAACCAAAAGGAGGAGGATCCCGAACCTGCACGCCATGAAAACCCGTCTTTGAGGACGTTTTTGGCTCAAATAATAGAAGACCAAGTTGCGGAGCCACTTGAAGGATTGTTGGAGAAGAGGAAATTTGTTCAAGAAACATATTTGCTAGAGTAGAGGTCCAATAGAGAAATATTTGCATCCCGAGTTGGTCGAATACCCAAACCACCAAGCTGCTTAGGACGAGATATTTTGTTCCATCCCACTAAGTGGATACCTTTTTATTGGAGTCTCTCCATATGAAGTTGCGAGTAGTCTGGTCTATGTTGTCGCAGATGCTTTGGGGAAGCCAAGAAATTTACATGTAGTAGGAAGGGATGGAGGTGAAAACAGATGAAGCTAGTGCTAGGCGACCTGGTTAACAACTTGTTTTTCTAAGAAGAAAGTTGTGCCTGCATCTTATCAATAATAAAATTGAAATCACTTCTCTTGGACCGGGAAGCCCACATACTTGTCTAAGGAGGTAGTTGATGACGCGAAATCATATCGTATTTTTAGCTTAATTTTCATGAACTTTTAGTTGCGTTTCATATCTTTTTGTCTCTTTTTATGCCGGTATTTGTTTCTATTTCAGATATTTTAATAAAACGGGTCGGAAAAGAGAATTGAGCTGAAAGCAAAGAAAATTGAATCGAAAAGAGATAAAAAAGGACGAAAAAGAACAAAACTGCGAAATGGTGGGCCACCACATGCCACATGGTGGGGTCACCACGCGACACATGGCACCCACCACCCAAAAAAGCATGCAAAGCCACGTACACATGATATAATATATGCATGATATATATGAAGATGTATTGGAAGATATGTACACGTGATACATATATGAACACAAGCAAACAATCACGTGAATGTGCATGGCGTCCACCACCCATGCTATGGCGCCCGCCATATAGCCTTTAAACAACAAATCACATGTTTTTGGTTTCTCCAGCAAGCGTACGATGCATATCTAACAGTTCCTATCTTTTCTCCTAAAAGCCAGCTAATAATTCTCATCTGTTTCTACTTTGGTGGATCGTGAAAGGCTTGATATTGTCTACAAATAGGACAGCAAAATTCAAAGTCAGGGTCTCTCTCTTTCTCTATGCCTTGTACATAGTTTTAGGCAGTTTAAATTCCAGTTTTTAATTCAGAATTCTGTACCGGTTTATTTCAAGCAGTTTAATTCAAGTATTCAGTTCAATTTCTTTTCCAGGTTTTTACGCATTTAATTTCCTGTTTATTTATTATGTTTAATTTAATTTTCTGTTTTGATTTATTTATTTACTTTTCCATGTCCGGCTAAATTCCTAGTTATCGGTATGTAATCCTAATTCACCGTAGGGGATTTAGTAATGATTCGGCGCGTAATTTTATAAACTATTTTTCTGATTCGGGTTTCTAATTTTAAAACTCCTAAGCTTTTGAACGAAAGTAAAATAAAGCAATTAAGGTTAAAATCAATAGAGCGAGAGTTTGAGGTTTTAACTAGATAGTAGAAACTTGATATTAATTTTTGAACGAGCGAGAGACACGTTAGAATTAATTAGGACTTATTGGTTTTCAAAATATACTTTCGAAACTAAGGTGGTAGAAAAGTGACAGTAAAACTCCTAGTCTAGAAAGTATGGTCTTTATCAATAAAACGAGAGTGTGAGGTTTAGACTTTTAAATCGAGAAAGTCCTTTTGAAAAATAAATACTTTTTCGCGCGCCGTTAATTTACCGAATCCTCGATGGTTAATTAGTTACACACCGATATCCCGCTTTTAATTAATTTAAATCTTTAATTTAATTTCTTTTAATTTCTAAACAATTCTAAAACCATAAAAACATTTGCCTTAGATTTACACCGTAACAACAGAAATACGGTAGTTCGATTATTGGTCCCTGTGGATTCGATATCTTTTAAAACTCAACGACGAGACTGTGCACTTGCGGTCATTAAAATATTTTTGATACACAAATCGTCGATCAGTAGTGTGTCGAATACTAGAGATAGTGGTGAGTTTGTTGATCTTAGCCTGGGGTATACCTGCAGAGTAAAAAGCTAAAGACTTTGATAAGTTGATCTTCAGGTCTGAAGCGCGGCTGAAACGAGCAAAAAGATCCGTAATAAAGCGTAACTGTGAACTTTTTTCGTGGTGAAGAGGAGGACATCATATGCAAAAAGGAGGTGAGATAGTCGAGGCCCATTGTTAGTGATGTGGATGGGGGCCAGGTACCCTGTTGGACTGCATCATTAATAGCAATGGATAATTTTTCCATACATATAATGAATAAATAAGGAGATATAAGGTCTCATTGTCTAAGACATTGGAAAGGTTTGAAAAGGTGCATTTTGTTTTCATTCCATAACAAAGAGAAGCTAGATGAAGTAACACAAAGCATGATGAGTCGAGTTGTCGCATCAGGCAAACCAAAATCATGGAGGCATGATTTAAGAAAGACCTAGTTAACATTGTCGAATGCTATCTCAAGGTTGAGTTTGAAAGCTATATAGCCTTTTTTTTTCTTCTTTGTTTTTTTCATAAAGTGGATGATTTCGTGCAATATGATCACGTTGTCAGAAGTGCCTCTTCTTGGCAAAAAGTTAATTTAGTAGGGTCCAATAATTGAATCAGACTGTTTTGACCAAATTGAAGATGTCATCCCCCACAATGTGCCAATATTGTTTGAAGAAAATGCACTGAAAACCGTCAGGACCAGGGGCCATATAAGGCTTCATGGAGTTGAGGGCTGCATATACATCCTTTTTAGTGTCAGGGCTAAGCAAATAATTTTTCCCTTCTTCATATATGGTCGGGTGTAAACAATTATAGAATGAATGGTTGTGGTTGTGGTTGGGCTGATTGCCAATGAAAAAATCCTTATAATATTACTGTACCTCGTTCTGAAGGATGGAACTGTCATATGACCATGTGCCGCTAGGGAGCTAGAGTCGATGAACACGGTTTCACTTCCTTCTGATAATGGTTTGAGTGTGGAAAAATGTGTTATTCTTGTCGCCGAACTTGACCCATTTTTTCCTAGACTTTTGATACCAATGCATCTCTTCTTGAAATTGAATTTGATTGTACTCTTGTTGAAGTTCGTGCTCAAGAAGGGTATGACGGGAGGAATCAACTCTTTCTAGATAATTTTGAGCTCCTTTTAGTCTGCTTTCAATGTGTCTTTTGCGCTTGAATATGTTTCCAAATACTTCTTGATTGCAAGTGATAGAGTCCTGCCTGACATTGTTTAAAGCATTGGTTGTATTGTGATTAGAAGATGTCCAAGCTCTCTCAACCAAAGCGGAGTAGTCTGTACGGTCAATCTAGACAACATTAAAACAATAAGGTCTAGAACCTCTAGCAATGGAGAGTCCGCCAAAGTGAATGAGTAAGGGATCGTGATAAAAGTGAAGTATGCAAATAACTTTGACAAAAGCCTCTGGAAAAACCAATCGCCATTCCACATTTGCTAGATCTCTGTCAAATTTTTTAAAGAGAATGCGAAGTACATTGTGATAGAGTTTATTATCTTCTTGAAAATAATTAAATAATAAATTTAATATATAATTAAAAAATAGGGTTAAATATGTTTTTCGTCCCTATAAACATTTGAATTTTCTACTATTAATCTCTCTAAATTTTTTTTGCCACTTTTTGGTTCTTATAAAATTATTATGCATGTAGTTTTGGTCCTTACTGTTAAAGTAATGTGTATTTTTGAATGATTTTTTCGTAAACATTTTTAGAACATTGTAAATAGTTCATCATACAAAGAACTTCAAAATTCGATTTCTAAATCGATATTTTGATTACTTTAATATTTAACTTTTAAAATTTGAAAATATCATATTTAATTATTTTGATTTTGAAAAATTCTAAATTTTTGTTAAATAACTTTTTATATTATTCTAAACATGTATGAAACAAAAAATTTAAAGTTTAATGATTATTAAACAATTTTTAAAAATTGCATGGATAAAAAATTTATGGGGTTCAAAACATATGCCATTTTTTTTATAGGGATTAAAAACAAAAAATTTTAACTTTATAAGGATCAAAAACATATTTAACCCTAAAAAATAATTAATTTTATATAGGTTCTCAAACAAAATCAATTTCCTATAAATATTAAATTGAAATAAATTTTCTTTCCTTACTAGAAAATTATGAAAAACAAATTTAAGTTATTATTAAAATATTTTAAATACCTTCAAATATATGGTCAAAGGTTTTGTTTGTAAATAAAGAAGAAAGAAAATAATACCATTTAGGGGAGTCACTATCACCATAAAATAATAAAGAAAATGAAAAATTATTTTATAAATATGCTTTCAATTTATTCTATTTTCAAAAATAATTAAATAATAAATTTATTTTATCATTAAAAATTAATTAATTTCCAATAGTGATTTGGTCAAAGATTTTGTTTGAAATAAATACTCGCTTTTGTCATTATTATAAATAAATTTAACTTTTATAATATCGAATAATTTTCTATAGATATTTAGTCAAAGATTTGGTCAAAATTATTGACCAAAACATTAATTTTTCAATGTATCAAAAGCTAATTAATTTCCTATAGAGATTTGGTCAAAGATTTGGTTTGAAAATAAATCATCATTTCTGTCACTACTAGAAGTAAATTTAACTTCTTAGTTAAATCAACTAATTGATGTATTTGATTTATGTTATAGACTAAATACATTAATTTTTCAATGTATCTTAAAATTTAAATGTATATATAACAGTGAATGGAGTGAGTAATTTTGATTTGTATTTAAGATCATGATAGCCTCTACATGAGACACATATAGAGGAAGGGGTGGTGTAGACAGAGTTGGGAAATCATGGCTAGGTGGTGGGTAACACTTACATCATCGATCATAGTTATCTTTTTTTTTTCTTTCTAATTTCTAATTTTAAGTTGCTATCATTATCATATCAACTATGTAGTAGCAAAACTTTTATTATTGATGAGCAAATGAAAGAGGAAGACGAAAAGGTGTGTGTTTCTTTTGTTCAATTTTATAGTATTTGGATATTATTCAACAAATAGTTATTTAATCATGGATTTTTTTTTTTTTTTCTACATTATCATTTCAGCTATCAACTAATCCAGAGGATAAAATGGAGATGGGAAGGTAGATAAGGAAGAAATGTGTGTTTCTTATAGGTTCAATTTTAAAATTTTCTCTTCATTGTTTTTATTCTTAATGATAAATTTTTCTTCTTGAGTGAGTTGTTGCTTTCATTTTGTCATTTCGGAGCAAGATCTATTCAACATTAAGAAAAATTTGATTTGACGAATACATAATCTAGTTTTCATTTATAAGTACACAAGTTATTTCTTTTTTTAATTTACAAATACATTTAAATTGTGTGATCGAGTTGTAAAATTGTGTGTCTTTGTGATTGTGATTTTAAAAGGTGCATCTTCATTCAAAGGTATTGTCTAGAAATGTTTATTAAATCCCAGTGATTTTGATTTATTAGTGTTCATATTACTTTAAGATCTAGGAGGCCCCTCCATAACAAGATATATAAGATACTAATATGGAGGTTGCCACTTAGATCTTAAACATGACTTTATCACTGAAGATATTGGTTCTTTGAAGAATGATCGTACACTCGTTTTAAAACGTAAGTATTTCTTCCGCGGTATTGGATCATTCCATGAATGTTTGTCCGTTTGGCCCAAACCTGCATACTAGAATTTAAGTATAAAACATATAGGGGAAAACAAAACAAAAAAAGGTTAGATTTATTAACAGTTTTACACAAATTGTCCGATATATACCTTTAGTTTACGGCCATGTAGCTCAAACTCATTGAGCAGCAAGGCCTTAGAAACAGCATCGATGTTGAGAAACTCAACATATATATGCACAACCTTTGGCTAGACTAAATTGATTTGAGTCATTATTTTAATAAATCAATTTAGTCTACCCAAAGGTTGTGCGTATATATGTTGAGTTCCTCAACATCGATGTTGTTTCTAAGGCCTTGCTGCTCAATGAGTCTGAGCTTCATGGCCGCAAGTTAAAGATGTGTATCAGACAATTTGTACAAAAGTGTAAATAAATTTAGTCTTTTTATTTATTTTAACCCATATGTTTTATACTTTAATTTTAGTATGAACTACAGGTCTATGCCAAATGCACAAATATTCCTGGACTGAACCAATATCGTGGAAAAAATACTTATGTTTTAAAATCATTATACATTTCTTGAAATGAACTGATAATTTCAGAGATACACTCGTGTTTAAGATCTAGGTGTCCACCTCCATAGTATAATATACCTTGTTGATAGCACTGTTTTATACCTACTTTTTAGAACTATTTATGTTAAATAAATTATGCTTTTTTGCATACTTTCGAGAACAATTTACTTGTTTTCATTCGTTTTATATTTTTAGGTACTCTTCACAAGAAAATAAACAAATAAGTGATTTTTGAAGGATTTTTTAAGTTACTTGCAAAACAAGTTATCATGATTTTCTTTCAAGTGGATACCATGATTTTTGTGCAAAACCAAAGCTCAATCTACCAAAAGAAACCAACAAAAACGTGCCCCCATATGCCCAAGTACATGAAATGTCAAGCTTTGGGGAAGCATTTTGGTGGCACAGTCATGTGGGATAGTGGCACGATCGGCTGATGGTCAGAATTCTAAGAATTAGCGCTCTGAAGATGGCACGACTATATGAAAATATGGCACGATTGTGTGAGTTGTGCATAAACGAAGGATCATGGCCGTCTGAAGGTGGCACGATTGTTTGGCCAAGTGGCACGATCGTGACATGTTGTACTGAAGCTTAAATGTGCACTTTGGCCTTCCAATATGGCTCATGAATGGTACTTTTATGTTGACCACCTGAATGTTAAGCTAGAAAATCAGTTGCCTAGCAATATACAGGCCTCACTTCTTTGTAATTTCACACACCACCATTTCACAAATCCTGTAAAACTTCTCTTGTATCATTTTGTTATTTTTCAATAAGGTTTTGTTGTTTTTAGTTTCTTCTTTATTTCTTTTCATAGTTTTATTGTTATAATGTCAAGGTGTGAGTAATCTACTCATACCTTGGAATTATGGAAATCATGTTCTAGTATTGGTTTTGGTTCTACTCTTGTGTATGTATGTTGTTGATCATTATAGTAGCAAGAATCATCATATGTTGTGGTTAGGCTTGTTGTATATCTTTGGGCACTTAGATGAAAGACTCAAAAAGTGAAGTTGGTGCCTTGATTTTTACCACAACATATGCCCGTCATCTTCAAAGGTAGTGTTTGGGAAGTTGATGTCTAGCACGATTAACAACCATTGTGAGAAGAGCGAAACTTTGGTGAACATGAAGATGACGGGGTGCCCAAGAGTTGGGTTACGATGATCTATGGGCCTGTGAGAAGGAAAATTGTTTCACTTCCGCCAAGATACCTTTTTACTTACTTTTAAAAAAAGGGTGTTGCTAACTAGTGCACCTCATGCACTAGTTAAGAATACCAAAAAAGTAACTTATACATTGAAAATAATATTTGTCATATTTTAGAAGAAGAACTACATTGGACTTTCTCTCAGAGGCGATTGCTATTTTTCGGCGACGTTCCTTCAACGGTTGTCTTCGTGCTTCCAACAGTTCTTGTATTCTGAGGTGGATTTCGCTTGTTGTGTATATTGGTTTCTTTGTTCAGATTCAAGTTTGGTTGTTTTGATGGTGGGATCGAGTTCTGTGTGGGGTTTGTGATGGTATTTGGCTTCTCTGCAATTGTGTTGTTTGGTATTTTGCCCTTCTTTGTTGGTGATGCTGTGGCGGTGGGCTTGTCTTTCATACGGCCTCATTTGCCTAGTGCTTGGTCGTATGTTTGTTGTTGTTGTTGTTGTTTGGAAGGGGTACAACAACAATGTTGGTGGTTTTGGATGTGATGTGATGTGAGGTGTTGTGGAGTCGGATCTGGTGGCGTTTTCGGTGTAGGGTTGATGCCGTGTGAGTTTGGTTTTCTGTGATATTAGATTCTCTGACCGTCTTCAAATCTGTTTAGATTTGCAAGACTCTTTTTGAGTCTCTATTGGTTTTCAAATTTGTTGAGATTTGCAGGTTTCTTTGTATCTAGTTCACCACTACCGCATCGGTATTATCTGTTTTGAGGAAGGCTGGGAGTCGAGACTTATCTACCTAGATTCTCTTTCTACTGTAGCCCCTCCAACTTTTGACTCAAGGAGCTGTCCTTTGGATTCTGATCGGCCCGTCATTTTTTATTCGAGATCGGGAATTTGTGTCTAGTGACATCTTTTTGGGTCGGGTTGAGGTATCTCTGGTGGTTTAAGGAGTTGAAGAGTGTATTTTTAAGAATGAGATTAGATGTAGACCTCTTTTAGGTAGCGTAAGTTTTGGTATTTTCATTGATGTTCTGCAGATATGCGGCACACCTTGTTTTGTAACTCTCATTTATCGGTCTCTGTTCATCTTGTACTTGTCTTATTATATATATATATATGTAAAAAAAACAAGTCAAATGTAGTTTTACTATATTTATATTTCTTAACTGGTGCATGGGATGCACTAATAAGCTTTTTCCAAAACAAAAAAAAAAGGTATTCACACAATAGAAACACATAAGTAAAATCATGAACTTTATACTAGATATGATAATCCATAACTTTTAATTATTGTTATAAAACTAATCACTTTTTGCATGCTTTTAATTTTGGGGCAATGGGAAACTCACAAAGGAATATAAACCGCTATATAAACCGCTAATCCTAGAAGGATAAGTTTCGTGGAATCTACCAGAATGAGAATATCTAGAATCTATCAGATAAAACTCTTGAAATAAAATTAGAATCCACTAAAAATATGAGAAAATATAGGTTCAAAAAGAGTACACAATTATTGTAAAGGGTCAGATGGAGGCTTTACAATTTGATAAAGTAAATTTTACTTGACAAAAAAAAAGTAAAATTTATTGTGAAATCCGTAAAATATTTTCTTTTTTATTTTGTTGGACAATCCACATAAAAGATTTATATAGCAACGTTCCGAAAAAAGAACATCTATATATGTAGTCCAGCTCTGTTCCAAACTATCAGAAATCACAATGTATCATACAACAATGAGCAATGTGAAATTTGAAGAACTTGAAGTTTTATTGGAACCAAGGGTTGATCTCTATGATCTTGCCGCTAATGAATTCGATTTTAGAGAAAATTTTGTGCATATGGGTTGGATGGAATATTTCTCTAAAGAAAAGAAACCTATCTACACTGAACTTGTGAAAGAATTTTGGATGCATGCAAGGGTTCATAATGGAAACATCTATGGTTGTGTTTATTAATGGATAGTCAACCATGGTTTAATTAGGAGAATCATTGTAGTAATGATATATCAATGTATAGAATAATTTGTGATTATTGTCTGCATGATTGTCTATCAGAAATCAATAGCAATCTCCTAATTATAGTCATTCCATTATGTATCATTAGTGTACTGGTTGTATATAAGCAACACAATTGTAATGAAATAAGCAATGCAATTTATACAAATATCATTCCTTTATATGGTATCACCAGCCTATAGTCTCACGACAATCTAAGATCCTAAGTTTTTTTTTTTTTCTTTTTTCACTGTCCATCATGTCTTCCACTCCATCTTCAACAACCAACAATAGCAACTCATTCATGGTTGGTAACAACACTGTGATTGTCCTAAATACCCAACACTCCCTCAAACTCACAAGCAACAACTACCCTGCATGGCATGTCCAAATGAATGCTCTATTCATTGGATATGACCTCATTGGATTCATAGATGGAACCAAACCATCTCCCTCTGCAACTGATGCAGACTTCACTTATTGGAGAAGGCAAGATCAATTGATTTTGCATGCTATCATCACTTCTGTTGATTCTAGCATCATCATTGCTCTCAGTACTGTGAAAACATCACAGCAAGCCTGGGAAACATTGAAGAAAATGTTTGCAAGCAAAACACGTGCTCGAATTATGCACCTCAAGGAACGACTTTCTCGTTTCAACAAAGGAACCAGTACGATTCCTGTATACCTTCAAAGTATCAAGGCTATTGCAGATGAGTTGGCACTCATCAACTCACCGTTGGATGACGTAGATCTCGTCATTCACACACTCAACGGGCTCGGTTCTGAATATCGGGAGATAACTACTGCTATTCGCACTCGTGAAAACCCCATCAGTTTTGAAGAGCTTCATGATCTGCTCTCCGACTTCAAAAATTATCTCGCAAGAGAAGAACCCATGAATGACAGCACTTCTGTTCCACCAATTGCCACAGCCAATGCAGCATTCAAAGGAAAATCATACACTAGAAACCGTGGTTCTCCAAGCCACAACTCACCTCGATCCACCTCACACCCCTGAACTAAATGCTACAGCTGAAAGACGCCATAGGCATATCGTAGAAACGGGAAAAGCCCTCATGCATACAGCAAATCTACCTTCAACATTTTGGAGTTTTGCCTTTCGAACTGCAGCATACCTTATAAATCGGCTTCCAACACCTTTACTTAACATGAAATCCCCTATTCAAATCCTCCATCATACCAAACCTAACCTCTTACATCTCCATTCCTTCGGTTGTCTGTGTTTTCCATGGCTACGCCCATACACCTCAAACAAACTTCAACCTCGATCTAAACCATGCATATTCATTGGTTATGCCGACACCCAATATGCATATCATTTTCTTGACCCCACCACACACAAAATATACACATCACGCCATGTAAAATTTTATGACCACATCTTTCCCTACATCAACCTTACCACTAAACCATCATCATCGTCACCAACTCAAGACATTACAACAAATGAACCTATGCATAAAATTATTCAAATATCACCTCCCATTCACCAATCTCACATGACAAACCCTCCCACCCCTCAACCGGTGACAGATTTAGAGGGTCCTGCGGCTTCAGCACCATCACCAAGTAATGCTCTAACCACTCCACAACAAACCCCAAACATACATATGCATGTTATCCAAGTTGCAGCTCTCGCAGTACCAATTAGACCCGTAACTCGGTCTCAAAATAACATTTTCAAACCAAAGAGACTTTTCAATGTCACAAAATATCCTTTAGCAGAAAATGTTGAGCCTTCCACTGTTAGAGAAGCCATGAAGCATGAACATTGGAGAAAAGCCATAAATGAAGAATTTGAGGCATTACTAAGAAATGGAACTTGGTCCCTTGTTCCTCCCCCCAAAGATACTAACGTTGTGGGGTGCAAATGGTTGTTCCGCATCAAAAGAAATGTAGATGGATCCATCTCCCGTTATAAAGCACGACTTGTAGCAAAAGGGTTCACTCAATGCTATGGTGTAGATTTTCATGAAACTTTTGCTCCGGTTGTCCGTCCTCAAACCATCAAAATTATTATTTCTTTGGCACTAGGAAATAAATGGCAAATGCATCAATTGGATGTTAATAACGCATTCCTTCAAGGGGATCTTCAAGAACAGGTTTACATGTCACAACCTCCGGGACTCAAGGATTCACAACATCCTCATTATGTGTGCAAATTACACAAGGCAATCTATGGTCTTCGTCAAGCTCCTCGTGCATGGCATGAGGCATTAAAAAGCTTCATCTTGGCCTATGGTTTTCAATGCAGCAAAAGTGATCCATCACTGTTCATATATTCTACTTCAGGTGTCATAGCCTACTTCATAGTTTACGTGGATGATTTACTTCTCACAGGGAACAACAATAAGTTCCTAAATCAGTTCATAAACTCTCTCTCACAAAAATTCTCTTTGAAGAATATGGGAGCCCCTCACTATTTCTTGGGAATAGAGTTCATTCCCACTCCCTCTGGTATACTCTTATCTCAGCATAAACATATCCGAGATGTCCTCCAACGCTTTGAAATGGAGGGGGCAAAACCTGCACCTACACCACTTTCAGCCACCACCACTCTCCAACTCCGTGATGGAACACCTTCCACTGATGCAACTGTATATCGTAAAATCATCGGAGCTCTTCAATATCTCAACCTCACTAGACCAGACATCTCTTTCTCCATCAACAAACTTGCTCAATTCATGCACAAACCCACTGCACAACATCTACAGCATCTGAAAAGAATACTTCGCTACCTTAAAGCAACTATTAATCATGGTATTCTTTTGCAGTCGTCACTCAACCACAACTTAGTAGCTTATTCTGATTCAGATTGGGGTGGAAATGTTGATGATCGTACCTCCACATCAGCATACATTGTTTTTCTTGGTTCGAATCCTATCTCGTGGCTATCCAAGAAGCAAAGAACAGTAGCTAGATCGTCCACAGAAGCAGAATATAGAGCAGTAGCTACCGCCACTTCAGAAATCATGTGGCTGGTCAACCTTCTCAATGAACTCCATGTCTCCACAACTGTCCCTCCACGGCTACTATGTGATAACATTGGAGCTACTTATCTTTGTGCAAACCCGGTTCTTCATTCCCGTATGAAACATATATCTATGGACTACCATTTTGTACGTGAGCAAGTTCAAGCAAATCGACTACAAGTGTCCCATGTCTCTACAAAAGATCAACTTGCAGACATTCTCACTAAACCCCTTGCCGCTGCCAAATTCATTGAACTTACTTCCAAGATAAAAGTTACAGATGGTAACTTCATCTTGAGGGGGCATATTAATGGATAGTCAACCATGGTTTAATTAGGAGAATCATTGTAGTAATGATATATCAATGTATAGAATAATTTGTGATTATTGTCTGCATGATTGTCTATCAGAAATCAATAGCAATCTCCTAATTATAGTCATTCCATTATGTATCATTAGTGTACTGGTTGTATATAAGCAACACAATTGTAATGAAATAAGCAATGCAATTTATACAAATATCATTCCTTTATAGTGTTCAAGGAAAGGAGGCTATAATCTTTTTGCAACTTTTGCATATGTTATCAATGGTTATGGTGAAGGTGTTAAATTTTCTGATGAATGGGATGAGGATGAAATCAAAGACGAACTTCAAGGAATTACGATAGCGGAGCTATGATAATACTTTAAATCACCAATGTTTTAAAATCTAAGATGATTGTTTGAAGACTTAAATGCAGTTTTGCCATTTCTATTTTGACGAATTCGAAATTTCAACTCTTCTATTTTAAAACTCGGAATTTCAACGCCCATATTTTATATCTTTCAAAAAAAATTCACGCCAAAGACATTTGACTTGTTTTTGCTTATGTGGCAATAATAATATGTATATTATTTTATTTTTTTGACACATGTGCATTATCTTTATTCACCTAATTACTTTCTTTAAAAATTACTTGAAAGTTCTAAATAAATGCCATAAAATTAGGGAAAAACTATAAAAATATATAAATAAATATCTACAAATAAATTACTATAACAAAAAAAGAAAAATGCTAAAAAAACAAGAAAAATACCATAAACACTATTAAAAAGACATTTCAATATATCCAAAATAAATATTTGTTTGGACATGCAAATATCTAGATATAAATCATTTATTTGGATATATGTAATTTATTTCGATATAAGTATATCTAGATATTTGTATGTGCAAACAAATTTTTCGATATATTTAAATGTATTTTTAATGAGATGTTATGGTATATTTCTTGATTTTTTTTATAGCAATTTATTTGTAGATTTTTATTTATTTTTTTATAATCTTTTCCCTAATTTATGGAATTTTTTTATAATTTTTTAGTAATTTTTAAAGAAAATAATTAGGTGGATTAAAATAATACACTTTTGTCAAAAAAAAATAATATACACAACATCATTACCCCATAAGCAAAAATAAGTCAAATGTCATTTGGGTGAAAAAATTCTGAAAAATCTAAAATAGAGGGGATAAGATTCCGAGTTTTAAAATAGAGGGGTTGCAATTCCAAATGTGTCAAAATAGAAGGGACAAAACTGCATTTAAGCCTTGTTTGAAATACACAATTTTTACAATTGGTAGGAGAAATATAATCTAACTAAATAGGCAAAAAAGAATATAAAAAAATCTTAACATAGAAATCTAATGAAAAATCATCTTAATTTGAAAAAAATTGTTGTTTGATATTGTGAGATAGAAAATCAAATATTTGTTGTTGAAAATCTTATAGAAATTATAATCCTGAAAATAAAGTTTATATTTTATAATTTTGCTCATGCATTTTAAGTTTTACTTCTATTGTTTGTATTTTGGGAAATGAAATTATAGAGTATGAAAATGAAAGTATTGAGCTTAGGGTGTAAAAATAATTATGGTGAATTGGTAAATAAAATATGAACGTCTATTGTGGTCAAATCTAATAAATGTTATGATCTTTTTTATACTTTTTGCAATATAATCCCCTTATAAAAAATAAGTATTATTATATACACCCCTATATATATTTTTTTGAACTTTTAAGTCATCGCACTCTAAAACTATGCTCAGAGTCGGCTGAAAATTAAGTAAAGCAACTTTGAATTATGTATTAAAATTGAGAAATTATTACGCTGATCAATTGGTTAGATTATGAATCTCATGACTCATGACCAATTACTAACACCTTAGGTGCAGTAGGAACTCGCTGAGATGGTTATGAATTTCGTTATCAATTTTTAATAAGGGTTAATGAGGTAATACTCTCTGTAAAATTAATGAATTTTGTAAATCCTCCTATAAAATTATTATTTTTGGCTTATCTCCTTTCTTTTTAACACTTTTTTACTGATGTGACATGCAAAATTCAACTGCAATATCAGAAAAAAGTTGATCTTTTTGTCTCCTACGTCAGCAAAAAGTCAAAAGAAAAAAATAATCTAAAAACAAAAAAAAAGTTACAGAGGAATATTTCAAAAAATTATTTTACAAAAAGAAATTACAAAATTTTCCAATTTTACAAGAGATATAATCATATTACCTCATTAAACCTTCTAATAATTCTAGGCCTCTTATCAAAGCTTCATATTCAGTTTTATTATTCGAACAATATCCCGATAGCTTGTACATAAACTTGGGTGAGAAATTTTTTGGAGATACTACCAATATTCCGATAACACTTCCCTTTTTCATGGGAAACTTACATAAATTTTTGGCTTAAATAATGTTCAAGTCTTTGTAAGTTTGTGATTTTTTGATATAAGTCTCTGTATGTTTTTTTTTAACATTAGTCCCCGCTATTACAATTCATTTTGATTTTAGTCCCTGTCATCTAAAAAATGCTGACGTAACTAACGGAGTGACAGGTGGTGTAGATGATGAGGGACTAAATTCAAAAACCTTTGATATTACAGGGATCAAATTAAAAAACACAATATTTGTAAAATTTCACTATAAATAAAATCTCCAAATTGAAAAGTTTACTTGTCCCCTAAACCCTAAACATTATTTAAGCCCAAATTCTTTAATGAAATCATGAAATATTAAATTTATTGCTCTTTGATCAACATTGTTTAATCAAATGACATTATTGTCCATTATTCGAATGTTCCCAATGATCTTGGGCATCAAAAAGCAGTCTTAGAGACTATTTGATTATATCCATAATTCTCTGATGCTGAATCTACTAACATATATGCTAACAGCGTTTATGTTCCTAAAAATAAAATCAATACAAACTTTTAAATAACTTCTATGGAACAATATTAGTTATTCGAATGAACTTGACATTGAGCAATCTTTCTATTCTATCCCATGATCTTCGTAACAACTTCTGTGGAGAAGAACCTATAGCTTCTAGCAGGATTTTGGTTAAATATATTGTGCATCATCATGCATGTGAAATAGATTTTAGGCTTAAATATTTTTGTTCTAAATAAGCTCCTGTATCAACTAAACTTTTCAATTTTAATCATAAAATGAAAATTTGCAGGAAAATTCATTAGAAAATCTACAAGAAATTTGTGATTTTCCCTACAGATTTTAGCTTTAGAAACCAAAAACAAAAAGTTTAGTTGATTTAGGGGTTTATTTAGAACAAAAATTAATACATTGACTAAAACTTAAACCCCGCATACATACAGGAATAAAAATAATATTTAAGCCTGGATTTTAACCCCAAAGAGAGAGACATAGAGAGATGGAGAAACATTTTAAGGTTAAATATGTTTTTAGTCCTTATAAATATCTGACTCTTCTACTTTTAGTCTCTCTAAAAAAATTTCCCAGTTTTTGGTCCTCCAAATATTTTCGATCATGATTTTTGGTCCCTGCTTTTCACTCAACTATGTGTACGATTCAAATTTTTTAACGAGTTTTTGTGATCATGTTTATAATATTATAAAAATTACTCAAACCAAAATTCATAATTTTTTAACAAATGATGAATTAACTATGAATTTTTAAGCGCAAACACTTCAAAAATTCATATTTAATTCATCACTAATTAAAAAAATTTAAATTTTGCAAATCAATTCAATTTTTAATATACTTAACATTACTGCAATACATAATTCCAAATTTTAATTAGTATACATGAGTTGACTTAAAAGTAAGGACCAAAATTCATGTTAGAGAATTTTATAGGGACCAAAAAGTGGGAAATTTTTTTAAAAGGACTAAAAGTAGAAGAGTCAGATGTTTATAGGGACTAAAAACATATTTAACCCAACATTTTATAAGTATTAGGCTTAAATAAAATTTTAGCCATCTTATTTTGACGGATTCGGATTTTCAATCCCCTATTTTAAAATTCAGAATTTCACGCCCCCCCCCCCCCTATTTTAGGTGTTTCTAAAAACAATTCACCCCAATCACATTGGCCTTATTTTTGCTTATGTGGCAATGACGATGTGTACATTCTTTTGACACATGTGTATTATCTTTATCCACCTAATTATTTTCTTTAAAAAAAACCATAAAATTAAGGAAATAATTACAAAAAATAAATAAAATTCTATAAATAAATTACTATATGAAATAATTTAAAAAATCAAGAAAAATACCATAAAAACTCATTAGAAAGACATTCCAATATATCAAAAAATTGTTTATCGTGTGACAGCTTCACACCCCATTTTTCAATGACTAAAACAATCAACCCCTTCACTTTCATTTAAAAGAGTATGTCAGAGTGTATTCAAAAAAAATTAACAAGAAAATTTGTCAAACTTATTTTTAAAACACAATCATTTCTAAAAAAATAACATTTGTTTGTTATAGCTCTTAAAAATAATCAGAATCTGAAAATAATCTAAAACCTGATAAAAATCTGAAGCTGATATTAGTTGCTTTCATTTTTAGATTTTTTTTTAGAGGAAAAAGAAAATAAGTGTCAAAACATTTCATGGAAAAATTTCTTTAATATTACTCTAATATTCTAATAATATACTGTTTAGAATATATAGGATTAGTTTGTTATTTTTAGAAGTTAAGATTTAGAAATTTGTTTTATTAGTAGCTATATATATATATATAAAGTCATATGATCATAATGAAAAACAAGAACTTGAGTATTTTTCATATATTTATTTTATATGATATATTTTTTTAAGCATTATATGATATATTATATTTGGATAATTATACTTTATGGTAATTTTATGATACAAAATCACTTTCCATACAAGTTAAAGATTATTTTTTTATAAAAAGTAATTTTGGTAAAAACACAAAGGGTCCGTTTGTTACAGAATAAAAATAAGTGATTTTGACATTAAATAATTTAGAGATTATTTTTTAGAGATTTTACAAATAATCAGAAGCTATTTTGTGTTTGTTTAACATTAAAAAAATTACTTTTTATAAAAAAATAATCTTTAACTTGTTTGGATGCAATCATATTAAAGTGATTTTCCATCACAAAATTACCACAAAGTACAATTATCCAAATTAAATATAATATAAAATAGATATATGAAAAATACTCAAGTTCTTATTTTTCATTATGGTCATATGCCTTATATATATATAGTTACAAATAAAACAAATTTCTAAGTCTTATCTTTTAAAAATAACAAATTAATCCTATAAATTTTAAACAGGATATTATTGGAATATTATAATAATATTAAGGATATTTTTGTCCGAAAACTTTTGACATTTGTTTTCTCTTTCCTCTAAAAAAAATCTATAAAAAAAAGCTACTAATATTAGCTTTAGATTTTTAGCAGTTTTTAGATTATTTTCAGATTCTGATTATTTTTAAAAGTTATAACAAACGGATGTTATTTTTTTAAAAGTAATTATTTTCTAAAAAAAACTATAACAAACGGGCACAAAATAGCTTCTGATTTTTTGTAAAATCTCTAAAAAATAATCTCTAAGTGAGGAAAAGGAGGTCATAGTAGTCTAGAGTTGATCACGAAGTAAATAAAGTCTAACCAAACATTATTCAAGTCAAGAATTCAACGTAACTCAAGTTCTCTTGCAATTGGTGTTTTGGTGAAGTTCATCGATCACTTTAGTTCAATGTATTGTTGTATTTTCAATTTTCTTTCCTAACTAGAAAATTATGAAATAATAAATTCAATTTATTATTAAAAAATATTAAATTCCTTCAAAGATTTGGTCAAAAAAATTATTTTTAAATAAAGAATAATAAAACAATACCATTTAGGGGAGTCAATATCACCATAAAATAATAAAGAAAAATAATTACTTTCTATGGAGATTTGGTCAAAGATTTTGTTTTGGTGTAAATAAATACTATCTCATAAATTATAAACAAATTTAACTCATCAATGTATCTAAAGAATAGATGATGGATTTGATTGATATTATAGACCAGGTACATTAATTTTGTAATGTATCTAAAAATTTAAATTTATTTATAATAGTAACTAAGAGAGTAATTTTTATTTGTATTTAAGATCATCTTGATACGTTTTCCAAACACTTTCAAACAACGCCGCCCTCATCCACCCTCCATATCCAAACCCTTTCAACCATCATATAGCCATTTTTTTTTGGTAGTGTGATGAGCGGCGTCGACCCTCCACACTACCTTCCAGATCTTCGCTGGCGATGTAAAATCAGGTTAGGTAATTTTGTTATCTCTACCTAGGTTTATATCTTTCAGGTTCACTTCTGGTTCAACCAATAACACCTCTCTTGCGGTTGTGGTTGATGCTTTGTGGTAATTTCCTTTAACTCGGTTTCAGAGACTTTTCAGAGTTGCTCGTCGTCTCAGTTATCGTTATTGGATTTTTGATGATCTAGTGTTATCCTAATCTCCTTCTAATATTCTATGGTCGCCAATAGAATTGGTGTTTGTTTTTTCTATATGTTTCATGGTTTTTTCTCAGATTTGTTGAAATATGCAAGTCTTGCTGCTTACGGAATTGCTTCCGCCGCGTTAAAGGTTTTGGATTGTTTTTTATAATGTTCAATCCATTGTATTTTCCTTCTTTTTGTTTTAATCTATTTAGAGTGTTGGAGTGGTTTACCCCTTACACGACTTTTGCTTTAAAAAAAAGGCTTAAACATATTTTTGGTCCCTGTATGTACACTAAATTTTGGTTTTAGTCTTTGTATTTGATTTTATTCTAAAATAGTTCATGTATCGACAAAAAAACAATTGTTTTTGGTCCCTTCCGTCTATTTTTGTCCAAGTGGCAAACGTTTTGCCACCTATCTATAATGACGTGGCAAAATTTGAAGGATGACTAGATTAATGATGGAGAGTGACCAAAACCAAAAAAAATATACATTACAGGGGACTAAATCCAAAAACATAAACATTGAGACAAATATTAAACCTAAAAGCTCAATTCAATTTCATTATCTCATTTCACCCAGCTAACTGAAAATTTCTTTCTCTCTTCTCACCAATCAATTTTGTTTTTGTGTTTAAGGATTAGTTGGGTGAAGATGAAATTTTCTTTGAGGAAGATACTAATATAAGTGGTTATGATACAAGTGATTTTGAGGAAGATACTAATATAAGTGATTCTAAGGAAGATAAAATTTTCTTTGAGGAAATTATCCCTAAGCTTGGAACCACTTGTCTCAGAATCACTTATGTCATTATCTTCCACAGAATCACTTGTATTTGAATCACTTTTATCAGTATCTTCCTCAGAGAAAATTTCATCTCACCCAATTAATGCTTAAACAAAAGAACAAAATAGATTGGTGAGAAGAGAAGAAAAAAATATTCGTTAGCTGGCTGAAATGAGAGAATGAAATTGAATTTGGGTTTTATGTTTTTATATTTCTCTTAATGTTTCAAGTTTTTGGATTTCGTCCCTTGTAATGTATACTTTTTTTTTGTATTGGTCCCTCTCCATCATAAATCCAGTCAGCCTTCAATTTTTGCCACGTCATTATGGACAGGTGGCAAAACGTTTATCACTTGGACGAAAATGGACAGTATAGACCAAAAATAAATTTTTTTTGTCGATATAGAAACTATTTTAAAATAAAATCATATACAATGACTAAAACCAAAATTTAATATATATACACAAATCAAAAAGATGTTTAAACCTTAAAAAAAAATCACCTTCGCCTCTACTTGAGACATACAGGGGAGGGGTTGGTGTAGAAAAAGTTGGGAGATAATGGCTCGGTGGTGGGTATCACTTACTGCATCAATCAACAAGTAGTAATTCAATCATAGATTTTTACTTTTACATTAACTTGTTAATATCATTCAAATCAATTATGTAGCTGCAAACATTTTATTATTGGGGATCAAATGGTGAAAGAGGAAGAGGTGTGTGTTTCTTATGTTCAATTTTATAATATTTGGATGTATTTCAACAAGTACTTATCAACAAGTACATTAACATTACAACTACCAACTATCCAAAGGAGAAAATGGAGATGGGAAGGTGGATAAGGAGAAAATGATGATGGGAAGAGCTATCAGCTATCAGGGCCGTAGATGAAGGCAGGCAGTATAGGCTTCATCTTTGGACCTCTAAATTTCAGGGGCCTCAAGTAGTTATATTAGTACGTTCAATCATATTTGATCTAAACAATGTAGAAATACCTAACAAAAAAAAAGTGTTGTTTATGTTTCATGTTTAAGTAGCTAAAATATATTTTGATGATATTGATTAGAATATGATCTTTTTTATTATGTTAGTTACATAGATAAATGACTAATTTTGAAGTTGTTGATATTATTTATAATTTTAATAGATGATGTTTTTTTTAAAAAATACAGTATATATTTTTTTGGTTACAATTTTTTTATTATTAAGGGTCTAATTTAATTATTTGTCTCGGACCTCTATAATATCGGCACCGACACTGTCAGCTATCAACTATTATTTCTTAAGAAGTCTGAGCTTAACTCGAAAAATAAAGGTATATATATACAATTTGTGTAAATGTATTTATTCCTTATTAGTGTTCTTACTAGTGTTAGGCACCTCCACAACAAGGTATATGATATTATGGAGGTGGTCACCAAGATCTTAAACATGAGCAGTGGCAGAACTAGCCTAAATTCTTGGGTAGGGCCATGATGAATTTTTTTTGGAGGTGATATATAAGAAGGGATCAAATAATTACACTAGGGTAACATTTGAGTAATATTAAATTATTCGTTAACAATATAATTATAAATTTTATAAATAAACATTGTTGAATTGAAAGTTTGCATTATATAGATTTTTCATGTAAAAATTTTAAATTTCAAATAATTTGATAAATTATTGAGATTCATTAAAATTAACGATTTTCTGTAAAAATAGTTAAATTCTTAATATTTATTGAGTTTCATCAAAATTAACTCTAAAATGTTCTATATTCGTTAAAAACTTACTCCATTTAGCACTAATTTAATTCATTTCATTTGTGTGATAATCATATGTTGAAACACTAAAATTACATTATATGTTGATTGCACCCTTGTAGGTAGCCATACTTTCAGCAATATTAAATTTTAAGAAATTGCAAAACTAATAACAAAATTGTCCAAAGTAGAAGTTGAACTCTAGACTTTTTTAAAATATTAGGCATGCATGATCACTAAACTAGATGAAGAACTTGGTAAAACAATTGGAAACGTAAAATATATATCTCTATTATTATATACATTACGATAGTTCCACGGAGCTTTCTGATGCATTCTCAAGAAAATTTGCTTACGTGTCATTCAATTAGAGCTTCTCTAAGATTTTTTTTTATATTTTTTTAGATATTTTTTTAGCGTAATTCAGTTGCATTCTTAGCATGTTTTTTTTTAGATTTTTTTTTGGGAATAAATACATTTGCAATCCCTATAAATATACAAAATTTCATTTTTAGTCCTTAAAACAATTTTCAGCAGGTTATGGTCCCTCAAATATTTCCTATCATGATTTTTTGTCCTTATTTTGTGGGAGAGGTTCTTATCTCTATTATATACATTGTGATAGTTCCACGGAGCTCTCTCATGCATTCTCAAGAAAATTTGTTTATGTGTCATTCAGTTAAAGCTTCTCTAAGATTTTTTTTTAGATATTTTTTTGGTTTATATATATTTTTTGTCCCTATAAATATATCAAAATTTGGTTTTAGTCCTTATAAAAATTTTCTTCGACTTTTAGTCCTTATAAAATTTTTCATCTTCACTTTCATTCCCAATTTTTGAATCAACTCATATATAGTCTTTCTATTTTTTTAATGAAGTTGTGCACAAATGTGAAAAATATTACGATAATCTCTTCCTAAATAAATTGGAATTTTTTAACCAAACATAAATTAAATATGAATTTTAAACCACAAAAAGTTTAAAAATTCATATTTAATTCCTAAATTGTTAAAAAATTCTAATTTTTTTTAGAGAGATCATTATAATTTTAAAAACTTTTCTGCAAATTTTTTATTCAAAAATATGAATTCTACTTATGAGTTTACTTAAAATGAGGGATTAAAAGAGAAGATGAAAAATTTTATAGGGACTAAAAGTCGAAGAAAATTTTTAGAGGGACTAAAACCAAAATTTGGTATATTTATAGGGACCAAAAACATATTTAACCATAAAAAGATAAATTATGAGAATAATTATAGGGACCAAAAATATATCACAATGTGGGAGTTTTGTGATATATTTTTTTTGGTAGATCGAAAAGATAAATTGCTCCCCCATAAATTGATCCCTGGAGCTCTCCAACCCATACGTCCCTTAGCTCATACCACCTGAGTTATGTTACGGGGAGAAAGTTTTGTCATATTAAGAAATCTATTTTCTTTGTTTTTTTTTTGTTTTTAAAATTTACACGTGGATTACCATGCAAAAAGTTCAAACAAAGTAGGACAACGATGGAAAAAGATATCTTAATTTACATAGTATTTTAAAAAAATGCAGTTTGATGGGATTTAGATGAATAAATATACAATAAACATAGGAACATCACTATATGTGAAGCTGTTATAAAAAAAATTCATTTGAAACTTTTTTAAAAAAAATTATTTGCTAAAATTTTTTAACAAAAAAACAATACACTACAAAAATATTTTCCAAAAATATCTAAAACAAACGCATCTTTAGTGTATAATATATAGGAATTAGGCCATATTGAATCAAGACTACTGAAATTTCAAAATATTAAATTCTATTATTTTTCTTTAATATAGATTAAAATGTCAATTTCCAATCTAAAATTTTATTTTAATATATTAAATATGTTTTTAGTACTTCCTATTTTTCTAAATATTAAAAATTGTTTTATTAACATTCAACTTTTAACTTCGTAAATAATATTTTGTCAAAAAAAAAAACTTTGTAAATAATATTTTTTTAATATAACTTTTATTTTTATTCAATGTCATTTATACGATTCTGAATATATTTATTCTAAATTTCTGTCAAAACAATATATTTACTTCAACAATATATATTTAAACAACTCATAAAATATAATATCTCAAATTCACACCAACATAGTGTGGTACAAGTGGTAGATATTTGAGTCTCTTAACCATTTTGTCCCGAATTCGATCCCTAGCCGGTGCGTATGGAGAAACATTTGTTAGAAGAGGTCAACCCCTTAAATGGATTGCATATATCTCGAGTGGATTAATCTCTGCAGTTGCGTGCGAATGATACCTTTGGTTTACCAAAAAAATATCTCAAATTCACTATTAAATATTAAAATAAATTTAAAATAATAATTTAAAATGAATTAATAAATAATATTAAAAAGAAAATAATCCCGTGCACGGCACGGGCTAACATACTAGTGTATATATATATATATATATATATATATACTTAATAAAAATTATTTTTTAAGAGGCGGACTGCAGCTCTGCACTACCCATAGGCAGCTCTGCCCTTGAACATGAGTGTATCTCTTAAAGATATATTAGTTTATTTTAAGAATGATCGTACACTTGTTTTAAAATATAAATATTTCGTCCACGATATTGGTTCAATTCAGGAATATTTGCACGTTTGGTATAGACCTATATTGCATACTAGAATTTAAATATAACACATATAGGCGAAAACTATAAAAAAAATAAAACAAAATACAAAATGTATTTACAATTTTACAAAAAATTTCTAATACATACTTTTATCTTGCGACCATGAAGGTCATACTTGTTCAGTAGTAATGCCTTGGGAACAACATCGATGTTGAGGAATTCAACATAAGCATCCTTTGGGATTGGAAGAATATATTCATTCTTCAGGATGGTAACTCTATTCACCACCCCTCAAGATTGAAAATGTCGTCTCACCATTTCAGTCTTATAAGAATGTGAATATAGTAACTATTTTCAACAAATAAATTTAGTCAATGTTAAGGAACTCTATTTGTTGGAATAGTCGCTCTATTCACATTATTATTATATGACTGAAATGGTGAGACGACATTTTCAATCTTCCTGGTTGTGAATAGATCCTAACCAGTGAATATAATATTCACAAAGGATGTGCTTATGTTGAATTCCTCAACATCAATGTTGTTCCCAAGGCATTAGTGATAAACAAATATGACCTTCATGGTCCCAAGATAAAAGTATGTATCAGACGATTTGTGTAAAAATGTAAATAAATTTAGTCTCTTTTTTTTTAGTTTTCACCTATATGTTTTATATTTAAATTCTAATATGCACTACAGTTTTGTGCCAAGGGCACGAACATTCTCAGACATAATCAATATCGTGGAAGAAATACTTGCTCCCTCTGGTCTCAAATATAAACAAAATTTGGTTAAAAAAATTAATGTATTTGGTGCAAATTTTGAATCAGATAAATCAATTTTTTTGACTAAATTTTGCTTATATTTAAGACTAAAGTAGCATATTTTAAGACAATGTATCAATATCTTCGTATATACACTCGTGTTTAATATCTAGGTGGCCGCCACCATAGTATCATATACCTTATCATGGAGGTGCCTTCTCGATCTTAACACTACTATGAACACTAAATGGAAGAACTAAAATATATATGTTGTTTGGTTCAGTTAACACTATTATGACAATTTACCATATCAATTAAGGGTGCTCAAATCCAAACCAATCAAATTAAAATCGAAGATCGATTCGAAAAAACCGAATTTTTTTTAATGTGTTTGAATGTTCTTTTGTAAAAACCGCTGGATCAGATCGAGCTTTGGATTGATTTTTCAATACCGATCCAAACAATATATATATATATAGGGGGTGCGCGGAGTAAGGTAGGGGTGCGCGCAGCAATGGGGGGGGGGGGGGGGGGGGGGGTGGGAGGCGTGCGTAGCAAATAATGGGGGGGGGAGTAATTTAGTGGAAGGAGGTTTGCTAACTTTATCCCTATATATATATATATTACAATGTGTTTGCTTCTTTTTGTGCCAAAAAATAAACTAGTGGTAATTTAATCATGGATTTTTTTTGAGGAGAAAATGGAGATGGGGAGGTGGATAAGGAAGAGGTGTGTGTTTCTTTGGGTTCAATTTTAAATTTTCTCTTTATTGTTTTTAATCTTAATGCTGAATATTTCTTGGCTGAGTTGTTGCTTTAATTTCATTTTGCCATTTGAGAGCAAGATCTATACAACATTAGGACAAATTTGATTTGACAAATACATTATCTAGTTTTCATTTATAAATACCCAATTTTTTTTATTGAAACATGTTTGTTTTTGGATTTTTTAAAATTGTGATTGAGTTGTAAAAGTGTGTTTATCTTTGTGATTCTTTTTAGACTTAAACATTTTTTTGGTTTTAGGGACTAAAATTAAAATTTGGTGAATAGACAAGGACTAAAAGGATATTTAAGCCTTCTTTTTTATAAATTTGTGATTGTGATTTTAAAAGGTACATCTTCATTCAAAGGTATTGTCTAGAAATGTTTACTATGTACTCCTCAATCGTAAGTCGTAACCATCACATGACTAAATTTATTTGTTTGAATAGTCATTTAATCACACTATGTACTCCTACTCCTGGATTATAATCATTTAATTTGAAGAAACATTCCAAGGTTTAGACATTCAATGTGATACATACCATACCTGGTCAGCTAAGTTTGATGGTGTTTGATTAGAAAATGAGAATTAATCAATTAGAGCACATTTTTCATATCAAGAGGATGAATGATTAAGATTAACATTAATTCATTCATATTCAAAAAAAAAACATTAATTTATTCATTCTGATACCTACAATTGATGTTGTTATGCCATAATCCAAAGATACAAGGTGTTTAATTATTTCACACCTGAAAAGGATAAGACACTGTTGTTTGTGATATTTTAAGAAAAAAATTCAATGCACTTTTTTTTGTTCTTGTGTTTTTTTTTTTACTAAATACAATATTCATTCATTTTAATAATCGATAGAGTACATCAGATGAAAATACAAATTCAACATCGCTAAAAACGAAAAGAAAGAATCAGTGAACAAACTCACAGTATCCAAATTAATAGCATACAACTGCAAAATGCATACAAATAATATGATAAAACTAAAATTACCGGAATGTCAATGCTATTAAAATAGAGTCCCAAATTGTTTTGTTGAATATCAGCACTTTATATACCACATACTCCTATATTTTCCACCTCATATAATATTCTGAGTTGGCAACTCTAAAATCCTTTCTCTTTGCTCTTCATCATGCCTTTCAAAAACAAGAGAAATGTATCATTTGTATGTTCCAAATCCAAGTTCAGTTACAAAACATTAACACCTCATAATGCAACAAATAAATGTTTATTCTTTCTATTGATTGATTGATAAGTTATCATTTGAGAGAACTTTTCATCTCCATGTATTTCTCACCCCAGTTGAATATCATGATACATAAATTATGTGCCAATAATATCTCATGCAGGCAATGTAATTTACTATCTAATATAGGATTTTGTGTCTTAATTTTTACAAATGTTTGTTTCTAATATCTGTCTCTCTTTTTAATTTTTCTACGTATTTTCTTCCCATTTATAAACAAATTCTTTTTTTTTTAAACTAATAATCCATCAATGTATCCTTTCAACATGATTTGAATTATTAACCAGCAAAATGCATTTGATTGAAGCGGTCAATGAAGCTTGGTATTTTCGGATCTTAATTTCTTTATTCTCCATGTATTTTAGTTCAACTAACTAAATATCCACGGTTGATTGAAGGGTACAATTGATCACATATTAACCAAAAGTCCACATTTAATATAACAATTTTGTTCATTGCAATTTTTGCATCCACAAGGCTACAATTCTTTGATAATAAGGTCGATGATATTCTGAGTTGGCAACTCTAAAATATATATTCTTGTGTTGAATATATATTCATCCAACCTATTATATTTTTTAAAAGATATTAATATCAAGTCCCCATATTTTTAAAAAGATATTACTATTAAGTCTGTGTCGTATAGCTCGATTGGTAAGAGCTGAGAAATATATAGGTCGGATAGAAGGAGGTCTCATGATTAATTATTGGCGGAAACATTTATCTTTCCGATGTACCAAAAAAATGTTCTATTAAATTATCTATAAAAGGAGAACTCGCGAAATACAAATAAGTTGTAAAATCAAATAACCATATATCTGTTATAATTATTCTCATATGTTTATTCTACTCTAACCTGACACCGTTGGATCCTTAACCTAGTACTTTTCTTTTTGCATAATAGTACATTTGTTCCCGTCAAAAAAAGAGAAAAATAAAATTTTATTGCTAATTTAATCAAAAACAAAAATCAAGTCATTAAATATAATTTATATTTTTTTGAATCAAACAAAAAAAAAATTAAAGCAACTTAGTGACTAAAAGTAAAATTGATTGTGAAATCCATAAAAGATTTTATTTTTATTTTGTTGGACAAATCCATGTAATAGATTGTTTTTTGTAAGACACTCGATATAAAAGATTTTTTTGGCTACATGTCCATATAAAAGATTTGATAGGAATAAAACAAAACAAAAAAAAAGGGTTTAATACCAAACAGATACATTTACTGTCAAAATATCTATAAAAGACTTAGGATAAAAACAAATCTTTTAAAAATATCTATAAAAGATTTATATAGCAACGTTCGGGAAAAAAAATCTATATAAGTAGTTCACCTCTCTTGCAAACTAACACAAATCACAATGTATCATACAACAATGAGCAATGTGAAATTTGAAGAACTTGAAGTTTTATTGGAACCAAGGGTTGATCTCTATGATCTTGCTGCTGCTAATGAATTCGATTTTAGAGAAAATTTTGTGCATATGGGTTGGATGGAATATTTCTCTAAAGAAAAGAAACCTATCTACACTGAACTTGTGAAAGAATTTTGGATGCATGCAAGGGTACATAATGGAAACATCTATGGTTGTGTTCAAGGAAAGGAGGTTGTAATCTCTTTGCAACTTTTGCCATATGCTATCAATGGTTATGGTGAAGGTGTTAAATTTTCTGATGGATGGGATGAGGATGAAATAAAAGACGAACTTCAAGGAATAATTTTTGAGAAGCCGAATGGAAAGAGTTATTCTGATTTGAATCCGGAGTATAAGGTTTTATATAAAATTATCTATGGATGTATTTTACCGATAAGAAATTCTGCTAAAATAGTGCCTCGAAGTTATAGGTTTATTATGTGGCACTTCGCCAAAAAGATAAGCATCAATCTTCCGGAGATGATATTTGATTTTTTGAAGAGAGCGGTTTGTTTCTCGAGATCTGGAAAGGTTAAAACTATCCCTCTTGGAAGAGTTATTTCTGGTTGTTTGGAAACTTTTGGAATCATCGATAGTCTTCAAAGATCGAAAGACTTAAGTATTGTAAGGGCCTTAAAACCCTCTTTTGGGCTACTCTTCAACCAAATAACTCTTGCAAGGTTGAAAGTTCGCTCATGTGATGTTGTTAAGAGACTTCTTAAACAAGATAAAGAAGCGGAAACAAGAGAAGCTTCCGCCAAACCAATAAGGAAAGAGTTAAAAGTGAGAAAGAGTGTTGCATCTGATTCTACTCAGAGGGTGACTAGAAGAAGAGCAATTGATGAACTTACGCCAATTGATACAACTCCTCTATTATCTGTCATTTTTCCAGAAGACAATGAAGAAGTGATATTGGAATACCGTAAAATTGTAGCTGAAGATTTACTCAGAGCTAACCCAAATTACATACCTCCAACTGTGCAGTATGAGGACTATTATGAGGACAACAAGGATGAAGTAAGAAAGTATATGAAGAAGATTGAAGAAGAAAAAGTACAGGAAACTGCTGCCATCACTGCTCCTGATTCTCCTCCTCCTCCGTCTGAGTCGAAGAAGAGATCAGCGCCTTCAAGTAATCAAGTGCTTTCCAAGAAAACTAAGACATTAGATGCTGTTGCAAATAAATATGAGTCTACATCCTCCACTATTCCTAAACCTTCTGAACCTGAACATATTGTTCGGTATGAAGACTATTATGAGGACAACAAGGATGAAGTAAAAAAGTATATGAAGAAGATTGAAGAAGAAAAAGCGCAGGAAACTACTGCCATCACTGCTCCTGCTTCTCCTCCTCCTCCGCCTGAGTCGAAGAAGAGATCAGCGCCTTCAATTAATCAAGTGCCTTCCAAGAAAACTAAGACATTAGATGCTATTGCAAATGTATATGAATCTTCATCCTCCACTATTCCTCAACCTTCTGAACCCCTACAAATTGTTCGAACTAAATTACATCAACCAACAACCATTGAACCACAAATTAACCAATCTCTACCTCTATATGCTTCTGCATCTAATAATAGAAAAGAATTTCCCAAGTCTGAAGAATTAGTTGCACCTTCGTCCAGTATTCTTAAGGAACCTCTTGAATCTGATCATCCTGCTACTTCTAGATCTTCTGATGTAGTAACAAGGGAAGAACTGTCAAAAATTGTTCAGAAACAGCAAGAGCTTATAGCTTTTATGGCAACAACAAATCAGAGACATGAAGATATAGCATATGCTATTAACAACCTTACTAGTTTGGTCCAGAAGATATTAGTCAAACCTTAATTAGTTGCACACTTTTGTAATTAAACTTTTTTAAGGTTAATAATAATTCTCCATTTGATATCTGTATCTATTTAGAATTTTGTCTTCATCATTGAAAAACTAAACATCAATATGTATTATACTCTAACAAACAGTAAGTTGATATTACAAAATAAAAAAATTGTAATAACTGAAATCGATCTCATATTATGAATTAATCGCGCGTAGGATAATAAATAGTAGACCACTTAGGGATTTAGCTTCCCTACAATAACAATTCTCACAATTTTCACACAGTTTTGAATCTCGAACGTTAATTATAGATCCGACAGTTTAAATCAACACAATTGTAAAAATACTGTAAACAATCTTAGCCACACGATTTAGATTGTACGGTCCTGAACTGTTACAGCTTCAGTAGGAAATCAAAACCTGACCACTTACTTAAAAGTTACATATTTACAGCCATAAATAGTTTCTGGAACTGATGACAACTAAAATTTGGCGTTAATACACCAAAATTAACAAATGCAAAAGAAATAGTTAGTCGTATGCCCAACAAAAAATAAATGGTCTAAGTACAACATCTAACAAACAAATATGTTGAAAGATATTTTCTCTTTTTGAAAGAAATACAACTTGTTTTGTAACTAACATGTGTTGAAAGAGTTAATAACATGATTCTGCACTGTTAGAAAAATCTGAGCTTGAGTCATGAAATTGCCTATTTGAGAGCTACATGTGGAAAAAGAAGAAAATAAAAACTCAATTGTCCCTGTTCCAATTCAAAAGGGGCCAAAGACTATAGTTTTGTAAAGATAATCCACAGGAATGCAGGCTAGGAAATCATATCATTATTGCAGGTATAAAGTATGAGCGTTAATTAGGTATAATGACCATAGAGAGCAAAATTTGCAGCTTGATGCCACTGAACCTGTATGAGTTGGCTAAAATAAAAGAAAATACAACTTATAACATTTTTCCTCATAAGTCATAATGTTGGTTAAAGTCTTATACGCACCTAACTAATTGGTATTCTAGTAGTCAGTATCGCTATCTTCAAATATCTCAGGAGTAAGCATAGCCTCCTCGGTTGTTGATTTCTTTTCTTCCTCTCTTCTTTTCCTCTCCTCCTCTCTCTCCCTCTCCCTCTCTGCAATATCGGCCTTAGCTTTCTCAAGTCTTGAGCTGACTGCTTCCCAAGACACAAGCTTATCCATGAAAACTGATATATAATCAAGGCGCCGGTTCTGCGAAGATAAAGCATAATTTTAGTTATATGTGTGTTTGTGTGTGTGTGTGCCCGCGCGTGTGTGTGTGTGTGTGTGAAGGTTAAATAAGATTTTTGCCCTAAAAAATAGCAAATTTTGATTTAGTCTTGAAAAATAAAAATAGAATGTTTTCGTCCTCGCAAAATTTATTTCATTTTTGGTTCCCTAATGACCAATCTATGTTCATGTTAATGATGTTAAGATTATGACCCTTTGATATTCAAGATGTGTCCGTATTTTGTCCAACTCTTATGTCAAATCTCTGAATGTTCATATTATGTTCAAGAAATGTCAAGGACATGTCAAAATTATGTCCGTTATGGACCAAAAATGAAACAGAATTTTAGGAGGGCAAAAACATCTTATTTTTATTTTTAGGGACTAAAAACTTATTTTAACCTTTAATTTTTTGATTAAACGGAACTCTCAAATATAGTGACCAGTGTACATCTTACATGATAGTCCAGGTAGTAAGCATGCTGTATAAAAGTGAAATATACATATCACTAAGTCAGTAATTTGGTATAGATGAAATAATAGTTTTTAAGACATTGAATAACTAACAGAAAAGTTTTATTAATATACCTCCCATACATCAATGGTAAGGAGTGGCTGCAAAAAGATCAATATGAAATGTAATCAGATACTTCTATGGTTATCAAATAGAAATTCAAATCATGAACTGGAAAACCTATTTTTCAAATTGCAGATCAATTGTGTACCAATATAACTAGTCCTTACTACTTACATGATGATGGTTCCAAACAAGGGGGTTCACAGCATTAGGACTCTTCAGCACGACTAACTTTTTATCCTCTTCAGTTGCAAGAGGATTTACTGCATTTCCAACATCAAGCTTGCTTTCTTTATCTGTATTTCATAGACAACAAAAAGAAAAAGAAAATTAGGTAAATGAGCGCTTGCTAAGTTAGATATACCGTAGAAAAAAATGAATGCCAAAATATCACTATATGGTAGAAAAGGTAATTTACTCACATGCAAGCCATACCCATCCTGAACCAAATTGTGTTGAAGCAGCAAGCTTGAACTGATCAACGAATTTTTCAAATGAACCAAAGTCTCTTTCAATCAGTTTTAGAAGTTCCCCAGATGGCTTTCCACCACCACCAGGTTTCATTGACTCCCAGAAGAAATCATGGTTCCATACCTGAAATAAATTGAACAGGATTACCAAACTGTGGTTCGGAAACATGAATTAGACTTTTTTTGGTTGTATATACATGCCTGTGCTGCATTGTTGAAAGCTGGAAGAATGTCGCCATTATTGTACGCTGTAACTATGGTTTCCTCCAGTGACATCCCATCTAGATCTGTTCCTTCAATTTGCTTGTTCAAGTTATCGACATAAGCTCGGTGATGCTTTCCCCAATGGTACTCAAATGTATCCTGGCTCATAATTGGCTCCAAAGCATTCTGAGAGTTTTCATTATTGAAGTATTGGTTATTTATGTACTATTAATCGAACGCTAAAATAACAGCATGTGCATGACATATGTTTAGGTCATTTGAAGAACTATATGAATCATACTTGTTTAATCACATCAGTGTATAATAATATGGAATCAGAGTCTTCTTTCATAATAGTATGGATAAGAAAACTAAAAATACAAATGGAAATTTCTGTTAAATTATAGTACTACTATATTTTCCGGTAAGGCAAGTGTTGTCAACCAGGGATCGTGGAAAATAGCAGTATGTTCAAATTCCAATGCTTTACTGCCATAATAGTGGCTATTTGACAAAATTTCATACAGAATATCGTATCGTGGAACAACAGGTATTTATTCATATTCTTCTATGCTATAGCAGTATACTAGCATAGCTATAGCGACTATTTAACAACATTACTACTCATTATAATGATAAACCACTCCAAAGCTATTAAGATGACTCATATCAAGTCTCAGAACACTAGCTGCGTAAAATAAAATTGGGTAAGTATTTAAGTTCGACAGGTTTGGAAAAATATGAGATGTCCTGCAGACAATGCCCAGCTACGGTAAGCTCCAAAAAAATTATAACTGTATACAACTCTTGGTTACCTTATGTATGTTTTGTTCTTTTTTGGTTTTCAGTTTTCACCCTCTGGTTCCTAGGGGAAGAGGGCCCTAGTAGTTAAGAGTTCGGGGTGAGTTTTGTCATTAAGTAGTTCAGACCCAGTCCCCTCCCAAATGCAATTGCAGGGGATCGAACCGTAGTCCTCCCTAGCTCATGTATGTTTTAACAATGGCACAATAACTCTAATTAAGATGCTTGAGTTCTTCAATGCTTTAATTTTTAACTTCCACTATTGATGAAAGATTACAAACCAAAATTTTGCAAAAAAAAATGAAGTTTGAAAATGTTTGATGAAAAGCATAGGTGAAGTAATTGTAAGTTGTAAACAGATATTGGGCAGAATTTAGATGTTACCAGCGGGTATGGCGGCGGCTTCAGCTGAAACGTTGGAGCTATTTTAGTGCCCCCATCATCTTCGCTTATGCATCTTCTTACCTGCAACATTCAGTAGCTAAACTTGTTAACTGGACATGTAAACTAGATTTCATAGAAATTTGAAAGATTGGTGAATTTGATATACATAGATTAGATGGTCATGGAATTAGTGTTAAACATGTAATGTAAGAGTTGGAGAAGCAAAAACCTGTTTTTTAGAGAATTTGAAGGAGACCAGATTTTGGAATCCTGCAAAACAAACAAGAATAAGATAAAATGGAAAGAGAAAGAGACAGAGATAGAGAAGTGAAAGTGAAAGTGAGAGCAACCATTGGAGTGGAAGGTGGGAAGAAAAGCAGAAGAAGATGATAAGTAAGCAGTAGAAGGTGATAGCAATTTCATCTTTTCAGCTGCTGCTGCTTCTACTCGGACTGACTGGGGAGTGAAGGATGAGGATATTCAAAGTATGTTTAGGCTCTTGTTATACAACTTGAGCTTGACATTGAATTTAGTGGGAAGACCACCGACCCCGAACCAGATTAAACTCGTGACGGTGAAAAAATTAAAAATAAAAGTTAAATTTTAATAGTTATGTGGGTAAGATTTAGATGGTATTTATAATTTCACCTAAAAAAAGATAGTTGTGAAAGTATGTGTAATTTGATACATGTAAGATTTAGATGGTATTTATCATTTCGTCTAAAAATCTTAAAGTTACACACAGTATTGAATTTCATCATCTATTTTCGAATCGAGTGAATCATATTACACTTTACCAAAATCAGTACAAAATAAATACCCATAGGGAAAGTGTACTTTTTCCAGAGACTCTAGCCTAGCTTAACTTGGCCTCTAGCCTTTAGGATTACAATTTGCACCGGAATTAGATTTAGGATTATTACCCCATATGTTTGTTTTTTAATGAACTTAGTATGAGAGTATAAAGTTCCATATCCAATTTCAGACACAACAACATCTAAGGTAAACAAAACACATAAATTCATGTTATTTAATATTTAGAAGTGTAGTTTATTATAATTTAATGAAGATGGTGACGAATATCATGAAGAACATGATGAACATTCATCATGATCTCTCGATTTTTTACATTTTTGATTAAAAAAAACATTAAAATAAATAAATTTATTCTACTGTGGCCGGCCACTTCATCGTTTTTTTAATAAAAAAATAAATTAAGGATTAGTTTGTGCGTATTTATAAAGATAAAGGACTAATGTGATTCACCTCTGGTGTAATTTTGCTCAAATAAAATAATAATGTTTGAACCCTCGAACTTAAAGTGTTTGCCATACAATATTTTTCTGATGCTGAGAATCATTACACTTATCAAACAGAAAAATAAAAAACATCAAACATGTATACAGATTTCAAAGGGAAGAAGTAGAAAACTTAAATTAGTGGTAATCTGTGTTGAACAAAAGTTGATAGCAAAATGTTTTATGGAGCTCATGGAACATTAAGCCCAAACTCTTTTCCTTGGGACAAGATCTGATGTCTTTATTTGATCTATCTTTGCAGCTACAATGAAATCATTCATACTTAATCCACCTGCAAAATTATGAACCCTTTCAAATGTCATAATGCTGTAAGATTAAAATCTATATTTAGGATCTACACCCTAGAGGTGCCTCCATGATCTCCATTAGGGAAGGAGAAAGGAGGAAAAAATGTATGGTAAAGACTAAAGGGTTGTTCCTCCATGATAGAGTGTTGAACCCTCTACTGAGAACTCACAATAATAGCAACCTATAAAAGCACTAACATGTCTACACCGGTAATAATATGAAAAGGTAACATGGTTGATTGTGATCAAAATACTTGCCAGCATCGTGTTGGACACCGACACTGTCAAACATGCCTTCAATAAGAAGTTTAGGTGCTATAGAGATGATTAATCTCTGCCGGGGAACCTAGTTCTCCCCTGCCAACCAGGTTTTTCCATCCACAAGGCTCGAACTCGAGACCTAATTTCAGGATTTGAGCCTAGCTCCACTCAAACCACGTAATGTTGGTTATGCCGGCATCTTTTAAGGTTGCTTATAAAAAAAAAATTAACAGTGTGTATAAAAAAAGTGTGCTGAAGTTGTATTGCACAAATCAAGAAATAGCTTTGCTAATCAACAATATTTCAAGAGTATAATTATAATCAACAATACCTCGTCTCAGTCACTATATACGCTCTAATAAAAAGCGACGTAAGTTAACTATAATGATAGTAAGAGTATAATTATAAAAACAGTTAATGTTGTCTTAAAATTTGAAAACCACAAATAAATAGTAACAGACTTTTTCTAGAAGACTGACAATTAAGAATGAACGGAGGGAGCACATAGGAAGGGTACTAGTTTACGGCTTACCAATGGATGTTGTCCATAGTTCTGCTCTGACTTGATTTGGTTGTTCTATGTGAATGTTGGGGAAATGCCCAGCAGCTTCTACAACCTTAGAGATTCTGTTAATAAGTTCAACTCCAGAATTAAAATCTCTCAATTTCCACAAGCACCGAAGTTTAAGTACACCTTCCTCGTTAACAAGTCTCCAACCTAAAACCTACATAAATAAAGAGAAAAATGTTTAAGCTAGAAAAGGTAAATTGGACTTCGATCAAATCTGCATGGTAGGAATTTGTCATCATGGAAAATAAATAGCTTCTTATTGTTATAGCTTACTATTAAGTGAAATAATCTCGAAAAAACAATAATTTAAGTGAGGAAAACAGGAGTATCATTCATCGAAAAGACTTTATCCGAAATCGCTGATAGTAACAAAAAGAAATATTTCGGAACAATTATATACCCTGTCATTTTCCAAATAAAAATACAGGCTCAACTGCTGTATACAGCCTGAAAGCAATATATTTGCGATTAAAAAAATGTTTCTTTCAAGTTAATAAACAACCAAAACTGATGATCAAATGTGCATCTGAGGTAGTAATATCTATAAGCCCTTAGTGTTTCATAGTTCCTGTCACTTTTTCTCATGTAATCTATATGATGTAATGTATATATACTCTAAATAATGGCATACCATGATTTATACATCTTCACAACATTAAATCTCTTTTACCATGCTTCATAATCAAATTAATAACATTTTTGGCAAGGAATAACTCAAGTTCAGGAGGTATGTGTTGTAGTAGATTTTAAGCTTGGCATTTTCTTTTTGGTAAAATAAAGTTTTAGATGATAGGAAGTGAATCCATTCCAACAAAGTCCGTAGATTTGGAAAGGGCTTACAACTCACAGGTTACTTACAAAAGGGATTGCCCGCATCACATTGTGAACTGAACCTATGCCTTATACCATTTTTTATAGACAAACGTTAGTGGTTAATTTGTAACGTAAAGGGGGAATCGTTATTACTTATTAGCATCGATCGAAAGAAAGAAAAAAAATTAACCATAGCCTTTACGTGTATTTCTTGGAACATGTTCTTAAATTCATAAAGAAAAAAAAAGCCTTTTCATATATGAAAGACCCGAAACAATCTACATTTTCACAAGCTAAAATGTGAAAAACCGCGAGTAAGTTAAAATTAACGATACTCTCAAAGTCCTCAACACAGCATCACTGATTACCAATGGCTGTGACTAATTTATAATCATCGAGCATATGAATTTCAACACACCTCTCTCTCTCTACATACAACTATACAAAAAGGTCAATATTACTAAAATCTAATATCTAATCACTATTTATAAACATTATTAATCCTTTTCATGAAAACATGTTTCTTCCTAATATAAATTGAAATTAGTTTCTCCATCATAATTGTCTTCAACTAAGTTCACTCATTTATCTTTTTCATAAATACTTGTAATAATCCTATGAAGAAATAAGAATCATAACTCATAAAGTTTTTGTTTCGGTTGAAAATCTTAGCACTTAAAAAGCATGTTTGGTGTCATCAATGCACGCTATATTCGATAATAATTATTACTAATATTTACATATCATAGCCGTGTCATTGTCGTGTTTGGTGTCTGTGTCTATCTGTCGTGTGCTTGGAGAGAGAGATATTGTGTGTTAAGTACCTTTCTTATAAGCTGGTTAGCATCATCTTGAGAAAGGGGAGACTGTAAATGTGAAACAGGAACACAATCCTGCTGAGAAAGAGATAGAGCAGAGATATTTGGGATAAGGATTTTGTGTTCAGTGTTAAAACTACCCAAAACTTTCTCACCAAATTTACTTTCTAACTCAGCTGGAAAAGGGTCTCTTGCTCCAAAATCACCCAAGAAATCATTGGTAAAGGAGGAGCGGAGTGGGGAGAATCCATTTGGAGTATTTCTACTAAGGTGGTGGTGATGGAAATTGAATGAAGCTTGGTTGATTTTGGTGGTGGGATTGAGTTGTAGCATAGGGAATGATAATACAAGGTTGGTTGTAGCCATTGATTTATAGACTACTAGTAGAAAGTGTAGTGTATAGTGTATAATAATAATTCCTCTGTGTTGTGTAAGTTTGTTTATTGGGTTGGTTGGTTGGATAGAAGATTGTGAAGTTGAATGGGGGGTTTTGTGTTGTGTGGATTGGTTTTGTTTGGTGGTCAACAATAGACTCTAGACTCTAGTGCTAGTAGTGGTGGTGGAAAATTCTAATTTAACATCTTAAATATGTTTTTCATCTTTTATTTTTAAGAAAATTCTGTTTTATTTTTAATTAAGACAAAATTTAATACATATTTTTTGTTAGGGACATCGATGGGGCAGCTGGGGAATCATCCAAGTGAGTTGGACACCACACTCTTACCCAAAACCTTAAGGCATTGAGTTTATGGGTCCTCCCACTTATAAATGTTCAACTCTCCACATATTTTTCCAATGTGAGACTTCTTCCTCATACTACTCACACTTGACACTTCTTGAGTTTCAAGACTCCCCCTCAAGTGTGAGTCTACCACATTGTTCCCCCTCACCGTTGATACTTCACTTTTCTCAACGGGTCATTACTCCACACTGATGACCAAGAGCATTGTTACAAGTGAGTTGGACACCACACTCTTACCCAAAACCTTAAGGCATTGAGTTTATGGGTCCTCCCACTTATAAATGTTCAACTCTCCACACATTTTTCCAATGTGAGACTTCTTCCCCATACTACTCACACTTGACACTTCTTGAGTTTCAACATTTTTTATAGGATGAAAACAAGTGATTTATTTTATAGAAATGAAAGCATTATTTTTTTTATTTTTTTTGTCAGGTAGCCTAGCGGCTAGAAAATCCACTCATAAAGTAGATAAGTGGGATGACCAAAGTTCGAACTTTAGTACTCTGCATATAACATGTAATGTCCTACCAATTGAGTTAAGCTCATGAGACAAATGAAAGCATAATTAACTCTTACTTTCTATACAACTATATTTTTTTTTATTACAATAGAACATCAAATTCTAAAATTTCATACATATTATTGAAACTTCTCGTCATTAAATCAAAGTTAATGATGTATTCATGTCTTTTCTAATCTTTCTCTTCTCCGTGAATTTAATTCAATTTATAGAGTTTATAGAGGCATTACAATTTACTTGCAACTAAAATACTTCACTTATTTATTTTTGAGAATAAAAAAATTTGCAAGTAAAACATGATAAAATAAAATCCTTAGAGATTTCCGTTCAAACATTTTTACATCGCTGTTAATATTAAAAAGTTTACTAACTTAACAAGTTAATGAAATTAACTGTCCAATTTCAAACATTATAATTTATTTTTTTTGTCAAATAGTTTAATAGTTTAATGATTAAAAAATTCACATTTAAAATAAATAAGTGGATGTGAGTTCCAACATCAACCTTACATACATAATGTCATGTTCTTCCAATTTGAATATTCCATTATTATTTTTTATTATTTGTTTTTAACCACCGGTATCCGGCTCATTTATCCGATTACTCCGATTTAGACGAGTTCTAATATTAAATGATTTCAACTCTCAAATATAGTTGTGGAATCGAACAGTAATCGTTATTATAACCAAGGGTTGAGGTTTCGATCCTCACCTTGGGTATGAAGCAACTTTAAATCATTGAATCAGCTATCCCATCCTTCGATGGATACTCCGGTCTTAAAAAAAAAATCACCACTAAATTAAGTTTGGTGAATATTCAATTACTAGTATTTGTTTATTCAGAAACATTTTCTCAAGCTTTTTCCTATTTTAAAACAAATAATTATAAACACATAATAATCAATTAAATTAAGCTTGACGAAACTAGGGTTATTTATTTTTCATCAAACGAAAGAAGGCATTTTCATTTTGAGAAGAGAAACACACAAAAAATTCGTAAAGCGACGAAATCGAATCGAGTTTGCACTAGCGATGGCATTGAACAACGGACTCAGATCTGCTGCGAAGCTCATCGCTTCTTCTGAATCCTCCCTCTCTCAATCAGGTCAATTCCCTCCCTTTTAGATTCTTTCGTTTTGAATCCAATTAGGGTTGATGTTGGTTCTGTAAGGGGAACATTTTCTGTTTTATTTTTATTTTTTTCAATTTCAATTTTGTTAGGTTTTTTTCATTTCTGTTTATAATAAACAAAATCAATTGATTATTTGAGGCATAAGTGGTGGAAATGTTGGAACTTGGAATAGGTTTGATTTATTGATTGTGATTCGGTTGTTGTGATTGTTGCTGTTATATTGTAAACTTTGAAATTATGAACTATTGTATGTAGATAACTGTTTTATGTGGCTGGTTGCCGGTATAATTGCAATTTCGATCATGGCGTGGTTGCAGCCTATAGATACATTTAACCTTGATATTGCAGCTTTAATTATGGTTGTGTGTCGTATTTTGAAACAAATATGTTGTTATGGAAGTTTTGTTGAATCTTTGTTAGTGGGACTCTAGTAGGGATGGTAGTTTTTTAATCTTGATTCATGAAAAGGGTTTGGGTACTTATATTTGGTTCTTGTGAATTGCTGTATTTCCTTTTCAACTGTTTTTAATGTCAAACTTAAGTTGAGGTTGAAATGAAGCATGGATACTCGTTTGATTAGGTGTGTTCCTGTGTCGGGCACGCGCTGTGTCCAACATGACACCGACACTTACTATTGGATTGAATTGTATCATTTTTTCAAAAACTTTATCAGTGTTGATGTGTTAGTGTTTGTGACGTGTTCGGTGTCTGTGTCTGTGCTTCATAGGGTCGAACCAACATTGATTTTACAGGGCTTTTGTTTTAGTGTATGTTTTGGAGTTTGTGTGGGAAGAAAGGAATCAAAAGAATATGAAGTGGGAAACAAGACAAGAAAATGTGACATTAATAAATGCTTCTCTTCACTATCTTTAATAATTGTTAAAATGGTTAAAATCCTGAAGTTGACGGGGGGTTGAAACATTCAAATGCATAAGTGAAGTGTTTTGGAATAATCTTTCATTTTTTCCTTATTTTTAAACAGCCTAAACAAACACCTTAACTTGCCTTCAAAATATATATTAGGTTTTTAGTGCCTACTGTTTCTTAGTTCAGTTGTTGTCCATGTTTTCACTGCATTTAAAATGTTGCAATTTGAGTTTCATTTTTTGCTTTCGTTGTTTGGCAATTGAACATATGCATATCTCATTTCTATGATTGAGTTACATTTACACTTGTCAACTTACCCAGTCAGATAAGGCTTCATTGTTGTTGTTATGGAGATAAATAAATTAAGCTTGGGATTTGGACTTAGTTATGCCAGTATCTGGTATTATATCAGAGCATCATTTATAACAGTCATTAACGCTAGTATTATATATTATCGGGAACTTATCTAGTGAGAATGATTTTTTTTTATCTGAGAGTTAGAGGGATTCTTGTTAGTAATTGGATTGGATTAACACTTAATGGCTTAGATTAATAGGTCATTTTATTAACTTCACGTGACACTTTCATCTTCACATTTTTTTCTTTTCCTGTTGTTTTAGTTCCTATATTGGATCGAAACACCCAGATCACCCTCCTTGAATACTTCTCGAAATCCAACCTCGGATCAAAATACCCAGATCACCCTCCTTGCATACTTCTCAAGACCCAACCTTGGATGAAAATAAACAAAATACCATCCTCATGCAATCCCACAAACACGCAGAACCTCATCATTGGATGTTTCACACAAATCGACCTTCAATTTCAAGTATTACAAAACAGAAACACAAATATTCAATGGAGTCAGCGTGAAACTTCAGGAAAGGTACTTGTCAAAATGTTGTTGGCATAATTCATTGTGGTGCTGGAGTTTTTTCTAAATTCCCATCACAGGAGTTCCTCTGTAAGTACCAACTGTGAAGGTCCAAAACCGGCACTTCGATACCTATTGGGTAAATTCGGCTGGAAAACATTCTTTGTTGGTTGTGGGTGTGGTTATAGATTAGGTAGAAAAAATATTGGCATGTGAGGTTATTAAAATTGTGTTTTAATCTAAGTCATCTAATTTAATCCAACGACTAACAAGAACCTCTTTCGTTCTCACATTAAAAAATCATTCTCACTACATATGTCTCCTACTTTAAGATGCCTAGGAAAGTAATTGTTTGCTTTCTAACTAGAATACATTGTAATGTTATGACAGTGAGTAGAGGTTTTCATTCAACTGGCGTGAAGAGGATGGGAGGCGGACATGGTCATAGCGAGCCAGAATATATGCATGCATATCACATGTACAATTTGGACAAGATGAAGCATCAGGGATTGAAAATGTCTCTTGCTGTGTTCTCTGCTTTCAGCATAGGTGTTGCAGTTCCTGTCTATGCAGTCATTTTCCAGCAAAAGAAGACAGCATCTGGTTGATTTATATTACACTTTATTTGCAACAAATAATGAGGTGTATTTGGGGATCCTAGACTAGAATATTGGTTTTGGTTGTTAATGTCGTATTATTTTAAACTTTGTTGATGTTTAATTTCCATATGGATTTTCCATATGTCTCTGGTAATAATCAATTTCTCAGTACTGTCAAATATTTGTGGTTAAACATATGCATGTCTCAATGAAGTATAGATTTTGAATGTTCTTTTTTCAGGCGGTATAATGGTTTGATAAATTTTGCTATTGCAAGTTTGCAATAAACTCTCATTTTTTGCTTGGTGTATTAAGACAAGAATATGATCTCAAAAAATACTAACACTGAAAGACATGACAGATCCACTGGTTTGGTTATTCGTAGTAGTCATAATTTTTTTGTATTAAGACAAAGATAAATTATCTAAAAAGAACGAACTGTGTCATTTTTTTTACCAAAATGAATTTAATTTAATAATGAGATCAGCTTTTAGAGGGAATGAAAGGAGATAATAGTTCGTTCTAACACTTGTAGAAAACAAAAATAAAATTGTTCGTTCTAAACACCACATTGAATTGAAAGGTTAAGTGCTTCTTTGGAATACAATGAAAATCACGGTGGCAACTCACGGTTTGCTAACTCTCCAATTTGTAGCATGCCCATTATACAAAAGTGTCACATCTTCAATGTTAAATGTCACTTGCTAGTATAGAACTCATGTTTTGGCTTGGATGATACCTTGACAAATGACAATGAAGATGTTGGAAATACATATTGGAATTTGATGATTCGTTTTGGTGTTTTTATTGTTTCGTAGAAAGATCGTAACGATTAGTGTTTAATTAATATTCCAATTTTCGACAAAATTGACATCTTAAGTTTAATAGTTAGTCGAGTGCTACTCGTGAAAAGTATTGATAAACATGTTGCTTACGTGGATAATTTTGAGTACATTATCAAAATCAAATGGAAGCTCATCTTACAGGTATACTTAAGTTTAATGTTGATGGAGCACATAGTAAAAGGAATGACTTCTAAGTTTGTGGAGGGTTACTTAGAGATATTCAGAATAATCTTATACAAAAAAATTATTTCAATCTTAGTTGCAATAATTCTCATGGTGTTGGCATGTGAAGTTTACTTCATGCTATGTGTATTACTTGTCATCTTCACCTTAGTCATGTTATTTTTGAAACATATTCTACCATTTTGGCAAATGTTGTCTTGAATAGTTCTACTACCATTTCTCATAAAATTATAAAAGCATTTATTTTCACAAACAACTTAATATTTTGTAAAAACATTCACTAAAAAATATCTTATAAAATTAAGGTAAATGCTAAAAAGTGCACTCGGTAATATAAACATATAGTTTTTTGACGAGATAAACATATAGTTATTGATCATTTATCTTATTTATTTGTAACACTTTGGTCCTTTATCTTTTGTTTGTAACAAATTAATCCATTATTTTTTATTTGTAACATTTTGGTCCTTTATATTTTGTTTGTAACAAATCGATCCTTTATCATTTATAACATATTCATATAAATTCATTTTCTCATTTTTTTTTATTAAAAAAGATGATACTTTTATTTATGATAATGGACCAAAATGTTACAAATATATAATGGATTAATTTGTTACAAACAAAAAATAAATGACCAAAATATTACAAATATAAAAGATAATTGATCAATTTATTACAAATAAAAGATAAAAAATTAAAATATTACAAATAAATAAAATAAAGGACCAATAATATATTTTTGTCTATTTCAGAACTGATTGCTTGTAAAGATGATTTTAGAAGAACTCCTCCTCTTACTTTAAAAATATGGGAAATGTTAACATGTGTCATTGGGGCACTTGTTAGTATACTAATAAAAGAAATTTAGTCTTGTAACTTATACATTTCTTATTTTTCAAAGTTAAAGATTGTTTTTTCAAAATAAAACTACTATTTAGAGTATCATTAACATGTGTCACGTGACCTTAAAAATATTTGAAGGGTCCCATATATAGTTGAATCATTTTGCTAACTTGCTTGTTTGGTTATGAACTGAATTCAGTCTCCCCTAGTTCCCTATTGGTTGGACTATAGCTAGTAAATCACATCACACCTTTTTCCTATCTTGAATTTGGGTAAAGTAAACTGTTGTCACTTTCACGATTTCATCATTGGAGTGTATGGAATGAAGGGTAACAAGGGTTCCTCAGTTCCTCTTGAAGCTCGTGTTGACCTTCCATGCTCAAAATGCAAGTTGCCAACAGTATATGCATTGTTTACTTTTCAATTTCTCTTTTACTCTCTGATTAGTCATTCCATTATTACAAATTTACAAAGCCCTCTAATAATACTCCCTCAGTTATAAAATGTTGTTTTTTATGTTTTCATACATAGAAATACAATTATTATATTAAAAGTAATAGTAATTTTATTAAATTAAGCTTATTTTTTCTTAGAAATAGTAGTGTACTACCTCCGTCCCTAATTATAAAACCCTTTTTGACCACTGCATGTACGCCAATGTACAATTTTGACCAGTAATATCTTTAATTGTCTAATAGTAAAAATTATAAAAATTTGATATTTTGAAAGTACTCATCAAAACAAATCAAATAATATCTTATATGCTAATATTTACATTTATGTATTATTAAAAAAATACGATCAAAACAAGATAAGTGAATAGTGTAATTTTGTCAAAAAGGGTCTTATAAAAAAGGACGGAGGGAGTATAAAGTAATAATTAGATAATAAAATTGGAAAATGTTGCATTGGAAATTGAAAAATGACACTCATTTTGAAACAAAATTTTTGAACTAAAGCGACACTCATTTTGAAACGGAGGGAGTAGTATTCTATCCGTTTCAAAATAAATAATTAAATTGACTATTATGCACTATTTACATAATTTACATTGATTTTATTTTCTTTTAATATGTGAATACAAATATTACCACACAAGATATTGTTTGATTTGTCTCAATGATTTTTTTTTAAAGAGTTAATTACATTTTACCGCCTGTAAAATATACCAAAGTTGCTTTATCCCCTATAAATTTTTTTTGTTGCTTTATCCCCCTGTAATATAAGATTGTGTGTTTTACCCTCTTGACTCAAGTCAACCATAATATAATTTGAGGCGGTTTAAAACCCTCGCTAAAATTATATTTTGCGGCAGTTTTTTTAAAACTAGGTTTAAAACCCTAGTTAAAACGATTTTTTTTGCGGCGGTTGACTTGAGTCAAGGGGGGTAAAACACAAAATCTTATATTACAGCGGGTAAAGCAACAAAAAAATTTTACAAGGGGGAAAGCAACTTTGACATATATTACAGGAGTAATAGGTAATTAACCCTTTTTTAAAATATACAATTTATTTTTAAAATATACAATTTTTTTATAATTTTAATGATAGATAATCAAACAATTTTAAAAATCAAAGTTGTTCATTAACAAGGAGAATTGATCAACTGGATCACTTATTTTGTGACGGATTTATTTTGTGACGGATGAAGTAATATATTTAATAAAAATTTGATACTATTATAGTTTGTGAAGTTTACTAAATTGTCTTTATTTTATGTGTATTTAATTTAAGTTTTTATATCTCAATTTTAAGTTAATAGTAATAATTAGTAGTATGTTTAAAGAAAAAAATAATAAATACACATAGCAATTTGTATAAATTTAAATTTAGAGATTAAACTTTTTTTTAAAAATGACTTATACTTCATCCGTCCCAAATTATAAGCGTCTTTTCAAAAGAGTATAGGCCTTGAATATAAGTCCTTTTACAAATTATTATGTGCATTCATTATTTTTTCCTCTACACACTCCTAATTACTATTACACTAACTTGCATTAAAATACAATTTATTATTGTTCAACACAAGACCGACCCAAAGATAAAACAATTCAAACTAAGATTTCATGCCCCCAAAAAATAAAATAAAAAATACCAAGAAAAAATGGCCCCTCCTTCATAAGTCAAAAGTTCATTAAAAAATATTTCAAAAAAAAATATAAAGGTCTCTTAAAAAATAATTAAGCAAATTTTTTTTTATACATTTAAATAAAAGACATTATTTTAAAATTAGTTTTAGCTCATTTATCATTTGACTGACCGTGGTTCAACTTCAACAACATAGGTGAAATTTTTTCTTGTTTTACAGAAATATTGGAATCGATAATCGCTTATAAATCATTAGTTTTTGTTTTCCTAGAACCCCGTCAAAATAATCCAATTGCCTTTGCCTTTTCATGTTCGTAGCTTTTCATTCTTTTTTTATTTTTTTTTTAACTCCTTCATTTTAATCTCAATAAAATTTTCAATTTTGTAACCAAAACAACAAAATTTCCATTTCAAATCAAATTTAATAGTTTTACCTAATCATTCAATCTAATGAAACTATTATCGCAGACAATTTTTTACTTCCCTAACTTCTATAATCATACATACTAACAACTTTAAATGACTAGGCATTGATCAAATTTTTTACTCCTTTCAAAAAAAAAAACAACTTTAAATGCCTAGGCATTGATCAAATGTTTGCTAAAATCTAGATTAGCTCTAATGCATAATTATAGCTTCTATTAAAAGTATCCAGCAGTCAAAATATCAACAATATACTCGTTTGGTCTTTTTATGAATCCAAATTCTTAGTTAGCGCCCAGCACACCGATGCACTGAAAAATAAAGATGAAACGTAAATGTAAGATATAATCAAGGTAATAATATAAGGAAATTTTAAATACTAACAGCTTAATATTGCTATAAAAAAAAATAACGCATAATATAAGCAATTTTTAAATAATAACAGCTTATGATTGTTATAATAAAAATCAAGACATAACATTAGCAACTTTTAAACAGTAACAGCTTAATATATATATATATATATATATATATATGGGTTGCTAATTTTCTTCCACAAGGAAGTTAGCAAGTCTCATCCCACATGTTTTATTCGAACTCCCCCAAATTATAAAGATCATGCGATAAATGAGGTGGGGGGGTGTGGGGGGGCGGAGTTTGTTAGGGGGGCACGCGAGAAATGGGAGTAAGTTACTTCGCGCCCCCACCCCCCCCCCACCACCCCAATTGCTGCGCGCGCCCCCCAATCCCCCCCTTATTTTGATTTAAAATTATATACTAAAAATGTACTATAATTATGATTTATGTATGACAGTAAAATGGTTTTGACATACTAATAATAATAATTTCATTATTATTGTTAAATTATTTTAGGGTATCGAAACCATTATACCATACTAATGGTTTCAGTTTATAACATCTTGAAACTATTTAACAATATTTATGGTTTCAAAGATTTATTTTATGATTTCAGTCATAATCATTATTTAACTCAATTTCATTGTTTTTTTACTTTGTTAGAAACCATATCATCTTGTTTTAATATTTGACTCAATTTTTTTTCTTTTTTAGGGTTTTAAACCATTCGAAACCATTATACCATACTAATGGTTTCAGTTTATAACATCTTGAAACCATTTAACAATATTTATGGTTTCAAAGATTTATTTTATGATTTCAGTCATAATCATTATTTAACTCAATTTCATTGTTTTTTTACTTTGTTAGAAACCATATCATCTTGTTTTAATATTTGACTCAATTTTTTTTCTTTTTTAGGGTATTAAACCATTCGAAACTATTAGAACATACTAATGGTTTCAGTTTATAACATCTTGAAACCATTTAACAATGTTTATGGTTTCAAAGATCTATTTTATGATTTCAGTCATAATCCTTATTTAAATCCATTTAGCAATAATAATTTCATTGTTTTTTTACTTTATTAGAAACTATATCATCTTGTATTAATATTTGACTCAATTTTTTATATTTAGAGTATCGAAACCATTAGAACATACTAATGGTTTTAGTTTATAATGTCTTGAAACCATTTAACAATGTTTATGGTTTCAAATATCTATTTTATGATTTCAGTCATAATCATCTTGTATTAATATTTGACTCAATTTTTTTCTATTTAGGAGATCGAAACCATTAGATCATACTAATGGTTTCCGTTTATAACGTCTAGAAACCATTTAACAATGTTTATGGTTTCAAAGATCTATTATGAAATTATTCCACCCCAAAATAGTTTGGGCATAATTTTAGTTTAATCAATAAATTCAATTCAATTAATAAAAAAAGTAAAAAAAAAACAATTAAAAAAAAAATGGGTTTGGGGGGGGGGGGGGGGGGGGGGGGCAGGGTTGGGGGGCGCGCGAAGCAAGTTTGGGTGGGGGGCTTGGGGGGTGCGCGGAGAATTGTGGGGGGGCGCGTGAGCAATTGGGGGGGTGGGGGGCGCGCGTGAGTAATATGGGGGGGCGCGCGAGTAATTTTGGTGGGTGGAGGGTTGCTAACTTCCTCCCACATGATTTTAGGTGGGAGGATGTTAGCAGCCCCCTATATATATATATATATATATATATATAATGTGCATGGACCAAAATTTGAACTCTAGTATGTCCACGTATTCACCTTTATGGTGTGAAATTCTAGCCAATAGGCTACCCGAATGATATATATATATATATATATATTCGAATTGGATCAAAGTTAAGCAGTGTATGACACACATGTAATTACTTAGCGCCCCCTAATGTCTTTGTGTACCCCCAAATGACTCACATGCCCCCACATGTGCCCCCACGCCCTTGTAATTACATGGTGGGTCATACTTGCTAACTTTGAGTTACATTGTCAAAGTTATGGATTGGGCCGAACGAATATGAGGCCCTTCCGCTCCGCGTCAAGTAGACCTAATGGCGAGTGCCCACTGCCACGTCACCGTCGTCTCGTCATAGAATCTCATTTTGTAACGGCCGACCACTGAATGATGAGCATTTACTACTCATCATAGCACCACCCAATGTTGGGGCTATATATATCATTCCTCATAATAGCACATGTATCATATTCTCTAAACTTGTACTTGCTTATTTTGCACTTTGCTGCTTTGAAAGTCGAAGCCCTGCAGGTACAACCTTCCCCTTCGCTTCAACAACCGCGCCACCTCGTGTCTCTGAAAAAGTCTTCGTGCGCAACTTGCTTTGTTTGTTGATGTCACAAGGGCAGGACCCGATTCAATGTTGGAGCCATTCATTGTTACCTTTTTAATGAACTCCTAATGTCGAGATAAGGCATTGGTATGTATTATCTGGGACGTTGTGCTTTCAGTTGTTCGACATTTCTGATCGGGCAAAATCAATATATATAGAGGATTGCTAAATTCGATCTATGAGTCTAAATAAAGTAATATTGACAATCTCACGCGCCCCCACTTTTAGGCAAAACTATGTGGGGACGCACGAGACGTTGGGGGGGTGGGGGCGCATGTAGGGGCACGCGAAAGCAAAGTGTGCGTGCTAAGTAATTTCATATGGGTCAATATATATATATATATATATATATATATATATATATATGCATCCTAGTTTTGAGTACTTATTCAAATTACAATTGTTTAATAATATCTTAGCATGATGAAATTTTGTCTAAATTTTTTTAAGAGTTATAATTGCGTGATATATGTAATTGAATAAATTTGTAAAATAAAAAATTTACTGCCGTAGTAGCTTGATTCACATGTATATAAAATGTGGTATCTCTACTAAGTTCATAAGGACTTTTCTTTTGTATCTCTACTTTCAGGTGGATGGGGTTGTACACAGGGTGTCGCCATAAGGTGTTTATGCATTTTGCTTCTCACTTCAAGGCAAGTAATGTGGAAAGGCAAGAGGTAGAAAATCGGTTGACCCTGCTTGAAGGCGGTAATTTGTCCAAGCCTTTTATTGTAGAGGAGGTTAAAGCAACAATTTGGGATTGTGACAGTTTCAAAAGTTCGAGTCATAATGGTATCAAGTTTGTTTTATTAAAGGATTTTTTGTCAGAGTTGCAGGCTGATATCATGATGTTCATAGCTGAATTTCATCTTAATGGTAAATTGACTAAAAGTTTAAACTTCGCGTTCAATGCCCTCATTTGTAAAGTAGACTGCCCTCAACGCTTAAATGATTTTTGCCTCATTTCCTTTGGTGGTCGTCTAATTCACCTAAAGTTTGTTTTGACCAATTGTTGAGAAATCTGCATCAACACTAACACTTTGCTCTAATTCCTCAACCGATTCTTCTTCATCATCCAGAAGTGGTATTATGACTCACCATTCTGGCTTAAATGCCAAAGAAATATTGAGGAGAATGCATCCCAATACACTGATGAATATAAAAAGGTACAAACGAAGCCACCATGTGAGTGGTGGACCTTTCATGGCAAAGTCCAGCCACTATCATCTTATACGTCTTTGACATAGTTGTTAATCTCAGATAGCGTAGCGGCATACCCTAAAAGTGAGATGGCGGGATAACAGGTAGCGGGATGACCGCTATTTGATAATTTTTTTGGATATATATTAGACTTGTTATAACTTATGAATGTTTCATGAATTTTGAGTTATTTGTTAAAACGGACGGCCCATTTCAGGCAGCGAGCTCCATCGAACCGGAAAAAATATGGGCAAACAAATAATACCGAAGCCCACCCTATACGGACCAATGAGCTTTCGGGTAAGTCCAGCCCAATTCGATTGTTTTTCAGGTAAGTTTTAATTATCCAAAACAAGTTACCGATCAACCAAAACAATATAAAATAAATTCAAATAATTTTCCAAAACAAACTAAGTTCATGCATAACTAAACAACAGAATTATACTCCCTCCGTCCCATAATATTTCACTCTTTGTATGTGTATTTGATATGACTTTTCGTATTTCAAAGCATTTTAGTATAATAATTATGGATATGTGTAAGAAAAAAGTATTAAATGCATCTAATAATTTGTAAATGAACTTATATTTTTGGACTGGACTTTTTATGAAAAGGTGCTTATAATTTGGGACGAAGGAAGTATTTACAATTCAAATATCACATAAAACAACATAAATGAGCATAATCAAACATATATATATATATATATGGGCTAACGGACGGTCCGCTGGCCATGCGGGTCTATATTTTTAACTGATATATACGGGCCAGGCTAAAAAACTCGAATGACAATTTGGGTAGAGATTTTACTTATGGCCCAAGCCTTACGTTTTTATGGGCTTGGCGGGTCAGCCCATTGTGACAGCTCTAGTTGTACTATTGTCTTGACGCTTTTGTAAACTTGTGTAGTCTTTTCAGCATACCTTATGGCTGAGGAGACTATTTGGTTGGTTATATATATATATATATATATATATATATATTTTGCTTGTTTAAAAAAATAAGAAAGAGGCATAACAAATTTTAAATAATTTGAATATTCAAAATAAATATATTTTTATAGATAAATTTCTTATGAGTCATATAATATGAAGGTCTAAAAAAGATTGATTGTACACTCTAAGAGAGGAGACTCAAGTTAGTGAAAATCAATTTGATTTTATGCTCGGGAGGTCGATAATGGAAGCAATATACTTACTACGGCGTGTGATGGAGCGATACCGAATGGATCAAAAGGACTTGCACCTAGTTATTAATTCGGAGAAGCCATGTGATAGAGTGCCCAGTAGAAAGCCCTAAGATGAAAGGCATTAAGGTGACCTATATTGGAGCTATCAATGATAATACGTTTAAAGGGGTTTCAACTTGTGTGAGGGAGGACACAAAGTGGAGAAACCAAAGCTTTTCCCATAACAATAGGATTGTACTGAGGTTCAACACTAAGTCCTTATATTTTCACCCTAGTTTTGGTTTCGGAAGTACTTACGGAACACATCTAAGAGCAATCACCAAGATGGCAAGATGTATGTTTTTAGCTGATGATACAGGGCTACTTGGAGAGTGTCCAGAAATCCTAACTCAATTGGTAGAAAATGTCAAAATCGTTAGACCAGACGTCTATAACCAGAGTTCAAACTCCAGTCCCTCCACTTTGTGTATGGGTTTTCAATGACTTGTAATTTCCATCTACGTAACCTAAAAAAATAGTGCAACTTGGAGCCGAAGAAATAAACAATAGGAGACTTGGAGACAAACATTAGAAATCTATGGTTTATGCTTGAGTAGAAGCAAAACATAGTATATGGATGTAATTTTAGCAATGAGGCGAAACATTTTTAGTGTAAATTTGTAAGCAACTCATAACTCAAAATCATACCTTTAAATGTAAATTTGTCCACGGCATTCCGATGAACAGCAGCAGCAGCGAATATTACTCTCCACGTTGATATTTTTCTTGAAGTATTCGTTGTAATCATAACTCAACTCTCTACCAGCAGGTATGTCCTTCACAGCAAACAACATTTTGTGTGGTACACTCTTATAATCATGATCATACATAACATCTCTCACACATAGGTTGGGAGTACAACTATGATTTATAAATCTTCCAATGTTTCCATATCTAGTTGCATCAATTAAGCCATTGCCAAAACCTTCAAAATGCATACTTCAACAATTAAACGAAGCACAAAACACAATCTAAACAAGATTTCAGATATTAATTCATTACAACAAACAATGATTACCCGTATCAAATATATAGTTATCATGCGCAACATGTAGATTTGATCCTGCGTTTTTGTTGTTGTGATGAACAAATTCCCCAACCAGCTCGCACACAAAGCCTCCTGATGGAATGAAAGATCTTGTTCGAACACCCCACCCCATTGATTTTGTTTTGAAGATTTCCAGTTGAAACTGAATACCGCATTGACTCACTCGGTTGGTGCATGATGGTGAACAGGCACAAGAAGGGCAACACTCATATATAATGGATTTTTTCAAAGGATTGACGAGTTTTTTGTCACAATCATATGCTATTGCCACTCCATTCTTATCCACGCAAACACAATTAAAGCAACCAACAAATTTGTTTGTACAATTACATCCACCACCTTTTATTTTATGATTCACCTTTGGATATACCATCCTCATTATGTAAACAAATTGTTTAGGTGTCTCAATACAACTTATCACCCGAATAGGATGTTTTTCTTTCCCCTCCGAAATATCACTGATTCGAGCAACTTCCTTGGGGACAACACAATTTCTAGACTTACGTTTCTTCTGGAAAGTTTTCGTTGCCATAACAAAACCACGAGTGGGTTGGCCTCCAATTTTGTTAAGTTCAAACTTGAAAACAAGTTTTCCAGATTCCCCCCTTTCTTGAGTCATCTTGTCAACCAAATACAACCCATCATATCTATATGAATCATCAGAAACATTGTGCCTCCACTCTTCCATACCATCACATTTTCCAAAAATCTTCAATATAACCCTAACAGGTTTCTTAGCATCCATACTATTCTTCAAAGCAAGATTTCCACCTTTCAACTTCTGATCATGTATGACAAGACTCCCTACCTTAGGATTACTGCCTTGACCCTCATAAATCAAACAGCCACTAGACTTCATAACATTAGAATACTTTTGAGTTACAACAATGCTAGTAGCCAAAGAGTACAAACCTCTACCCAAAAAATCAATACCATAAATGAATTGTTTATGAAGACCAATTACAACAAGTTCATCCCTATATTGAAAAGGGTCACCAACATTAATTCCAACAACATGCCCTATTCTTTTTCTAGTGTTTTTCCATTGACCTTTCTTTTCCATCAAATTTGCAGCATTCCTTAAAGCTTTTTTTTTGGCTTTCCAGTTACTTAGTTGATTTATCTTGTATTTACATAAGAGTTTGTCAGATTCGTCCCTAAATATTTGTAATGCTTCCCGTACCTTTTTGCGTTTGGGACAAGTTTCTCCACATTTCATGTAAGAACAAGATGAAAGGTCCTCACAAATTATGCGTGGTGGGGTAGATAAACATTCTTCAGGCTTTCTCCCAAAAGATTTTGAACACATCTTCAATAAATGAAAAGTAACACAGCCTGTACAACAAAATAGAATATTTATCATCAATACTATTTAGTGTACTCCCTCCGTCCTAAAATATTTGGTCATAGAGGGATGTATCTGATTAAAAATTTGGTCAGATACATTCTTTTTTTAACCAATTTTCTCTTATATTTCGGGACGGAGGGAGTATGTTTGGTATCACGGTGTCTACAATAAAACCACGGTGATTTTCAAAATAAAAATAAAAATACGTAAATAGGCTCTACAAAATTATGCTGTGTGCATAATTCTGACATATCCACCATGATACCGATAAAAAAAAAAAAAAGTACAGAAAAGTAAATAGGTTCTACAATATCACTATAATTCTGACATATACACGGTAATACTAATATCCAACATAAGCGTGCATATTTGCTACATTAAAGTGTTGAAGCAAGAAAGCTTTGATTTTTATTATATGAAAAGTACAAAAATCAATAAAAACCAAACATTCATCATTCATTGTGATGAAACCACAAAAGGGGTTAAACATTAGCATGTAAAGAATCATAAAAACCAAAACTTTTTGCAAAAAAGTTGAAACAAGAACTACTTCATACATGGTAAGAGCATATTATTACGGAAGAAAGATGAAATCTTTTTACATTGTGAAGTTAAAGAAGTGAGTCCAAAATCAGAAAATATGCATAAGTTAGTGAGAAGATGAGGAAAAGACAAACCTTGTTTGAGTGTGATGAAGTTGTTGTGTGACAGAGAAAAACCCTTGACTAAGGTTTCAAACGAAAGAAAAATATGACACGAAAAGGACGAATGTGGAATAGTGTATTAGTGGGAGTGTGAGGGAGAAGCGGTTGTAAATAAATGTAAAGAAAATATCAGTTTTTTTACAGTTTCTTTAATTAAAAAAAGAACTCACTTTAATCCTCAAAATCTAATTCGGTTCTAACCAAAAATAATTTTGAGTTGGAATTGATAAAGATGACCTAAACCCTAACTTTTAAATCTAAAAAATAATTTTAAGTTAGACTGATAAAGAGAATTAGAGTTCGATCTCCATAAATTATGTTTGAAAGAGAACTGAAACTACTTGATGTTAGAATTTGTTTGGAACTCTAAACCATTAGATACACTTCCCCCGTAAATTAGATGGTGAAAAAAATATGAGCAAAAAAGTAAAAAATTGTGAACATGGTGGTTAGAATTCTATTTTCAAGATTTTTGTAAAGAAATTGTAGCGGAATTGTGTTTCAAGCAGAATATCCTAACTCGTCATGTTGTAGGTGAAAAGATGGGAGAAAATAATAATAAATATAAATATTGATAATTACTTAATAAGTTAATGACCTAGAATAGTATTAAAAAAACTTTAATGATCTAGAAACTTAATAGGAGTGGATAATACTCCCTTCGTTCCTTTTTTACTTGTCGTTTTAGAAAGATAAAAAAGATCAAAATATGAGAGTATATTTTTGCACATTATTTTCCTATTATGACATTTTTTTAATATATATATCATATTTTAATTCACCAATAAATTCCTACTTTTTCATAAATATTATTTATTTCTAAAAAAAATTTAACAAATTTTATTTAAAAACAAACAAAAATTGTATACAATAGAAAGATTATATTTTTTCAACAAAAAAAAATTCAAAATTTAGTCAATAAAATAAAAAAGGAAGGAGTAAAGTAAGCAAAATATAACCTAAATTACCAAAACGACGAGTAAAAATAAACAAATATTTTTTCTAAAACGACAAGTAAAAAAGAACGGAGTGAGTAACTTGATATTTTTGACAAGTCAATATATCTTTAAATTTAAACTAAATATTTTAATTATAGAGCTTAGAATCGACAAACTTAATCATAGAAATATTTTTTCAACAAAATATAATTTAAATAGGTGTATCTTGTTGGAATTAATTTAATAGGATTACATAAACATGTTCAACAACAAAAGATTAAATCAATAATCATATTTTAGACGGAAACAAATAGTATGTATATAAAACAACATCTACGACATACTTGATTTATTAAGGATATTAACTATTAGGTATTAAGAATACCTGAATAAGATTTGATGACAATCCTCTCGACAACAGTGATAAATAGAAGAGATGATCTGAAACAAACATCAACATTTAGTAGCAGCTGTTTTGGTTCTTCTTCAATTAGTATGCCGCTAAGTTCTCTTCAGATGAAGGTAAGAGAGAGTTTTGATGTGTACGGTATATTAGGATCATAGTCTCTTTTATATTTGATGATCATTAGGTTTTTTATTATTCTGTTAATGGATCGTACAGACATCCACCAGTATCTAAGCCCATATCCTTTTATTATTTTAATAGTAATCTAATAAGCCTTTTCCATTGTTTGATAATTATTAGAATATCATAATTAAGTATTCCAACATATTTTTAGTCAAAAAAAAAAGTATTCCAACATATTTAGCGGTAACAAAAAAATATCTAACAATTAGTCTCTAATTTATTTTTTTGACAAATAGTCCCTAATTTATTAGTCCCTTATTTTTACTAGAGTTAAATAAGGCTGTAAAAGATTGTGAAAACTAAAATCGATCATCACTCTTCAAAAATACATAGTATCAATATTCATCATAATTATAAAACAGTCTTTTAAAAACAATTTACTCAAACAAAAAATCTTTTAAAAAAAATTATAATATTTTGAAATATTATTCGAGTAAAGAATCTTTTAAAATATAAAGATTTTTTTATGAAAAAGATTTAATTTATATATAATATTATCGATAAAAGCAAAAATAGGTTGCACTGTGTATACTTATGTTAATATTTGTCTTTACGTATTAATGTAAAAAATATGGTTGAAATAAATGTACACGCTTAACACTTATTTTGGCTCACAGGAAAAAATTGAACTTTTGATGAATTATTTTAAGGGTTTAAAATTGTCATTACTTAAATCAATTTGTTTTGATTATAGTTACTGCTAAACGACGGTGTAAGTCTTGTACTGTAGCATAATAATACAAAAAGATATTAATTAATTAAACTTTAATTTATTTAGTTTTTGGTCTTAAACTTTAATTTAATTTAACTCATTACTCTTAAGTCTTTATAAATTAAATTTTACTATTTCTTAAATAAGGAGACTGTCGCTACTACGTGTAACGCCAAATTTCTTAAATTAAAACTCACTTATTAATAATGATGCTTATTAGTTTAAAGAATTTGGAGTAGTCTCAAATAATGATGCTAATTAATTAGATTGATTTCTTAAAATTAATAAGAAATTAGTATAACTGATCCGTGCAATGCACAGGTTAATAATCTAAATTATAATATATGTTATTAACGTTAAAGTAAATTAGTTGAGATATTAATTTTTTTAATTTAATATTAATCAATGAATATTTTGTCAAGTAATATTTATTTTTTCAATTACTTGGGAAATTGATTTTATATCTATTATTTAAATATGAAAATAATATATATTTAACGATTTTAAAGAAATAAAATAGGGTGCAGAGTGATCTCCCACTCCCCTGTTTCGAACAATATGATATTTCGTTTCTAGTCAACGTGAAATTACAAAAAAGATAGGATCGATCGTGTATTAATATATGAGTATAAATATTGATTCTCGCATAAATTATAAAATTAAAAGGCACTCGTATTAATATGACTGTAAATATAAGTCACAGTAAAAAAATAGTGTTCCCGTATTAATTTGTCTATAAATATTTAAATTCCTATATAAAAAAGTCTTTCGTCTCGTATTAATAAATTTCGTATTAAAACATTCGAAGAAATATAATTCCGTAAAAATTACAAAAAACGTACATGAGTATAAATATAGCTCTTGTAGAAATTAAACAAAAAATTATCTCCATATTAATATATGGGTAAAAATATAGACTCTCATAGAAATATATGTTCTCTTAAAATTACAAAAAAAGATGTCTTTATATTAGTATATGAATATAAATATAAATCTCATGTATATATAGTCACTTGTATTAATATATATAAATATTGATCCCGTGTAAATTAAAATAAAAAATACAGTCACATATATTAATATAAGTATTAATATTTTTCATAAGCAATAAAATAAATATCATAAAATTGCTTCAAAAAATATTATAAAAATATAGTTTTAGCTGTTAGGGGAAATCGAACCGTGTACTTCATACTAAATTTTATTCGTGACAAAGACATAGATGATACACATAAGCTTTAATTCATTGGAGATTGTCACGTACAATTTTGTTCATGAGAGAGACATTAGTAAATATATACTATAGAGATTAGTAACTTTTTAACAATTATGGTTAGTAACAATTAAGTAAAAAAATACATCATAAAAATAATTATTTTGTTGTTGGTTGGAATTGAATCATCTTCCTCATTTCCTCATGCTAAAACTCATAATTAAATATATGTAGTAAAAATAGATTTTTTTGTTGTTGGTGGGAATTGAATCATGTTACTATTGCTAAAAATTTTAACAAAATCTAAGTAAAAAATAAATTTTTTGTTGTCGGTGGGATTTGAACCATGTTACTCTTGTTAAAACTTTTAACTAAATCTAAGTAAAAGAAATAGATTTTTTGTTGTTGGTGGGATTTGAACTATGTTCCTCTTACTAAAACTCCTAACTAAAACTATGTGTAGTATAAAATAAGGAGGAGATGACACATAGGATTATGTTAATTGAGAGAATGCCACGTAGGAAAAATATCATGAGAGACACATCCTTAAATATATTATATAGAGATATTATATAGAGATTTGGTTATTAATTTTCGGCAAATAATAGTGAAACTCACTTATTCATGAAAACTTTATTCATGAAAACTCACTTATTTAATGCATACGTTCATTTGAAATTATTTAATGAGTAACCAACATTTTTTTTTATTTAATGATGTATCAAAGAGTTTTAAAATTTCATAAAAACTTAAAGAATTGATCTATTCAATAAGATATTTTAATTAGACAGTTAAATTAGTAAAATTTATCGTGTTAATGGTTAATTAAGTAGAGTAACTCTCTGAGTCATATATATTGTTCTGGACCAGACTAAAGTCAATTCAACTATCAAAGACCAAATTCTCCACAAGATAATGACTCATGTTATACTATTCCGCGACATACAATGATAGTGAAATCATCACCCTCATGCAATTGCATATGCATTTGTCCTATATATAGCCCATGAGCCTTAGCTCTCAAAATACACATAATTCACCTATTTTATACATTATTTTCTCAAACAAATACTAACTTGAATATCAGATTGAGTGCTAATCTTTTTTGTGGGTACCTCCTTCTTGAGACGGCACGGGAGTTCACTCACCACCTAAAAACACCCATCTCTTCTTGCCGGAGCTATTTAATTCTGCTCGTTCAAAATATATATATGGAATAACGTAACTTTGTATCCATATATAATGTTAAAATATAAAACATATAATATATGGAATAACTTTGAAAAGATAAAAGTTACATATACACTTTGGATAAGAATATAAAACATATGGAACGATGTCATACATTACATGAAGGATTGGAACATTTAAGAACTCTAATGTCTAATACCACTATGAGCTCACTAGATTCAGGCTTTGGTTTTAACAACATTCCGGGCTAAGTGGTTTTGGCCCAATTGCATACAATATCATTATTATTTGGATATGGTCATGTGATAAAAATAGTATTGTAATAAAATGGGAATGACACACAAGAAGAAAATGGTGAACATGAATGCTGTATCTAGCTAGTTCAAACTTGAACTAATATAAACAAACTAGACCAAGTTCAGTTCAATTTGATACAAAAGTAATTTATTTTTCTTGTATTCTAGCTCTTAGTTGATTATCACAATCATTTATTTAGCTAAAAGTCTCAATTCAAAGCATTAACTAACTTAGTCTTGAAGTATTGGCTTCAAACTTATGTTATAAAAGCCCCAGTGTTTATGTAATTTTTCATATCATATTAAGTTTGTGGGTAGTGTTAAGTTAGAATAAAAAATGGAACATGGTGAGAACCTTAGTTCATTCTATACTTTAGACAATGCACAAGAGAAGAGTATCTCTTTTGTACCTCAAAATTATGTAATTCCAACATTTCAAAGACCCAATTTAGCACCACAATATGCTAGTCTTGCTGCTATTGACATGGCTGCCCTTAAGAATGGTTCAGCATCAAGGTCTCGTGTTATACAAGAAATTAGAGACTCTTGTCGTCGCTTAGGGTTTTTTCAAGTAAGTTTCTTTAATACTTCATCTGTGACGTAACAAAATATAAGTATAAAAATAAATTATTTAGTCTAAATATACTTTTTTGCTTATATTATTTTACATTGAGAGTATATGTTATAACCTATTTAAAATACATCAATAAAAGTAATGTAGACTTTGATAATGAATTTGGGTCCCTCTATACTAGCATATCTTTATAATCTAAATGAATTGATTATGAATTTTCTACCAAAAGTTAAAAAAGGTATGACATGTAGTGTTAGTTTTTCAAATTTTGAGAAAAAAATATTTTTGTGTGTATGCAAAAACTTTAGTAGTCATTATGTGTACAATTACCAATGAAGCATTTTTTTGGTCAAAACAACGAAGCATTTTAAATCTAAACTATTGTCTTTTCAAAAGAGGCATAACTTTTTACTTTAGCTTCTAAAATACAATCTCTTTTTTTTAATCAGCAAAATATATGAATACTGATATCCGATCACAAGGCGGAACCAGATACCCAAAACAAAATACACCAAAAAAATCATTACCCAACATAAATTGTTACACAAACCAAACAAATTAAGGAAAAAGCAGAATATATATATATATATATATATATATATATATATATATATATTCATTAGAATTAGTTGGTGAAATTCCCATTTGTTATCTAACTTCAGGTTGTGAACCATGGAGTGAATGAATCAGTGCTAGATGAGGCATTAACAGTGGCATCCAATTTTTTTGATTTGCCAACAAAAGAAAAAGTGGAGTTGATGTCAAATGATGTGCACAAGCCAGTAAGATGTGGAACAAGCATAAAAGATGGTGTGGACAAAGTTCAGTTTTGGAGGGTTTTTCTCAAACACTATGCCCATCCCTTAAAGGATTGGGTTCACATGTGGCCAGAAAAACCAAAGGATTACAGGTATACATTGCATTCACTCATTAATAATCTCTCCTCTGTACTCAAATTAATTGTGTAAGATAATCAATAAGTTCTGGTCTCATGTTCGAAATCAAGTTATAGACATAAAACGTCAAAACTTGTAGGGAGAATTTTCCACTCAAGGTTTTCATCAAATTTAAAATAATAGTTTCCACAATTACGCGTGGAGAATACATAAGCTAAATGTAATAGAGCATGCATGCATATGTGCAGCATATATTTTTTGATCAATGCATGTGCTGTTTATAGTTTTGCATACTTTTAGATGCACACATTTTATATTCAAAAGTATTGCTATCCTTTATTTATTTATACCATATATGAGCACATGCTTATATTTGATCAAAGCAAACATATAAAAAGGAAAATAAAAGGAGAAAAGTTATAATCCATTTGAATATTCAGTTTACGAAAAAAAAAAACAATTTTGTATGATAAAAAACTTGTGATTAAATCATTATTAATTGTAAACACCAGTTATCAGTAACTAAAAGAGAAATGAATGTTTCTTTATCAGAGACATTTTCCTAGTTCTTAATTCTTATGAAGAAAAAGAGACATTTTTCTAATAATACGTGTTTTGTTGACCCGTTAACTTATATTCTTTCCAGTTGAATAATGAAACTAACAACACCTAGTACCTTGCTGTGAATAAAAGTAGAACATTACTAAATATCTAAAAGTAATCGTAGACAATGACATCACTTTTTTTTTTTGAATGGTAGGCAATGACATCACTTAAACTTCTGGGTTGTATATTAGTGTGTCACAAGTTAGATTTGTGCACATTGAAGCTGTGGATAAGCTTTGATATTCAAGGTAGAAAATAAGTAGTATTTAATAAAGTTTGTCAATACTTAAATCATGCATATAAGGATAGTTAAAAAAACTTATTACTACTTCTGTCCTAAATATAATATTTTGCTGACTAAATAAACAAAATTAAAGAGAATTGCTAGTAGTATTCAAATTTATTACTCACTTCATCCCAAAATGAGTTACCTACTTGACTTCTTAAATGGTTGTAATATTTAACTTTTTTTTTTGGTCCGAGTAGTGGCTAGAATTCCACTTTTTTAAGGTGGATAAAAAGTGGGCGTACCGGAGTTCAAACCCTAGTCCTTGCATTATCATGCAATGTCCCTACCAACTGATGATTTTTTTACGTAAGTTACCAACTGATGATGTTAATTACTAAAAATGATTTTAACAAAATCCTCCAAAATTGTAGGGAAAAGATGGGAAGATATTGTGAAGAAGTGAAGAAAGTAGGATTAGAGGTGATGAAATCAATAATTGAAAGTCTTGGATTAAATCCATCATATCTAACAAAAGAAATCGAAGATGGGATGCAAGTGATGGCAGTGAATTGCTATCCACCCTGTCCACAACCAGAGATTGCATTAGGCCTCCCACCACATTCTGACTACAGCTGCCTTACAATTCTATACCAAAGTTGTCAAGGCCTACAAATAATGGATTCTGAGGATAACACTTGGAAAGCAATACCACACATTCCTGGTGCACTTCAAGTTCATGTTGGTGACCATTTTGAGGTACTAAGCAATGGTTTGTATAAGAGTGTTGTTCACAGGGCTACCCTTAATAGGGACAGAACAAGGATATCACTTACTAGTTTATTCAGTTTAGGAATGGATGATAAAATGGAGACTGCTAAGGAGCTTGTGGATGATCAACAACACCCTAAGAAGTATAGGGAAAGCAGCTTTAGAGATTTTCTTGACTTTTTGGCTACCAATGACATTTCTGAGGGAAATAACTTCATTGACATCCTTAAGATTAAGAATAAGAACTACAACTAGGGTGTGATCCTTCAATTCCTTCAACTAGGGTGGTTACTGTTACGGGTTTCTCTTTCAGTTACACTAATTGTCTTCAAATAAATCGAATGCATCATTTGGTGACCTTGGCAGGGAAAAGAAGATTTAACCACTTAGCTTTGTGTAGTTTAGGTTATGAAATAAAATGTTCTACTTCGGGATATTTACATAACAATATGTATAAGAAATAAGAAAAAAATTACATATTATATTGTTCATTTTTAACTTAATGGTTATAATTTATATGTGCTATAGTAATTATCATGAAGGGTTTAGCTAGCAAGACGAATATTGAGTTGAAAATTTCTGCAGCTATTGTAGTCAATAGATCTTGGTCAATGGTTGATGATCAAATGGGGCATATTTTGATATTTACTTCAAATCTAATTCAGTGAAATTAGTCAATAAATCTCAACTTGTTTTTTATTTTCTATGTTCTACACAAATTCTAGTTCATGATCTTTATTTAACACTAGATGGAAATCTACCTGTTTATCGTGCCTCTAAATATTAATCTCCATATTTGATTTGGTGTGCCTTAACAGATTTTGGATCTTGAGTTTTATACAAGTCATATATTCTTTAGGCAAAACATATTGTCATAATTTTATTTACTTTTTAATATCATTTTTTTATTCGGCTACTTATTTAATAGAACCTAAGATTTTACTCAATAATGAACATTAATATTGATATCTTAACACTGAAATTATAATACCATCACACTATACTGGACTCTATTACTTACACTAAGCCTTTCAAAGAATCTAATGGACTTAGGTACCGACCAAAAAAGGATAAACTAGTATGTCTTCCTTCCCTATTACTCCAAGACAACCACTTGATATGGTAAATAGCACGAGTGAAATCAAATACTTTACCATTATTAAACCTCAAGTTTTCTCATTTGGATTTACATTTCTTCATATGCTCGAAACTTTCCACTCTGTCATACTTGATATGGTTTATTGGTTAACCACTCCCATCAAGTTGTCCATGAGAAAGGAGGTGTGCCATGTATTGCTGTAACAAGTCCAACACGTTGGAGTTAAAAAAAATGATTATGTTAACATTGAATATACAATAAGCAGCATCATATAATTTACACTTGATTCTGGAGACATACTTCTTTGAAAAACTATGATAAGATATCCCTTCGACATATTGTCTATATCTTTGACATGTAAAAGATAAACTAAAGCGTAAAAAACTGGTTCCATAAGCACATTAAAGACCCAGAAGATTGGAATACAATTTAATGACATTCAAAAGGCACATATACTTGACTGAAATAACGGCATTGCATCTTCCATAGCAGTTACTTTTTAGTTGGTTACTGTTAGGGCTTAAAAGAGTATATGTGGCAATCCACATCGAATAACAGAATGCATTGAGGCCCTTAGACAGGTGGTTGATCCAATTATTCAGAAAGTCAAGGGGAAATAAAGAGAAAAAGAGTAACAGAAAATATTATGATGATTATGTACTATACGGAAAAAGATGTGAATGATGGGAGCATGCTGAAATTAAGTCTGCCCTGTTTCTCTGGATTATTCATTCTGAGTTTCCTGATTAGCTAAGCTTTCTCTAAAAGGATAAGATTCTAAATTTTGGTTCTATCATTTCCTTCTGTTCAGCATTCCACAATTCAGTTTACTGTTTCATTGGATTGTACTGCTTCATTAGATTACACTGCCCATAGAATGATAGAACTATATTTCAGTTTTAATCTTGTGATCCTATTCTATTCCCTGTTAAGCCGAAGTGCCCAACATTTCAAAAGAACAGAGAATGAGCTCTCATACTAACAAACACCTTTTCTTTTCTTTTTCTAGAAATGAGGACTTCAGTCAAGAGCAATCTTTCCTGATGTTACTAACTTTATGCTTACATCAAAATAAAACATGCAAGAAAATGCAAATCGTCTCCAAATTTAAGTTTATGTTTTCCAGAGCCAGTTTTCTATCCAAAATATAAAAACTCTCCTATGATATAACTCTATGTTAACCCTATTATAAAGATAAATCCTCATTCACAAAAAAAATCAGGTCTAACTAGCATTTACAAAATAGTTAGAGGAATTTATCATATGATATGTGCCTATGTATGTCCATTAGCATGCTGCTTAAAATCAAACAGGAGTTATATAAAAAACTGAAAGCGTTTAATTGTCAAGATATTGGAGACCAAATAGGATTCATAAATCAATATCTTTAAGGATTAAAATATCAAGTAGGAAAAACAGTTCATATTCTTGATTTAACACAAGATAAAGAAAAGATATGAAGAACTTAACATCAAAAGGGATAAAAGAGATGTGAAGTAATAAAATATAAGCAAAATATAACTCACAGAATGATATGCATATGGCGACTTTGCTTGACGCTCAAAGTGTTTCGCCATGACGCAAAACTCAAATGGACCCCACTCTTCAGATTCGAAGCAGTTTCCAAGAGCAGTTTTGTATAACTAAGGCAAATTTAAACACTACAATCACACTTCAGAACTAAAAAAACATCAAATAAACGAAACTTTCAATATTATATCATTGCAAAAACCTTGGTGGTATCTGTTAAAAGCTCAGTACCAGCAGGGTATGACGCGTAGTATTGATCAGCTCTAGAATACCCAGCCCTAGTTCTGCAACACCAAAATCACAATCAACATAATATAAATCAACACAAGAACAAATAAACAAAATCAAAATTCAAATTATATCATCAAGAACAAGGTTTATTAGCAATATGCAACCCACGTATTGTTAACATAAGCATAGATGATAAGCGTAGAGAAGCCGTAGAAACCAGCAAATGATACGCATCTTCGAAGCTTCTGAATCTTTAATATCTCTTTGAATTCATCATAGAGCCTCATCATGGATAATGTGATAAGAAATCACCCTGAAAATCATTGAAACAATTTTTCAAACAATTGGTGTGCATAAAATGGGAAATTCTATCTATATGAAATTTTGTCATAGACATTGTAATTCATTTTAGTTGAAATGCATAAATAAATGTGTAGATATTATATAGTATATAGAATCAAATAAATTACTACATATGAAGAAATTTGAAATTTCAAAACTAGTGTGAAATCAAAGAGAGGGATTATATATTTGCATTAGTTTGAGATTCGTTGCTGAGTGAGAGAGAGAGAGAGTACCGGCTCGAAAAGAGGCGTTTGGGGTTGAGAGTGAGGTTCGTGTCGGCCGTCGTCGGAGAATCGCCGCCGAGCACTAGCGGTGTAACAAACAAGAATATTTAAGACTGCGTTTGGTGGTGATGAGAAGAAAGAGAAAAAAAAAAGGGCCTTGTACCCCATCTATTATAAAAAGTTTTGAGCGATACATTTTTATTGAAAATTTACATTATATATATCATTTGTGTAAAATTTCAGACAAATCCAAAATCATTTGATATGTTATTAAGACACATAAAAATTAATAGTGTTTAAGAAATCACAAACAATGTTAATTTTGATACGTCTAAATAACATATCAAATAATTTTATATTTGTCTAAAATTTTACACAAATGATCTATATGATATAAACTTTTAATCCAACGATTTATTTTACAAAAATTTATATCGGTTTAAAAAAAATTAAGTCGTTGGAGGTAGGGGTGCTCAAATCCAAACCAATCCAAATTAAAACCGCAAAACCGATCCAAAAAACCGAAAACCGCAAAAAACCGAATATTTTTGGATGTATTTGGATGTTCTTTTTATGAAAACCGCTGGATCGGATCGGATTTTAGATAGATTTTTCAAAATCGATCCAAACCGAACCAAACCGCATACATACATTTTAATACTTATTTATCTTTTTATTACTATGATATATTGCATTTACCTATTACTTGTTAGTTTTTAATTTTTTTTAATACTACTTATTAGTTCAATTTAATCTAAATTTTATACTATTTCATATGTTTCAAATATTGTCCATCCAAAATATTAATTTTTAAAATATTATATGATATATTTTTCATCAAACTTATTTTTCAACAAATTTTACATGAAACTTATTATTTTAACGTATCTTTATAATATAAATCTTTAACAAAATATTTACAATTTAGATATCCAAAAACCGATCCAAAATAAACCGCACTAAATCGGATTGGATTGGATCGGATTTTTTTAATTAGCCATCCAAAAACTGAACCAAACCGCAACTAATTTTATCTTTGGATCGGATGAATTTTTGCCTTAAAACCGATCCAAACCGAACCGCGAGCACCCCCAGTTGGAGGTAAATACTCCCAAATTTTGCGGGTATACACAAGAAAATACCAAAAAAAAGGAGTAAAAATGCATTGTCCTTAATTTATTTTTTGGGTCTTGTTGGCACTAGGCACTAGTTAAAGTAACAAAAATTGTAAATTTATATTGAAAATAACATTTTATATATTTTTATTACTTTAACCGCACAAATTCTAATGTATTTTTGCTATATTTATGTTTCTTAATCATTGCTCTAAAGGCACTAGTTATCATTTTTCTTATTTTTTTGTTTCATTTTGATCTAAGAATTAAAGTGGTTGACGATAAAAGAGTTAAGAGACTAATATAAAATTAAAAAATAAGTTAAAAGATTAAAATAAAATAAAAAAATAAGTTAAAGAATCAAACAAAATTTTTAATAGTTAAGAAAAAAAAAACTAAAACAAAAAAGAAAATAAAATACAATTAAAAAATAAATTAAGAGACAAAAAAAATTAAACTTATTTTATAATTGTATATTATTTAAAATTGAAATTTTTCACCAAAAAATTATATTTTAATTTAAGTATTATGAAATTCAGACTGGATGTGTCTTAGGCATTCGGTATAACTTTTTTTCTTACAACTCAGACATGAACGTAACAACAGTTGTTGAATTTTTGAGTTTTAGACGAAATTTTCTTCAATTTGAGCACAAAATTTGTAGGATTTAGATTAATAATGAGGTTTAAAATCATGTTTAAAATTAAACTTTGATGTTAGAAGTTGCAGAAGTTAGTGGGTTTCACTTGTTTCAAGCCACATAAACTTATATTTTTAACTCATGCTAATTTCATTGAGTTGCATCCGGGGTTCAAGTGATTTGGACTCTTAGACCATCTCCAATGGAGAACTCAATTTTTAAGTATTTAAAGGGTCCCACATATATACATCACTTATTTATAATTTTTTAATAATAGTACCTATTAAGCACTCAATTCCTCCAACCCAACACCTCTCTAAAAAGTTTTTAATGGGTCCCACCAATAACTCTACATCATTTAATTTAATAATAAATTATTATTTACTATTTCATAAAGTATGTTGTAGAAAATAAATAATATATAAAAATATGTGGGACCCCTTAAGAACCAAAAGAGAGAAATTGCTTATTTAAGAATAGGTACTTCCTCCGTCCCAAAATATAAGAGAAAAAAACTCAAATATTTTGTCCCAAAATATAAGAGAAAAAGTGCAAACTTTTGTCTTTTCAAGAAAATTTTACTCTCTCTCTTACTTTTTCTCTAACCAACAACCAATAAAATTTGTTATTACATCTTTCTATATGACTTTTTTGAAAAAAACATACTCTTAATCATTATATTTTACTTTTTCTTAATAAGTGTGATTTTTGTTTTTTCTCTTATATTTTGGGACGGAGGGAGTACTTAATAGGTACCATTTTTATATGTGCTACAATGGGAGTGCCTAATAAGTACCAGTTCTTATTTCTTAATAGGTACTACTAGTTAAGAACTTACCATTGGAGACATGTGTAGTTTATCAAGTTTTTTTTTTATTGTTTGAAACTTTGAATGTATGAATATGATGAGTGAAATGCATTAAATTTCGTATAATGTTTTCAAAATTGATTTTCTTTTGTGATATTTGTTTTTTATTTTAGGTTTAAATGACATTTTTCTTGCATGTATGCGCATTTTTTAGTTTAGTTCTGTATATTTTTCTTAGGAATTTTTTTTTTGGTCAGGTAGCCCAGCGGCTTGAAATTCACCATTTAAAGGTGAATAAGTGGGCATACCGGGTTCGAACCCCGGTCCCTGCACAAATGTGCAATGTCCTTTACAATTGAGCTAGGAAATATTTTTCTTAGGAATTTATCCATATATATATATATGTTAAATTTTTTAAATTTTAGTCCTTAAAGCTAAAATCCATAAGAAAATCCACAATTATTTCCTTTAAATTTTCCTGCGGAGTTTTTTCTTTGAATTGTTTTACAGATTTTAGCTTTATGGATTAAAATTAAAATAATTTTAACATTAATGGATGAATTCTTAAGAAGAAAGACACAAAACTAAAATAAAAAAATGCGCGTACATACATGAACGAAGTGTCGTTTAAATCTTCATTTTATTACAAAAAAAAGAGTAGGAAAATATGGAATAACATGAAAATATATCTTTTTGTTTGTTAATGTAATAATTTTTGTCAAATAAATTTATATAAGTATTGAGATTTATTTTCTTTATATTTTTTTACTTGGTTCAATACTTCGGTATATAAGATCGCAAATTATAATTTTAATGGAGAACAAGAGGATTTAATTTTATAAATTAAATTCACAAATTAGAACAGTCGGAAAATTTTCACAGATAATATTAGCAAGACCTTGTTTATCAACATCTTAAAGACATTGTTATTCATAAAGAGCTGCTACAGAATCATCCTGACCCTAATCCACCACAACAAAAATAGGTTGAACCACTACATGTATATTATTGATACCCTTACTTTGTCACTTTGATCCTCCGCTTCAGGGACATGGTGAACCACATGTGCAGTTGGAACACTCATATGTACAAATAATTTATCTTATATTTTATCTTTTTGAATAAAGACACTTTCATATTTTTTTTTATCTCTGGAACAAAAGAAACAATAATAATTTTTTTTTTCTTATTGAAGGAAGACATGTTCCTTTAATAAACAAATACTTCAGCAAGTATTTAAATTATTAGATAACATTTTATCTATAAAACCTAATTTTTAAATTTATTTGAATTATTTGTTATTTTGTTTTATCTTTTAGCATCATATATATTTTAATTCAAACTTTAATTGTAAATAAAAAAAAACATGTTAAGCAAGCTACTCACATATTTTGAGCTCAAAGTGAAATACATTTTTAAAAAAATCTTTTTTATTCATCAATTTTTGACAAAAGCAACTTTTATTATTTTACTTTTTTTCATTCACTTTGTTTATATCAGTCACTTTCTAATAATATTTTTAAATTATTATGTCATATTAGATCATCTTTTTTTTTTTTTCTTTTTCAAAAATTATGACTATAAAATTGGACTTCATTGATGACATGGCCTCTTAGTTTACACGTGTGCAAAAAGAAGAAAAGAAAGGAAAAGCAAAAAATACAAAAAGAATAGATGAATATAAGTGAAGGACGAACATATAAATAATTATATTTTGATAAATAATAAAATTTTATGCAATTATTTAAAAATAATAAGTTATTTGATAAATAATATGTACATATATGTAATATGAGTTTAAAAACCCAAATTTTTTTAAAAAAAATATAAGTTTAAAAATCCTAAGATGTACATAAATTGACCATACAAAAAAAAAAACATAAATTGTATTTTTTTTCTTCATAATCTAATCACTTTGTATTCAATCATATATATAATATTCATTATCACAAGACATATATGGCTCAAAAAGTCATATTTTATACATGGACAAAATGAGAGAGATAATACACGAGAATAAAATTCATGACTCAAAACATCATATTGATTGGTATGTAGTTGTTAGTGTTGTTTGTTATTGAAACTAGTTAGATTGAGACCCGCGTTGCGCGGGTGTAACATAGATATATGGTAAATGTTTAAATAAATTATATGTTAATTAATATTATTTTAAAGATAAAGATAATTTCAAGAGAATATTATAGCATTATTTTTTTATTATAATTAAATGATGTTTATATATCATTTAAAATTTAAATTTAAAATTTTCATCAAAAAAAGTATCACGTATATTTTAATTTATTTTTTTTTAAAAATTACTATATTTTAATTTAAGTATTATGAAATTCTAATTGGATATGTCTTAGGAATTGAATATATTCTTTTCTTGTAACTCAGACATGAACAATTGTTGAATTTTTGAAATTTAGACTAAATTTCTTCATTTTGAGCACAAATTTTGTAGAATTTAGATTAATAATGAGGTTTAAAATTGTTTTTAAAATTAGGAATTTGATTTTAGAAGTGAAGAAGTTACTCCCTCCGTCCCAAAATAAGTGTCATATTTGTCAAAATTATTTGTCCCAAAATAAGTGTCATATACTATTTATAACATTAATTTTTACTATTTTATCCCTTAAAGCAATCATTACATAAGAGAAAAAGTATACTAAAAAATCTACTTTTTAGTATTCCAATGTCTACTACCAATAAAAATAGAGGGTATTTTAGTAAAAATCATATTCTCTCTCTTTTTTTTACACACTTTTCTTAAAGTGTGTGATTTGATCAACTGCAACACTTAAAATGGGACGGAAAGAGTAGTAAGTTTCACTTTTTTCAAGCCACATAAACTAGATTTTTAACGCATGCTAATTCCCATTGAGTTGCATGCAGGGTTCAAGTGATTAGGACTCTTACATGTGTAGTTTAACAATTTTTATATTATTTTTATGATTGTTTGATTGTATGAATATGATGAGTGAAATGCATTAGATTTTGTACAATGTTTTCAAAAAATGATTTTCTTTTGTCGAAGAAAAACAACATATGCACTTGTACATGGTACTGACATGGGTGGAGCTGGCTTAGAATAGTGTAGGGCCATAGCCCTAGCTCAAAATTTCAATTTTTTATAAATATATATACATATTTTTTTACTTAAAACACAGGGTATATATATTATTAGTTGCATAATTATTATTTTAAAAGAATGTGGCGTAGCGGTAAATTGCAGGTTTTGTTGAAGGAGGTCGTGGGTTCGAATCCTGCGCCAAACAATTTAATTTTTAACTCTAATTTTAATAAAAATGCATGTTCATTGTAATTATTTTATTATTATTGTCAACTTTAGTTTCCAATTCCTTTCAAAAAAAAGTTTAGTTTCCAATTTCCATCATCAAAATAATTAACAACTGGTCATTGTTAAATGATTTATCTAAAATGTGTAACTAATTTGTCATCTTATTTTTTCTAGTAGTGTTATTCTCTTTTTTTATGAGAAAAATAACTATATATTTTATTTAAAATAGAATTTTATTGTATATTTTTTTTTAATCTAGGTTTTGTTAAAAAATAATAATTTTTTGTGGGAGAGATTCACATAATATTATAAATATAAATACATAAACTAATTAAAAAGTATGAAGTTTACACATAAATTGGCTCAAAAATATAACTAAATATCGTGATAAAAAATATTTCGGAAAAATAAAAAGACACACATTTAGTATAATATGCATTTTTTTAGTAATTTCTTTTACATAATGCATTAATATTTTAATGTATTTTAAATCATGTAGTTTAATTTTTTTGACGATCACATTTGTGTGCTTATAACAACTTAATTTTTTATATATAATAAGACTTATATAATTTAAATTTTCTATTTATAATTTTATTTTCGGCCCCATCTTTAAAACTTGACTAGCTCCGCGACTGAATACTGATGAGCAAGTGCATGTACCCATAATTTGGTAAAAAGTATGATAACCATGAACCTTGCATGATTCAAAATTTCTAAAACTTTGGATTAGAATTAATCTTGCATTGGTGCATGAGATCGATGAACCGGTGCATGAGTCCTAAATTTGTGAAGTACATTGATTCATAATGAATGAATCATCTACCGGTGCATGAGATACATGAACCAATGGATGTCATACATAGCAAATTCTATGGTACAAGTACTAATAGATAAGGAATTTAATTTATATGCACTGATAGTGTAAAATTATTTTACATGTGCATCCAATAAAATCACGCCATGTAAGCATTTATGGAGATTTTTTAGGAACTAACCTATAAAAGTGGCAATTTTTTGTGTTTTGATTGGATGTATGTGTAAAAAAAGTTTACACCGTCAGTGCATAACAATTAAACTCATAGATAAGTTTTATTATTGTACCGATACAATATGTTTTTAAATAATAGAAAAATTAATATATTTTGAATTTTTTTAATTTTTTAAAATATTATAATAATTAAATACCATTCATCAAAATTGTCAAAAAAAAAATATTGATTTTTTTTTATTGATTTTGAATTTTTATTATTCATAATAGTGAATATTGAATTATTTTTACGAAAAATATAAAAAAATCAGTATAATATAAAAAATAAAATTATGATTTTTCTTATAAGATTATGTTCTCTAAAATATAAAAATCAATAAATAACTTTTTAATTTTTTTTTAAAATTATTTATATATGATTTTAAAAATCAAGTGTACTGGTACATTATAATTTTTCTAATGTACCCGTCATACATATAACACAAGTAAGCAATATGGATAGGTCTAACTAAATTTTCCCTATATTAAGCATGAATTGATTCATGACAACCAAGTTCAAGGAAGCTAGTAGTATGTTAACAATACTCATACAAAATAAAGATAAACAAGATGGAGGCTAGGGTTTCAATAGAATATCATTAGCATTGCATTACTTGACAAAATAAAAATTACAAAAGAATTTATAATAATATCTAATGGACTCTAACATACTAATATAAAAGCCCAATAACTTAAACTTAAAGTCCAATAACTTAAACTTAATACTTTATTATCTAACAATAACTAATAAGTATATCAGTTTAGTTATTTATTTAATTAATTCTGTTGCGGTTGCTCAGACACCACTAGTCAATTAGCTTTAGTTAGCTGAATTCTAAATTGCTAAATCCTGTTAGTTAAGTTTGTGAGCCAGGAGAAAGGCTTATCTACATTTTAATACCATTAGGATGAAATTAGGCCTTTGAGATCAGCTCACCTCATAATGTCCTTTGAAGTTTAAAATGAACAAGATAACAAATGAGTGTTACACTTTTAAGTTTTAAACATATGTTTAATGTATTAATTAGTTCAATAATCAACTAAATAGAGTTATCAGTTCTAGAATTACCAACTGATCACACCCGTTAACATGGGATATTAGAGAGTATGTCAATTGTCAAGATTCTAGGATTAGTAATGATTAGTTAGTTAATTAGTTAGAGTTAGTTAACCATAGTTAGTCTATTAATTTGAATTTCTGTTACAACTAATTAATCATGTATTGACTTTGTACATATTTCTTAATTAATTAATTGAGATAGTTAACTAGGAAGTTGATCTTTTCACAATTTTTTTTTTTGGTATGTACAAAATGTTCACCAAGTTTAATACTCCATCCAGATTAAGGGGTTATTGGATTGAGATTTCGAGGGATTATTTTGACAAAAAAAGTCTTGAAGATTTTAAAAGACTTCATGGAATTATATTGATTTTAAGATACTTTTTTTAAAAGACATTTTACAATCAAGATTCTTAACAAAGGATTTTGTGAAATTTTGTGGGATTATAATACAAAAAAAAAAGTCTTGATTAAAAATCTTGATTAAATAACTACGAATTTTGTGGCATTGCAAAAAGAAAAAAAAAAGTTTTGATTGAATAACACAAGACTTTTAAAATCCCTCAAAATCCCAATCCGATAACCTTCCATAAAATATACTCCCTCCGTCCCTAAATATAAGATCTCGTTTGATCAGTGCACGACGCCAATGTATAATTTTGATCACAAATATCTTTAATTATTTAATAGTAAAAATTATAAAAATTTGATATTTTGAAAGTATATTTCAAAACAAATCAAACAAGATCTTATATGTTAATATTTATATCTATGTATTATTAAAAAAATATGATCAAAACAAGATAAATGAATAGTGTAGTTTTATCAAACGAGGTCTTATAAAAAAAGACGAAATGAATATATAAGTTGTTTTGACCATATTATACTACACTAAAGTTTTACCATCTTATGGATATGGTGATCAGCACAAGTCATCATTGGTTGAAAGCTAGCTCAAAGTCTCTTATTATATAGTTAATATATTGAACTTAAAAATTGAAAGGAAAAATGGCCCCAATTTAGTTATTTTAATTATGATCATGTAACATAGTACGTCACGTATCAATTCATTGGTATATTATTGTAGTTAGTTCCACCAAGCAGCCTTAATTAATTATTGGAACGTGGAAACTGAATGTCGCTACACTAAGAGCCCGTGTATGCCATGCATCAGCTCGTGCAGTACGTTTGAGCCTTGAGATCATGTGTGGTGTTATATTGTGTATGTGTCTTGAACAATAGTATTGAAGGAAAAACAGTGTTCATAACACGCGCAGTGGAAAAAATTCAGATCTATTTTGCGCTTAAATTATATTAAACTATATAATGCTATAAACGTGTACCTGACAATCAGCTCTTGAATCATAACATTTTCTTCAATAATGTGAAGAAACTACAAGTATCCACACCGAGACTAATTTTGCTATCAACCCTTTGAATATGGAACCAAAATATGAGCAAGTGGACTTTGTATTATGGATTCAATCAAATGATCATTCACAATGATATTCACTTGTTGATCTGATCACATATTGGAGAAATTGCATAACAGTTATTTATAAGATCAAGTAATGCTTCCATAAGTAATTCACCAACTACATAGATTTCTCCAAATGGTGAAATAAATCTCCACCACTATCGTGTGGAATAAATCTCCACTCATTCATATATCAAGCAAGACTTAATTATACTTCAATATTGTTGATTCATATACACCTATATGAAATGCACGTTTCTGTACTTTGTTTCTTGAATATTTGAAACCACTCAAATTTCCATATGAATATATGTATAATAAATCCTTGCTCATATTTATTTATATATTACTTGTATTTTAAGTGCTAGCAAAAAATACAATAATATTCCACATAAAAAATAATTTAAGTTTGATTAATTAAATTCACTAATTTAATTATCAAATGATAAATTAATTCTATAGCAAAAATTAGAACACTCGTTTGTGTGTGACCCTGTAGGTTCAATACTAAGCCGGTAAGAAATTAATCGCATTAATATTATTAATCAAGGTAGGCGTCTAGCAACACTCCTTAACGTCCGGATAGTATGAAGTAATATGTACTTTCAAGAACCACTAGAAGAATGATATAATATTTTCCTCCGTCGTTACAACTCTCGTTAACTCTAGAGCATGGTACTATTGTCAAGCTCTAATAAGTTAACATCTATGACTTTAAGAAACTCATTTCTTGTATCAAATAATTTCCCTGGCCAGGGTTTTCATTTTATCTTAGAGCTCAAACTCATTACCGGGAGTTGACGGATTCCATCTTGATTAATCATTAATTATACAAGTATTTAATTGTATCCAATATCCTTTCAACTAACACCCTAAGGTATTAGGTGTCCAGAATTAAAATACAATAAATATTTTGTTAATTACTATGAGAATCTCAGGTCAAAGAAAATCATTATATTTCTTCTTGAGAATTTTCTATTGACAATTTAAGGTAATTCTTAACCATTAGAAAATTCTCAATTGAGTCAGTTCAATGATGATATCAATATATGCATCATCTATATATGTAATTTAATAAATGAGATTTATTAATCTTTATCCAATAAAGACTATTACATATATATTGATCTATCCGGATTATTATTGCCCTATTCAGAATAATCCTATGATCAAGAACAATTTAGATTAAAATAATAAAAGACATGCTTCTCATTATCAAGATCTCTATCATGATAACAAGTCTATTATTTTAATCAATGACTTTATCAAATTAACTATTTCACTAAATAGTAAACATGATAATAAAATCAATATTGAGTCTAAAATTGATTACATGACTAATTGAATCTTGGGCACACTTAATTATTCCCAACAAGTATATTGTAGTTTTCTTTTATACTATTTTTGGTCTGAAATTTATATCACAACTTGTGGAAAACAAGAATTCACGGGTAGTAGTCTTTTATATATAAGAATCAGGTTGGAATCTTGATCAATAACGTTTGACTTAAGGATAATATTTGTCAGTTAATAAGTTATGATTTATAAATTGATAAGTGACTTTTATTAGATGAAAAATCTATCTAACAATAAATGAATATTTAATCAACCAAATGTTGGTTAAATCAGTGATAACTGACGCTGAATTTAATAGAGAAGATTACAGTTCGATCCCCGCAACTGCGATTGAGAGAGGGCTAAAACTATTTAATGTCAGAAATGACTCCCGAATCTAAATTGAGATTACACCGGAGGTGAAAATAAAAAACTAAAACAAATGAATATCTAATCAGTGTAAATAAGTTAGCTGACAAGTTATGAGGTAATATTGGGAGTTGGATTCTATGCAAGCATAAATTAGTTAGTTTGACACTCCATCTTTGATCAACGTAACAACTTGCAAAGAATCCGAAAAATAAATTATGTTTTTGAAGCCATTGACCCAACACAATTCAAGCCCATGTGGCACAAAACTATTATATTTGTAAATAAAACACTCCGAATGCGATACAACATCATAAAAACCTTTAAGGAAAACTCCTACAGCATTACAGATAAGACCACCAAAATCTGCCGATTAGAACGATCCTAAGAAATTTCCATCAATATTAAGACACACAGTACCCTCACATGAGCGAGACCAAGCGATAAGACAAATTTCTTATGGGAATATTATTAATTCTAACTAAACCTTTTAAAATTGATTTGGAAGGTAAACGTCCTCAATTTCTTATAAACTTAATTATATTTAAATCTTATCTCCTACAATGTGGTATGTGGAACTCTATACACACCTAATTATCATGGTCAGAACTTGACATATAGAGTGTGACTTGAGACCTGAGTGCAATGGCGGAACCAAATAAAAAATTTGGATGGACCACTAAAGAAACTATAATATAAAACTCAAATAAAAATATTATATTGCATACAAAATTTAAGTTGTAATAAGCACAAACTTGATCATCAAAAATTTAAACTAATATTTCCACTAATTTCCCTTTCAATATAATCTCTAATATCATATTAAATTTAAATTGAGTCCAACATATCCTTCCAGCATTATCTCTACACTACACATACATGTTTAAGCCTTACATCTCATCCATTAATTCTAGAATTTTTAACAAAAACCAATAAATAAAGGATCGTGTATTTCGGTTTCCATCCATGTTTTTTATACATGTCACCCTCCCTCTACACACACAAGAACATACAATTGCATGCGCACCTAACTATAACTCTGAACTCACACAATAATTTAATGGCTTCGCATATAGTCACCCTATTACATCAGTGTTTAATTGTTTAATTTTAATAATGTCTTTGAGTCTCTTCATGAAGATCTATTATTATTTTGAAGATATATAATTTAATAGAAAAGGACCACATAATAATTTATTTAAGATCAACTATTAATTTCTTTTCCCAACAAAATACTCTAGGATTAATCTTTAAATGTGTTTGAATGTACTCTAGGATTAATATATAAGCTATCAAAAATCAAAATTGATCATTATTGTTATTATAAATATTTTTCATAAATTCCTTAGGTATAAGAGGCTCGTTTATGAGATTTTATTAGCTTACAAACTACAATTTGGATATACTACTATATTAATAATAAGTATTATAATAAAAAATTTCAATTGAATGTTTTATCCAAATACTCATATACAAAATAATCTGAAAAAAATTTATAAATGCAAAATCACTAATAATTGTGTCTACATCAAATATGTTCTATCATATATTTCTTAATACATAAAATGTTTATTTTTTATATGTAGGTTGACTATTATATATTCTATTAAAATTTCTTAAAATTAGTAAGGTGATCTATTATTTTTAGATAATGTCTATATACATGACACCCACAACAACATTAAATTATATATTGATTTTTATTAAGTATAGAAATATGGATCAATTTCAATAAATATTAAGGGATTAATTTCTTTTTGTTCTGTAGTTTTTTTTATCGGTTTGTATTCATCTTGTGCTGAGATCTAATTTTCATTAATAATAATAATAATAATAAATTTATCGTAAAACAAAAGTTTAAGTGATTAGTTTCCTGTCAATATTTTTTTTTATAATCGGTGAAAAAACTGAAGAATATATTTTCCAGAGATACAAAAATATTTTTAATTTTTAATATTTCAAACACTAAATAAAACAGTAAGATGCTTACATAGAGGATGCATACTTTGATGGTTATATATATAACTAAAATATAAGATGCTTACATATAGAGATGCATACATTGATGGTTATATAAATAATTAGTGTTCTATAGAAAACTTCATAATCAACTGTTTTCAACTACTCCATCAACAATATCAATATGTTGGCTTTATCTCCTCCTTTGTTCTCAACAATTGGATGGCCCTTTGAGGAGCCCATAAGCCATATACAGCATCATAATCACTTCAATCAATTAATTCAAATTAATCCTCATCAAGTTGAACCTGAAAATTCAACTGATCCATCACAAGCCACAAGCAACGACCTTAGCATGGTCAAGAAGCTTGTCCATAATGCTAGCGAACGCGATCGCCGCAAGAAGATTAATAATTTGTATTCCTCACTTCGTTCACTTCTTCCCTTGTCAGATCAAATGGTACTTAATTTATCTTTTCTCGCTGTTTTTTTTCCCGATGTACCAAAAAAAGATTTCTCAATTTTTGTTAGATAAAATGATCATTAGTATCACTTTAATTAATAATTAACCGTTGTCATTACTCACGTGTCAAAATCTTTATTGAGATAAAATGCAAACTAACGCGATTGATATAGTTGCAATTGCATAGTTGTGATGTTGTTTTTGGAGAACTCTAAATCGGTGGCTAATTGATTTAGGGACCGATTTTCATCAAAATTGGTCGCTAAATCGGTCACTAAAGACAAAATTTCTAGTAGTGACTGCAATTGCGACTGCATATCTGTTTTAGGGCGACTATTGATGTGTATTAATTTCTATGTTAATTAATTTTATACTTATATATTGCAGAAGAAGTTGAGCATTCCAGCAACAATTTCGCGCGTCCTAAAATATATACCGGAATTACAGAAACAAGTGGAAGGACTAATCAAGAGAAAGGAAGAGATCTTATTGAGACTTTCTCCACAAGTAGATGAGGTGAGGAAAGAATCACAAAGGAAGAAGCATAGTTACAACTCTGGTTTTGTAGTTTCAACAAGTAGACTCAATGATAGTGAAGTTACTATTCAGATTTCATGTTACACTGCCCACAAAATTCCATTATCTGAGATCTTGCTCTGTTTGGAAAATGATGGACTTTTGCTGTTGAATGTTTCTTCTTCTCAAACCTTTGGAGGCAGAGTCTTCTATAATTTGCATTTACAGGTCAGTTAGAATATTATGTTAGAACTTTTTTAATCATTAAATTATTTTAAGAATATCATGTTAACAAAATATATTTATTTAAATAAACCACGATACTGGACTCAAGTGGTTAATAAGATTTATTAAATAATAAATTTTGGATGAATTTGAGTTTGATTTCTAGGAAAAAAATTTATGTAACAAATAATGAAATAAAAAATTATGAATATTATAAATTAATATTTTTTGTGGTATAAAAATAAAGTAATATCTTTATCTTAATATTCTTATAAACTAAAAGTTCCTTTTGTGTTTTTGGCAGGTGGATAAATTTCAGAGATTAGAATCCGATATTCTAAATGAGAAGCTCTTAACAATAATGGAGAAGGAGGAAAATTTTCAAGTCAATATAAAATAGTTACTTTGGATTTAATTGGTGATGATGATACCCAATGAACTTTACTTATATGATGTTGCAAGCAAGGATTGTAGGCTTTGCAAGGGACTAATTAATATTTAACCACATTACCACAATATGTGGATTGTTCATCATATTATAGCAAGGGTTGTTCATCGCAATATGTGGATTGCAAGGGAGGGTAATGGATACTCTTAGGACTAAAATATGACGGTAAAATCTAAATGTTAGACTCGACCTCAATAACCAAGCGACTCGTGACAAGTCTCTTTCATTTTATTACAAAGAGAAAGTTTAAGAATCATCAATATATTATATGTATATAAAGAAGCTACCCATGCTCATATATGTTTCTATTTTGCTTATGTCATATATCTAAATGAGCATAATATATAGGGGTGGCAATGAACCGAACCAACTCGAAGAAAGTTCGAAACTCGATTCGAAAATTGATTCGTTGAACTTGGTTCATGAACCAAATGAGCTGAACTTGAGCTAAAAATTAAGTTCGTTAATTAAATGAGCTGAACTTGAGCTAAAATTTAAGTTCGACTCGTTTGGTTCATGAATTGACTCGAATATATATATAATACTTAAAAATTAACTTTGGCAAACATAACTTAATTATTTTTACCCACAAACATAAATTGCTAACATAAAATAAATAACTCATTTTGTATAAATAAAATCACTATTTCTTTATTATTAATTCATTTTGTTTGCTTTATGTTTAAAATTTACAAAGTGCTACAAACATATCATTTGTAAAATATAAAGTCCCACGTCGGATGTTTAAGAAGTTTTGAGAACATGAGTACATTATAATTATAAATAAGTGATAGACACTTACTCAAAAATAGCTTAAATGGTGTCGAATATATGAGTTAGAGTTAGAAAAAAATTGTGTCAATTTTTTGAATTGAATTTTGAGATAAAAACAAACCGAACCTAACACGTCGAGCCGAATTGTTCGCGAACTTTAAACGAGCCGAACTCGAGCTAAAGAAAAGTTCGTGTCGAACTCGAGCTGAGCTTCGAGCTGAACCAATTCTTATCGAGTTGAGTCGAGCTCAGACAAGGTTCGACTCGACTCGACTCATTTCCAACCCTAATAATATAATTGCTCTTAAACTTTTATTTTACTATATGATAAACTCTATATCTTCTCTAATAAATCAATTTAATGCATAATTATACAAGTGTAAATTACAAGTAAATCAAGAGTTGTTTTAAGTAAATCAATTTAATCTCATATGTTCCTTAGTTATTATCACTTGAGCTATTTTACAGAGACATATGAATATATATATATATATATATATATAGTATTTAACAAACTGTTTTTTATTTTTATTTTTTTTAAGCAACTAAAGAAATTTTTTATTAAAACATCTAGATTAGCACAAGGTGTGTCAATCTAGATAAAAGAGATAGTCAAAAAATACATAATCTCAAAATGGGAGGAAACATGCCAACAAAAGCAAACCGGCAAAACAACTAAAACCTATCCTCCCGATACAACCCTGTATACCAAGTCTCATTCCATCCTAAACAAGTCTTAGGATTAGAGTACCACAAACAAAAATCATAACAAAAAGGATGACACCGAACCTTTAATCACCACCAAACTTGCAAAATAATATGATCCACCACTCGGTCAGGATGAAAAGGTTTATTCTGAAAAAGTCTTTCGTTACGAGCTTTCCACACGAACCAAATAGTCGCAAGCCAAAGCACCTGAAAGATATTTGAAGGGCGCAACTGATGACTCACTATTTGTGTGTTATTTAGGCCTTTATTCATGAATTATTTCTTGCCAATATGGTGATCAAACCATGTTTTAATTCAATTTCATTAGTTTTATTTACTTTTGAGTCTAGAATTATGTATTAGGAATAATTATGTAATCTGGATGAAAAAGAGTTAGTTTAGAGGCAATTTATGTCAAGGCATGTTATTTGGTTCTGGATCGTCATCAAAGGCATCTACTGATAATGACTGTCAAGACATTATGTTCCGTACAAGTCAAACCAAGTCAAGCATTGCTAGAAGACAAAATCTGGGAACGTGCTAGAACATTGTAGAAGGTATCTTTGGAGGATAAGGATGAATTGGCTGGCCTGCCAGCTGTCAGCATCACAATGATTGTACTATGATCAAGTGGTCCTTGCAAATGGAATATCCTTTATTCCTTGGGCCTAGTAGTCACAATTAAGGTTGCACCCGATCCAAGAAGGATTGTCCTATAAATACACGTCCCTAAACCTAAAAATGCATGCTTGAAACTTAGAGAATAGATCTGAGAGCAAGAAGAGCTACTGCGCCGTTTCAGCTACTCTACCGCAGGAGGCGACCTGTGATAACGAGAGGCACGACAGTGTCTGTAGGAGTATCTATTGCATTGTAATGGGTATCACTACTTTACTTGTTATTATTGTTGTTGTTTCTATGCTCATTCTGAGCTAAACTCTTTGTAGTTGAGATTATGTGAAGTTTAATATAATGAATGAAGTATTTATGTGAATGAATGATTGTTCTTGTGTCATCTTTAACTTTATGTTTTTATGAAAATACATTTATTTCTTTGACTGATCAACTTAGATTTAAATACAAGTTGCATGTGTAGAGACATCTAGCATGTTAATGGAAATAATAAAGTTAATAAGGTTAAGTGGGAGCAGACATGTAATCCCTACCTTTTCTTATGGATAAGTTAAGGGCCTTAGTGGGAAACCAAACAAGCAAGTGCGTTTCTGAACTCTAATGGGATTAATAGTGACCTCGACAGAGCCAGTCCATTATACCCTGTTTTAATATCTAACGTTGTAGACATACACCACAAGGCAAGCTTGCTCACAGATGGCACGTCAGTAGTTATCATTCACTATGCTTCGTTCATGTGTTAAATGGATCATGAGCTCATCTACCCTTTTATTCTTGTTTTCAACCATCACTTTATATAACTACTATTTTATTTATTGTGTTAAAAACCAAATATGTTTTGTTACCATGACAATAGACTAAACACTTTATCTGAACTTGGAATGTATAACCCTTAGACTATTCTCTGTGGGTTCGACACACTCTTTACTTATTACTTGCTACAGTGGACTGCGTATACTTGCGTATTCACAATTCCAACCGAACAGCAACCCAAGAAACTGAAGTCCAATAAACTGACGAGCGTGACCAACCGCCTCAACCTAAAAAAGCACTGTGCAATCCCAACCACTTAAGTAAGCCATACCACACCTATTGCGTCTTGTCACACACAAAGAATAAATGCACTAATGATTCCACAGAGTCACTTAACTATGAACACTGGCATAGTTAGAGAGGAGATTACCACTGCTGCGTTCGAGTTCAAGCCTATGATGATCCAAATGTTGCAGACTATTGGACAATTTAGTGGAGTTGCTACTGATGATCCTCACTTGCACCTTAGACAATTCTTGGAGGTGGCGAGTAACTTTAAAATTCCTGGAATTACTAATGACGCTTTCAAGCTGAGACTCTTTCCTTACTCATTAAGGGATAGAGCAAAGAGTTGGCTTAACTCTCTAGAGCCTAATTCCATTACTACTTGGAATACTCTAGCTGAGAAGTTTTTAGCCAAATACTTTCCTCCTGTCAAGAATGCAAAGATGAGGAATGAAATCACTTCATTCAGACAAGGAGATGATGAGACTTTGTTTGATGCATGGGAGAGATTCAAAGAGATGCTGAGACAATGTCCACACCATGGTATTCCTGTGTGTATCCAACTTGAGACATTCTATAATGGGTTGGTACCTGCTTCAAGGAATATGCTAGATGCATCTGCTGGTGGATCCCTATTGTCAAAGTCTTATACTGATGGTTTTGAACTAATTGAGAGCATTACTGCTAACACATATCAGTGGCCAACTGTGAGGGTTACCCCTCAACCAACTAAGAAGGCTGCTGGTATGCATGAAGTCAGTGAAACTACTGCACTAGCTGCTCAGATAGCTTCTATGCATACCATGTTGAAAAATCTGCTTACTGCTCCAGAGAAGCCTGCTACTGAGACTGCCAAGGCATTGACTAGTGGAGCTGAAGCTTCATGTGTGTATTGTGCTGGTTTTCATTTGTTTGAAGACTATCCTGCAAATCCTGCAAGTGTAAACTATGTGGCTAGGAACAACACCCCATATATCAACACTTACAATCCTAATTGGAAGAACCATCCAAATTTTTCCTGGTCCAACAATCAACAGAAGGCAACGCCTCCAGTTGCCAACACTAATCAACTGGAAGGTATTTTGAAAGCATTTATGCAAGAGACCAAGAATTTTGCTGCTGAGACAAAGAGTCAAATTACTGCCCAAGGGGTTAGTATCAAGAATTTAGAGACTCAAGTGGGGCAGATTGCTACTGCCTTAACTTCAAGAGCTAGTGGTTCACTTCCAAGTACCACTGAATCACCTGCTTCTACTTCAAAAGATAAAGGGAAAGAAATTTGCAAAGTTATTTCATTGAGAAGTGGAACAGAGTATGAAGGCTCCAAGATGCCTGAACTGGCTTCAGAAGGCAAGACTCAAGTTGCATCTGCACCTGTGAATGACGATATTCAACAGGCAAGCCAGAAGTTACCTCTTGAAGTTACAACCAAACAAAAGACTGAAGTACCACAGAAAAAGACAAGGTCTGATAAGACTATGGTTGACATTGATATGACATTACCTCCAGATCCTTGTCCTATTGATGTTCAGAAGCTAATGAATGAGAGACCACCTCCTCCATTTCCTCAAAGGCTGAGAAAAGCTAAAGAAGAGCAACAGTACAACAAGTTCATTGAGATGATGAAGCAACTGCATATCAACATACCACTCATTGAGGCAATTCAGCAGATGCCTAATTACTCAAAGTTCATGAAGGATGTGCTAACAAAGAGGAAGAGGATTGGTGAGTTCGAGACTGTGGCACTTACACAAGAGTGTAGCCAAATGGTTCAGGGTAAGTTACCACCAAAATTGAAAGATCCTGATATCTTTACTGTACCCTGCACCATTGGAGATGTACATGTAGGTCAAGCTCTATGTGACCTAGGAGCAAGCATCAATCTGATGCCCTTATCTGTTTTCAACAAGTTGGGTATTGGTGCTGCTAGACCAACAACCATTACACTTCAACTAGCTGACAGAAGCATATGCTACCCACAAGGGAAGATTGAAGATGTGCTGGTTAGGGTTGACAAGTTTGTCTTCCCTACTGATTTTATCATTATGGATTTCACTGCTGATGAAGATACTCCTATACTTTTGGGAAGACCATTCCTTGCTACTGGAAGGACATTGATTGATGTAGAGAAGGGAGAAGTAACCATGAGAGTTAACAACCAAGAAGTCAAGTTCAACATTCTCAATGCTATGAAGTTTCCTACTGAGAAGTTGGAGGTTGTATCACAACTGCAAAGTTGGGATTCTCTGGTGCACAAGCAATTCATGAAAGACTCTGATCATTTGAAGAAGATTCCCTTTCCTCATGAAGACAAGGAATTGGTAGATGATGAAGTTACAAAGGAAAAGTCCATTATCAAATGGGCTGGAAGATATGAAGTATTGGAAATACCATCTAATGCTAAGAAGGAGAACATTCCTTCAGTTTTGAAGCCACCTGATTTAGAATTGAAACGATTACCTTCACATTTGAAGTATGCATTTCTGGAGACAAGTCAGCAGTTGCCTGTTATCATTTCTGCTGATTTGACTGGTAAACAAGAGGAGAGCCTAATATTGTTGTTGAGAAGATACAAGAGAGCCATAGCTTGGCAAATGGCTGATATCAAGGGTATAAGTCCCACTGTTTGTATGCACAGAATCTTACTTGAAGAAAATTCCAAGAACAGTGTGGAATGTCAAAGAAGGCTGAACCCCATTATGAAAGAGGTAGTAAAGAAGGAGATAATCAAATGGTTAGATGCTGGTATTGTTTATCCTATCTCTGATAGTGTGTGGGTTAGTCCTGTTCAATGTGTTCCTAAGAAGGGAGGCATGACAGTAGTTGCCAATGAGAAGAATGAGTTAATCCCCACCAGAGCTGTAACAGGGTGGAGGATATGTATGGACTATAGAAAGCTTAACAAGGCCACAAAGAAAGATCATTTCCCTCTGCCATTCATTGATCAGATGTTGGATAGATTGGCAGGCAAAGAATTCTATTGTTTCCTTGATGGATATTCTGGTTATAATCAGATAGCTATAGCTCCTGAAGATCAAGAGAAGACTACTTTCACATGTCCATATGGTACCTTTGCCTTTAGGAGGATGCCATTTGGATTGTGTAATGCCCCTGCTACTTTTCAGAGATGTATGATGGCATTATTCTCTGATTTGATTGAATCTGCTATGGAAGTATTCATGGATGATTTTTCTGTCTTCGGAGAGTCATTTCAAGGATGCTTGGATAACTTGGAATTGGTTTGACAAGGTGTGAAGAGAGTAATCTGGTGCTGAACTGGGAGAAATGTCACTTCATGGTAAAAGAAGGAATTGTGTTAGGTCATAGGATTTCTAAGAAGGGATTAGAAGTGGATAAAGCTAAAGTGGAAGTGATTGAGAAGTTGCCTCCACCAACAAATGTTAAAGGAGTCAGAAGTTTTCTAGGTCATGCTGGATTCTATAGAAGGTTTATCAAGGATATTTCCAAGATTACAAAGCCTTTATGTCAACTGCTACAGCATGATGTGCCATTTCAATTTTCTAAGGAATGTCACAAGGCCTTTGAAACATTGAAGACTGCTCTGATCACAACACCTGTGATTGTAGCTCCTGACTGGACAAAACCATTTGAACTGATGTGTGATGCTAGTGACTTTGCTATTGGAGCTGTGTTGGGTCAGAGGCATGACAAAGCTTTCCATTCTATCTACTACGCCAGCAGAACATTGACAGAAACGCAGCTGAACTACACTACTACAGAAAAGGAGTTATTGGCAGTTGTGTATGCCTTTGACAAATTTAGATCATATCTTGTTGGTACAAAGGTGGTGGTGTATACAGATCATTCAGCTATCAAGTATCTACTTTCAAAGAAGGATGCCAAACCAAGGCTTATCAGATGGGTATTGCTGCTGCAAGAATTTGATCTAGAGATTAAAGACAAGAAGGGTGTTGAAAATCAGGTTGCTGATCATTTGTCTAGACTACCTGAAGAAGTGCAAAGCCATGACAGGTATGTAATTAAAGAGCAATTTCCTGATGAACAACTCTTAATGATAACTAATGATAAGACACCTTGGTATGCTGATATTGTAAATTATTTGGTTGGAAAATACTTATCCCCTGATTTGAATTATCAACAAAAGAAAAGATTTTTGTCTTAACTGAAAAATTATTTTTGGGATGAACCATTTTTGTATAGAAAGTGTGCTGACCAAATAATGAGAAGATGTGTGGCAGAAGAAGAGGCAAGACAGATCTTATCACATTGCCATGCTTCACCTTATGGTCGACATTTTGCAAGTGTGAGAACTGCTGCCAAAGTTCTTCAGTGTGGCTATTATTGGCCATCATTGTTTAAAGATTCTTATAATTTTGTGAAACAATGTGATAGATGTCAGAGAATTGGAAATGTGTCTAATAGACAAGAAATGCCTCTTACAAACATTTTAAAAATTGAATTATTTGATGTTTGGGGTATTGATTTTATGGGACCATTTCCTCAGTCCTTTGGTAATCTATACATCTTAGTTGCTGTAGACTATGTGTCTAAATGGATGGAGGCAATTGCTAGTCCCACCAATGATGCTAGAGTGGTAACCAATTTTTTTAAAAAAAATATCTTCACTAGATTTGGCACTCCAAGAGCAATCATCAGTGATGAAGGCTCACATTTTTGTAACAAAATTTTTGAGGAGTTGCTGGCCAAATATGGTGTGAGACATAGAGTTGCCACTGCTTATCATCCACAGACAAGTGGGCAAGCAGAGTTATCAAACAGAGAGATCAAAAGAATTTTAGAAAAAATGGTTAATCCATCAAGGAAAGATTGGTCTAAACTGTTGGATAATGCTCTGTGGGCCTATAGAACTGCTTTTAAAACACCTTTGAGAATGTCCCCATTCAGACTAGTTTTTGGAAAGGCCTGCCACTTACCAATAGAGCTTCAATGCAAAGCCTTTTGGGCTACTAAGAAACTTAATTTTGATTTTAAAGCTTCTGGTAAGGCAAGACTTTTGCAACTATCTGAGTTGGAGGAGCATATGATGTTTTCTTATGAAAATGCTGAAATATACAAGGAAAAAACTAAAGCCTGGCATGACAAAAAGATTCAAAAGAGAGAGTTGGTAGAAGGTCAAAATGTTTTACTCTACAACTCTAGGCTTAAGTAATTTCCTGGTAAATTGAAATCAAGATGGTCAGGACCATTTAAACTTTTGAAAATTTATCCTTATGGTGCTGTTGACCTTCTTGATGAGACAACTGGTAAAGAATTCAAAGTGAATGGACAGAGAGTGAAAAGCTATTGGGGTGATAACTCAAGGGAGAGAGTCACCACCACTCTTGATGATTCTTAATCATATTTTGCAAGTCAGGTTGAGGACTTTCTGAAAACCAAGCGCTTACTGGGGAGGCAACCCAGGATTCTAATAAATTTTGTTGTTTTTAGTTGTTTTTAATTTCAGGCAATGTTTTAAAAACCGGACCGGTCATCGAACCGGTAAGGCTACTAGTTCACTGGTTCACTGGTCGAACCCTAGAGTCACTGGTCGAACCGCATGACTAAACCGGATCAAGCCGGATTAAACCGGTGAAATGAACCGGTATCTATAGTAAAACTATATAGTAATTAAACCGGTCGAACCGGATGACTCGATCTCTTAAAAAATCACGACACTTAAATAAAATATAGTTATTCTTTAAATTTAAATTTTAGACATAGTCATCACACATGCAACAAATAAATAGGATAATATAAAAGGTTTTCACATGTGTTTTAATATAGTCAGATAAATTTTAAAAAATATTTAGCATTTATAAAGTGTTAAAAAAATTAAATAAACTAATACGGTTAAACCTAATTAAATCAAATAACTCAGTTTATATAAAAAATAATTATATGTATTAAATTGGATTTAATCGAAGAATATACACATAATAATTTTTTAAAAAGAAAAATTATAACATATATATTTTAATTATAAATATAATAAATTAAAATCATTTGTGTTTTTTTACCACAGAAGTAATAGTTATTATAAATATAAAACAAATCACTTGTTGTGGTTAAACTTGTTTTATATAAAAATAATAGTAATATAAAAATAAATATAATATATTTAATACAAAGTAAATCTATTGTCAAATAAACAGTATAGCCTAGTGGTATTGTGCTCCTTCTTTAACAAAGAGGTCAAGTGCTCAAAATTTGCTAATGACAATTTTCTAATATTTTTAAGCATTAAAACATTTCATGTTATTAGTAACAAAAAGACCCTGTTTCAATACATTAGAATGGGCCAAATTATAAAAAAAAAAACGCAAAATAAAATCCAGTCCACAAATAAAATATAAAAAAAAAATCCAAATTTTCAAAAAAAAAACAACTAGGCAAATAAAACTAAACCGGCCGGTTTAGGAAAACCGTCCGGTTCACCGGTTTTCTCCGATTTGCACCGGTTCACGCCGGTTTTCCACGGTCTAACTGCATATCCGATCTGATAACCTGACCGGACCGGTTGAGCACCGGTTCACCGGTCCAACCGGTTCGACCGGCCGGTCCGGTCCGGTTTTTAAAACACTGATTTCAGGTATTGTATGGAAAAATATTGTTGTTAGGAGGCAAGGCATTAGTTGCCTTAGTCTAGTTGGCTGAGTGATGACAGATACGGTGACTGGCATCATTCTTGAGCTCTATGCCAACCAGATGAACCAAAGAAGAAGAATTGAAGTTTTGAGGACTTGGAGAAGTCCTGAGGAAAAGGCACGCCAGATGTTATCAACATGAAGTCGGGATACTGGTTATTGATGGGCTAGTAATTATCATAAGTTACCACGTGGCATTTGGCAGACGAAGTGATAACATGCGCTGAACTAGCCGTTGCACTGATTTCGCGTGTAAACCGTTTTTCCAACGGTTAAACCCACATCATCCGCCTTCCATCATCATTACCCCAACGTCCATAAAACTTTTCCATATCTTTTCCATTAAGATTCGTAACAATAATTCAACCACCCACTACCTTCTATATAAACCAACCCTTATCACTCATAAAACCCTTTCCACCATAAATTTCTAAACCTACTACTCTCTATATTTTTTGCAAACCAATTCTCAAACACCAACCCTTACCTTTCAAAAACACCCCACCGTTTTATCAATCCTTATCACGCAATCATGTCAACTGGAAAGAGGCAAGTGATCACTGCTGCCATGTCTAAAGATGAAGAAGATTATGATATTTTTGTTAATAGCGACGCTGCTGAACGCTATGAGATCTTTAACTCCAAACAGATCCACACTGAACGTGGATTCATCTTTAACGCTGACTTTGAGCGTTTGGAGATTAGAGAAGACCTTGAGATGATCATTCATTCTCTCAAGTGGCAGAAGTTTGTTGCACACCCCTCAAGTTACAACACTCAACTAGTGAAGGAGTTCTACTCCAATCTTACTAACATTCACCAGAAGAGAAGAGAAGTTATGGTGAGAGGCAAAGCAATCCTCTACTCAAAGGCGAACATCAACTGGTTATATGGCATTGACGTATCAGAGGATGCATATTCTGCTACCCTCGAATCCATTGATGAAGAACGATTGGAAGAGATCATGCTGAGTCTCACTATTCCTGGAACTGAATGGAATCTAGGAGTAGGTGAGAATGAGAAGACTGTTCAACGGATGAACCTGAAGCCTGTACCAAATGTTTGGTACCAATTTTTGAAGCACAGCATCATCCCAACAACTCACAATGACACTGTGAGTAAAGCAAGACTAATACTGCTGCACTGCATCATTGAGAAGCAGCCTATCAATGTTGGGAGGATCATATCTGATGAGATCTAGAAGTGTTCAACTAGGGAATGTATGCTATACTTCCCCTGTCTCATCACTGCTCTGTACAAGAAGAATGTAGTTCCCCATAGAATGAGAGATGAAGTGAAGAAGCCTGTGGCTTGCTTTAATGCCAAGGCTATTAATGTGTTGATCAAAGGAAACACAGGGAGAAAGGCAAGCCAACAGTTGAATTCATGAGGGCACCTGTTTTTCCAATGGACATCTTGGGTGAGTTTAATTCGGACTTGCCTAAAGAAAAGGAAACTACTGACGTGCCAGAGAGTTCCAGCAAGCAGTAGAAGAAGAAAAAGAAGATGTTGAGAAAGGCAACTTTTGAGAAGGTGATTGTGGAAGAAGTTGAAGAAGAAAAGGAAGAGAAAGAAAAGAAGAAAAAGAAGAAGAGTCACAAGATGAAGAAGTTACCTGTTGTGGTAGTGGAAGAAAAGGAGGCACCTGCAGAATCAATGGAGAAAACTCCTGCCTCACCACCAATTGATGAGAAACAGGATGTAGCTGAGGAAGAAGAACACTATGAGAGGGCTGATAGTGACTACATCGAGGGTGCTGCAAACTTTGATGCCAATGAGAACGTGATCAATTGGTCAGAGGAGAAGAAGAGTGAAGAAGAAGAAGGAAGCAATGGGTCAGACAGACAAGACCCTGAAGACCTAGAGATAAGTACTGGCACGCCTTCAGAGGGTGCAGATGCCATTGAGCATACCCCTTTGCAGGAGGGTACTCTGGGAGTGGAGATTGTGCATGAGCCTGATAATGCACCTCCATAGGTTAATTTGGCCATGAAGGATAAGGCTGCATCTAAGGAGATGGATCAGATCTTGACCACTCCTACTACAAAAAGAAAGAGAACAACAAAGAAGAAAGATGCACCACAGGCAACCACTGACAAGCCTGAGGAAGCTGTTCCTGAGCCAAATCAACCATCAGAAGAGGAGACTGATGAAGCAAACTCAAAGAAAGAAGTTGACTCTGCTCTGAGGAGAAGCAAGAGGTTCAAGACCTAATGGTATGTCTTGACACACTTTGCCTGTAGGATCGAGTCTAGTTTAAGTTGTTATTTTCTGTTCTGTTTTTGAAAACTTTTTGATGAGTCAGTCGTTGCCTCTCCTTAGTGTCAACAGTGAGATCACTGTTTAGTTTAAGTTTGGGGGAGAGGTAACATCAAATAAAAACTTTTTGAAAATGTTTTAAAATATATTGCTTTTAATGTGTTCTTGTAAGCATTTTATTGACATGCCAAAACAGAGGTTAGAGTTTTAGATGCATGACCATAGGTTTGTTTGGAAATTTTGGAAATTCTTATGTTTGATGCTTGATTTAATGATCTCTGCACCTTAATGCACACTGTTGAATACTGTCAAACTTAAGAGTGGCTAGATAACTCTTTTAAATACACATTCTCTACTCTAAGTTTTCTAAAAATGAATATAATGGAGAACATGGTTAGAACAAAGTTTGGGGGAAAGGACTAGAGTATTGAATTGGTGATCATTGCTACAATAATTCGTAATAGGAGGCTATTGGTTAGCTATAAAAAAAAAATGAATTAGTCTCTGTGAGACAAGTGAGCAGGGTGCTTTACTCTTATTAGCAGGTTAGACCTATTACAAGTAGGATCTAGTCAGTGAAAAGATGGAGTATCCCCAAAGCTAATGTATACATATAATTGATAATGAAAAAGCAACCCAGCAGTTTTCCTTGGCTATAATCAAAATGCTTTGGTCACTCTTGAAAAGAAATAGTCCCCCTTTTTGCTGAAACTCTAAGTAACTTCAAAATTATAGGAAAAATATGATAGCTTAGCCTTTAGAATGAGTAGTTTTAGAGTGGGATGTAGTCATTAATCTGGTTGACAGTGCTAAACAGTTCACACACACGCATGGTCATCATTGATGGTTGATTTTATGAGAATTGTGCCAATTTTTGAAAACTTTCCTAGGGTCTGAGTCTCTTTACTTAAATGTGTTGTTTACATGTCAATATCATGAGTAGTTGAACGCAGTTTTTGCTTTCTACCATTACCTGAGGACAGGCAATGATTCAAGTTTGGGGGTGTGATGACTCACTATTTGTGTGTTATTTAGGCCTTTATTCATGAATTATTTCTTGCCAATATGGTGGTCAAACCATGTTTTAATTCAATTTCATTAGTTTTATTTACTTTTGAGTCTAGAATTATGTATTAGGAATAATTATGTAATTTGGATGAAAAAGAGTTAGTTTAGAGGCAATTTATGTCAAGGCATGTTATTTGGTTCTGGATCGTCATCAAAGGCATCTACTGATAATGACTGTCAAGACATTATGTTCTGTGCAAGTCAAACCAAGTCAAGCATTGCTAGAAGACAAAATATGGGAACGTGCTAGAACATTGTAGAAGGTATCTTTGGAGGATAAGGATGAATTGGCTGGCCTGCCAGCTGTCAGCATCACAATGATTGTACTATGATCAAGTGGTCCTTGCAAATGGAATATCCTTTATTCCTTGGGCCTAGTGGTCACAATTAAGGTTGCACCCGATCCAAGAAGGATTGTTCTATAAATACACGTCCCTAAACCTAAAAATGCATGCTTGAAACTTAGAGAATAGATCTAAGATGAAGAAGAGCTACTGCGCCGTTTCAGCTACTCTGCCGCAGGAGGCGACCTGTGATAACGAGAGGCACGACAGTGTCTGTAGGAGTATCTATTGCATTGTAATGGGTATCACTACTTTACTTGTTATTATTGTTGTTGTTTCTATGCTCATTCTGAGCTAAACTCTTTGTAGTTGAGATTATGTGAAGTTTAATATAATGAATGAAGTATTTATGTGAATGAATGATTGTTCTTGTGTCATCTTTAACTTTATGTTTTTATGAAAATACATTTATTTCTTTGACTGATCAACTTAGATTTAAATACAAGTTGCATGTGTAGAGACATCTAGCATGTTAATGGAAATAATAAAGTTAATAAGGTTAAGTGGGAGCAGACATGTAATCCATACCTTTTCTTATGGATAAGTTAAGGGCCTTAGTGGGAAACCAAACAAGCAAGTGCGTTTCTGAACTCTAATGGGATTAATAGTGACCTCGACAGAGCCAGTCCATTATACCCTGTTTTAATATCTAACGTTGTAGACATACACCACAAGGCAAGCTTGCTCACAGATGGCACGTCAGTAGTTATCATTCACTATGCTTCGTTCATGTGTTAAATGGATCATGATCTCAGCTACCCTTTTATTCTTGTTTTCAACCATCACTTTATATAACTACTATTTTATTTATTGTGTTAAAAACCAAATATGTTTTGTTACCATTACAATAGACTAAACACTTTATCTGAACTTGGAATGTATAACCCTTAGACTATTCTCTGTGGGTTCGACACACTATTTACTTATTACTTGCTACAGTGGACTGCGTATACTTGCGTATTCACAATTCCAACCGAACAGCAACCCAAGAAACTGAAGTCCAATAAACTGACGAGCATGACCAACCGCCTCAACCTGAAAAGCACTGTGCAATCCCAACCACTTAAGTAAGCCATACCACACCTATTACGTCTTGTCACAAAGAATAAATGCACTAATGATTCCACAGAGTCACATCCAAGGCTACAAAAATGACTACCATCCGATATAATACCCTTTTTAAACTAATTATCCCTTGTTGGTAGACGATTGTGCAAGAAACGCCATGCAAACACCGACACCTTCAGAGGAACAACTTTATGCCATGGTAGGTCCACAAGAGCACGCTGGGCTACCACCGTATCATGTCTAGTCAAAGATCGATAAGCCTCTTTGACCGAATAGAAACCTGAGGAACCGCCATGCCATCGCCACCTGTCAGAAATAGAAGACTGCAAAACAATATTTTGTAAGTTTGTACTACACTCCGCTAATAACTCCTCTTCCCACGCAAAAGTGTTCTCCGCCACACCCACCCACCACTTCCAACTCCCCACCCCTGACGACAGACGCCCCCGACCGTCACCGTAGCATGCACACAAAGACCCGCAAGCCTCGGATACCGCTTCCGAAGCGACACCCCCTCCCACAACCAAGGATCATCCCAAAATAGTATAGTATTCCCATCCCCCACCTCCCTAAATACCAACTGCGTAAACCACCCATTGACATTATTGAAAGACCCCCGCCTAACTCTCACTACATCTTGCCACCATGCAGACACGTGTCTACCACCCTCCTTAATCACCCCAGACCCATATTTAGACTCCAACACCTTTCGCCATAAACCACCCCCATCTGTACATTCCCTCCAACACCATTTTCCTAGAAGTGTAATTAAACTCCCGCACCCGCTTCACCCCCAAACCTCCCAAACTCCTGTCAAGATAAATTTTATCCTAATGTATCCAATGAATTTTTCTAGCCTCACCATCTCCCCCCCTACAAGAAAGATTTAAAGAGAGATTTAATGATAGAAATTATACCTGAGGGAGCTTTGAAAAAGGAAAGAAAATAAACCGGGATTGACGACAATGCAGCTTTCAACAGAATCAGACGGCCACCCATGGATATGTTACGACATTTCCAGGCAGTCAAACTGTTTATAATTTAATAATTCCCCGATCAAATAAATATATAAATAATGTCATGTCAACAAAAAAAAATATAAATAATGAGATATGTTCTGTCAAAAAAAATAATAATGAGATATATTTTTTTCTTTCTACTATAATAATTTTCGAGAAAATAAATACTAAAATAATGAGATTGGTTATCTTTAATTTTCAACTACTAATAACTTCCGAATAAATAATTAGATTAGTTATCTTTTTGGATTATAATTACATTACATATATTATAAATAAATAAAAATTCAATAGATAAGATACTATTCTAATGATAATGGGATATGATAAACGCGTATTTATCAATCTAAATCTAAATTAAAGGGAAAATTCAGTTCTACAAACCTAAAAATCAGGCCATAGTGACGTGGGGAAGATAGAAAACGTTGTTTATAAATATTAACCGACTCAAAACCAAAACCCTTAGCAATTATCAATAAAACATTTTTTTAGATAGAGCTAAAAAAAAATCATTTCATGGCGAATGATAATGAGAAAAAGATTGTGATGTTGTTTGGTGTGAACATCGCAAAAAATCCAACCAAAGTTGATGACACCCCAAAGGACAGCCTTAGTATGGAAAATATCAATTATATCCCTCATGATAATAAGAATGAGATTTCTATTTTTGAAGAGAAGGAGAATGATAATAACCAAGTTTCAGAATTTGATGATACGGGTCAAAGCTCTAACCATCAAAGGATAAGAAAGGGTATGTTTGTAAATATTATATGTATAAATGGTTGCTAGGTAGGTGATTAGTGATAGTCTATGAAGCTCCGACACTCCTTAGATTAGGCGTGTTTTGGTATCGGACACGCGATACGACACCGACACTTACAATACATTGAAATTTATCAGTTTTCCTGAAAAATTATCCGTGTCATGTCCGGTGTCCGTGTCCGCGGATAGGTGATGGTAGCTTTGTTCTATGATATTATAGTTTTCTTGTTCATTTTTAGTGCATGATTTACCGTGATTTATTCAAAAATTATGTTTTGTAGATTTTGCATGTGATTTTGGCTTCACCACTATGATATTTTAAATACGTGCTTATTTGTTTCATCTTTGTATGTGTTAGAGTATTGATTTTATACTTTTCTAGTTTTCTTAAGTATATCATATGTTTTGATGTGGAAGAAGATATATTGATAGTATAACCAATCGAACCCGTGATTCAAACATGATCTTCTATAAGCCCATATATATGTCTATATATAAGTGTTATTCATGATTTTCTTGGCTTAGGTAAATTTGTGTATTATGTAGAATTTGAACAATGGAATGAGAATGACAATGTTAATAATGCTACAAATCGTACCAATCCAAACTGAAAACTGCAAAAAAAAACCCGCATTCATTTGGACTGTGCGGTTCATTTTTCTGCTGAATCATACGATTTGACTCAGTTAGCGGTTTTCATTTCAGAAACCAAATCAAACAACCAACTCATTACTTAGTCCAACTTTAGCAAGTCCGACTCATTGATCAAAAGAGTAAAATAAGGTTAGGACCGTGTGGCAAAACTATATATAGTTAGTACTGAAAATAAGGTTTGGATCTATGCGATTCTTGTATAGATACATTGTATCATGTAAATGTAAAGTAAAATCTCTTATGTTTATTTTGTGACAAGTTTGTAATATTAGAGTTAATAATATTGTCATATTTTTTATCAGACGATAAACTACTCTAACCAAATCAATCTGAGCCCTAATTAATTTGGTTTGATTTGAATGACTTTCTAAAAATCAACTGAACTGAACCAAACCAAACCACTAAGTCTAGACTACCATGATTAATTTGTCATACAAGATCTCATAGGCAATGTAAATTTTGGTCTTCTGTAGAACTTGAAGATGTATAAATATGGGACTCAATATGTATTTGAAGATTAAATTTATTTCTTAGAGTCCCACAACACAACTAATATGAGTTAGAGTTGATACTTGACACTACAAAAGTAAAGATCAGAAAAGAATCAAAGTTATTACCTTTGACTTTGAGAGATAATCTAATGGTTCAAATACACACCGATCATAAGTTTATACAATGCCCTCCCTTTCAAAGGTAATAAAATATCAAGAGTATAATCAATATTTAAATTATCAAATATAATTCATGCATCCGCGATTCATTAGACCACTTCGATGGACTGTCTATTATCAGGTTTTTGATGAGGTCATCTATCATTTATGTCCGTGCACCAAGCTCAATAGTGTTGAGTGCGAGGATGTGTGTTAAGAAGTTTCACATTGGTTACGAGATGACATGAATATATGCTTATAAGTCGGTTTGTACGGTTGAGTTAAACTTAACTCTCAATTTTAAGAGGGTCCTTTAGTTACCTGCTAGGCTGCTATGCATCTTGGACTTGGAGTCAATTGAATAGGTGTGCTGCATTAGGAAAGGGGGCTTGTGTGGTTATATATCCATGTGGTTTGGGTTGGTTGAATGTTTGGATTTGATTCCTTAGGACTTTAATTTGCTTAGCATTTGTATTGTTTGTTGAAAGATGTCCAAAGTTCAATCTCTGACGGAATAAAAAAATATTTGTTGGAAGATATTCAATTATTTTGAGAGATTAGTTTCATTTACAAAAAAAAATGTATTTAATGTATACATGATAAAGATATTTTTTTGTGATACCTTTTTTTATCATGAAAATAATAACAGTTGCATAACAGTGAAACCATGGACACAAAAAGAGCACAAGGCTTTCTTGAAAGGTTTAAAGGCTGTTGGAAAAGGCAGATGGAAGCATATATCAAAACACTTTGTGATGACAAAGACACCTACTCAGGTTGCTAGTCATGCACAGAAGTATTTTCTTAGAACTGAAAGTGACCAAAAAATCAACAGAAACAAGCGCCAAAGCATCTTTGACATTAAACTTTTTGTATGGAATATTCACTTTTGTTCTTTTATATGTGCTTGAGTTTTTTATTATCTATATACATTATCTAAAAATTAATGACTTCATTACTTGATATGGCAGCAGGATGAATATGAAAATTCAAATGCTTCTGGTGCTTCTCTTTCATTGGGACCATCCTCCAGCAACTCTCATTAGAGGTGAGACGGACATAACTTTTTAGAGTCTATTTGGTTGGAAGGTAAGAAAGTAAGAATGAAGGAAAACATGAAATCGAGAAATGAATTTAAACTAAATCTTTATCTAAATTTATTTATTGGTTTCTGTGTTTTTCTTCCTTCGCACTTTTTTCCGTTTCAACTAAATGTAATAATGTGATCTTTCATAACCATGTACTGTTGACAACAAAGACTAAAATTCAAAGCTTAGAAATTCTAGGCTTTGTTGTAAACGGTACTATAGAAATGGCATACTACTAGAGTGACAATAGGAAAATTTTGTGGCTATGGTGGCCAGTGTGATATTGATACATAGTCTATATAAAATAAAACCGATGAATATACGGTTTTTTGTAAATATACTTTGTCATACGGTATCTCTATTTTGAATCTTTGATGTTTAAATAACATGACTTTTATTTATGTGTAATAGCATGTATTGATACCTTGAATTTGTTGTGGTTTGAATATTATCTCTATCTCATACAACTTATATTTTTTGCAGTTGTTGGCATTTGATTGTAGTGGAGATAAAGAGATAAATATCATTGAGGCAATTATCTGCAGAAAAAATTAATTTTCTATGCACAGATAATGTCATTTTTTTTACACATGCATCAAATTATACTAATTGAATAGATATTTGTTGAAATATTTTAGACTTAACAAAAAAAATGACATTATAAAAGTAATTTGATATTGCATGTGTAAATTTTTTTTACATTATTTGTATATAGAGATTAAATTGTTAACAAATAGATTTACATAGTTAGCTTATATTTTGTAACATTTTGTTATGTTGCATTCTCTTTGTAAGATTTTTAATGGACACTTGTATTGACTCTATTATTTATTAGAGTTTTGGTTTGGTCACCCAATTTTATTATTCAATTTTGTTATCGATTACTCTAGTGATTATTTATTATTAAAAGGTGAATAATTGAAGTATTCAAAATTTGAACTAAACTTCTACATATAAAATGTAATATCTATTTCGTCAAAAAAAAAAAAAGTAATATCTATACCAATTAAATTAAATTCAAAGAGACACTTCATTTGATTAAAATTCCAACATAATTGGGATATATCTAATTCATCTCCATAATTACTTCAAAAAAAAAGTATTGAAACTTTGTCAAGTGTATTAGTATTTTATTTTATTTTATTCACATTGTTATCAATTTATGAATTTTTCTCTAACTCTTTTAATTGGTTATTTTAAAGTAGGGTTAAATATATTTTTGGTCCTTATATAGTTACAAAATTTTGATTTTAGTCTCTATAAAAATAAGTGACATGTTTTGGTCCCTACAAAAATTTTATCTATGCAATTTTAGTCTTTGATATTTTTCAAAATTTTGAAAATTGTTTAATCATCATTAAACTTTTAAATTTTTAAATGATTTTTTTCATACGTGTTTAAAATACTATAAAAAAATTATTAACAAAAATTTAGAATTTTTTAAAATGAAAATAATTAAATATAAAATTTTCAAATTCTAAAAGTTAAAGATAAAAGTAACCTAAATCTCGATTTAGAAATTGAATTTTTATGTTCTTTTTTTTTTCGAAGAACTTTTTACAATGTTCTAAACAAGTCTACGAAAAAATCATTAATAAACACACATTGGTTTAACAGTAAGGACTAAAACTATGCATAATAATTTTATAGAGACTAAAAAATGGCAAAAAAAGTTTAGAGCGAATAAAAGTAGAAAGTTTAAATGTTTATAGGGACTAAAAACATATTTAACCATTTAAATTATGGTACAAAGATTTTTTTCACCCTCGTTTAAATGTCATTATTTTACACATGCATCAAATAATTTATCGTCACATCAATTAATAAATGTCATAATTCTTATATTTATAAATTCATTAGTCGAAAAAAAAGTCCTAAAATATAAATGTCAATAATTCTTATTGAGATTTACAATGACATTGAGATATAAATGTCAATAATTATCTATTTGGACATTCTTATATTTACAAATTGAAAATCTCAATATAAATGGCACACTATTTTTATTTTAGGACTGTGTCTTGTATTTTTTTTTTATAAATTGAGATAACCTTTTTTTAATATAAAAATACCTTATTTGTTTACCAAAAACAAAATCCTTATTTTATAAGGGTTTTTTTTATAAGACCTAATAAAAAAACGCAAAAAATTTAGATAGTATCTTTTTTGACAAAAAGAGATTAACTTTTTACTTTTATTTTCGGTTAAAAGATATCACCTTTTTATTTGTTCTCCAAATATTGAAGCACAAATACTTTTCTTATCTTAAAACAAAAATATATGTTTTTTTTATAAGAGATAATATATTTTAAAAATTTATTAAAAAGTTGATGTATTTGGTCAATTTAATGACCAAATACATTAATTTGTCAATAAATCTAAAAGTTCACTATCTCTTATAAATAAGAATATTCTTCGAATAAATATACATGTAATCTCTAATAAAATATACAGTATTACTATTATCTTAATTTTTCTGCTGTAGCGATTACAAATATATAACATATCTTTGATTAAATACAGGTAAATTCAGTTCTACCTAAAAAAAAGATGACAATTACTTCTTTTTTTTTTTGGCGTATCCAATGATAATTACTTGGGATAAAGATTAGCATTGCTTATAAATATGCCGACTATAAATCATATAAAACCCAACCAATAAAGTTTTTTTTCTAGAAAGAGCTCAAGACAACATTTTACCATGTCGAATGATTCAACAACCAAGTACGATGATAATTGTGAAAAGGTTGTCATGTTGTTTGGTGTGAACATAGCAAAAAATTCCACCAAAGATGATGACACCTTGAAGGACAGTATTGAAAACAATAGTAGGAATGAGATTTCTATTTTCGAAGACAGGAATGATGTTGAGAATTACTATGATAATAATAAGCAACTTTCTGAATTTGATGCTGCTCAAAGTTCTAACCCACATGCAAAGATGAGGATGAAGAAGGGTACGTAAAGATGCTGGCTAATAATTTGTTTTCAGCACAATAGCTTATTGTGCACCAACTATTTGGTGATTTTATTTTTTTTAGTTAGAAAGTTCACCCTTAAGGTGGGATATGTGGGAGGACCAGAGTTTGAATCTCGGCTCCTGCATATATAATGTGATGTACTGCCAATTAAGTTAATTTCACTTTTTGTTTTATAGTAAATGTTAGTTGTTAGTGTATTGTTAGTATATTGTCAATTTTTTCTCCTGATTCGAACTTTGGACCTCCATCAACTCTTTAACCCTTAGTATAACTAGTCAGCTTAACTAGTTGAGCTACTCATCCCCCCCTAATTTAAGTTAATCTCACTTGACTGTTTGGTGATTATCTTTAGTGATTAGCCTTATCGGTGTTGGCTGTTTTGGAGCGGATTTGCGAGCTGAGACTTATTTACCTATATTCTTTTTCTACCGTAGTTCCTTCAAATTTTGTTTCATGGAGCTGTTATTTGGATTTTGATAGGCCCGTCACTTTTGATTCGAGATCGGGAGTTACTGTCTAGTAACATTTTTTTGGGTTAGGCTGAGGGTTCTCTGGTGATTAGGAAGCCGGGGAATGTCTTCTAAGAATGAGATTAGAAGTGATCCTCTTCTAGGTAGAATAGGTCTTAGTTTTTATTGGTGTTCCGTTTATATTCGACACTTTTGTTATGTGAACTCCTATTTTATCGGTCTATGCTCGTCTTGAGCAGAAAACTGATTTTATTAATAATAATATATTTTCCATTAAAAAAAAAACTTATTTTGTTAGCTTATGTTTGTGATGCTTATTAATAATAATATCCTTCTATCATATTAAATGGTTAAACCTTTGATATTTTTTGGTTATGTTGATGGTTGCTTCTTGGTTTTAGCTTTGTTGCAGATGTTAAGTGAAGCTTTAATTTGTTGTTTATGTTAAGTGATATCACAATCATGGTACTCCATCTGATCTTAATTATAAGCAACTTTCTATTTTTTAGATTCATTGGATAACTAATTTATGTGATCTATAATTAAGGTTAAATACATTAATTATCTAATGAATCTAAAAAGTGGAAAGTTACTTATAAGTTATAATTAATTAAGACCGGAGGGAGTATCTTCCCGTGAGCACAATTCTGCTGCAACTTTTCCGAGAAAATTTAACTCTCGGTTATTCTTCATATTATTGTTTTTCTTCTCTCTATTTAGTTAAATCTCACAATTTCAACATAAATATTAAGTTATTGAATTTTTTTGACATAAACTCACATTCAAATTAAGTGAAGATAGCATAATTCAAACCCTATTCATTTCGTCTAACTTAACAATTTTGACATTTTCTATCTGTTGAACTATAATTTGTTAATACCATGTTCTATTATAGTCCAACTTGTTCATGGTATTTTGTCTCTTTTTCTAGTTGACCTCTCTTTTGTTAGAGGTTGTCTTACGAGTTTATTTTTGGAAGTGTTTTATATTTTTCTTTTTAGGTTGTTTTCTCGGAGTTTAGTATTTTTTATAAAACCATTAAAAAAAAATAGTTTCACAATAAAATAATAATCCATGCATAATAAGATATTTTCATGTGGTACCTTTTTTTGATCATGAAAATAATAATTGTTGCATTGCCTTACAGTGAAACAATGGACTCGGAAGGAGCACAAAGCTTTCTTGAAAGGCTTAAAGGTTGATGGAAAAGGCAAATGGAAGCATATATCAAAAAAATATGTGATGACCAAGACACCTACTCAGGTTGCTAGCCATGCACAAAAGTATTTTCAGAGAAGTGAAACTGACCCAAAACTCCATAAAAACAAGGGCCAAAGCATCTTTGACATTAAACTTCATGTATGGTTTCATATATTTTTCTTCTAAATTTGTGAGTTTTTTTTTTTTTTGGTTATTTATACATTATGTCAAAATTAATGACTTCATAACTTGATGGCAGGATGAATGCGAAAATTCAGAAGCTCATGGTGAATTTTTGCCTTCTGTAGAATTGGGAGACGTATTCGACAATGACAATGACAATGATATTAACAAATTTTCAGAATTGCATATTGGTCAAAGTTCCAACGGTGACAAGATCAAAAAGGGTATGGAAGTAAATTTTATCTTTAAGAGTTTTAAATCAAGTTGCAAGATAAACTGAATATATAATATAATAATACGTGAGGGGTAATTCTCATCTTACAAATTAGTTTCTTACAAATTAGTTTTGTAGCTATGAGTTATGTCCATTTTTTCAATTCTAAAATGGTACATCTCTTCCACAATTTGTTAGGCCAAGGTCTATTAGGTTTCAGCTATTGGGTCACTCACCATTTATATTCGTGCACCAAGTCTAATAGATTGCTTGAAATATGTTTATAAGTGAAGTCAATAATTACCTTATAAGCCGGTTTTTTAGGTATTAGAGTGTATTCATTTGACTGAGTTCTAACAAATGCCCTAGTACTTCATCGCGTAATAGTATAAAAGATATCGTCTCCACATGGATCGTTCCAAATTAACCAATTTCACGTAGAAATTTAAGTACTTACTAATCTATTTTGCAGAATTTAAATGACTGAAAATAAATAGGAGAAAATAAATATGTGTTTGTTTTGTTTATTTGTAAAGGTTTGGTTGATGTAACTTCAATCAAAACAATAATTAAAAGTTGATTAGACTTTCAGTTTCATCCTCTTGTTCTATTTGGTATATGACGATATATTACTTGCTTTGGATTATTATACTCTTGGCAGGTTAAAAAGTAGTAACATGTGATTTTTCATACAAAAACTACCCTTTACACTTAAATCATATCAAGACAATCACTAAAAAGATAGAAAATATGTATATTATTTTTAAAAAAAGAAGAAAAAACAAGGTAATAGTGTCGTACTTTTGATTAAAATGTATAACAATTTTTTTAATTTTTAAGTCTGTGGATGGGGATCAGTGGGGATGGGGATGTAGGAAATTTTCCCCTTGCGGAAGGGATCGGGGACAGGGAAAATTCTGGGGGTGGGGCGGAGAACAGGGAAACAGCCTCTGCACATTCTCTGCCCCGTTGACATCCCTATACTTATAGTTGTAGTCTAACTAAGACAAAAAGACTAAATATGAAATAACCTAACTACCTTAGTCGAAGACTATATTATTTCTATACTAAAATATTACTCCATCCGTCTCAAATTATAAGGGAAAAAAAAACACACTTATTAAGAAAAACCAAAACATGAGAATTACAAATGTGATTTCGTGGAGTTTTTTAAAAAAAAAAAGTTGTATGAAAAGATGTAAAAGTTATTTTTATTGGATGTTGTTTATTGAGAAAATGAAAGAAGAAAATTAAATACAAATTGCATTTCATTTTATGAGAATAAATAAAAAACTTTTTTAAAAATGGTTTTTTTTTCTTATAATTTGAGACGGAGGGAGTACTCACTCATGTTATAAGAGAAATTTACTTTTTATTTTAATTGATAATCTAATGAATTTAGCTCAGATTACATTAAATTCTCAATGAAATAAAAAGTAAAATTTCTCTTATATTTAGTATCGAACGGAGTATATAAAATATCATATAAATTTCCGTCATTATCATCCAAGAATGTGTTGCTAGCATTTTTCATTGTGTTGCTAACTCATGTGTTGCTAGCAACATCATCCAAGAATATGTGTTGCTAGCTTATATATATATATATATATATATATATATATATATATGGGGGGTGGATGGGGTGCGCGAGAAATGGGGGTGGATGGGGTGCACGAGAAATGAGGGGTGGGTAAAGGTGCGCGAGAAATGGAGGGTGGGTGGCGGGCGCGTGAGAAATTATATATATATGGGGGACGAGAGTAAAACATGTGGAATGAGGTTGCTAATTTTGACCATGTGAGTCGAAATTATCAAGTATGACCCGCGTAGACAAAAACAGCCACAAAACAACTTTTTACCCTCGACACAAGTTGTCTAAAACACTAAAATAATTTTTTCTCCATCAAAACTTATAGAAGACAAAATTTATTCGATACCTAAATTATTTGTTATGTGATATTTTGTCTTATACTATCATATATTGGTCTATTCAGTATTGATATTTTGTAAATCAAAACGAACTCTATAGAAATAATAATATATTTATCAAAATAGTATAAGCTAGCTAGTAGCTAGGGAAGGAAAAATAGATTAACCTGCCTAAGAAGACTTGAGATAGTTAGTGGTGGTGGGTTGAAAATCTTACTCCGCCCTTTTTCATGGCGGGTTGGTGAGGGTGCCGCGTCATAAAATTAAAAAAAAATTGTTAAAATCACACACACAAAAAAACGCAAAAAAAGTGTAAAAAGTAACATTAAAAATACAAAATCAACATGTTGACTAAAAACATAAAATTTTCATTCATAACTTTAAACATCAATGATTTATAAACCAATAAAGAAACCAAAAAACTTTAAGAAAGTATTCGGTTTAAATCTAAAACAAATAAAGCTTAAATTCCATGTTTAAATCTACACAAACGAGGTGAGGGTTTTCTTTTAAAGTGTTAAAGCTCGACGGGCCAATCCGCCCCAACACTGTCCTATTTTTTTAAGATTATGCGAGGCAGACTCCTTTAGAGTGTGTTTGCTTGGAGATAAATAAAGAAAAAATAAATAGAAACACGGAAACTAATACATATATTTGGACTAAAATTTAATCCAAATACATGCATTAATTTTCGTGTTTTTATTTCTCTATTCTCTATTTCTTTTAATGCTGCACATTGAAAATATCAATGCAACCCACCCGTGAAAAATTTACAAGTTAAATAGGTTTATTCGATGAGTCTAACCTATTTTGCCACCCATAATATAAACAATACTCAAACTTATGGTTCTTTTTAAAGATTTTGTTTTAATAATTGTTATGTTCTTCCTTTGAATTTAAATTTGACCACATGTCTATACGACACAAGTTATTGTGCATGAGTCATGGCTTATGCAACGTACATAAATAGTCAATATTACTTAGTGCACTCCTTAGATTTCTAACGCACCCCCAAATTATATAGTGCGCCCCCAAATTTTTAGGAGTGCGCTAAGCAATCTGAGAGATGTGCTAAGCAATATAGAGGTTCATTCAACAATTTTTATTATTTATGCACAGTGCATAAAGAAAAAACTTATACAACATAACCACTCCTATGTCTATACTACCATATTTGCTATTCATGATCTTCTAAGTTTACCTATCTAAACTATCATAACTGTTGTGATCATCATAGTTCATGTGAATTTTTGTCTCAGTAGAATTTAAACATGTATATGGGACTCATTATGTGTTTGGGGTTTAAGTATAATTTCTTAGAACATACTACCAATTGAGCTAGAGTTGATACTTGACACTATAAAAGTAAAGACAAGAAATGAATCAAATATCACAAGGTCGCTATATCAATAACCTTGAGAGACAATCCAATGCTTCAATACACACTGTTCAGAAGTTTATATGCAATACCTTCCCTTTGAGTGGTAGTAAAATATTAAGGGTAATCAATATTTAAATTATCAAATTCAATTTATTCATACCAACAACATGTGACATATATAAAGTGGTGGATATTTGAGTCTTTTAATCAATTATTTGACTCAGACTCTCAAAGTTTGATTTCTGACCTGTGAATAAGGAAAAACATTTATAAAAGAGATCAATCCTTTAAATAGATGTCAATCATCTCAAAAAATTAGTTTTGTTTATCAAAATAATACACATGATAAGATGTTTTTATGTGATACTTTTTTATCAAGAAAATAATAACTCTTGTTGCATTACAGTGAAGCCATGGACACTGAAGGAGCATAAGGCTTTCTTGAAAGGTTTAGAGGCTGTTGGAAAAGGCAAATGGAAGCTTATATCAAAAAAATTTGTGATGACCAAGACATCTACTCAGGTTGCTAGTCATGCACAAAAGTATTTTATTAGACTTGAAACTGACCCAAAAATCCATAAAAAGAAGGGCTACAGCATCTTTGACACTAAACTTCATGTATGGTTTCACATTTTTTCTTGTGTGTGAATTTTTTGTTATCCATACATTATGTAAAATTTAATGACTTCATAAATTGATATGGCAGGATGAATATGAAAATTCAAAAGCTTCCGGTGCTTCTCCTTCATTTTCATTGAGAAGGGAGGACATCCTCCGACAACTATCATTAAGAGCATCTCCAATAAAGGTATTTTATAGAGTTTTATAGAATGACAAACTTGTTTCTTAATTTTTTTTTCATCGGAGAAATTTGACGTGACAAATAGAGTGTCATAAAAAATATTAGTAGAGTATGAAACTCGAATTTTGATTATGTACAGTCAGTGACTACATGCAGTCATGCAGTAACTGATTTTTGATTATCCGATTACCATCAAACAGTCCATAATAAATATGTATTTTTTTTTTATATTTTTGACTAAATATATTATGATATTATAAAAAATAAAATTTTAGGCTTTAAATTTTGAACCATCTAATGAAGTTCAGATGGTCACAAATCAGTGACTGCATGGAGTCCGCGACTGCACAAGATTCGGGTCCATAAAACTCAAAGTAAATTTCATAAAAAAAGACCATTAAAAATGCTCTAAGTACATATACAATTTCACATGCATCATATCATCTGTATTTTTATTTTAATGTCTAAATAATACAACTCTTATGCTTAATAACATTTATTCTTACCTTGTCAAAAAAACATGTATTCGTTCTTACCTTGATTTTGTTATGTGGTTTGAATTTGATTTCTCACTTATACAATTTATTTTTGCAGTTGTTTGCCTTTGATGAATGCCAAAGATCAGCAAATATAAAGCAATCAACGGTGCAGAGACAATTATTTTGCAAAGAAGATTAATTTTTATGTACCAAGAGTGTTTTTTTTTTCATAACCGTCGGAGTCTTTGTTGTTTTAAGTTTGATTAGGTGGATTTCATATTAGTTATGACATCCGATTTTGTTTTCTTTTTACTTGTGGTAAAGTTTTTAATGAGACAATTGTATTTAAGACAATTTTTTCTTAAGTTTTGACCTAGTCTCCCAAACTTTTACATTTGTAATTGACTACAAAATTGTTTGTAGCATGGATTTTGAGACAAATTTTCTAGACATGTGTAAACAAAGATGTAACTAAAATAAACACCAAGTAATAATAATAATGAATAATAATGAAAACAAAATAAATAAATAAATAAATAAATAAATATGATTCAAAACCTTAAATCCACTAAAGAGCACACAATTCAAACCTTACGATATCTATATAATTAAAAAGCAAACAAATAATGAGAATAGAGAAACCATACTTGAGAGGGGCATGTTGCTGGGCAGAGGAAATTAAGTGGCAGGAGTGTGGGGTGGAGGTTTGGATTTTAGATTATGTTAGAGTTAATGTTGGGGAAGACTTTGAGGGTTTAAAAGGAGTTATTTATGTATGTGGCTTTGTATTTTCAATTTTCAATTTCATGGTATAGGGTTATGAACGAATATATAAGTTTTCTTTTTTTTTTTTCCTTTTCTTTTTCGAGGTAAAATAAAATCAAACATTTTTTTGGTAAAATAAAATCTACAATTATCATATCTTACTATACATATCTTGAAAAATATCTACAATTAGTTTTTATTAAACTTCATTCTAATAAGTATGAAAAAGTAAAAAAAAAAAAAAATCGTCGAGACCGGGGTATCCACCGCCGAACGCAGTGACTATTCCCTCGCTAGATTGGAGACACCTCGAAGGATGGGATAGCTGGTCCAACGATTTAAAATTGCTCCATACCCAAGGTGAGGATCGAACCATCGACCCTTGGTTAAGGGAGGATGAGCCCCATGCCACTTAACCACATCTCTTGGGTTAAGTAAAATAATAATTAAGTAGTATGTTTTTTAATTGTTAGAGATAAAAAAAAGTTATTATGATTTTCAATAAGATAAATTCTTAGAAATATTTTATAAAAAAGAAAAAGTAGAACTTTTTTCTAATTGTTTAATAAAATTCACTTTTTTTGATAAAAAAGAATATAAAGTAAAAAAGACATATTTAAAACAGAGATTTATTTGACAGTAAATGAAATAAATGTTCACGGATGGACAAAAATTGAAAACTGGTTGGTTTTTTTTTTTTTAATAGAGACAGACAGATTTGATATATTAAAAGAGTAGGAGACATATTTAAGAACACCAATTTACAAAGACATGAATCAATTTGGGGATTTCCTCAATAAAATATTACTATTGAATATTTGCAAATATGGTGATTGTGGCAACATCAACATGATATCTCAGAGGAATAAATATTCATTTTAATAATAAAATAAGTTTGTTTACTAAAATATTCTTATTAATGATTGTTAGTGGAGTACTTTAATGAATTTAAAAGTAATGAATAAAAAAAAAGTAATAAATACTGTCTTGATATTTTAAAGTGACAAATAATTTGAGACAAAAAAAACCTCAAGGGAAAGACCAATAGTTTAGAGTATTACGATGAAATAAATAAGCCTCGTAAAAAAATTAAGGCCTAAGAAAAAAAAAAGAATCCTAATCCCCCTTCAATGCAGACTTTTTGTTGTGAAAACACAACTAAGAAACTTCTCACTGCTCTATTCATCCTCATACCTATATTGACTTCAATTTGTTAGACTTTTAATTTCCTCATTAATTCTCTTTTAATTGTTATTACTGATATTGATTGATACTTGTGATGTATGTTACCTCCGCACCATTCTTCTAATGTCGACCTGCACTAGAACCATTTTCCCAATCTCATGGGTGGAACACACAACTTCTCATAGTTTTTAATTATTTGATATCTCTTGTTCTTTCTATCTCCATTATTTGATTTGATGAGGAAATGGAAAAGTGAGGGATTGGTTGAGGGATAACCATATTATGTGGTTAGCAAAAGTTGTAAATTTTCAAATGAAATTTTAGTTACTTAAAGGGTAATTTTGTCACTTTAACCGAATTGACTGTTACATATGAAATATTTCTTGAAATTGGCCTAAGTTACATATCAAACATTTCGGATAACATACTATATCACTTTATCTTTCCAACGACCAATACAAAGCATGACTTGACAAAATCACTTATGTGCAGTTCAATATTCTACTTACAAATGTTCATGTTGGAATGAACAGAATGGCTTCAGTGGCAGTCAATTCAACAATGGTACAACCATCAACAAGGCTTCGAACTTCAAGGTTCGGCAACTTTGCTAATAATCACGGATACATATTTGGCGATGGATGAATCTGGAGACTGCTGAAGCCTTCCAATTACAGGGAACAAAGGTGATGAACGGATAAACTGTCTGCAGAGTGGATGGGCACACATCTTCGCAAGGGAAAAGAGAGCAATCTTTAAAGGAGACTCGTTTGTTGAATCATTTCTGCTTGGATTTAGTGCTGATACCGAATAATCGGAAATTAACTTCAGGAGAGACTGCAAAGGGAAAAGGCCAATCAAAGACATACATCGAATTGCATACATTTTTAAAAATAAAAAGTGGTTGTTTAATCGTCTTAAATTCTAAAGGAAACAAAAGCAGTTTAGAAAAAGAAAAAAAATTCTAAAGTGAATCTGATGAAATTTATCTATTTGGAAAACGGTTTGGCGTTGAATTATTTAGTTATGTTAAATTGCATTTGACTGTATAAATAGAATTAGAAACTAAATATACGTTGGCTGCTTCAAAAAAAAAAAAAAAAGAAACTAAATATACGTACCTGCACTGCTCCTGTAGACACAATGTCTTCACAAAGTCTGTCAGAGTTGCGAACCAAATTGCTAAGTGCACCTGCGGCATTTGCCTTGGTCTTGTCTTCCTCTGTCGCTTCCAAAAGTTTTGCCAAATGAGGAATCGACCTCCTCAACTCTTCATACAACGCGTCATTGTGGTAAGCCGCATTTCCAATCTGAATTTGGGTAAGGGACAGCATATTAATAGAGATAAGAAAAGGAAATTGAATATCAAATATTGGCTTTAGCAGTGGGAGATCAAACTTACAGCAAAACAAGCAAACTTCCTTGTTCGTTTGTCCCGATCAGAGCATCGATCAATAAGGATACTAACGATTTCATATCGAGCCTGCAAATTCCAATTGTATCATAAGAGAATTTCAAATATGACAACTGCAAAAAGTAAAGTGTCAGATTTTGATTTTTTATATTTCATTGTCTGAAAATTTCCTTTTATAGGTAACATATTATAGATCCAAGTTAGAACATTGTTATACTACTATATATAATATATCTAGGATTGTAAAAACAAGTTCACAAATTATAAAAACAATAATACAAACAAGTTCACAAACTTGCATCACATAATATTATTTCTATATTCTTCATTATTATACTTACAAGAGAACTGTAAAAATGGGAACTGTGACGACACATGTTACCAAGAGCACTGCAAGCTTTGGCACGGATATTTGGATCTTCGTGGGAAAGAAAACTTTTTAAGAATTCCAAAATAGAAGCACCTTTAATGTACTCATAGAATCCCTGAACACCAAGAAACATAAAGCAATAATGATTTTTCAAACTATCATTATGGAACATCCAGAAAGCTAATATACGTGAAACAATTATATTGGTCCAAAAAAAAACCCAAACTATGCTATGCCAGAAACCATAAAAGAATTTTCTTCAAAAAAGTTTTAATCAGGTGAAATCAAATAGACATTTTGACATTACAACAACAAATACCTTAAACTAAGCCTTAAAACACTTGATTCCAATCCATCTATAAAGATTAAATGAGGCCATTGGATCTATATATTCGATAGAAAATGTTAATATGTTATATGAACCTGGAAGATATCTTATTTTAACAGTACATAGATGTATCAAGTAAGAGGAGTTTTAATATGAAAGGGTTAGAGGAGTAAATCAAGATCATACAACTATACATAGATGGTCAAGATTAAAAATTATTTACAGAGATGACCACTTAAAAAAATCACATGACATTTTGTCCTAATCTTAACCATTCATGATATAATAAAAGAAATATCAGATCACCTTAGCATTCATATAACAAAACCATTTGGTGAAGAGTCAAAACTTACCTTGTCCATACGAGCAAGATCAGAAATTATCATAAGAGCATCCAGGATAACCTCTTTAGGTCCCGACAAGTCAAACAACCTTCTCATTCTATTTGGATCCAAAAGACCTTTACTCACAAGTTGAATTGCTAAAGGTCGTTGGCATACCATTTTAGCAAGAAAGGCCACTGGCCTGCCCAAATCATTCGACTCCATATGATCTAGGCATCGAAGGATAGTACTAGGCACACCAACCTGAAAACTTCAAAGCAATTCATTAGGAGCATGGAAATAAAAGATAAATAGATGGTCACTGTATCAAATATAAATTTCTATAACTTACAACCGATAAAAATAATACCAAAAATAAAATTGCCGTCACAATAGAAAATAATTGGTGCATTAAATAATGCACTAGTTGTGATTTTTCAAAAAAGTAGCCTACCATCGGCTACTGCTTAATACCAAAAACTAATGACATGCAGTGGCATATCAGTATCCCGTGAAAGAACGATATTTGTTTCAAGCCACTTCCAATATTCCAAATAAATTACCAAAGATGATTGAAAGAGGATTTTACCTCCACAAGGATCTTAATATATTTGCCCATGTCTTCTTCAATCGCCTTAACTGTATCCTTGTCTTCCATGCAAACTCTCTGACCAGGGGAACCAACGTTAAGAAGAAACCCACTGCTGACAGAAGCAGCAGCTGATGGCAAGCCAGGTGCATTTTGAACAGCAACAAACGGAAATGCTAAGAGATCTATGACTGCATTTACTAGATCTCTAAGTCCTGTTTTCCCTCCCCCAGGTCCGGTCCAGCATTTTGTCAACTTAAGATGAACATCACATATTAAGTTGGATACGAGCTTAACGTGTTCATTCCGAAGCAAAATCTGACGGAAAATCAAAGCACCACCAGAGAGACAGTGACATAATGATGAAATTGTCCACACAATGCCTAAAGGAGATAATCCAACACTATCGTTTAGGCACTCGTTCTCTTGAGAAGCATTTAAAAATGCATTGCTTAACAAGCTGATTAGAAGAAGAGGTATACCACTCGCACACAACTGCTGAACAGCTAATGGTCCTCCCCACTTGAGTTTCGAATCTAAAAGACCAACACACCCATCTCTTACACCTAGCCAATGTGGGATCTTACCACTAAAATTGCCAGGGTCAAGTTTATTTTCATTTACAGATGAAAGTTTAAGATGGTCACTTAGTGTAGAAGCTCTAGGAATTAAGGGCATAGCAATTTCAGATATAGGAGACTCAACCAAGGTCCCAGATTCGAGGGAAAGAATGGATGCCAAAGCCAACATGGCTGATGCACTTTGAGGTTGGAAAGAGGCTTTTGCTTTATCATCATAAGCTACATGATGAGCAAGAACTGAGAGTCGAGCAAGCTGCTTCTTTGGGGAGGTGGTGAGCATAAAAATTGCAGACTTTCTTCCAGTTGACTTCAAATGTTGTGCAATTATTGTAAGAATGAGACACGAATGACGAATCAGAGCAGAAGGATTTGCTAATTTGAATTTAGTGTTACTTGGTTCTACACTGTGTTCATCTTTATTGAGAGGGGAACTGCATATTGACAAAACTGAAAAAATCTCTGAAACAATAGTTCCATCACCACCACCACTAACAACAGTAGTCACAGGAAGGGAACTGGGCAGACCACAAAGGACGGCTGGAACAATTCCACTATGGAGGCAGCACCTTGACAAAAGCTGAAAATTCAAAAGAATGATGGAATATAAAAATTTGAATTACCTTCAACTATGCCATATCTGTAACTATAACCTTTGTACCAATAATAAGTACTATAACTTTAGAGAAACAATAACTGTTTTTTCAAAATATCTACTTTATGGGGCCAATATAAAGCACACAACTTGCTGTCATAACAGAAATCCCTAAAACAAGGGCAAAGGCCAGAAGTACCTGAAGACCACAAATCGTTGCAGATTCAATACGTTGGTGAAAACAATAGTACATTGCAACCTGAACAGCTTTGGATCTCAGGAATGCTCTTGTCATTGCATCAACCATTTTTGTTGATTCTTCATCATACAAGGGTTCTTGTCTGTGATCCATAATTTCCGTCTTTTTTAAAAAATGACTCTGCAATGCACTGATAGGAAACAAAATGGCACTTTTTTTCAAGAAAAGGGCATCCAGAGCATTAATCAAGGACCAGGCAGCTCTGCATGCTTCAGAAGCAGCCCGTAGCATATTGGAAGAACCTGCAATAAGACTCGTGCCTGAAGTCGATAAGCACAGGCACAAATGGTCCACTAAACCAGATGATTTCGCATGCTCTATAATTCTGTTAGCTGTTTCGTTCAATGCCTCTGAGCCTGAAATTTGAGATGATCTAAGCACCTGAGCAACCTTAGACAAAATGACTGTAATGCAGGCACTAGACTCATAAAGAACTCTTCCAGATGTATCATTGGTCGAAGTTACAACCTGCAATTATATATTAATAAATGAGTGCTACGAAAATCTCATAAAGAGTTTTTCCATCTATTTGTTGTACAAGCTAATATTTAAGATATTCTAGGCAATGGTTATGAAGATATGAATACGGAAAAGACTAAACCATGTCACAATGTCACATTCAAATTCAATATAAATTACCAATAAGATGCAAATTTACATGATAGAAAGAGCATCACCTGAGAATAGATTTCAACCAATTCAACCCAGTGATTTAAATATGAGCTTGGACAGGAACTCCCACCATTATCTAGCAAAATTTTAGTGATAGAGAAACCCTGCACAAAATAAAATGCCTGAGTTTAACTAGCTAATCTTGGAAGAAAATGTTGCCCATTAGTTTCACAAAACATTCACACAAAAATTATTAACGAAAGAACATCAAATTAGATGCACATACTAAGTTTATGCGTATTGTCAATAATTGTATAAGTTACACAGTATCATGTATTGCTAGAAATTAAAGTATTGATTCGTAGAATTATTCTTTCCAGTCATATATTCAGCTTGCTTTGTAGTTGAGATATACAGACTTAATCATGGTGGGACTTAATCCCTTCACTCATTACGTAAGACTTTTACCGCAATAGTGTTGGTCTTCCTAGTTTTAGATTCAAATAATCCACTGTTTTCATGGGTTTGGTATGAAGCACAGACACTCGTCATATCAAGTGTGTCCCAATGTCGAACATGTGTTGTGTCCAACACCAACACTTACAATTACATTGAACTTTATCATTTTTTTCAAAATTTTATCTGTGTCAGTGTCTATGTATGTGCTTCATACTTTGGTCTATGTCCCCCATGATTATTGTCTTAACTTTTCCTATTTTTAATAAATTTTTACTGTACTGCAATTGATTGTTAGCCCAACATAGTTTAGAAAACAACTTCTTAGATTGCTTCCTCAACATTTCCATGGATTGTTGTTAGCTCTATTAGACATCATATAATCCTACATCATTTACCAAATATCTCCCAAGAGATAGTAAAAGACTGAGATATTATAACACATCAAATGAAGATCCAAATATTTTAAATTTATAATAGAAAAATACCAGGAAGAAATACAATTCTTGAAGGAAGAAAGAAACTAATAGATTAAATGTGTAAGTGATGTACCTTTGATAACAAGTCAAAAACTTCAGCAGATTTCATTGCTACAATAGATCTAATAAATAAAAGGAGCTCTCTTATTAGTTCATCTATTTGTCCAGTAGAACTGAATACACCGGCAGCAACTAGATTTGACAGAATTCTCAATGACTGGTTTGAAGCTGGAAGATCTTGATCACTGTAGATCATAAAAGAAAGACTTCATGGATAAATAAGTGGAATTCATGAGGACTCCAATTGCAAAATCTTTTTTTTTTTAAGTCAGCAACACAAACTTGCCTGAAAATATTTTGAGATCCCTTTGACCATCGTTTTAGTGGTTGCAGAACATGTCCCAGTGCTTCATTGTCTTGACAAATTACTTTTGCACCTTTAGCAGTGCGAGAGTTACTTTCAAGTCTATCGAGTCTTTGGCAGCCTGTACAGAAGCATTTGAATCACAGGTATTCATGTAAGATAAACTTTCATTCCAATTGTTGATTTTGTAAAATTTGTATTCATTAAAATGTTTGAGCGGTGTAACATTACTTAAATGTTACACCGGTGTAATTTGATCTCTCCCATAAATGAGCAAGGATTAAAAGAGAGACAACAATACCTGACTCTCCTACATCATTTTGATTTGAAAATCCGGGAGACTCATCAACCACTTTAGAATTGGTTTTGTTCATGTTACGACCATTTATCTGAGCTTCGTTCTGAAGTGGTGAAGCAATATGTTCTTCCAAACCTGTTGTGTGATTGTGTTTGCCTATGACAAAAATAAATTATTATAATGGAGGGAAAGGGTAAAAAAAAATGTAGAGACATCTAGTAGACAATCAACTGATACATAATAGTAGAGTATGTACTATCATCCTACAGTACTAGAAGTTGCTGAACCTGCTGAAGTTTGAATCGGTTTAGCTTCAACCCTTTGTGTTGTATCGCTGTCCCTAGGTGAACCAGTTATTTCACGCAATTCCTGAAGTAAGTTCAACCCATATTTTACTAAATTAATTAACTGAGAATAATCAACTGAGTTACGACTCCAATGAACATCTTTCCCAATGCAGAAGAATTGTTTGGCATAAAGTTTAATATACCTACCCTGGCTTCCATTTCATCGTTAGTTTCTTTAACAAACGGGTGTTCAAGAAGCGCCGGCCAAGTTAATCTACTTTCTGGTGCCTGTTTTGAATAAATTTAGAAACCAAATTTATTAATTCATTGTGGGTTAAAGTCTAATCTCGCAAGGTAGAAATGAAAAGGTGGAAATGTTCGCTGAACCTTGTTAAGCAAACCCCTTAAGAAGCTTTTGAAATTTGGAGTCATGTGATCTGGATATTTAACTGGATCCTAGATTATTCAGTTAGTGATTAGCCCATCCTTCAGTATAAGAACATATGTGATTGCTTATCAAAAATCATCTGATCGAAAAAATGTACCTTAACAATGTGTCTGATGAGAGCATAAACAGAATTTGTGTAAAATGGTGGTTGGCCTACAAATAACTCATACCTGTAATAGTCATAAAAATTTGGTTTCAACTCAATGTGGATAACAAAGAACATTGAGAGTGAGATTTCCCTTTCCAAACAACACTTGCTACATAGCTATTAATTAGATAATGTCATCATTCAGACCACTTTAGCAAATTACAATAGATTCGGTCCATATTTAAATGGACAGCTATCATTCACGAACGCATAACTGAATACCAGTAAATGTGTTATAAGATTAGATGCAGATAAAAAGAGATAGAGATGTTCAACATACAATATAACACCAAGAGACCATAAATCTACAGTGTGGTTGTAAGGTTGTTCCCGGACAAGTTCCGGAGCCATGTATAGTGGAGTGCCTGAAAAACACAAAACAAATTTAGTTCCTCAAACTACAAGCAGCACACACAAACTACATTACTACAATTATGATTAAAAGGCAACAAATTGTGTTCTGATGAACCAAACCTTTTATAGATCTCAAAACAACTGTATTTGTGGACATCGCACGTGCAAACCCAAAATCACAAAGCTATCAGATATTCAAAAAAAAAAAAAGAGTTAGACCACAATCAACTACAATAAACTAAAGAAAACTAGAAGTGAAAGACTGAAAGCCATACATCAGTGAGTTGATTAAAAAATCTAAACTTTCAATATATTCATTCCTGGAAATATCATTCCAACATAAACAATGATGGAATTCTTATTCCCGGGTATTTTTCAAAAGAAGTGTTTGGATAACACTTTCAAGATTCCCCAAAAGTATTTGTAAGAGTAGTGGGGTATAGAGGTTGTTACACTAATTTCATTCCCTCGCGGAAATGATTTTTGTTCAACCCCTCCTCTTGGGAATAACAATAGGAATGTGGACTTTACTTCTTTCCTGAGAATCTTTCATACCCAATGAATACAAATTTGCAGCTTTGTAACAAACTTGGGAATACACATTCCCTATGCACATATTCTTGAAAATGTATTCAAGATACTTGAAACAAACATTCTGGCATTATAGAGCTTCCGAAGAAAAAAGAAAATCCCCTTAAAAAAATGAACAAAACACATATGCAAAGCCTCCATGGAGGTTAGTACCAAAAAAACAAAAAACCTCCATGGAGGAAGTGTGTTTACAAGAAAATTGTATTATATGATTCAATGAAAAGAAGTCTTAGATCAATGTATAATGTAAATCATAATAATAATGATAGATAGTGGCAAATTTCTACTGTAACAAGCATAGGAAATGTCTACTGCATGTTTCTTAATGTGAAGAAAAAGTTAAATCAACCTTGACAATAGATTCGGAACCAATGAGAATATTTTGGGGCTTCATATCACGATGGATGATCCGGTTGGAATGCAAATAATGTAAGGCTCTTACCTACATAATACAACAAACCCAAAAATAAGACATTTATCCATGTAATTATTCCTCTAACTATTGTTAGGAGCACGACAAACTGTTTAGGGCAAAAATACCAATTGCTTTGCAATTGCTTGGACTTGTTCCTCAGGAAGGCATTTATCATCCTCAAGAATCTCAAATAGCTCACCCTGAAAAATAAAAAATATCATCAGCATGACAGTATGTCTGATGATTCAATATTCCTTGTTCCAGAATCAGCTAGTTGTAAATACTTAAATGAACCATTCATGGATAAGTGATGGCAACTTTCATAGATTTTAGAGTACTACAAATCCAAAATCAGTCAACTGAAAAAAAATGGCAGAAAATATAGATAGTTAGTTTACTTGTGCGAATTCTGTGACAACACAAAACTCTTGAGGGGTTTCAAAGGAATCAAGCATTTGAATAATATTTTCATGCTTCAACTTCCTTAATATCTGCAAAATTCATGAATATCAAATGTCAACAGTTAGCACAGCCATTTAATATAAAATTAGTAAAACCAACAAAAGCTAAATCCTATTAGGTTCGGTCAATAAAATAAATGAAATCATTTAGAACACATTATTTTCGTTATCAATTATTTGTTTCAAGTTTCGCCAAATTTCCTTCGAGTTTTAATAGTGATTTTTGCAAGCATGTAGAACAAACTTTATAAACCAATGCACAATACACACTGTATATTTTAGTCAACCTATTCTATATATGCACTCACCAAAAATTAATCTTAATCGCACCATCAAATCCGCACACTCCAAAGACTAAACCATTTTTGTTTTCTCACTGACCAAACAAATCATACGATATCTGCTTTTTACCGCAATACATTAAAAAAAAACTAAAAGTTTCCAAGAAAAACACATTTTACATTATAAATACCAGATCAACATGCGAAACTAGTTCCTATAGCAAACCAAAATCCATGAACTGAACATTAATAATTACTTAATTTACTTATTAATTAACTCAATACAAACATAGCAATAACAGTTTATATAGCAATTTAAGAACAGTCAGCAGTAGCTTCTTAACTCCACACTCCCGTCCCAACTATCATTACTCTATCGATACATTCTCACGCTATAACTCAATACTTCTAGCATCAGTGACAAATTAAACTTTTTTTTCGCATTCAAACTACAGACAATAACAGAAACCCTAACTATTGCACTCCAATCAGTATCCAAATTTCAAATAACAAATCAACACAAATTTCGCAATCACATAGGAATCAATAACACAGAGAAAACACCGAATCAAAAAAAAAAAAAACCAGTACGATTGAAGAACGAATTAACGAATTACCTCGATTTCTTGTCTCAAATTGTGAATATCCTTTTCAGTTTTGCCGTGCTTCATAATGAACTTCATAGCAACAGTCTAAAAGGATGAAGAATGAAAAATCGGAAGATTAGAAAGTGGAAATGGTTAGATTTAGAGAGAGAGAGAGAGAGAGAGAGAGAGAGAGACCTGTCCGGTGAATTTGCGTCTTCCTTTGTAGACTTTACCGAAGGATCCTTCGCCTACGAGCTCGATGACGTGGTATTTGTCGACTGAACCCATTGTTGAATCGGAATCGAGAAGAAGAAAAAGAAGAAGATGGTGCTAGAGAGAGAGAGAGAAGAGATTTGAAAATGGGGATGAAGGAAGGTTGAGAGGAAGAGAGTAGAATCAGTGATGTTAAATTTTGAATTTCTATTGCCGCTCCATTCAACCCTTTTCCGTTACTTTTTTTTTTTTGTTTAAAAAGTTTTATTTTTTGTTGGAGAAAATGGTGTAGTATTTACATAAAATAATTTATTTTAATATAAATTAATTAAAAATGTGACATATAAGTTTTTGCCTATAAGATGATTGAGGTACTAACACAGAAGGTGTGGTTGAGCGATTTTGGATCATCCTCTCTTAATCAAGGGTTGAGGATTCGATATTCGCTTTAGGTATAGAGTAACTTTAAATCTTTTGGCCAGCTATCACATCTTTTGAGTTGCCTCCAATCTAGCGAGGGGAATAGTCATTACGTTTGGCGGTCTCGACCAAAAAAAAAGATGATTGAAGTACTAGTATCCAATTAAACTTTAGATATTCCTAATTTTTAAAATTTTGTTTGAATAATTTATATAATATAAATTTCAATTTAATGATGAATTTTATAAAATTTGTAATAGATATAATGAAATTAGCTCACTTTTGCACCATGCACAATATGATCTCCTTGTACATATTAGTCAAAACCTTTATTTTATTTTTTTGACAAAAAAATTCTTTATTTTATTATTCTCATAAAAGAATACCTTTTTTTTGGAACAAGCAATAACGAATTATATTAACATCAACCGAAAGTCCTTACAAGTACAATGTATGTAAGTAAAAACCCAAAATTAGGCCCGGTCCAGAGGCAAGGCAACCAAGCCTACAGTTTTGGGCCTCAATTTATTTATTTTTTGTACACCTATTAACCTATTAGTTAAAATAGTAAATAACTATATAATCAAAAATTATGTTTTACAAAACTCTACATGGTTTAGGATGTTAGTTCAACCCTTATTAGGGGCCCATTTTAAATTTGTGCCTTGGATCTCCAAAAATTCAAGACCGGCTTTGCCCAAAATGTTATAAAGAAGATAGTTTTGTCAATTTAAACCCAGATTTTCATTATTAGCTTTCAACCACCATAACGAAAAAAGCTTAACTTTCTCTACCAACTAGTTATTTGTGCTTTCTTTTGCCTTGAAGACTCCATTGTTCCGCTTATTCCACAGACCCACACCACATGACCAATTAAGTTGCAAGAAAGGTCGTTTAGCCTATGATCCTCCAGAGGAATTAACAAACTAAACGAAATGGTCATGTATCAACTATGGGTCTACCAAGGAAAAATCGATCTAAGATATGATATTGTACCATAAAGGGGCGAACAACAGGCAAGTAAGGAATAAATGATTTGCCGTTTCCACACTACCACGGCTAGACACGCATAATTGAGCATCGTGAAAGATAATATTGTTTGACATCAAGCTGTCTCTAGTCAATAATCTATTGCGCATAAACCTCCAGGCCAAAATAGAGACCTTCAGGGATACATGTTTATGCCAAATAAATCTGATACAGTTGTCTCATCATGTGAGTCATGGCTAGTTAGTAAATTATAGGCACCACTCATAGTGTTGCCACCACCTCGGTCGTGTCTCCACAACCACTTATCGGTAACATTAGGCTGCAAAGAAATGTCAAAAAGATCACTCATACACTTTCTTAACAACTCATCCTCCCATGCCCAAAACCGACTACACCACTGCCAGGCCGCCCCTCCTTCCTCCCAGCCTAAGTCACACATGACCGCTACCGAACTATGCATGTTAAGAGATAAGTCAAACAACCGTCTATACTTCACACTCAAAGGGACACCTAGGCACAGATCTGTCCAAAAGAAAGTAGCTGCCCCATTTCCAACCCTTCGTTCGACACTCTCTTCAAATCACCCCCCCTTCATCGATACCCATTTCTAATCTTTGAAATCTCTATCCACCACACATAACCACTCCTACCCCCAGCCTATTCTACATACATTAATGCTATGCGACTAAACTATTAAATTAATCTCTACCATTGTAAGACACTTTTAAAATGGTATCTAAATTTAAATTAATTCAAAAAGACTTTTGACTCTGTTAAATTTTACTCAAAATTGTCTTTCAAAAAATATGTTATCGACTAAATTAATAATAAGTAGATAAAGTTAAAAATTAATTTGATAGTAAATTGTAAAATATAAGAACTTAATTGACAATAAATAGTTAAATGCAAAGACCAAATTAACATTTTAATAGAGCGAAAGACCTTTTTAAAATATTTAAGAAATCAAAATGTATTTAAGAGTCCATGGTATTCCCATATGCCTTCCAAACCAATCAACTTAAAACCAAAACCAAAGACATAACAGCATTGGTAGGAAATAGCCAAGAAAAGTCATTAGGTGAAATTGTGGTCCCTTTTGTCATCACAAAGTCAAGATATTGTCACCAAATTCATCAATCAATTATTAAATTAAAAATACAAAACGATGCTTCCTTCCTCCCTCTTGGAATCTCCATAGAAGCCACCTTTTTTTTAACTTTATAGTTTTCTAATTCTATTTCCTCATTTCTTCACTCATAACACCCCTCATATTTATATCCTCATCACTCCTTATTTTCCACTCAACAAAACAAATTCTTCTCTCTCCATTCCAAATTTAGGACACTCTTCCTTAGTAATCTCTACAAAAAAAACAAAACAACCTCAATTTGCAAGAATGGAACAAAAAAACAATGAATCCACCTTCACTTTTTGGTCCTCAAACATCCTACAAATTCAAAACTCAATTTTTGAAAGCAAAAACATGACACAAACACAAACCTCTTTATCTAAACCTCCAAGATCAACCTCAAATCTAAGCAACAGAAAACCCTCTTTGAACATCACAATCCCTTCCATAACTAAATCTCTTCCACAACAAAATATGATAGTAAAAAGTGAAAACACAAACACCAAAGAGGATAATAAACACTATAGAGGTGTTAGAAGAAGACCATGGGGAAAATTTGCTGCAGAAATCCGTGATCCTAATAAAAAAGGATCAAGGGTGTGGCTTGGAACCTTTGATACAGCTATAGAAGCTGCAAAAGCTTATGATAAAGCTGCTTTTAAGATGAGAGGAAGTAAAGCCATAATGAATTTCCCTTTAGATGCTGTTAGTGATGATTCTGTAGAATCATCACTTTCTAGTTGCATTAAAGTTGGTGAGAAAAGGCAAAGAGATGAAGGAAATTATGTTGAGATTGAGATTAATAATAGTAGTAGTAATAAGCAAGTGAAGAAAGAAGAAGGGGTTTCTGTTTGTCCTTTGACTCCTTCTTGTTGGAAAGGTTTTTGGGATACTGATGTTATGGGAACTATCTTTAGTGTTCCTCCTTTGTCACCCTTATCTCCACTCATGGGATTTTGAGGTGTTAACTAGGAATCACAATCACTATTTGAATTAGGCGTGTTTCAGTGTTGGACGCGCGTGTCCAATACCGACACTATTCTGATAGTTACGATTCCATTGAACTATATTAGTATCTTGTTATGTCAGGTGTCAGTGTCGGTGTTTGTGATTCATAGGATGTTGATTAATTGAGATCCTTTCAATCATGTTGAGGTCTTAATTCTTTGGAGCTCTTAATAGGATGGCAAAACGGGTTGAGTCTGATGCGCAAAATTAAGAGAAGTGTTAATATTAGTATATTTTTGTGGGTGAAGATTATATATATATATATATATATATATATATATATATATTGGTTGATTTTACTTTTAGTGTAAATATAGGAAGTTTTTAAGCTAGTGATTATAAATTTAATTCATTTGTTATTTGTTTATGTTCATTTGGACCAAGAATATTGAAATTTGTTCATTCGTTTATTGGAGAAATTAAACATATGTTGTCCATGAGAATATTATATAGTAGACATGTAACTTGTGTTATAATTCTGCAGACTGCAATCCATTATTGTTAAAAATACAATTCTCACACTAGCTATGATATACTAATATTATTTGGATTCTAAATTTCAATTCATAGAAATCAAATAAACATGCCTGTCTGAACAAAAAAACTAGGCGCTCGCGCGCACGCTATACAATCATTGTAATAGACATATCATGTCATGCATATTTGTGTTGTGTGTGTCTAAGAATTATATTGATTCTAGAAATGTTTAACTAGATTTCGCTATATAAAAAAATTTAGCGGCGCAACTTGTTGTCTGTCTATTTTTTATTCATATATAATTATCTATTCATATATATAAAGAGATTATCTATAAAATAAGGATTTAACTATATCTATTCTTATCCTATTGTAATTTTTTTAACTTATAATGAAGTCAATTTGTTTAGTAATTAATTGTTAGAGGCGATATTAATTTTAGATGAGATTTTGTTAATTTAGTTTATTTTGTTAAATGGTCTAGTATTCATCAAGCAACCATTCAAAGATGTTTGCATAATCATATATATCCGCTCTTTTGAATGAAGATGGCTTGTGGGCTTACGAGGACAGTGACCTTTGTGATTTGGTGCTCAACTTCTATAAGAATATCTATACATCTCTCAATTATACCTCGTCTCCCTTTGATACTATTACTTCTTTTTATTCTAAACAAAGAAGTATATATTGATATGGAAGAAAGTCACAAAACCTTATTCAATATGGGAATCTTAAATCCCTAGGCAGGGCCCCCAACGATTAACGAGGCCTAAAGCGAATATTAGAATGAGGCTTTTTTGCGCTAAAAGTAAAAACATTTTATTTAAATTATTTTCATTTTATTTACATTTTATTTTTCAAAATAAAATCATTTATTAAATTATCATATTAAATTTTATTTAATATTTTTTTTCAGTTGATAATAAAGTCAATACATTTAATTTTTGTGAGATATTGTTGATATAAGATAAGATTCATAAGTTATACTCCCTCCGTCCCTAAATATAAGACCATTTTTGACCAATGCACGTACGCCAATACATAATTTTGATCACAAATATCTTTAATTATCTAATAGTAAAAATTATAAAAATTTGATATTTTGAAAATACTCATCAAAACAAATCAAACAAGATCTTATATGCTACTACCTCCGTTCCTTTTTACTTGTCGTTTTAGAAAAAAAGACCAAAATAGGAGGGGTATATTTTTGCCCCTTATTTTACTAGTATGCCCTTTTTTAAAATATATCATATTTTTAATCCACCAATAAATTCCTTTTTTTCCACAAACATTATCTATTTTCAAAAAAATTGTAACAAACTTTATTTAAAAACAAACAAAATTTGTATACAATAAAAAAGATTTTATTGTTTCAACAAAAACAATTATACAAAATTTAGTCAATAAAATAAAATAAGAAGGAGGATATAATAGGCAAAATATAACCTAAATTGCTAAAACGACAAGTAAAAAGGAACAAATATTTTTTTCTAAAACGACAAGTAAAAAGGAACGAAGGTAATAATATTTATATCTATGTATTATTAAAAAAATACGGTCAAAACAAGATAAGTGAATAGTGCAATTTTGTCAAAAAAGGTCTTATAAAAAGGGACAGAGGGAGTAGTTGTTTAAATTCTTGAAAATTGATATAAAAAAATAAATTCTTGAAAATTGAAAAATAATATGGACTAATGGATTTATGATTTGTGGGGGCTTTTTTCCTTTAATAATTTTTTTTTCCTTTTCTAAAAGTCTAAAGCCTTGTTTAGGTTACCTTACCCTTAAGTCGGACTCCGTCCCTAGAACCAAATGACTTTTATCTATTATTCTTCAAGTCTCTATGTGAGGTAGTTAATTGGTCTTAGTTTGCATCAATTTGTACAACAATGTTTCTTAACCGCGCTGAGAATATCAAGGAGATAAATCATATACACTTATTACTTTTTTGACTAAAATACACACATAGTATTACTATAATCCCTTAATATGATGATCCTACCTTAGTTTTTTAGTTTAGGCCAATTGTTTTGTGTAATGTGATCTAAAAAGTGATTACTAAGATTATCACTTAAAGACTCCGAAATATCATGCCTTATATTATATCTCAAATTCAAAGGAGCAACATTTTCTTGTCAATTATTCCTCATTGAACCACATGCATAATAAATTAGGTTATATTGTTGGGATCTATCAAATATGAGTTAAGTTTTATATTAGTTATAAAAATTGAAGTTGGGCAACTTATAAGTGAAAGGACACGTTAACTCAATAATTTAAGGTTTTGGATAGAAGAACGGTGTCAAAATCACTTGTGAGATTGCTTAAAAATCAATATATTAATCCAACCTAATAAGACTCCCCTTGATAGCCAACATATATAGTTCTCAAGTTGGATCTAGAAATGACCTATGATAGGCTTGAGTGGTCCTCATCATGATAATGTAAGTATTTAACATTTCTAACCATTTATATTTGTCAAAAAAAAAAAACATTTATATGTGTTTAATCTGGAATGGTATGAAAACCAACCCATTCAATAGCTTATTGGTCTATCAATTCATTAATCTACTCTCTCTTTTTTTGACAAACTCATTCTTTAATCTAATTAAATATAAATATAATTATTTGTTTAAATGTATTCATATAAAATAGTATTTTAACCATGTTAAATGTCTATTAATGTCATACTTGAGCCTACAAAAGGTCAAGTTAAAAACCTAAAAAACAAGTAGTATATATCAGACAACAAAATAAATTGATTATTTTTTACGGATCAAGTTTAGATTTAACAAAGTTTAACTCGATTCAACCAATTCTCACCTCTAATTATAGGTAAAGGTAACATACTCTTAAATTTTAGACATTCATTTCAAATTTATCTGGATGTCACAACTCAACCACCACTTGAATATAATTTTATTTATATTTAACAACAAAGTATTAATTAGTATATGATACATATTTATACTATATTTTAATTAATATAAAATGGTATGTGGCTTATTTTCTAGATTATTTACTCATTAAAATTTAAATAAAATGTGTGGAAAATGTTGAAGACAAAAAGTAGAAGAGAAGAGTAAAAAGAAAAAGTATAAGAGAAAAAACATAAACAAATACACTGATGATTCCATATTGGCATTAACATTGATGCTTCTATGTACAAACTACAAACTATGTGACATACTTGGTGAGCTCACTCTTAGTAGACATCACCAATTAATAATTTTAAATACATTAAACTAATAATTCTAAGATAGTCCTTTCTAATAAATAAATAATACTACCTCTCTTGTTTTGGTTTTGTATAAGAGACATTTCAATTTTTAAATTTATTGAATAATCAATGTATTTGATCTAGATTCATTGAATAACGATCATATACAATATATCAAGTATTCAAATCTAAAAAATGAATCGTCTCTTATTGCGGAGGTAGTATTATTTAACCTTTTAATTGATTATGAGAGCTCATCCAAGAATTCATGAATCATCACCATCATGAACTTGAAGTTGAAGTTGAGCTTGTTGAAGCTTGAATTTCAGTCTCTCTTCTCCTTTTTCTGCCACAACTATTAGGCTTAACATCACAAACACCAGCCTCCAAAGGAAAATTCAAAATAGCTTTCTGACCTCTCATTCTGAAAGCAGCAGAATCATAAGCTTTTGCAGCATCAACTTCACAATCAAATGTACCTAACCAAACCCTACTTCCTTTCTTTGATGGATCACGTATCTCAGCTGCAAACTTCCCCCATGGCCTTCTCCTTACACCTCTATATCTTCTTGTCTCTTCAACACATTCTTCTTCTTTCTTAGCACTCTTCTTTGATGACACCATAGTAATAATATTAATCTGTTCGAGTTCGGGTTCTGGTTCGGGTGAGTTTGATTTATTGATTTCTTTTGATTCTTTTGAAGGGTTAGTTTCATTTGGAGAAGAAGATGATTTAGCAAAGAATTCCATGTCTGCTACTAAATCATAGCCTTCAAGGAAAGTGAAAAATTTTGTGTTTTCTGAAATATATGAATATAAATCAAATTGTTGAGGTGAAACTGCTGAAGGGTTTTGTTCAAGTTTAACAGCATGGAGAAAAGGGTCAGAGATGTTGTCACCTAAGAGATGATGGCGTATGAGATCCAAGTTTGAAGTTTCTTTTGCTGTTGTCGTCATATTATCTTTAGAAAATGTGATTGAAAATTTTGGAGTTGAAATTTTGTAGCAGCCATAGGTATATTTTTATATACTTTTAGTGTGCACTGTGATTAAGGGTCCCCACTAGGGTGGACAATGAAGTTTAATAATTTATATGGTCCACCAATAAATTATCATCTTTGTGTCAAAAAAAAATCAATTAGATGATCCAATAATCCAAACAGATTCAATGTTAAGGGGGATTTATATGAACTATTGTGGATGCTTGTTGAATAAATAAAGGGATAATAGGTATATACTCCTTGTAAAGTACTCCCTCCGTCCCAAAATGTAAGAGAAAAAATAAAAATCACACTTATTAAGAAAAAGTAAAATATAATGATTAGATGTAAGCTTTTTAGTAAAAATGTTACTTGAAAAGATGTATAAGCAATTTTGGTTGGTTATTGATTATGGAAAAGGTAAGAGAGAGAGTGAATTTTTCTTGGAAATGTAAAATATTGTATTTTTTCTCTTACATTTTGGGACAAAAAAATTTGATTTTTTTCTCTTACATTTTGGGACGGAGGGAGTATATGAATTTTGTAATACCCTGTATTTTTTTTTTAGAATACCTCTTGTAATATTTGTATTTTTATAATACTTCATTGGACTTTTTCAACCATTATATTTAGTGGGGGTCTAGAACCGCCGCAAAATATAATTTTAGCGAGAGTTTTAAACCGCCGCAAAGAAAAAACCCCGCTAAATATAATGGTTGAAAAAGTCTAGAGGGTATTGCAAAAATTCAAATATTACAAGGGGGTATTCTCAAAATAATAATTTACAGGGGTATTGCAAAATTCGTATACTTTACAAGAGAGTATATACTTATTAACTCATAAATAAACTGAAGAAAATAGTCTAAAAGATTGTAAGCGTCTATCAGTGAGAAATCAATCCAAGCCCGAATTACTGATAAGATGGAGTCAAAAATAGTACATGATAAAAATAAATGTTGAGCTGACTCTACATCTCCACAACCACGCACACAAAAATGAGCTTTCTATGAGATAGTATTTCGGGTTACCAAGTTTGATTTTGTTGGCAACCTGTCTCGCAAGAACCTCTATACAAAAATAAATTTTTTTAAAGGGACCTATTTGTATTAAATAAGATCTTCAACTGCTGCATTTTAGTAACCAAATCATGTGAGGTCAAGAGCCCGGTACCCACTATGAATTGAGTAAATTTTAGCCAAATCATGCTGCCACTGCCAATAATCTAAGGATTGCGCCTGAAAAACAAGATTATGTAATAACACCCGACACTCTCCAACATCTTCTCTTCCCACACCCAAGTCCTCTGCCGACCTCTCAACATAATGAATATGTATCGGCCACATTATTTAATGAATATGACACACTATTTAATGTTATGTATCGATAGTATAAAATTATTTTACACAATAATGTATTGTCGCATCATTTAATAAATATGTCACGTTATGTATTTTTAAACATATAATACATGATGTTTCAATATATTATTTAAATAGGTCAGCCGAATAGGCTTAAAAGACTTTTATTATGACTTATAGTCTGATCTTTTTAACTAAATGGAGTTGTAAATTTTTTTGACCTATTTTATTCAAAAAAACAGCCATACTTTAATCTATATAAGTTAGACCGTAGGCGGCTGTAAACCGACCCCTAAAAAAAATATGTACGGTGTTTTTGTCAGGCCACTTGGTGGTATATTATGAGAAATCAAAGGACGGGTGGGTTCCATGTTTAGCTGTGCGAACATCATCAGAGATACATCATAATTCACTAATATTCTCTATATTTTTTTTTTTTTTACTCAATTCTCTATATTATTTGAAATTAAAAATATAATGCTCAATTTTTTTATTTGTAAAAGATAGTAGGAGTATATATATATATACCATATGAAATTTATATTCAAATAAAAAATCTATATTTAAAATTTGAGACACTATAAATATTCAGCTGAACAATACTGTATCATTTTTCTTTGACTTTTTTTTTTCAGCGGAACAATATCATCTTTCTTGACTTATTATTTATTATAATATCAATTTTTATTAGTTGAACTAAATTTTTTAGATTATATTTTTACTTATTTTTGTTACAGTTATTTATCTTATTTTAATTACTATATTTTTAATCTAAATTTTAAAAAACTAACTTAAATTTAATTTGTTAGGATTGATTTAAGAATTAACTAAAATTTTGTTTAAAATTTAATTATATCAACATAAAGTATCATTCAAATTTAAGAATAGGATAGAGTTAAACCCAAGGGGTGTGGTTGAGTGGTTGGGTCCCATCCTCCCTTAACTGAGGGTCGAAGGTTCGATCCTCACCTAGAGTATGAAGCAACTTTAAATCTTTGTGCCACCATTAAATATCAGTAATACCTGTTAGAGAATTTGTAGTACACAATCAATTCTCTACTCCAACTCAAGCTAAAACTTCTGACCATATTCTTAAGACGACCGATATTCTTACCAATAGATCTCAATCATCTTTTAAGATTAGTTGGTTTAAATTATACATTCATAAAATACATATACAAAACAATAATTTTTTTCATCAATTCAAAATCAAACATTTGTAATCCAATTTCCAAAACCTTATAATGTGAGATTTTTTTCCTACATGCCCTTGTCAGAAAAATAAAATACCAAAATACCTTAGTTTTTTTAAATAATATAAAAATATCTTATTTTGTTGTGCAATGCAGGTCGTATATTTGTGGATGGCACGACCTCCACTACACCTTTTGAAAAAATACAGAACAAAAATATAACAAAAAAAACATATGATGCAGTGGAGATAACCCCATCCACAAATGTACAACCTCTATGGAAGTCGCATCATCCATAAATGTACAACATGCATTGCATAAAAATGTAAAACATTTTCGTATTATTCAAAAAAAAATTGGGATATTTTGGTGTTTTAAGGGCATGTACGAATAAAAATCTATAATGTGTGTTTAGTTTACTTGTAGATTAGCATGGAGCTAGCCTGCTTTACACGGTTGCATCGTCTTATCCAACAAGTGGGAGTGTCATATTCTTGTGTGTACCCACAAACAATAAAAACAATTATTTATTAACCACACTCTCCAACTTGGTCCTTTGGCATATACCCTTATATTGCAACCTAGAAAGCAATGTATGTAGTCATTTAACCAGCAAGAGACAATAAAAAATTGTGCAACTTGTATGACAAAGTTGGATTTTGAAATGTTGTTTTCGATATATTTGTCTTCTATCCAGCTTCCATATGCATCAACCGGACTATATACATGCATTGATAGCTATAATATAACTGTTTTATATACTAGTTCATCGATGAGGACACTCATCCACAACTTGCATCACAACATTTAAAGCATTTGATTTTGATGGCCTAAACATGTCACATCAAAGTGCCCTCGATGGATAATAATACTAGTAATACATTAACAAAGTATACATAGGAAGAATATATATTGTTAGAGTTAGGCCAAATCTAATAGTGTGAAGAAAAGATAAATTGTTAAAAATTTTAGTGGTATCACTATCCTTAAATCCTCTTTAGTATATTTATAACTTTATATATAATATATTATATATAAAAACGAGGCAACTTTGTTACAAAAAAAAAAGTGCCTTTTATAAAAAAATTAAGAGTATGCTAGTTTCTCTCTTTACAATAGGATTTTGGAGTTATAGGATATTTTAAGATTTTTAGTAGGAAATTAAACCCATCTTTTACTGTGCCTTCATTCTTGATTGATTTATAATGAATTCCTCTAGGTAAAAAAAAAAGTTATCCTTATTCTTCTAGGTTCTCATTTTATCAAATCTTAGAAGACTTGATAGAGCACCGGATATCTTTCAAACTTGAAATTCTATGATGAAATGATTCAATTCCTTGATAATTTCTTTTAATTCTTTGAGCCACATCATGCTATTATAATTAACCATATTATTATTATTGCCATAGATTACAACATCGATAATAAAATATGCCGATATAAATGCTTTCATGGAAGGGGAAAAAACTCCTGATCTACATATAATACACCTACATACATATTACGTTGTCAAGGATCATCGATAAAGAAAATTACAATTCTTCACCTCAACCAATGGAGAACTTTGTTAGTCAGGAAACTAGTTTCCATCCTGCAACGAATTAACAAATTCAGATAAACTTGAACATGATCATCAATCAGGTTTAATAATAGACGGTGTAGTCATTTTTAATTTACCTATGCAAAGCTTATATTGCTAAGCGATATGTATACAACTTTGGAGACAAACAATTTCTATGTCAGAAAATGGTCAATCATATGATGTATAACATCGGCACCTTCTATATGTGAGATTTTGTCTTTGACCTGTAAATAGCGAGAAAAAATACAAGCAGGTAAAGCGATGTACTCAAAGAGATACAACTCAATAGCAAAGGACAGATCAAGAGCAAGACACAAACCTGAATGACACTATGAGCAGCAAATCTCTGTCTGCTACTATGGAAGCTAACATCTACTTTTTCCCATGACACACAAGACAAACCTGTTACCAGCTCCTCTGCAAATGTTCATTCCGTTAATACATTTTACATTTTGAATAAAACATAAGGAAATAGGCCACACATGACTTTATTGTCCAACATTAAGCAACATTTAATTTAGACGGCAAGATCAACCACGGCAATAACAATTAACTCTCATCCTATCAAGTAAGGCCTCCGATGAATGGATCAATAAACACTATTGGGTTAAACAAAATTTAGTAGAAGGGTACAGCCATTGAATAAAAACTATTTTGATGGTATCTCCTAATATAGCTCACCCAAGTATATATATAAATGAACAAAAGAAAGTTGTCATTATAAGAATTCTTCTCAGAATTATTTTACATTTCACATGGTTTGATTGCTCACTATGAAGCATGTTCATCTTTCTACAATGATTGTGATGTATATAGATTTGATGTTTACATTTAGAGAAAATGTATCCAACAAACAAGATTATGGATTTATTACAACAGACAACTAAGAAATTGGTAGAATGTCCAAAAAACAATCTCACAATATCTGGATTTTATCTTAAAGATATATTAAGAATGGTTTCCAAATTATATCTTCGGTGAAGAAATAGAAGCAAATGCATCAGAGAAAAACTTAGGATAACACTTATCATGTATAGATGGTAGAATCTCACTTTAGGTTATGGGACACTAACACACTATTACACAAGTTTCATGCTTTTGCATGTCAGAAAGAACACAATAGTATCCATAGAAGTAAGAAAAACAGTATTGCAAATGAAGGATGACGAGACGAGAATGTCAACATTTATTGAACAACAGTATTATATCAATAATTTTCTGTAATATTGTAGACAGAATTAATTGGCCAACGATTATATGGACAAGGAAAAGAAATGAAAGGCAAACCATATAACAGGATATTGTGAAAGAGCACAAGAACATCAATAATTGAACTTCAAAGAGACCATATATCTTATAAAATGTACATTGCAGTAATCACAGATAAAGTGAACATCAAGTTACATTTGTTTTGAGAAAAAAAATGGAGATACCTTCTATCTTGTCAGAACCATTATCTTTCGTTAAGTCACATTGCTCAGCATCACAAGCCTTGCAGTGCTCTTCATATACAACGTGTGGATATTTTTCATTGAGGGTATCCTCCCACTACCAACCAAATAGTTTTACAACAATAAATTATAATGAGTGATCCAATAAATTAGATACCATTGAAAAACTATCAGTAAATATACCTTTGGAAGTTCATTATCACGTCTAATAGACGATGTTCTCCAACCAACAATATCTAAAAATTTATAAAGGAAACCCAAATAAAAATATATATTCAATAAAGCTTACAATAGTAGAAAGATGTATTAAATATGAAGGATACGATCATAGCCCACATTTGAATATATAACCCGACGTTTGAAAGTGCGCAATGCAGACCTGCACAAAGCACGAAAAAATCATTTGAAAAACATGAAGATCCTTTAAGGGAAACAAAATCCCTGTAAAGAAAGAATTTAACATGAGATAAACAACAAACATACATGAAATAGCATTCATCATAGTCTTCAACCATGCGTTTAAGCAATGGAGGTTTTCCTTCATCGTCATCGGTAAGGAAAAGATGCCGGCCTGTTCTTCTAAAAATCCAATGAATGACAACACTTGCAAGTTTCTCAAATGCAGTGACCCCAAAAAGAAATGGAACCTGAAATTCACAACACGGTCAACAAGTTTAAATACCCAAATAGAAAATACTGATGCAACTTTCTTTTATGAAAATATCACAAACAAATGCAAGATTTCATAATTGCCGAAGAATAAATGACACAAGATATAAATTTCCCATCATAATTGACATTGGGCACTGTTCCAGAGATATATTGTTAACGGCAAGATTTATAATAAAGGTGACTATGGCCATAACATTAGTTAAATGCGGACGCATTAGCTACATTATCTGCAATTTTCTACAAAATCAAAGTTGCAACATAATACCGACAAAACTACAATTTACCACCACGGTTTAAGAGATTCTACTATCTACCGATACTTGTTCATGCTTTGATAGAATTTATTTATGGGATGATAGGGAAAAAAATCTCTTTAATTAATAACAATATCTTTAAATATAATAAATTAATAATAAGAAATTTTTTTAATGGTATCTATTTTAAAATAAATATAATCCATTGAATTTCATTACAAAAAAATGTGATTTCTTGAATTTTAGAAAAAGGTTGGATGGATTGGATCTATATATATTATTATGTTACCAAAATAATAATAATAATAATATTATTATTATTAATTATTAATAATTTATTATTATTATTATTATTATTATTATTATCATTATCATCATCAAATGGATGTATTGGATCCAAACCATTAACAATTATATTTTATAATGAATGGATTGAATCCATCTATATTATCAAATAGACATCTATATTATCAAATAGATGGATTGGATCCAATCCAATAACAATTATATTTTATAGTGGACGGATTGGATGGATTTTATAGTGGATGGATTGTAGATTAATGGATCAAATTGCCACCCCTACTTTAATTCCTATCACTAGATTAAGGAAACATAAAGTAAATTTTAAGATTCAATTTAGATACCTGCTTATTGCCCCTTGACCCTAGATGAGGTGTTGCGACAGTTATGAAATTCATTGCCTCCAAGCCGCATATTGTACCTATTGAGTCCACCTTACTTCCTTTATCGCTCGAATTCTGCATAGGTTCAATTTCAGGTGCCCTATACAGCCTCCCAATAGCATATCGTGCTACTAATCCACCAACTGAGTGTGCAATAAAAGAGACTTTACGCATATTTGGCTTTCTTCGAATCACCTCAATGACCTAAGAGTTTAATTTCTTGTTAATACTTAATAGCAATAAAGATCATGTATGTAATGAAATGATATACAATTATATAAAGATGTCAAATAGTAACATACATATATCAAAGAAGAAGAAAAATATTCATCTACAGCATACATTAGAAAGTAACTTAATAACTTCCTTATTTGAAATGATGAACATGAGTCTAATTTCTCTTTGGCAAATACCAATGAAGTCTATATACTTCAAATTTGCTAAAGTGTACGTACGAAGGAGTACACTACATTTTTTTTAAACATATTATCGACCAATACAAAGGACTCTGTTTTCCTATACATCACATATGATCATTTTGTCAAGGTTTAACAAAGAAAACTTTCAGCAGGTTATGCGTTACCAGAGGTATAGAAAATATGTAGAAAAATATTGCAAGATATTCATTAAACATGACATGAGATTCATCAAACAAACCTCCTCTGCCATCAAACAATAAACATGAGCCTAGTGAAGAAACAGTAAATTAATTTTCACATGACATGAGATTCATCACACAAACCTCCTCTGCCAATCGCTCGCCCATTACATCCACACCATCTAGTGTCAGCTTAGACACATTCCGTTCGCTACCTGAGTGAAATGAGATAGAGAAAATGTAAAATTACATGCAGAATTTAAAGTCCATATTGGCAGTGTCTATGGTGGATGGCAGTCCATGACAGAGAGCCAAAATCCAGCAATAACGGCCATTGTATGACGCCGCAATAGCAGATCATGGCGGAAAAACCCACCATATTGGCTGACATTTATATTTACAAAAACGGAGAGGCCAAAATCTGCCATGGCCGATATTCGGTAACACTGCACACTGGTGGTCAATGTACCTCATCACAAGATATTATAAAAAAATAAACAAACAAAGAAACCAAGCCTCCTTAAGCAACAAGAAATTCCAAAGCTTGTCAACTAGGTTGTAACTTAAGCCATAAAAATTTGTTGTTCGTATTCATTCTAACAAATAAATGCCAAAATTACGAAAGAAGAAATCTTTTCCGGAGTAAACTAGAAACATTTTACTAATATCCACAACAGGATTTCAAATTTCTCAGCACCTTATACTACAATTCTATCAAGTATAAATTACATTATCAAATCATTTTCGATCATCATACCAAAGCGAACAATGTAAATTAACTAAATTCCTAAGAGACACTTTATCGAAATTGTTCGGTTCAACAAAGTGACAAACTATTGATTTAACCATGATCAACACTACAAATAAATGAGAGATAAGCACAATCCTTACAATGAACAAAAACCTTATCAGGAAGTTGTTTAACAAATTGTTCCGACGCAAACTTCCAATCAGTTGAACTGCAGTAACAAATAAACAAACAATTAAAACACAATTATCAACTTTAAGCAACAAACAGAAAATCAATCAATCAATTAAGTAAACTGATTACACAAATTCCAATCAAATAACAATATCCAATAAATCAAATTCAATCAAACAACGCAACATTTTGCGAAAATCGATCGAGCATAACTGGTTAAACAACATACTTTCCGAGAATTCCATTGACCATAACAACGAGATGATCGGCGGAGGAAGAATCGGAGGTTTTGGAACTCCAAACATCACGGCTACCGTCGAGAGATTCTGATGTGCACAATTCCGATGTGCACACATCGTTCTTCTCCATGGGAATAACGAGGAAGCAGTTCGTTTGGTTAAAATCAAATTACAGCGGTTAGAGAAACGAAGTCGGTGTTAGGAAGAGATCGCGAAACGGCGAAGAAGCAATTGAAGTGTTTTCCACTTTTCTGGCGAGAAAATGTAAAGAGTTTGAATAGAAAGTTTTGAAGTTTGAAGATTTGATTTGAAATGATAAAAGGATGGGTGGGTAGCACAGCACAGCAGTTACCTTAGAAGGAAGGGAAACTGTTCAGCAAAAGAGTAAAGGGAAACTGTCGACATAAATTAGTTTTACGGTTTACTGTACATGACTAATCAAACCGACATGTTCATTCTTAGAAGTCACATTAATTCTTAACAGAAATTATATGGTACAATAGATAAATCATCATTCTATTAGAATCGTAGTCTGATGAGTTTAGCTCGATTCATTTGACATACTGTACGAAAGTGTAAAGATTCAGGTTCAAACTCATGTATACCCGCCCACTAATTCACCATTATTAGTCTATTATATATATATATATAATGCAATGCTTAATCAATTGAACTAAAATCATGCAATACTGAATATTTTTTCTTTTTTGTGGATAATTTTATCAATGAAATTGATTAGTGAAAGATATATTTGAAGATTAAAACAACTAATAATAAAAACATTTAAAGATGTATTTACAATTTTCATACATTCTAAAAAGACAAATGTAATACTCAATTACACTTTCTAATATTAAAATGGTGGTTTGTCCTAAAAAAGTTTGACATAAACATGTTTTTATTTTTTAAGACAAAATATTACTGCGTCAAAAAAAATAGAAAAAAATACAATAAAATAGTTTTAGACCATCAATCATTAACAATAATGTATTATGTATTATGTAATCTCATTCCATTTCTCTCAACTTTCTTAATAAAACTTAAATTGAGTGAAGATTTCTTGATTTAAGCTTAAATCATTGCTCTAGTCTGTCAAAAATAGCGGATTAAACAAAACGGTCCAACAAGTCCAATTTATTTTGCCATACACATTATAGACCTACAAATATCTAATTTCACATATAAAAATGATGTCACTACCAATTGACCTAATCTCACAGTGACAACTTAATCAGTATTTATTAATCATTAGTTTAACAATTTGAAATTATAGATTAAATAATAAAGATTAAAATAAAATTATTAAACTAATGATATTTATAAATTTTATCAATGACTTCTCATAAAAAAAATACGCTTGAAACACGCGATATGAATATTTGTAAAAGCAAGAAGAATAAAATTGATTAATAGAAAATTTAGAGAGACTAAAATTCGAATAAAGTTTTTAAAGAAACTAAAAATAAAAGTTGGTATATTTAAAGAGACAAAATATATATTTAACCATTGTAAAAAAAAATAGTTATTATATTTAGCCATATAATTTTCCACTAGTTCAACACAGTGCAAGTCACCCATGTATCGGTCATTCTTATTCAATGCCCTGTTTTATAAAAATTCAAGCACATTTACTGGTTGTTTGTCAAAAAAAAAGCACATTTACTGGTTAAAGATATAGTTAGTTGATAATTAGGAGGATTAGTTAGTGGTTAGTTGATGTCTATATATAGGATTTGATGCAATCATTTACACTAAGTAGAACAAGAAGTGGAGAAATTGACACAAACAAAATTGCAATAAAACTGAATCGAAGAACATAATCATATCGAAACATAAATGGATCAAAGAGATTTAACCAATCAAAAGCTGAAATGAGTGAATCAATAAACTGAAATGCGATAGAAAATGGAATCGCAAACCCTACGATTTGAGAAAAAAAATAATAACAAAATTGCGATAAAAACTTAATCGCAATCTCAAGAACAGAAACAAATTCAACAAGAAATTGAAAGGTTCATAGGCTGAGAATTTATCAAGAACATAGAATTGAGCTAGAGAATGGATTCAAATCAAGAAAATGAAATCGAAACCGAACCTGAAATGCTGAGAACTTATTTTCTCGAGAAAGTTAAAGAGGAGAAAAGAAATAAAAAATGTGAATGAGAACAGAAAATTATTTCTTTAGTAAAATGCAGCGAAAATTTTTATTTAAGTAGATACCAAATTTGCTCTGGATACCATGTTAAGAAACATGACATGCTCGAGAGAAGTATATAGAAAAGCTCAAAAAGTGTATTGTATTGATGAAAGGAAAAATATTACAAAATGAAAAGTGATCTTCCTAATTATCAACTAACTATATCTTTAACAGATCATTTTCAATTTTGCATACAAAAATATGAATCTCTTGCATCATGTTGTAGCAGAAAACAACAATTGTAGCACAGAGCATGGACCCTAAGCCTTCAATTTACCATTTATTCATACAATCTCAATGATTAGCTTATCAAAACCTACATGCAAGCTAAGGGTAAAGGGCCCTAAACCTTACACGTATCGCTACTTCAATGGATTCATATCCACTAAAACTTAGTTTGTCAAACATTGCTATCAAAACCAAATTTCTATTCTTTATCAACTAGTTCATATTGCATGTATATATGATGAATCATAAATTAGTTTCTTAAGGCCATAAAATTTCTACCCGCAAGGGATTTTTATCCTAAGGAACTCACATGAACTTTACAGAGTCTGATCTGAACTTGGTTGTTGATTTTTGAGTTTGAATCCAAATTCTAAATTTTTTTGGGTACATAGACGAAATGGTAAAGTCATTATAAACTCACACATACAAAATAGAGTGACTAAGAATCGAACTCCGGTCATATACATTTGGCCTAACAATTTCGATATTTTCTGTCAGTTGAGTTAGCACTTCTTGACATATTTTACCACTTTACTTTGTAACCTCTATGCATATTTCCAATTTAATCGTCTTATTAGGGTTAATTAAAATTGTGGGGTGTTACATAAATGCAATAATAATAAAATTTCTCATTAATAAAAAGAGATACACCAAACCCATCTCATTATTTGAAATATTCATGTAACTTCATATTCTTTATCAATTACTTCACTGTGTGTGCATATAAATTAAACTTGATCAATACTTTTACATTTTGAAATATAAAACTAAAATTTTAAAGAAATAAAACTTAATTAGCAACCCATTACTTTGTTTGCCTTATTGGTCTTCTCCACAACAATTCCATCATTACCAGCAAGTGCTCTATACTTATCCCTTCTAGTAAAGCTAGTACACTCATAAGACAATGTTGAAGCTATAACCCTTTGTATATAATTTGCCACTTCATGACTTGATTTTTCTGAAACACAAGTTAACTCTTTAGGTAACTTATTCAAGAAGGTAACTTCATAAACAGGACTAGGGTTCATGAAGAAGTAAAAAGGATCCATTCCTTTCCACCCTCTAGCCGTTGTTCCGTGAAACATACTCATCCGGTTAACCATAGCCACCGGAACAAGCTCATCGGTTAACTCGGCAAACAAAGCCGAAAACCTAAGAAGAAATGGTTCCCTGCAAGTTGTTCCTTCAGGGCATATAGCTAAGTCACCTTCTTGCAAGAGATTTTTTATCATGGCAGCGTCCGTAGCACGGTCGCGGCTTAGCCTAACGGTTTTAATTGGCGAGATGATCTCTGAGAGACGGGAAACGGAGTAGGTAACAGCCGGGATAGCGCGGCCGAGGGCAGTGGAGAGGAAAATAGGGTCAAGTAGGGTTCTATGGGAACAAATGAAAAGAACTCCAGATTGATGATTGGATTTGGATGTTTCAACAGGAGGTGGTGGTGTTCCCTTAACAATGACACGAACACCAAGTGCTTTGAAGGCATAATAGACTACTTTCATTGGTAGGAGTGATCCAGCAGCTATTCTTAAACATGCTAAAGGGAAACCAATAGGAATCCAAAGAATTATGAGTAGAGCCATTAAAGGTGTTGGTTTTTGTACTAGTCTTCCATCATGGAAGATTATTGGTTTTGGAAGTTTGTCACTTGTCACTGTTTTTACCTTTGGCTTTGATGGTACTATGTAACCCTCCTGCATGAATAAAAAATTAGATTTATTAGTCTTGTTTGAATATTTATGATTATGTTTTTTTAATCACCTCTTTGTAATATACTTGCAATATTCTCTTTGTTAATTGCTTCCTTTTTAGTTGTCACATTAAGAATATTCTCCCACATACCAAGAAAAAGTCAAAAAGAAGTTATATTTGATGAGGCTAATTGTGTGAGTATATGGATTGCATGTTGTATATTGTATACAGTCATAAGTGATCAAATCGGACGGTCAGATATTTTCTGTCTGTATAACTCCATGCAATCTAAATCCATCTTTTTCTTATGATGTTACTATATTCGTCTTTAAATATTGGACAATTTGAACAAATTACAGAAATTAAGAAAGTTGATTGCCTTGTCAAATTTGTTGACAATGGATAAGGTTGATTTACTAAGATAGAGAAAGAAGAAATTAATCATCAAGGCAAAAGGATGATTTTGTTGGTTTAGATATAGTTTGGTTCCAAATCCATTTAAAAACAAAAATTTTGCCCAACTGATAAAAAATGTCAAAATTGTTAACTCAGACACCCATGATTGAGGCTCAAACTCCTATTCTTTTACTTTGTGTGTATATGAATTTGTAATAGTTTGTCATGTCGTTTACGTCCTAAAAAGAAAATATAGTTTGATTAATTATTACCTTGCATAAAGCCATGAAAGGAGCATCAGTGACTCTATCACCAAGTCCAATATCAGGTATTTCATCACCAAAAGTTTTCTTAAGAACTTGAGCTTTCTTATCTCCAACAAGAATTCCAGGTTTACAAATCAACCCAGTAGCTCTTCCTCTATAACTAGCAATCTCAGTTCCCAAAACCATATCAGCACCCAAAAACTCCTTTAAAAAAGGTTCCACCATGATCCTCGGATTCGCGGTAAGAACACAACGTTTCCCACACGAGGAAAACACGCGCCACGTCTCAGGGTGAAGATCAGCCGAATAGAATTTCGGTAGAACAGCTCTTGCAACTGATTCTATGCTAGAGAGTTTCATTCCGGCCATTGAAGCGAAGACGAGGACTTGAATTCCGGCTGATTCGGAGATACAATAGTAAAGAAAAGCGGCTATCGGAGAAGTTAAGAGATAAATAAGAAGTCTAAGAACACCACCAACTTCAAAAGCTATAAGAGCAAAATAAGGAAATGAACTACGACCAATTAATAAGGTTCCATCCATGTCTGCTACTACTGTGTGTTTTTCTCTACCAATTGAGGTGCATTTGTTCACTGTTGGAAAGGTTGAAGAGGCCATGGTTGTGAATTGTTTTGTAATAGACACACTCACTCTGTTTTTAAGAAGAACAGGGGTGCATGTTTTTGTGGAATGTATCATAGAATTCTCCTTATATATACTACATAGAAAAGAATCGTCAAGGTGTGAAAATATGATTTTGTCTTTTTTTTCTTTCTTTTTGTCTTTACCAAACAGTTGGTCCGATAGTAACTGACAATGGATTTGGTAGGGGACCGAATTCGATGACAGAATTGGTCCCGAATTAAATTAAATTGATAGTGAAAACAATAAAAATAAAATATTTTTATTAGAAAGAATGTTTTTGTTTGTTACTTGAAAGTTTGTCATATCTCAACTACTATTGAAATTGCATAAGGAATACTCTTTTTGCCACTATTATAAGTAAAATTGTCAGATATATTTGTAGTCAAATATTTAAAAAGTCAATTTTACTAATATTAATGATCAAGGAGTAGTATTTGACATTGCCTCTTCTTTATGAAGAATCATGATTGCAATTTTTAGGAAAATACATTTTTCTCAATTAGGTTTTGGTCTGATTTTCATTTGTACATCATCTAAAGCCACAAATACAAATGTGAAATCTTAACTTCCAATTTAGATAAAAGTATCTAAATAATATTGATATTTTCAATTGAATTAGTTTTTTTGGACAACTTTAGGTTTAGTTCAAAATCTTAAAATATTTTGAAGTTCTAATTACTTTATTTAAAATTTGAGTTGGCTGGTCTTTGATTGGACAATGACAAACTGTAACTGTATGAATGAATAAAATTGTCAAATTCAGATAATCACGATATCCATTAATTAATTAATTAAATTATAACTATATGTATTATTTTATTTTTTATTTTTGTCAGATAGTCTAGTGACTATAATTTCACTTTTTTTTAAGGTAGATAAGAAGACAAATCTAAATTTAAACTCATACAATGTCCCTACCAACTGAGTTAAGCCGAACAAATTATAACTAATTGTATTTAAAAGTTGTCAAGTGAAATTGGTGTTTTTATATCATTGGCATATTTTATGAATATTTGTCTCATTCTTCAAAAGCACACTAAATAATTGGAGTCTATTGTTTTAACAAGAAGCAGAACTGAAAATTTCATGCTATAAACTTGATTGACATGGGAAAACACGTATATATGAATACCAAGACAATATTTTGTTATGATATGAACCAAGACAAATTTGGGTTGGTATAAGTGAACGATGACATTAATGAATGGTGGCTCGGTGATTTCCAAAAGCGATTGACAGATACATATAACACCACGATGTAACCGAGGTTCTTTGTTGTGTTTTCAGAAAAATGATGCTCAATTTTTCTCAAGCTTTAGTTTGCTCCGTCACAATTTGTCTTCACATAGTATAAGATCTTGGTTATTATTCTACTATATTTGTTTGTGATGTAATGTAATGTAATGTTTTTACTCTATATGAATATGATAAAGTTAGTATATACCATATGAATATGATAAAGAAATTTTCTACAACAATTTTTTATGGTTAATTAGTACATCACAAGCTTTAAGTTTTAAAAAAAATAGTGGTTGTTTGATAAGTTAGTATATAGTGGATGATCGTTTATAGCTAATTTTATGATGAATAAGTTAGTTTATTGAATTTGTAATGTCACATATGTAAAAATATGACATATCATTAAAACTGAATTTAAGGACCATTTTAAAAGTAAAATGAAAGTACATAGACAATTTGAATGTTTTTTGAAGTGCATAGACCAAAACTCAAGTAATCTTAAATTATATGGACATTTTGCATATTTAAGCCTAACAGAAACTTCAAATAAATATCGGGCATCACATTTTTTTTTACTAAAAAACAACAATATTTATTCATTCAAATTTATAAAATACATCGATCGAGGTCATAACATATTCAAATTTACACCGCATCCAAGTAATAATGTTAGAGCACGAGGGGGCAGTTTGAGGATTATCCACTCGATGACCAGGAACGTTGTTACAAGTGAGTTTGACACTACACTCTTATCCAAAACTTTACGGCAAATGGGAAGGGTCATCTCACTTATAAATGCTCGAGTCTCCACATTTCCAACCAATGCGGGACTTCCCCACACTACTCACACTTGTTTTTCTCAACAAATAGCATAAAATGACTAAATGATATAACTTACGGTTGATATGACAAAATATAATTGATGGGAGTAATCATACTTCCGAATCTACAATGTTAAAGATGTTAAAGTCATTGAATCTGATTGGACGTTAGCTTGAAACAAATATGAAACAAAACATTGTATGAAGACGGAAAATCAAAACAAACACCATACAAAGACGAGAAATTAAAACAAACATCGTACAAAGACGAGAAATCAAACAACTTCATGCTACGGGAGTATATAAAATAACATCGAAAGAAGAAATCACGATGAAGAAAACTCAAACAAAATTAAAAAATATGTGAACATTATTTATTTAAATAATAAAAAAAAAACTTAAAAAATGATCAAAATAGGTAATTCAAAATTGACTCTACATCATCATTCTCTCTAATAGATGAACAATGAAAGTGACAAAAATTAGAGTTTATTTGAGAGAGGTGGTGGCGGCTGCATATCACCTTACACCTGCATTTAATGGGAGTACTGATTTTGAAGTTTATTCCATTTAGACTGATTTTGTACCATCTAATTAACTATTACATTGACTTTAAAGAATGATGAATTATTTTCCATTAATTACACTTGTTTAAAGTCGTTAGCCACCTTACTACTGTGTGATAAAAAGGGTGCAATCGAGTTAAAAGTGTGTAGTAAAAAAAAGAAAATAGGTCTCATTGGAATTGGACATATATATTTAACTAATGTTATTTATACTCCCTCCATCCCGAATTATAAGACATTTTTTGACCACAGCATGTACGCCAATGTATAAGTTTGATCACTAATATCTTTAATTATCTAGCAGTAAAAATTATAAAAATTTGATATTTTAAAAATACTCATCAAAACAAATCAAACAAGATCTTATAAGCTAATATTTAAATGTATATATTATTAGAAAAATACGGTCAAAACATGATAGATGAATAGTAAAATTTAGTCAAAAAGGATCTTATATTAAGGGACGGAGGATGTATTAAAGTTAAAGAATGTTCAATCTACCATATGTTAGCAAAATCAAGTTACATTTATTTTGGTAGTTGAAAGCTTATAATATAAATGTGATATTAAACTTACATATGTGTGGTTGAGTTCTTTAGCTTATATGAACATTAACTAAGTTTTTTGTTTAATTTGCTCATGTTAGATTGTTGACTGATGTATTAGTTTTGAGGTTCTCTCTGACACACTTTGTTCTAATAAAGACCCTCAATCACTCTTAATATATTCCAATTTTATTTTATTTTAAATTATTGATTTCAAATAATGCTGATATATCTTTAATTGCATAATGTTGTTTTTTCTTCTTTTAGTTTAAATTATGGTAAATTTTTTGTACCAACATACATTGTTGGATATAATATCTCATAAACAATCTTAAAAAATAATTATCTTATAAACTAATTTTATTATAATATAATTATTTAAATATAAATTAATATAAAATATAATATGTTAAATTTTACCTATAAAATACTAGGACCTTAACAATATAACTTCATCCTAACTTATTTGCAACAATCTATTGAATCATAAATTAGAAATAGTAAAGTTCAAAATCCTAGCTCAACAAGCAGAAATTATCGAAATTGCAAGGATGTTTATAATTGAAGTTTAATAATCTTCAGTCCCTTTTCTTTATACGAGTTTATGATTGTTTTATGTACCAAAAGAATAGTATATGTCCACAAATAATAACCCAAATGTTAGCCCATATTTCGATTAAGTCAAAATATGCTCTAAATGTTCCTTTGAACATAATTAATGAACCTTCAATTATGAAGATTGATATTTCCAGGAATAAAAGAGATAATTAACTTTTTATCATGACATGAAAGTGAAGGGTATGTAACGTCTTTAAGAATAAGGGAATTCTTACGGAGAGTATTCACAAGTTCAAGAAAGAAGATAAATCTCAACACAAGTATTTGGTCTTCGAATAACCAAGCTTTCGATTCAGATGCAAAAACACTCAAAATGAAATGTGTTGATTATAACTTAGCAGATTATCAGCATTTCCTAAGCAGTTCGAGTTCGAGTCGTTGCAACGCTTCATTCAAATTGACAGTTATCAACGTTCAAGGGTGAAGATTCAAACAGCAAGACACGCGTTAAATGGATGTTTTATAGACGTTATTTAGACAGTTATAGTGCTTATCTATAAATATTAGTTCATTTGATGTAATTTCTATCACAAATTCTCATACTAAATTCCTTAAACACTCTAAGTATTCATGCATTCGAGCAAAAAGAGTACACAAGGCACAATGTATGATTATATGATCAACTTTTACTAATTCAATGCAATTTAATTTTTTTATGCAATTTCATTATTTTCATTTACATTTTCTGCATTTAATTTCATTGAACTTTTACTTTTCTTGCATTTGAATTAAAGTTATTTACTTTTTAACATTTACATTTCTTTGCCAAAAACCAAACTTGTTCATCATATTTAATGAACATTGCTATTTTCAATCACAAAACCATACATGCACAAACATGTCTTGGAATTCACTAGTTGGTTCCGCAAACATTGCAAACTAGCGGTTGTTTACCAAAAATCAGTGTAAACACCATGGAGTATAATTGAACGATTGAGACTCATCCTCTCTTAACTAAGGGTCGAGGGTTCGATCGTCACTTTGGGTACGAATCAACTTTAATTTAAATCTCTGTGTCAGCTATCTCATTCTTTAAGATGTCTTCAATCCAACAAAAAGAATAATCATTGTATTCGACGGTGGATATCGTGGTCTCGACATAAAAAAAATGTCCACATATAAGAGCATTAAAGGTCCATTATTAGCGATAAGTGCACCACATGTTTGCAATTTGCAAATCAAATGAAGAAATTGAAAACAAACTTTTTTTTTTTTTTGAGTATTAAGTGCATGCTTTAATTTTAGGGGAATTAAAATTGATTTTAGAAGTGTAAAATCGATCATAATTTGTTTGAATTCTTAAAAGTAGAATTAATTATTTCTCCAAAATTAATTATATTTGAAGTTAAAAATTCGAACTTTTTATTATAAACTTTAATTTTACATCTAAATTTATTATTCAACTAACTTTTGTATGAATATATCTAAAGATAAACTAAGTGTGAGAGATGAAAGCTGTTATAGACTGGCCAAAGGCCCAATACACAAGTACATATTTAGCCCCACTACGCGTGGGGACTCGTCACGGATTCCAAAGACATTCCACCATAAATGCTACTGTACACTCGCCCTAGATGAGTATGATGCGCAGCTCACTATCAACCGTTGGATAAACCGTCACGCATTCCAACGGCCCTGATTCCTACACGAAATCCATCATTATCCAAACGGAAATATGCCTATAAACAAGTGGTTTCACGCCACTTTATGGTACGATCTTTTCAACCCTAATTTTCACTTCTTGCACCCCCTCTATCCAAGGAGCTGAGCCACCATACGCCACCATAACAATATTCAACAGAGTGTTAAGACCTTCAGTCTGTTTGCAACATAAACCACATTTTCTAGCGACACAATCCAACCATAACTTCTAACCTAACTTTTAAGTTTAACATTAAAACACAAATGACTCTTTCGAAACACGTAAATGTTTGAAAGACATGGATGGGTACCTCCTATCTACATTTAAGGGTTAAATATAAATGACTCATTCAAATGTACTAGACACTATTACATAGATAGTTTGAATGGCATGGGTACGGGTACCTATCTATTTAAGAATTAATTAAGAGTTAAATAAAATTTTAATCTATAAAAAAAATTATTTTATATTTTGTCCCTAATAATATTTCTACTAGCTTTGAGTTCTTCGAATATTTTTTATCAACACTTGTAGTCTTGTATTATTATATTTTCTTAAATCCAACATATGTGGCAACTAACGTCCACGCGGGAATTGTTACATGGACCTTTTTTAATAATATGGAAACTTTCTGGTTTATTAAAACATATTTTTATTAGTTTAATTAATACTAGTTCCTCAGAAGAATATTATTATTTTTTGTTGATAAAAAATCTTAAAAAAGGTTTTTTGAATTTTTACTACAAGAATATGGTTTTTAAAGAGCAAACGAATCGATCTCAATGCCTGAAAAATTGTATAAGATATTCCTACAAGTGTACAACCACTATATGATGAAATTTGGGAAACAAATGTGTTCATGGAAAAATACTTTGGCCATAGGGTGAGAATACATTGTGTTGAGCTAAGTTTTGTAAGGTTTAAGTTTGATCAAGGGTGAGAATATTATCATTTATCTTATTTATTTGTAACACTTTGGTCCTTTATCTTTTATTTTGTAATAAATTAGACCATTTTTTTTATATGTATAACACTTTGATCCTTTATCTTTTATTTGTAACAAATTGGTCTTTTATCTTTTATAAGATATACATATAAACCAATTTCCTCATTTTTTTTATTAAAACAAATTATACTTTTATTTAACCCAAGGGGTGTGGTTGAGCGGCATGGGGCTCATCCTCTTTTAACCAAGGGTCGAGGGTTCGATCTTCACCTTGACTATGGCGCAGCTTTAAATCATTGGGCCAGCTATCCCACTCTTCGAGGTGCCTCCAATCTAACAAGGGAATAGTCACTGCGTTCGGCGGTGGATACCCCAGTCTCAACCAAAAAAAATTATACTTTTATTTTTAAAATAATTTTTATTAAAAATAAAAAAAATTCATATTATTAAAGAACATTCGTCATCTTCATCAAATCTAAACTTATAGCCAAACCTTCAAATTCAATATTAGATAAAACACCACCATTAGCAATGGTTACAACACCCAAAAGCTTGCTGAGTTCCTCATTGTTTCTCACAGCAAGCTTAATGTGTCTTGGAACAATACAATTCTTCTTGTTATCCTTAGTAGTATTACCAACCAATTCCAAAACTTAATCGAAACAAAACAGGGAATTGAGTTTCTATTGTTCCAATTATCAAATTTATATAAAACCTTAAAATTCAAAAACGTTTCGATTGGATTTAGCTTGCCTCTTCCACCCTTGGTTGTACCAGTAGAACTCATTTTTTGATTGGATTGGAGAAATTGGATCACAAAGAACTCATTTTGATGTATTTTAATTTCTGGATTTTGAATTTGAAGGTTTAGTTAGGGGTTTGTATTTTATGAAGATGAAGATGATGAATATTTATAATAATATGAATTTTTTTATTTTCAAAAATAAAAGTATAAGTTTTTTAATAAAAAAAATGAGAAAATGAGTTTTCATATTTGTTATAAAAGATAAAGGACCAATTTGTTACAAACAAAAGATAAAGGACCAAAGTGTTACAAATATAAAAGATAAATGATCAATTTGTTACAAATAAAAGATAAAGGATCAAAGTGTTACAAATAAATAAGATAAAAGACTAATAGTGTATTTTTGCCTAAGTAAACTTAAGGCCTAAATTTGGCTAGCAGTATGATATGAGTTTAGCTTTTTTGAAAGTAACTTTGGTGTATGGTTGAAGGATATGAAGGAGTGTGTGGGTTGTGTAAACCCCTATTTTTCTACTTCTTGGCTTGGTTTGGAATTATAGAATAAGAAATTTTTTGCATTGTTAATTTGTTGCTAACCTTGTTATGTGTCTTTTGGTTTTACTACTTGTTGACTTTTTTTGAAAGTCAACAGCTTGTTACTTTGGTGATCAGTTTTATAATAAGTATATCTTAAACTTCATGCATTGGATTTCAAGAACATAATGAAAATAAATAAAAATAAACTCACAAGGGTTCACGGTGGCAATGACTGTGAGCTTTGTATGTCGGGGAAGAACTTGGCGAGCAAAAAGGGTGTTCAAAAGAGTACCAACAATCATATCCCAAATATTATGAGAGTCATCATCAATCATCATACCACCAGAACAAATGAGAGAATTATAGTGATTAAAGTGAACAGAACCGCAAATCTAAATTTCCAATTTTTCTCGGCAATGGTACTTCAACAGGTGAATCCAACCTGAATGCTGAAATAATAATAATGATTCTTCAACATTAATTGAAGAATTTTGTGGCATTGGCAGAACTGCTTACCACACAGCTAGAGAAACCGATGTGCAATGGATCTACATTCTTCCATGTATTTCGTGATGACTAGGGTTCTTGTTTGTGAATATATACCATTCACAAGTTGGGAAGAAACAAAATCATAACAATCCAGCAACATGTTATCATGAATAGATTGAAGAATAAACCCAGAAAGTTCAACTGATTCTGCCTCTAAAGTCAAGGTTTGGTACTTGATTTCATAATTGGTATCATTGCAAATTTGTATTACATTCACAAATACTAACAATCCAATTATTATATTTAGAAATGGCGGATACTGTAAAACAAGTGCAACCAAACACATTTGAGCCTCCTACTTTACCTTAACAGTAACACCCCTTCAATTTTTTCTTAGGACAGAATCCCCGAAACATCACTTACACACATTTTACTTGTTAGATCCAAGAGCCTATGTGTCTCTTCATCCAACTGAATGTTGTCCTTTTTCATCCTTTCTGCAACAATGAGAGGCATTTTACCAGCTGCTGCATAAGTTTTCAGAAACAGGTTATATATATTTGTATTCACATGTCCAGCATCCCGAAGGATAACCAACAATTGTTCTGCTCCTTCGATATGAGCTTGCTCCAGGATGACTGCGAATGCTTCTTGGACTAACATGGGATTTGGAATCCAACTTTTAACACTAGAAATAGCTTTCCTAAAGTAATACAGAAATTTTTTTACATCCTTCTTTTTCAAATACCCCCGTGTAAGTAGCTCCCATGTAGAGTACGAAAGACAGACACCCTTTTCCACTAACTGATTACAAAAAGTTTCAGCCATTTCCATCTGGCCTTGGTCAACATATGAAGTAAGAAGTAAATTTGAAAGTCTGACATCATTGGTACCAGAAACAGATTCCCACTCTCTATAGAGATTCTCAACTCCAGCAAAGTCACCAAGCTTCACGAGTGATGATATCATGCAAAAATATTCATTATCACTCATTTTGCGAAAGCAACCCTGCATTTTCTTCCATATCCGATTAACTTCATCCACATTCCCCATGTTTGCATGCAAACTCAATAGAGAGGAATATGCAACTCGAGTATTCTGCGATGTTCTCTTCTCCATCTCTTTCAAAGTAGATGCTGCCTTTTCAAGGCAATCATCCTTTAAGCTAGCATTCCTTATGTACAAATTGGTCAATGTACTATACGTTACCCAATCTGGGTCTACTTTCGCCTTCTTTAACTGAAGCAATACTCTTTCTGCAGTTTCAATATCATTTTCCGAGGCACAAGCAGTTAACAATAAATTGAAAGTTGTTACATCGGGAGAAGTGTTCACCTTTAGCTCCTCGAAAAGTTTAGGAACCTTATCCAGCTTCCCATTTGAAATGTAAAGAGACATCATCCGATTATAAGGCATAGGACTTCGCAAAAAACCACATTCTGACATTTTCGACATGAGAGCCTCAGCTTTGTCAGTTAAATTATTTTGAACATAGGCATGAAGAAGAGCGGTGCATGTTGGTTGGCCTCTCATTTTATCCGGTAGATCCTCAAAGAATTTTTCCGCACTGTTTAAACCGCGAACTTTGGTTATCAAGTCCAATTGAACTGCATAATCTCCTTCCACTAGCTTGATATCATTTTGTAATTTCATCCATTCACAAACCTACATTTGCAATAACAAAATAATATATAAAACTTTCTAATTCTTCCAGCAACATTGTTTCACAAAATATACCCAATTATAAAACTTTATATAAATTATAAAGAGTCAGAATGAGTTAACAACTAGTTTGACATCAATTCTAGCACATCTCAATAACATTTAACTGATATAAATTTTATAAAATTCATCATTGAATTGAAAGTTTATATATAGATCATTTGGATAAAATTTCAGCCAAATATAAAATCATTTCATATGTTATTGAGATACATCACAATTATTGGTTTGTGTGTTTTTTTAAAAACCGTTAATATTTATGTGTCTCAATAATCAATCAAATGATTTTGGATTTGTATGAAATTTTACACGAATGATCTATATGATGTCAACTTTCAATTTAACGGTGGATTTTATAAAAATTATATCGGTTAAAACATTATTAAGAAACATTGAAATTAGCATCAAACTATTTGGTGTCGACGGAATATATAAGGAATCAAATACGAATGAATAATCAAAACCTAATTTTATGCATAGATGAAGATAAGAAAACGCGCGTAAACAGAACGAACCTCGAGCGCGTGTTTGTAACGCTTGTTCTTGCGGAGCTCACGAATCATGCGATTGAGCTGGTACTTGCGGGGGAGAGTGTGACCTTCTTCCTTCCATTTGTTGATAGCAATGACCGCGCTGCGTTTTGGATACACAAGGCTTAGAAGCCTACGACCTAGCGTGTCGCCTCCGCCGACGGACTTAGCGGCGGCGGTGGTGCCTCTTCGTGCTGGTTCTGTAGAGAAGTGGCGAGCGACGGTGAGATATCTTCCGACGGAACGAAGCGACATTTGGCTTTTAATGAAGTGTTAAGTGAACTGTGTTATGATCATTGGTGCGCCATTGACGTTTTGGATTGAGTTCTTAAAAAGTTAAAACCCTGAATCGGAGATGAAATGCCCCTTAAACCCCAAATATTTTTTAGATGTTTTAATTGCAATTTTGGTCTCTTTATTTTTACTTACATTTTGGTCTTCAAATTTTTATATTTAGTTTTAGTTCTATCTTATATTTTAAATATAAATTGACCATGTGATATGTTTTAAATACATTTTTTATCTTTTATTTCTTATCTCTTATATTTCTAAATGTTGTTAGGTTTACAACAATTAACCTAATTTTTTCCCTCCTAAACTCTTTCATAATCTCTTCATTAAATTTTTGCCATAACAAAATAAAATAAAATAAAAAGTAATCCCTTTCATCTACCAAAAAAATTAAAATGTTCACATATACACATTCCAATGTTATTTCACTTTTTCATACTTTCTCTATCTTTCTCATAATAATTACTACTATTGTAACAAAAAAAATGTTACTACTATCAAAAACCTATACGAGTAAATGATTTTTCAAAAACCTTTCCTATCACAAAATTAAATTATCATACAATAAACCTATATCCATTTGAATTTAAGAAATATAATCTTCTATGCTAATAATGTATTGGTTCTTAAAAAACTTAGCAATACATTTATATAATTGAATTCTTTTTTTTTTTTGACAAATAATTGAATTCTTTTTAGATGTTAATATCTGCTTCTTTATCAACAACATATATGTGATCAAGTTTATCAATATTGCACTCTTCTGATAATGTTTTGTTGGTCAAATATTTAAAGTCATAGATAGATGGAAGGTGAAATAAAAAAAGAAGTTGAAGAGGAAGAAAAATGAGAGGATAAAATGTTGTAAAAAAAATAAAAAGAGGATAGAAGATGAAGTTACATAAAAATTAGATGTTTGTAGTTGTGGTCCTTGCAATTCCTTTTTTTTCTCGATTTAATCTTTCTGTGTATTACTTTAAAGGTGTCACTTAGTTGATATGTCTATTCATTACTTGATGTTTAGACACTCTTAATTTATCCAAAAAAAAAATTGTCTCAGCAACTTCAAATTACCACATGTTCTTCAATTGCCGTGTGTCAGTTTGTTTGCTACCTATGCATTATCTATGCAAAAAGAAATGATCTTTCAAGAGCAATTTTCAAAATAAAAAAATTTAAGGACGGAATAAACCAAAACATTGGGAACTTACAATAATGAATTATAGTTGTAAGCACATTTCTCCAATGTCTTCATTTTTTTTTTTTTATTCCCTGTTGTCTTCGTTTATTCTTATAACATCATATCTACTATGTTAATATACTTTTGTCACACAGATTTTAATATTAAAGTATTTCGGTCATATATTATTATTATTAGATATAACAACTTATGCTTTTAAATACAATGTTTTATATTTTCATTTTCATCATTAATATTGTTATTATTATTTATTGTCATACCTTTTTTTATTAATATTTTATTACTATTTTTTAATTATTATACATCATATATGAAATAATTTTTTCATATTTACACCAACTTATAAGACCTGTGCAACGCACGGGTGAAAGTCTAGTGATATATTATTTAATGATGTAAAAGTGTGATTTTTTTTTTGACAACGATGAAAAAGTATGAGGAATTGTAAGAAAATGAATTTACAAAAATCATTTAAAACATGTTCCAATTAATTGTTTCATCCTTTGAACTACAAACCCGCTGATTGAATCTTGAATCAGTAAACAGACATGTTCAATGATCAATCCTGTTCTGATTATCTTAGATATAACATTACATATATCGATTATATTCTGATTATCTTAAAGCATTTTTAGTATGAGTAAATTAAGTGGGTAAACTAAATTATTATTTGTGGGTTCAAAGTGATTTGTAGGATTTAAAAAAGTTTTTGTTGATTTGAGTAGTTTTTACTTTGTTTATAAAGAACCCAAGCTTGACCCCACCTTTTTATATTTAATATGATGAAATATGTATTAAAATGATATATAAACAATGATAATTTATGATTCAAAAAAATGATAGTTAACTTACACTAAATAGTTGTCTTGAACTAATATTTAATGCACTTACCTTCCCATCATCATCATCACTTTAATAGTGATGCACTAATAGTTGTCTTACTTAAACTTGTTAGCAACTAACACTATAGTTATTCTTAAGTAGTATCATGACCCTGTTTGAACTTTTATGACATCCATTCACATTTGAAATTTGAAAAATATAGCAATATACTCTTGGATCAACATATTACATACCACTCTGATGTGATTTGTTTATTGTTTAAAAAGTCAACACAATTGTCTTAGTATGAAGTTGTGTTAATTTCCCGTCATAGTGCGGTGATTTGTTTTTCCGTCTTAGTGTGGTGTTTATTTTGATTTCTCGTCGTAGTTCCGTGTTTGATTTGTTCAGATTTGCAGATTTATTTTGATCCAAATTCAGTGCAGATTCAATGATTTTAGCATCATCAACGTTGCAGATCCGGAGACATGACTATTCCGGACATTTGAAGATTATCATATCAATTGTAGGCTTCGTCACATTTGTAGACATTAGGCCGTTTTATGCTATTAACTCGGATGCTGTGAGCTTATTCGCAGATTTATCCTTTTTAGTTTTTAGCGAATTTGAATATGTAATGATTTTGATTGATGTATTCTACCCATTTGAATGAATGAATATGGTTGTTTTTTAGTCAAAAAAAAATAATCAATACTTCTTCCGTATTAAAATATATATTACTTTACATTATCAATGATTATTTAATGTTTTTTTTCTTATTATGTCCTTAGCTAATGTTTTTTTTTCTTCTTTCAATTCAACAATTTATCTTTTTCCATATCATTAATGAATGATAATTTTGTAAACTAACTAATAATTTTTCTTTTCTATGCAACATTAATTATATTTTTTAATTTGTGTGTTATTGTCAAAATGACATATATTTTGATATAGAGGTAGTAGTAAATAGTGTGTCGAAATGTGTCATTTTAAAAATGTGTTGCTAACATTTTTCTTCACCTTTTTATAATTTTAGTCATTGTTAGCCTACTAAAAAATAAGTAAAAAATTTGTACCAAAAAATATGCAAATAATAGTAATGCAACTGCTGAGTTTTTTTTAGTCCCTGTAAAATAGTTGAAGTGGTAAGAATTGAGGGAATTGAGTTGGTATTTAAATTTTGATAAGAGCATTTATTTTTCCGATATAAAATAAAAATGAGATTTTTTTGAAAGGACTTGGTAAAGCTTTCTAACATATTCTATGCAATTTTTCGTTCCAATACAAGGTACTTTCTTCTTTCTCATATTCTCATTGTACTTTTCTTCCGATTATTTTAGGTTTTGCATTTTCAATCAGTACCATTTTTGCTTCAAGATGAGATTTTGGGGTCTCCCATCCTATTTTAGATTTGAAATCATTGTTTTCTCGTAATGTTCATGTCCAATTTAACAGAGCAGTTGCAAAATTTGTCCTTTCGCTTGATTACACCAATCATACAATATTACTATTGTTGAACTATACATATACTAATTGTTAACACATTGAATTTGATCTAGATTGTTAATAGATGTGGTTTTTGTATTTGCACTATATTTGTTTTTGGCATATTTTGGGTTGTTAGGTAAGATAGTTTAGGGGTTTGATCAGTGGTGAGTTGTGGGATGTTTAGGAGTTGGAGTATTGGAGGTTAAGGGTTATATCCCCTATATTTAGTGTCTCAATCGGATGAGATTAGGCGCGAAAATGAATTTATAAGTAGGATGCATCCCTCACCAAACATGTCTGTTTTGTAGGATTGAATTAGGCTAATCAAAATTTTAAGATGGTATCATAGTCTATCCAAGATTCATCGAGCCACCTTCTATTAGACCACTCAGGTCACTCTCCATATGTCTAGTCCTGGGCGTGAGGGGGTGTTAAGACTTAAGACTAGAGTCTCACATTATAAGTGAGAAATGCCACTCACTCTTCAAGTTAATTTTGTAGGGTTAAGTTAGAAAAATCCAAATTTTAAGACTCTCCCGCTTCACTAATTAAGGATTAACTACTTACTAACATTGGTTGTTCAAAAAATAAAGCCAGAGAATTTAGGTCACTAGTCTGAAGTGTATTATGTTGAACTAAAGGTAGTGAAAATTTTGCAGGTATATATTTGTGGAGATACTTACAAGGTCAACTTTGGGGATTTCTTGTGGTACAAAAATAGTGAAATATTATGGATCGACTCAATGGTTCTCCCAATCTGATGATAGTTTCAGATCTTGATTACACAATGGTAAATATAATTTCGATAGGGATATAGCTTTGGATGATTCTTGTGGTTAAATGTGGTGAAGCTTGTGTATTTTAATGCAGGTAGACCATGATGATCCAGAAAACCTTGCTCTTCTTAGGTTTAATGCACTATGGGAAGCTTATTATCGTCATAATTCTCTACTAGTTTTCTCCACTGGGAGATCACCTACTATATATAAAGAGTTAAGAAAGCAGAAACCTTTGTTGACTCCCGATATAACGATAATGTCTGTGGGAACTGAGATAACATATGGTGAATCCATGGTACCGGATGATGGGTGGAAACAGTATCTGGATCATAAATGGAACAGGGACATAGTTTTGGAGGAAACAGCCAAGTTTCCCGAACTAACTAGCCAAGTACGTATCTATCATGTCATCTGTTAATTTATATAAATTTAGATGCTTATCATTTATTAGAAGGCCGAGCCTTGACAGTTGACACAACTGTATGGTTGTTGCCAAGTTTCTTGAGCTAACTAGGCTGCTGTTTTTCATTTATCGAAATTCTAATATACCGAATCATGGTAGCGAGGATGACCTTAAATTAAATGCATTGCATTATTACTATTAGCTATTTTAAAAGCATTTATGTTTACTTATCCATTATGCTGTCTTTGAAATTTCTGGTGTAACTGCAGTCGGAGACAGAGCAACGGCCTCACAAGGTTAGCTTCTATTTGGAGAAAGGGAAGGCATCAAAAATCGTGCAAGCTCTTTCAAAATGTTTGGAAAATCGTGGGGTAAGATTATTGTCATTATCATTATCTACAGAAACATGGGCTAAGATTGTTGTTCATAAACAAACCTGGCAAAAATCTGTCTGCTTCGTTTGACAGCTTTAGGTGCAGATTTTTTAACAGTTGATGCTTAAGATACCTGATCAATTAGCCTCTGTCTGATTTTTTTTGAAGAAGCTTTGCCTCCGTCTGATTGATTTTTAAAATGCTACAGTTTCATTATATTTCTTTATGATTTTGTGACTTGTGATATATATTTTACTCATTTGTTTTCCAGTTAGATGTGAAAATAATTTATAGCAATGGTATTGCTTTAGATGTATTACCCCAAGCTGCGGGCAAAGGACGGGCCCTTGCTTATCTGCTTGAAAAACTAAAAGCTGATGGACTAGGGCCACTCAACACTCTTGTTTGTGGTGATTCCGGAAATGATGCTGAGCTATTCGGCGTACCTGAAGTGTATGGTGTCATGGTTTGTACCATTATAATAATTACCAAATTCTCCTTTAACTTATCTGCGGTGTTTTTTTATTTATGATTGTACCGTGTCAAATGTACGCTCGTCTCCCAAATTTTCAGGTCAGTAATGCGCAAGAAGAGTTGGTTGAATGGTATGCAGAAAATGCAAGGGACAATACGCAAATAATTCATGCAACGGAGAGATGTGCAGCTGGTATTATGGAAGCTATTGGTAACTTCACTCTTGGTCCAAATGTGTCTCCAAGAGATATTAGAGGCTCAATGTTAAACATTAAAATTCTTAGTCCTAGCCATGAAGTAGTGATGTTCTACCTGTTTTATGAGAGATGGATGCGTGGAGAAATTGAGAATTCTGAGCAGTATATACAAAATCTAAAATCAATATTTGTAAGTTTGATACAACTTCAAAGTTTTATTTGCGCTCGCGAAATTTATTAGAAATCCATTGCCAACCCTGGCCAGAGCTGAATCTCTTGAATGCTTGAATACTAAATGCTGACATTTTGAATTGGAATAATTTAGAACTGGATAGGTATCGGAAGAAAAGAAACATCCTTATAATTAATTTGAATGAGAAAAGGTTTGGTAGCTTCGACACGACATTTTATCATTCATTGTTAAAAGAGTGAATGGAGAAACAAAAGTACACAAAATATGAAGTTCTAGTTGATACATAGTCAATGAAATGTAGACTTTTATATCACCAATTATTTCTTATCTGATTTTATGAGATTTTAAATGAGAGGACATGTTTTTTGTAATTTGAAACTAGCGGGATGTAGCTTTTGAAAACCTAAAGATGTATTTGCCATTGCTATTTGCTCACATTGCTTTTTCATCTGTAGCATTCTACTGGAAATTTTGTCCATCCCTCAGGAGTTGATCGACCTATGCAACAAATTATAGATACTTTACCAAAGATGTTTGGTGAGAAGCAGGGCCTCGACTTTCGGGTTTGGATTGACTGTGTATCTTTTGCAGAGGTTAGTTTGGGCTCGTGGCTGGTCAAATTTGACAAGTGGGAGTTATCTGGTGAGACTATTTTCTAACTTTAATTTACTTGTGTTAAATTTTATTTTCCGCGGTCTTTCTTTTTATTGCTTTGCTTCTTTATATTAATTGCTCTTCTTTGACCAAAATCAGGGAATGAGTTAAGGTGTTGTTTAACAAAGGTTTTGATGAATTCAGAGGTGAACATTGTACTACTCAGTCTTTTCAAGTCTGCTATTATTTTTTTAGAATTAACAACCGCTTTCGCCTTCGGTCTCTATACTATAAGAGCAATCCAGTTTTAATCACTGCATTCGATTATCAAAAATCAAATGCAAAATTGTTCTACACTTTTCATAATGCATCACCACTGTTATTCTCATGGCTACATATTTCTCAAAGTTTACGAATAACAGAATCTCCGTAACTCATTGAACACAATCAATTTATAGTTTCAAAAAAGTATATAATTTATAAGGATAAAAGTCAAATTTTGCTCAAATTATAGAGACCAAAAGCGTTATTAACCATATTTTTTATAAAGAAATTCAATTTTAACGAGTATTTTGATATATGTTACCAATTACTAATGGGTTGTGGATTTTGGCAGGTTGATGCACCAAATAAGTTTACCTGGAAGCACTTACATCAGACTTGGTTGGATGGTTCAGAAGGAAAGGACCATACACCTTGGTTTATTTAAGACTATTTACTATTTCTAAAGTAGAGCACAGGACATGGCAATCTGCAGTCACACCTTAGAGGTGACCAACCTGCCAGGTGCACTGAGAGCTCTTCCTTGATCTTGATAGCCTTCCCTCTTTTTTTTCTTGTGCAATAATAGTTTTTGTCAACGCAATCTGAAACGTCAACGATAGAAATCCGAGCTAATAAAAGATGGAACCAAATCCATCCTACCAAGTAAAACTCCAAAAGTAGTCAGTTTATCCGCATAAGCGCTGCCCTTTCCTGTATGCGAGAAATTATAAATTGCAGAAGGGAAATTAATTGAATGCAATTGCACCATTTATTTTGTAACTTCGAAGGAGTCAGATTAACAAATGAAAAAGATTGAACCATAGAAGAGTCATATTCAATCAAAGTTTTTGTCATCGTTTTTTAATTGACATTTGGATAACAAACATGTCAACTTCTAGCTCTGCTTAAAATGCACAAGTAATAACCAAATAGAAGGAAAAAAAAACTGTCATCACAAGCCACTGCACTACACCACTATGGTCATGGAAAATGCCACCACAAGGAGAACCCTGGCCTTGACAACTGTAACCATACTTTTTCCTCAAGGAGCAAACAGTAAACCATTCTTGAATACTTGTATATCAAGGTGTAAATACTTGCGAATATTGCAATTAAGTAAATCTAGCTACAAAAGTTTACCCCACTCTATTGGTAAGTTGAAACATTTAAGATGTCTCAGTCTTGAAGGAAATAAAAAACTGCAGAGACTTCTTGATTCTATGTGCAAACTCCAAAATTTGCAAACTTTGGATCTCGATGAATGTAAAAAGCTACAAGCATTGCCCAATGAAATAGGAAACTTAATCAAACTTCGAGAACTATATATAACCACGAAGCAATCTAACTTCCCAGAAGAGATTGCCAAATTGTCTTCTCTACAAATTCTATCATTCAATTGTTGTGATAATTTGAAGTTTTCTTTTGAAGGAATACAATTTCCTAACCTTAAATTCTTAGCTTTTACAACTTGTGGGAATCTGAGGTCATTGCCATTCCATATCATTCAAAATATAGAGAGTTTGGTCATTGACGACTGTAATATGGTGGTATTGTCAAAGGGCGATGACGACCAAATACCTAAGTTAAAGTTAAAGTCACTAACTCTTGAATCCTTGCCTCAACTCGTGACTTTTCCGCAATGGCTTCAAGAATGTGTAAGCACCCTACATAGCTTATTTATTGATGACTGTAGAAATCTGGAGGAGCTTCCTAAGTGGTTGTCAACTTGTATTCGTCTCGAGATGCTTTCAATTGTAAACTGTCCAAAATTGATTTCACTCCCTGAAGATGTGCATCACCTTAAAAACCTTGTATGGTTGGAAATTGAAGGTTGTCCTGAATTATGTAGAAGATACCAGCCAAAAGTTGGACAAGATTGGTGCAAGATATCACATATCCAATATGTTGACGTTGAATTACTAGAAGCTGAAGATTAAAAGGAGTGAGATCTTGGACATGTAAAATCAAAATTTGAATGTATTAAGTTTCTTTGATTTTCTTCTTTGTATTTTATTATTTTTGAATAAAAATGTCATGGTGTATAACATTGCCTATTATGGTGGTTTATTTATTCTATGGAAAGTTTATTACATTTTCAAGTATACTAATAACAGAAAATATGTTTTGTTATACATGGTACTTAACTAACAAATTATTTTCTCACATTAGGTTCCATCCTCAATTTCTTTCAACTATTTAAAACTAGGGAAAATAGGCTAATACCCCCTGTAAAGTATGCTTATTTTGCAATGCCCCCTGTAAATTTTTTTTTTGAGAATTCCCCCTGTAATGTTTGAATTTTTGTAATACCCCCCTGGATTTTTTCAAACATTACATTTTGCGGGGGTTTTTTCTTTGCGGCGGTTTTTATTTGCGGCGGTTCAAAACCCCCACAAAATGTAATGGTTGAAAAAGTCTAGGGGGGTATTGCAAAAATGCAAATATTACAGAGGGTATTCTCAAAAAATTATTTTACAAGGGGTATTGCAAAAATCATGTACTTTACAGGGGGTATATACCTATTAACCCAATAAATAAATAATGTGGCGTGCAATTGATTGGAGAGGAATTAATTAGATGGATTAATTAAATATTCCTAAAATTATAAGCACTCTTTTAAAAAAAAATCTAGTCCTAAAATAAAGTCTATTTGCAAATTACTAGGTGCATTTATTACTTTTTTTCCCCTACATATACCCCTAAATATTACTACTAACTTGTATTGGAATATAAAAAGTCAAATTTCTACACATACAAACAAAGAACAATTTGATAAATTTACACACAAACTAAACACAATAATTACATTACCAACATTTTTTTTTTGGAAACAACTAAAGAACCAAATTTTATTAAAAGCGACTAATTTGACACAAGAAGTGCACAAATTAGATGCTAAGCAAAATTTAAATACAAGAGATAAGCAAAAAATTTAAATACAAGAAATAAGCAAAAAGTTACACATCTCGCCAACCCATACAGAGCGAGCAAAGGATGGTTAAACCAAGAAGCAAAAGCATAATTGAAGTCTTTAAACTTCACCTTGAACCACCACCAAACGTGAATTTTAACTTGAAAAACAACTGAATCTGCAACGAAATTATTATTGTTAAAACAACAATTGTTACGAGTCCTTCAAATCAATCAAGTAGTTGTCAACCAAATAACTTGAAAGCAACCCTTAATCTTCAAGAAACGAACTTGTAAACTTCTATATTGTTGAGCATGAGCAAGCACATTAGTCAAATGTGATATTAGTCAAAGATACTTATATAATAGAACGAAATGAAGTAATAAATTGGGTTAGATAGAAAATAGTTTAAGCGGGTCAAAATATTTGAAATAATTTAGGCGGGATAATTATGTAGAATAGGCGCCTAAGGATGTTTATATATGACTTGTCTTAATATATTAAGAAAGGATTATAGAATTGATTAATAAAATTTGTCATTTCAAAACACTGACCCTTAGCGAACGTGAATAGTAGTAGAAATTGGAGGTTAGTGAATAATAATAATAATTATATAAAAAAAGAAGTCAAAGTGAATAAATTATCGAAACTAAATGCAGTACGCTAATAGTAGAAATGTCTCCGGCCAGGTCTATAAACGATCATACGAACGTGATCACCAACTCACACTTGCATGATGTTGTGATTCTAGGTAAATGTCAAACGTGTGTGTGTGCAGAAAGCACAAATCCATGTGTGAAGAAAGAAGCTGCATCCATCTACAACTGCATGTCCCTTATTCTTCTAGACGCTGACTGCTTTCTCTAAAATGATAAAGTAAATACACATGTTAATATTGTAACTATTGTATTGACATTTTTTTTTAAGAAGTTAAAATGAAATATATTATTAAAAAAATTGGTGATCTATGTATAAGGAGTGCCGAAAGACCCGGAAGAGTGGTATTAAGTTACAATAGGCAAAAAAAGATTTTATTTTTAAAAGTTATTTTTTATATCTTAACATGTGTTTTGGATGCTTTGATCTACTTAACAAATAAGTAATTGGACAGGACAACTTCAGTTGCATTGTATTTGATTTTAAAACTATTTTTGAGATTGGACAAAAACAGATAATATTTTTATCCTCCACTAAACTATGGGGCAACTTTTTGTTCTCAACCAAAGTTTTCTAACATCAAAATAACATTTTGTCCAATAAACATTATTCTAGACATAATTTGTTCAATACTACTTTAAATGTTTGTCTTAGGTTGTTCTGTCTTGTATTATCATATACTGTTCCGTCAAATATTTATATTTTGCAGATCAAATGCACATATTAGCATGACCAATTGTAAAATATTCGTGCGAATAATTTATTTTAGTTTATATTTTTATCAGCAGAAATTTATCCAATTTATAAATAATACTAATAAATTTTAAATTTTATTAATGAAAACATATTTCTCATTTAATTTTTTTTTTATTTTTTTGACGCAAATATTTGTTTTTATTAAGAATAATTTGTACCGTATATCAAATTATACTCATTTTGCCAGTTATTTCACCCTTTGAATTGCCTCCAATCCAACGAAAAAAATAGTCACTGTATTTGGTGGTGGATATTCCCGTCTCGACAAAAAAAATTAGACTCCTTTTAAAAAAAATATATTTTTATGTAATCAAACTTCTAATGATATGATTGTTGTTCTTTTTTTTTTGACAAATCCTTTCTGTCATTTTTTTATTTTGCTTTTATTATACATGTATATTTATGTATGATTATAATTTTTTTAAGTCAAGTAGATTAGTGGATAGAAATTTCACGTTTAAGTGAATAAGTTTAATGTCCGAGATTCGAACCAAGATCACTGCATATAAAATGTGATGTCGCTACCAATTATATTATATGTTAAATATTTCATACATTTAACAATAATAAGATTTATACAAATAATTTGAAATATATATTTTTAAATAAATGTGGAACAAGGAACAATTGAGGTTGTAGATTAATGGTAAAAATTTAGCATTATAACTTTAGGGTGTGAGTTTAAATCTCGTCAACATGAGGACCGTCAAATTCATTACTTATGTCAACCATGAATATTCTTTTGATTATAAGAAACATACACGAAAGGCAAATTAAATTGGTTGTTCATGTCTTGACCAAAAAAAAAAAAAAAAAAAAAAAAAAATGGTTGTTCATGCATATTTATTTATATAGCCAACTACTATGTTGCATTATTATTGTAACTATACCTTTCGTAATTGTTTTGATGATGTCATTTCTTTTTCTTTTTTTGACAGATAATGATGTCATTTCTTATTTTGTTCTTGTTCCTTCTAGATTTCACCCCATTTACCCAGCTAACTTAATATGTTTCGGTTTTTAAAACTTGTTTTACTTAACATATAGGTTATTAAATTGTGAATCGTCCATTATTGAAGTGATCAAAATTTCAGAAAGCATCTAATTATCAAAACCAATTTTAGTTTTCATAATTTGGAAACCTTAAAACTAAAAACAACGTTATTGTCAAAAAAAAAAAACTAAAAACAACGTCAAAGTATGCGCAAGTTAAAAAAGTCATTATTTAATATTTTTGACTAAAAATTATTTGATGTTTAGTAATACTATATAAGGGTCGCTAACTTCCTCCCATGTGGGAAGAAGTTAGCAAGTCTCATTTCACATGTTTTACTCGCGCACCATCTATGTATGAGAGGTGCGCGAGAAATAAAGGTGGGTGGGACGCGCGAGAAATTGAGGACAGACGAAAAATATCTATTTGTATTGGGATGTGTGAGTAAAATATGTGGGAGGGGGTTTGCTAACTTCCTTAGCAAACCCCAATACTATATGCCTATTTAAAGCACCAATCTAGATACACATTTGCAAGAGTAGAGTTGCCCAAAAGAGAAAAGAAATGGAGAGTGATAAGAAGAATAGGATTCTTGTATTTGGTGGAAGTGGTTACATAGGCAAGTATGTGGTGAAGGCAAGCATCTCTTTAGGTTATCCAACTTTAGTATACACTCGTCCTATTAACTCGCAAACTTCACTCCCTAAGAAACAAATTTGCGAGGAATTCAAATCTATAGGAGTAACATTAGTGGAGGTAATTGCTCCTCCCGGTGTGTGTGATGATATAAACTTAAGAATTGTATTATTTTCATGCCAAATATATACATTTATACATTAAATTTCCAGAACATATATATATATATATATATATATATATATATATATATATATATATATATATATATATATATATATATATATATATATAATTCAAATACGTTACGCACTCCTTCCGATCACTATTATAAGTATTCATTTAACTTGTGTTAACCACATATTTAAACAATCTAATTTGTTGTTAAATTTGATATCAAAGTTGTGTCAAATATCATTTCTCAAAATTAAATAATTTATTTTCCTAATGAGTATCTAAATATATTACTGCAGGGAGAACTTGAGCATGACCAACTTGTGGCAGTAATTAAACAAGTTGACATTGTTATATGTACATTTGCATACCCTCAAGTTTTGGAGCAACTCAAAATTATTGATGCTATCAAAGTTGCTGGCAATATCAAGGTAATGTATATTTTGAATAACCAAAAAAATAGTTTGTAGAGAGTTAATTAATCTCTATCCCAATATTTCTTACTAATTTCATTTTTTATGTTATTAAGTAAAAAAAAGTTTATAAATGAATAAATAAAAAATGAATATAAAAAATAAATTGTCTCTTATAAATAAGAACAGAGGTAATATTAACATTTGTCAGTTGAAATATGACTTGTGAACCAAAAATTTGTATAACTAACTATAGTTATTACAAGGGGTCTTACAATATGTAACTATTTTATAATCATTCATTATTTTATATATTTTTTGCAGAGATTTCTCCCATCAGAGTTTGGTGTGGAAGAAGATAGAGTAAATCCTCTTCCTCCTTTCCAAGCTTTCCTTGATAAAAAAAGAAAAATTAGAAGAGAAATTGAAAGAGCCAGCATCCCCCATACTTTTATCGCGGCTCATTTTTGTGGTGCATATTTTGTTAATGTCTTACTTCGTCCCCATGAGAAAAACAAAGATATTATTGTCTTTGGTGATGGCGAAATCAAAGGTATGATTACCTCAAATTCACTAACCATATCATATGAATGGAAAAATAGGCCAACATAACCATAATGGTTTACAAAAAATGAGTATATTATTGATTTATTATTATTTTAGTACATTATTTCGCCTAAATTCAAATATAACTGTGACATAATTTTAATCAAATATTTACCATTGAAAGCAAAAAATAATAATAATAATTACAATTACCATTCAAAGCACTTGCAGATTAGGATTTCAGATATTTTAAAGAAGTTATATTTATTTTTTGTGAATATTTCGGTATCACGTAGGTAAAATTTAATGTCAAACCATAATTTTATATTAATTTTTCTTAAAATAAATTTTACCTACAAAATATAAATACCTAATTAAAATATCTAAACGTAGATAAGAATTCACTTTTTTTTCTTGTAAAAACTTAATTAGTACCTTAGGATATTAAACAACATTATTTTCCTTTTAAAAAAACAAAAATTTGTACAAAAAAAAATCATTTCATTTAATTTTTTGTATTTATAAACGATAAAAGAAACCCTACATTTTCTCAAGAACTCACTCTCTTTGGTTTCTTCCAAATTTACCACTCACTCTCTTTAGTTCATTTTATTAATATTAATCTCTTACGATTGGTTAATTAGGTGTACTAAATTATGAAGAAGATATTGGTACCTACACTATTAAAGCGGCAAATGATCCAAAAACATTCAATCGCATAGTTATATATCGACCTCCAAATAATATCATTTCACAAAATGAGTTGATATCACTATGGGAGAAGAAGACTGGTCAGAAATTTTTCAAGACTTTTCTTCCTGAGCAAGCCATTGTTGAGCTATCACAAAGTAAGATTTTTATTTCATTGAGTGCCCGTTGCCCGGCTTAACTTCTACTTATTTTCTTCTCCTTAAAAATAGTAAAGAAGAAAAAAAATTGTTTAACTTTATTTCTCTTTATTTTTTACTTCTTTACTTCATTTCTCTAATACTTTTAAGGAGAAATATGGCTAAATTCAATTGTATACTTCTCTATTTCATTTGGAATCTATTAGCTAGTAGCTTTTTATTTACTTCTTCATTATGAGTTTTTATCAATTTAGATATAAAAGTTTCCATATATTTTCATTATAAATCAATTAGATCCATTTGAGGTGTAAGAATTAGTAGTGAAAATTTGATTTTATAATTTGAAATAATAGTTTAAATATCATTCATATAGTATAATTATAAAATTACTATTTATGTCATCGTTAATTCCTTATTAATAATAACTTTTTCTTTTTTTAAATTAAAAATAAAAATTGATTCGTTTGAAGGCTTAATTAAATAACAACTATATATATAATAACCGGATAAATCAGTTTTACATCTAAGTCACTTGATCATATAATATATTATTATTTCATAAATTATAAATATTTTATTTTATTTTTTTTGACATTATTATTTATTTGTTTACTCTCGATTCTTATCTTAATATATGATGTTAAAATGTGGAAATCAACCTTGATCAATAGTATAATATTTTTGATGTTGCAGCTTTACCTCCTCCAGATGATATACCAATTTCTATCATTCATAGTGCATTTGTTAGAGGGGACCATATCTTTGATCTAAAAGAAGATGATCTTGAAGCTTCACAACTATATCCTGAATATAACTACAAATCAATTGATCAACTTCTTGAGAAATTTCTTGTTGATCCTCTACCTCCTGCACGTGCTGCTTTTGCATGAAGTTATTACAGTATTTTACTTTGTGCTTAATTATGTTGGTTACAATAAAAGAGTATGTTTGCTCTTGTTTTTATGCTATTGAATAACATTTACATTAGAGAAATAATTTTTTGACATTAATATTTTGATGTCAAATTATGTGTATTCTTAATTATTTTTATGTGTGCTTTTAAGAGATGAATAAAAAAACATCATCATATATGTTCAAATAACATGAATTGTCTATATTAATTAGCTAGTATATGTGTGATTGTGTGTATGGTGTGAATAGCAATATTTTCACCTTTTCTTCTCATCGAAAACAATAAAAAATAAATTGAATATGTTTGCAAACTAGTTTTATTAGTCTAGTATTAGTTTTTCTTTTTGTTTTTTTTTTGTCCTATAAGTCGTCTTTTTGTTTAAATTCAATCCTTACAAATTTAAAAATTGTTGTTTAATTTTTATTCTATAACGTCAGCTTATTGTACTACATGGTGTGATTATATTCGGTCACGAATGGTGTTAAAGATGAAAATTATAATTAAGTCTTATAACTTTCATATAAAATATTATATATATATATATATATATATATATATATATATATATAAATAATGATTAGTTGGAGAATTTTTTTAGAATTACCTCTTTTTTTATGAAAGAAAAAAGAATTATGGATTTCTTTGATGAACAAAAAACTAGTACATAAATTAGAAACAATATCAAAATAATGAGTGATGTATTTAGATTTAGACTTTATTTGACTAAGGCCTCCGCTACTTTATTTATTTGCTTCACGGTAAAATATGTTAGAAATAATATAAAGTCATTGATTTTACCTTTCCTAACAGTTTAAACTTTTGAAATAATCGGTCATTTGACAAAACATGTACTATATATATAAGTGACATCTAACAGAAGAGTACTATACTCACAAGAATTTAAATTTCACGCCGAAGATATTCAACCGCCTTCTTAAAATCTGATTCAATAATAATCCGATCAAACCTCTTATTCGGATTTACTTCTAAATTGAGAGATATATATTAGATGGAAAAGTATTCTACAAACATGCACTTAGACTATTAAAAAATAAAATAAAAATGAAAAAACATTAAAATAGTTAACTAAAAGCTGTCAAAAAAAAATAGTTAACTAAAAAATAATAATACCATAATACATCCAAATCAGACCTTTCTTTGGAATTTATTTATCCTTTTTGTAGAATCGTTTTCAAAATTCACCCGTATTTTTTATTTCTTTAATTAACAAATTATGTCTAATTATTTTGTCTTTTTTGTAAATAGTAACTTGTCAAAAACAATTCTTTATTCTCAAAAAACAAATTTAATATTATTATAATCTTTTCTTGAAGGGGTAGTTTTTTTATTTTTAAGACAAAGTGGTAATGTTTAAAGTTTTAGTAACCTCATAATTTACTTTGTATGTAATAATCACAATATATTAGTAATTATTTTCCATTTATATCACTTACCCGATAAGCTCTAAGTCACTTTTTTTTAGACTTGTCCAGATGTGCATGACCTGTTTGATTTAGTTTTTCTCTATAAAATACTTCATAATTAATCATATGAAATAAATCAAAGTTCTTTAATTCATCAAAAACACTACGTACATTTTGCATGGCTAATATTTACCCCTTCAACACAACATGCACCCATTTATCATTAGGTGTGTGTCCATGTCCAAAATATAAAGCACACAATTATCACATTGGAAGAAGATGGTGGGGTTACTCAACCATCTTGATGCTATATGATGATCCATGGAAGATCAAGAAAGTGCTCCAAGAGAGTGATCTTGATGAAAGGCTTTTGTTGGCCAAAGAGTTGGGAGAGGAGTTGGTGTTCCCCGTGTTGGCTGCTGACGCTGATGTTCAAAATGGAACTTTGGTTCCGATTTATGATTCGGACACTGAATCGATGCATGTGTTGATTTTCAAGAGATGTAGGGTTTCTTCAGGAAACTATGGTTTCTTTGAGAATTGGGTGTATGATTTTGTTAGAAGAAGGGAATTGAAGAAAGGAGATGAGATTGGATTCCATTGGGATCCATATATGAAACACTTTGATTTTTCTGTTTTATTTAGGACTACTAGGATGTAGTGGCATGCATTAGAATAGAAGAAATTATTTTACTACTTGAGAGATAGCATTATGTTTTTTTTCTCTCTAACTAGTAGTGTTGTTAGTTATGATGGTTTATTAATAATATTTTCAATTCAAGTATTTTATGGGTGTTGACACACAACCATGCATTACCCCTCTTTGATTCTTTTGTTGTCTGTTTTTCATTAATAATGGTTATAATAATGTGGGTTAAATGTCTACAAATATCATCGTTAACGGATCGAAACTTCGTATCAATATCATGATACCAAAACAATGGGTTAAATGTCCATAAATCCTAGTTCAACTAATAAAAATATTGAAATTGTTAGGTTGGACCATTGGACATTATAACTGAGGTTTGAATTTCAGCTACTCCGCCGCTTGTGCATATGAAATTCCACCTTTATAACTTTTATCTTCTTTTCCTCAAAAAAAAATAACTTTTATCTTCTTTATTCACACTAAATATTCAGGTGAGTGATTTAAAGTCATTTATTTGTTCATAATAACTCATCTACTTCTATTTCTTTTATCTTTTTATCTAAATAAATTGTGTCCACACATATCTATTTTTTTCTATCATTATATCTAAATAAATTGTGTTCACGCATATCTTTATCTTTTTTCTTATGTTCCTGTGATTTCATCCCTCAAATGCGGTTTTATTTTGTTTGTTGTTGTTGTTGTTGTCATTTTTTGTCGATATTTTTGTTATAGTCTATCAATTTAAATAAATGAACATATTTATTTAAAAAAAAAAAAAACATAAGTACATATATATTGTTCATGTAAAACATACAACTAATGAAATTACACTTTCGAATAGTGTCTTTATCCGCCCAAACCAGAAAGAAGTATATCAATTACAATTTTTTGTGTTTCAAACAGCAAAATCCATTGTTATCCCCTTCTTAAACCTAATCAAACTACATTCATTCATCTTCATCAAGTGTATTAATTTATCCACAAGACTAAGACTCTATTATTGAGATGACAAAAAATAACTACACAACTTGAATGGATATTAACATTTTCTCGACAGTGTCTTCAAATTTTAACTTCATTTTGTTTGTTTTGAACACATCAACCTTTCGCAATCCAACACAAAAATATTTCCTTCTCCCATAACAATTATTGAAGTAATAATCTCGAAAGTTACATTCCAAAACTCAGGCATATTCAAAGGTATTCATAATACATAAAATAAATGAAGGAGCTACCAGTTAGGAATTGCAAATTATTAGAACACCAGCAAAGCCGTAAGATTAAATTCATGCCTGCTTCGGCCTATGATACATGTAAACAATAATACAAAAATTGTGACCACAACAGACCAAATCTTGATCTAGAACCAAGACCTAAAAGTCTAACCATTACAAATACAGCAGATAATGTTCTATTATATCATACTATTACAAAATTGTGCAAATTTATGCCTTGCATCATATAAGAAGCAAGACAGATGAGACTAACCAGCATGCGTGTGTTGATTTCATTTCAATAACATCTCACTTGTCCAGTGTGCAACCTCAACAGCCAAATTAAGGGACAACTCACCTTTAGAGCTTATTTATTCATTGCAATCATGAGCAGACTGCGGAAGTGACAGTAATAACCACTTCCATTAACAACAGTCTTACTTCTTAGCTCTCCTGTTGTGTTTAATTTTAATATGCTTTCGACCTGACTTATCAACACCAACAGTGCCCAACGAGAAACTCCCTCCGGCATTAAATTCTAGACTGCCAGAAGCCTGAAATGGAGATGGAGTCTGTGGAGCAATATTCTGTTGACCCCCAAATTGGAAAGGATTTGCTCCTGGTGGAGTTGGAGCTCCAAATACAAAATTTGATTGAACCGGAGCAGGTTGTTGACCAAATACAGGAGTGACAGATGGAGTTGCTTGAACTGTGTCCTCGGCCATACTGTCCTCCATGCTCATCTGATCATTATTAGCAGAAGCTGAACCAAATGCAAAGACGGGACTAGGGTTTCCAAAAGCAGGCTGAGTATTGGTAGCAGCTGCAGCTGATGTGAAAGAGAACTGAGGACCTGATGCAACTGTGGATGATCCAAACATCATGGGAGAACTGGTGGAAGCAGACGGAGTGGATGACCCAAAGGAAAACCCAGAAGTAGATGAAGATGATGATGATGATGATGATGATGATGATGATGAATTAAAGGGAGTACCAAACGGAGACGAATTGCTGGGCTGCCAACTAGGAAAGCCAAACGAGGAAGAATTTGTTCCATTATTGGAGTTAACAGGATTGGCTTCCAAAGAGGAGGCAGCGGTGCTTTGTCCAGAAATTGTACCAGAGTTAAAAATATTTGTTGCAGGACTTGAAGAAGGGAGCAATGAACTCCCTGAAGAAAAAGCTGTATTCCCAGTCAACCCAAACAATGGAGATGATGTAGATGACCCAAATGCCACAGACTGACTCTGAGTCGAAGTTGCAAAACCACTTGTAGAACTAGGTGCCAGAGTACCAACGGTAGACCCACTTATAGCGCCAAAGACAGAACCCTGAGTCTGAGACTGGCTATTTGCAGATGTTGTCGACGAACTAAACCCAAAAATGCCATTCCCGGTACTCCCAACAGCAGCAGAAGAGCTTCCAATATTACCAATTCCATTATTCTGTCCGCCCTTGGTTTCCACAGGTTCTGTGCTAGAAGATGATACGGATAAACTTGTTGATGGTGAAGGAGTGGATCCAAATTTGAAAAGGGAAGTAGTGGAAGATGAAGATACCATCACCGGGGCAGAGGTGATGGTTGTCAAGCTAGGCATGGAAGGTACAGTGGCACTGATGCTGCTTATTGTTGCAAGGGATGAGCTACTGAACATATTCTGACTTGTAAAATTATTTGCAACCACCGGAAGAATTGGGGACGAAACTGCAGGGCTTGAAGCAGCAGATCCATTATTTTGACTTGAACTGTTGCCAAAAGTAAATATATTTGTGGGTGATGTTGACAATGATGTAGATGCTGCAGATGGTTCTGATGGAGCAGAGGATCCAGAAACTATATTAGTCTTGGCATCAGCATTATCTGATTCGAGAAGTTTCGGCACTGAATCAACATCACGAGCAGCAGAACTGTAAATGAAGGGGTAATTAGTGCATTGAATGTTGTATCACTTCACTGAATATATAATGTAGATTGTGGCTACATATATCTATTTCAATTCAACAGTGCATTGAATTAAAACTATAATACATCACAGAAATCAGAGTCAAACTGTATAAAGTAAACATAACAAAATGCCCAATGAGATTATTAGTCAAGAAACAAAACAAAATAAATCACTGATGAAAATGTCAATAGAATGGCCGGAACAAAATACAATTACACTGACCTGATCGAGCTCAGCTTTGAGTCAGGAGCTCCACCAAATTTGAAGAGAGTAGACTCACCACCAACTGATGAAGAGGAAGTAAACGGCGCTAGTGGAACACTGTCAATATTTTTGTTGAACCCAAAATTAACTGATGTAGCATCAGCACTTGATTCCTTTGATGGTGCAGCTTTATCCAAACCAAATACTGGACCTGTTTTAGTGGACTCTTTTGATTGACCATCAGCAGCTGTCAGCTCTGTTGAAGGAACAAAATTATTCCCAAAGTTAAACAGGGGAGGATTAGCAACTGATCCATTTGGTGAAGTAGACTTATCGGAACCTAAATTAGTGCACTTCAATGTTTTAATTGCACCCATATTTGAATTAAAGGTAGGACCAGTAGCAATAGACGAAGTTATTGATGCTGGTATGTCAACCTTCTCGTCAATTTTAGAACTATCAGCAGTCCTAAGTTTACCGTCTGCTGTGAAACTTTTGGATGACGTCGCTACAGATGAACCTGGTGGCGTCTCCTGTACAGGTTTTTCAGTGGGAGAGGCTGTTTTCTCAGCCACAGAAGTAGAGCCTTTTGTCTCTTTCCCGGATGTAGAGAAAGGAGACGCAGTTCCATTAGGACATGCATCATCATCATCATCATCATCCAACTCCAGATAATCCTTTGAGAGAGAGAAAGAGGGAGAGAGAAATAACAGTCAATAATAATCACAGTCTCTGATTAAATCATGTTTCACTTGAAAACTCAACTTATCATCTAGGCAACTGTTCCAATCATCATTATGTGATAACTGATAAATAAATGGACGAAATAAAATAATCAATATAAACAAGTTTAAGGGCCCATATATCCAAAATCTTTAAAAAAACAAAGTGATGTTATTATACAGTTTTTTTTAGAGATTTTTTCAGAACTTATAATTTTTAAGTTCCAAGAAAAGTAATGACATATAACTACAGCAAACCATCAATTAGATGACAATTAAGCAGAGTTTAACTCAAACCTCATGTGCACTCATACAGAAAGCCCTCTTTTTTGGGGGAGGGTCAGAAGAATCTCCGGATTTTCCAATAGATATGACTTGGTTCCTTGGGACAGTAGAGTCTGAACCAGTTACTGCAGGAATTGATCCATTATTCAGTGAAACAGGCTTCAGACCATTTTCCACCTTGCTCATCTTTGATTTCAACTTTTGAGCACTAGCAGACAAACTTCTAAGAGTACCATTTAATTCGTTATCCTGTACATTATCCAACAATTTTGATGAATCAACTGTCTCCATGCTTCGGAGAGCTTGTCCTCGTAGCATGGAAGATGACAACTTCGTTGGAGACTTGTCATTCACATTTGGCATCCTTAGTACCAATGATTTTTCTTTGGGAGAAACCATCTTATCAAGTTGCTGCAGTATTTTTGACGCCATCTCACTAGATTGTGATGGTAAAGGAGGAATGCTGCTACTAGGCATGGAATCGTCTACATTTTTTGCTGACGATTTGATATGGTTATGCTTAACTTCATCGGACAGAGATGAAGGTTGCTGAGCAGCATTAATAATACCAACCCCACTACTAGTTGTAGGTAGAGGGCTATCTGAGTGAGTCAAGGTCAATCCTTTAGAGGATAGAAGATTCGCCTTGTGACGGATTCGGCGTATAGAACCAAAAGATCCTATATCATTGCTTAATACAGAACTTCTACGTTTTAATCCCTGCAAGGAGGGGGGAGGATCAGTAAACATACCCTTTGATAAACTCTTAAATATTAAAAAAGGATAGATCTAATCATCAAAAGTTACCCCTTGTTTAGTTCCAGAAAGTACACCATGATCGTGTGGATACTGAGTTGAAGATGACGGCCCATCTTCAACGCCAACCCCAGCAACACCCTGTACAGTGAGAGAAACAAGATATTAATTTAGGCTTCAGAAATATCTTGATCTAATATACTTTCCGTAAATGGCAAACCTTGAGTGTGGAGGCTGGATAAACTCTAGGATAAGGTGCTTGAGCCATATTATATATTGCCGATCTACCACGAGATCTTGGGGTCAAAAAACCATTTTCATAAACCCTGGCATGGTTAGTAGCCCTTGGCACAATTGACATAACAGGGGATTTTTGAGCAAAGTGATGGCCTTTTAGTAGAGTTGAATTCTCCCCGGTAGGACTTTGCGGGCCTAATGGGGATACCTTGGAAGGCATGCTCTCCATGTAAGCCTTTCCTAGTTGCGCAGGTGAAGCAGCATCTTCGACAGAAATCTATACACATGTCAAATAGAACATGATAGGGTACGACCATAACATATAATAATACTATATATAGGAAATAATGAAGAAAATTGTCATACACTGAAAGTGGCAGGTGGGGTAGAAACATGGTTTTTGATCCCATTTTCTAGTGCTGGAGTCCGGGGATACTCTTCCTGTTGGTTACGAGGCAACATTGATTTTAATGGTACTACTTCTGTCTTCTTCCCTTCTTCCCCAACAGTTGTATCTACAGATCTAGAATGCATAAGCTCTACCAAATGATCAATCTCTGATCTGTGGAAAAGTAGACACTTATCATTTACAAAACCAAGAAGAAGCTATCACAAAAGAGACGTAGAAATTAAGAAACAAATTGCAAGTTTGAAAACAATAAATAAGCTTTAAATTAGATAGGAAGAGTGAATTACATAACCATCAAGCATAATCCACCAAGTGGACTCAACTACATGGATCAAACAATAAAAACATATATTGTATTGAAAAGAACAAATTATTGCATTATTGTTTGCAAATCCATTTCATTCTGATTTAAAAAAATTGGTCAATTGTCAGGAGCAGACAACCCAAGAGAAACCTCCTCTTTGTTCACCAAAATTATTTTATTGACACAAGACAATATAAACCACCTAAAATTTAATGTCATTCAAAAAGCAAAATCAGGTAAATGCACATCATTAATAGAAATAAAATTGAAAATCACACAAATATATATCTGCTAAACCACTGATAAAGCCTATATTTCACTATATGACATCACAACATGCAACACAGAACTTATTTGGTCGTTCATGGGAGGAGGTAATCCTAATCATACTATAGTATAAGACAATTGGGATTAAGTAAAATAATCTTAATTATTCACATATGATTGGACAATCAAGATTAGCTGTTCTCCCTCTGACCAGATAGGCAGATATGCCCAATGTGTTTGCGCTTGAGTTTATAGAAATAACAGATCCAAAATTCCGTGCAATTAAGATTATTCAAATGCAGAAAATAAATACATTTATCAAATAACCCGGTACCAAACAGTTATGCCACATGCACATCATACCAATCATACCTGGTAAAAGTCTGCTGTGTTAACATTTTCTCAAGCTCAGGTAAACCAACTTCATCAGATAGGCTAATTTGATCACTACTTTCGCCTACTGCTCTTTGTTGCTTGCCAGATGACTCATTTGCGACCTGTTCCTTCTATACATCAAACAATAACAGATACCATCAATGACATGCAACCAAGGAATTTGTAGAATAATCGATTAAAAATTAAAAAATAATTAAAATTAGACAAGAATAATGCACAGTGAGTCAGTGACTAATGCGAGCATGGATGGCTCTGTACATCGAAGGAAGCATATTCGGATCCAGTTCAAGTTGCCATTGATCAGGTCTTGAGAGTTTACTTGAAAGATATCCATTATCTCTAGAACAAGAGTCCAAATCATTGCTTAGAGAGGAATGGTACTGGAGCAATGCAAAGTTCATCCACACTTCCTAGCCATCGTTCTCTTTAAACAAGATCTGAGTATACCTCCTTTCCATATGCTTCAAGCATCCATGCTCATATCAGAAATAAAAGCAACCACTCCACAACCACTGATGAATAACGCTTTCCAACAAAATGTTATCAATAACAGATGGCGGATCTTGACAGCCAGCCAAATATCTGCCATATAAATATGGCTCATTGATAAAAAAATCCTTTTTAATTATATTTTGTTTAGTGAATAGAGACAGAGAGAAAAGGGAAGTCTAATTACTAGCTAGCAAACCATCATGAATTTCTATCATCAAACAAATTAGGATTTTATAATCTTAAAGCACCATAAGAGCAAAATCTTATTGAGCCATATATATTATTGTAAAATGGCATATTCTTGCGGTTATTTCAAAGAAGAAAAACATTGCATTTCATCATGTACAACTTATATTTTATATACCTCACAAATGCTAGTAAACTATCAAAACCCCATGCTTACAGTGTTATTCATGGCAAATGGCAGAAAGCCGGATATCCACCATAAAACACCATGGCGACGCCATCCTTCACAAATTGGTCATGGCGGTTGTAAAAAATCCACCACCACAATCCCCCATGGCGCCGCCATGGCCGATATTTGACAACACTGCATGCCTATATGCTTATATATCTACATGTACCGAGCATTAAGCAATAATTTATTTAAATGGAATAATCAAGATGTTCATCACAAAAATGCAATATCAAAACACATACCAACTTCAATCAGCAAATTACCAATTTAGTTATAGCAATTGCAATCATAAACACTTTGGAGTTTACTTCATCTACTACCAAGAAAACTAACAATAAAATGCAATACCCCAACCAAATGTGCTACAACATATTTCAACACAGTGTAATACTACTGACCAACACAACTAAATCATTCCATTGAAAACTGATCTGTTACAAAATATGTTGTAGTTAAGTACCGTCAAGGTTTTAAACAACACTTTTTCAGGAAAACTATCAAACTCCCTATAAGTAATGTCCATTAATCTTAAGCTCGGGTTTCATAAATTACCATCAATCAGCAAATATAAGTATATTCAATCACCATCAGTTCAACATGCCACAAGAACCCATATGGAGGGCCTTAACAAATAATAAGAAAAGGTAAAACCACACCTGAGAATAAGTTTGAATACAAACGGACAAATAAACAAGATCCATAAATTTTAATCAAATTTCATTAGGTGATTGAAAAAATTAATAACCAACTTTATGAAAAGTTGAAAACACGTAGTAATAATAATAATAATAATAATAATAATAATAATAATAATAATAATAATCATAATAATCATAATAATAATAATAATAATAATAATAATACAAAATTTAAAATGAAGTATATGGCAAGCACATCTGAGGAATGACTCCCTGAAGAGAAGGAAACAATAAATATATACATCAGAAGCAAGCACACTTACAAAGGTAGATGCTTCCTGGCGTTTGCCCCTTGCTTCTTGTACTGTTTCTGTGCCCAAAAAAAAAAACAGGATAAACATGGAATTATGTGATTACTTCAATATCAGAGAAGAATCGCACACAAAGCAAATAGTAAAAAAATCACAGAAAACTAACAACAAATTACTAAGCATATACATATCATATGACTAAAAATATATATAAAGACCAAAGAAAGAGAGCTCGCACAAAATTTTCATAGCCATTGTTCCCCGTTTTTCATCTACACTGATTCAAGTTTACAAATTATACAATTTTTATCTCGTTCTTTCTTAAAAATACTGTTTACAAATCAATGAAGATGAACTAAGGGAACAAGTTTACAACTCTACATCTAATCCATTCTGACCATATTCAGCCTACAGACTGCACCCGAACAAAGTGTATTCAGTGCACTTTCAATTGCTAAAATCACTAAGCATTATCCATTTAACCTTAACCAAACCAACACATTAAGCTAAACTTACAGTCACTCTACTAAGACAACATGAATTATAATATGAAGCACGGACACCAAACACGGATAAATTTTTCTAAAAAGTGATATAATTCAATGTAATTGTAAGTTTCCGTGTCATGTCGATGTCAGACACGCCTAATCCAAGGAGTGATGTCCGTGCTTCATAGAATTCAATTAGTTACCAACAACGACGACAATTAACAAGGTCTTAAATGCTAAACATTGATACTATTATCACTAATCATTAGATTAATTAATTTCAAAAGCTGAAATGAAAATGAACAAAGCTTGATTCAATTAGATTAATTAATCGATGAATTAAAGAGAAACCTGAAGGAGGTGGATGAAGGCGTTTGCGAAAAACGGAGGAGAAGAGACGGTGAGCGCTATAAGTGATGAGTCTCTGCGCGGGATCAATGAGCTTCGAGAGCCAACTGTTGTTTTGGTTAGGGTTTCTCAGAGCTGTCGGCGGCCGATCGTATGGTGTTGTTTGAGTTCTCCGGAATGGTCGTTTTCGGAACTTGCCGAAACCTCCTCCGTTTTCGTAACCGTTTTCTTCACGCGCCGTCGCCATGTGAGATAGAGTGAGCGGTGAATAACGAACTTCAAATTCAAGGTAGCGAGCGTGCAAAAAATTTAGGGTTTAATCGGTGACAGCAGAGATATATTAAATATTAAAAATAGAAGAATTTAATTTATATGCACTGGTGTAAAATTATTTTACACGTGTATCAAATCAAATTTTATGACATTTATAGATATATTTTAGAAAAGTGAAAAATTATTATGTTTTGATTGGATGCATGTTTAAAAAAAATTTACATTAAAATGTATAATTATAAAACTCAAAATAAAATATTTAACAAAATAAATTAATTATTATTATTTTATTAAAAAGGTAAAAACCAAATAAATGTGAAATCTATAAAAAATGAGCCACAAAGTAATTAAAAAATGTTAACAAATTTCTTTATATTTGTATGAAAATAGCTAGTGATAATTTGGTAAAATAGTTATTTTATTGTTTTGACAAAAGGTAAAATAGTTATTCATTTTTTACAAATTGTTCTTTTTTTTTAAAATCATTGTAACATGTGTGTAAAAAATTAAATAAAATTAACTTTGAAACTGATGGATGAATAAATAATGGAAGAGGGCACATAAGCAAGTAAACGAGACTCTCATTTATTTTAAAGATTTTATCTCTTATTTATAAATGTTGTTAGGTTAGTAACAATTTAACCCTACTTTTTTTTCTCCTAAACTATAGCATTAATTACTCTCAACTACCAATAATACTAATTCTCATTTCTCAATTTTTTCCACTTCTTATTAGTAAAAAAAATAAAAATCCGCTTCTCATGGAACAAAAAAAACATGTTATTTTGTCTTTATTTTCTCAACATTTTTCCGTTCACTTCTCAACATTTTCTACGATAAAAATAACAAATTTTTCTTCACCGTTCTCTATCACGATGTTCTCCCTTCTCAACATTTCTACTAATACTATTTTTTTAATTAATGTTTTTTTTACCTTTTAGATTTTTTAAGGATATGTTTTATTTTTGATCTTGCAATCAATCATTTTGAAAAAGTTAGTATCTCAAAGTTTATCCTTTTTGAAATAGACTAACATTCCATTAACTAATAATAGAAATTTACTTTAACTTATTTTTATATTTTAATCATGTTTCGATATTGATGTTAGTTGTGAAATGCTTAATATCCTCTTTAAATGTGATTTCATTGTTGCTATAATTGTTCGTCTATGATTTTTTCTATTTTCTTTTTTTTTCACGAGTATTGACTGGTTTCTTATTTTTTAGAGTTTTGTGTATATGTTAATTCATTTTAAGTTTTTGCAAAAGTTGGTGAATACAATATATCAAAACTGAACTTTCTCACTATCACTTGAAAACTGAAATAAAGTTTTATTTAAATAGTCTAGAGTTTGTTTTAAATTTTAACTCATATGCATTCGAATGATCAAAAGTATGTTTTTGTATCAAAAGTAACTTTATGAGAATAGTTAAAGATATTAAATAACCGACAATAGTGTTGTAATTCTAATGTGCTCGAGAAGTTTTTCAAAATTGTCGAAAATTAATTAATATTGAATGCATGTGTCTTACATTTTATCGTTTAATTTTATATTTTCAAAATTAATATTATTATATTTGTCTTACCATTTTTATTATAAAATCTTATAATTTTTTTATTAAAAATCTCACAACTTTTTAATATTATATATTTTTTTTATGAAATAATTTTTTGTTACACCTAACAGCTTATATAACTCGCGTATCGCGCGGGTGAGGGCCTAATTTTATTAACAACTGTTTTAAAGATATTAATTAAGTATTAAAATTTTCATAAAAAAATCTTATTATGTGTGCGAGTTTATAAAACTTCATCACTTCCTCTATGTAAAAAAAAAACAGCATTGTCATTACAATACGAATCAAACACATATAAAAATGTGCTCCAAGAGAATGCTAGGACATTGTTTCAAAAAATATAAATCAAACACATTATTTCAGAAAATGCTAGCAAGTGTACTTAAAACATTGTTTAAAAAATCAAAAGAAATAATTTTTGCACATGCATTTATTGCTGTAACAATTGTTTGATTTGTATGTATTTTCAAAACAAAATTTCTTTTTATAAAATCCTTAAGCAATGGTTCTTAGAACAATTATTAGCATGACCCTATAATTAACACTCCATTTTGAGAAAAGTTTGTGTAAGATAAGATCTAACTCCTACTCTTCAAATGTGTGTGAGCTTAATTATTGCTGCCAATGCAGATACAATAGTGTGAGTTTAATTTATGAGCATGATTCTTGTCTTCAAACAAAATCTTTGATGGGTCTATTATGAATTATGAATAAGGACAAAGGGAAATTGATCAGTTCACTATCACTTGTTCACAACAACACCTCTATTTAATCTTCAATACATTCTCATAATTACAAAAATCCATTTAAACCAAAATAGCTGAAAGGCCAAACCGGCACCCAATGACTTGTGCTATAATGCACAAAATATTGAACTTTCAAAGGGGAAAAAAAGGGAGAGAGGGAAAAAAAATCTGAATGTTGAGACTGAATACTACAATTTTAACGCCTCCTTGAATCGAATGCTGAAGTTATTTTCAAGGCCTTTCTTACCAACCATAGGATTTCCTTTTTGCATCATAGCCACAAACTCATTATAATCTATGCGTCCGTCCTGCACAAGACAAAACACCGTACATTAATCATAAATTTTAAGAAGCGTCAGATTTTTGCTAAATGGTGCTCAATTTTTCAGCAGCATAAACTGTTTCTACAGCAAAAGATAAAATAAAGTCAAACTTTTTTCTTATAAGCCATAAACTGTTTTCATAAGCTATCCTGAAGAGCTTATGAAAATAACTTATAAACACGTCATAGTGTTTTCATAGGCTATCAAATTCAAGTGCTTATGTTAGTTGACAAGCTTAAATAAGAAAATCCTAAAAGGCCCCAAGTTCTAAGCCCAAAATCTAAGACTTATCAAGAAATGTAAATTGAAATCGTGTCTCGTGTCCTACACGTGTCTGACACTGATACAAGCGGTTACGTTCAACAACTCCCACTTTCTCAAATTATTAGTGTCTATGTGTCAATGTAGCTAAAAAGGATAAGAAAGCCAATAAGTTAAGAGCACTTACATTATCTTCATCAATTTCCTTGATTATCTCTTCTAAGCGAACATCTTTAATACCAAACTCATCACAAGCTTGTTGAAGTTCTTCTTGAGTAATATAGCCACTTCCATCTTTATCAAAGTAAGAAAAAGCAGCAAATAGATGATCTTCTCTTTCAATCTTGTTAATATGCAACGTTGCCGCAATGAACTCACCATAATCAATTGTTCCACTGTTATCTACATCAGCCTACAATTTCAAGGTATAGTAATATGTTAGAGATTTGAGTTAGCCTATTAAACAAAACACATTAATTTATTCACTTTCCGTTCATTATGTAAATCATCAACCAACTAATACCACTTTTCTTTAAAAGATACTCACCGCTTGCATTAAATCATAAATTTCAGACTCCTTAAGATTAGCACCAACTTTTTTCAAACCAACTTTAAGTTCTTCGAAAGTGATTTGACCACTGTTATCTGTATCGATCATCTTAAACATTTCTTTTAAGCCGGCTAATTCTTCTTCGGATAAGCTCTCTGCAATGACCTGAAAAAATGCAAAGGTTGGTAAAATGTTAGGTTCAAATTATCACATCTCATTTGCACCTTGCAACCAGAAATACATAATGAAAGATTTCCAATTTGAAACATTTAGCGTAATTTCCATATCACATAGCAAACGAATTGAAAATTTCATATTGACAGACTTACTATAAGAGCCATTTTCTTGAGCTTGTTCATAGCAGAAAATTGCTTCAATCGACTTAATACGGCAGAATCAAGTGGCTTGTCAGGAGCTACACCATCAACTTGAATCCAAGGATGACCTGCAGGAAATTGAACAGATATATAAGCATGAAAATTTTTTTACTGAAATACCATATTGTTTTAAATCTGGAAATAGTCATTTTAAAGCATAAAAAATGTTAAACAAAAACACCATAAAAATGACTAAAACTCGGGAGTTATAAGGTGGGCTTGGTGGTTTGGCTGAAGGAGTTAAGATGTAGAGTGATAAGGATATTGACATTTCAATCGTCACCAGAGCAAATATTAACTATACTAACATTTGTCATTTAAAAAAGACTGAAAATCAATTATCAAAAACATATTACATAATACTTGATGTGCAGTCATCCGCCTTCTAGGGTCACGAACAAGCATTTTCCTTACTAAATCTTTTGCACTTTCAGAAATTGCAGGCCAGGGATCTGAAGCGAAGTCAAGGTCACCATGCAAAACCTGTTCGAATATCCCTTTTTCGCTTTCTACACAACCATAATAAGCATAAGAGAGAGCAGACATCAATAATCAGAAAAATATAGGTATAAATTTACAAAAATAGAGGTCAAAATGACAATGTTAAAATAAATGAAAAAAAAATCTCACCAGCCCAAAATGGAGGTACTCCACTCAAAAGAATGTAAAGGATAACGCCAGCACTCCAAACATCTGCTTCAGGACCGTAACGCTTTTTCAAAACTTCTGGAGCAACATAATATGGGCTGCCAACCACATCAATAAATATATCACCTGGAAGCAAAGTATCATAAGTTTTCGCCGTGCAATCAATTTGCTTTTTAAAATTGTATAAAGCTTATGTTAAGAAATTCATATGTTAAAACATAATACTTGAAACATGATAAAGTCATTAAAAAGAAATACTATATGATTTTCAATTTAAATAAATTTATAAAATAAATGAAGAAAGAATTGCACAATTAGCAGCATCTCAGTTAATATAGAAGATGGAAAAGTCTTCAATACTTCAAAGCTTTCACAAAGTCAATGAGAATTATCCTCAACATTAATGGATTGAACATGGTTGAAAACTATAAATACAGCACTAATGGTTGAAAACTATAAATATAAAAACTACATACACAAGCAATAGCAATGCATTGAATAGCATAAAATAGCATGTGCCTTAAAATATAAATACAGCTCTACAAACCACATTGGATAAGAATCAATAATGTGAAAATCATTAATGTGCTTTCACCTAATAAGTCAAACATGAGGGGTACTTGGTTTATGACATGGTTTCAAAGTCTTCTATGAACATGTGATCTAGAATTCTATCATTGCTGCCCCTATTCTTCTAAGTAAAGTAAACATTTCAGCAGAAAATTGTGATTGAAATCTTCCATTTTGTCTTACGACATTATTTTTCTGAATTTGAGTCTGCATGAATGTTTTAATTTTTGGATGCGCTTTTGTGCATTACATACACATTTTATAGATCTTGCTGCTGCACCATAAATGTGCACAGTAAGGTCAATTAGATGTGAAATTAAACTTAATTAGAGGTAAAGGAAGCTTCTTTCAAGGATGAAAATGGTAGCTTTCAAGTTTAGTCCCTACAGCATTAACGAATTTTCAAGTTTAGTCCCTACGTAAATTTTGACCACTTTAAGTCCTTATTTTGCTAAACTTAAAAAGTCGTAATTTATTGGGACTAACATATATTTAATTTAACCCTTTAGTTAATCAAGTAAAAATACAATATGAGTATATGACTAGCATCTGAAAGTACCTGGCTTAAAGAACACAGATAATCCAAAGTCGATAGTTTTGAGCAGTGAATCCTCTTGTTCATTGACGAAGAGAAAATTCTCAGGTTTAAGGTCTCTATGCATCACACTAAGAGAATGACAAGTTTCAACAACACCAACAATAGTCCTAATAAGTTCAGCGGCCTTTCTTTCAGTATAATGTCCGCGCTGAATAATCCGATCGAAAAGCTCACCTCCTGCACATAATTCCATCACAACATGAACAGCCACTGCATCCTCATAAGCACCTTTGATCGATATAACATTAGGATGTCCAGCCAAATGATGCATTATCTGAATCTCTCTTCTCACATCCTCAACATCATCGTCGGTCACCAGTTTCCTCTTCGCAATAGATTTACACGCATACTGATTCCCAGTTTCTTTCTCGATACACAAGAACGTTGTTCCAAACTGACCTTGACCAAGTTTCCTCCCTAGACTAAAGAATTCCTTGAAATTACCAGTTTCTCTTTGCAAAACCGAATCCACGCGAAGTCCTGCACTAGAACTTCTCTTCACAGAAGGTTTCCTATGTTTCTTCTTCTCCTTTTCCGACTCCGGTTCTGATTTCGTCTCTTGTTTTGTTTCTGAATTCGGTATAGTTATCTGCTCAGGAGGTTTATTTTGTACAGGCAACGGAGATTCAGGCTCATTATCAGTTCTTCCCTCATTTACTGATCCTCTATTAGACACCGATCCTTCCGGATCAGGCGCTTGCGAGCGCCAAATCGCCGCAGAAAAAGATTGAATAATACCATTCTTTGAAATGGTAGGACCAACACAAGTGTTCCCCATTTTGCTTCAATTCACACTAAATTCTTTTCATCACCCAGATCTATACCAACTTCATCTGCTAACACAAAAACACAAGATCTGAATATACAAACTTTAAATCCTTAATATCATGAATCTAAGTCAAACCCCTTATGTTAAACTAGAAAAATTCAACCAATTTTGCTTTAAACAAACAAATCCAAAGATTGAAGAACATCAACAAAAGAGTGTATATTGAACTATAAGTATATTTATTCAATAAAAAAAAATGAACATAGCAAAAGATTAATAGCTAATGATTGATACTGACAAGAAAGGTGAATAGTAAAGTTTGTAAAATTTAGCAAAATTAATGAACACCCCAGATAATAAAATGAAGAAAGAATCAAACTTTATTGAATTATAAAATGACCCTTTTAAATAAATGCATCAATCAAAAGAGAATAAATCAGGGATTTAAAAGAGCAAAAGGAGATTCATAAAGTAGAAAATGAAGGGTAAAAGGTGTTGCTGGAAGATAAGAAAAAGAATAAGCAAGAAGAAGGGAAAGAGGTTGGACCAACCTTTGAGTTTACCGAGTCAGTTGAGGTTGATGAATGAATATGTCTTAAGACACAAAATGTTTGTTTCTTTGCTTGGTTTGGTAAGACTTAGGACTATGCTTCTGTGTGTGCTTCGTTTTCGTTTACTTCCAAGTTAACTAATTTTTTTATCATTAATTAATCAAAAATATTGCAGTTAATAAATTTTTTTGACAGTAAAAAAATTGCAGTTAATAAATTTTAAGGTCACAACTTTTTTTCTTCTCTTTTTACTCATCTAGTCAAACCTCACACGTCACAATTTTTTTTTAGCATAAGATAAGATGCATTTGATCTATTAAAAAATAAAAGATTTGTCAAATAATTTTCTTGTTTGATTTTATAATTATTTATGAGATTGAACAAATTACGGGTTAATAGTGGCGGATTTTAGGTCCGACGTGCTCGGACATTTGTCCGAGCTCCGGTAAAAAATGTTGACATTTTTAGTGTTAGTTTAGGTTAAAATTAAGATTTTTAGATTTAATTTAGAGCAAAATTATGATTTTTTTTTTGTTCAAAATTGAGATTTTTAGTTTAAAATTTATATCCTTATGAATTAATTTATAGCGAAATTTATATTATTTTGTTCAAAATTAAAAATATTAAGTGTAAAAGTGACATTTTTGTTTAGAATTGAAACTTTATCCTCACTTTATACATTTTTTGCCTCCGCCACTATGGACCAAGAGACTGCACAAAAACTTATATTTTTGTCCCCATTGAACCACGAGACAACATTTTGTCCTCAGCACAAGTTGTCTAAATCACTAAAATAACATTTTTCTACCAAACATCTTACAAAACAAAATTTGTTCTATACCTTAAACATTTGTCTTGTGTTGTTTTGTCTTCTTTTTTTTTTTGACAAATTGTGTTGTTTTGTCTTATACTATTATATACTCTCTCCATCCCAAAATAAGTGTCATACTTGTCAAAATTGTTTGTCTAAAATAAGTGTCATATACTATTTATAACATTAGTTTTTCTTTTTTTATCCTTTAAAGCAATCATTAAGAGAGAGAAAAAGAACACTCAAATATTTACTTTTTAATATTCCAATGTCTACTACCAATAAAAAGAGTGGGTATTTTAGTAAAAGTCATATTCTCTCTCTTTCATTTACACAATTTTCTTAAAGTGTGTGATTTGGTCAACTGCGACACTTAAAATGAGACGAAGGAAGTATTATTTTGTCCAATACTTTTATTTTGCATATCAAACACAGTTTGTTAAGGTTAATTTAGCCTATAATCACCTCTACATATCACTTTTCTTTCTATTTTTGTTAAATAGGTGTGATTTTCACATATCTTTAGTATTTCTTTCATATTTTTGTGATTTCGTCGTCTTATAGTGTGACATTGTTCGTTTTGATTTTTTGTCATAATGTGATGTATATGTTTTTCCGTCTGGTGCGATATTTATTTGTTTCGATTGAAGGATTAAGTTTGATCAAATGTATATCCGATCAACGACTTCATCAACGCTACATATTCGGATGTATAAATATTTTTCACACTTCAATATAGTCAAATATATAGGCTTATATAATTTTCTATTTTATGTTTGATTCCCTACAACTACATTTAGGAGGAAGTTAATATCACTTGATAAAACTGACCATCAGCGCTCTGATTAAATTAATGATTAAAAACACAAATTACAATAATGAACTTCCTCTATTTTTTCTTTTTTTTGAATAGTGATTAGTCTTTTCAAAATAATTTAAATTTTATCTCTGTACATATAAGTTAGTTAGAGACTATACATTTTTTATATATTTAAGAGGTATAAATCTTGTCGTAAAAAAAAAAAATTAAATCTCTTATCATTTATAATATATTGATTATCTGGCGAGTTGAGTTTTTCTCTTATCATTTATAAATCTTGTCGTAAAAAAATAAATCTCTTATTACCTCCATTTTAATATATAAAACTTATTTTAATTAAATGGTCGTATTCATGTATCTTGTTTTGACCATATATTTTTTAATAATATAAATAAATCATGTTAATATTAACATAAAATATCTTATTTAAAATCTTATTTGATGAGTATTTTTAAAATATCAAGTTTTTATATTTTTTTACTGATAGATAATTAACTGTGTCAAAAACTAATAGATAATTAAAGATATTAGCGATTAAAATTGTGCATTGGCGTACATGCACCGATCAAAATGAATATTATATTTTGGGGCGGATGTAAAATTATACATGTAACAATATAAATCGTTTTTTGATAGTTTTTTCTCGTCTACCCTCTCAATATTTGGAGGTATTTACGCCCAAAGACTAAAAAAAAAACCATTATAAATTTTTGTAAAATACGCTGTTGGATTAAAGTTTATATCATATAAATTACTCCCTCCGTCCTATTTTATGTGTAACAGTTAACCAAATCACACAGTTTAAGAAAAATGTATAAATGAAAGAAAGAGAATATGACTTTTACAAAAATGTCCCCTCTTTTTATTGGTAGTAGACATTAGAATACTAAAAAGTAGATCTTTTAGTGTACTTTTTCTCTTATCTAATAATTACTTTAAGGGAGAAAATAGTAAAAATCAATGTTATAAATAATATAGGACATTTATTTTGGGACAAACAATTTTGGCAAGTAGGACACTTATTATGGGATGGAGGGAGTATCTTTTATTTTATATGTTTGTTACGATGCTTAAAACTTAAGTAATTACTTAACCTAATTTTTCCCTCTCAAATGCTATTATTATTTTGTTTCTTATTTTTGATTACAACATATATGCCATTATTAAATGAGGGTAAATCACGTTATATCTTTCCAAGAAATAAAAACCCACTATCTATGGAAAATGTGAAATGTCCACTATTCATAGAATTTGTTTGACCGAGTTTTGGCCAAATGACCACTTATTAGTAGTATCAAAAAAATAAACATGTAGTTTTTGCTTAAGTTTGGTGTATTTTCTTAAGAAAGCTTCTATTCCAGTCCAACTCCCTCTCTCTCTATCTGATTTCTTTAAAAAAAAACGTGTATTTTTTATTGCCCACCACCCTATCACCATTTTTCCAATGCATCTTCAATTTCCCATGCTTCATTCTTCTTTTCATTCTCAATTTTATATCTTACTTACTAATCTACTCTACTACTAATCAATAAATTCAAAGAGTAATCAACCAAAAAAAGTGCTAATTCAGTCACAATGGAAGAAGTATGCGACAATTGCAAAAAACAGTATTGTTCATTGACAACTATTCTCTCCCCTTTCTTCTATTCTCATTTTTTTTATCTCTATTCAATTATCAAATTTTCTCAATTGATAGCTCATACTTTATTAATTTTTTGATACAATAATATCTTCTCATTACCCACTTCAATGAATAAGCGAGAGGTCAATATGCTTCATAATCATAACATTGCTTTGTTATTGTAGTCGTTGTGCATGTAAACTAGGAAAAGAACTGAAATGCAAATGCATTGGCAAAAGAAGGGGCGGACATGGAAGTGGGTTGACATGGTGATTGTCATCATTTACATTATTGAAACTTCATTGAGGATAATTTTGCAGGATTTTTATAGTCTAATATAATGAATAAATTTCATGTTATTGAAGCCGCCTTGGGTATGGATATTGGATTGTTGTAATTTGATGATTTTAGTTTGTTTGTTTTTGTATCAAGGAGCTAATTTCTTTGGGGTTATTGAGAATTTATCATTGTATCTTTCTTTAGTTTGGTTATATAACACATGATAGTGTATGTCTTTTTCAACCTTTGATAGAATGTGGTTAGAGTGTGTTTTGCTGATGATGCACCATAGTATTTTATTAAATTAATTTATAAAAAAATATCATATTGTTGTGGCTTAAATGTGGAGGAATTACATGGTGGCGTACATTGGATCATTATGCATCAACACTTTGGTTAATATTTTTCTATAATCCCTCTAAATTGAAATATGATCACTGTTTATGTTATACCAGGTGATAGCTTGATGAGATCCTGCTATGGGTACAAGTTTGGAAAAATGTCACAATTTATTCCCATATGTACTAGAATTGTCCAATCGTTTATCACATTGTGTATGATGTTAAAAGTTTGAAAGCTTGAACTATATTTTTAATTTTTTCTAATCAACCGAGGAATCAATTATAATTAAAAATCACCCTAAGGGGTGTGGTTAAGCAGTTGAGGCTCATCCTCCCTTAACCAAGGATCGAGGGTTCGATCCTCATATTGAGAATATCCCACCCATTGAGGTGCCTTCAATCTAGCGAGGAATTAGTCACTGCGTTCGGCGGTGGATACCGCGATCTCGACCAAAAAATTATAATTGAAAATCACTCTAAATTAGTACAAGATGTGTACAATCTACAAGTAAGTCACTACAAATCAAATTATAATTTTGTCTTACTCTTTTTTTTTATTTGATAAATCTTACAGCTTTTAATAACATCCTTTTTATGTAATATATAAATTATTCTCAGACATAATTGCTTATTATATCCGTGCAACGCACGGGTGAAAGATCTAGTTTGTTTAAAATTTCTGACAAATCTACATTCATTTGATATGTTATTGAGAAGCATAAAAATTAACGGTTTGTGTGATTTTTTAAACACCGTTAATCTTTATTTGTCTCGATGACATATAAAATGATTTTAGATTGTCTGAAATTTTACACAAATGATTTATATGATATAAACTTTCAATCCAACAATGTATTTTATAAAAATTTATATCGTTGAAATTTTTTTTAGTGGTTAGAGTTAATACCTCCAAATTTTGAAGAGGTAAACAAGTTGTCACCTTTTTTGATATAACAATATACATATAGGTTAGAGAATTTCCTAAACGTTTCCATTTGAGTCGGCCCTAATTATTTCATTTCTTCAAGTCTTCTTCGTCTATTGCTGATTATGGGTGGTTTTAGATCATTTTTTACTTAAAATTAGGGTAGGGAATAGGTCAGGCTAGGCTTTGGCAGGCCTGAGCCTGGCCTCCGAAATTTTTTTAGGCCTGAGCCTGACCTATGGCCTATTAAAAGTTAATTTTTTTTGTCTGGCCTGACCTATTTAAAAGTTTGGTCTGACCTTATAGCCTACATAATATAAAAATTTCAAATTTTTTTTGAGAACATATAAAAACTTCAATCTAGTCTATATTATCTAATTTTTTTTAAATAGACAATATAGCCTATTTAAAGCCTACATCACAATTTTTTTTATATAGTCTATATGATATGTTTTTATTTTATTTTAAACTAATTACATGAGTCTTGACATATGGAATCACTTATGACCCCTTAAAAAAAGTGAAGTAATGTTGTATCTATTGGTTAACTAGAATTAACTTGGTATACAAATATGTAGTACACAACTATTTATAACTAAAGTTTTCTCTAACAATAGACTTATACATGCTACTTTAAATAAGTAAAACACATTGACAACCAATTTTATATGTCCTAAATTATTTTTATTTTATCTATAAATTATAATTATAGAATATAAAAGTAAGTTTTAATAATTATATATATTTTTATATGCAAAAAAAAAAACAATTATGTGTATATAGGCTGGCCTGTTAGGCTTTGTAGACTTTTTTTAAAGCCTAAGCCTGACCAATTTAAATAAAGATGCTATTTTTAAAGCCTGAGCCTGACCTTTTTAATAAATAGGCCGGTCTGGCCTGAGCCTATGTAGGCCGACATGTAGGCCCTTGTGAGCCGACCTGACCTATTCCCAACCCTACTTAAAATCATCCCTCTGCATCTCATTTTATTTACTTTTAATCTAAATAAGTGATTTTTCACATAATCAAGTTTTTTAGTTGTTTTCTTTTATAGTGACTAGCGGGTCCGTGCCCGTTTGTGTGATACCAACGTACCCGTTTGTGTGATACATATTTTTTATTATTTTATATTTAAATTTGATTTTTTTTTTGTTGATGATTTCTTCAAATTTGATTGTTATGAGAATAATTTGAAATTTGAAATTCAAATTTGGTTGTTATGAGAATAATTTGAAATTTGAAATTAAGGGTAAAATAGGAATAAAAATAGGCCATACCAAAATAGTGTATTCTCTTTATATAGGTATAGAATAAATATAGATTTCGTCGCCTTAGTGTGGCGTGTGTTGTTTATCGTCTAAGTGCGGTGGTGTGTTGTTCGTCGTCTAATTAGTACGACGTTTTTTATTTTCCGTCTTGGTGCGATGTTGAAAAATCATCTTCAACAAATTACAGATTCAATCAATGATTTGAACATTAACATTGCAGATCCGAAAACATGAATATTCCGGTGACTTTACTTTTATCATATCAATTGTATGCATTTTACTGTTGTATACTATTAACTTAGATCTTGTAAATTTGTTTTCAGATTCATCAATTTTCATTTTTAACAATGTTGAATTTATATTTGTTGGAATGAATGACTATCTCACTTTTAGTAAAAAAAAAGAGGTTAGAAATCGATTATATCTTTAGAACTCTATTGGTGATTAAAAGTAAATTTGGCAAATTCCACCGAAAATGAAGCAATTCTGTTGACAAATGCTTGTTATTCTTTTCATACAAGCTAAGATTTAATTAGCATATGTTTGATATCATGGTTACAATGCCAGAATAACGGTGATCTACTATAATTTTCAGAAACTACAAGTTATAGCTTCTGCAAAATTTAATCACCGTAATTCTGACAGATTTATTGTAGTACCAAACATACTTCCCAGTCGTGGTATTCATTGTCATGCTAAATGTGTCATTTGTACTGTGGAAGATGAGATGCATGTTATTCTCGAGTGTACACATGCTATTTCTTGTTGGATGGAACAAAAATTATGGAGTAGGATATATAGAGCTACACAAACATGGCATTCCCGTAACAAGTGCCTTTATGATCACAAATTGACCGACCAAATTAGTACTGTACTTGCAAGCTTGCCGCTGATGTTATTAACGACTATAACTGGTCTTGCAATGCTCGAGTCTTGAGTCTTGAATCTTGATGTTTGACGGTGCTTTATTGTCGATTGAAAGCATATTTGGTATTGATATTTATTTCGGATAGAATTCATATTTATTTGTGAGGAATAAATGAGGATATATTCTGACTCGATATCAAGTTCACATTTTTGATCCTGTAACGGTTTTGTCTTTTGTAGAAAAATCGCTTCGGTTGATTAGAGGAGTGTGGCGCGTTGTATATAAACTACTATTAACCTCGAGTATCATTAATCTCAAGTTCCAAGCGACGAGGGACTTATAGTGAGCCATAACAGATGCACTCATTCAAAGCTAAGGAGTTGTGGATTTGAGAATGAATTTTCTCGTTGTCACAGACGACATCATTGTTCCAGACATAACTCAGATTTTATCCGCGGGACATAAATAATGGTATGTTCTAACCCGGCTTTAAGTCCACATCTTCGAGATATTATCTGCTTTAAGGTTAATCCATCACAATTTTGTCCTCTGTATAGAAGGCGTCTCGGTTGGTTTGAGGAGTGTGACATGTTGTATATAAACTACCATTAGTCTCAAGTTCTAATTGATGTGAGACTCAATGTGAACCAAAACAATATTGATATTTTGTTTTCGAGAAAGTTTGGATCATTTGTCGAGGCTTGCACAATGGTGATCCCTTTATTGTTCCTCGTGTCTTCCTGTTTTTAGAGAGTCATATGTTTGCAAGTGATTGTGCGATGATGGTAAATGTGGTGAATAAGAATTATATGCACTTGTCAAAAAAATAAAATAAAGAATTGTATGTATGAAAATAAACTAGGAAATTTGTTGTCTAGCTATAGATCTCTAATTTCTTCTAATGTTAATTACAACTTAATTTTTATTTGGCGGCAAGTTAATCGAGTCACTATGATTTTGCTAGAGTTTTTCTGTTATAGTCTAGTCTCATTATTATTTCCGATCTGGTTCGGAGTTTTCGGAGGGGTGGGGAGGGGAGAGGAGGTGATATTTTAAATGTTTATGTTTGGTTCAGCTTTTTATCGAGGGTAGGGGAGGAGAGGAATAACTTATTTTTTTTATCTTTAACCTTATAAGCTCAAAATAAATACTAGTGCCCGTTTGACTCAGATTAACTTCTACTTTTCTATTTTTTTAAAATGAAATAGAGAAGTATACAATTGAATTTAGTCATATTTCTCCTTAAAAGTATTAGAGAAATGAAGTAAAGAAGTGAAAAATAAAGAGAAGTAAAGTCAAACACATTTTTTTTTTCTTTACTATTTTTAAGGAGAAGAAAATAAGTAGAAGTTAAGCCGAGCCAAACAACACTAAATTTTAATAGATATATCACGTCAACAAAAATCTAATGGAAATATAACCAACAAAAAAAAAAATCTAATGAGTAGAAAACCTAACTTTTTTTAGCTGTCAAGAAAAAATAAACATAAATTTTTAATATTCCAACAAAGATAATTTATGATTTTAATGTTTTAGTCAAAAAAAATTACGATTTTAATAAAAAAAATAAAGATAATTTTGTCAACATAATAAATTACTAGTAGTACCTTATTTTTCTATTATGCCTTTTTAAAATATATATCATATTTTTAATCCATCCATAGTTTCCTACTTTTGCACAAATATTATATATTCCTAAAAAATTGAAACAAACTTTATTTAAAAACAAACAAAATTTGTATACAATAAAAAGATTATATTGTTTCAACAAAAAAAACTTATACAAAATTTAGTCAATAAAATAAAATAGGAAAGATGGTATAATAGGCAAAATATAACCTAAATTGCTAAAACAACAAATAAAATAGAACAAATATTTTTTTTCTAAAACGACAAGTAAAAAAACACAAAATAGTATATTTTATCTCTCATCATATGCATAAAAATCTCTTTCCTCCCTTCCCCTCGCTCAAAATTGAACCAAACGGACTATAATTGAAAGATAGATAAAAAAGGATAATAAACAACTTTTGACCATAAAAGATAATAAATAATTAATATAAATAATCAAAGTAAATTTAAAGGTAGAAACAAAATTATTGAGATACTACGTCCAAAAAACATTATTGAGATATTTATGCAAAATTAATAATAAAAGAAAAAATTTATTTTTTTGACCAAAAAACAATAAATTTATTTAGAAGATAGAAACAAAATAAAGAATAACAACGATTAAAGTAGTTTTTTTTTGGTCAAAAAATTAAAGTAGTTTTAAATATAGAAACTAAATTGTTACTTTGTCAATTTTGTAAATTTTTTTATGGAAAATTAAATAATAATAAAATAAATCATTATTCTGTGTTTCAATTTATCTCTTCTCTATTTCTCTTAAACCAAACAAAACTATTAATTTTATTTTTATTTTACTAACAAAAACTAGGTAATTATTGTATCCCAATCTTTTTAGCAAATCCCCGCACTGTCCTTTTCCGTACTAAACAAACGGGTGCTGAAGCCAAGCAGCCCATCTTTACTCACAACAAAACCATCTCCCTCTTCGTGTTTTCTCCCCAATCCCTCACTCTCTTCATTCACTCTCTAACCATTCATCGCGATTCGATTTCTCGAACCTTCTTCTTCTTCTTCTTCTTCTTCCTTCATCACTCTTTCAATTCAATCTCATTCTCATTCACAACCACCACCACTCTCTCCGATGACTATCACAACCACTCCGCCGTTAGATGTAATCACCGAAATCACCAATTTCCCTTCGCGTTTCAATTTCATCTTCAATTTCATGATTCATCGATTTTCACATTACGTCGTTTTTTTTTTCTCAATTTTGTATCGCGATTTTTTTTTTGTTTGATGATTAACTAGGGTTTTAACTTTTAGTTAACCGGATCTGATTTTTGTTTTTGCAGCAACAGAATATGGATGAGGATACTGAGATGCTTGTTCCTAACTCTGATTTGGTTGTTGAAGGTCCTCAACCTATGGAAGGTAATTTGCTTTCAGTTTTTTTTTGTAGAACTAATTACTAATGTAATGCTTGTTGTTTGAGAAGTTAGTTGATGAATGTGTGAAATTTTGTGAGTTCGGTTTTCTGTTGAATTTATTTCATGTAATGATGATTTTGTTATTGAGAAGTTAGTTGATGGATGTGTGAAATTTTGTCGTATCGATTGAATTTGGGGAGTTCGGTTTTGTGTTGGATTTATTTCATGTAATGATGCTTTTGTTATTGGAGAGTTAGGTTAATTTAGCGGTTTTATAGTTTTGATTTTTGTTTTAACAAAATTGACGTGTTGTGACTCTGTTTCAATGCTTGATATGTGGTTTTGTGTAATTGAGAAGTTAGTTGATGAATGTGTGAAGTTTTGTCGTATTGATTGAATTTGGAGAGTTCGGTTTTCGGTTGAATTTATTTCATGTAATGATACTTTTATTATTGGAGACCTAAGTGAATCAATTTAGTGTTTTTTATAGTTTTAATTTTTGTTTTATTGAAACCAACTAGAGTGTGACGTGATTCTGTTACAATATTGTCATATTGATTGAATTTGGAGAGTTCGGTTTTCTGTTGAATTTGTTTTATGTAATGATGCTTTTGTTATTGGAGAGCTAAGTGGATGAATGTGTGGAACGGCGTGGGGGTAATTTAATTTAAGAGGATTTGTAGTGGTTTTTATAGTTTTTGTTTTATCGAAATCTACAAGGATGTGATTTGATTATGTTTCAATTTTTCATATATGGTTTTGTGTAATTGAGCGACGTTTAGACTTATTTTTACTTTTCTGTATTTGGTAGTAGTGCAAGCAGAAAATACAAATACAGTGGATGCTATGGCAGTAGAAGATCCACCAGCTGGCAGATTTACGTGGACCATTGACAATTTTTCGAGGCTTCCAAAGAAACATTATTCTGACGTTTTCACTGTCGGGGGCTATAAATGGTACGTTTGTCAATTTCTGGCCTTGTATCACGGCGCAAAACTATTTTTAAGTTTTTGTTTTGACTGATATTTATTGAAATGAACAGGCGGATACTGATCTTTCCGAAGGGAAACAATGCTGAACATCTGTCAATGTATATAGATGTTGCTGATTCAAGTACAATGCCTTATGGCTGGACTAGATTTGCACAGTTCAGTTTAACTGTGGTCAATCAGGGTCATAGTAAATATTCCATCAGAAAAGGTAATTTTTCTTCAACTTATGTTCGTTGAGACACATTTATCTTTATTATTATGCTGTATTTAAGTGACAGTATAATTGAAATCTGATATCTTTTATGGGGCGTTAAATTAAATGTATAAGAACCTTAATATGAGTTCTGTTGTTATGTGGACACTAAAAATTTAAGAAAGGGGAATTGTGTTGCAGACCAAACAATGAAGGGGGAGAGGGTGTCGGCAGTTTGGTTTCTAGAAATATTGCTTTGACATTTTTCTTTTGAAATTGATTTATTATTTATGGAACTAGGTTATTTAGAGTTAAGATACTAGCTAAAATAAGATTAGAAATGATAACATTGGAGTAAGTTGGGGTGGCACCTATTGTAGAAAAGACCGTTGAATCTTGACTTATTCCAATAATACTAATAATATTACTCTCTACTTTTTATATCACATTTTTTTCTTTCCGAGGATAACATTTTTGGTGCAGTTCTCTTCTTTTATAGAGAATAATAATCTTGAGCCTTTTGACATCGCAGAAACACAGCACCAGTTTAATGCACGCGAGAGTGATTGGGGTTTCACCAATTTCATGCCTCTTTCTGAATTGTATGATCCTAGTAGAGGCTATATCGTGGATGACAGATGTATACTTGAGGCTGATGTGAATGTGCGCAAAGATCTTGATTACTGGGCACATGATTCAAAAAAAGAAACTGGTTGTGTCGGTTTGAAAAACCAAGGAGCTACTTGTTACATGAATTCTCTTCTTCAGACATTGTATCACATTCCTTATTTCAGAAAGGTTAGTCAGTAGCATAGAACTTTATTAATTGTTTTTCCCAAAGAAAGATGTCCCTTATGCTTAAAATTGTTTGTTCAGGCTGTGTACCATATGCCCACGACTGAAAATGATATGCCATCTGGGAGCATCCCGCTGGCATTACAGAGTTTGTTTTACAAGTTGCAGTATAATGACAGCAGTGTATCAACAAAAGAGTTAACCAAGTCTTTTGGATGGGATACATATGATTCATTCATGCAGCATGATGTCCAAGAACTTAATAGGGTTCTCTGTGAAAAGCTAGAAGACAAAATGAAGGTAAAGTTTTTTTAATGGCAGCTTCTAATAGTTATTTTGTAGTTAAATTAGATTTTATTCTAGATGCTTCCCACTTGTGTATTATGTCTGGAAGATTATTTATTGAGGCTTCTACTTCCCAGGGAACTGTTGTGGAAGGCACTATACAACAGTTGTTTGAAGGCCACCATATGAACTATATTGAATGCATCAATGTGGATTATAAATCAACAAGAAAAGAATCATTTTATGGTATGCATTTTTGGTTTTAGGATGCTATTGTTTACACATCATCCTTTCTATTCTGGTACCTTCTGAATTTTGATTATTTGATTTTTTAATAGATCTTCAGCTGGATGTCAAAGGCTGTAGAGATGTGTATGCTTCTTTCGATAAGTATGTGGAAGTAGAACAACTTGAGGGAGATAACAAGTATCATGCGGAGCAGCATGGTTTACAGGTACAATCTATAACCATGTATTTTAGGTTTTGGATGTCAGGATGAAATTCCTTACCTACAGTTTTATCTTCATATTTTAGAATGGTTATTTTCTTACCTCATGATTGTGATTTGATTACACTTTCAGGAAGCAAAGAAAGGGGTATTGTTCATTGATTTTCCACCTGTTCTTCAGCTTCAGTTAAAACGGTTTGAGTATGATTTTGTGCGAGACACCATGGTAAAGGTTAGTATTAGATTCAAGAATCAATAAAAAAACCTCCACCTTTGATATTCTCACATGTTTTGAGTATTTTTTTGGTATTTAAATTTTAGTATAGTAGGAAAGGTAGTTTCTGTTCTTCAATCATGTTTTGATCCTCCTCCTCTGCTAGTTATAGTTATCGTTTTATACTTTTTATTTTCCCATTGGTATTGATGCAGTTTTTATCAGTTTGCGTATTATTTAACTCATGGTTTACTGAATTTGTATCCATTCTTTAAAAATCCAATAGTAAATATCCATTTTGGGTTTCTGGGATTTTGTCTCTGTAATATTTCTTTCACTAAACATTTTTTCCTGCTTTTGGGCTTTTCCCCCACCTTATATCATGAATAATTGTCTTGTTTTTCTGTTGTAATAAACTTTTAAGTATCAATTAATTATTTGAAACAATGTTGTTGTGTTTTACTTTTGGGTAATGCTAACAAGTGCCCTACTTGCCCTTAGGGCACTTGTTAAGTAAAAGAAAGCCAAATTGTGTTGAAAATAGCATTATATAAACTTTTAAAGAATTAACTACACCACTTCCAAGGCATTATTACTATATTTGTTTCATTCCTATACTTTTATATTGCTATTGGATGTGAATAAAATGAATGATTGTTGTGTCAAAAAAAAAATGAATGATTGTTTTTTTTTGTTGGTTTAGAATTACCTTAATAATCTTTAATCTTCACTCTTTGCTACCTGTAATGGCCATCAACTTGATTGCAAACAGATCAATGACCGCTATGAGTTCCCCTCGGAACTAGATCTTGATAGGGATGATGGAAAGTATCTATCTCCTGATGCAGACAGAAGTATTCGCAACCTTTATACACTTCACAGGTATTGGAAATTCACTTGTTTGATTTTAAATGTAAGCATATAATTTGTTCTTGTTGATTCGATGGGCCTTTCATGTATCTGACTGAATGGGTAGGTAGAAAATTTTGAATGGGAAACAAGTTCATACTCAATTAGCACAATAGAAACATAGATGTATGTGTGTAAAAAAAAAAAAAGAAACGTAGATGTATGATTAAAGTTTTGTCCTTGATGAGGAAAATATGCTAAAAGTGAAATTCAAAACCTTTTTATCTCCTCTTATTTTGAACCTATTCAAACAAGTATTGCCTAAATCAAATGATTTGTAGTAAAGTTCGTTTTTAGGTTTTGAAAGACTGCAGCTGGACTACAAAATTCTGCATGTACATTGTACATACCATCTCTAAAAGTATACTGAGAAGGCTTTTAGAAAAAGGTTATGAAAATGAAAATTCATGTTGCATGCAGCGCCGTGTTGTTGAAGTATAATTTTTTTGTATCTTTCCCCGTTATGAGAATTGTGGATTTAGTTTGATTAGTATTTGCTATGACGGGTTATTCATATTCTATTTTTTTCCAATCCATTCCATCAATCCAAAGATAGCCCATGGCAATAAGGATTAGCTTAACACAATATGCTCATTACTGATGAGGACATAATGGAAAGGTAGTCAGGAAAAATATATTAGGATTGTATATATTAGTTGAAAGTGACTAGCCATGATATATCTTTGTAGTGACACAATGAAAAATACCCGGGTGAGGAAGATTGAGAAGCATCCGCCGGATGAAATATAGAATTTGCTGCCAGTAGGTGTTGGCCTTTGCCGACACTAATTGAAACTTCAGGCTAGGTACTAGGAAGCCGCTTGGTAGAATCTGTATTTGATAACTTTATATTTGGCCTATCAGTTTATGACCAAACTGAATCGACTTATTATAGTATATTTGTCCAATGAGTGATTATTTTAATTTTTTACAATATCTCACACTTCTTGATGATTTTCTAATCTACTTGTGGACATTGTCTTAATTATTTGTTTGCAGTGTTTTGGTTCACAGCGGTGGAGTTCATGGTGGACACTACTATGCATATATACGTCCGACTCTTTCAAATCAGTGGTATGTACGCGTTTAAGTAATTTTTGAATATTAGTATCTCTTTCTCATATTGTATTCATCATAGTTTATAATTGTTTTTTTTTTTGACGAAATCATAGTTTATAATTGTTGTGCACTTCTTTATTTTTTCCACCAAACCTATATAGGAAAAAAGTGAGAATGTTAGATAAATGATTACTGAGAGCAATATTGACCACTATGAAATGGAAAAAAATGTGTGCTACAATGCTGGTGGTTTTAGCACAGTCAATGTGATTGATGAATAATATCTATGAAAATTGCAATTTTTCTTTAGATATTGCCATTTTAAAAACAATTTGGACATTTTATTGCTGTTTTTTTATTCATTCAGTTTTGGGCTATGTTTTTTTTGTTCATATGGTAGAATCAAACGGTATTGTAAGTTGTATCTGGATGAGGTGGTAAAAGTTTCATCATTTTCGTTTATGGTTTTTGTACATAGTGCTGCATATGACTATCCTTGTAGCATGAATCAACAATTTGATGTATTTATCTAAATTGCTTATGGGGTTGTTGGATCTTAATATATCTATGTTTTTTGTTCCTAGTTTTAAATTTGAAAAGAAAATGTAACTTGCGTGTTTCAGGTTTAAATTTGACGATGAAAGAGTAACAAAAGAAGATACAAACAGGGCTTTAGAAGAGCAGTATGGTGGTGAAGAAGAGGTAATATTCTGTTTGCATTTGTTTGGCTTCTCTCTAATATTTGTTTTTACTGTTTCTTGTCTTGTCGATTTTTGTTTGTTTTTTGACGTATCCATGTCTGTTTTTATTTGCTTTTTTTTTTTTTTATTGTTGTTTACAGTTACCTCATACAAATCCTGGGTTCAACAACTCCCCTTTTAAATTTACGAAGTACTCAAATGCATATATGCTTGTTTATGTGCGTGAAAGTGACAAGGATAAGATAATTTGTAATGTGGATGAGAAAGACATTGCCAAACACCTTCAAGTAAGTTCTCTGATTTACTGATATTTTATCATGTATATTCAACATAAAATGATTCCTTTTCAACAATATCTTTTAGATAAGACTAAAGAAAGAGCAAGAAGAAAAAGAGAAGAAGAAGAAGGAGAAGGCTGAGGCTCATTTATACACCATTGTGAAGGTTACAACTCTAGCTCTCCCTTTCTAGTTATCATTATTGTTTTCTTTTGGGTGCTTTATATGATAGAAGACTCTGTGAGGCGATGTTCAATACTATTTTATTCATCTGTTGGCCCCAGATTGCCCGTGATGTTGATCTGCATGAACAAATTGGAAAAGATATATTCTTTGATCTTGTGGATCATGATAAAGTGCGAAGTTTTCGCATTCAAAAACAGACACCCTTTGTCAATTTCAAGGTATGACCTATGACTTATTATGTAATTAGTGTACATCTTCTCATATGATCTATGATGCCACTTTCTTAAATTAGTTCCTAAAATATCTCTACAAATATCTATTTGGTATGATTTGACCGTCAGTGCATAGAAATTTAATCTCTTTTATTACGGTCTTAAATTCTGAAAATTTTACACATTTTCCTTTCCTCTTGTGTGTGGGGCCCCGCAGTGTATGCTAACCACAGGATTTCCCCCCATTTGATCGATTCATGTTATAGCATTTGACACAAGTTCATGAGCAATGTGTGTATTCATTAAATTGTTTCTAATCTGCTGCTTTCACAAATCATTTTCATCTAGATTCCTGATTTATGTCTTCGACAGGGGTATAATCAATGTATTAGACTATCAGTGTGCAATGTTTTATCAGCTTTCTGCTTGGTGGGACTAAAATTCTAATCAAATCATAAAAAGATTTAGGAATATTGGTTGTAGTTAAATTTCTTATTGAAGTTTGTTCAACCATGGGGCTTTGTCAGTTCCTGTGAGCAGCTTTAGTAGCTACAAGCGTCTATTATTTTAATGCTGTACCCTTTCTTCACAAATAAATTCTTTATTTTGGTAACATCCATGAATAAATTCTATACAGCATAAAGCCACATTCGTTGTTAACTTCATCAGATCTTGTGGTCTTGCTGAATGATCTATTTGGCTTTAGATGTCCTATAAAACTAGTTATGATTTGAATTTATTTTATATCTTTCTGATAATGAAGCTTTGATCAGGAAGAAGTTGCGAAAGAGTTTGGCATACCAGTTGAGTGCCAACGTTTTTGGATGTGGGCCAAGCGTCAAAACCATACATATCGGCCAAATAGACCAGTGACAGCTCAGGAAGAAACACAATCAGTAAGTAGATCAAAGAACTTCCAATGTTTTATGTTTTGTTAATAGCAGGGTGGCTGGCATGTCTGTGAGTTTGATGTTAGCTATGATAACCTCATTCTTAACCTTGGTAGTATGTGATGTTGAAAACTGATTTGTTTACTTACATTGATGATATGATTTTATTTTTTGCAGTTGCTAATGAAATTGTACACAATCACAAGTCTGTTATTAAATGATGAAATGTTGATAAATTCCTGATAGTTTCTTAAATACAGTGTCATGGTGTACATATTGTAATATAGTAGCAGGGACTCTGTAATTTATTGAGAATTAGCATCAGACATTTAAAGAAGCCCAAACACGTACACCATGTTCCCTACTATATTACAACATGTAATAAGCTGTTCGATAAGCCCTCCAAAACACCTTAACAAATAATTATCTCAGTAGATAAAGCCAAAATAAGTTGTTCATAAGCCAATTGAAGCACATTGTTCCTATCATTTTTAAATTTTGTTGCTAACAATATAATTTGTCCATGGCATAACATGTGTGTCCTGTGTTCTGTCTGTCATTTCTTATACATAAATGTATTAATATTGTCAGATAATTTTGTGTTCCATCCTAATAAGAATACTCATTTTACCAACATTTGATAAAAAAAAACAAAAAGGGCTCCATAACAATAATTGATAAATCTCATGATAAATTCTATAAAACAATATGTAAAAGAAAATGAATAAGAGTGCTAGAGTTGAAGTGTTTTTGAAGTATATATTGAATTGTTACCTTTCTAATCATGACTTCTGACACTGCATGTTTATCATTGTAGGTTGGACAGTTGAGAGAAGTTTCCAATAAGACAAATAATGCCGAGTTAAGGTTATTTTTGGAAATAGAAACAGGGCAGGTAATGTTTTTCAAAGTCATTTCATCTCTCTGATAGTGTGGTAGCTGCTACTAGTATTTTTCTTTCCCTCTCCAACTGAGCCACTACTGACATGGATTTGTTATTTATGTCTTGAACAATTAATTAGGATTTGAGACCTATTCCTCCTCCTGAGAAGTTGAAAGAGGAGTTGTTGCTGTTCTTCAAACTTTATGAACCTTCAAGTGAGAAGCTTCGGTACGTGCTTTACCAAATGCAGTTAGGATTAGTGTTATCATTGGCGGATTATGTCGGGAATTTAAAAAATCCTTTATATAGTTATGTATTTGAGGGCTATGACAGAAGAATGGAGGATACAATAGGTGTTGCAGCCTATGGTGGTTGGCGCAGTATCCCTGTCATAACACATTGAAAGTGCCATCACCGCAATTTCACAGCACTGATTAGGATTGAAACTGCACTTGATTGATGAAATCTATTTTCTTTTGTTTCCTCAGGTATGTTGGGAGGCTTTTTGTGACGGGTAGCAGAAAGCCAGTAGATATACTGATGAAACTAAATGAAATGGCTGGATTTGCTCCGGATGAAGAAATTGATCTGTTTGAGGTTAGTCAATCTGCACCTTGTTTATAATTATCTTCCATGATGGCAATATCAGTACAATGCGACACTGCTTACATTCTGTTGTTCATATTCAGGAAATAAAATTTGAACCCAAAATCATGTGTGAACATGTTGACAAGAAGTCCACTTTTCGTGAAAATCAGGTATAAATTATCAGTGACTAACTGTATATTTGGTTTCCATTGCTTTCGAGAATGTCTGAAGTGTTTTATATTTTATATTTTTGCTTTAGGTGTTTATAATTTGGCTTTAGATTTATATCATCCAATGTTTACAATTAATACTGTTACTTTTGTTGGCATGGTTGTGTTTTGAGCAGCTAGAGGATGGTGATATTATTTGCTTCCAGAAGTCCTCTCAAGTTGGTGATGGACAGCAATACTGCTATCCAGATGTCCCTTCATTCTTTGATTATGTGCAAAACCGTCAAGTATGTACTATTTAAGTTATGACTATAATTTACAATGCAAAATAAATAGTGTAATTGTTGCATGGGCATTTATTTTATCTCTATATATATGTTAGGAGGTAGAATAGGGAGAATTAGTTAGAAAGTTAGTTACTTGTTTAGTTTGAGAAATATTTGTATAGAATAGGGAAATTATTGAGTTAGAGAGGTATCATTGGTCATTGTAAAATTTGTAGTGACTCTATTGTTAAGAGAAAACCCTTGGAGGAGAGATTTGCTCCTATTCTCTTTTATCCTTTCTCAATCCTTCAATAGAATTATTCCTCTGTTTATTCAATTCTCCCCCAGTTTGCAGTTATCTGAGTCAGTAGTACTCCTCCTGCAGATCTAGATTTGCTCCAAGAGTCTAGGCAAGGAAGCTTGCTACTTTCAAAATGTTTTTTTTTGGAAAGATATGACAATGGATAATTATTTATTTATCTTCCCACCTTTGGCAATGTATCTGCAAATAGAGTAATGTGGAGAAAATGGGCATGTTGTACTCTGGGGTATTGCAGTGTTTTTGCCTTTTTGGTTTGGACAATGTCAAAAAGCTTCTTTTATTTAAAAAGTTTTTTTTTATTGTGGTCTGTGTATTTGGCAAGTAGTTAGGAGACTAGCTTTTTTGTTATAGCTGTGCTAAATTGTCGTCACTCATCAGTCTGTTAGACCGATTAGTAGTATGCAATATAATAGAAGACCCAGTAGGATTGGGCCATTTTCTTAATTAGAAGTTTAGGCAGGTATATTTTTTTATTATGCAAATTATGTTATTGTAAACAGAATAAACAGAAATTGGGGGAGAGAGACCAAACTCACGAATCTTGGAAGGGGAAAGCCTTGCAATTATTCTATCCTTGTTTCTCTTAACTATTCAAGTCCTTTTCAATAAATTCTTTGCTTTGATGTGCAGGTTGTTCGCTTTAGGTTCTTGGAGAAACCAAAGGAGGATGAGTTCAGTCTTGAGCTGTGAGTTTCTGTTGAACATATAATTCTTTTTGTTTTTTAATAATTTTATGTTAATTGTGGCATATCTCTGATAGATCATTTCTGATCTGTAATCAACTAGGTCAAAGCTTCACACTTATGATGATGTTGTAGAAAGAGTCTCTCAACATCTTGGTTTGAATGATCCTTCTAAAATCAGACTCACATCTCATAACTGCTACTCCCAGCAACCTAAACCACAGCCTATCAAGTACCGAGGGGTGGATCATTTGTCTGACATGCTGGTCCACTACAATCAGGTTATTAATTGCTTTGCATTTTAGAATTTGTGCATAGTGTTGAATGGACTTAAAACCGGTTTGGGGTTTTCCTTGACCTTCGATATGCTAAATTATTGTTGTTTGTTTTTATCACTAGGCTTCTGATATTCTATACTATGAAGTATTGGATATCCCTCTGCCACAATTACAATGCCTTAAAACACTCAAAATTGCTTTCCATCATGATGCCAAGGATGAAGTTAGTATCGTTGGTGGTTACTTTTACTTTTTACAGAGTTATTTACTTTATTAATTTTTATATTTCTAACCAAGTTATCCTTGTTCAGGTAATGATAATTAGATTACCGAAGCATAGTACTGTCGCAGATGTAATTAATGATCTAAAATCAAAGGTAAACCGGTAAACAACATGAATTATAGGAACATACAGATCTGTTCACACATTTAGACACATGTTTTTGGCTTTGTCTGCCTAATTCAATACTTAGATGTTTATTTATTTATGTTTTCTTTGCTGGACTGATTAGACTTTGTCTTTCATCATTTTGCTACTCCTTTGTCTTTTCAATTCTGACTACTCCTTTGTCTTTTCAATTCTGATTAGACTTTATTTTCAATATAAAGTCGTACTTGTGTAATTGTGCTTACTTGTGACTGCTGTATTAATGGAAATTTCTATCTAATATACTTTCCCTCTGATACAGGTAGATTTATCACATCCTGATGCGGAACTTAGATTGCTTGAAGTATTTAATCACAAGATCTATAAGGTGAAGATAATATGTTGATTTTGAATTTTAATTTGAAATACTAACATTGGGTCATTATCAGTATGATTTCCTATAGTTGGCTAGTTGATGGTTCAGTATCTTTATGAGGTGAAAAGTAGATTTGGGTGATGTTCCTGAAAGGCGCACTCCTCTAAAAGGGACTAGCACTTAGGTGATCCAAGATTAGTACAGTGCAAAGTGTCAGATTTGGACTATATTAGTAATAGTTCAGATAATTTAACAATTAACATGCTCTTAAAGCAATTACTATAGCACTCTTTCCAAATTGGGACCTTAAGAGTTTGACCTAGTAATCTAATCTCAAGGGACATAGTTAACATCTTCTCCGGGACAGTTGTAATATGGCCATTAGTGCGTCTTTAATTAATAATAACCTGCTCTTAATGCAATTAAGTGCCAAGTGTCAACATTTAGAAAATTACAGATAGAGACACAATATCAGAATATGAAAATTCAGATGAAAGAAAAATTGAATTGCTTCTAATATTATCTATTGTGAATTCTTGAATCTGGTGATTCAGGTTACATGAATTTTTAGACCTAACCCTCACTCACTCAGGTGCCACCCTATGAAAACAGTTACAACAAACAGTGCTTACGTAGCACTTCTCAAACCAACTCTTTCGTGCTTATGTGATACTTTTACATGCTGTTAAGAACAACTAACCTAAGCTAATGCAACTATATTCAGCATCTGTAATTTGGTGCATATATTTCTATAATACCAGTTATCTGCCGCCGTTTTCATTCTTTCTTTATAATGAATAATGATTGTGAAGATGTTTCAAGTTTTTGGTAATTCTCATCATATTGTACGATCTCTGTTGCAGATTTTTCATGTCAATGAAAATATTGAGAATATTAATGATCATTATTGGACATTACGAGCAGAGGAGGTAAATATATGCTGTTTAATGATATTAAATTATTTTGTTGGGAGAAATTGTTATCTGGACTGGATATATTGGAAACGACAAATGTCCCACCCAAACAATCAATCATATTAAACCATATTTGTGATAAAAACTGCACTGTTTCACTTCCCTTTTTATCTGACACCCTATAACTTTAATATGCTATAAAATTATACTGTCTTCCATGACCTGCCCTAAGTTCTCTTATGCCTTTGGACTTTAATAATTGTATTTGAATCCTTTTCCTATCATTGCATCTGCTTTCTGGCTATCAAACTTTTGTTCTCATGACACCTTATTTTATTTGTCAACTTGTTGTGCCTGGTTGAGTTTTCCTTTGGTGCTTTTGCAGTTTCTGAGGAACCTTTACATGATCTACCCCTTGTTTCTTCTATCCAACAAATGTTTAAATGTGTTATAATTAAATATTCGGTTTCTTAAATTGTAAGCCTAACAAAATAATAACTAACGTTGGTCGTAAATAAAGAAAAAAAAAAATTTAAGCTGTCATATTCCATTAGTCTCTTGATTTCAATTATATGTCTCGAGTTTATCATTAATATCATTTTCTGCAATGGTATGATGTCATACTTTCTCCCCACACATTATTCTTTCCCCAATTAGCTATTTGCTACTAGTTTTACTGGATTTTTTGTTGTCGCAGATTCCGGAAGAAGAGAACAACCTTGCCCCTCACGATCGGATGATACATGTTTATCATTTTTTGAAAGACACTGCTCAAAATCAGACGGTAAGACTTTTTGGCTTGTGTGTTTATATTCAGTGCTCAAAATCCATCTAAAATAAATTCATTTTCAACCTCTTTAAGTTTGTTACTAGCTCTCAAGTATTCTAATATTTGTTTCTACTGGGGGTGATTTGGGAATATCAGCATGTTCAGAACTTTGGAGATCCTTTCTTCTTGGTTATCCATGAGGGTGAGTCATTAGCTGAAGTCAAATTGCGGGTACAAAAGAAGTTGCAAGTCCCAAATGAGGACTTTTTGAAGGTAAATTTTGTGAATGTGATTGAATCATCTGCTCCTGTTTTTATGTTTTAAATTCTGATACAACTATCTGCATGTTTGTTAATTATGTATAATGGACTTGTAAGTTCAGGTAGTTGCAAATAAGCTTTTAGGTTTCCAATAATGGTTATTAAAGTATTTTTCTGTCTATTCCCTGCAGTGGAAGTTTGCGTTTGTCTCACTTGGTCGTCCTGAGTACCTTCAAGATTCAGATATTATTTCCAGTCGGTTTCAGGTATTGTCATTCCTCTCTGCTCTGTAATTCCACATTTGAGTTGGGATCTGTTTATAAGCCTGAGAGGATGTTCATGGAATTGGGAGTCAGCTTCTTTATTTTCTACTAGCTTTAGTAATAATATTGTAATATTGTTTGGTTATTTAGAGAAGGGACATATACGGCGCATGGGAGCAGTATCTTGGACTGGAGCACACTGACAATTCACCAAAGAGATCATATACAGCTAATCAGGTAAAATATTATTAGGAAGCTTGTGTTGAAGTGGATACATGTTATAGTGGACAACAAATTAGTGAGGCGTACTTAAAATATGGAAAAGGAAAAGCTCATTTAAACACATCCAAACATGAATCGTGCAATGCGTTGCTATTCTTTCAGCCTGACACTTTTAACATGAATGTTCCCTTCCCCTCTCAAAACTCTTGTTCTTAATTAAAAGAAAAGGAGAGCAACCATTGTTATCCTCAAAATAATTGTATGCACTTGGGGTATGTTCCTTTAAAACATTTAGTAATGGCAATAATGGAAAGATGATTGTAATGCCACTAGAATTAGTTTCATTTATGAATTTTAGATGCCTATAATGATATCTCTCAATTTTGCAGAATCGTCATGCATTTGATAAACCAATAAAAATCTACAACTAGAGAAAAGCTTGTATCATGTTGACCAATCAATTTGGTCGTACTATGTCCAGCAACAGTTGAAGCTTTTTCGTGGTAGTAAAAAGAAGCGTAGAGAAGTTGTGAATCTTCTCCTGAGTAGTCTGTCTGATTCCATTTTTCTGTTCAGCTGAGAAGGTGATGAATTGAGTATAGCCTTGAATAGTGATTCAAACACATTTACACCAGAGCAATTTTAGGTGTTCAGAAGGTTACTTTATATTCCTTTGTCATTCGGTATATAAGATTTTGGGTTGGGTTTTGTATAGAAAGTATAGGTATAGGTATACTTAAATGTTTTCTATTGGCCCGGTTCACCCATTGTGGGTTTTTCACTTTACTTTAGTTGGAGACGACGATGCTTCGAGTGGTTGGGGAATATGTATTTGTTTCCTAACAGGGTCTAACTTGTAAAATTTTCTTGTGCCTTTTTTCACCTTAATTATTTTGAAGCTTAAAGCTATTTAAATTGAAGGACACAATTGCCAGATGCCAGATGTGGAGCTTGCTTTTGCTCTCAACTCCACCTTGTAGAAATGCTAAGATATTAGTCATGATCATCCAAATTAAGATATTAACTTCTTAATTGAAATAAAAATATCTTAAGTTTTCGGTTCTAGGGATATTAAGCTTTCGTTTCTTGAGGCCAAAAGATCACCGTCCTTTTGTAAAGAGAGTTTTTTCAAACAAACCCCCATATGTTCTAACTCTGATAAGTTTTTTCTGAAGCAGTCTAACTCTGCTAAGTAAGCCGGATAAATCAATTTGATGCCAAGTGTTTATTGTTTCTGGTTAACGGTGTGCATATTAATGAGATATTGCATGAGACATGGTTGATTGGCAGGAGGAAGGAAAAACACAATACATGACATGAATTCTAGGGGCTGCATTATTTCTTAAATGCTGTCTACTCTAGGTAGAAATAATAGGAAATGAGTTTTGTCTAATATTAATTCTTTTTCTTTTAAAAATATATTATTTCTTTTATAACAAACTTTTTGTGCACCCCGTAAAAATTTAGGGATGCGCTAAATAATTTGGGAGTACACTAGAAATTTAGGAGGTGTACTAGAAATTTGAAGGGTGCGCTAAACAATTTGAAATATTTATGCACGGTACATAAATATATGGCTTATGTACTATAACTTGTGCAGAAAAACAGAGCCTTTTATTTTTATGGACCAGGCACAACATGCTAGAGAATTGATCAATGGGAAACTGGACTACGATAGAAAATTATACAATTGTGTATTAAAATTAAAATGTTAAATGCCACCATCAGTCCCTACTAGGCTACTACCTACTTGGCTATTTCCAACTATCCTCACCACCTTTTTCCCTTCTAGTCATATTCATTCATTCATGGTGAATAAATAAAACACTTGTTTTGTACCAAAACTAGTGTCCATCCCGTGGGATGCACAGTTCAATAAATTTTTACTTTGTTTTTTAGCCTTTTGGTTCGATTAATTTGGTTTGGGAATAATTCTAAAATTAAGTGAATTCAATCCACTTATAAACGTGTAATTGCGGAGGATCGAATCGTGTAGGTCCTCCTTAATAAGTTCAACGTCATTTACCATGGACCTCCACCGCAGAAAACATCACAGACTTAGCCGCTCCACCATTTGTGCCGCGCCACACCGGTATCTAGCCTTAAATGGACACACTAATACTACGTATCTATTTCTCTCATCATTAACTTTCTTTCTACATTTTTTATTTTTTAAAATCATGAAATTTTTGGCGGTCACCTTCTACCTCATCCATAGAGTTTAACATTGGATTTGAACGAATTTTTACAAAAGTGATTAGTTTAAAAAAATAATAATGTTTTATATAAAACTTTGAATTGGTCTTAAAAAAAGTAGAATGAATTAGATTATAAAAAATAAGCATATTTATTAATAGGCTTACTTATACATTTGGTCTCAAACGTTTATTTTAAGTTTCAATTTGGTTATTTTAAAAGTTTCAAATAAATACCGAACGTTTATTTTAGGTTTCAATTTGGTCTCAAACGTTTTAAAATTTTCATATAAATCTCAAACGTTTATAACATTTGCATTAGTTAACCCTCTCTATCAAAAAATTTCTTCCCAATTTGTAGGTCCATATCTAAATTTTTTGACGGAAGGGACTAACTAATGCAAATGTTATAAATGTTTGGGACTTATTTGAAACTTTTAAAATCTTTGGGACCAAATGTATAACTAAGCCTTATTAATATATGAGTTGAAATATAGATACTCATAAAAATTATAAAAAAAATAAATGTTCTTATTAATATATAAGTAGACATATGAGTGAAATATTAGCTTGTAAATTAATAAAAAAAGTCTTCGAATTAATGTATGAGTGAAATTATAGATATCCGTTGAAATCACAAAAAAATAAATAAGCAATTCGTATTATTTATATGAGTATAAATATATGTCCAATAATAATTAAAAAAATAGACATTATGTTTTTTGTTTGGATGGGAAAAAGTAGACATTATTATTAATATATGAGTAGAAATATAAGTATTTGTTTTACAAACGAAATATTAGTATTTATACAATGTTATTCACACTTCCAAATTTATGTATCAATATTTTGTACCAAAATAAATGTCTTATACTATTTATAACATTAGTTTTTCCTATTTTATCCCTTAAAGCAATTATTAGGTGAGAGAAAAATTACACTCAAATATATACTTTTTAGTATTCCAATGTCTACTACCAATAATAATTGGGGGTATTTTTGTAAAAGTCATATTCTCTTTCTTTCATTTATACATTTTTTTTAAAGTGTGTGATTTGGTCAACAGTGACACTTAAAATGGGACGGAAGGAGTAATATATAAGTCTACTATTTTTTGTTTTATATGAAAATAGGATTGTGATAGTTGTAAGAGTGGGCCAACAGCTACTAAAAACTTACTCATACATAGAAGGCTCGTAGCAATTGGAAATGCATCTTAAGAGGCCTTAGAGCAATGAACAGTGCACTTTTAGTGCAAATTGAAATAGTTGGTATTATAAGATTTTTGATATAAATAAAGCACTTGTTCTTATCGTGACACACTGTTTCCTTTCATTCTAATTCTCTCAGCAATCAAATAATATAAAGCAAAAAGCAATCCAAGAAAACAATCATTCTGTCTCACTCCCAACTCCCAAGTCCCACCAACACCAAATGTATTCTCACTCTTACCTTTAATAATCGTTTTACTTGACCAATTTCCCCCCTAATAAACGTGACACATAACAAAATTAGTAAAATAATATCCTCTCTAATTTTTTTTGCAACTTAGGCCCACTAATTTTATTATCTAACACCTTTCAACTTAAGAGTATCACTATTCAAATCAATTTTTATTAATCAAATCAATTAAAACTTACGAAATATTTTTAGTCAGCACTTTTCTACCGTATTGCCAAACTAATTTCAACTCATAATAAATACTTCATATTTCAGCACACAACACATTACAATTATCAAGTTTATTTATGCTATCAAAAATAAGGAATACCAACAAGGTATTCTTATACGTGTGCAAGTGATCAAGTTTAGTGTAAGGTGACTTACAAAAGCTTATGATACCGTGGAATGGACAGCTTTGGAAGTTATCATGAGGGAAATGAATTTTCCTCCAAAATTCATCAAGTGGATCATGATATGTGTCAGCACAGTTTCTTACAAATATGCAATCAATGGTCACCAAAGTGAGCTCTTAAAGACTAAAAGGGGACTTAGACAAGGGGATCCCATATCACCCCTTCTGTTTGTGCTGATTATGGAGTACTTGCCCAGATGTTTGAAGAATCTACAGAAAAAACCAGATTTCAATTTTCATCCAAAATGTGAGAAATTACAAATAACTAACATTTGTTTTGCAAATGACCTTATCATGTTCACAAGAGGGGATGAGACATCAGTCAAGCTTATGACGGGGGAATTTAAAAAATTCTCAGATTCAACTGGTTTGAAGGCCAATCCTACAAAATGCAAAGTTTATTTTGGAGGAGTACCTGAGCTAGAACAAAAGAAGATTATTGTTGCTACTTGTTTTTGTGCGGGTACCTTGCCTTTTAAGTACTTGGGTGTTCCATTATCGAGTCGCAAGCTAACTGTACATCAATACCGACCTCTTATTGATAAGATAGTGGCTAAAATTCGACACTGGACTGCTAAACTTTTGAGTTATGCAGGTAGATATCAATTGATTCGGAGTGTTTTATTTGCTGTCACTTCTTACTGGATGTAGGTCTTTCCACTCCCTACAGAGGTTATCAGACACATTGAAGCAATTTGTCGAAGTTTTCTTTGGAGTGGAAAGGATGAGATCAGTAGAAAAGCTTTAGTGGCTTGGGAAAAAATTTGTGAGCCCAAGATAGCAGGTGGTTTGAATATTACATCGTTGATGGAATGGAACCAAGCTACCAGTAGTAAATTGTTGTGGAATTTACAAAGCAAGGCTGATAAGCTTTGGGTGAAATGGATTGATGCGTATTATCTCAAAGGACAAGACATTATGACATGGCAAGCCCCTCAAAGTTGCTCATGGATATTGAAGAGAATTTTGCATTGTAGGGAAATTGTGGAGCAAACTCAATATTGGGACGAAGTGATACAAAAAGGCAAATACAAAACATCCACCATGTACAAAGATTTACGAGGAGAAAAGGAACATGTGGATTGGAAAAAAATATTTTTCAACAACTATGCAAGACCACGTGCTACTTTTATTCTTTGGTTAACACTTATGGGTCGTCTTTCCACTAAGGATAGATTAGCTCGTTTCGGTGTAATAACAGATGGTTTGTGTAGCTTTTGCAATCATGGCGAATCTTTGGAGCACATTTTCTTTGAATGCAACACTACACAAGTTATTTGGAGGGAGGTCTTATCGTGAGCCGGTATTATTAGATCTCCTACAAGTTGGAGTGGAGAAAAGACTTGGTTGATTGAAGAAACAAAAAAGAAAGGATGGAGAAGGCAAATTTTGAAGATTGCGGCGGCTGAAACTATATATGCCATATGGAGGGCAAGGAACGAGATGATTTTTTCTCAAAAGTGCATAGATCCTTGTTTGAAAGATACCATAATATATAGCATAGTTATGAGATGCACTTTGCATCAGAAACTTACTATACATGTTAATGTTACCACATTATGCATAGAGTAGGATAGTTGATTTTGGACTCACCTGGATCCTTATGATCGGTTGTACTCACTTTATTTAGATATATAAAAGTAATGCTTTGATTCAAAAAAAAAAAAAAAAAGTTTAGTGTAAGGTGCAAGGCGAAAGCCATAGAGGAAATCAAATTCCCAATCTCATTCCTTTGTCTAGACAATGAGACATCTTCTAAAAAAGATATTTCATCATTATCTTTAAACAAACCGTCAAATACAACAATAATTTTTTAATAAATTCATTACTGTTTAACTTAATCCAATCTACAGCTAAAAACTTCATTGGACAAAAGTTATATCTCTTTAGTATTTATAGTAACATTTTATTTCGAAACCCATTCTTCATATCCTTAACAAAATAAAAAAATATTGAATAGTATAAATTGTTTTTGGGTACATAGAATACTTGATAATATTTGTGTAAAAAAAAAAAAAACTCAATAATATATTACTCCCTCCACTTCTAATTATAAGAAGAAATTTACTTTTTAGATTCATAAAATGTTTGATGTATCTAGTTCATAATATAGTCCAGATACATAAAACATTCAATGAATCTAAAAAGCAAATTTTTTCTTATAATAAAGACCGGATGTAGTAATAATTAATAAACCCAAGGGATGTGGTTGAACGGTTGGAGCTCATCCTTCTCTAACCAAGGGTTGATGGTTCGATCCTCACCTTGGGTATGGAACAACTTTAAATCTTTGGAATAATTTTAAAATTTCGTCTCCGTAGGATAACTCAAGTGATAAGAGCTTAGGGACATGAGTTGAGTAGAGGGAAGTCCAGAGTTTAAATTCTGGTGGGAACAATTTTATATTTTCGATGTACGAAAAGAAATCTTGAAATTTCAACAAATAAAATAATAATAAAAATAAAAAACAACTCAAACAACAAAACTAAAAGTAGTTCTATAAAATAGCTCAAGTGGTAAGAGACTGAGAAATATGAGTTGGGTAAAGAGAATGTTAGGGATAGACCTAATGATTGCAGTTTATTTATAAAAAAGAAAAGACAAATGTTAATGTGTATCCTTAGGGCATGTTTGATTCAACCGAGGGCGAGGAGAGGTGAAGGGAACAATTTTTAAGGAGGTGATGGAATAAAATATAGTTTATTATGTTCACAAAATCACCCTCATTTTTTTATTAAAATCCTAAATTATATAATATTAAAAATTTAGGTTTTTATTTTTTTGACAACAAAAAAAATTTAGGTTTTCTACTCATTAGATTTTATTTGTTATATATCCTTTAGATTTTTTTTGATGTAATATATCTATTATAATTTAATCCTTATTTTTAGCTTATAAGGTTAAGAGTAACAAAATAAATTAATTATTCTCTTCCCTCGTTAAAAAATTGAACAAAACATAAAAATTTAAAATAATCACTCCCCTCCCTTCCAAAAACACTTAACCAAACAATACCTTAAGTATATTTTAATAAACCTAATAAAAAAATATTCGTCTTAAAAGTACAACTTTTATTGATCAAACTAATGTATTTTTTAATTCAAAAATTCTATTTTTAATTTATTTAACATGCACCCTTAACCTACAAACAAATTAACAAGACTCAAAAGAAAAAACAAAACCGAAAATTAGAAAGTATAGTATAATAATAACCTTTGTTAGTTCCGTCATCCTTTTCCACTCTCCAAAGTAAAGTAACACTCACACACACAACACATTATTCTTTTTCCATTATTCATTCATTCATCTAAAACTGTTCCAAACCAAAACCCTCTCAACCAAAAACCACAACAACCCTTCCTTCCAATGTCATCACCCATTCTCGTCTCCTTAACTCTCATCCTCTCTCTCCCTCTCATCTTCTTCTTCACCCTCCCTCAATTCTCCCCCGACTCCGACGACCTCTCTCTCTTCCACCGCGCCACCACCACCCACACCACCTCCCACTTTTCCACCCTCACTAACCCCAAACCCAAAATCGCTTTCCTCTTTCTCACCAACACCAACCTCACTTTCGCTCCTTTATGGGAAAAATTCTTTTCCTCTAACAACCATCTCTTCAATATTTACATCCATGCGGACCCCACTTCCTCGATCACCTCACCTGGCGGCGTCTTTCATAACCGTTTCATTCCTTCTAAATTAACCCAACGCGCTTCCCCATCTCTTATTTCTGCTGCCCGACGACTATTAGCATATGCTTTATTAGATGACCCACTTAATCAATATTTTGCTTTAGTCTCACAACACTGTGTTCCGCTCTTGTCGTTTCGATTCGTTTATAATTATTTATTTAAAAATAATTTAATTTCGTTAGCGAATTTTGCATTCCCTGACGACGATCATACCTTTTTATATCCGAGTTTTATCGAGATTCTTTCTGATAGTGCGAATCTCGATGAACGGTATAATGCTCGTGGAGAGAATGTTATGTTGCCTGAGGTTCCGTTTGAGGATTTTCGTGTTGGTTCGCAGTTTTTTATCTTGAACCGGAAACATGCAATGGTTGTGGTTAGAGATGAGAAACTATGGAAGAAGTTTAGAATGCCTTGTGTGAATGAGTTATCTTGTTATCCTGAGGAGCATTATTTTCCGACTCTTTTGTCAATGGAGGATCCGAATGGGTGCACTGGTTTTACACTGACTAGAGTTAATTGGACTGGTTGTTGGGATGGTCATCCACATCTTTATACTCCGGAGGAGGTTTCGCCAGAGCTTGTTCGGCAGCTGAGGCAATCAAATTCGAGTTATTCGTATCTATTTGCGAGGAAATTCTCGCCGGAGTGTCTTGCGCCATTGATGGATATTGCTGATGATGTCATTTTCCGAGATTGAAGCTTGCTTGGTGAGTACACTGCTAACTTGACAACATTTTTTGTTAAATTTGTGGAATTTTTTCTTAACTTTTAGTTTCTAAATTTGGAGTATTATTATATTTTGTGTTTTGTAATGAAAAAAAAAATCTGAAATTGTGTGGGACATTGGTGAGTAGATGAGATAGTATAATAGTGTGATTAAATTAAGTTTGTGTATGAGAGAGAATGGTCACTGGTCACTATAGAGAGTTAGAGAGAAAGTCACATGGTTACCTCTCATGAATATTGGATAATCCCTCTGGATAAAATGGACCCGGATTCCATGAGATCCGTATCGCCTGCTGTAACAGCTTCACATGTTTTCACGCAATAGGTGAACTCAGGTATATATTTATGGTCTAATGGCTCATATTTAAGCAGTTAGATTTTACAGTTTAGCACAATATTCAGTCTTAACCATTATTTCATCGGACAGCGAACATTAGTTACTGCATCCATGCAGTAACTGTGAAATCCAAACCCGACTCCATGCAGTAGTAGAATCACACAGCTGCACGTAGTAGAAAATATCTACTTCGTGCTACTTAGAGAATCTGTGTTGTTGGTTAAATTGGACAATTATGCTCAAACGAACTGAAACTATATTACTAAACATTATCCAGATCAAACCGGCTAAAATTTGTAAATTTGTAACTGTGTCATGCAGTTAACACACAGTAACAACGGAAAGTCCATTTTTAGAAACAGACTTATAAGGAAAACAGGGTAAGCTTTTTTTAATTCAATTTGAGTGGTTTTTCTTTTTGTAGCTTAAGAACTACCAAACAAAGAGAGTAGTTAGACCTTGAATAATGTGTGACCTCATTAGTTAAACTACTTCATACATCTCCCTAAACTGAAATAATCAAGTAACAAAAGAGTGTGTTTTTTAGTGTATGTTGGACTCTTTGTGTGGTTGATATAGAGGTTACAGTCTGTCAAGATTCCGTGTCCTTCTTTCATTTTAATTGTGTTACACAACCTGCTCTATCAAACTTTTGATTTGTTTGGTTGCACTTTATGCAATGGAGCCAAAATCACTGATAGCTGCAGTTCATGGGTTGGTACTGTTCATACCAGTACTTTGGGGTGAATAATGTTGGATATTCAAGTTAGATAAAGTAGTGAGTCTTTTTAGGTTACTTGAATTGACGGTGAGTTTGGTGGAACTACAACATGCCAGTGTGATTTTGGCAATAACTATACTTTACAAATTAAACAAAATCACGGTGCCACGTGATTTCCTTAAACTTGTTGTGATTCCAAATTTGCATTGAAGAGTTTTGTGCAAAATTATACCTGTTAATCTGTTAGAACTGTGTGAACCAAAAGGATTTTTTCACTTTCTCATAAGTATATACTCTTTGAAAGGGAAGAGAAAGATAGAAAAAGAAGAGAGAAATAATAGTTGAGAGATATGTTGAGTGATCTGATGGAAAAGAAAGAGAAATAGAAAGAGCTGTAAGATGGATGTAAAACTCGGTATGAAAATATCAAGATTGTTTTGTGAATAATTTTACGTGAATTAGTAACAAAAGGACTTCATTTAATTTTGAAAAGCTGTGGTTTACACAAATAAATTCACCTCTCAGATTGATCCAACCTTCAATAAATTTTGAGAGTAGTTGGTTGCTGAGATATAGTAACCAATTAATTATTAATTTTCTATTTTTGCTTTCGTTTGTGGAAAATAATGGATTAAGGAAACCTTATTATATTTTACACACAAGGGTTTTTGTTGAGTTGCGACTAAAGAGAGAAAAAGATATATTGTTAGTTTAATGGAAATGGGAATTGAGTAATGAGTTAGGTATTATCATAGTCATTGATCTAACAGGAAGAGGTTTGGTAAAACAATCAAAAGAGAAAAAACACTAAATGTGACTTTGACATCAGAAAATATCTAAATTCTAATTAGGAAAAATGTTCATATCAAACATAGCAAGATTCTTTTGACTTGTTGCCATCCACATGATGTGTGATTTGTCTGGTACTTGTGTAATTAAGTCATATAATTCACTTTCTCAGAAAACTATAAGAAGAAAGACGTGTTATTCCTGTCTCATATAGTTCACTACTCACTAACTATGCACAAGTTTGGTTATAACCTAGAACAAATTAGACCAACTTTTTTGTTTCCATATTCCATTGTCAATTATTAGTAATGCTTCTACAGCACTTCTAATTACTAATGTTCACAACTGTAATTGTGACTCATTGATTTGATCATAACCTCATAATTTTTTAATTTATGTTATAAGTATTAATTAATTCTAAATGCTTTTTTAAATTATTCAACTAAATAGTGTATGTTAAGGTATAGCCATATGTTTCTCTAAATTTACCAAACAATAATATGCACAAAACCAAAGAAATATCTATTTTAGACGTTTTTAACTAATGAATCAATAAGACAAGGGTTTAATTGATATGCGCTGACACTGACAGTGTAATTTGTTTTATATGTTCAACCAATCATAACTGTTGGATCATTAAACATATTTGACTTAAATCATATTTACCATAGAAGTCGTAAAAATCATGGGTTGTGATTCATTGACAATGTAAAAAGTTTCACACCGACAGTGTATCAAAATTCATCTCATACAATAGTTTAAAATTCATCCAGTAATGTTTTGTCAATGGTTGTTTAAATCACCTACAGTTGCATCTGAATAGAAAATATGCTTTTTGAATATATGGTCATTTTTTTATTATACACTTGCAGCCAAATTGTTGAATTTATGTACCAAGCTAGCTCACTGTGTGGAAATGAGATCTTCACTAGATCTCCTAACTTAAAAAAATATGCTAGTTCTTTATATGTGCCTTCTTCAATAGAACTAAAGTCGTTTTACTATTTCTCTCCTGTAATTATGTTTTCTTTTTCTCATTTTCAGGGCATATTTATTGGCATTGGGAAGAGAAAAACTCTTGTTGATGCACAATGCTAGTGTTTTATTGATGTGTATAGAAAATCTAGTTTCTCCAATTGTAAATTTAGTAGTATTTTCTTCAATGTGAATGTAGGTCTTAGTGTGGATTGCACAAAGGAAAAGATGGTCTCCGAAGGAGGCTGCTTCCGTGCAAGATATATTTCGTAAAATTGTATGCACAAGTTCTGTCCTTAGAAAATCTAAGATGGAAAAACATTTTCTATGTTTTTGTCGCCAACTCTTGTGTATAACTCAAAAATGAAAACAGGCAATAGCCAAGTTGTTTTCTTACCCCTTGTCATCTTTGTTGTCTTATTTTGTTACCTTCCTTTTGCGCCATCTAAAACCACTTATGATACTGTTACTTTGCTTTAGTATTTTGTGGCTGTTGCTTAAGAGAAAGTAATGGTGTAGGGTAAAATTATTCCTTGTCTTTATCAATTGTTTTTCAATTTTAATTAATTTTTTTTTGACAAAGACAAGAACCAAAATGAAAAATATTTGCATATTGTGTCCATCTCAACTAACGCAGCTACTGTTGTTAAATGTTTGAACTTTACTTTTGTATTGCTGTTATTAGTCCTATTATCCTTGATTGTAAGTTTCATTTAGAACAATTAAGTAGTGCTATTTTTTTTTTAAGACATCAAAATGAATTATAGAACAGAAAGATGAAGATTCTTTCTAGCATAAGGAGTGCCAAGAAGAATCACCACAAGTACAATGAAGCCTAAATATACAAATGAAGATTGCATCCGCCTAAACGAATACATTTTTATTTTATCGAGCATCTGATGAACTGAACTTTCCTTAGCCTTGAAAATTCTGTTGTTTCGCTCATTCCACACAATCCAAACACATTCAACTTCTTCTTAGTGAAACAATCTTCCACTAATAAAAATCATTGCATTTATAAGGAAAAATTGTTGCTATCTAATTGTCGTTTTTATTAATACCTTTAATTATTTATTATTGAGAGAAAAATAGATAAAATGAGATATTAAACTAATTAAAGATACTATATATAAGAAAAAGATAATTAATGTATATTTTGATGGATAAATAAAACAACTTATTTTGGTTCGTTTATATTTTGATCTTTGTGGGTTAGACCATTAAAATTGTAGATTATACGGGTTAAATATACAGATGGGTGGATTGACCCATGAATCGTCTATTTTTGTATTATTTGTGTTATTGTATGCATTCATCCCATGATGTTTGCTACATAGAGAAGATATGACCAGACATTCTTATTAAATAATTTTTGTAGTTTTATTTTATTTGTTACCTCCTTACAACATAAAATTATTAACAAATTAGTTTCTTTAGCTTTAAAAAGAGGGGGAAAAATTATCATACCAATTTTTTAGTTTCATTTTTTTAAGATAAAAGTTTTTTATTTCATTAACCATTTAACATGTAGACTGACGTGGGTCAGCATATTATAACTAGTTTTCATTTGCGGATGGGGCAATGTGCTCTATTTAATAGACGAGTTAAATGGGACGAACTAGTTTGTGTCTCTACACTCGACTCTATAAAAAATGAACTACACATTATAAGTAGTGACACAACACCATATATTGACACGCCATTTGTGTTTCAAATTGATTATAAGTAGTTTAGAGTTTGAGGCGAGTTCGGGCATCAAGTGACTCAAGTTCTCTCCTAAACGGAGTTATAAAGAATCAAACTTAGGGACGTTCATGGTCCGGTTTGGATCGGTTATGAGACAAAATGTCACCTGATCTAAAGAGAAAATAATATGCGGATTGGTTCGATTTTTAGATGATTAAAAAAATATCTGATCTAATTTTATGCGGTTTACTTCGGTTCGGTTTGTTCGGTTTTATTAGATTTTTAAATAAATATAAATACTTGTAAATATAAAAAAATTATTGAACTGTTAAAAAAATATTATGCAAGCAACTACAAATAATAATTATATTGCTAGATTTAAAATATATTGTTAGATGAAACTAAACAGATAACTGAGTGAGTCGATTGTTGTTTAAGGTAGGCGGTTATGGATTGAGAGACTATCGATTTGAAGGAGACAAAACAAAAAAATTGTGTTGTTTTTTTTTTCTTTCTATTTTTGCACGCCTTACAAAAATAGAAATAATATTTTTTTTGTGATAACAAAAATAGAGAAATAGTTAAGTCTATGACACATATTTCATTTCGGTTTGAATTTATTTCGATGTTCAAACTCAATGGCCTACAAAAATTAATTTATTTTTTTTGGTTAACAAATTAAATTTATATATACAAATAATGTAATATTTTTTACACAAACATTCAATAAAATTATGTCAATTAAATATTTGTAGAAATATTTTAGGAACTTATTTATAAAAGTCACATTATAATATAATATGATTGAATGAATATGTAAAAAAAGTTTACACCATAATTACATAACAATTAACCTCCACATGCCTTTATAACTAATATATGTGTGTTGTTGTCAACATGATTGGACTTGTCAAAAGTTGATGGAAATGTCTCATATATAGTCATATCGTCTCTATTATATCCTTGTCATTTTTTTTGGATTGACGCGGGATTGTTTGGCTCGAAAGAGTCTGAAATATTTGTTGTGATTTATCGCAAAGGGTCCATTCATCATTTTCAAACCTTGGTTGTGCTTATAGATGTTCACTATGCTCGTGCTTGAACATTAGGATCGATTATGTTGGTTCAATTTGTGCTGATTTATATATTTGTATCATCTGTTTAAGTGACATGCACTTTACTAGATTAGGTTTTATGTCCCCCAGTGTTTATTTCTCTTGTATTTATTTTTTATATATTTTTATGAGATTATGGTAGACAATAAGTGTCTTTAGTTGTGCTTTAATTGGTATATCTAAAGTTCCTTTGATACCCGCTATTCTCTTGACTTATCTAAAAAAAACTAACATTTGACATACATTGTCAAGAATTTTTTATGGCCAATTATATAATATAAATTAGGGTTAAATATATTTTTTATCCTTATAAAATAGGTGCTTTATGAGTTTAGTCTTTAGTTAATTTTTATTATACTTTTAGTTCCTATATTTTTTTTCACATAGTTTAGTCCCTACTAAAACTATATTTTTTAAAATTATTATCAAACTCTTAAATTTTGAATGAATTTTTTATAAGGATGTTTAAAATATCATTTATTTATTAAATTTATAAATTTTTAACATGATATGAATTAAATATAAATTTTTTAAGTGACAAAAATTCGAGATAAAAGTAATAAAATCACGATCTAGAAATCAATATTGAGTTTGTTTTTTCTAAAAGAACTTTTTCCAATGTTCTAAACATATCTACAAAAAGATCATTAAAAAATACATGTGAATTTAATAGAAGAGACAAAAACTCAGTGCAATATAATTTTTAAGAGACTAAAAATTAAGTAAAAATTAAACTTTAAAAGTCCATATCTTATAGAGACTAAACAATTAAATTAAACATATTTCATCCAAAAATTGCAATTAAATATGAGTCATGACGATCAAAAAGCCTAATTTAAAATGGGACCAAATTTCAATTTGAGATAGAATCAAAATTGCATATAACCCCAATTGAATACTTATGGACACAAAGATTAAGAAATAATAAATTTTGGTACTTATGGATTGATTTGTCCCCTCATTATTTTTATTTTTTATGCAACTCCAATACTACATACAACTATGCAACTTCAAAAATACAAATAGAAGAATATATATACTTCTCCTTCCCATTTTAAATATTACAGTTGATCAAATTATACACTTTAAGAAAAATGTGTATATGAAAGAGAGAAAATATGATTTTTACTAAATTATCATATCTTTTTATTGGTAGTAGACATTAGAATATTAAAAAGTAGATCTTCGAGTGTACTTTCTCTCACCTAATAATTACTATAAGAGATAAAATAAGAAAACCAATATTATAAATAATATATGACACTCATTTTAGGACAGATGGAGTAATTGTTAGACAATCATTTTGGAACAAAACTAAATAAAATCTCAAAAGTACTAAAATTTCTGAATAGAGGGAATAATTTATCAGACTATATTTTTCTTTCTTTCAATATGTTAATTTGTTTGGACCTTTTTTCCTCTGGATTTGGTAATTGTTAATTGACCATGATACAAAAGGCGCACATAGAATTGACACTAAAACAGGCAAAAACGCTATTGTCCGCATATACTACGCACGCAACCAAAAGACACCTATCATTCTTATTCTCTTACACATCCATCTCTATTTTAATTTATAGATGGGAAAACCACCCTTTAATTAATAAAATATTTTGGTTTTATCTCCTCTATATAGCCAACAACATGAGATAAATCAATCATAAATGCATACAATATCACAAATGATATAAAAGTAGATGCCTTATGGGCCACGAATATGCATTTATCTATAAATTAACTGATTAAATTTGTAGTATAAAAATTGAGTTATAAATATGAAAATATATGTTTAAATAATATTTTATTTTTTTAAATAAGATGATAAAAAAAAATAATGAATTGTAAACTAATTAAAATGAACAATAAGAGAGTTTAAATTAAAATTTTAAAAATTAAGCTCCATTGACTATAATAAGTTTTTTCGTGTTTTTATATTGGTGTGTAGATTATATGTTAGAAAGAAAATTTCAATCAAATAATTTTGACATTTTTGTAAGATAAATTAGTAATTATTTGTTATGAAAAAGTTTTAATTTTATAGTAGATATGTCATTAAAAGATTCGCACACAATTTTTTTTTTTTGAATTGTGATGAACTTTCGATCTACGTTCGATCTACTGTAACATATAAATTCATTAATTTTTTTTAATACATAGATCCTTTAAGTTTTAAAATTATAATACATATTTCATTTCAAATTATATTCATCATCTAAATTTACGTGATAAATGATATTTAAGTGATGAGATCTCAATCATTGAAGAACTTGGTAGTAATATGAGATATTTAAGTGTTATTATATTTGAAAATTCAAATGATGAGTATAATAACTTAAAACGATCCATGTGTTACAACAGTTTTAAAACTTGACGGACTGATGTATTACAATAAAAATTCAAAGACGTGATATAGTAAAAACCGTAAAAACTTATGCAGTACAAATCAAAAATTTAAAGGACTTATAGACATAGACGTATTTGACTAAATTTTGATTAGAGGTTTATGTTCTTATCCTTATAAATAGAATAGAACATGTTGATCAACTTTAGAGACAAAGCTAGCTAGCAAGCATAGAAAATAGGAAGAAAAAGAAAAATTGGATGGCGAAAAAGGTGGAAGGTTTTGAATTCTCACAGAGTCACGGGAAAGAGAGAGTCAGAGTAGCTCGTGTCTGGAGGAGCAAACATGATCAACGACACTTCGTTGTTGAGTGGCGCGTGAGCATCAATCTCCTCTCCGATTGCGTCAACTCATATACTTGTGATGATAATTCTGATATTGTTGCTACTGATACCATGAAGAACACTGTAATTCATTTTTTTCATCTTTCTTATTTTTTATTTTGTTGATTTTGCTTTTTTGATCTATCTCTGTTCCTATCATCTGCAAATTTTTTATTCTAATTTGAATCTGAATCTTAGTTTATTATTGTTGAAAATAAATTCAGTCATTTGGGTTTGAAAAAAAAGTTTGCAGCTTTTCCTTTGGATCTTTGAAAGTGACTTCATTTCTGATTTTTCTGGATTATTATTATTATTATTTTATTATTATTATTATTATTATTATTATTATTATTATTATTATTATTATTATTATTATTATTTTGATTGTTAGGCTTCTTTGAAGCTATTTGTGTGTTGCTTTGCATTTAGGAGATATATTAGATTAAGATTTCTTAATAATACTACTATAATAATTCTTAGATTAATTAAAATTAAAATTACAAAATATTATTTTTGTTGTAAAATAAAATTACAAGTAGTTAGTTTAGAAGTCATAGTTCAACTGGTAGAAAATGCGGAAATTGTTAGGTCAGATGTCTATGACCGGAGTTCGAACTTTAGTCCCTCCACTTTGTATGTGTGAGTTTTTAATGACTCGTCGTCTCGTCTATGTAAAAAAAATTTTACAAGCAGTTATAGTCTTGCAAAGTCTTAAAATTACCAAATATTGATTATAAAAGTCTTATAAAAAATATTACAGGTTGTTATATTCTTGCAAATTCTTAAAATTGACAACTATTTTTTTTATGACAATATAGTTCCAATTCAATACACCATCTAAAAGTATATGACATTATGGTATCCGAGACAAATTTAACTAAGTTTGAAAGTTTTAAGGTTAAATCATACACGCAAATACAAATTGTAATTTCTTGTTTTATGATATGTTTTTGTTAAAATGAATTTATACAGAACAGGAAATGTTTGTGTGTGGTTGGAAATACTTATTTTAATGTAATACGTTATCTAGTGCTAGATCATTTTCATTTAGTTTTCATTCTCCATCATATATGTTCACATCAGTTTTGAAATTTTTATGAATGTGTAATTAGGTGTATGCAAAAGCAAAGGAATGTTCGGAAATACTTTCGGCCGAGGATTTTGCTATTCTACTTGCCAAACATTTCACATCATTTTACAGTCAGGTTGGTGACTGAAAATTAATTCCTCAATATAGAGATTCTTGATTCTTCATACTTTTGTTCTATTTTTTGTTATATTGCACTCTTGCTCCCTTGTTTTCCTTTGCAATCATCGCCTTAGTAGAATAAAAAGAAATTTCAATTTCCAACTTGGTTGTTTTTGCAGGTTACCACTGCTATAGTAAAAATTGTGGAGAAACCTTGGGAGCGAGTTAGTGTCGATGGTCAACCTCATGAACACGGTTAGTCAAACTATTATACACTTTAATTCTGCGTTGAGGTTCTATGTTAGCTTTTCTATTTAAATTTTGTTACAGCTGAAGTTTCTTTACATGTTTATTACCATTTTATGGGATTTGAACTCCGTCTCTTGAGATTACAAGTCAAGCTCTTACGACTGAGTTTGACACCTTTTAGACCTTCTAACCCCATCGTTGATGCTATTATTTCCACTTTCAACATATTTTTCTGCAGCAGTACTTGATTCAACTCATGTGTAGTTCAATCAAAAGTGACAATCGTCTGAATTTTCAGTTATAAACCACTGTTTGTTTCTTTTTCATCCTCAAGTTTTTTATTTTTATTTTTGTAAGGTTTCAAACTGGGATCCGAGAAGCATACAACAGAGGCAATAGTGGAAAAATCCGGGGCACTACAATTGACTTCTGGTATTGAAGGGCTGTCTGTGTTGAAGACAACCAAGGTAAGTTTGCAATATAGAATAGGACCTCGTGCTTTTGATTGTCATGTAACTTTTTAGAATTGTGCATCAGACTTGAGTACGTCTTTTTCTCTTATTTCTTTGGTGTTTATGAGTACTCCATTTGCCTTATTTTGCTGTCCATATATAATTCTGAACTACTAATTGATAAAAGTTGATTTTATTTTGGATTTGTTGTGATTTTCGAGCAGTCTGGTTTTGAGGGTTTTATAAGAGACAAGTATACAGTACTTCCTGATACACGCGAAAGGATGCTGGCAACTGAAGTAACTGCACTATGGAGGTAATTTATTTTTCCGGTGTTTTGCTTAGCAAGTTTTAATAAACAAGAAGTACAAAGTTGACTTCCCGTAAGCTATGTAGAATTCTCACTTCTGCATTGAATGTGGTTGTAGGTATTCGTATGAATCAGTAAATAGCATCCCGCAGAAGCCGCTTTACTTTACAGATAAGTACCTGGATCTAAAAAGGGTTCTGGTTGACACATTTTTCGGCTCTCCAAAGGAAGGGGTCTATAGTCCATCTGTTCAAAGCACTCTCTATCAGATGGCAAAGGCTACACTGAACAGGTTTGTCTCTGTCCTACCTCTCTATTTTCTCGGTGTCACACGGTCACAAATTTAATGCATATGCCATATGCTATAATCATGTCGCGACTGATAATCAAATGTAATGCTTCAGATTTTCAGATATATCTTCTATTCAACTAAAGATGCCAAATATTCATTTCCTACCAGTCAATCTCTCAAATAAGGATGGTCAGATTGTGAAGGTATTGATTCTTACTCAGGAAAGCTTCCAGAAGTTGATAGAACCCATTTGAATTCTTAACTGATTTTATTACTGTTAAGTTAACATGTTCTTTTAGGAGCAGATAAAGTTGAAAATCATATGATAGTAGAGTTTGGTCTTGAATGTCCATAGAAAATATAGGTTCTTCATACTGCCAATGCCATCAATAAAGCTGACAAATGATACTGATTCTTATGCAGTTTAATGACGATGTGTTTTTACCAACGGACGAGCCACATGGATCAATTGAAGCTAGCTTGAGCCGCAGTCGGTCAAAGTTGTAGAAACTGCTAAAACACCACAGCTCATCCTTTCTGGTCAATTGGTGGTGCAGCTTAACACTATGGTGCTTGTCTTCATTTAAGATCCTTAAATCATGTAACAAGTAATCATGGAAAGAGGGACACTGCTTTCAATTAACATGTGATTTTAATGTAAATTTACTTGGTTTGTTTTCTTTGCATATGATGGTGTTATGCAGGTTGCACCAATGATCAAAACTGATGTTGGGTTATACATAGGTTTGAATATAGGAAATTCCAATGAAGTCTAATAAATTCCTTATGATATTAGGGAGAATGAAATGGTTAAGAGTTATATTTATGATATTGATGCAGTACTATATTTTGGTCATGCTATAATCTCTTGAAATATAACGTAGTTATTTAGCGAACATTCCGGTTACCCAACTTACCGTGTTGGTACTGGTACATCAAAGGCAAAATTTAATATCATGTCATATTTTTATATTAATTTATATTTTAAATGAATTTTGTCTATGAAATACCCGTATCCAACAATGCAAGTTGGGTACTAAAGAATTTATCTTTTTTTATTGAGTCTCTACACTTTTGAAACTAGGCTCGATGTAATTACAAATTATTTAAAAGTTTATAATGACGTAAATTTCAAAGATTATGCAAGATATAATAATTACAAATCATTTGAAAGGATGTGATTAAAACTTATAGGTTTATGAATGTATGAAAGAAATTAAAATTAAACAAACATTATTAGAACCCATTCTATAAACTTAAACTAATTCAAAAATCTTTAGAGTAGTCAATCCAAAACTATTAGTACTTTTTTGGGTAACAAAAATGAAATTTGACATTTTGATGGTCATATAAACTTTTTATTATTATTTTTTGGGTCATATAGCTTAGTGGCTAGAAAATTCACCCATAAGGTGAATTAGTGAAGTATCCAAGGATCGAACCCTAACTCCTGTATATAAAATGCTGATGTTTCTATCAATTGAACTATGCTCTCGGGGACAACTTTTTATATGTGTGAGAAAAACTAAGATAAACACTTTGGTACTCTAAAATTTAATGAATATGTATGTAGTCATTATCTCATCATTTAATATCATATCACATCATATTTTTTTATAGTAATTTCATTTTATAAAACTACAAATTTTAAATAAATTTTACCTATAAGATATCAAACATACTAAGAATTTGCCCAAAAAGAAAAACCAATTGAGGGTGAAAAACTCATTATAAGACAAACTTATGCATATTCCTAAGAACCACCTAAGCACTTTTTGTCCATTCTGAAAATTGTCACATATGAAATGTTACATGCCTACACATCTAATAAATCAACAACTAGCATCTATTTCATTCTCAAATCAAAATCAAAATCAACATCAAACTAAAATAAAATAAAATACATAATACAACAGCACAACATTCAAAACACTAAAAACTTATAATAATCACATTTCTATATAAACATCTAAGCACACTAAAAAAGAACAAAAAAGATTAAAACTAAGGTGTTTTGTTCTTAGCTTTTCACACAATCATGTTTATATTTTTATTTCTCTTTACATTGTTAATCAAAACTCTAACAGCTACAACAAGCACTGTGATTAATCCAACTACATTCTCCTTTATTTCTTTTGATCCAGAAAGTTGTAACAATGGTGAATTACTTTGTATGGGTTCAGCCACTTCAGAAAATGGTTATTTAAGTCTCACACCAGAGCCAGAAACACAAGAAAACAATAATTCAGGTTCAATAATTGGAACATCTAATAGTAATACAGACAACAAAGTAGGAAGGGTTTTGTACCCTTATCCTATTCATGTTTGGCCAGCAATTATTACAACTACATTCACTCTTAGGATTACTCCGTTCGCAGAGAACTCGGCTAGCTCAGGGGATGGAATTGCACTTGTATTTGCACAAGATAATAGGCCTTCTCCTAATGATAGCTATGGTTCTTATCTTGGCATGTTTGATAGGTCTACACAAGGTAAATTTATTTCTGCAAAATATCGCTGTTTCAAAGTTCTATGTTTCTTGCCACTATTGGACATAAGTGGTTAATGCGCTTCAAATAAGGTTGAATTGTTTAGTTAGCACCCGAGTTTGATTTTTGACCAAAATAGTCTTTAACCAAATTTTACCTATTTTTTTACCGAACTATGGATTATTCATAGTCATTTTCCACTAAAAACTTGATGGTTAATACTAAAAAAGTTTAAACTTGGATTTGGTTGATTTGTACTACGTGATTCATACCAGACATGTTTTCAATCTGAAGTGTCAGTGCTACATATGTGTTGACCATGAAACTCAGACACATTAATTTACTAAGATGAAGGGAAAAATAATTTAGTCCAAATAAACTAAAAATGTTATTGTGCAGGTGAAAATTTTCAACAAATAGGTGTGGAATTGGACACATTCATGAATGAGTTTGATCCAGATGGAAACCACATTGGCATAGTGACAACAAGCATAACAAATCCAGTTGCTTTTCAAAGTCTAAATAACACTGATGTTGATCTCAGAAGTGGAAGAGACATCGAGGTTAAAGTCGACTATAATGGATGGACTAAAATGATTTCGATCTCAATTGGATATTCAAGTGGCAAATTAAAGAGTGTTCTTAATCATTCAATTAACTTACCTGATATAATTCCAAGCTCAGTTTATGTTGGTTTCACAGCCTCAACTGGCTTAACTTTTCCAGAAACTCACCAAATTCTCAATTGGGTTTTCACATCAGTGCCATTGCCTGTTCTTTCTGTTAAGCACAGTCAAATTAGAAAATTCAAGATCATAATGATGATTATCATACCAGTTCTTGTGTTATTTACCGTACTTTCTGTAATTTGGGATGCTTGGAAGAGAAGAAACAAGAAGGGTGATCGAAAAGATGACATAGAAAGCCTATCGAGGACGGCTGCGGATGCGCCTAAGATGTTCGGTTACAAGGTACTGTCGAAAGCCACTTGTAAGTTCAGTAAAGAAAATCTTGTGGGAAGAGGTGGATTTGGAAGTGTTTATAAAGGCGTCATGCTAGAAAATGGAAAAATGATAGCAGTAAAGAAAATTTCAGCAACCTCTAAGCAAGGTATGTTCTGATAACTGGTTAAAAACTATGACATGAAAATATTTGTGACATCTTCAACACTGGTTTATGTTTTCTTCTATTATTGACCTTTTTGTTTCGGTTGTTTAAATAGGTGAAAGAGAGTTCTTGGCCGAAATATGTACCATTGGTCGTCTTCGGCACAAAAACTTAGTGCAGCTTCAAGGCTGGTGCAATGAAGGAAAAAATCTTCTCTTGGTTTATGATTACATGCAAAACGGAAGCCTCGATCGATTCATAGGCAAGGATATTCTAGATTGGCAAGCAAGGCAGAATATATTAACAGGATTAGCATCAGCATTACTTTATCTTCATGAAGAATGTGGAAATCCAGTAGTTCATAGAGATGTTAAACCTAACAATGTAATGCTTGATTCTAATTACAATGCTCATTTAGGTGATTTCGGACTCGCGAGGTTACTAAAAAATGAGGAGTCAGTAACTACAGATTTAGCTGGAACTCCAGGCTATTTAGCACCTGAAATAGGCTTCACGTGTAAAGCTACACCTGAATCAGATGTATATAGCTTTGGAATGGTTATACTTGAAGTCATTTGTGGTAAAAGGTCAAAAAGAGTAATGGAAGATAATAGTTTGGTAGATTATGTTTGGAATTTACATGCTCAAAATCAAATTCTTGAGTGTGTTGATAAACATTTGAAAAATTGTTTTGATGTGGAAGAAGCTAAAAGAGGTTTGATGGTTGGATTGGCATGTTTACATCCAGATTCTTTGTTTAGGCCAAAGATGAGGAAAATTGTGCACATTTTTTTGAATCGAAATGAACCTTTGATGGAATTACCGGAAACGCGGCCAGCTGGAGTTTATGTATCAGTTTCTTGTACATCAATAACAGACTTTGTGTCTAGAAATGAGTTACACCTCCAATCATCCACAACATCATCAATGGAGAACATTTCTACTTGTACAGATTATGATCAGTAGTGAGTGGTTTTGCAGCTAAATAATAATGGTTATTGTTAGCAAATTACATTGTTCAATTCCACTCTCAAGTACGCCACACCATGTTCTGAGATATTGTCCGCTACGGATTGCGTATGAACCCTCACAGTTTTGTCCTTTGTAAAAGGCGCATCGGTGGGTTGAGGAGTGTGAGTGTTGTATATAAACTACCCTTAAGCTCAACTCCTAAGCAATGCCAGACTTTATGGAACAATCCTCTATCTATTCTAAGTGATGGAGTTATTGTTAGACTATTTAATTATTAGCTTTTATATGCTGTTATTAGTTTACAGTTTATTTTTAATATCTGTTTTTTCTGTTTTGTACATGAGTTAGTTATTTAACCTGATATTTAACTTTGTATAAATAGCTATTGACTATCTCTTTAATAAAATTTCTAGTTTTATGTAAAGTTTTAATATGCAAATGATCCCTATAAACATCACAATTTTGAATTTAATTTTACTTTTTGTTTTTAGTCCTTACAAACATTTCACTTTTGCTTTTGGTCCTTATGTTTTGTTTTAGCCCCTACAAAATTTATTCATATACGAATTGGTCCCTCAAAATAAGGGCGTAAAATGAATATTAATAGATTTTGCGAGGACTAAAACATGATTAAGATATAGTAAAATGTTCAATAAAGCCAACTTTTGGAATGAATTAGAAGAGAGACATATTTGAAGAACATTGATTTCATACATAACCTCTTTTTTGATTTAGTGAATCATTATTCGATCAATCATTCAAAGATTATTCCCTCCTCTCCTCGAGATCAGACAAAAAGAAAAGGTAACCACTGTTCATTCAAACAGACAGCCCTTCCTCACCTCTTTTTTCTCATTACCTCTTTATTGGCAGTATACCCTTCTCTTTTCTATTTGTCTTTCCATCATCAAGTTTTGAGCTTATTCATGCCAAAAGCAATTATTCCATTCCTTGTGTTCAAAGTGTGTTGCTTTGCAACATTTTTTATGGTTCAACATGATTCAAATTAAGCAGCTTTTGATAATCCACATAACTTTACATTTATATATTAGAGAGAGAGAAAGAAGAAAGCAAAAGTTGCATCACATGCAAAGCACTTTCACATGCAAAGCCAAAATTTCCCTCACTTACAAGAAAGGTACAAAACACAAATCATATCTTAGTAGCAATATCTGCATTACATATATCTTCCTTAAGCTATATCTAGTAGCATAATAATATAGCTTATGTTAGGTAGTTGCAAATTTGATTGAACCAAAACACTATAATTAAGTGTAGTAGAAGTAGAACCAAAAGTTAGAAAATGAGATTAAGAGTTTGTAACACACAATTGCAGGCTCTTACACAAGAGGCTGCAACATTTGTTAAACAAGCTGTTAATCTAGCAACAAGAAGAGGTCATTCACAAGTTACTCCTCTTCATCTTGCTACTGTCATGCTTTCAAATTCCACCACTCTTCTCCATAAAGCTTGTCTTCAATGCCATTCTCATCCTCTCCATTACAAAGCACTAGAGATTTGCTTCAATGTTTCCCTCAACCGTTTACCATCTTCGACGATATCAAGTCCTCTTTTGGGAGGTCCTCAATATTCATCTCCTTCACTTTCTAATTCGTTAGTTGCGGCCTTTAAACGTGCTCAAGGTAACCAACGCCGCACTACTTCTATTGAGAACAATCAACAATCTATTTTAGCCTTGAAAATTGAAGTTGAACAGTTAATAATCTCTATTCTTGATGACCCTTGTATTAGTAGAGTTATGAGAGAAGCCGGTTTCTCTAGTATACTTGTTAAAACCAAGGTTGAACAAGCACTTATAAGTCATTCCAAGGAAAGCACTTATAACCAACAAGTTCATGGTGGTAACAATGTGTCTTCTTCTAGATCTTTTGATCAACTTGGTGATTCTATAGACCATGTTATTAATGATGATGTAAGTAGTGTTTTGAGTGAACTTGTGAAAAAAGGAAACACTATTATTGTCGGTGAGAGTCTTGAAAATGTCGACGAAGTTGCTAGAGGAGTGATGCAAAGGTTGGAGAAAGGAAATGATGTTCAAGGAGAGTTAAAGTACATGCAATTTGTGAGTGTTCCTCTTGTTTCCTTTAAGAATATTAGCAAGGAAGAAGTTGAAAGGAAGATTATGGAGCTTAGGAGAATGATAAAAAGCTATGTGGGAAGAGGGTTTATTCTATACTTGGGTGATTTGAAATGGTTGTTTGAGTATTGGTCAAGTTATTGTGAACAAAGAAATACAAGATACTATTGTTCTGTGGAACATATGGTTATGGAGATTAAAAAGTTGATTAGTGGAAATGGTGAGAATGGTAATAAATTGTTGCTTATGGGGATTGCAACTTTAAAAAATTATATGAAATGTAAAATGTGTCATCCCTCTCTTGAAACTATTTGGGAGCTTCACCCTTTTACAACTTATGTTGGAAGCCTCACCCTTACTTTAAGTCTTGATAGGTAATTCATTTTCGTATAAACACTTGTGAGTCTGTCTGAAAGAGCTTATAAAAACTACGTACTACTTATGGCATGTTCAAAAGTTGTTTTCAGCTTATTTTCATAATCTATTCAAGATAACATATGAAAAGAGCTTATACCTTATAGGAAATCAGTTTTAATTTATCTGTGAAAAGTGCTTATAACTTATACATAAGTACTTATTCTATAAGCGTTTAATTAAGTTGTTTATCCATACATGGTCTAATGTTATCTCTTTCAACTGTTTTATTGTTTCAGTAAATTTCAAGCTCGGGAGAAAAGCAAGATGAAAGTCAAGGATGAATCTTTTGAAGATTTAGTTTTGCCCACATGGCTTCAAAATTGCAAGGAAGAGATAGTTCAAACAATGGAAAATCAGGTTTGTTATCATAACCATGTTTAGTTATTAGCACAAAATAGTAATAATGTACTATGAAGCCCAGATACTTGATACGATATGAATACAACGATATGATAAAATATGAAAATTCAAGATACGATATGGCCAAAATACTTTAATAAAAAATTAAATAAAAAATCCTTTTTAATTTTGAGTTTTCCTTATCGATGTCGTTCAGCCTCATCTGGATCATGTGCAGTGTTTGTGCCATTAAGTTGTATCTCAAACGTATCGGCCATTTTTAAAAAAAAAATTAATTTATAAATACTTCTCCGATACATATTGGGCCGTCTCAGTGTCGGATACTTGTTAGACACCAATACTTTTGTCAATTTTGGAGTACCGGGGTTTCAAAGATAATGTACTTATAGGAAATTAAAAATCATGAAACTAATGTTTCTAGCTGTATATTTTTCTCTTTTGAATCAGAAAAATACAAAGCAGTGGGATAAAGAATGTGAGTTATACACTGAAACTGTGCTCAGTGATAATTGCAGCAAAGGAAACTTAATAATGTTCATCCCAGAAAATGTCTCTAAGCAAGATCTTTTGTCAAATCCAAACTCTAGCCCCAACTCAGCTTCTTCAAGTGAAGAAATTGATGGTTTTCACAACACTCAAATGTTCAATGAGCTCAATGATGATAATATGAAGATTCTATGTGATGCAATGGAGAAAAAGGTTCCAAACCAAATTGAAATAACTAAGGAGATTGCAAGCACTGTCCTACTTTGCAGATCAGGAATGCGAAAAGGAGGAGAGAAAGATAACTTCTTGGTGAAGAAAAATGGTAAAGAAGAAACATGGATGTTATTTCATGGTGTAGATTCTCAAGCAAAAGAATTAATCTCAAAAGAATTAGCTAAAGTTGTTTTCGGCTCGTACAGTAACTTTGTCACCATTGGTATGAGTAGTTTCTCCTCGAAAGGAAACGAGGAATCGAAAAAGAAGAGGTCAAGGGATGATGAGTTTGGAAGTAGCAGCTATATACATAGATTTGGTGAAGCAGTGAATGAGAATCCTCATAGAGTGTTCTACATGGAAGATTTTGAGCAAGTTGATTATTTTACTCAAAAGGGTATTAGAAAAGCAATTAAAAGTGGAAGTATAACACTTCCTTGTGGCGAATATGTACCTCTCAAGGATGCTATTGTCATTTTCAGTTCTGAAACAACTTATTCATATGCTGATGAAAACTTAGGGAAAGAGAATAATGTTGATAAGTTGGAGGAGAAAAAATCATGCTTATCTTTGGATCTCAACATAGCCATTGAGGTTGATGCACAAAATAATGCGCGTATGAATGAAGACTTTCGGATCGTAGAGTTAGTTGATAAACAAATTAACTTCAAAACGAAAGAACTGTGACATGAAAGAAAAGAGTGAAAATAGATCAAACATGTTAAGTTGTTTTTCTTCTTTATGTGTATTTTACAATCTTTTGCTTATTATGATTGAATTTTTCATGTATCTTGTATGTATTTAAAATGCAGACTTTGGTCACTGTATAAACTAAATTTCATTTGTAAAATGGACTATATCGGGTGGATACTAGCGTGAGAGACCATTGCATATCTCTCATTGGTGAGAGAGCAATTTCAACCATTTAAACTAAATCAATTGTTTAGATTAAAATTGAGAACATGTACAATTGTTACACTTGATTTAGTTTTTTATTTATTTTAAAAAACAACAACTTCATTTCTCATCTGTAAAAATAAAATTTCATCTCTTTCTCAAGAACAACAACAACTTCATGGATCTTTCTCCCTTTACAATTTATATTTTTCATTTTCAATTTCGTCGATTTTGTTTTTCGTTTCAATTTCTATTTCGATTTTCAATTTCGTTTTAATTTTGTTTTGTTATGCGTGGCAAAAATTGTTAGGAAATAAAAAGTATCTTGGCTCTTATTAAAAAAGGGAATTTCTATGGTACAATAGATAAATCATCATGTACCGGTACAATAGAAGATGTAATCAATAAAAAACCACCTTTTGTCCACATCAGCATTTTTATATTATATTTTAAAAATTAATTATTACCGCATGTCAAATATTATTCCACATGTCAAATAATCATTAGTCAATGCATGTTATTGTACCGGTACATGATGATTTATCTATTGTACCATAGCAACACCCATTAAAAAATCTAATCATATGAATTTTGGATTTGAACATTGCAACGTTGTTGTTGTTGTTGTTGATTTTGGATCAGAATATGCAGTTTTTAAATAAATATGATTTCGAATAAAAAAATACTTTTAAAAAAATCCACACATGTAAGCCACATCATCCAAAGTGAAGATTTCATGTCCAACTTGTTAAATTAGGGGGTAAACCATGAAATCTTGATATTACATAGACGAAACTCAAAAAATTATAATTAAAGGGATAAAATAAAATACGTTTATATTACAGAGAATTAGTTTCAAACTTCAGTCGAATTTTATGGCCCTTTTCATAAACACTACTTCTCCGATGATACAATTATTACAATCAGTTTATGCATTTGAAATCCGATCGACAAAATTCTCATTGTAATTCATTTGTTAGTCTAATTATGTGATATTGAACGGTCGGATTGATAAAATACGAAATTGAGAGTCAAAATATGTGGTTTTAGTCGAACTTCATGGCCCTTTTAATAAAAACGAGTTATTCGATGAGACACTTATTACAATCAGTCAACACATTTGAAATTCGATCGACAAAATTCTTATTGTAATTCGTTCGTTAGTCCAATTAGGTTATATGAAACAGTCAAATTGATAAATAAAAAACATAATCGAGAGTCAAAATATGTGGTTTTAGTCGAACTTCATGACCCTTTCATAATAACGAGTTCTCCAATGAGACAGTTATTACAATCATACAATAAATTCGGAATTCGATCGACAAAATTCTCATTGTAATTCGTTTGTTAGTCCAATTAAATGATAATGAACGGTCGCAATTAGGTGATAATGAACGGTCGGATTGATAAAATAAGTAATCTATAGTCAAAATCTGTAGTTTCAATCGAATTTCATGGCCCTTTAATAAAAACTAGTTCTCATATGAGACAGTTATTATAATTAGACTATAAATTCATAAATCCGATCAACAAAATTCTGATTACAATTCGTTTTTTAGTCCCATTAGGTGATATTGAATGTTCAGATTGATGAAATACGTAATCAAGAGTCAAAATATGTAATTTCAGTCGAACTTCATGACCTTTTCATTAAAACAAGTTCTTCGATGAGACATTTATTATAATTAGGCTATACATTCAGAATCCGATCAACAAAACTCTTATTGTAATTCATTTTTTAGTCTAATTAGGTGATATTGAATGGTCGGATTGATAAAATACAAAGTCAAGAGTCAAATTATGTGGTTTTAGTCGAACTTCATTGCCCTTTCATAAAAATGAATTATTCGATGAGAGATTTATTACAATCAAACTATAAATTCAAATTTCGATCGACAAAATTCTCATTGTAATTCGTTTGTTATTCTAATTAGGTGATATTCAACAGTCGTATTGATAAAATATGAAATCGAGAGTCAAAATTTGTAGTTTCAATCTAACATAATGACTCTTTCGTAAAAACTAGTTCTCTGATGAGACAATTATTATAACCAGACTATACATTCGAAATCTGATCAACAAAATTCTCATTATAATTCAGTTGTTAGCCCAATTTAATGATCAGATTAATAAAATTCGAAATTATCAATCAAAATTCTCATTTTATTCATGTCCTTGGATGAACATTTAAGATCAATAACGCCGACTAGTGGCAAAAAAGATTGAAACCAAAAGCCGAAAATTAACAGTAGAATAATTTCTTCATTTAGCTCCTCTTTCTTCTTCCTCCCTCCACCACAAACTAAACCCTAGCCGATAGTTTCTCTCAGTACCCACTACCCGCGCTGGCCTCCATAAACCCTAGGCGAGGCGACAACCAACCAATCTTCATCCATTCTCCATCGCGCGCCTTCGTTTTCCTTCCTTCGTTCAAGGTTTGTTTTTTTTCTTCATATTTTTACTCTTTGCAAAAACCACCTGTCTTCTATTGTTGTGTGACTCATGATGATTCTGATGTTTTGATTATTGTTAAATCAATTTTTTGTTTATTATTTCCAAATTTTTTATTCTGATTCTTGTGTTCAAATTGCAAGTGAGTCATAAAAGTTATTTCAAGATTGTCATGATTGAAAATAATGTTGAGAGATTGTAAAAGACTAGATCGCGTAATTGAATGCGAGATGAATGGTTGAACGATTGTATACTACTAATACTAGCAATATTCGTCCATGATTTGTTAATCAATGGTCCATACTCTATACATAATACTCACTTTACTCGCTAAAGTGTGTTGCTCACTTTGGAAGAGTCGGATCAAATAGTAAGATAGATCACATAGACTATATTTTATTCCTATTAATCAGTGCTTTACCTTTGTGATTACTGATTGATTAGTCACTATTTAACTCTTTCAGATTACCCCTTAAATTCAAACAGAGTCTGTAAGTCAAGGATCTGACCATGCAAACAGTACGTTACAGCCATCATGTATTCTGCTTCTCTTACAGGTTCGTTCTCCCTTTTCCCCCCTCAATTTATAACGTTGGTTTTCTATAGCAATATTTAATTGATTGTAACCATATTGCAGCAACATAAATACAAATGCAAAGAGTAGTTTGGTGAAGATTCGTGCACCATATATCTCTCATTTTGTTGTTTCGAAATGCAAATTCAATAGGAGACCTTGTATTTATAATTCTCCTATCACCATTAATCCAAACAGATTGTTTGTGCTCCCTAACACAAATGATGGCCACCCAACTGCTTCTGCAATGGATGATGAAATGAGCACAAACAATGTTCCTAATCTTATATCGCCAATGTTTCTCAGTAATTGGTCACCACCTAGGTACCTATGGAGGGGATTATCAGTTTTAATATTAGCAGGACAGGTGATTATGAAGATTTTGAAGGGAAAGGTTCATTGGAGGAATACTCTTCAACAACTGGAGAGAGTTGGTCCAAAGTCGGTTGGAGTATGTCTTTTGACCTCAGCCTTTGTTGGCATGGCATTCACAATACAGTTTGTGAGAGAGTTCACTAGGTTAGGATTGAATAGATCAGTAGGTGGTGTTTTAGCTTTAGCTTTCTCTAGGGAGCTAAGTCCGGTGGTTACAGCAATAGTCGTCGCGGGACGCATCGGAAGCGCTTTTGCAGCAGAATTAGGAACTATGCAGGTTTCTGAACAAATTGACACATTGCGAGTTCTAGGATCAGACCCCGTTGATTATCTAGTGACACCTAGAGTGATTGCTTCTTGTATTGCTTTACCTCTTTTGACCTTATTGTGTTTTACATTAGGGTTGGCGTCTAGTGCCCTACTTGCTGATGGTGTTTATGGAATTAGTATTAACATTATTTTGGATTCGGCTCAGCGATCACTCAGAGCATGGGATATTATTAGTGCGATGATCAAGTCGGGGGTTTTTGGTGGTATTATATCTATTGTGAGCTGTGCTTGGGGGGTTACAACTATGGGAGGTGCTAAAGGTGTTGGAGAATCAACAACTTCAGCTGTTGTTATTTCTCTTGTTGGTATCTTCATTGCTGATTTTGCTCTTTCTTGTTGTTTCTTCCAAGGAGCTGGAGATCAGCTAAAGAATTGCATTTAAGCAACTGGTTGTGTATGCAGATTTTGCACATATGTACGAAAAGAGTTCGATGTGAATTTAATTTTTTCAAACTTTGCATTTGTTGTAAAAGACCTGTTCTTTCCCATAAAAGAATCACTTCAATAAATAAACAAGAATTTGGTCCCGTTGTTCAAGTGGTTTGGCTGAGGACATTTTATATGGAAACTCAAGTTTGAACCTGAGTCACCACATTTCCTTTTCCCCGTGTATGTTTAAGATAGTAACAAAATAAAATAAACAATAATTCATCCACGAGTATCAATAAAGTTGGTTATCGCGGTGCAATCATTGTTGCTTAGAGGCTGTGACAATCTTGAGGAGCTTCCCGATTGGCCATCAACTCTAATTCATCTCAAAACACTCATAATTTTATATTGTCCAAAATTGCATTCACTCCCTGATGACATGCATCAACTCAAAAATCTTGAATATTTAAAAATTGAAGGTTGTGATGAATTATGCAGAAGATACCATCAAAAATTTGGAAAGGATTGGCACAAGATTTCACATATCAAACAAGTCATCATTAAATCACCAGCATAAGAGGATTCATAGATATCAGTCAAAATAGAGAGTCATATCTGTGTTATTTGTTTCTGTAATGAAGTGTTGCTTTTAATTCTCTCATTACTGTAATGACAATTAGAGTATGTATGTTCATTATATACGTAAACAATAGCATTGTTCTTCTTTATTTTGTGCTGAGCATATCCTTGGTGAGCATATCCTCACTAAGGAATGATTTCCAGGGAAGAGGCATTGGCTTTTAGAGTAATCTGGAAGTGCGCAACACCTTCAAAGCCGACAGCTTTTTCGTGGATGGTTTTACATGATAGAATTCCGACCAGAGTTAATCTGTTTCGGCGGCGTATCATTCAAGCTGAAGGCGATCAGATTTGTGTGTTATGTGGGGACTGTGCTGTGACTTCAGCTCATCTATTCTTATACTGTAATTTTGCCATCCAATTATGGAAAACTATTATGAACTGGCTGGGTGTTTGTTGGATGCTTCCACATAGTTTAGTGTCTTTGCTGAATTTATTGGCTGGTACTATGGGAACAAAAAAGGTGAAACTCGGTTTGATAATGATCTGGATTACTGTCATTTGGTCCTTGTGGCGCCTCCGAAACCGGATCATTTTTGACAATGGTACTAGGGATGTCGCGGAGTTGTCCGAAGATATCAAGATTATGGCTTGGAGGTGGTGGATTGCTAATTCAAAATCTGGCCTGAGTCTCTTTTATGAGTGGAGATCAAATCCAATGCTTTGTCTATTGCGGTGATTGGGTTGCCTCAGCTCTGGTTTATCTGGCGTTGTTTGGTTGCTTGTCTTTTGTTTGTCTGATGGTGGCAATTACCTTTTGTTTAGGCCCATCTTTGCTGCTTTCTTTTCCTCTCTGCTGGTTATGGTTATTGCCCCTGGTTTTGGTTCTAGCTTAAGCTTCTTAGGCTATGTTGTTGTACTTGTTTTCTCTTTTAAGCTTTTCTGGTTTTGATCACCTTGTAAGTGCTTAACTAGTGTTTTTCCTTTGTACTACTTGTGCATGTAACACTTTGTTTTGAATAAAATTTTGCTGAATTAAAAAAAAAACTTGATTCCACATGTACACATAATTCATTTATAATTTTTTAATCATAGTACGTAATAAACACTCAGTCCCTCCGATCCAACACCTCTTAAAAAGTACTCCTAATAACTTGGTGAAGAAAAATGGTAAAGAAGAAACTTGGATGTTGTTTTCGGCTCGTACAATGTCACCATTGGTTTAAGTAATTTGTCCGCGAAAGGAAACGAGAACGAAAAAGAAGAGGGCTAGGGATGAGTTTGGTAGTAGCTATATACAAAGATTTGGTGAAGCAGTGAATGAGAATCCTCATAGAGTGTTCTACATGGAAGATTTTGAGCAAGTTGATTATTTTACTCAAAAGGATATTAGAAAAGCAATTAAAAGTGGAAGTACAACACTTCCTTGTGGCGAATATGCACCTCTCAGGGATGCTATATATTGTATTTTCAGTTGTGAAACAATTTCTTCATATGCTGAAAACTTAGGAATAGAGAATGTTCATAAGTTGGAGAAAAAATAATGCTTATGTTTGGATCTCAACATAGCCATTGAGGTTGATGCACAAAATGCGCGTATAAATGAAGACTTTCAGATCCTAGAGTTAGTTGATAAACAAATTAATTTTAAAATAAAAGAACTGTGACATGAAAGAAAGAGCAAACATAGAAAAAACATGTTAAGTTTGCGTGATACTTGTTTACAATCTTCTGCTTATTGTGATTGAATTTTTCATGTACCTTGTATGCATTTAAAATGCAGACTTTGGTCACTGTATAAACTAAATTTCATTTGTAAAATGGACTATATCTATAACTAACATAGCCACACAGGTAAATCTATAACGCGAACTAGTGGCAAAAAAGAATCATCTTTTTGAAACCAAAAGCCGAAATATAATGGCCGAATCATTTCTTCATTTAGCTCCTCGCGGTTGCAATTTAAGGGAGGCTAACCTACCAAGCAAGTCCCTCATGTTCATATTGCGAAGACTGTCAATGATTTTATATTGCGAAGTTCTGAACCAAAAGCATGTTGAATACAGTATGCAAAAAATACGAACTTGCATAAGCTGATTAAAGATTATTTCGTTCTGCAACAGAAGCAAGACTGGTCCTAAACTTATCAGGAATACCGGTTAAAGTAAAGGAACAAAGACATGGAGCAGATTGCTCAATGTAGGTAAAAGCTGGGAAAAATATAATAATCCATACTAAAATTAACAACCGATAAACTTGATATCTTAAGGGTATTTGCTTTTGATATAACACAATTACGGATGATCAAACTGTTCAACTTATTAGAGACTGAAAATGGATAATCAGTACTGAATTGCAATATTGCAATAATCAGTCACTAGATGTCTCAATGAATCAATGATCAAGAATATTATATATTCTCTTTATTAACAAGTATACAACATAATTTTTATTTTTGACAAAAGTGTACAACTTATTCAAATAGTTAATAAAAATTACAATATATCTGTAATTTATACAATATAAATTGACACTATTGTGTATCTCTCTACATTCATCAAATACAATAATGAGACTCCTTATATAAACTTTACCATCTATTCAAACCAAATAAGCTGATACCATAGATAGATTTATCCATCCATAGTAAGTTAAAAATTACAATATATATGTAATTTATACAATATAAATTGACATCCTTGCTGATCTCTGCTCGTTCTTTAAATATGATAATTGAAATTTACCATCATTACATACAGTCTTGTTGTCATCTTTTCGCAACAACTTCATCCATCATCACAAGAACCGGTTGATCAACCTTAATAATCATGCCGGTTCATCAAACTTATTCGCCAAGGTCAAAGAAGTTCAGTGAGATACCCTAAACATATGAAACAAAGATATTAAAATTATTATTGATGTTACTACAATTTATAAAAATATAACTTCTAATATAATATCTTCAACTTATATATAAAGTGAATTAGATTAGATTAAACTCAAAATAGGAAACCATTGTATGACTTAACATGAGATGAAATATGGCATTATAACATAGGAAAGAAAAAGGTGATTTACCTCAAAAGTATGTCATTTCCTAATTTGACTTTGGTGACAAATTTTCTATCTAATAAACCATATCTCATAGCAGGAAATGCTCCAATGAACTTAAGTAGCATCTCTAAAATAGATTTTGTTTCTTCAAACTTCTCCAAGTGAGGAGGATAACATATTAACCCCATCTGCAATAAATTATAAAAAGCAACATCATTCTTTATAATAAAAAGGGTTAAAAGTTTGAAATTTTGAGTTTTCGTCTTACAATTTTTTTTGCCACATTTAGTCTTTAAATATTTTTCATCATGATTTTTTTGTCTTTGCTTTTAAACTCATGTATACTCTTTATATTTTTTAATGAAATTTGTTTTTTTTTTTAACAAAATTTGAATTAAATATAAATTTTTGTTTTACTCTTTCAAATTTTTTTTGGCACCTTTTGATCCCTCAAAAATGTTTCACCATCATTTTTTTAATCATTTTTTGTCCTCAAATAGCTTAAATCAAAACAGCACATATACATTTTTCAAGACTATATTTCTTGCTTTGTATTAGACTTCTAACTTTTAAGATCTATATCATCAAGAATTTAGAAACCATGTTTTCTTAACTCCAAAGTTTCAAGATAAACACAAATGAATGAAACCAAACAAACAAAAGAAAAATGAGATAAGTGGAAATAAACTTCATTTCTTACCTTTAATATATAATGAATCTCCAAATTAGAAGAATATACTTGTTGAATCTACCACAAGGGATATAGAGTTAGAATGAAGTATGTATTCAAACTAATGATGAAAGAGAAAAAAGAATGTGGTTATGGAAAAAGAAGGCTGCAAACAACAGAAAAAGACAAGTAGATGATTGTTTTTCAAAACACAAGGTGTTAGGAAATATAGCTCACACTTACCTTGTATAAATAGAGGTGTTAAGGGAAGGCTAGGGATGTAAAATCAAATATTCCCTTCCATTAAATGGCATATGGCTGAAGCAACGAATATGATGAGTGTGGAACAAAGCGTGACAATGTTGCTTAAAATAACGTAGCACAAATTAAAGGAAATATATGATAAATGTACTATATGATACAAAACAATGAAACATAAAATGTCATCACTTTCATTCTTTATAAAAAAAATGTCACTTTGGATTTCAAAGCCAAGATGTATATATAATATTTGAAGTCCATTACTATGTATGTATTCTATGTTTGTGGTACAAATGTCACTTGTTACCAAATTTTAGTTGATTTAGTGGTGATTAGCGCTGAATTTGGTTGGAAAAATTATGGTCGATTCTCCATAATTGTGTTTGGGTGAATATTGGAACATTTGATGTTATAATTGGCCCGGATCAGATTAATTATCCCCCAGCGAACTGGATACTCGTGGTAAAAACAAAAAATAGAAAATGTCACTTTGATTTGATACTATTGAATTTCAAAGCCAAAATGAAAAATATTTGAAACCCGTCACTACATTCTTTTGTTTTTTTTTTTGTTATAATCCATCGCTATATTCTATTTACCCCATATCATATTCTCATATTTGGAAGTTAGTAGTATAATACATATGCAAAAGTAATAATACTTAAAAACAACTCATCTTTATCTTTATATTGAGAATCGTTTGATTATTAATATGATATGAATTATTAAAAAAATATCGACCACTCTTTCCTCCAAAAACATGTTTAGTAATGAGAAATATAGTAGTGTTTTCTCTATTATGTGCATGTCTTGTGCCAAATAGAGTTTTCAATAATATTAAGTCTTTGGTTGATTAAAAAAATTATATTGAAGAAAAGTAGAAAACACTAATTTAAAATCACTTGAACTCAATTGCTTTCTCCATTAATTTAAATCTTTGTTGTTACTGTGTTTATGATACTGATGACCTTGAGAGATTGCTCTAGTTTAGCAAACTTTAGGGACTGGAAATAGTATTTGGCCCATTAATATTTTTTATTTATATATCTATAATCTTTACAATTGAGATAGTTGGTGGTGTCTCTTGAAGTTACTGTGTACAATTTCCATTTGACACGTGGATCTCTATTCATTCAAGGTTTACAAAAATTTCAAATTGCAAGCCTCATATGTTCAATTGAATTTGAGTATGCTAGGTTGTGTAGTTTTTAGCGGCTTTGGTATAGTTGTTATGCATGTAATGCATTAAATGAACATTAAAGTTTAGTTGTCCTGTTGTACCTCCAAGCACTGTTGATTTTAATTTATGTGCAACAAACAAAATGTGTTAATTGTATTTGTTTGTTTCTATTCTGTCCACATCCAACAAAACCATTCCAATAGAGCATAGAAGGCTACAATTGTTTATATGCATTTAATGAATTTATGTATATTTGTCCTCTTACTGGCACACACTGTTGGTTTACTTTATCTTATTTGCAATAGACAAAATGTTATAATTATTCTTGACTTTTTCTATTCCTCCATCAAAAAAAATTCTATAAATTGGAGAAATGGGTCGATGTTCACCACATTCCACAATCAACACAGCCATTATGCTTTGCTCTATTTAGATTGGTATACTGAGGGAGGTAAGAAAGTTGATTCTATGGACAATGCTTTCCATCCCAACATGTGAGTTTAATTGCTATTCAACTTCTTCATATCTTCTTATTTTTCTCTGGTTTTGTTTGCTCTCAATTGTTTTTCTCATGCTGATTTCTTCTTCTTCTTCTTGCTATTCTTTAGAAGCTTCAACCACATCAATAATTGGTAAAGCTCTATTACTGTAATTAAAAACCAAGAAAATTAAACACACCAAATTAGTGTATAAATAACAGGTCCAAACAACTAAACACATGATAAAATAACTAAAGGGTACTCTTATCCACCATAAACGCATGTACAATTTATTTACTCTGTTTGAGGTTTAAGTGTTTTGATAATGTTTGTTTTCTCCATTTTTTTTATAGGTGTGATTCACTTCTTTCATGGATCTTGCCTGTGATTCGTAAAGGTAAAAAAATGTACTTCTATCAAAGTTTAGATTGATATTTATTTTGGATCGTCTCTTTTCTATAAGAGCATGCATAATTGTATGATATGTCATTAGTGAAAGAATTTGCAGTTTCAAATGAATAAATTTATAGTCTCAAGTCTCAACGATCATCATCAATATAGACTACACTTCTCTCATAAATTTATACTACACTAGACATTGTCATTCACATCAATCTATAATCTTAACCAAGTGGAAAAGTGAAAAATTCTATATATAATACATATATTGTTTCCACCTTTATAGCACTCGCATATTATCTAATAGAGAAGTAAATTTATACTTTACGTTTTAAATAAATGACCTTTATGGAAAAAATACTTTTCAAGTTGGTGATAAGATGTTTACCTTGAATACTAATGTGATAGCATGTACGGCGGCCAAGGAAGAAGGAGAAGTAGGATTTGAGAAGACCATGCACTACTAATGGAGCCTACACCATCAATATAGGACAATGAGTTTCTAAAAAAGAATTAAATAAAAAAAAAGCAAAGTTTAAGCCTACTTTTAGACTTTCACAAGTGAATAAAGATATGTGGTAGATTGGGTGCTTTTGTTTATCTAATTCACAAGTGAGAAAATTAAGATTACTCTTCATATTATATTCCTATATATTTGATGAATTTCTTAAGTTCAATTTGTAAAAAGAAACAAACAAGACAAATAACAAATCCTAGCATGGATATAGTAATAGAAGGATTATTTTAATTTCCAAATAGTATGTTGTCCTCATAACAATGTGATTTTCATAGGAAAATTAAGAAAGAAAACAAGATGCATACATTAACAATAACTCCAATGTTGTAAAGCCAATGTGAACAGAAAGTTAAATAGAAAAACATAGGGCTATTCATTACCTTTCTCCAACTATGTCCAACAAATTCATTCACTGCTATGGCATTCTATCTATACACTGCTATAGCATTCTATCCATACATCAGTGGTGACGACCACTAACCCCATAGAAACCATTTGTGCACATCCTCTGATGCAAAATAACAGTTTTAGCATAAAAAGAATCGTCGCTTTTGAACCTTCCATCAACAAAATCTTGCAACTTGCAGCCTCCCTGTGGCATTTCTGCTTCCTCTGTACTCTTCCATGACAGCTCCTCTTTCTTTCTCGACATCATTTTTCGATATTCAAATCTGCACAGAACATTTTCTTTAGAACAAAAAAAACTAGAAAAAAAAAACATTCCCTAATCCAAAAACAACATAATTAAGCAATTTTGCTGGAGTTGTTGTTAGGCCCTGTTTGGATAATCAACTTAATTAAGCAATTTTGTAAAGTTAAACTAAATTCATATAGTAACCTATTAGCTGTTTTCATATATTATCACATATAATAAGCTGAAAACATCTTATAAAAATGCCATAAACAACATTCATAACCTCTTTCAAACAATCCAAAGAGAACAATATGAGATCGTGTGAAGGTTTCAATCATCTCTTTATTTGATATAATTTTCTTTGAAGACAATCCATAATGTATTTCCGTTGAAGACGAAATCATTGACAGTGCCCCATATAAGAAACAAAAAACATATGAGATTGAGTCTTCATATATTTTTTTTTATAATTAATTAATTAATGAGAATACAGAATAAAACATTTAACATAAACATATTAGTCTATAAATAAATTAGGATGATTCATTTTTAAAAAAATCAAACATTTAAATAACAAATAAAATAATCCACTGTGTTTCTTTATGTTAAACCCTTCCTCTACTTCAAAATCAGATTTAAAAACATCAGGACTTGCTTAAGTTTATATAATATATATTGAGAATTATCCACCAATTAATGATGATCTAGAAGTAAAAAATCATCAATTTTTGTACTATAAAACAAAATTTATAAAATATACAGACACTTCCAAATAAATTTCAAAATTATTATTCAAAAAATTGCACTCAATATTTTTATTATAAAAAACTAAAGGTTGAGAATCAGATTTTTATTTTTTGTTATTGTTGATACAGATATGGCAGAAGTGAAGAGGAATTTCTGAAACATGAAAAGGTTTGGTGCGTAGCTCATGAAATAAATAGCATAAAAATCGAGCTTACATGATGAAGGTCGCAGATCAAGTGCTAAACTCCATGAATGAACTTGAAAATGACCGAAGGTGGTGTTTAGCCGCGGAGATCTAGCTTAATCTTCACCATTAACGATGAGAAAAAGAGATTGGTGGTGTTGGTGTGGCCATTAGAGACCGTATGATGGTAGGTTGCAGCCATAGAAGATGGCAGCGGCGGCGGCTAGGGTTTGAGTGGTGAGGAAAAGACCTTTGTTTATAGAGAGAAGAGAAGAAGTTATCAAATCAGAATAGAGTGGGTGAATTAAAAATTTGTTTGATTAAGTTTTTTTTTTGGTACAATTGTTTGGTGTTTTTTTTTTTTAATTCAATTACTTTGAGTGAGTATGAAAATTGAAAATTCAAAAAGATAGAATTAAATGTGAGAATGCAAACAAATTGAGAACTGATGTATCAAAACCCAAATATAAAGTTTTTTAATAATCTGGTCAATTTAGTCAAAAAAAATAATATGATCAATTGCGTCAAAAAAATTTATTTGGTTAACTGTTTTTGACTTCAAATATCGATTATATTATATATATTTTTTACTAAATATTGACTATATTATTGTTTAAAAAAATATTTACAATTGTATAAAAATAGTTTAACGAATTAAATGTCGACATAGCATTTTAGAAATTTAGGTCTATTGATAGAAAATGCTGAAATTATTAGATATGACATTCATGACCGAAGTTTGATTTCTAATCACTCTACTTTATGTGTGTGAGTTTATTTTTTTTTCGAGACTGGGGTATCCACCGTTGAATGTAGTGACTAATCTCTCAGTATAATGGAGACACGTCAAAATTGGAGATAACTGACCCAAAGATTTAAAGTTGCTTCATTCCCAAGGTGACCTCCATCCTAGGTTAAGGGAGGATGAACCCCGATTGTTCAACCACACCATCTCGGCTGTGTGAATTTATAAAAATGTCATGCAAATTTTACTATAAAATTTTCACTCTAAAATTCAATTCAATTTAAATTATTTTATTTTAAATTTACTTTATTCATACAAAAGTATTAATTGTTTTGAGAAAAAATTGTAACTTTTCGGTTGCGGGAGAAGATTTTTATCATTTAATTTTAGTTGCGGGGAGAAGATCTTCACTTACGGGGAAATTTTTTTCAACTTAGTGTAACTATTTTCAAGTGTAATATAATTGTTTTATCTAATGTAATGTTTTAAAGTGTAATTTTTTTCATTTAATGAAAAATAATAGAACTATTTTCAGTGATTTATAGTCAATTTTTTTTAATTTTATCCTATAACATACGTGTTTGCTGTCTAAGCAGCGAACACGTATTTAAGAAAATATATATCTCTTCAACTAGGGTGCGCGATGTATGTGGATTATATTTTAGAATTTGCTTAGTACCTCTGATTCATTACATTATCTTTAATTGCTACATTTTTGTATGATTTATCTGGGTTAGGTCAATGTCTCTCCTAATTTTTATAATATATTTATTTTATTTTTTATCTATTGATGGTGGTGCCAGAGTTTCCTTCTTCCCCTTTCGCTTTTAACAAAAAGTACTTCTAATTTATTTAAATAATGTTATTTGTTAATTAAGTTGGACGAATACTAGACCATATAATATTATTTGTACTTCTATTGAATCCGTCACCATATAATTAAATTATAAGAAAACAATTTTAGAAAATCACTATAAGAAAAGTGCTTCAGGTAGTGCAAACTCAACAATTGATTTCTTATAATTGTTTTGAATACCTCAATGAAATTAAATTATACTAAACCACAAACATTAGTTGGTCAGGTAGTTATTGACGTTATATTTTGTATGGAGACATAATTCGGTCTCTTGCAACTTTACTTGGGAGTAGATTAAAATCATTTAATTTTTAAATTTGTCATAATCAGATTAATCAGTTCAATAGGTCAGATCCTGATTTTAAAAATAAAATAAAATTTATTGAACCGTGCAACAAAGATCGTGAAATCAAACCGTCTAGCAAAGAGTACGATTGTAGATTTGGTATTGAACTCAACGGAATAGCTCGGATGTGGTTGAAAATGGCGATTTTGTAACAAACAAAAATCATCTTTAGGTGATTTTGTTTGTTGCGGGTGTGGTTGAAAATGTTATTAAACAAATCATAGATCGTATTTAGAAGAATATTATAAAATTGAATTCTCTATCCCTCTCTCGTGCAGGTAAAAAAATATTCATTAAAGTTGTCACTCAAGCTATACTTTGTATGAGCATATTTATCCTCCCATCCATCATAGTTGAAAAACATATGACACTGTTTTTGTAACAATTTGTCGAATTATTTAAATTAAATACGGTCAATACCCTTTTTTCTCTCACGGGAACAAGGACGGAGGAAGAAATTCTCCCGTTGATAATTTAGGATGAGAAACGGAAAAGGTCCCTCCGCCACCACAAATTCTTCCAACCATATTGGTTGTGTATTCGAATTATGTGGTTGTGTATTCGAATTTTATCTAGGAGGAACTTGGTATCAATTTGTCAAGAACATGCAGTTAACCAAAATTGATACGTTGAAGTTTGCACTTAATAATCCTCCTCAAATGTTGTTGGTTAAGATTGTGAAAGATGACACTTCTCTTTGAAGATATTTAGTCACTTTGATTTATTTTGTAGTTGTTTGATGGCATCATGCCTTTTTGGTGTGTAACTATGCCTTTTGACTTGTGGCCTTTTAGTTTGAATAATTATCTGCTTAATCAAAATTTTGAACAATATATTGTCAAGTTATGGTATTTATATTATGTATGTATCTACATATGAATGATAACTTATGTGTTATGTTGTTGTTAAACCTCAGTTTTTAAGTGATGTCAACGGTATCCTTACTATTAATTGTACGCCCATTAATATAATTTTCGTTTGTAAACAATAAAAAGTTATTGGATTCGTCCAACGGACGGGTTGGACACTAGTTTCAATACATGCTCAATGTAAAACAATGTAGTAAAACATAATCTATTCTTTAAATACAATAATGATACTCCTTAGAGTCCTTACTTTAAATTTACCATCATCACAAATCAAAAAAGTTGATACAGTAGATTTCTTCATCAATATATAATTTAAAAACTACAATATATATGTAACTTGTAAGAAACATAACATTTGTTTTATATTATTATTAGTAAAACCCATTATTAAGTGGTCCATAGGTTTTAGAGGTTATGAATTGGAGAGTCTCTATTTTAATGGTTATTATTGGGTGGTAATGGCTCTTAATTTCTTGATGGTAGAATCAATCATATAAAGAAGCCTTTGGTCCCTAAGCTTGCTCTCACCACACTATTCAGAAAATATACACCATCTATATAGTGGAGAGTAAGAGCTTGGAAGACTAAAAGAGCAATTCACTCACAACACCATAACAATGGCTGGAGGTAATTACATAATCTCTATTTTTCCGCATTTGGTTTATTGATCTTGTTCTTTATTTTGTTACCAGGAACATAGATCAAATCGATTTAATTTACATTTGGTATCAGAGCCTTATTGCCTCTGCCTTGTTCATGATTGAACCTTAATTTCGGTAAATTTAAAGATTTCCTTTTGTTAAAGTTTAAAGCATTATTATTGCAATATAGTAAGAATAATTGTCATCTTGTTGAGTTCTAAGTCTTCCACAATTGTTTGATTTAATTGCAATTTTCGAGTTCTGCTTTGGGGTTTTATTGATTCTAGAATTTTTTGGATTTCATATGACTTTTAACTATTCGGTCACAGAAAATCTTTGAAACCATACAGAACTAATTTCAGTTATGTTTCTGTGTTTAGAGTTAAATTGGGTATGAATTCGAAAGCTTTAAAACTCTGAGTTTTGCATATTTATTTTTTTCCTCTTAAAATTTCCGATTTCAGATTAAGAGTGTTTTAGATGCAGGAAATGTTGAATCATATGGAAATGTTTTTAGATTCTCGATTCTGTGTTTAAAACTTGATTTTTCGGTGTTAATTTGGCCCGAACCTGTTTTTTTTCGTTGCGGGTCGCGTGGGTTTTCAACCGGGTCGTCCTGACCCGTTTAGAGGTTGAAGATGAACAGTAAAAAAAAAAGAAAAAAAAAAAGGGTGAAGAGTGGCAAAACAGGATTTCGAACCCGCGACCTTAAGATTGCATTACAGTATACTTGCCGCTTGACTAACTGTTCAATTCAATATGTATTTCACGTTACATATATATATATAGATACTATTCAGCTTTGTTTTTATTTTGAGAAAAATGATACAGAAAGTAGGTTCAGGGATTCGAACCCAGGTCCTTTGCAAAAAGATAGCAGCTTCTGAACCGCTGGGACGGGTAACTGTATGATCATTAATTTCGTTTCTTAAGTTTATATATCTTCATATTCTGTTTTCTGATTTATTTATCAATTATGCTTGCTACTTTGGAATGAGTTTATGCATAAGGTTATACAATTGTATATGAGAATTTTATTTATTATTATATCCCATTTTACATGTATAATTTATTTCTCATATAATTTAGTTGTTATGTCTAGTGATCTTTATAATTTTAATTAGTTTTGGCTTAGCCGCAGCACCCTCAATTAGTTAAAATTAGTTCTAAAGTTTTACAAGGTCACATAATGAATTAGAAATAATATTGTAATTAATTATATGCGGTATAGTGAATTTTATCCTACAGGAATTTTCATTATATTTGTATGATTAATTAGGATAAAATGTCAAATTATTTGCATAACTTACCCGCAGGAATTATGAATTGGTATATAATTTGATAGTTTTATCATAAAGTATAATTATGGATGGAAAATTCTTCCTTAAAGTATCAAATTATTTTATACTTATAAAGTATGAAAGTGTGTACTAATTTGATTTTCATATAATAAAGTTTAAATAAATCTTATTACATTAAAATTTTGCCCACAGGTAATTTTATGGTACAAGATTTATTTCATCGTATGTTTACATTGGTAATACATACATTATATATGCCTCAAGTTTTGACATAAGCCTTTTGAATTTTTCAGCTTCTCAATTTGTTATTTGTTCTGATATCAAACATAATGTTCCTAAGCTCAAAGGTAAATCATTCTCATTTGTTAGTTTTGAATCTAATATGGCTGATGTTGATATAAACACCTGGTGGATTGATTCTGGATCAACAATCCATATAGCAAATTCCTTGCAAAATATGCAAGATTTAAGGAAGCCAGTAGGAAGTGAGCGAACTGTCCTATCAGGAAGCAGGATGGGCTCACATGTGGAGGCTATTGGAACTTGCATTTTAATTTTGAATAATGGTTTCATTTTGAAATTAGAAAGGACCTTTTATGTACCAAGTTTCTCACGGAACTTGATTTCGGTTTCTAGACTTGTACCTTTTGGATATTCCTTTAATTTTAAAGACACGTCATTTGAATTATTTTATAATTCAGAATGTGTTGGGAATGGTATATTGTCTGATGGTCTTTATCGTATTAATTTACAAAATGAATCCATCTATAGTTCAATGCATGTTCAAACTGGCATTAAGCGGTGTAATATTAACGAAAATTCTTCTATGTTGTGGCATCGGAGATTAGGACATATCTCCATAGAGCGAATTAAAAGGTTAGTAAAAATGGGGTACTTAATACTCTGGATTTTGCTGACTTTGAAACTTGTGTTGACTGCATTAAGGGAAAGCAGACCAACATTTCAAAGAAGGGTGCCAATAGAAGTTCAAACATATTAGAAATAATTCATACAGACATATGTTGTCCAGACATGGATGCATATGGTCAGAAATATTCTATCACCTTCATAGATGATTACTCACGCTATATGAATATTTATTTGCTTCATAATAAACATGAAGCATTGGATGCCTTTAAAGCCTTTAAGGCAGAAGTTGAGAACCAATGTGGAAAGCAAATAAAAATAGTGAGATCAGATCGGGATGGTGAATACTATGGTAGGTACACTGAGGATGGACAAGCACCTGGTCCATTTGCTAAGTTTCTTCAAGAACATGGGATTGTTGCTCAATATACCATGCCCGGTTCTCCGAACCAAAATGGTGTTGCAGAAAGAAGAAACCGAACATTATTGGACATGGTACGGAGTATGCTTAGCAACTCTAATCTTCCTAAATCCTTGTGGAAAGAAGCACTCAAGACGGCTGTGTATATTCTCAACCTGGTTCCATCCAAGGTTGTCCCAAAGACACCTTTTGAGTTATTTAAGGGTTGGAAACCGAGTTTGAGACATATGCGTGTTTGGGGATGTCCGTCTGAGGTGAGGATTTATAATCCACAAGAGAAGAAACTAGACCCGAGGACCATTAGTGGGTATTTTATTGGATATGCCGAAAGGTCTAAAGGTTATAGATTTTATTGTCCATATCACACAACTAGGATTGTGGAGTCAAGAAATGCAAAGTTTCTTGAAAATCACTTGATTAGTGGGAGCGATCAAATCAAGAACTTAGTTTTTGAGCATGATCATATAGAGTCTCCACCTCCAATATCAGGTGAAAGATTGATTGCCATTCATAACATCCCTCCAGTTCAAACGGATGTTGAGCAAATTCATAACATCCCTCTAGTTCAAATGGATGTTGAAGAACCAATCATTGAGGTTCCACAAAATGTTGATAATCCAGTAGATCAAATTGGTCACCAAAATGATGAACCAATAGTTGAACAACATGATCCACAAGAAAATGTTGATCCAATATCAGCTATTCCTAGTGATTACATTGTGTATCTACAAGAATCTGACTATAACGTTGGAGCTGAGAATGATCCTGAAAACTTTGCACAAGCCATGAGTTGCAAAGAGTCAAATTTGTGGTATGATGCAATGATTGATGAGATGAATTCCATGAAAAATAACAGTGTTTGGAATCTTGTAAAGTTACCTAATGGGGTGAAGGCTATTGGTTGTAAATGGGTATTTAAAACCAAAAAGGATTCATTAGGTAACATTGAGAGATACAAGGCTAGACTCGTTGCAAAGGGATTTACTCAAAAGGAGGGAATTGATTATACAGATACTTTTTCTCCTGTATCAAAGAAAGATTCTCTTCGTATCATTTTTGCATTGGTTGCACAATTTGACCTTGAGTTGCATCAAATGGATGTGAAAACAGCCTTTCTTAATGGTGATTTAGAGGAGGAGGTTTATATGAAACAACCTGAAGGTTTCTTCTCTAATGAGGGTGAGCATTTGGTTTGCAAGCTTAATAAATCCATATATGGTTTAAAACAAGCCTCCCGTCAATGGTATCTTAAATTCCATGGGACAATTTCTTCGTTTGGATTTGTTGAAAATCCCATGGATCAATGCATGTACCACAAAGTTAGTGGGAGTAAAATTTGTTTTCTTATTTTGTATGTGGATGATATTTTACTTGCTACCAATGATAAAGGTTTGCTACATGAGGTGAAACAATTCCTCTCTAAAAACTTTGATATGAAAGATATGGGAGAGGCATCTTATGTCATTGGCATTAAGATCCATAGAGATAGATCTAAAAGAGTTTTAGGTCTATCACAAGAAACCTATATCAACAAGATTTTAGAGAGATTTCGGATGAAGGATTGTTCAGCGAGTGTTGCTCCCATTGTGAAAGGTGATAAGTTTAAATTAAGTCAATGCCCTAAGAATGACTTTGAGCGGGAACAAATGAAGAACATTCCATATGCTTCGGTTGTTGGAAGTCTTATGTATGCTCAAGTGTGCACAAGACCCGACGTTGCATTTGCTATTGGAATCTTAGGGAGATATCAGAGTAATCCAGGTATGGATCACTGGAGAGCTGCAAAGAAGGTGTTGAGGTACCTTCAAGGAACAAAAGATTATATGCTTATATATAGGCAGACAGACAATCTAAATGTGATCGGCTATTCAGATTCTGATTTTGCTGGTTGTGTTGATTCTCGCAAATCAACATCAGGATACATTTTTATGATGGCCGGCGGAGCTATTTCATGGAGAAGTAATAAACAAACTTTGGTTGCTACTTCTACTATGGAAGTTGAGTTTGTCTCCTGTTTTGAGGCAACTTCTCATGGTGTATGGCTTAAGAGTTTTATTTCTGGGCTTAGAATCATGGATTCTATCTCTAGGCCTCTGAAGATTTTTTGCGATTCAGCTGCTGTTTTTATGGCTAAGAATAACAAAAGTGGAAGTCGAAGTAAACACATCGACATTAAGTACTTGGCCATTAGAGAAAGAGTTAAAGATAAAGAAGTGGTCATTGAGCATATTAGCACTGATTTAATGATCGCTGATCCTTTGACTAAAGGCATGCCACCACAGAAATTCAAGGATCATGTAGAAAATATGGGACTTGGTTCCTCTTTATAGTTGTATACATAAAGTTTATTCAATAAAACTCTTATATTGTGATGTTTTCTCATATTCATGCGCACTATAGTTCTTTGAGAAAACATATTTCAGTTGGACCAAGAATAAATATAATATTTATTCATTAAGTTTTATTACCACATTAAGTATATACTTGAGAAATTAAACATGTTGTAATACATAGATGAGAATACCCGCTTTTAGAGGAACTATCACTATGATTCATGTGTTTGTTTCTTAAGGAAGGTATATGATGACTCAATTTAGGCCAACAATTAAATCCTATGGACCAAGTGGGAGAATGTAAGAAACATAACATTTGTTTTACATTATTATTAGTAAAACCCATTATTAAGTGGTCCATAGGTTTTAGAGGTTATGAATTGGAGAGTCTCTATTTTAATGGTTATTATTGGGTGGTAATGGCTCTTAATTTCTTGATGGTAGAATCAATCATATAAAGAAGTCTTTTGTCCCTAAGCTTGCTCTCACCACACTATTCAGAAAATATACACCATCTATATAGTGGAGAGTAAGAGCTTGGAAGACTAAAAGAGCAATTCACTCACAACACCATAACAATGGCTGGAGGTAATTACATAATCTCTATTTTTCCGTATTTGGTTTATTGATCTTGTTCTTTATTTTGTTACCAGGAACATAGATCAAATCGATTTAATTTACATAACTTTTATCGTATAAATTTACACTTTTTTCTTTCTCTGCTCGTTCATCAAATACAATAATGAGACTCTTTGAAATTTGTCATCCTCACAAACCAAAGAAACTGACCTAATATAGAGTTGAAGAGTACAACATCTGGTGACATGTCTGGACATAACATCGATGTTTCAGATACAATATTTGAACTCTAATTAAAGAAAACCTTGAAAATCTCAGTTTAACTTTCTTAACCCCCTTGATGAGAAAGATGCAACCACATGTGCCAATGTATCATTTAATTCATTAATCTTAAACATATGGTTGCTGTTGGATTCCTGCAAATTTATAAATGCAATAATTTAAATAAATTATCTAAATTATTGTTAATATATATGGAACTTGCGCTTGATACCTTGTAGAGGGTATGTGTTTGGTGCATCTCCACCATATGTCGTTTCTCCTCAAGGTCAACACACCATGTCTCATAGCATGAAATGCTCCAATCAATAATATAGAATCTCTTTGATTTTGTTTCTTCAAACTCTTCCAAGTGATTATGATAAAATATCAACCACATCTACATGAGTAATTAAATTTTGTAGAAGTTAAAACTTAAAAAAAAAAAAAAATTTAAAAACCTTTTCACTATAGGAATACCACAATGTCAAATACTTCATCCGTCCCGAAATGTAGGAGAAAAGACAAAAATCACACTTATTAAGAAAAAGTAAAATATAATGATTGATAATATGTTTTTTTTTGAAAAAAGTTGTATGGAAAGATGTGAAAACAATTTTTATTGGTTGTTGGTTATAGAAAAAGTAAGAGAGAGAGTAAACTTTTTTGAAAAGATAAATGTTTGAATTTTCTCTTACATTTTAGGACAAAAAAATTAAGTTTTTTTCTCTTACATTTTGAGACGGAGAGAGTATCATTGCAACTAACTAATTAAACACAAATATATAAATAAAAAATCACTTCATAAGTAATACATCAAAACAACACATTAATCAAACAAGTATACACAATAATTTTGTCAAGAGACTATATATATTTGTTGTCGAGTTTTATACTTCTAACTTTTAAGATCTATCATCCAGAAATTACCTTTCTTAACTCTAATAACAAAAGAAATGTGAGATAAAGTGGAAATGAACTTCATTTCTTACCTCTAATTAAGAGTCTTGAAATGAAGATAGCAATTAAAAAAATCTACTTGTTGAATATTCTATCACAAGGGATGGAGTTGGAATGAAATATCTAGACAATTACTCTTCAATGATGAAAGAAAAAAAACTTAATATGGAAAAAGAGGGTTGCAAACAAAGAGAAGAAGACGAGAAAATAGATGATTGTTTTTGAAAACAAAAGTAACAAGGTTAGGAAAAATTGCTAACACTTGTCTTGTATAAATAGAGTGTTATGTATGGAAAGGCTAGTCATGTAAAATCAAACATGTTTAATTAAAATTTAATTTTGACCTCTCTATTTTCAATGATTCATGAAATTATTCCCTTTACTTTAAAATCATCAATTTGATCACTTCATTAAAAATAATTATTTAAAAATGGTGATTTAATATGACATAGGAGTATAGGACGCGATGATTCATACTTGCTTTATTCTTTTCTCTATTGAGTATGAACATTGGAAAATTTCTCGTTCCACCCCCCAATACTCTCTTTTCCCCTCCAAAATAATTTTTGTATAAAAATAAAAAAAAATTGTATGAGAGAGTATTGAGAGGGAAAAAGAGAGTGTTGGAGGGTGGAAAGAGAAATTTTGTGAACATTGCCTACATTTATATGATGATTACTTATTTACTTTGTAAACTCTTTGATCATGTGAATGTCATCATCATCATCACTCATCTATTTTCTTAAGTTTGATAACAATCATGTAAAAAGGAAAAATTACTATAGAAAGATGTTTTTAAGAAAGGAAATAGGAGTAGTAAGTAGCAAGGGACCACGTACTAATCAGTTGTCAGGCAACTCACAATCAAGAATCAAAGTATCAATGCTCCTCTAGATCTATACCGTTGCCTTTCTCCTTTATTATTAGGCGCGACAATAAAATTCATATCAATGCCTCGCATGAATTGCTTCAATTTTAACAGAGAAAACTCGAGTTGTTTGAGTTTAGATTTGAGTTCAGCTTTTCTCAGATTTTAAAAGATGAGTGTGGGGCGGATAACAGAAACACTAATACTCACTCTAAATTTTTCCTCGAATCCGCCCCATTTATATCAAAATTATATTTTATATTTTAAATTAGAAACCCGTTTACAAATTATTAAAGTTGATTCATATATATGTTTATTTTTATATACAAATTCTTAAATTCATTCATATATTTATTTTTACCTCTCTCAAAAGTCTTTTTCTCTATTTATTTTTTCTTTGATTAAAAAAGTTATATTGTTGAAACAAATTAGCTTTGTGCTGTTAAGTGTTGACCTTTTTTTAATAAAAATAACACAAAAATGCAACACAATTTCATATGGCAGGGATGCCCCAAATTCCATTGAAGATGCCAGAACCCCACCGGATATGGGCTTAGAGTTTTATTTTTAATCCCTGAAGAGAATGAGAACAAATTAAATATGAGGATACCCAAACTTTGTGAGTTTGGGTTTGGGGAGGGTAAAATATGTCCCCGTCCTCGTTGCCATGCCTATTTATTATTCCCTCGGTCCTTAAATATAAGACTCATTTTGACCAGTGCACGTATGCCAATGCACAATTTTGATTACAAATATTTTTAATTATCTAATAGTAAAAATTATAAAAATTTGATATTTTGAAAGTATTCATCAAAACAAATCAAACAAGATCTTATTTGCTAATATTTACATCTATGTATTATTAAAAAAATAAGGTCAAAACAAGATAAGTGAATAGTGCAAAATTTTGTCAAAAGAGGTCTTATAAAAAGGGACGGAGGGAATATCTTTTTAAATATAATTTATTTTCATCTTTTTTAGAGTAGTGAATTGTTTTTTGTTAGTTGATCTAGTGGTTAGAATATCATTTTATAAAGATGAATAAGTATGGACATATTAGAGTTTAAATTTTATTCTATGCATATTATATATATTATATGCAGTATCCCTATCAATTGAATAAACTTACTAGAATCTAAAAAATTTTAAAGGAAAAAAATTGGGGAACAAACTTAACCCAAAAAAGAAAAACACAATTTTGTAGTTTTTCTACCAACTTAAATTCCTTCAGCATTTTTCTATTTTCTTCTTAGCATTTTCTTGACAAATAGCTTAACTATAATGATTAGAATTTCACCTTAATTTTTAAAATAGATAAATGAACGTACTAAATGAACGTACTAAAGTTTAAAGTTTAAACCTCAATTCATATATATGTTACATATAATGTGTCTGTTACACTTGTAAACACGAGCTTACTTTTTATATGGGAGAATGATCAAAAGGTGTCTTCAACACTTGTATCGTAAATTTGATTTCTAATAATTAGTTGTTGTTGCATTTTTGGTCTAAATAACATCACGGATCGTTCATGAGAGAGTGATAAGTCTTTGACAAAATGTGAGTCATCGATAGGTTGTTCTTCATCATGTCCAGAAATTTCCTTAGTCATAGTGACAAAGTCTTTATAATAGAAGTTTCCTCAATCATCAAAAAGAAAATAAATAAAAACATAATCAAAAAAATCTTAATTTTCAAAATAACGATCAATAACTTCTCCCCCATTCGTCATCTTTATGAAAAAAGAAAGGGAGATTCTTGATATAATTTTGGGCTAGTTTAGAATTTTGTATAAATAATAATTCTATTCCCTTCGTCAATTATTCTGTCAGTATATAATTATTTTACACATACATCTCATAATGTGTTGTCACAACAATTAATGAATATAAAAACGCATGAGTTGTCATATTCGTTAATTAATATAGTAACACATTATTGGATGTAAGTGTAAAATAATAGAACACCAAAAGAGCATATTAATTAAACTCATATTATTATTAAATTAATTAGCTCCTCATTTTTTTTAACTCAAATGTCTGAATTTTTAACTTCAAATCTTACATATATAATTGATTACATCTTCTTCGAAACGTGAATTTGAGATGTTTAGTGTTATATATATATATATATATATATAGGGGAATTTTAACTACGACCCATGCAGGTCGTAGTTAGCAACTATGACCTACATAAAAAAAAAAAACTACTCTGCGCCCCCCCCCCCCCCATCCTTTCTCACGCGCGCCCCCCATCACCCCCCACCCCTCAGTTTCTCCGCGCGCCCCCCAACCCCCCCCCCCATCTTTTTTTTTTTGAATTTTTTTTAATTGTTTTTTTACTTTTTTTAAGTAATTTTTTATTATTATTTTGTAGTACATATTATAAGAATCTATTTTTGATATTTATATAGCTTTATTTTGTAGTATAATTATATCATTGTTCTTTTATTTTATTAAAAACCATACCCTTTTTTTTGAATTTTTTTTAATTGTTTTTTTTACTTTTTTTTTTAAGTAAATTTTTTTTTATTCTTTTGTAGTACATATTATAAGAATCTATTTTCAATGTTTACATAACTTTATTTTGTAGTATAATTATTTCATTGTTCTTTTATTTTATTAGAAACCATAATATCTTGTATTAATATATTAGGGGTATCGAAACCATTATACCATGCTAATGATTTCACTTTATAATATCTTGAAACCATTTTACAATATTAATGGTTTCAAAAATCTATTTTATGATTTCAAGCATAATCATTATTTAAAACCATTTAACAATAATTATTTCATTGTTCTTTTTATTTTATTATAAACCATAACATATTGTCTTAATATTTGACTCAATTTTTTATTATTTTTGGGGTATCGAAACCATTAAATCATATTAATGGTTTCACTCTATAACATCTTGAAACCATTTAACAATATTAACGGTTTCAAATATCTATTACATAATTAAGTACATGTAATAGTTTATGAAATCATTTCACCTCCAAAATGGTTTTGAGGTCCCAAAATAGTTTTGAGGTATCGAAACGATTAAACCATACTAATGGTTTCACTCTATAACATCTTGAAACCATTTAACAGTATTAATGGTTTCAAATATCTATTACATAATTAAGTACATGTAATAGTTTATGAAACAATTTCACCCCCAAAATGGTTTTGGTGTAATAATTTATGAAACCATTTCACCCCAAAATGGTTTTGGGGTATCGAAACCATTAAACCATACTAATGGTTTCACTCTATAACATCTTGAAACCATTTAACAATATTAATGGTTTCAAATATTTATTACATAATTAAGTACATGTAATAGTTAATGAAACCATTTCACCACAAAATAGTTTTGGTGTAATAGTTTACGAAACCATTCCATCCCCAAAATGGTTTTGGGGTATCGAAACCATTAAACCATACTAATGGTTTCACTCTATAACATCTTGAAACCATTAGAAACCATTTAGCAATATTAATGGTTTCAAATATCTATTACATAATTAAGTACATGTAATAGTTTATGAAACCATTCCACCCCAAAATGGTTTTGGTGTAATAGTTTATGAAATCATTCCACCCAAAAATAGTTTTAGTGTAATAATTTATGATAATTTACATAATATTATGTAAATTTTTCTTAATCAATAAATTAAAATTTAATTAAATAAAAAAAGACTTTACAAAATATTTTTAAAAATAATTACCAAAAAAGAAAACTAAAAATGGAGGCGGATGTACTTCAAATAAATAAAAAAAACAAAAAAAAATTAAAAAAATGGGGGTGGGGGGGGGGGGGGGGGGGGGCGCACGGAGAAACTAGGGGGGGGGGCGCGGAGTAAAATTGGTTTTTTTTTATGCAGGTCATAGTTGCTAACTACGACCCACATAGTCGTAGTTAGCGGCCCCCATATATATATATATATATAATGATGTAATGATCCTCTCCAATTCTACATAAAAAAAATAATGTCCAAGATAAATATTGTTTTCATTCATTTTTCAAGAAAAAAGATAGAGTATGAAGCACAATATTCGATATTGTGTATGTTTGTATTGATGTTAAAATTAGAGTTGAATAAAATATTTTAATTTGATAACATTCAATTTTACTATTAACTCCTTTCAAAAAAAAAAAACATAACTAAGAGATATTGATTTTTTTTTTTAACAAAAGATATATTGATTTAAGATAATATAATATTTAATTCACAACATAAAACTCTTATTTTATTCCATTGGGTCAACAGCCTCATAAATATAAAATTACAATCTTAAAAGAAAATTCAAAGGTTCCTAAGTCCTTTGAAATCATATATCATCATGTAATTATACTTATAATATTTCATTTTGACTTCTGCATGGAGAACCAGTAACTGAGCTTATAGGAACAAAATTAAATGCTGGATCCCAAGCATAGGCAAATTCATCTATATCATTAGGATTCAATGCATGACCATTATATAAGAGACAATTATCACCTTGCTTGATAAGAATTGAAGGATCAATACCTTCTACAGTTTGAAATCCATTACAAGACAATAATATTTGGCTTTGTGGACAGTTACAATGGTTTATAACTGACACTACCCATTGACTCTTGCCTTGTATTTTAGCCCCATTTTGCCTTTGGACAATTTGAAGGCTACTCAAGGGACAGTCACATGATCCTGAAACAAGAATAAAATTTGGGTTAAAAAAAATTACGTTAGTGATTGAGGGTTAAAGTGAGAAAGAGGTCGATGGTTCGATCTCCACTATCAGTATAAAAATTATTTGTGCAAAAAAATATTTCATATCAGATAAAATGAGATTTCATATTGAGTAGGCATCTAATGTGAACGCAGGTGATGTTGTAAGTGCGACACACACCTTAAATTAACTATACTAACATTGTTTATGTTTAAGAAAAATGTACTCGAAGAAATTATAAGAGCATACCTTTGATGACAAGAGTAAGGAAGATTGTGAAAATAAGATACTTGAATATGGCCTCCATTTTATTTTGTTAACTTGTGGTTTTGGTGGTCTTATTTATATTTGAAAAAAGTCATGAGTTAGTAAACAAGATAAATATTAGTCAAATCAAAAAATAAACAAGACAGAGTATTTGGTCAATTTTATTTATTTATTTATTTATTTATTTTTGGTCAGATTTTATTTATTTTTTATGTTAACTAATATGGTAGACACAAATATACCAAAAGAAAATTTTGTATGAACATATTAAGTGCATCAACACTTATTTTATGCGGTTTAAATTTTAAATGTAATTTTAGTCCTCCAATTTTATTAAAATTGCATTTAAACCACAAAAAATAAGGAATATAATCAAATATAACTCTTATTTAAGACATGAAGTGGTTTCAGTCTTTTCTCAAATGCAATTGCGGGAATCAAATCGTGGTTTTCTCTATGAGTTCAGCGTCAATCATCATCGAACCAACTAACATTTAGTAGACCATTTCAAAATTTGTACAAACTCGTTTGTGATTGTTCATAGTTTTCGTCCAATAAATATAATCTTATTCAAGACGGTTTCAAAATTATTAAATATGAATATAACTCTTATTAATTTCTTTTTGTTTATAAAAGATGTTCATCTTGGGTATCCCCCCTTATCATTTTAGTTAATGATCTATCAATATAAACCATCATAACAAATTAGGATCATATAATCTTTAAATTCACAATTTCAAACAGTTAAATATAAAATCATCTGCTCAAAAATAAAATATAAAGCTCATGTTTTTATTACTTTATAGCACATCAACCACTTAAATAAAAAAAATTACAATCTCAAAAAGAGAATTAAAAGGTTAATTAGTTCCTTAATCCTTTGAAATCCATATTATTATTTTTTAATACACTTCTATATTTCTTTTAAACTATTACATGGACCAGTTGTAACAGTGCTTATAGTAGCAAAAGGAAAAGCTGCATCCGAAGAATACGTAAATGCATCTTTATTATATAAGAGGCAAGTATTTCCTTGTTGTTTAAGAATCAATGGGTCAATTTTCTCAGCACTTTGGAATCCAGAACAAGAAAATGTTATTTGGCTTTGTACTCAATTGCAATGGTTGACAACTACTACTCTCCAATCTCCATTGAGGCTTGCCTCCTGTTATTGCCCCAGTTTTACTTTGAATAATTTGAAGGCTGCTCAATGGACAATTACATTATTCTAAAAAAATTTAGTTAGAAATTATATTATTAGAACGAGAGCATACAAATGAACAATTAACACTTTTCAGATTAGGCGTGTTCCGAAGTCAGATATGTGTCTCGACACCGACACTAACATTGAATTATAATATTTTATCAAAATTTTATTTATTTCGATGTGTCAGCGTCGTATCGTGTCTTATATTCGTGCTTCATAGATTAAAAACATATGAACTTGAAGGAATTATAAGAACATACCTTGGATGACAAGAGTTGTAAAGAAGATTATAGAAATAAGATATTTTAATGTGGTCTCCATTTTTCTTAATTTGTTGCTAGCTCTTGTATCTTTGGTTGTCTTATCTACCTATCAACTATATATATATATATATATATATATATATATATATATATATATATATATATATATATATATATAGTGGTGCATTGGATTAATAAAAGTCAGTTACAATATTAGGGAAGTGTTATTATATGTATGTTGATCCTATTACATTTCTGTTACAGAACTATACTAATATTGTCTATCTATAGTTTTATTAAATTTAGCTGATTTTTGTATGACATTTCTTTTCGGTTACAATATAAAATTCAAAACAAAGAAAATAGATAGATAATTTTTTTTACGCAAACAAATTTATAGTTTTTCATTCATAACAATAGTAGCAATACAATGCGGAATTTACATAAAAAATATTGCGAGAAGCATGAGATAAAGTTGCTCGTAGATATGATAGCAGTAATTAACAACAAAAATCATCTATTCCTTAAAAAAAATCATCTATGTAGTTTTGATTTTATCAAAAATATTAGGACAATACGTACCAAAAAATAAATAATAGGTCAATTTTTTTTGAAGAAGTTAAATTAGCCCACACAAATTATCATTGGAGATAATCGAACTTTGAGACCTCGAGGAGGAGGTCTCTCTCAAGTTCCAAGTCAATACTATCAAACCAACCTAAGTGGATTAACAAAAGAACAATTAACTAAGATATTGTGATCAAATGGTCAATAAATTCCTCCTAATTAAGACAAATTTTTCGGGAGAACTCAAAGTTTGATCCATGAAAACAATTTTTTACCAAACTTTATTTATATAACGGTCGAATTTTAAATTATGAGAACCTTCTTTGAGAATCAGAGGGTGCCCAAAAAATAAAAATATTTACTTCCTTGTCTTTTAATATTAATTAATTTGTAATTGCGTCAAAAAAGTATTAATTTGTAACGGAAATTAAAAAGAGACAGAGCAATGAATATATAGATTTAATGTTGTTCAAGTAGACTAAATAAAGTTAGGTATTTCATGTGGTTAGATTAAGTTTTATCATAAGATTTGAATTTAAAAGGACAAAATGGATTTATCGACTCTATACAACATAAAACAATTAAATCAATTACTTAATTTTAATCAGACTATTTAAAATCTTATGTTAATCGATTAAAAACATACATTTAATTGAATGACAATATTAAACCAATAGTAAATCATTATAACATAAGGTTACAAATAACAATTTAGACTTACAATATACTTCATCCGTCCCATATAAGAGAAAATAAAAAAAACACACTTATTAAGAAAACATAAACATAAGAATTAGATATATGATTTTGTGGGATTTTTTTTAGAATAAGGGCATAGAAAGATGTAAAATCAATTTTGATTGGTTTGTTTATAGAGAAAAGCAAAGAGAGAGAAAATTAAATGCAATTTACATTTAATTTCATGAGAATAAGGAAAAAAACATTATTGAAATCGATTTTTCCCCTTATATTTTGGGACAAAAAAAAGTGGTTTTTTTTCTCTTATATTTCGGGACGGATGGAGTAATTAGTTTGTGGAAGTCACATGGCATAAAAAAATGCTGAGGAAGATGCTATAGTTTATGGTGATGGGTGTATTATTATTTGATGCTTGAGTGTTAATTAGTTGATAGAGTTTTTTTTTGTTGTTACTGGATTGTTTCATGAAAATGGGAAGTCATGTTGGAGTCTCCTATTGACTATCATCTCTTCCATTTTTAGTTCTTTTACTCTCTATTTACATTTCTCTTTTCTTTTTCTTCTCTCTTTTGTTGTTGTATACTTGTATGCATTAATGTATTGTCTCCTTCGATTCCTTTGAACTATTATAGGGTATGTAGAAGAGTAGCAACTAGCTAGCAATGGATGCAAGCTATATATTGTGGTTATGTTTTTGTCTTAAAGCATCAATCTGAGTCCAATAATTAATATTCTTTCCTTGGATGAAAATGAGAAAAGGCAATGGAGGTTAATTATTAATAAGAAATGAATGAAATATAAATCTGTCAAACAAATATCACAAAATAATGAGCAAGATTAAAAAAATCAAATCAGAGAATCTTAGATTGAAGAATGCAACACATATAGAAACTTTTTATTTATCCCTTCATATTTGATTGCAACATCGTCTACATACTACTTTCAACATAATAAAATAAGTTCGTGTGACAAAATTATTGTTACCTTCATTGTAGTGTGCATGATCCATATTATGAATTTGTTACTCCATCAATCCCTAAACCTCTCATTGAAGCCATAGATGATCATCTACATTTTGACACCACTCTAATCTATACCCAATTTTCTATTTAATAGATAAGAAAATGAGTAAGATTAAAAATCAACAATCAAATAAGTAGTAAATTGAAGTAAAAAAAAATCAAATCAAATAATAAGTAGTAAAGAGAGATGTGTGTAGTTTTATCATAAGTCAATCCATACAATTGGAAAATGAACCATACAGTTGAATGAAATGATACATTAACTCTCATTGAGACTACTCAGCCATGCCATGCTATTTTAGAGAAGATAAAATTGAATAATAATTATTGAATTGTCTTACATAAAATTGAGAAAAAAATATAATTTAACACAATAATTATGAATGTTGGTAAAAAAAACTAACAAAATGCAATTGTATTTTTGTGTAAAAAGGAACTATAATTGGATGAATTAAAAAGGATGAATTAAAAAGTAACCCAAAAATTGATATAATAATAACATATCAATTTTATAGCAAGTCACCATTTTCATGTATCCTTAATTAGTTTTAATTAATTAGTTTTAATAACATTGTGAAAATGTTCCATTGATAAAAACATAAGATCCCATTATAAAATAAAGGATGGAGAAAGAAAGTAAACATTTTGATTTACCGAAAGCATTGAGAATAAAGAAAAAGGAACACTCAAATAAACAATCAAATATGAGAACAAAAAGGAACAACCAAACAATAAATCTAATTGCAATGGTGAATTTCCATAAATCTAATTGTATGTTATTAAATATTAAAATTGGTAAAGTGTTAGGCCTAATGTTTTATATTTAAGTTATCAATGACTTGTTATTTTGTCAGCGTAATAAAAAAATATTCAGATTTAAATTTACTCTTTCGTCCAATAGTAACAATATATTGCACCAAAATAATAATAACAATAATAATAATAATTTTGTCAATAATAACAATAATAATAATAAACATCGGTTTTTATTACTTTACGACATCACAACTCATATTAAAAAATTACAATCTCAAAAAGAGAATTCAAAGGTTAATTTGTTCCTTAATCCTTTGAAATCCATATTATTATTTTTTAATACACTACTATATTTCTTTTAAACTATTGCATGGACCAGTTGTAACAGTGCTTATAGTAGCAAAAGGAAAAGCTCCATCCCAAGAATAGGTAAATTCATCGTTATTATTATAAGCCAAACCATGACCATTGAATAAGAGACAAGTATTGCCTTGTTTTTTAAGAATCAATGGGTCAATATTCTCAGCACTTTGAAATCCAGCACATGAAAATGTTATTTGGCTTTGTACACAATTGCAATGGTTGATGACTGATACCTTCCATTGAGGCTTCTTATTTATTACTGCCCCAGTTTTTATTTGACTAATTTGGAGAGTGTTCAATGGACAATTATCACATGATCCTAAAAAAAAATTGAGTTTAAAAATTATGTTATTAGAATGAGAGCATAAATATATAGATATATAAAAGCATATGAAGTTGAAGGAATTATAAGAGCATACCTTTGATGACAAGAGTAAGAAAGATTAAAGAAATAAGATACTTGATTATGGTCTCCATTTTTTCTTTGTTACTAACTCTTGTACCTTTGGTTGTCTTATATATTTCAAATAACAAGAGGCTAGGAAGAATATTTCAACAACAAAAAAAAAGACAGAGAATAAGGTAATTTTTTTTCTCCTAACTAAAATTGGTAGAAATATTGAACCAATTGGTAGCTAATTATTATAATTTGTTTTCTTCTTTAATAAATATTTATTATTTTTTTGGAAGGAAAATATTTATTATTATTGGTCAAAAAATTATAATTATAATTATTTGGTCAAAACAGTATTTATTATTATTAGTCAAAAACAAGTTTATTATTAATATTATTTTAGAATAAATTTATAGCTTTTCTTTTTTTGTCCAAAATTTTCATTGACCAAAAAATTCATATTTAATTAATCTCACACTAAAAAATCATAATATTTTTTTTTTTGTAAATGAACATTTTATACAGTGATAAATATGTCGGTTCCGTAAACTTAACTCAATTGCTAGGATATATTGTACATATGTGCAGAAATCGGAGTTCAAACTTTAGTATGTCCACTTATTCACTTTTAAAGGATGAATTTATAGTTGTTAGACTACCTGACAAAAAAAAAAGCCTACAAAGGAATAATAAATTGTAGAATAATATAATTGATGCTCAAAACTTTATTTATGTGAGAGCTATTACTTTATTGTAGGAGTGGAAACTAGTTCATGATCAAAGAAATTTTGTCCTTCAAATCATAATGTCATGCAAGTTATAAAATGGACTAAGTCTACCTCGTGACGTTTTAAATGTAACATAGCTTCTTTCTCATTTCAATACAATAAAGTGAAAATTGGCATATACATTAGAGATTAGCTTGGAGTTGTTTTGGCCAGATATGACCAATTTACTCATATATTTGCGGTTCATATTAGAGAAGTTTTTGGCTTACTTTCTACTCATACTTGACTTTATGAGCTAAACTTGAGACCGGTTGATTTTGAGCTCGATTTCAAAGAAAGTAGTAGACATGTTCCATATAATCATGCATTGTAAGAGTATTTTTTTTCTTTCTAATTTTATAATAACTCTCGTGTTGAGTTTGTTATGCGACAAACAAATAAAGTTGTAAAATAAGAATACTTGACAGAACAGTACAATACAAGACATATTATGACGGAACAAATGCTTAAGATGTTGAACAAATTTGATCTTGTGCTGTGTTTTATGGAGAAATTATTAATTTAATGATTTAGACAATTTGTGCTAAAGACAAAAAAATATCCTATGTTTAGTGGATGACATGAATAATTGTTTTTCTCGATCACTTTACCCTGAGCCGAGTTTGTCTAGTGCCACTGACATCAAATACAGTATAACTGAAGTTGTCTTGTCCGGTCTATTATTATCTTCTATAGCATATGAAACGCAATCCCTGGATTTATCTGTTGTTGTAGTTGCAGAGTTTTCAAATAGAGCTCTATGCTACCTTAAACGATAACAATGGAAGCTTTCAGCTTCTCATTATCCACTTCACACTCACACTTCTCTCTACACTCCAAACACCATCACCCTTCCTCCACACCCATTTCCTTCTCCCTTAAACCACCTCCCGACTCCAACAACTCCGCCTCCTTCCGCCGTCCCTCCAAACCCCTCAAAACCAAAACCACCCCTCCCCCTAACCCTAACCCTAACCCTAATTCAACACCAATCTCTAAATCAAACCCTCTCAAAAACCCTTTCAATTCCTCCAATTCACTCACCAACAAGCTTTGGCTCACAAGCAAACTCTCTCCTCCACCACCACCACCTCCTCCTCCGAAATCAGAGGATGAAATATCAGACGATGAAGTTGAAGTTGAAGACGGAGAAGGACAAGGCGAGAGTTCTGATGACCGGACTCAGTTCCGGCAGACAGAGAAAATCTTTGTAGGAAATTTACCAGGCTGGGTAAAGAAACGAGATGTTTCGGAATTTTTTCGGCAATTCGGACCGATTAAGAATGTGATTCTAATTAGAGGTCACAATGACACTGAGAGGAATGCGGGGTTTGGGTTTGTTATTTATGAAGAGGAGAATTCGGCGTTAAAGGCGGTGGAATTTGACGGTGTTGAGTTTCATGGGAGAGTATTGACTGTGCAGGTTGATGATGGGAAGAGGTGGAAGGAGAAAACGGTTGAGAGGGAGAAGTGGTTGCATGGGAATGATGAGAAAGAATATCGGTCTACGTGGCATGAGGAAAGGGATGGTTCTAGGAAGGAGTTTCAGAAGGTTCTGGAAACTGAGCCGGAGAATTGGCAGGCGGTTGTTCGTGCTTTCGAGAGAATTAAGAAGGTTTGATCATCTTAACTTCAGTATATGTACTTTATTTATTGTTGATTGTGTGTTGAATATGAACCACTTACACAGACACCGGAAATAACACCTACGTGTAGATAATAGTTCATAGTTGTACTGAGTTGAGTGTAGGCCTTCAACTTGAAGTGTTAGTGTTACATGTTGATGGTTTTGGAGTGGAATCTATTGTATAATGTTATAGTTTTGCAGTGGAACCTGTTGCATAACTTGTTACTTTGGTTAAAAGGTTCTTGTGTAGAGCGTTTCGGTAGATAAGTTATTTATTTGCAGAATTGCAGTGTAAGGATCAATTTGGCATATTGAAAGAAATTGAAGGATGAAATGTGCATGAATGAGTTTTCCATGGAGATGAACTTTATTTGAAAAAACGTGTCTTGAACTTTTCATGGTGTACTAAGTTCTCATAACAATTAACAGTGATACATTGCTAGAAGTCATATAAAAATGAGGGGTCAATGATAGTATTTAAAAAACTAGCAAATCCCCAAATTTGTGCATAAGAAATTTGTTAGTGGTCATATTAATTTCTCTAGGTCTTATATTTATTTAAGGATGGAGGTAGTATGTTCTTAAGAGAATTTCTTATCCTTTCCCCAGTGTTACTGCCTGTATTACGGGGTCTTGCTAACTAGTGCATGGGGTGCAATAGTTAAGTAACTAAAAAAAGAAATAAAAGAAAAGAAATGCATTGAAAAAAAATCAAAGTTTTAGACTTTTAAGGTGTTTGACTATACAAAATACAACTTTCAAGAATTTTTTTTCTAAATTTGTACTCTTAACTAATGCATGGGGTGCACTAGTTAGCATTTGCCATATGTTTTTATGCATATATAGAGATGGTTCCTTGGAAAAGTTTAATGTAAAGCAGTGACTTTCACTTTTATTTTCTGTAATGTGAATAATAAGTAATTTCTCTTGGTTTCATATTGTTCATAATTTTTCCAGCCTGCCAGAAAAGAATATGGTTTGATGATTAAATATTATGCACGACGAGGGGACATGCATCATGCACGTCAAACATTTGAAAGCATGCGAGCGAGAGGAATTGAGCCATCATCACATGTTTACACTAGGTAAAATTTAAATGACATCTTGCTAGATCTGTGGTATAATTTAATATAATCAGTTGAAATTTTATTTTTGAGGCTTTAATTATGCCATATTTTGATTGGCATGCATTATCTTTCCAGAGATTTTAATAACAATTAACAATAAAAATATTATTGTTTAGAAAGAAATTTTGTACTACTAAGCAATTGTTTTGCTTCTGTTATTTCAAACTTTTACCCTTCGTTTTGGATATTGTTATGACTTAATGTTGATGTAACACTACATGGTACGTCTTTGGTGTATACCTCAGACTTTAAGAGTTATTAATTGTGCAAAATAACTCACATCATGTAGATGCTGGTGGTCGCTACCAAATTCAGGTCGTGGAGTGTTTTTCGAGTTGTGTTTGTTGGACTGCAATTTGCGGCAAAAAACATGTTCTGTTATGATTGCTTGTGCCACTAGGATTCAGGGAGAGTGTTGTCCCTATTTCTGACTTTTCCTGCCCTAGTCTTTTATATCTTCACATGACGTCAATCATGCACTTTTTCCCCTGGCTTTTGTTAACCCTCTGTTTCAGTTTGAAGCTCTATTCACCTTCTGCTTTGATACTCTTTTATGTAGCAGCCATTTTGCCGTGTTAACCTGCTATAGTGTTTTGGAGCCAGCCTCTTTCATAGGGACTGGATCAGATCATGCTGAGAATGTGTACTTGAATTAACATTTCACTATAACCACTGATATCAATATGATTCAGCTTCGGTATAGATTGAATTAGAAAGGATTATGAGACGGGCCAATTGCAACAGATACAATAACATAGCATTTTTTATTTGACTCATTATCTTCTCTCACTACACTTCTCCAAATTTATATTTCTCTGTAGTTAACTACAGAATTTTCACCTATGGCCACACTGACTGGTACTGTTAGTAACCCAGTCATTCCAGATTGATTCCCTCCCTTGTTCGTTTGAAATCTCTTTCCATATTGTGGATTATTGTGTTCTATTATGTTATTTAGTTAAGGATAATATTGTATCCCCTTCCCTTTGCAATCTGTTTTTGCTTCAAATTAAATCCCTTTTATAGAATAAAAAGTACTGTGGTTATCCTGTCTTCTGATATTAATTATTAATACATGTTAAATGTTTGCAGTCTTATTCATGCTTATGCAGTTGGTAGAGACATGGAAGAAGCATTACATTGTGCTAGAAAGATGAAGGAAGAGGGCGTTGAAATGAGTATAGTGACATACAGTATAATTGTGGGGGGATTTGCTAAAGTGGGCAATGCTGAGTAAGTAAACTACACAAATTTCTCCCTTGACTTTCTTTTTTATGAAAATTATTGTTTCTTGTAATTAGTTTTACTGCTTTTATAAAAAACTAACACTTTGAAGGGCATAAGCTATATGAAATATGAATTGTCTCTACCTTTTCCTCTCCTTGTAATGGAAGAGTCCTTTGAGCTTGAAACACAAATGATGCAAATAGCCACATGTGTTGAAATTTTATTGTAAATATGGTAAAATATACTGCAATGTAAAATGACTGGGTTGTCTCATCCCTACACCCCACCGACCCACCCCAAAAATGTGAAATGCACTTCAATTGTTGGTTTCAGTATCTTTATTATATTAAGTGATTAGATTGACCTTGAACTTGCTTATGTTTTACTCCTTGTATCATACCTAAATAACCCCACTCGTGTTTTCTATAATTTTTCCTAGTGCTGGTGTGTAAGTTTTGGTCTAGTTTGATTTAGGAAATAATTTTGATGTCCTGTTGATAACTGAGTGAAGAATGAAGAATCAGTTTCTATCTTGGAGATAACACTATTTGATGTTGTTTTGGAAGTGCTGCAGATAACTGGTTTAAGGAGGCCAAAGAGAGCCTTACATCTTTAAATGCAGTCATTTACGGGAGCATAATTTATGCACACTGGTGAGCATTCAGTCTTCTTTTATTGGATCAATTTTATATGTATTATCTTAAACCTTTGATTGTCATATTTTGTTGGTGAATTATTTTTGGAGAACCAGCATCTTTCAAATTTATGTGTCATTTCCTTTTTTTTTTTTTGTTAAATTTCATCTCTAACTTTTAATATTAAATGAAATTGTTGTTTTTTTATAAAAAAAATACTATTAATTGAATTTGTTCATGAAGTTTTAGCAGCAAAGTTCATAAAATAAAATAAATAATTCTAATCCAAGCAGCAGTGTTTAGTGTTTACTGAGACAAAATATTTACCATTCAAGTAGTTGATTAATTAAATCAATATTCGGTTAACTATTAACTGCTCTGTTATTAAGTAGTGTGGTCAATGTCTGTGCCTTGGTAATTATTATTACTAATCTTTTTTATGATAAAATGATTGTAATTTCTATTCAGTGTCCTTCCTTCCTCTTCCCTTTTTATTTATTGTTTTGGATATCATGATCTGTTTTACAGTCAAGCTTGCAAAATGGATCGAGCTGAAGCCTTGGTGAGGGAAATGGAAGAACAAGGGATAGATGCTCCTATTGACATATATCATACCATGATGGATGGTTATACAATGATTGGCAATGAAGATAAATGCTTAATTGTGTTTGAAAGACTTAAGGTATAAAGTTTTTCTGTGATCATTGGCTTTGTAGTTTTTGTATGCTATTGCCGTGTGCTTTCACAAAATATATCTTCGAAAAGAAAACATTAGTTCATAAGAAGATTCACTTGTGTGTAAGCTTCTTTATAAAAAGCGAGATCATCTTTGCTTACTTTTGTCTCTACTCTAGCCTTTGTCTTGAACTTTGCATCATAATTCAAAGTTTTGCACTTTTTCCTAGTATAAGGTAAGGCTGCCTACAATAGATTTGTAATGGGTCCAACCCTTCCCCGGATACCTTTAATTAGTGCACTTTTGTAGCCTATAACATTGAGGTCATGGTTTTCACCTTTTCTTTTCCAATGATATTTGTAAGTTTTGTTTGAGAAAATATACAATCAACGATATCCGGCTATTTAATCATTTTGTGCATCATGTGTATACGATACTTGTTTACTTGGTTTTGAGGAAAGGAATCTCTGTTTTCGTTTGCTATATGTAACTTTTTTCTTAATTTAGCATTTGATATATTGCTTTACATGTCATCTTGATCTATTAGACATTGAACAACTGAGTAACTTCTTTTTTTTCAATGAAGGAATGTGGTTTTTCTCCCTCGATTGTCAGCTATGGATGTCTTATTAATCTTTACACCAAGGTAAGACATTTCATTTTAAACATTAATCTTTCATGTCAGCTGTGTGTATAAAAAAATATCACAATAGAGGCTATCTCGCTACATGCTATCATGTTCTGTGCCGCTATCTGAGATTACATAGATTCCACCACACAAAACATGAGCTTGGTATATATGATTTATATACTCTAGCTTAACTTAACGGGCAATTGAGATATTTAGTTAATTACATCTGTTTTATCTTCCTTTTCAGATAGGAAAAGTTTCTAAAGCATTGGAGATTAGCAGAATAATGAAAACTGTTGGCATAAAACATAACATGAAGACCTACTCTATGTTGTTCAATGGGTTCGTGAAGTTGAAAGATTGGGCCAATGCATTCTCTGTATTTGAAGACATTACTAAAGATGGTTTGAAACCTGATGTAATACTTTACAATAACATTATAAAAGCCTTTTGTGGGATGGGTAATATGGATCGTGCCATTCGTATTGTGAAGCAAATGCAGGGGGAAAGACATAGAGCCACAACACGCACATTTTTGCCCATTATACATGGTTTTGCTAGAGCTGGAGAGACGAGGAGAGCCTTGGAGATTTTTGATACAATGAGGAGGAGTGGCTGCATTCCCACTGTACACACATACAATGCTCTTATTCTTGGCCTTGTTGAGAAGTGTCAGGTAACTTGTGGTTGACAAACAATCGTCAATTCAGATACAAGTGACATGACTTGATTTTAATTGATTTGTTCATAAAACCATAGAGTTCCGATGTGTTAGATATAAGGGCAGATTTCATTGGGGAAAATCCAAGTTCCACATTGACTAGATAAGACAATCTTCACTTTTTAAACTGATTCTGTGGATGAGTTTGGCTCTAAGCGAAAATTAAAATGTGGTATCATAGTCTATGTTTTGAGTGTGTTTCAGTGTGAGCAAGCGAGATTTGAGTCATTCGTTCTGCAAGTTTAGCATTTTTTCTACAGTCACTAATTCGTCAAAAGTCTAGTACATTTTCCCATGTTAAATTTGTATCCTTCTTATTTTATAATGAAATAATGTTTTTCCATTCTGATATTTCCTCAGTCATTATGTAGTATTTACTGTAAATAATGTTACATTTCTCGTAGATGGAAAAGGCTGTACGGATATTGGATGAAATGAATCTAGCTGGTGTTAGCCCAAACCAACACACGTATACGTCTCTTATGCAAGGTCATGCTTCGCTTGGTGATACTGAAAAGGCCTTTCAGTATTTCACGATATTGAAAAATGATGGCCTGGATATTGATGTATATACTTATGAGGCATTGTTGAAGGCATGTTGCAAGTCTGGCAGAATGCAGAGTGCCCTAGCTGTCACAAAAGAAATGAGTGCAAAAAAGATTCCAAGAAATACCTTTGTCTACAATATTCTAATTGATGGGTATGATATGAAATAATTTACTTCTTACAGAATTTGGCTCGAAGTTTTCATTACTATCTAACTTTTGGTTTTATATTCTTCAATAATGGCATTTAGTATTATGTTCTACTTGTTTTTGTTGTCACATTACATGCATGGGAATTTTTAATATTTTTGTCCTTAAGTGGCTTCACAACCTACTTTTGACTTAGCTTTACTTTTTTAGTTGGGCTCGGAGAGGTGATGTTTGGGAAGCTGCAGACCTGATGCAACAAATGAGAAAGGAAGGGGTTCAACCCGATATCCATACGTACACTTCTTTTATAAATGCTTGTTGTAAAGCTGGGGATATGCAGGTATGTTTGTAGATAAAAATAATTTATTATTAACGGTATAAGTGGAATCGTTTCATGCATCTTCCATTTAAGATGTTATTAAGCATGAAACATTTGTTGTTATGCATCTCCTTTCAATTCTTTCTGCATGCTCTCACTAAAGGTATTTTTGGTTAATGAAGACGTTTTTGATAATACTCGTTCTGCTTTCAGAGTGTTGAACCTCCTCAGCCCATGATTTTGAATAGCAAGTTTTAAAAGAATTTGTTGCAATTTACTAATATCGTTTGTTAATCATACTTTTTGTGTATGCCAGAACGCAACACAGATTATCGAAGAAATGGGAGCACGCGGTATAAAACCAAACCTCAAAACCTACACCACTCTTATACATGGTTGGGCACGTGCTGCTTTTCCAGACAAGGCTTTGAAGTGTTTTGAAGAGATGAAAGCGGCTGGATTAAAACCAGACAAAGCAGTGTATCATTGTCTTATGACATCTTTGCTATCCAGAGCTACCATTGCTCAATCATACGTTTATAGTAGCCTCTTATCGATATGTAGAGAGATGATAGAATCTGAGATTACTGTTGACATGGGAACTGCAGTACACTGGTCGAGATGTTTGCGCAAGATTGAAAGAACCGGAGGAGAACTGACTGAAGCTCTACAAAAGACCTTTCCTCCTGATTGGACCTCGCATAATATTCTGGCTGTCAACTGTGAAACAGAAAATGCTGATCCAGAAATTGTAGACACCGAGGATGATTACGATATTGTATATTATTCCAGTGGAAGTGATAACGACGAGTCCTCTCATGATGAAGATTATGGAAATGATATGTCATAGAAATGATGATTTTTTATTTTGTTATAGTAAATAGAAATGGCACAGTCCCCTGATTTTGGGGGGTATTGAACTCTTATCCTTTTTTTTTCTGATAAAAAGTTGGGGCAACTGGTGATACCCTCTGATCTTCACTACTAGATTAGATTACCAACAATCCACGAGTTCTTGAATGGTCTGATTCAAATTTCTTATGTTGTAATTGTAAAGTTATTTGTAAATGTTTCATTTGTAATTTTGAAAATCTGTAGAAGAATTGTGAGCTTTTGTCAATATGAATGACCTATTTCAGGCACACACACAAAAAAAGTAATCATTCGATAATTTACTGTCTTTAGTATGTACTGAATCTAGATATGGAATTGATACGGTTCATATTTATGTAGCATATTTTTTTTGTCAGGTAGCTTAGTGGCTAAAAATTCACCTGTGAAACTCCGGTCTTTGCACTTATGTGCAATATGTCCAACCATTTGAGCTAAACTCATGGGACTTATGTAGCATAAATTTAATAATTAAGCTAAACATTAATCTCTACCTTTTATTTTGAAATAAATATGTTTTTTTGAGATTATACCCAAGACTTCGTGCATACTACTTAAATTTCTCACAATAACCAAACCTAGTGGCTTAGGATTTTTCAATTTTAGTCCAAAAAAATTTATTCACATTTATTCTCTATTTACATTTTATAGAACTATTTTGACGGACTAAAAATATTCATCTTTCTTATTGTAAAAAAATTTATCCAACTTTTATAAAAGTTTTCAAAATAAGGACTATTTTACAAATTTTAATAATACAAAAGACTAAAATTGCCATTAAAATTTAACAGAGATTAAACTTAATAAAAAGACAAACACATACAAAAAAAAAATTGTACAAAAAAGACATAATTTTACCAATTTTACGATTTTGGTCCTTCTATTTTGAATTATTTTACAATTTTAGTCTCTCTGTTTTCAAATCATACAGATACAGTTTTGGTCCACCTATTATATTTTGATACTTAAAAACGATGAGTTAACATATTTTAAATAATGTGACATACGGTATAATGATGTAGATTCATCTAAGTGGATTAATTGTTTATATTTCATTAATTTCAATTACAAACAATGAATAACTTCTTAAATTAAAACTGAAGTTTTTAACGAGTTTTTTTTGTAGTTTCATAACTTTTGATTATTGAATATTATTGAATTGTATGCCACATCATTTAAAATATATTAAAACATTGTTTTTAAGTATAAAAATATGATAGAGGGACAAAAATTATAGTATGATTTAAAAATAAAGGAACTAAAAGTGTGAATAACACTGAAAATAGGGGACCAAACTGTAATTAAAAAAAATGGTATTTGTAACCCATTGTTAAACCCTAATATACATAGCCGCACATAACCCTTCATCACTTCTCTCTTTTCAACACCACAAACCAAAACCCTAAAAATGGTGAAGAAAAGCAAGAGTAAGCAAAATCAAATCGCTTTCATCACTATTCAATTTCATTTTCTAACAAAACTCAATCAATTGTTGTTTCAATTTTGCAGAGAGTAAGAGTAAGAGGGTTCCATTGAAGAAAAAGTACAAAATCATAAGAAAAGTGAAAGAGCATAACAAGAAGAAAACCAAAGAAGCTAAAAAGCTTCTTCAAAGTGGTAAGAAGAAGGTTGAAAAAGATCCTGGTATTCCAAATGATTGGCCTTTTAAGGAACAAGAGTTGAAATTGCTTGAAGCTCGTCGAGAACGTGCTATTCAGGAATTGGAACAGAAAAAAGCCGATCGAAAAGAAAGGGTATTTTTATTCTTCATTCCTTTATGTTTCTCAGATTATGGGTAGCTTTAGTTGTTGAGTTGAATACCGTGATTTTGCATAAGCTACAAAGTGTAGCTTTTGATAAATTATTATTGTGATTCTGACATTCCCACCGTGATACCAAACATAGGTGAAGTATACTTTACGAGGATATAGATTTTATGAGCTTAATTAAGGGCTTATAGCATAAGATGAAGTTAAGCTGTTTTAATATAAGTTGTTTTTTCACTAATTATCATGGAAAACACTTAAGGACATGTCATGAAATTTTACTAGAAGTTCTACTAACAGTTACACAAATGCTCGTATCGGTGTGATAAGCTTAGATAAGCCAATCTTTACTGTGTGTTTTTGTCATACATAATTTGTAATCTCAAGAGACAAATTTCAAATTGCGTTGGATATATACATTGATAGATAATTAGAATTAGAACAAGAAAACACTATTCTTTTGTGATCCTTCAGTGTACTCAGAGATGTAGAAATATTTATGTTATGTGTTATGACTGACTTTAGTTGCTTTACAAAATTTAGAAATCGATTCTTAAATTTGAAACTTTACATTCATAACTCTTGTTTCAGGCTCGTAAAAGGAAGTTGGGATTGCCAGTCGACGATGACAACTCTCAATCAGTTGAAACGGCTTATCGAGAAAAAACTGATAATGTTCCCACCGTTGTGAAGACTAAAGGTATTATTATTTTATATTTGCAGCAAATTGTTTAGATTAAATGTTTTTGCCTTACTTAATTGCTTGTCTCTTATATTTATTGTTTTTCCATGTCTTCTTTTTGTACAGATAATTCAGATAGGGCCTTTTACAAGGATTTGAAGGATGTTATTAATGCCTCTGATGTTATACTGGAGGTTCTTGATGCCCGAGATCCCTTGGGTACTCGTTGTGTTGACATAGAAAGATTGGTGAGGGAAGCTGGACATGATAAACGTCATGTGTTGCTTTTGAATAAAATCGGTAACTTTCCTGGTCACCATTTTCTCCCCTTTCTCCTTTTAGGAATATATTATTTTAATTAACTAATCATTTGTGCTTCTAATTCAGATCTTGTTCCTCGAGAGTCTGTTGAGAAGTGGCTCAAGTACCTTCGAGAAGAATTACCTACTGTCGCTTTCAAGTGCAGTACACAGCAGCAGAGATCAAACCTAGGATGGAAATCTAATAAAAAGGTCAAACCAAATAATACTTTGCAATTGAGTGATTGTCTTGGAGCTGAGACACTGCTCAAACTATTGAAGAATTATTCAAGAAGCTACGAGGTAATAGAATCATTTTTCTGTTCAATCTTCAAAGCTTTTCTTGCCCTTTATCTCTAATTCTATGTTCATTTTTCAAGAAGCCATTATGTTTGCAAGTGCTGTTATAATATGGTTGGATTATAGTTCACTTTTTCTTATTATGATCAAGTGATAATCACTGTTTGTATAATTAAAGTGAGTTTTACAGTTTCCGTAATGTAATAGAAGTATCAACCTCAAGACATATTTATTAAATCAGCATGAATTTACATTGTCTTCCACTTGTTTGTTTCTTTATGTATGCATGAAATTGACACTTTGTGAATGTAAGTAACATATTCCATGATACTTTTCATGTTATACTGGGCTTGATCATGTAGCTTAATAACATTGTAAGCTTTTAATTTAGAAGTGTATGCTATATGTGCTTCTTCATGGGATGGTATCTATTCAATGAAGATTCTAATTATACTTTTGACTGATGATTTTATTTCCCCTCAATTCTTGTAGCTTCACTTCTAGTCTTATAATTTATGGTGCTTGTTAATTTTGCATTAATTATTTTGGCTTTGTCTTCACAGATCAAGAAGTCAATAACTGTCGGTTTGGTTGGACTGCCCAATGTGGGTAAGAGTAGTCTTATTAACAGTTTAAAGAGATGTCATGCTGTCAATGTCGGTTCTACTCCTGGGTTAACAAGGTCAAAGCAAGAGGTTCATTTGGACAAAAATGTTAAGTTACTTGATTGCCCTGGTGTTGTTATGCTGAAGTCTGAAGGAAATGATGCTACTATTGCATTAAAAAATTGCAAGAGAATTGAGAAGTTAGATGATCCAGTTAGTCCAGGTACCTGAAGTCATTCCCTACCCCCATTAAATAATGTTCTTATTTATGTCTTTATATTAGACTTGGAGTGATGTTCCTGGAAATGGATCGTCAAAGCTTTATATTCTCTTTATGTATATTCCTCCATTTTCTTAACAGAAATTCTTTGATGTTAATAAATAATTCAAATGTTATCAACTAAGACAGGACCCCTCTTCTAGAGACTCTATAATATTGATAAATGTTTTTAAATGTATGCTTAGTGATAGATTGCAACTTTTCCAGGATTCTCTTTTAATTAAGGCAAATTTATTTAAATTTTGTGGTAAGACATCTATCTTTTATGCTACTTTCTGGTCATGTTCTAGAGCAGAAGATACTAATCACCCTGATCATCTATATTAGCTGAGTGTTTCTGTTTCTTTTACTAGATATAAATCAAAGTTTGGTTTATTGAAATCATTTGTCAAATGCGTTAAAGTTTCCCTAGAATCTTAATTTTGAAATCCTAACTTTCAGGCTCTATTGGGAAGTCTAATCCTTTTTTATCTTTTTCCTGGACATTGCAGTGAAAGAAATTCTCAAGCTTTGTCCTGCCAGGGTGCTGGTATCTCTTTACAAGATTCCAAGTTTTGAATCAGTTGATGACTTCCTCCAGATTGTGGCCACTGTTAGGGGCAAGCTCAAGAAGGGTGGAATAGTTGACATTGACGCTGCCGCACGAATTGTTCTTCATGACTGGAATGAAGGTATGAGTAATAGTATACATAATGGAGTATGCTAGATAAACTGAAACATTTTTCTTTTGAAGTTGAAAATTATGATGAGATGCCTTGCAAAATGTAAGAAAATTTATAATTGCACTGTTTCAGGTAAAATTCCATATTATACTATGCCCCCAGTTAGGGATCAAGCAGAACCTTCAGAGGCCAAGATTGTTTCAGAGTTTTCTAAAGAGTTTAACATTGATGAGGTCTACAATAGTGAAACTTCCTTCATTGAGAACCTTAAATCTACTATTGACTTAGATCCTGTTGAAGTTCCTCCAAGTTGCCCTCTCAACTTTGATGAGACAATGTTAGAGGTATGCTCTTGATGTTTCTGTTTTAAAATAAATACGTTGAAACACTATTAGAAATAAGATCTGACCCTCTTCAATCTGTTTTTATAGGATGCTGAGCCAGTTAAGTTGTCGAAACAAGATGAAAGTCCTCAGAACATGGATGCCAATGATGAGGATGAATCTATGGAATGTGATAAAGAAAATGATGTTAGCAAGGACAAGGTTAAAAGTGCATCCAGTAAACAAAATGAGAAGTTATATACAGCCGATGGTATACTTAATCCAAAGATTAGGCGAGCAGAGAAGAAGAAAAAGAAGAAAGCTAATAAAGCCGGCACATCTGATCCCATGGATGGTGATTATGACTTCAAAGTTGATTACTTCCAAAAAGACACAATGGATGACGAGAGCAAGGGTGACGACGACAAAAATGGGGATGATGAACAAGTTAACACTGAGGTTCCTATGTCCGGTGTTGAGGTTGAACAATGATTGGGATGTGCACACTTCTAAATTATTTATAAGACATGATGTAATCTTGTGCTTTTGATCTTTGCTTTTGTTTTTTCGATATCTTTAATTGTTGCATTAGTTGATACACTTTTTGTATACACAATTTTGCTAAGACAGGAACTAAAGTTTTGGATAGGTCATGTATTGAGGCAACTCTCAAAGATGATTATTTTTCCAGATATTTTCTTTCTCAATTAGTTCACTACTCTCTCTTCAACAATTTCGATTAAACATTTATTGTATTTGTTTGAAGCAGATTCTTGTGTATGATTACGGTGTAGGTTGGTAGTTCATGGCAATTTTGTTTTTAAGGAACTACTCTCAAATTACAAATTTTGTTTTGTTTCTTACAATGGACTGGTTCCTAAAATAGTTTTCATCGAAAATGTTTTTAAGAACTCGAAGTAAACAAACATACTTTTAACATTGTTTACTACTTTTTTGATGAAATTAAAATAGAAAATGGGACAAGTAAACATGAGTTATAGTTTCTCAATGTATTTAAAAATGTACTCTTGTATTCTAAAATAATTGTAGCTTTAGCAAAAAAAAAAATTGTTCAAAATAAAAGTTCTTATTTTATATTTTATTTTTTTATTGCAAAACTAATTAATTTTTTTGAAATCTGCCTCAAATTTATACTACGTACACAGTTTTCTTTTCGTTAACTCTCTAGTTTTAAAGGAATGTTCCCTAAAAATTAAAGTTTGGTTGCTGAGTTCTTGAAAATGATTTGTCATAGATAAAATCTACTAATCATTTGAGTCTAATATCTTAATTTTTAGTTTTTTTTTTAATCAAGTAAGTTGATATATAGGAACTCGTAATGAAAACGTTCAATATCTATTTTTAGTTTTTTTAGACAGTGATATCCACCGCTAAATGTAGTGGTTAATTTCTCATTAAATATGAGACACTTTTAAGGGTGAAACTGTTGATTCAGAGATTTAAAGTTGTTCCTTATTATGGATCAAACCTTCAACTCTTGTTAAAAAAATATGAGCCCAACCACTTTATTTTTTATTACAAGTGTACACAATTGTTATATCGTTATAAAACTATACATTTACGCTCGTATTTAACAAGCAATACTTAATATCAATAATCCATAATATAATAAAATTGTTATATAATATTTAATCATTCATTTATTGTTGTTTTTAATATATGTGAGGAAAAAAAAAATCTAAAATGGCCACAAAAGTAGTACTAATAATTTAGTCTTTTTTTTTGTACAACTAATAATTTAGTCTTTATTTTTATTTTTCTATATTTGATTCTCAAAAGTAAAGAAATCCAAGTAACCCAAAATTTATCCTTTCTCTCATTAACTTTTTAATTGATGCCAATCACTTGCTTAACTAGGTTAGTCATCACTTACCATTGGAGTATTTTTAGTTATTTTCTTTTCTTTAAAAAAAACAGAATATTCCAAAAGAAATCCTTCACATATACCATATATATAAAAATAAAAAAATTAACATTAAAATGAAAATATTTAGACAAAAATTAAAGATATTTTGTTGGATAGAATATTTTAGTCTCTAGAAATTAGGGATTGTGTTCACTTGGTTGATATATATACACAACACACACTCCACCGATCCTCTAGCCGCCCCTCTCTCCTTCTCTTTCTCTCTCTCTCTGGTTCGTTTTTTTTCCTCTTTCATTTCTTCTCTCTCTCATTAATTTCTCACTTATTTTCCGTTACTTTCCTTTTTTAGAAACAGATCGGTATTCGTTTTTTTCATCTTACTTTTTTTAGCTCGATTCGCTTCAGATCTGAACTATATACCATTTTTTTCACCTTTTTTTTTAGGGTTTATCATATCAGATTCTATTTCTTGTATAATCCATATAAAAAAAAATAGATTTAGCTCAGTTGACTTGATTTTTTACCTGTGTTCCTTAGTTGTGATAATCTATGAATTATTTTTCTTGATTTAATCGATTCATTTTTTCCTTATATGTTATTTTTATTAGTATTAACTTGTTTCTGATTTGTTTGAATATAGTTCTAGATAAGGTAATCAAAATACTTATTATTATTATTATTATTATTATTACTATTAACTTGTTTTGTTAGATATTTTTAGTCACTGTATTCGGTGGTGGATACTCTGGTGTCAGAACAAAAAACTTGTTTTGTTAGCTATTTTTGTAATGAACAAATCTGTTGTAAATAGACTTGAATATGATTGTTTCTGATTTTTTTTTAATTTCCAGATTTGTTATGTGTTGAAAGTTTACTCATGTTTTGACTATTGAAGTTATAATAAAGTATGTTTTTAGGAGTTTTTTTAATTATTACTAAACTTAGATGAGTTCATTATGCTAACATCCAGTTTAAATTTGAATAATTATACAAACTGAACAATTTATCTGTTCTAATTGAATTTGTGTGTCGTTAGCATCGAAACTTAGTTGATTTGTTATTTGGGTATTGTCAGTTTTCTGATGTTGAATCATACTGTTTTGTGTTTTTAACTAACTTCATTGATTTTGATGTTTCAGTAGATTCATTTTTTGTGGACTTATAAAGGCTAGTCAAAATGGTAAGTTGGTGAACAATACTCGATTCGTTTTTATTTATTTGTTTTGGTTGTGTATTCATAGTCTGAATTGAGATTTGTGTTCTTATTTACAGGTGAAGTTCACAGCTGAAGAGTTGCGTCGCATTATGGACTACAAGCATAACATTCGTAATATGTCTGTCATTGCTCATGTTGACCACGGTATGGATAATAGATTAATAGATGATTTTTATATTTCTATGTAATGTACTTTCTTGATTGTTGTGATGTTGCTTTTTTATCTATCTTTCAGATGAAGATGTAATTATTGGTGTTGGCTTGATAAGAAATTATTAGTGTTATAACCTAAAAAGATTCTTTGATATACAATTTATAAAAGTATTATTTTGTCACACTGTACAAATGATAATCACATCAACAATGTTGTCATACAATTTATAAAAGTATTATTTTGTCACACTGTACAACTTTCTGCATATCAGATTGCATTGTAATATTGTACTCCCTCCGTCCCGAAATATAAGGGAAAAAAACCACTTTTTTTGTCCCAAAATATAAGGGAAAAACCATTTTCAAGAATATGTTTTTCCTTATTCTCATAAAATTTCATTCTCTCTCCTTTTCTCAATAAACAATAACCAATAAAAAATGGTTTTACACCTTCCTATGCAACTTATTTCAAGAAAAACCCCACAAAATTATATTTCTAATTCTCATGATTATGTTTTCTTTATAAGTGAGTTATTTTTTCCCTTATATTTTGGGACGGAGGGAGTATTTACTATGGTATGCTTGTCTGAACAATAATTTATTCTTTGTTTCTATTTGCAGGAAAATCAACTCTAACAGATTCTCTAGTTGCTGCTGCTGGGATTATTGCCCAGGAAGTTGCAGGTGATGTCCGTATGACGGACACCCGTGCTGATGAAGCTGAGCGTGGTATAACAATCAAGTCTACCGGTATCTCACTCTACTATGAAATGACTGATGAGTCTCTCAAGAGGTTTAAGGGGGAGCGCAATGGAAATGAGTATCTCATCAATCTCGTTGATTCCCCTGGGCATGTCGACTTCTCATCAGAGGTTACTGCTGCACTCCGTATTACTGATGGAGCTCTTGTGGTGGTTGATTGTGTCGAAGGTGTATGTGTCCAAACTGAAACTGTGCTGCGACAAGCCCTTGGAGAAAGGATCAGGCCTGTTCTTACAGTTAACAAGATGGACAGATGCTTCCTTGAGCTCCAGCTTGATGGAGAGGAGGCATACCAGACCTATCAAAGGGTGATTGAGAATGCTAATGTGATTATGGCTACATATGAAGATGTACTTCTTGGTGATGTTCAGGTGTATCCTGAGAAAGGAACAGTTGCCTTTTCTGCTGGTTTGCATGGTTGGGCTTTTACCCTGACTAACTTTGCACAAATGTATGCCTCAAAATTTGGTGTTGACGAGACCAAGATGATGGAGAGGCTCTGGGGTGAAAATTTCTTTGATCCAGCCACTAAGAAATGGACCACCAAGAGTACTGGTTCTCCTACTTGTAAGCGTGGGTTTGTTCAGTTCTGTTATGAGCCTATCAAGCAGATCATTAAAATTTGTATGAATGATGAGAAGGATAAGTTGTGGCCTATGCTGAAAAAGCTAAATGTTACCATGAAGTCTGAGGAGAAGGAGCTGATGGGTAAGCCATTGATGAAACGTGTCATGCAGACCTGGTTGCCAGCAAGTACTGCACTGCTAGAAATGATGATCTTCCATCTTCCCTCTCCATCAACGGCACAGAGGTATCGTGTTGAGAATTTGTATGAGGGTCCCCTTGATGATAAATATGCAAATGCTATCCGAAACTGTGATCCTGAAGGACCTCTGATGCTTTATGTCTCAAAGATGATTCCAGCATCTGATAAAGGAAGGTTTTTTGCTTTTGGCCGTGTATTTGCCGGTAAGGTTTCAACAGGTTTGAAGGTCAGAATTATGGGACCAAATTATATCCCGGGGGAGAAGAAAGATCTATATGTGAAAAGTGTTCAGAGAACTGTCATTTGGATGGGAAAGAAACAGGAGACTGTTGAGGATGTGCCTTGTGGTAACACTGTTGCTTTGGTTGGTTTGGATCAATATATCACGAAGAATGCTACATTGACAAATGAGAAGGAAGTTGATGCCCACCCTATCAAAGCTATGAAGTTTTCCGTCTCCCCTGTTGTGCGTGTGGCTGTTCAGTGCAAGGTTGCTTCAGATCTTCCTAAGCTAGTTGAAGGTCTCAAACGTTTGGCTAAGTCAGATCCCATGGTTGTTTGTACTATTGAGGAGTCTGGAGAACACATTATTGCTGGTGCAGGAGAGCTTCATCTAGAGATCTGTTTGAAGGATTTGCAGGATGATTTCATGGGTGGAGCTGAGATTGTTGTATCCGACCCTGTTGTGTCATTCAGGGAGACTGTTCTAGAAAGATCAAGCCGCACAGTGATGAGTAAATCACCCAACAAGCACAACAGGTTGTACATGGAAGCAAGACCATTGGAGGATGGGCTTGCAGAGGCCATTGATGAAGGTACAATAGGACCAAGGGATGACCCTAAGAATCGTTCTAAAATCTTGTCTGAGGAGTATGGTTGGGATAAGGATCTTGCTAAGAAAATCTGGTGTTTCGGACCTGAGACCACCGGACCCAACATGGTGGTTGATATGTGTAAGGGAGTTCAGTATTTAAGTGAAATCAAGGATTCTGTGGTTGCCGGATTCCAGTGGGCATCAAAAGAAGGTGTTTTGGCCGAAGAAAACATGAGAGGCATCTGCTTTGAAGTTTGTGATGTTGTCCTGCACACTGATGCTATTCACAGAGGAGGTGGTCAGGTCATTCCTACTGCCAGGAGAGTCATCTTCGCCTCACAGCTCACAGCCAAACCCAGGCTTCTGGAGCCTGTTTACTTGGTGGAAATCCAAGCTCCTGAGCAAGCACTTGGTGGTATCTATAGTGTTCTTAACCAGAGACGTGGACATGTTTTTGAAGAAATGCAGAGGCCTGGTACCCCACTTTACAACATCAAAGCATACCTCCCTGTTGTTGAGTCCTTTGGATTTTCCGGCGCATTGAGGGCTTCAACATCTGGGCAGGCTTTCCCTCAGTGTGTCTTCGATCATTGGGATATGAATGGGTCGGATCCTTTGGAGGCTGGATCACAAGCTGCAACCCTTGTTGCCGGCATTCGCAAGAGGAAGGGTCTCAAGGAGCAGATGACTCCACTCTCTGAGTTTGAAGACAAGATTTAAATTATTTATATTTATGAACCTGGTTGTTCTGAAAACTTTGTTGCTTTAGTTTTAAAAGTTCAGTATCTTGAGTTTTATTTGTGATTTTGTCATTGAGTTGTTGTACTTTGAATTATTTATCTTTGCATTGATGTATTTTTGGTCACTAGGATTTGCATCGATGTATGATAGAATGTTACTATTTCCGTTCAATCAAGTGCTTTTTTAAGTGCATCTATAAATTTTGGCTTCTTAATGGAAGATAACTATTTTGGCTTCTCTTATATCTATCTCTCTGATATGCAGAGATCAATCATCTTTTCTCCTGTTTAGATAGACAAGAAATTCTAAAACACCATGGTGAGATTCTAATGAATTTCATATTCATTTCTTGCAATTATAGGTGTGACTCCAATTCTCTCTAATATTTCTAATTCTATCTTATCTAATTTTAACACACATTCAATGCAACATCCTCATTTCCGTTACACTTACCTTATATTTGTGTTGATTCTTAAATGTCCAACACTCTCCCGTACAAACATCGTCGGTCGGTCTTACCGCTATCCAATAAATTTTTCGCTTGTATTCAAACCCAAACAAGTAATCTAACAAATATAAATACCTTTTTGATTCAGTAAGCAAAACAAGTACATTCTTAAACACAACTTAGACAAAGGAGAACTTTGACCTCACTTCATGAATATTAATATTTCATCCTACAACGACTTCAGAAGGTGTCTTTGCCACAATAGAGAAAACATGAAGTACGTCTCCAACATCTTGAAGCAAGTTATAAATAAGACTATGCCTCATTCTTACAACGTTGTTCATTTTTTTTCATTTGTAAATCATGAAGTTGTAACTCGTAGTTACATTCGTCTTTGAATGTATCAAAATTATAAACACATCCACAAGTGTTTCTTTTATTAATCATTTTGGTCCTCAAATTTGTTTTTAAACAGACAATTTATTCCATAAAATGAATACCAAAAGAGATACCATAGATGTATTTGCAATTTCGATACATTTAATTGACAATGAGTTACACTTCCAAAGATCAAAATGGGGGTTTGCTCTTTTTCCATCTTCAAAATAGCACAAATCTGACTATATATTTAACAAATATATCAGACACACCAACATTCTTTCTTTTATATGCACCAAAAAGGCTATAAATGCCTGAAAATAACATTTTAATGAATTTATTTTGTTTCCAATCCCAAGTTTGTAAATTGCAATAGAAAATTGACAAGGGAGGGAGAAATCATAGGTTGAGACTTGTGTGCCAGGCTATAACTTTATTAACCAGTGAAGAAGGCTACTCATAATCATATCAACAATTAGAAAATTTTCTTTTGACAAGCTTCTATTGATACTATATAATCAGCCCTTGAATCCTTATCTAAAAATAATGACCAAAATAACAAGGCACTCTCACAATCCTGTGTTTAGAAGCCACAAATCCATCCTTCTGATTTTCAATGTGAAATTACCTCTTTTTTCATAATTTGAGCTTTATAAATTTACAGAAACCCTTAATTTATTGAAAAGTCATCAGAAAAAAGAATTATTTCATCGGTATTACACAAGATACTATATTCAAACTATAACAAGTAATCTAAATATAAATACCCTTCTTATTCACTAAGCAAAACAAGTATATTCTCAAACACAACACAACTGAGACAGAGAAAACTTTGACCTCTTTTCTTGAGCATTAATTGTTCATTCTTCACAGACTTCAGCAGGTGTCTTTGCCACAATAGACAAAGCATGAAGTCCAGACTCCAACTCATCTTGAAGCAAGTTATAAATAAGCCTATGCCTCTTGACCAAACTCTTCCCTTGAAACTCTTTAGAAACTACTTTAACATTGAAATGTGTCTCACCATTGCTCCCTCTAACACCAGCATGTCCAGCATGTTGATAAGACACATCTTCAACTTCCAACTCAATAGGATGAAGTTCCTTTTCAAGCTTTTCCTTTATCCTCTTCCCTCTCCCTTCCAATTCAACATTCTCATCATTAACCTCAGAACTAATATCAACACCTAAACTTGGGGTCACAGAAGGGCTACTTGAATTCTCAACATAGCTATCATCTTTGAAATCAGAATTTCCAGTTGAGTTAGACTCAGAAGTTCTCTTTTCAGCTTCAACATAGAGCAAAAGCGCTTTTTTCTGCATTAATTTGAGCATATTCAGAAACCCATTATTTCTAGAAGGGGTTAAACTCTGTTGCAACCCAAGAAGCATTACGAAATCGGGTGTAACCCGAACAATTTCATTAACAGGTCGACCCGAAAAGCCTTGAACAAGTAAAGCCGCGAGGCCTTTGGTGAGAACAGAATCTGAATCAGCTTCATAGACAACGTTTTTGTCACTGTCCAAGTAGGCTCGAACCCAAACCTGAGAAACACAACCTTCGACTTTGTTTTCATTAGTTTTGAATTGGGATTCGAGGGGTTTGAGGTTTTTTCCATAGAAGAGAAGCTGTTCGTATTTGGCTTTGGGTTCTTGTACAGATTGGAATAGGTTTACGATTTCTTGAAGCTTTGGAGGAAGTTCTTCGATGGGTTGAAGGGAAGTGGATGGCGGTGGTGATGATGATGATGCATTTGTTGGGAGTTTTTGGAAGGTGATGGGTTTGTAAGAGAAGAGGGTGTTAGCGGGTTTAATGAAAAAAGTCGAGGTTCTTTTGTTGAAGAGGGAAAGTGGGAATTTGGTGGACATCATTGTTGCTGGTATGTGCATTGCATTTGCGGCAATTGGTTGCGAGAAAGAGAAGAACATTGTTCTAAGCTTTTTCCTTGGACTTAATCAATTGACGACCCAAACAAAACCTTAACATATCCCACGGCCCAACTTCTAGGCTCTTCTTATCAAAAGCCAATCAACAAGCTGATGTTACAATCTTTACCTGCAATAAACACTTACGAAAGTTAGTGCAGTTTAGTTTCAAAGTCTAGTCTGTTTATTTTGAAATAGTAATATACCTTAGCTTTAACCATAAAAGTGTCTTAAAATAGATTACTACCTAGGGTTTCTAGTGGTTCATTGGTTGAACCACAGGCCAATGAACCATAGGATCACTGGTTGAACTGGATGACTAAACCAGATAAAACCGGTTAACTCAGTTGAATAAACCAGTCTCTATAACAAAATCGGATTGAACCGGATAACCCAATCTCTAATAAAATTGTTCTGATTGGCGTTAACCCGTCACAGTTTTGTTCTTTGTAGTCGTAGAAAAGGCACATCGGTTGGATTGATGTGGAGGTGAGCCAAAACAAAAATCATGACATCTAAAAAAGACTAAAATTTTAAAATATCATAATTTCACAAATTCATTCTTTAAATAGACCTAATCATATAGCTATGGTAAATTAAGTTGGAAGCTCTATTGACCAACAACTTCAATTGCTTTGTAGTTGAATGTGATGGCAATATCTTAGAATGGGAAACAACACATACTTTCACAGATTATATGGTCAGAATGTTAGATTTTATTCATTAGAAACAAACAAACAAACTAACTAACAACTACCGCACATTTGAAAATGAAAAATGAAGTGCTGAATTTCTATCATGTGAAGAACAGTTTGATTCAATCTTTTGAAGAAGAGGATACAGTGCACTGACCTAGTGACGGCGAGGGCGCGAGGATGGACGGCGAAAGGCACGACGGCGACGGAGCGAGCAAGGATTAGCGACGTTCTTTCTTCTTCCTTACAATTTCAATCGTGTTTAAGAATTTTATTTGTTTTATCTTCTTCTATTTTTAATTAATTATATTCTTTCAATTAAATAATATTTTTCTTTAAAAACAAAATCAAAACCACATGGTTTTTCATTTTGGAGAAAAGAAAACAAGTTAAATTATAATTTTTTTATTAAGTTTATTTTAGGTTTTGTTATGATTTTTTTAAGTTTTTTTTTGTTTTATTTTGGTTTCTAAAATTACAAATGTTATACAATTTAGTCTAGCAAAAATCCAGAGGATGGGGTTCGAATTTCGATCCTCATATTTGATATGAAGTAACTTTAAATCTTTAGAAAAGTTGTACTATCCATTGAGGTGTCAAAATACCGGGTTAGGAACATCATATTCTGTACGTACATCACATTATGGGTTGACAAAATGACTAATAGATTTAACAACTATCTAACTGAAATAACTGAATTAGATTACACGTTCTTCATGAAATTGTATGGGTTTATTTCTCTAAATATACATAAAAGTTTACTCCAAAACTACATTCCCTTGCAGCTTGGAAGAGGAGATCCACACAAACACTTGTTATGAGAGAAAGAATTCATATCCAAGTTCTGCATATTTCCCCCCTTTGGAATCTCACCACATAATCTATTGTAACTCGCATTCAACCACTGCAAATTCTTCACACCCTCCGCGAGTTTCCCATAAATCCGATTATGACTCACATCTAAACTTTTTAATGTTTTAGGCAACTCAACTTTTTCCATCTCAAATGATAACATGTTCCATGAAAGGTCTATTGTTTCCGTCTGTTTAGCGCAGCCAAAAAACATTGACGCGTCTCCTTCAAACTTGTTATGTGATAAGTCGACAATCAATGCGTTCAATCTTGCAAATGACATTGGGAGTTTCCCAGAAAGTCGGTTATGAGAGAGTAATAAACTCGATAAGTTTGTTATGTAACCGTATGAAGGAGGGATTAGACCTGTTAATTTGTTGTTTTGGATGATGATTGCTTCGAGATTAGGTAACTGATAGAGGTTATGAGGGAGTGTTCCAGAGAGGTGGTTTTCTGAGAGATCCAAGTATGTAAGGCTTTTCAATTTTGAAATGAACTTAGGTACTGGACCTGAAATGCCGGTTGCACTGATTGTAAGGGATCGGAGTTTGGTGAGTTTGGTTATGGACAGAGGGATTGGGCCGGTAAGTTTTGGTAACTTGTATAAAAGTAGGCTGTCTAAATAAGGCAGGTTACCAATAGATTGTGGAAATGAAGAGCTAAGGTTATTGTCATTTTCGATAATGAGAAAGTAAACGCGGCCAGAGGGTATGCAATTAACGCCGTACCAATTTGAGTGGCAACAATCCGTGTGTGGTTTCCATGAAGAGAGAAGAGTTGGGTTGTTGAGTTCTTGCTTGATTTGGAGAAGGGCTTTTTTGTCTTGTGGATGGCACCCTTTTGAGAGAGAAGATGCTACATGAGAGAGTAATATCAAAAGAAGAAACAATTTAGTTGCCATTGTGTTAATTGGCTTAAAATGGTTTGTTTTGTGTTTTGGATGAGAAAATTGAATAGAAGTGTGTTGGTTTATATAATAGCTTGGATTCACACATAAGGTGAGAAGATATTGCATACTATAGGCATATATGCAAGTTATCATGCTACTACAGCAGCAGTCAAAACAATGGAGCTTATTGGTACTTGTTTATGATTATTTGTTGGTATGGTATCATGGTTTTTGAAGTCATCACTTTCTAATCTGCATTATATATCTGATCAGAGGTATGATTACTGTTTAGATTGACTTTGTTCTTCTGATCTTTGGCCGGTTTGTATGGAAAAAATATTTGTTGGGAGATATCAATGAATTAAATGAATCTCAGTTACCTCGAAATTAGTCTATGCAGTTGTGCATGTAAGATACCTTAGTTTACCCAAAAACAAAAACAAAACTTTATTCTTCTGAGCTAATTTCTTAATTATATTAAACTTTACTCTCTAGTTTTATAGAATATGGGTTTTTATCAAAGTAACAAATGCTATATGAAATTGTAGGGGTGTTTGTTTAATTGTTTTCAGTCTTAGGAATCACATTTCCATGAATACATAGGTAAGGAATGAATATTCTCATTTTTGTTTAAGATTTATTCTTAAGTATAAAATTGATTTCATTTCATCTCTTAACAAAAGTTATTTATAAAATACTCATAGTTGTGTCATAAGATTATTTCAACTTTTTGTATATTACTACTTATTAAAAAATTTAGTTGAACTGAATCAAGAAATGGGTGTAAATGAAAATATTGGACACCAAAGAAAGCAGCATGTTTTAGATTTTGGTAGAGTCAAAAGTCAAAATAAAGGTAGAATAAAATAAAGATGATAAATCAGCTAGCTGCATATACAGTTTTAGCAGTTCAGAAAAATATTATATATACTTTATGGGTCAAATTTTAACAGCAATCTTGTGTTAACAATTAGGTCCTCTGATATGCCTCTTATTGGTATGAGACCCCTTTATATTTTGTTTTCTCAAAAATATGTTCATTTGTATTTCACTTTTGGACCTTGTAAAGGTGTGATATGGTGGTATTGTGTGCATTTGAATGTAAATTAAAAAAAAGAATTCAAAATTGTGCGGTATAGTATGTAACGATAATATGTGAAGTAAAGACATACGTAAATATGACACTGATAGATTAATCATTATCATTAAAATTAAATAAAATATTTTTTTATTCATATGATCTTAATAACTAGGTCATGGCTGCTCCATTGCGGCATACACCATCGCGAACTCTTACTATATGCCTGCAGCCCTGCGCCACAACTTCTATGCCCGGATACAACTTTTCATGTTTAGCTTGTATTTGTGTATTGTTGTTTTATGTGGTTAGATGTTTGCCATATGAGTTTTGATGTTTTAGATTGATTTTGGATGCTTAGGAATCAACTTAGGGTAATACGAGACCCAATTAGGTGAACCGGAACTTGAAACAGGCCTGAACTGCTTTTCACTGGAAGCAAGGCCCCCAGACTGAGGTGCAGGGTGCCTTCTGGACCAGAGGCCTAGTGCAAGGCGCTGGCTTGTGGGTGCGTAATGGATGATTGTGAATTACATGCTATAATGTGATTCTTTTGGCATATGATTTGAATATTGACTGTTTTGAGTGCCAACGGTGATATACGCGTAACTGCTGGCTTGTTGTGCCATTGATGCATTAGATTGTGATTGTGAAGTGGCTATTATGAATTATGGCTTGATTGTGATTGCATAGTTTATTATGTGCCTAAAGGGTTGCACAAGATTGTTAGGTGATGATTAAACTTCTTCTTATATTTAGTATCCTTAAAGGATAATTTGATTAATTAGGATATCAAGAGACCCCGAAACAATTGGTAATGTGTGATTTAATGTTAATATTCATATCCTTCTTTATTATTAATGAAATGCAATAAGCTTATTTTCCAAGAAAAATGCATCAGAAATTACTCCATTTTACATAAACTATTTTCACTTGCACCTTGGAAGAGGAGAACCACAAAGGCATTTGTTATGAGAGAACGAATCCGCGTCCAAGGCCTGCATAATACCGCCTTTTGGAATCTTACCACACAGTCTATTGTAACTCACATCCAACCATTCCAAATTTGTAACACCCTCGGGAAGTTTCCCATAAACTCGATTGCGGCTCACATCCAAATGTTTTAATGTCTTAGGAATCTCTAGTCTTCCCATATCAAATGCCAACATGTTCCAAGAAAGGTCTATTGTTTCTGTCTTTTTCGCAGAACTGAAAAACATGGAGGCATCACCTTCAAACCGGTTATGAGACAAGTCGACAACCAAGGAGTTCAACCTTGCAAATGAAGGAGGGATTGGACCGGTTAACTTGTTGTTTTGAAGGTACATTGCTTCAAAATTAGGCAAGTGAAAGAGGTTAGGAGGAAGTGTCCCGGAGAGGTGATTATCAGAAAGATCCAAGAAAGTAAGGCTTTTCAATTTAGCAATGAAGTTTGGTATTGCACCTGATATGCCGGTTGCGCTGATTGTGAGGGCTTTGAGATTTGTGAGTTTGGTTATGGACTGAGGGATTGAGCCAGTGAGATTTGGTAACTGGTATATAAGTATGTTCTCCAAGTAAGGCAAGTTACCGATAGAGGGCGGAAATGTAGAAGAAAGTTCATCGTTGATTTCGAAAAGAAGAGAGTAAACACGGTTACTAGACGGTGCGCAAATAACACCGTACCAACTAGAGTCACAACAATTAGTGTGTGGTTTCCATGAAGAGAGAAGAGATGGATTGTTGAGTTCTTTCTTGATTTGCATAAGAGCTTTTTTGTCTTGTGGGTGGCACCCTTCTGAGGCAGAATATATAACATGATAAAGCAATATTAACAGGAGAAACAACTTAGTTTTCATTGTCTTAATTAGTTTTTCTGTTTGATTATGTTTTGTATTTTTTTATGAGAAGTTTGTATGGTTTATATAATAGCCATAGCTATGATTCACACATATATAAGATGATATATATTTCATAGTGGCATGACATTTGTGCAAGTTGTAATGCTATAGCAGTAGTCAAAAACAAGTGAGCTTATTGCTCCATGTATATGATTATTTGTTAATATTTTAACATTTTTTTTATATGTAATCATTATTTTAATGAGCTGCATTCTATACATGATCACTTATTCACATGAGAGCATATAACTACTGTTTAGATTAACTTTATTATTGTGTGCTAGCATCTTAATCAAATTAAACATCAGTTTCTTAATCAAACTAAGAAAAAGCAAGTCAAATTAGAGGTATAATATTTTTTGACAGAGAGGGTATAATAAAGTTAAGTCAACATATAGGTGATAAATCAACAGGCTGCATATACATTTTTGTAATTTTTTGGATCCATAGCTATATGTACAGTTTTAGTGACCTTCTTTCTATGAGTCAAAATATAAAACAATTGTAACTTGAAAATTAGATTCCGGGTTAACGAACTTCACGAGAATTGGAGGTTTGATTCTTGAAAGAAATAATACTTTGTCAAGTTTTACTTATTTTGTGACGGATAAGACCATTTCTCCCAAGATACAGAGGATTACCGCACACACATATATATATATATATATATATATATGAGATTGTTAAGGGTTAAAGTTAAGTAATGTTGACCTTCTCGTGCGCTCTCCATTTTTTAAACAAAACTGTGTGCAGAGCGCACAAGATGCTGAGATAGTGGGGGGCGCGCGAAGACAATGGTGACAAATTAACAGCCACATATATATATATATATATATATATATATATATGCCCCCTAATTATTATTTTTACAATTTTACTATTGTGATGAAATGTTGTGAGAATATATGTTTGATTTTTAATTTTTCATATATTATGTGATGAATATGCAGGGCTGGCTCAAAGGTTAAGCAACCTAAGTAAAGGTTTTAGACATCTAAAAAAATAATTTTTTTATTAAGAGAAAAAGGCCTCGATAAATAGTAAGATCAATAGATTATAATGTTATGGTCAATGAAAAATGCCTCATAAAAAAACTAAAGTCTCACTTTGAGCAAAAAAAACAACCCAATTCAATTTCTCTTTCACATTGGTTCAACCGAGGGGAGGGGAGGTATTTTTAAGGAGGGGAGGGGAAGGGAGGTAAAATACAGTTAATTATGTTTGACAAAATTATCCTTATTTTTTTTATTAAAACTCTAAATTATCGTTATTAAAATATAAAAAATTTAGATTTTTTTTTGTCAACAAAAAAAATAATTTTCTACTCATTATATATATTTATTGGTTGTATATATCCATTAAATTTTTTCCATTAATCCTTATTTTAATTTTATAAGGTGAAGGATAAGAAAGTAAATTACTTCTTTCCTCCCCTCCCCTCCCCTCGTTAAAAAATTGAACTAAACATAAAATTTAAAAATCTCTCCTCCCCTCCAAAAACCCCGATCCAAACAGGGCTTTAGCTACCAAAAGAAAAGTTTAGACTTTTTTATTCTAAAAACTCAATTAAGAGTAACTTAATTCAAGACATTTTGTCAAATAAAAACTCAATTTGATGAGAATGCTCACAATGAAGTTGTAAAATCTCCAAAAAAATCGTTGTTATACATTTATAGATCAAACAATTACTTTATTTAAAAGTAGATTTGAACAATTTAAAATATATTAAGATATTTTTGGATTTCTATTTTATGTCAAGAAATCAAAGTAATTAGAAATTAAAAATTTAAAAGTATCTTGTCTTAACCTTTAAAGGTTCCTCAAAATAGAATGGTTTATTTTCAGAATTGCAAATTTTATGAGAAATTATATAAGTTGAAGATGGAACTCCTATATTGACATACTTTGTTATATGAACAATGTTTCAACTGTTTCTATTGTTTATAGAATAATGTTTGTTAACAACTCATGTATCTATTACTTCAGGCAGAACAAAAATTTTCAAAACTAAAATTAATAATATTTTACCTTTCAACAAAGACTAAATAGATTAACTTTATTATTGATTGAAAATAAAATGTTAAGTGAAATGAATTATGATAATTTAATAAATTATTTTGCGTTCAAAAAACTTAAAAAAATAATTTTTTTAATAATTAAAAAAATAAATAAAAGCCTCATTTTAACATTTCGCTTTAGGCCTCATTAAGTCTTGAGACGGTACTATGAATATGTATTGTATGCTTGCATCAGTGTTATGTTGTAGTAAAGTAACTCTTTTGTAAAGATTAACAAAAAAAAAATTTGGTACGTAAACGAAATTGTAAGCCATTAAATCATCTAAATTTTGTTGATCCTTCTAAAAAAAAAAAACCTTATGATCCTTCTAAATTTTGTTGATATTGAATTTGTATTATTTTTTATACTTACAATCAAATAGTTTCACTTGACAAATTAAAAGCAAATAAAATACTCATACATTACTGAATAATTATTCTTAAGAGTGTTAATCATCATAATCATTAGTTAAAACAATTAACTCACATTTATCTATCAATTAAACTCTACAACAAGTGCAAAATCCATAAGAAATTGATTACTCCAATTCCCAACAAACAATAACACACCAATGATCACTTGCAGCTTGGAAGAGGAGATCCACACAAACACTTATTATGAATGAAAGAATACACATCAAAAGTATTAAAATATCCAACCTTAGGAATTTCACCACACAATCTATTGTAGCTAACATTCAAGTATGTTACATTTTCCATTCCCATAGGAAAATTACCATAAATCTCATTATGACTCAAATCCAATGTTGTTATGGTTTGAGACAACTCAACTCTTCCAAAATCAAAAACAAAATTGTTTCCCGAAATGTCTATTACCAATGTCTTTTTATTGTAACCAAAAAGCATAGAAGCATCACCTTCAAATTTATTATAAGCCAATTCAACAAGATAAATATCCAATTTCGCGAATGAATTTGGAATTTTTCCCGATAGATTGTTATAAGAAAGATCTAAAGTAGCGACATTGGTGTTATTGAGGTAACCGTACGAAGGAGGAATCGAACCTGTTAACTTGTTATTGTTAAAAAGAATCCCGGAAAGACTAGGCAATTTGTATAGTAAAGGAGGTAATTCTCCGAAGAGATTATTGTGTGAAAGATCCAAATTAACAAGACTTTTAGATTGGCCTGCGAAATTTGGTATTAGACCTGTAACACCGGTCGCGCTAATTGTGAGATAAATAAGGTTGGTGAGTTTGGTTATAGATTGCGGAATTGTGCCAGTGAGATTTGGTAAATCATAGATAAAAACGGTCTGCAAGTAATGTAAGTCACCAACGGATGGAGGAAATTGAGAAACAAGTTGTGTGGTGTTTGAGATAGTTAGATCAGTTACACGATCGTTGGTCAACGATGCGCAACCAACACCGTACCAGTAGCAACAATCGGTGTGTGGTTTCCATGAAGATAGAAAAGTTGGGTTGTTGAATTCTGTTTTGATTTGGAGAAGGATTTTTTCATCTTGTGGATGACATTTTGAAAGAGATGAGGTTGCTTGAGAGAGCAATAGGATTATAAGAAACATGTTGATGTTAATAAAAGTTGTCATTGGTTTGAGATTTTGTTGGTTAGTTTGGGATTGGGATGTGAGAAATGGATGTAGAGTTTATTGGTTTATATAGAGCTAAGATTAGGATATTAATATTGTAAAGTGTGATGGCTATTGGCTATGGCTTGCAAGTTGACATGCTATCATGAGATGATGAGAATGTCTAAAAAAGTGGCGGTAGTCAAAACAAGTCAGTTTATATACTATGTCCCATGTATAAGTAGTATTTGTTGATTAACTAAAAACAGCTATAGTATTATATCCTATATATTTTTTTTTATCTATATCAATATGGATTATATATAAAGATAAAGACGACTACTTCAAAACCCAAAATTTTCCCTCTTTTTTAATTTGACATTAATGTATTTATATCCTTTATTTTAGTTGTAAATAGCATAAATAATATATTAGTATTAGTCAAAAATAATTATCACGGTAAATAGTACTACATTCGTTCCTTTTTACTTGTCGTTTTAGAAAAAAAAATTCATTAGTGTCTGTGATACTTCCTTCTTATCAATTAGTAAAAAAAACCAAACTGCGAGCGAGCAATCATCGACAATAGTAAGAAAATATGAAGCACCACAAGAAGAAGGAGTTCTATATGCTCCCCATAAATCACAATGTATCAAATCAAAAATGTCAGAAGCATGTTTATTACTCAATGGAAATGTTTCTCTTGTTTGTTTAGCTCTTTGGCACGTATCACAAACTGTATTTTTGAATTCACTAACTCTACCGCCACTACAATTAGAGTAGTTTTCCATGATGGATGTCCCAATCGTTTGTGCCATACTTCTAGTTGATTTATTCCTTCAACCTTGTAAGCTATAACTTTCGGAACCTCTTGGAAGAAGTAGAGTCCATCCCTTCGTTCACCCGCTCCAACTTCACCATCTTCGAAGTGTGGTCCTGTATAGCACAAAAATTAGCGGTAAATTGAACATTGCAATTGGATTCATCTGACAATTGCGATATAGAAATTAAGTTGCAATTCAACTGTGGAACATAAAGAACATTTTTAAGTATTAAACCGTCTGCAAGCCTTATTGTTCCTTCCTTTGTTGACATGGCAGTTTGTCCGTTAGGTAGTCCAACGGGACATCCAACTACTTCCCTCACATCACATAAATGTCGTAAACATCCTGTCATATGATTAGATGCTCCACTATCGAGGATTTAAGCATTAAGTTTAGTCTTACCAGTCATGCTTTCATTTGAGGTGACTTTAGAAGTGTTAAGCATTTCTACTAGAGTTTGCCACTGTTCTTTGCTTAATCCCGTCATCACAGAGTTGTCAATATCTCCACCACTGGATCCCAAGTTTTGGACAGCATGCGCACGTGCTGGGCCCCTTTGTGCACGTCCATTGTTGGATGTAGTACCTTTAGCTCGGTTCTGGCCTCTTCCTCGCCCTCCTGCCTTTTCATCATTTCTACGACGTTCACCCCACCATTCTGGGTATCCAATCAGCTGGAAGCAGCCTGCTTCGTCATGACCTGGTCTGTTGTAGTGTGTACAGGGAGAATCGTTCTTGATCTCACGCCTTTTCATCTTTGCACTTGCTTGAACTGCCAAGGCCATCGCTTCTGTTCTTTCTTCTTTTCCTCGTGTGATGGATTGCATTCGTTCTTCTTGCACCATAATAGAATACATCTTATTTAAAGATGGCATAGGGTCGGTGGCTAGCAAATTGGAACGCACAGTTCCATACAGCCCATCATCTAAGCCCATCAAAAACATGTGACATCGTTCCTCTTCTCTGCGTTTTTCAAGTTTTGTTTGAATACCACATGTGCACCCCTTGCAAGTGCAGGTCAGTGCTTGTTCATAGTTTGCTAAATCATCCGACAGAGACTTCAACTTTCCATAGTAGGCCACTATGGACAAACCTCCTTGTTTGCATTGAGCCAATTCTGATTTAAGTTGTTGAACGCGTGGGCCATTCACAACATCAAATCTCTCCTTTATGTCGTCCCAAAGTTCCTTAGCAGTTTCAAAATAGGACATGATTTTTCGAAGACTAGGTTCAACTGTATTCAAGATCCATGATACTAACATGGCCTGAATAGTCCACCAATCCTCTATCGTAGAGGATTCTTCTTCAGGTTTCTTGATGGTTCCATCAATGAACCCCCATTTTCTCCTTGCTCTCAAGGATCTCTTGACAGCTATAGACCATTCATCATAGTTTTCGCCTAACAACTGCACTTGCGTGATCACATTTCCAGGGTTGTCACTTGCGTGATCCTATTTTTCAACTATTTGGCACTCTGGTTTGCTAATTTTGATAATACATACATGAAGAAGTTTGCTAATTTTGACACTTTATTCAATCCATACTAGGAATTTTGCACATGTTGAAATCAAGAATGATATTTTCCGGCATTCATTTTCCTTCTATTGATGGTAAGTGTGTATTTGTTTTTCTTTATTCTTTCTATTGAATGTTGTCTTCATGTTTAATTTTTGAAATTATCTTATGCGTTTAAAATAACTTCTGATTTGTTTTTTATTCCTAAATTCTAGGCCAATTGCCTTGGTGATCTTTGAAATAAAATTGAATCAACATTTTGCTAAATATGTGAAGAAGCCTTCTAAACTTGAGGCTATCTTGGCTATGGATCCTGCAAAGTCATGTTTGAACCAGTGGCTAGATGCTATGCTACATTCCAAAAAGGTTTGGCTGAACATTCATGTCATATATTTACTCTCTTTTTCACATTCACTCTTTGTAGGTAACTTTAGATATGCTTGATTTTTTTATGTGTCATTTTGTTTGGTTAAAGCAATTAGGAGAGCTGAGTTTCTTGATTAGGGATTTTGTTATGATAGGACTTATTTCATGAGGATGAGCCTTTTGAGTTTTTATTTTAGAAAGTTATGAATTTAAGGATTTTCAACTGATTTTGTGGTTTTTCTTCACATGGGTACAATTTATGTTTTTGATTATAAATCTTAAGAAAGAAACACAAGATTTTTACTAAGGCCTACTTTAATTTGATGCATATTGGGTTTTTTGCAGGTTCTTTTTCGTTGAATCTTAATTCTCAATTTTAACCGAAGATTCATAGTGGATGGTCCAATTTTCATGTTTGATTTAGCTATGTTTACTTTTATTGTACTTTATTGTGGGATTGGAATATTGTGAAAGGAACAAATGTAGCAGCAATGAAGTTGTACTTATGTTAGACTGGTGAATATTTTTTGCAAGTAACAGTTAAAGTAAAAAACAAATTTTAAGGGGATTGTTTGTGTTCTGTACAAACGAAAATAATGAGAGTAAGATTGAATGGAGTTTGAGGATAAGAAATGGTGAATAATTTTTATGTTAGTGTTTAGAGCTTTTGCATGTTTTTTTTTTCTATTCGGTCAAGAAAAAAGTGGAGAAATTATTGAATTTGAGCATTGATGTTTTGCTTTGAACTATTTGCCGGTGAACACTTCATCCATGTTGTAATTGCCATGTGGTTTTAATGGTTTGGTGAGTCTGATTTGTGTGCATTTCAACTATGTTTCTGTCTTTTTTCATGGCAGCTTTGATATCAACTGCATAGAACCTTAATGTATGTTGTTTGCTCCCTTAATGTTTAGGTTTAAATATATTTTCATTTTGTATATATGCGGATTTTTGGTTTTAGTCTTTGTATCGACAAAATAAGTAGAAAGATAAAGAAGATTAATAAATGTCAATTTACAGGACCAATGCAATTTTCTCACGCCTATTATTGTTGTTTAACGTTTTTTTTAAGATATAAATCGAACAACTTATATGATCAACAAACTAATACAAGAAATCCAAATTTGCCTCTTGAAATTCGCATAAATTAGTAGAACCAATATCAATGTATACTTAAATAAAAATTTAATAATTTAAAATTCAAATTCTCTAAACAAAGTTGGATCATTGAGTTTATGTTCTATCTTTTTATAAAACATGTCTCTCATTTATACTCCACTGTTAGCTCTCTCGATTGAAAAAAAAATTGAATGTCAAAATTTGTGTCTTACATAAGTTGTCGATTCGTGATAAAAACAATCCCAATGAAATAAATAGTCCATATATATATATATATATATATGCCCCCTAATTATTACTTTTACTATTGTGATGAAATGTTGTGAGAATATATGTTTGATTTTTAATTTTTCATATACTATGTACTGAATATGTAGGGTCGGCTCAAGGGTTAAGCAACCCAAGTAAAGGTTTTAGACCTCTAAAAAAATAATTTTTTTATTAAGAGAAAAATGTCCCAATAAATAGTAAGATCAATAGACTATAATGTTATGGTCAAAGAAAAAGGCCTCAAAAAAAACTAAAGTCTCACTTTGCGCAAAAAAAACAACCCAATTCAATTTCTCTTTCACATAAAAGTTGAGACTTAGCTACCAAAAGAAAAGTTGAGACTTTTTTATTCTAAAAACTCAATTGAGAGTAACTTAATTCAAGACATTTTGTCAAGTGAAAACTCAATTTGATGAGAATGCTCACAATGAAGTTGTAAAATCTCCAAAAAAAATCGTTATTATACATTTATAGATCAAACAATTACTTCATTTAAAAGTAGATTTGAACAATTTAAAATATATTAAGATATTTTTGGATTTCTATTTTATGTCAAGAAATCAAAGTCATTGAAAATTAAAAATTTAAAAGAATCTTGTCTTAACCTTTAAAGGTTCCTTAAAATAGAATGGCTTATTTTCAGAATTGCAAATTTTATGAGAAATCATATAAGTTGAAGATGGAACTCCTATATTGACATACTTTGTTATATGAACAATGTTTCAACCAGTGGCGGAACCAGGAAAAAGAATTGAGGTGGGCGATTAAAATAAATTAGAATATTTAATTTTTTTTAGCAAATAAGATTAACTTATATACACTTGCATGAAAGACAAGTTGACAAAAAGTTGCGCGCCACTACCCTTTTTAGATATGAAAATTATATAGCATACAAAAAGTTAATTATAAATTAAACTACAAAAAAAATTATTCATACATTCATTTGCTTCTATAAATTCATTAATAAATCGATTTCGAGAAGATTGTGGATCTAAGTATTTGGATGAATTTTCATTGATTGATAATATTATGTGTGGTAATTGAATTTTAAGATTGAGATTGAAGATTGGTGAAAAGAAATACGATATAAAGACACGTTCAATGATTGTTGTTGACACGAGCGGAAAAGTCAAAACAAATTGTATTACTCAATAAATCAATCAATGAATACAAATTTAGTCTACTACTATTACTACTTTTATACTTGATATAATTAAAAGATTATTTTAGTAAAATGCCCAATATATAATAGTAATGTGTATATATAGTCTCTAAAAAAATAACACATATACACATGATAATACTACTAATAGTAGTATAAAATAATTAAAAAAGTGAGGTGGGCTACAGCCCCCTCTGGTCCCTTAGTGGTTCCGCCACTGGTTTCAATTGCTTCTATTGTTTATAGAATAATGTATGTTAACAACTCATATATTTATTGCTTCAGCAGAATAAAGTTTTTCAAAACTAAAAATAATAATATTTTACCTTTCAACAAAGACTAAATAGATTGACTTTATTAATGATTGAAAATAAAATGTTAAGTGAAATGAATTATGATAATTTAATAAATTATTTTGCGTTCAAAAAACTTAAAAAATAATTTTTTGAATAATTTAAAAAAAAAATAAAAGCCTCATTTTAACATTTCATTTTAGGCTTCATTTGATCTTGAGACGGTACTATGAATATGTATTGTATGCTTGCGTCAGTGTTATGTTGTAGTAAATTAACTCTTTTGTAAAGATTAACATAAATTTTTTTTGGTACGTAAACAAAATTGTAAGCCATTAAATCATGTTTTATTATAACTTTTTTTTAAATAGTTATTTGATATAATGAGTTTACTCTTGATGCATTTGACAAGAACAAAATCCCTTGCTAATAATTTGCGACAAGGATTTGTGAGCCCGCATGCTCCAAAATTTTCATAAGGTTTTTTTTTTTTTTTTACATTTATTCAAGAGTTTTCCCTTTATGATTTTTTTTTTGAGGTAAAAAAAAAATCATAGGAGAAAACTCTTGGATTAATGTAAAAAAAAAAAAAAAAACCTTATGATCCTTCTAAATTTTGTTGATATTGAATTTGTATTATTTTTTATACTCACAATCAAATAGTTTCACTTGACAAATTAAAAGCAAATAAAAATACTCATACATTACTGAATAATTATTCTTAAGAGTGTTAATCATCATAATCCATAAAAACAATTAACTCACATTTATCTATCAATTAAACTCTACAACAAGTGCAAATCCATAAGAAATTGATTACTCCAATTCCCAACAAACAATAACTCACCAATGATCACTTGCAGCTTGGAAGAGGAGATCCACACAAACACTTATTATGAATGAAAGAATACACATCAAAAGTATTAAAATATCCAACCTTAGGAATTTCACCACACAATCTATTGTAGCTAACATTCAAGTATGTTACATTTTCCATTCCCATAGGAAAATTACCATAAATCTCATTATGACTCAAATCCAATGTTGTTATGGTTTGAGACAACTCAACTCTTCCAAAATCAAAAACAAAATTGTTTCCCGAAATGTCTATTACCAATGTCTTTTTATTGTAACCAAAAAGCATAGAAGCATCACCTTCAAATTTATTATAAGCCAATTCAACAAAATTAATATCCAATTTCGCGAATGAATTTGGAACTTTTCCCGATAGATTGTTATAAGAAAGATCTAAAGTATCGACACTGCTGTTATTGAGGTAACCATACGAAGGAGGAATCGAACCTGTTAACTTGTTATTGTTAAAAAGAATCCCGGAAAGACTAGGCAATTTGTATAGTAAAGGAGGTAATTCTCCGAAGAGATTATTGTGTGAAAGATCCAAATTAACAAGACTTTTAGATTGGTCTGCGAAATTTGGTATTAGGCCTGTAACACCGGTCGCGCTAATTGTGAGATAAATAAGGTTGGTGAGTTTGGTTATAGATTGCGGAATTGTGCCAGTGAGATTTGGTAAATCATAGATAAAAACGGTCTGCAAGTAACGTAAGTCACCGATGGATGGAGGAAATTGAGAAACAAGTTGTGTGGTGTTTGAGATAGTTAGATCAGTTACACGATCGTTGGTTAACGATGCGCAACCAACACCGTACCAGTAGCAACAATCAGTGTGTGGTTTCCATGAGGATAGAAAAGTTGGGTTGTTGAATTCTGTTTTGATTTGGAGAAGGATTTTTTCATCTTGTGGATGACATTTTGAAAGAGATGAGGTTGCTTGAGTGAGCAATAGGATTATAAGAAACATGTTACTAAATATTGTCATTGAATTGGTTTGGATTTTTGGAATTGGTTAGTTTGGGATTGTGATATGAGAAATGGATATGGAGTTAGTTGGTTTATATAGAGCCAAGATTAGGATATATAATATTGTAAAGTGTGATGGCTGTTGGTCAGTGGCTTGCAAGTTGCCATGGCATCATGAGAATGTCTAAAAAAGTGGCAGTAGTCAAAACAAGTCAGCTTATACTATGTCCCATAAGTATAAGTAGTTTTGGTAATTAACTAAAAACAGCTATAGTATTATATTAGTATATCCTATATCTTTTATCTTGTCTTTTCTTTTCTTTTCTTCTATCTATCTATAGGTTATAAAGATAAAGATGGTTACTTCAAATCCCTAAAGTTTTTCCTCCTTTTTCCCTCATTTAATTTCTAAACAAATTTAAAATAATATTTATCATTTAACAATATAATCATACTTATCACAATTATTATATGTTAATTATATTGTTTTATCAAATCATACAAACACACAAGTTTACCCTAGTGCAGATTTTTTCGCCAAACTCAGAGCTTCATCAGAAGCTGACTATTTGGCTCATACCTCTCCTCCAGAAGACCTCCGCAATCTTCTTAAGAACGACGCAACGGGAACCTTCTTCCCTCATATTTAGTTTTTTCTTTTTGTCTTTTATCTATAGCTTCTATACAAAAAAAACACAAGTTTACCCCAGTTAAAAGTAAAAATAGGCTAGCATTTTGAAGAAAAAGAAAAAATAAATCAATTAATATTCATTCAGGTGAAAGTTTTAGCCATTAATTAGTCAAAAAAAATAAAAAATAAAATAAAATTGAACTATCTGATGATGAAGATTGAATCATCTAGACCATTAAATCAGGATCCGGATATCTCTATATAATATAATTACGGATGTCTCTTTCCCGATCACCATTCTATGTGGCAAGCAACCAAGTACTTAAATGTCTACGTGGCGAGATTTCAGAGCTTTTAAGTTTTAAGCTTAAATGTACTCCCTACGATTCTCTCCGGCTACACTTTTCTAATTTTTATCATATTTATTTGTTTTACACTTTTTTTTCTTAAGCATACTCCAAAATATATACTAACCGAAAAAAAAGGCTTTTAAGTTTTAAGCACAAATGCACTCCCTTCGATTTTCTCCAACTACACTTTTCTAATTTTTATCATATTTATTTGTAACCAAATTTTTATCATATTTAAGGCTTTTTAGTTAAAATTTAATTGATTCATAATTAACGTATTATAACCAAATTGATTAAAAAAAAAGTATTGTAACCAAATAATTGTTAGAATTGTTTTTTGTTTTCTTTTTTAATTTACACGGATAAATATTTATACTAATATATTAATACAATTGCATAATTTATTTGTAATTTACATGAGACTTATATTTATATTCATATAACAATACAAAGTCTATATTTATATATATTTTTTATAGTTTCTAAGTAGACGAGAGAAAAAATACCATATTGTTGAAAGCAAGAAGTAAGAGATCACCGTCTAGAATATTTTATCCTTTTAAAATACTAATTTGTATTATTTTTTATATTTTATAAAAAGAATGACTTCCAAATATAAAATTAAAAATCATATACTTTTTTTTGGTACGTGAATAAAAATCATATACTAATACAAAGATTTTTTTTGTTGTAATTTTACGATAACATATTTTTATGAGGACCTATATTAATACCTATATATTAATATGTAGACAATTTTTTGTAATTTCAATAGAACATATATTTATACTCATGTACGAAATTTATTAATATGAGACGGAAGATTTTTTTTCTATAGGAACTTAAATATTTAAATACTTATTAATACAGGAAATCTACTTACACTAATATTAATACAATAGCCTTTTGATTTTGTAATTTACACAGAGATCAATATTTATACTCATATATTAATAAAAAGCCTTATGTTTTTTGTAATTTATACGACGGAAAAGAAAACAACATATTGTTAGAAACGGAGAGCGAGAGATTACTATCCACTCTATTTTATCCTTTTTTTTTGTATAGAAGCTAATAATAAGAAAAAGAAAAATTAAAAAGAAAAACTAAGCACGAGGGAAGAAAGTTCTCATTGCGTCATTCCTAAGTGGTTCACGAAGATCTTCGGGAAGAACTCTATTTTATCCCTTTGAAAATTCCTAAATATATTATTTTTCTTATTTAATTAATATAAATATAAACTCAATTTCATAAGTAATTCGTAAAATAAAAATTACTTGCCAAAAAAATTTATTAAGTAAAAATAAGATTCAAATAATTAATATCTCAACTAATCAATTTTAACTTTAATTACATATAATAATATAATTTTGAATATTAACCCGTGCATCATTTTTTAAAGTATTTTGTAAATAGATATCCGATCCGATGGTAAAGAGTTACCTTCCACAATGGATTACTAGGTTGACACTTGACGGTTTCACCCTCGTGATTTCCCGCCATAACTGAGCGGAAAGCCAAAGGGATTGAGACAAAATTGCGTGCGACGACCAAGACACTGTTCAATCCAATCAAATGGCCCCTTCTTCTCCGATCAACACCGATTCCCAACTTCCTTCAACCACAGAGAATGATATTCAGGTTCTTTTTCCCCATCTCTCTCTCTTAATGAAACTCATATTCCATTGCTTTCTAGGTTTTCTTTCTTGTTTATTCCCAAATGTTGTTTATTTATCACTAATTTCAAATGCATTAGAGGAAAAATGATATAATTCAAAGTAATCGTAAGTGTCGGTGGTGTCGTACACTACGCGTGCACTGGGGCACATCTAATTTGAGGAGTGTCTGTGCTTCATAGCCTACAAATTATTTCATTTTTTAAATTTACAAGAACTAAACCCAAACGAAAAATCATATTTAAACCTAATAAAGAATAATAGATTATTTGTTGTTTATGAAGTAGGGCTACTATAGTAGATGTGAAGCTTCATTCTTTGTTTGTTTCTATTATGTCTATTGGTCAATGTCATTCTTTATCAAATCAAACCATTGTTGCTCATTGTAGCACCATAACCCGCAATTACATGTTTAACTTTACCTCCTTCCTTGTTAGTTACTACAGTCAGAGTGATTCATTCTTCTCAAACCCTTTGTTTGATTGCTGATTCGATCCTTATTTGTTTTTTGTGTGGATTTGATGATAGCCATTCTTTGTTCTACATAAAGCTTCACCTCGGAAGAAAGATAGAACATCAGCAGGACAGGGAAAATCTCGAAAGAGAAATGAGCTGCCTCCTCGATCGCCACAGAGTACAAAGAAACAGGAAGGAACTGCAACTGAAGAATGTGATCGCCATTTGTGTCAGGAAATGCAGATTGAAGCTTTTGATAATGTTTGGACAAAAATTGAATTTACGATTAAGGTTATCCATTTATCTTTCCCCAAGTCTTGTAACTTAATTACATTGTTTTTCTGTTTGCTTTATATAAGAACTAGAATTTATTTTCATTCTTTACCCAAATGATCCGGTAAGAAAATTATTTGATAGTCTTGTTTCTATTGCAGGACATCTTGAGAGACCTCAATGCTAGTGTATTCAGTGATATACATCAATGGGTTCTGGAGTGCTTCAATACTACTAGATTGGTTGCAGAACCTAGCATTGCTGAAGCGACTCATTCTTTTCCTGTTCTAAATAATAATACTCTGAGGAAGTTGTACAGTGGATTAGTTATTACCAGTAAGTGTTTTCACATTTTCGGTAAATCCTGTGAATGCATTAATAGTAACCAATTCTACAAACATGCAGCACTATATCCTGAGATTGAACTGTGATTTGCAGGAAACATAGAGTTTGTTGATGACATAATGACATTCGAAGAGCTTGGCCTTTTCTTGAAATCCCATGGATGTCACGTAGCTATGCTTTCATCAATGGAATTTTCGTTAAAAAATGGAATTGCTGGTTGCTTGAAAGCTTTACTGCGAGAGTTTCTAGGGGGTTCTTTCGATGTGGGTGCTTCTATCAACTTATTATGTACAATTAGATTACTTCTATCTACTGCCACTGTCTTCTTTACTTTTTCATTTTCTCTATGGTGTTGATAAGCAGCCAGCTGATATATCAACCTTAGCATCATGGTATAGAGAACAAGACAACTACAATAAGCCACTGGTGCTGATCATTAATGATTTGGAAAGGTGTTGCGGATCAGTCTTAACTGATTTTATCCTGATGTTGAGGTATGTTTTAAGCATATTTTGTAAGTGTGTTTGTATGAATATTTGTAACCTCGTTTGTATCTGTGCATCTTGAATGCTGTTGGTTATTCTGAAGCCTTGGTCAACTGTGGTGGAGGTCTCACCATTTAAATTAGAAACCAAAGTATTTTTTCTAAAGTAGGTGGTTCTAATAATTACATGAATTCTATGACATTGTTGTGTTCTGTCAAAAAGCATTGACTACTTATTTATGGTTTATATAGTTTGTTGTATGTTGCTCTGTAAAAAAAGTTCATTGTATATTGCCGACATTTGGAGACTGTAATTATATGTTTATTTATTTTAATGTATAATATAGTGGTAATGATATGAATTGGTTTTGATCTTATTCCATTTTTTTGAATAGTGAATGGGTTTTCAAAGTGCCAATCATCTTAATATTTGGAGTTGCAACAACAGTGGATGCCCCAAGAAACATTTTTCCATCTCATGCTCTTGAGTGTTTGTGTCCTTCTACGTTTATGCTTGTAACACCAGCTGAGAGAATGGATGCAATTGTTGTGGCTGTTCTTGTAAAACATTGCACCACTTTTAATATTGGTCATAAAGTGGCACAATTATTGAGAAACTACTTCATCAACCAGGATGGGACAGTAACATCTTTTATAAGAGCTTTGAAGGTTAATAATGCAATTTTTGGATTACTGACTGTTCTCTGTATTTCCATTTTATAAATTACATAGAAAGTGATAGGATGTATGACCTAGTCTTTTACATGTCCTATTTTCTGACTTATCTTTCAGGTAGCATGCTTATTACACTTCTCTATGGAACCTTTGAGCCTCATTCAAGGGAGAATTCTTGTTGAAGATCAGGTCTGTCTTAAACTCTTCTAATACTTGACTCATTTTCCTTAGTTTGCTTTTCAAATATGATCTACTTCACACTTATATAGGGGTCATTTAGCCCAAGCTAGACATGTTTTAGGGTCATAATTATTTGAATTTATATTTTAAGATCGTTTAACCCAAGCTTGTCTAGTTTTCTTCAGTTGGTTTAGTGTTCTATCCGTGCTCTTGTAACTAAAATTTAAACATTTTAACATATGGAAACATATACTTCATCTTTTGATATAAGTGTTAGTACTCAGTACTAAGAAGGGGTTGCAGCAGATAAAGGCACAAGTAATAGATAAGTTGTACAGTTTATGTATGCAACTTTATCCCAGAACACCTTTCAAACACTATTGGTCGGATCTTTACTTCCATGATCCATCATCTTGAACCAAGACTATTATATGTTCTATAATTTAGCTGATAAAAAACTTGCCTTGAACTTTTCTTGCTCAATATTTTAATAAATTCTTGACATGTTATTCCTTTTTCTAGTATCGTTTTAATGGTTGGTTAAAAATGGTTTCTCAGGATGGAAAATCTGGATTATCACCTGAGACTATGTTGAAATACATGGATGAACTTCCATTGTATGCAAGGTATTACACTTCACAGATCTTCGGGGTTCTAATTTAGATTTTCTTAATGCAGATAACATGAGTACCTTTTGGTTATAATTATTCTAGGAATAAAATGGCTGATCAGACTAAGACGAGCATGGCTGAGGGCTTGTCAGAATTGGTGACAGTGCAGAAACTATGGAGTACTGTGGTTCTCGTAAGATTTAGTATTTGCTTTTAAATAGTTGTATATTCATCTCTTTTTATTGCTCAAATTCCACGTATTTTGTCAATTGATGAAGGTCCAAAAAAATCCAAAGTAGCTTCCACTCTTCCAGTACATTTTATTAATATGGGCATTCACGTAGTTAACTGTAAAACCAAATAAAGCATTGTTGCGATTTTAATAAATGTACCATAGTTATTTTAATCATGTTTTGAAATGGATATCTTAATACTAATGTGCTGATCTTGAATTTTATTTTTGTATGTTTAAGGTCCAATACTCCAACTCTCTGTTTGCTTTGATGATAATTTCTGTTGTTTATCCCCATTTTATTATCTGCATTACTGGTGAAATTCATTTCCCAATAAAAAATCATCTTTTCCTAATGAAATTTTTGGCAATTAGTTGTTAATGTGGCTGAGTTGGAGTTCATCATACTGAATTTCCCTTTTCTCCAGTGCCTATATGAGGCTGGAAAATATAGCAGAGTGCGGCTGCTGGATTTGTTTTGTGAAGCACTCAATCAAGTTTTGTACCCATCAAGGGATTCTGCCTGTGATGCGAGGGATGAAAAAGACCATGGGTCGTCCTCAACCAATGATCCCTGTCAGCAATATTCCATCATGAAAAGTGGAGGTTTTATTTGCCAGATTGTACGAAGAGTGAGGTAACTAGGAATATGATGCACACTTTCTTTTATTTACCATAACAATCTTGTTGATGCAGAACAATATCTGCTCTTAAGAGAAAACTAGTAAGGAGATCCCGTGCAATTAAATTCTAGGGTCGCGGTTTCACTTGCAAGTCTTGCAATTGATATTTGCATTATATTAGAAACATAAAAGTTTATTATTTTCATTAAAATCATAAACAGAAACGGGGGGAGGATAGATAGATAAGCCATAAATGTCATAAAAAGTTGTATCCAATGCATACAAAGTTATGAGCTACCTCCTTATATTACTATGCAAGAATATTCTGGAGCCTGTATCTGATAGTTGAAATGAAATTGGATAACTATAACAACCGAAAAGTAAAGGAGTAGGATTCAAAATAATGTGACAAACCAAAAATTATAATGTCTTCAGTTTTAACTAAAGCCCAAATGATAATCATCTAAATCAAATTGCTATTTTCCTTCCTTTTTATCTGTCCATCTAAACCTTTCTTGGTGAGTTAACATCAACTTTCTAAGTATGACTGTTATAGATATCTCCATACTTTGTTGATTTTGACACTTCACACAAGCTTTATTTGGTTTGGTCTACTTCAAATGTATATAGACTTCTGATTTAAAATTATACAGGGATCTCCCTTCAGGAAAGCTAGATCAATTGATTGAGAGTTGGGAAAAAATTACTGCAGATATTTCAGAGGTATTTTACACTTGAATATTTGATTGCTTGGAATTTTAATTTTTTATTCTTGTGAGACCGTGATATGAAGTAATTTGGTTAACATTTTCTAATTAAGCTGTTTACCCAAATGTTCCTTAATATAACTAGTTACGGTGGACCAATCATTGCAGTAAATAAGTGACTAACATCAGAGTTGAGATAATGTTTTTGTATTTTACTTTAATTGTTTTTGCATGGAGGGTTAATTTTTTTTTTGGTGTGGGGGGGAGGACTACAGTTTATTGTTCATTTAAGATACTCAGTTCAGGAATGATTGTATAGACTGGTGGTAATATAGTTACTTGCACTGCATCTACCATTTTTTCTATTGGCATGAAAAGGAGCGACCAAATTGAGTTTTCTGTGAGAAGTTAGTAATATGTCATTCGCGTAGGATTTGCTAGAGACTATGCTGTTTTAAACAGAATGGGTGAAGCCAGCCCGATGAGCATGACTACTCAATGGATGAGATGAGAGAGTGGACTGTAGAGGCATAATATCGTGAAACTAAGTGTTTCAACTACACAACATAGTCAATTTTATATAGGATCAAGAGTCAAGACAATAAATACAAAATAGATATAGGAGATATTGTTCGTATTTAGAAATTATATGATATGATATGTTTGTATGATAATCCTATACAATAAACACAAATAACATAATATATAGTCAATATTGTGCAACTTGATTCCTGATCAAAGCTAATAATCACTGAATAATGGTTTCTTGCAGATTCATGAGAAACTGAACATCTTGCAATCTTCAGTAAGTTGTAAAGATGGAAAGAGTTCACGCAGGAGTTCCAAGGACATTTGCAAGTAATATTCTAGTTCTCTACTTCGTTGTTATTTCATGACAGATCGTAGTTTAATTGTAGATATTAACCGGTCATGAGGTTCAGGTACTTTCTTCTTTTATTGTTTAATAACTATGTCTGATTATTTATATTTTTAGGCGAGGCGCGTCTAAAAACATTGACAAAGACTCAGGATTTTCAAATTTGCAAGCTATCGCATTTCTTGACGATTTAGTTAGGTAGGTAATGTATAATATTGTCAGTTTGTCACCATGTTATGCCCAAGAATAAACTGGCTAGCTCATATTTGGGGGAGAAGCTCTCATTTGTAAATCAAGCAAAAAAAAAGGGTTAATACCCTTTTACCCCCATGTAAAATATACACGAAAATTGTTTTACCCCCTGTAAAAAAAATTTGTTGCTTTACCCCCTGTAATATAAGATTTTGTGCTTTACCCCCTTTGACTCAGTCAACCATAAAAAGGGTATTAAACCAAAAAAAAAGAAGCATTCCTCCAATAAGAAATAATAGTCTTCTCTCAAATACGTTTTCTAAAACCCCCTCTCCCTTCTTACAGAGCTTGGCTTGTTACCTTCTATTTTGTATTGCTTTGCATTGAAGTAAAATATAAAACCACTCTTTATTCTTATGTATTTAAATTAATCTTTCATTTTCTTAATGCTGGTTATTAAGTACTGTTACTGGTCATTCTTTTCACGGAGCAGAAATTATTTGAAGCCCATTGAAGGAATGCCTTTCCATGAAATTTTCTGCTTCAACAATGTTGAGAAGCTTCAATTGGTAAGAGATCAATAGATATTTTACCCCATTGTATTCCATTCACTTGGCCCACTGAAGAACAGTTGAGAAAGATAAATATCTTGCTTCATAATGAAGTTTTTGATATTACTGCTCTATTATGGGAAACAGGATGACTGTATGTTATATTTTCAGATATTATAGTAACTGAGAAAATTTAATGTTTTCCAAAGAATTTAATCCATAAATTTAAGTACTATATGTATGACATTTTCATGCTATTTACTTTTGAAAGAGGAGGGAATAAGTGATGTAGCAGTTGGGAGTTGTATTAGAATAGAAGACTCAACAGAAGATAGTAAGTGGGGTAGCAGAGAACAAAATGTATATAAGAGAGCAAACAAAGGATTAGAGAGGCGCATATTGTAGGCTTGGAGAGAATCGGGAATCTTTATTTCCCTAAAGCTTTATTTTCTCTTTAAGCTCAAATTTAGCAAGAGGTCCATTTTGTTAATAACTGAAGTTTCCTTGGTTGGTCTTTCTTTTCACTCTTGATTGTATTACATTCACTTAGATTCCTTTCCTTGAATATAGACATGTTGAATACAGACCATTATTTATATAACCAGCAAAAAATAAGATACCATTCGTGCATTATGTATGCGATTTATAGTGCAACTGATTGAGTTAAATAAAGTTTCACACACTTCTTTAAAATCTTTTTTGTTCTGCAGTTTTAATTAACTTCTTGCTTATATAGGTTTTGATTGGTGATCCAAGGAGAAGGATTCAAGTTGATCTATTGGAGTTCCATAATATTTTAAGATGTAGCTGCTGCAACAAGAGTGGGAAGGCCCTATTGCCATCTATGCATGATTCCTCAATTATGTAAGCGCTTTCATAAATACCAATTTTTCAACATTTTGATAATGTTATCCTCTTTGCTCGGATAACGTTATCTATGCATGATTCCTCAATTATGTATGTGCTTCCATGCTTTTAATTATCCAACTATTGTCTGGTTGGGCTTGTATTAGTTGTACTAGACTGTTAGGTACCAGATTTGTGCCTAAGTCCAAAAATGTGTTGAATAGGGTAATTGATTTGTGCCTAAAATCAAGTTAATTTCATTAATTCTTTAAATTATCCAGCTTCTCTTTACCATACCATAAATATCTCAGAACCACATGGTAGTACTGAATATTATGATGTTATCCTGCTAAAATTTTCCTCTCCTTTGACATGTTTAAGCACCATATAATATTTGAGTTGACATTTCTTTACAGGTACTCACTAGCTCAAGAGCATGGAGATCTTATCAATCTTCACGATTGGTTCCAATCTTTTAAAACAATTGTTCTTCAACATACAAATAAAAGGAAACAAAAATCGAAGCACACCCCCTCAGCAAAGAAGAGAAAAGAAATGACTGGATCTGGAGACCAAAATGAAGCCTCAATTCAGTATCCTTTATATTTTTCATTTCACAATGATATGATATCACAAGGCATCATGCTTCAAGTGATTACTAGAGCTATATTGATTGCAATGCATTTGTTTATATGTGCCATAATCCTTAACTTCGGTTTGTCATAGAGCACGATTTTGCAGGGGAGTTACAGAGCTGCAGATCACTGGGCTAGTTCGAATGCCTAGCAAGAGACGTCCAGATTTTGTACAGAGAATAGCATTTGGAATTTGAATACAGAATTATGTGGTTTACTTTCCTCTTGTGATTTATTAACTTATTGAAATGTAATAATATAATTCGTTTCGTATATTATCTAATTATTCATACTCTAATAGTCCAAGAGAAACCCCGCCCCCACAAGAAAGAAGAAAGGGATTTATGAATATCGACTTTTTTCCAAGTGTTCTGGCCATTTATTTTACAAGTAATTTTATTTGTTTGCAGAGGAAAAGATCCTTTGCACACTCACATTATTTCTACTACTCATCAAAATAGCACAATAGTGCACCTCTCAGGTTTCGCAAAAGTGTTCTTTTTACAATCTCTACATCTTCACCATAATATCATATTACAACCTTGAGTAAGGTGAAGGCAAAAATGTGACCACCATGGTGAAGTTCAACTTTTAACAATTGATATATTGAATATACTAAAAAATAGTATAAAAATTCTAAAATAATATAAAAATAAAATATTAAGTTACAAATTTATTCATATATACAAGCAAATGCATTGAAAAGAACACTTACTATAATAATACATTTAAAGCTTATTTGTTTCAATGAAAGGCCTGTGATTGCTTACCATCTAATGCATCGAGACTAAGGTGGCGTCTAACTTGATGAGGGACTGTGTCCAGAAACAAGACCTTCCAACCTTGCAGAAAGAGGATCAGAGTGGTTTTGTTTGCCTTCCATGAGTTTGTTACTAATCCGAATCCTGAGTGGCCTCATAGTAGATGACTCAATTTGTGGACAACCTCTCAGTTGAAGTTCTTTCAAGCTTGGCATTAACTCGTGCAAATTTTCAGGCAGAGAATTCAGCTTCTGACAGTAGTTTATGGTTAACAAGTTAAGCTTTGGCGCTGCAAACCCTCCTTTTGGAAATGATGTGAAATTTGGACAATGTCTTATGCACATAGAATTGAGGGATGTGAAATTTGGAGGAGAAACATCTGGTGCTGAAACAATAAGTTCTTCCAAATTTTTGCATCCCCAAATATCTAAGGACTTGAGGTTTGGGAAAAGATCTAAAGGCAAGAACTTGAGTGAGTCACAACTATCAATCAAGTACAAAGATGTAAGTGTTTGGTGGTACCAAGGTGCATCCACATTGAATTCTAACTTCTGACAGTTCTGAATGTTGAGCACGCGCAGACTCGGAGATTTTGGAAGCGGACAAAGTAAACGTTTGCAGTCTCTGATAACAAGTAATGTCAAGGATGGAAGACTACTTGGTAAGTTCCCTGTCAGTTTGGGACAGTTTTCAACATAAAACTCTCTAAGATGAGCGAAAGCTCTTCCGCCTACATTGTCTGCATCAAAGCACCATTTCTCACACGTTAACATAGACTCAATCCTTAGAATTTCCAGTGCAGGAAAGCTATCAGTACTTACAGAAGTTCTATTCCCATAAAACTCAGATCCTACACTCATTAATCCTTCAAATTTAATAATCTGAAGCTCTTTCAGCATTGAAAGTTGTCCAAGTGGAGGCAATTTGTAGCAATATTTACATCCTTTAAGCTTTAAGGACACCATGTTGCAAAAGTAGTAGTCCCCAAACCAATCTGGAAATTCTGTGCCTGGATAGTCATAGATATCAAGCTCTTTCAAATTTGTGTGTGGTTTGAGGCTGTGCAGTATGGTCTTTTCATGCTGTGAGTTATCGGTATCACCACTTCCACCCCAATCCAAAGACAATTTTTCAAGGCCATGTTTTTCCTTCAACTTTGCCTTCTCAGAATCCTTACAATTGACAACATGTTCTATGTCATGAATGAACAATGATCCATGTAAGTTACATAGCTCTCCCAGTTCACTAATGGAAGATCCATGATCTTCGCCAACAAAAAAGTCACTCAACATTTGGAGGTTTTTCAATTCACTGATTTGCAATGGCATCCACTTCAAACAAGTACCTCTAATATCCAAGTAGCGCAAGTTGACAAGTTTATGAATATCTTTCGGCAATTCAATAAGATTATAACATCCAACTAACTTGAGTGTTTGTAAATTGTACAAACTGCAGATGGATTCAGGTAACCTTGTAATCTCAGTGTCGGACACTTCTAGAGAGCGCAGATGTTTAAGTTCACCTATTGAATCAGGTAAGTTGTAGAAATAAGCACCTACAAGAGTTAAAACCCTTAGGTACCTTAGCTTTGTCAAAAGATCGTTCGGCATGTTGTTGAACATATCTATGGATGTACCTACTGTTCTTATTTGCATAAAGGTACGTAGGCGATTCGCTTTGCTAACATCTTTCAGGTTTACATACGAGGAACAGTGCGAAATAATGTGAGACAAATAATGAGTTCTTTCCATAACTTGATCAGAATTGTTATCTTCTATTCTCACAGAAAATGTTCCAGAAACAAATTGAGCCAAATCGTTTATAAGATGATGCATTAAGAAACATGATTTGCCACTTCTTGATTGGTAGAAAAATGATCTTGATACTAACTCACAAAAATACTCATTTCCAACTTCTTCAATTCTTCTATGTCTTTTTGATTGGTGGAGCAACCCTTCTGCCATCCACAACAAAATTAACTTCTCCTTATCAAATTTATAATCTTTTGGGAAAACTGCACAATAAGCAAAACATCTCTTCAAATGAGAAGGAAGATAATGATAACTTAATCTCAAAGCTGGAAGAATATTACTCTCATGATCTTGAAGATCCCATATCTCACTGTTCAGTACTTTATGCCATTCTTGCGTATCATTTTTTGACCTCAAAAGTCCGGCAAGTGTCTTCACAGCCAAAGGCAATCCTTTGCACTTTCTAACTATTTCCCTTCCAACTTTGTATACACTTTGTTGATGAACATTTGAATCCTTATGGCCATCACCGAACGCATGGTTTGAAAACAATTCCCAACAACCTTCGTTGGACAATTCAGTAAGATTATAAGGCGGAAACGTTTGCATGATTGAAGCAACTTTCCTACTTCGAGTGGTTACAATAATCTTACTTCCGTTAGCCCCTCCATGTTTAAACGGAGTCCTGAACTTGTCCCAGTTCTCATAGTTTTCATCCCAGACATCATCCAAAACAAATAAGAACTTTTTCTTCTGTATATTCATTTTCAGATTCCTCTGTATCGAATTCAAATCTTCAATATCACAGCTACGCAAAGTGATAACCTCCAAAAGGTTCTTTGTGATCTTGCAGATATCAAATTCTTCCGAGACATAAATCCAAGCTTTGAGATCAAACTCCTTCTGTACTCTATGATCATTATATACTACTTGAGCTAATGTGGTCTTTCCAATTCCTCCCATACCAACAATGGGAATAACACCTAGTTTTTCATCATCAGCATCATGTGACAATAGCATGTTAACTAAGATATCTTTATCATTATCTCTACCATACACATCACATGCTTCAACCACAGACGATGTCGGCGTCTTGTGTGTCATCTTCACTTCCTTACCAACCTTCAAATCAAGCACTTCTTTCAATTTTATAACAAACTCTAATCTTTCATAAACATCTTCAATCTTCTGTTCAAGCTCTTTATCATAAAAAATTGTTGGTGAAGAGTGGAACATGTTTACCTCTTTTGATTTCATTTTTTCAACAGTGAAGATTTCATCAAGTAGATCATCAGCATCAAATGCAACATCTTTGAGCTCCTCAAGCCATTCCTTCACAGCTTCATTTTTCATTTGTTTTTCTTCTGCATCATTGAGCACAGCATGAACTGATAACAAGATGATCTTCAATCTTTTCAGCAAATTCTCACTTTTTTTCTTCTTAAAGAAGTTTACAACTTCAGAAGAAGCTATCCTTTCAAGCAACACGTTGAAAACAGCTCCCATTAAAGGTCCAGCAACAAGTTCCAGAGCCATGGTGTGTAATTATTGCACAAATATATGTATTTTTTTTCTTCTTACACATAGAACTCTTGAGTATAGGATGATGAATGGATAACCTAGTCAACTAATAGAGTCAAGTTGAAATACCTAACTAGATTTGGAACCACCGGTGTTGTGGCGACAATTATTTTTGGTGTCAACTTGTACCCCACAAGATTTAGAGGTATATACTTTTAACTACTACAAAAAGTTTTAAGCGATATAATTTTTTATAAAATATACCGTTGGATTGAAAGTTTCTATCATATAGATCATTTGTGTAAACTTTCAGACAAATTTAAAATCATTCGATATGTTATTGAAACACATAAAGATTAACGGTGTATATGAAATCACTGAAATTGTTAATTTTGATGCGTCTCAATAACATATCAAATGATTTTAAATTTATCTGAAATTTTACACAAATAATCTATATCATACAAACTTTTAATCCAAAAGTGTATTTTATAAAAATTTATATCGGGTAAATTTTTTTTAAGTGGTTATGGGGGTAGACAAGAAAAAGCCATTATTTTTTGGTGAACAGCACCCTCTATATCATTAAAAAATAAAAAAATTATATTTTGCATTTGTGTTTCACTTACTATATCATATGATTTATATTTTGTTAATATACACCTATGAATCCTAGATACGGAATACAATACGGATATGATACATAAAGTGACATATTTTGATACAATTTTTTTTCTTTCTAAAATATATATTTTGGTACAGAAGGAGTATAATTTTGTAATGTAAACAGTGAAAAAAAAAAACAAATTGGCGGTTCATCTCGTTTTTAAGCGAACTTAAGTGGGGCATGCCTAAACGGGGCGAGCATGCTCATTTTGTCACCCTATTTATGATATATACTCTCTCCATCTTAAATATAAATTAGAATTAATCAACAAAATTTAATATATTAGACCTACATTTTGTATCAAATACATCAACTTTTATTGACAAATTTTTGTTTATATTTTAAGACAGATAGAGTATGTAGTTGAAAATTAATGTTAATCTAGATATAAACTTATTCCTATAGTGTTAATCTTCCAAAAAAAAATATTAACACTTTTACATTAAATATAGAAAAGTGAGAAATTCTTGATTAGATTTGAACCCGGACAATCATTTCCTTGAAATAGTAATAATAACTAAATTGAGACCCGCATACTGCGTGAGAATATGGGGGTTGAGTCGAAACAACATGTAGAAAATGAGCACGTAAACAATATATTTTCTTTTTCTTTTTCATCAAAGTAAAAAATAAGACTAATATTCCTTCTCGCAACTAAGAATTTTAAAAATTAACGTATTTATTATAAACTGAAATTTCAATCTTAAATAATTTAGAAAGTTTGCTGTTAATTTTCAATATCAATGTACTTATAGATCTATCTTGAAATTTTAATAGTGTACCATGAATTGAATTGGACCTATTAGGCACGGTAAATTTAATTATCAAAAAGCTCCATGTTTGAAAAAATATTAATGCTGTACATAAAATTTGCATATGAACATGTAGCAAAATAAAATTGCATATGAACTTATAAATAGGTAAAATAAACAATTCAATATATAGACTTTTTATTTCTTGTCAAAATAAATAATGTAGTGCAGGTAAGTGAGAAGAGTAATAAAGAAAACAGTTTTTTTTTTTTTACAAATATAATGTAGTGGAGATAAGTGAGAAGAATTATTATATGAATTGTAGAGTATATTTTTCTTCACCCTCGCTGAAGTATATGTGCATTTAAAACACATTTGTTTCAAGATTATTTATTTTTTCTTACATACTAATATATATGAGACTATAATGCTCAACTATACAATTAAGAGTAATTTGGTCTATAATAATTTGAGAAAATAAATTTTAACATAGTATCAACATTTAAAAAATAAATTATTGTTGAATGTAATTACATTGTTACTGGCAACATTTAGACACACTTTCATTTGGAGGCATTGGTGCTCCAGCGTTCTAAACAAAAGGTTAAAAAGAAAATCAAAATATTATATCTTCATCTTTTTTGCTCAATTGCTTCAAAAAGAAAATATCTTCTTTGCCCAAAGTTTTTGTTACGATATTAACAAAAACCTTATTCTTATTAGTTCTTTAATCATTTTTAATATTTCTGTATAATTATTATTTTGTATACCAAATACAGAATTATACAGAAAAACCCTTGGATTGTTCGGGGGAAGAAAAAAAAGTAGCCGTTATTGGGCCGAGCCAGAAAGATACCTTAATCTAATCTAATCAAATCTTTTTTGGGTTACAATCTAATCTAACTATATAATTGAAGTGAGACTGAGACACTTCATTCATTATTATTTGCCGCATTATAATCACTCACTCTTTGCTTTGCGACTCTCTCCCCCGCCCAAAATCTCATTCTTTCTTTCAACTTCGATTCACATAACATAATAATGGCGAAGGTTGAAGTTTCTACTTTATTCTGCGGTGGCGGTGGCGGCATTGGCAAAAAGGAGCTAAACCGCAACTCTTGTTGCGATTCCGTGCCCGACACGCTAAACCTTCATCGTCCTCTTAACCCGCCGATTATCATCAAACAAGAACCAACAACACCAACGTTGTTTACTTTCTTGCCCTCTTTCTCTTCATTCTCAGTTAAACAGGAACCACAAGAATTTGATGAACAAGAAAACATTAACAATAACTCTGTTTCTCCCATTCATGCTGTTCCCATTCGACAATACAACCCACCTGATCATCTCTGTCTCCACCTTTCACTCTCCACATCACCTTCTTCTTGCCCCTCTTGTTCCACTGCCACCGATCATCCTCTACCATTCAAGAAACGAAAACATCAACAAACCCAGAACAAGAACAAGAAGGCACGACTTAATGTTAATGATGATCATGTTGTTGCTGGAATTGGAAACCCTACTTCTTCTTCTCCTCTCTGTCTCCATCTTTCACTCGGCACACCTACATGCTCCTGCAATCATCATCATCATACCACCAACAAAACTAAACGTGCTGAACAAGAAACCAACTCTAAAACAAAGAATGTTGATCATGATGCTCAGTGGGAGATCAAGAAGGTTCTCAAAGGGAGTGATATCAGTGCCAATTTGGGTAGGCTTTTGTTGAATAGGGATGTGGCTTATGATTTTGTCATTCCTGTGTTGGGTGTTGGTGCCGCTGAAGCTGCTCATCAGAAAGATGGAGTCCAAGTTCAAGTGTGGGATGTCGACAAACAATCTCTCCATTCTTTGGCTTTCAAGATATGGCCTTCCGCACAAAGTCATGTGTTCACCAAGACATGGATTAAAGATTTTGTTGTCAGAAGGGAATTAAAGGAACGAGATGAAATCGATATTCGTTGGGATCCAATTAACCAACGATTCGATTTTTCAGTTCTCAAAAGGGTTAATAATTAGTTTATGAGGTCTTAATTCATTATCTTAATTAGTATGTTTATGTATGATTGTAATACACTTGAAATAATAAAAACATACTTGACTTCTTTTTTATGTATCAACAAACTTTCTATTTCACATGTTTTTCTTTCTTTTTGTATTGCATTCAAATTACCCTATTTACACTCAAATAACTGTACAAGAAAATTAATATGTGAAAACTACAACGAACGATGCAATAAAAATAAAGCTGGCTTAGCAATTAACTATAAAGAAGCATGGTAATGTTTAAAGGAACGAGATGAAATCGGTATTCGTTGGGATGCAGTTAATCGACGATTTGAATTCTCGGTTATTTATAGGTCTTAGTTTATCAAAATATTTTGGAGCTGATCGTTGTTTCATGTAGTCTTTTGCTATATGAATAGCGTATATATAGTTTGTCTTTTTCTATGTATCAAATTTATTTTTTGTGGAAAGCACTATGATTAAACAATTTAGAAACATCTTTTTTGTTTTGTTTGTTTTACATGTTTTTCATGATGTGTGCTCTATATTAGATTTAGATTCTCCTGTTTAAATTCCTATTGTTTTTGAGATTTAAGAATTATTTTTGAAAATATGCCATAGAAGAAATTACCGAGTCGAGTTGCTCTCTTTAAGACGTTTTGAGAACTTTCGAGGAACTAAAACTCGGAAAAAATTTAGGGGGACAAAGAAAAAGTTAATATATTTATAGGGATCAAAATCATATTTAACCTTTTATAACATATCTTTCAAATTTTTAACTTTATTTATTTCCTACCATTTCCCTACTTTTTTTGAGTAAACCATATCACTAATGATTTTTTTTCTTCTGCGATATGTAATAAATGCTTTGTAATTATTTCTCTCTCATAAAGTGTAAATTTGTAAAAAAATACTTTGGTTTATATGTATGCCACTATAATGACTTCCTTTCAAGAAGCATAAATGAAATACAAGGAAAACACAGTGACTATAGACAAATGTATAGTTACTTGGACTCTGTCCGAGCATGTGATAATTGAAAACTTAGGACTGACATGCTACCAAATTGATAACTATACTAGTAGAGTTCTTGATGTAAAATGGATAATACAAATGCAAACATGATAAATAATGAAATTACTTGAAAGAATTACTAGGATAGAAATTCGCGAATTCGAACAGGTCTTTTGACTGCATTTGTAAAACCCTGCAAAGTGAAGAATTCACAATAAGCATTATGTTTTCAAGTATTAACTGAAGGTGATAAAGTTGAGAGTATGAAAAAAGTAAAAAATAAAACCCATGTTACTCAGGTAAACCATTTACAGAGTAACTCTGCATATAAGGTCACCTCGTAGCACCAAGTGTGAACATGTCAAGTAATAAGTGACCTACTAACACTTGTATCAAGTAACAACCACCAAAAACAAGAAAATAAGATGATTTTCCAACAATTGGCTGGCTTTTCGGAAATATTAAATTTGAGACTAAATTTGGTCAAACATGAAGAATGAGGGGACTATATTCTATAGCTTACCCATATGGAAGATTTGAAGACTAAACTGGCTTCATTACTAAAGAATAGACAACATGTGACTTGCCAAATATGCAAAATCGTCCTTCTTGTCCTTTTATTTCAATTTATTGTTTACTTTAGTCCTTTATATTTTTTGTGCCAAATTAATCATTTATATTTGAAAACGTTTACACCATTGCACTGAACCACACTTGCAAGAAATCCTACCAAATTGAAATTAAAAAAATATACCAAATTTTTTCAATGAAATCACATATTTTTAGAGGGTTTTGACACTGATGATCATTTGAAGAGAACCACACATTTCGTCCTTACTATCTAACTGTGGAATTTGTAATACCATCTGTGTCTAAAATAGAGCACACATAAATTGTTTTTATAACAGAATTATAATAAATTCAGTGAATGCTAAATCGATGTGATTGCTTAATCCACTCCTCATCAACGATTTTGCGCAGCTATGTATATAAACCTGTGATGTGACTAATTCTAACTAAATGAATTTATTTTGTTTTTCTATCAAACGCAAGTAGATAAATATAAAAAAAACATGCATTTTTTAAGAAAAAAAGCAAAAAATGTATACCTCATTAAATTTAAAAAGTAAAGGGCTTTGAGCTTTCTCAGATGTAGTTTCTTTCTGTAGAGATCTGTCATCATTTTGGAGTCCCTTAACACTTGACTTTTTAAACCTGCCCTTGAAGGAAAAAAAATATATCAGCAGCCGTTTACAACGACTATGTAATGATAATTATTCACCAAGGCACCCAAACTATACATCAAAGCTATTGTTGCACCTAAAACAACAACTACACGTTGTCGATGTTTTCTTACTAAGTGAGCTAATTAAATGAAATCAATATATGCCATTAATAAATCATCAATAACCTCTTTATCTTTCTTTTTTCTAAAAAAGTAGAACAATTTATTAACTCAAAAACATGTAATACTATTTGAGATAGTAACCCTATCTGTGATAGTGAACATTTTATTTGAGCGTTTCTAGGGACATAGGAACATCGAGCATTGTAAAATATTGTGTGCTCTTTTACTTGTTGTGTGTCCTTGTCTTTGATCCCTATTGTGCACCAATTTCCACAAACAAATATTATATAGTATCTTTAGGTTATTGTAGTAAGTTTCATAATAATTGTGCTAGTGCTGTGTATTGAGTATTGACCACTAAATAAGACACTGAACAAAAAGTTGTTCTATAACTAAAATGTTTGGCTTATGTTGTTCTCCTATATCACCAACTGGCGTAAATCAAATGCACCCTGTATCAAAGTCTAACATAAAAATTTAGAGAAAAAACCAATAGTGAATGGCACAATTTTGATGATGTATTAGATTTGAAAGTGGTGTGATAAATTTATTTTTACAATAATAGATGTTTTGTGGTACACTGTGACCATCTACATATAAAATAATGTGTTCTCATGCGAAACTCTTTCATTAATTATGTGCAACAATATGGAACAGAATGGAATTAGGATATGCTGGGAATGCCTACAGTGACATAAATCAATACCATGCCAAATATGAAGGCCAGAAAATGTCTCATACTGGCAACACATTTTTATAAAGGAACAATTGAGGAAACCCTGAGATTAGTAATCACCAAGATTTCATTTCAAAATTCTTGGCACTATATGTTTTCAAAACTGAAAGATATATATTATACAACACATGTATTATGTTAAACAGAAACGAATCTCATGTACTAATATTGATTTTTAGAAGTAAAAACTGATACTAAAATAAATTTTAACTGAGTCATGATAATGGTTAACATGAGAAATACAAATTATTGAGGAAGAATCACCTGTCAAAGAAACTTGAGGAACTCCTAGATGGTTTTTTCTTATTTCCCATGTCTAGAAGTTTCACATTGTCTGTTGCATTTGCAATTTTAGCGGAATTCAAGTTTGGTGAAACTGTCTTAGGATATTCATTTGATTTCCTTGCTAAAATATTAGCTTGACTTTCGATGGTTTTCATATCAACTACAGCTGCATGATTCTTGGTACTTGCAAATGGGATGTTGTTATTTCCAGCCTCAATAACTTCATGCCCTCCATTTGCTAAAGTTGCAGCTTTGACATTAGCTTGTAAAATCTTATGCTTTTCAACCTAATAGACTCAAAACAGTTAAGGGAAAGCCAGTGAAAAAAGTGGGTATGGAAATCACAATATAACCATCAAAGTTAAATGAATCTGTGAAGTATTTTTTTTGTGATAAACATATTGATCTGATAATACAGAATAAAATCAACGGTTTTATCAATGTTACAAGCAATTCCAGGATGGAATTATAAATATACCCATGCCTTATAAAGCCAAATAGTTGTATTTGACATTCACATTTCATTTTCATTCTTTCAAATTCGGACACCATTTACCTTCATGCAAATTTGTTTTTACTAATGCAGCAGTAAGAATGTATAATAATAAGCACAATCATTGGTCAACAAACATTTTTGCCATATTATAAGTTTTATCAGAAGTGAATAGGGAAAAACAAAGGAGAAATGTTTGAATTCCATCCTTAAATAAAGAAGCAAAGGAATAATATATCATGAAAATAAAACATTTAAGTTTAAGGTGTCTTACTTCATGCACCAAAACCTGCTTCATAGCTAAAGAAAGCACATAATGGTTTGAAGTATAATCCTGCAGAAATGTAGATAACAGAATAGATATTAATAATTGCTGAAATTTTCATGATAGAAGCATGAACAATGATCCCAGGTACATACCTTAAAGTTTATAAAGTTACCGATAGAAGGAACAAGAGACAAAGACAATTCATCAGCTACTCCATACTTCAGGGTATTAGGCAGTGCATCTGATTTCATTTTCTTATATGTGATAGCGTATGAGACCATTGTGCTAACTAATTGAGCAAAATCATTCTTCTCCTTATCCGACAGTAGTTGTAATGCCACCTAAAGAAAAGGAAAAACAAATAAGAGAAGAGAGTTGACAAACCGTGAAACATGAGCTGAGCCAAGTTAATGTGAGCAATGAAAGTTCGGCTTACAAATGTCAAAATAATCATCAGACTACACGTGATTGACAAGCAACATGATGTTAAAAAATAGCTCAAAATGACACTAAATTTCATAATACAGTAAGAAACCCATCAACAAAAACATATGAGCATAGCTAGAGAGGTCAAATATCCTCCTGCCTCGTGATAAAATAGAAGGAATGAAACTCATAGCTATGTGAAATCTTGATACACAACTTAAAAGGCTGATTTTGGGTGCTGTTACAGGTATGTGAACTTCAGGATGGAGGTTTATAGGTTCTACAGAAAATGAATCATAACTGGTCTAAGGTTTTGTCCAAATCAATTATTTATGATGTCTTCCATGAGCAATAGGAGTTGATTTGGATAAACCATCAAGACAAACTTATGGAAAACAGAAATATTAAAAGAATGACCTCACGATAACCATAAGTATTTTACAATATAAACTTCAGTTCTCAAATAAGTTGAAATTATCTTTTTCACTTTAATTTCTTCAGTACCTCTCTTTTAACTTCATAAAGATCTATAACTGTATAAGGACATTTTCATCAGTGAAGGACCATAAATGTATTTTAAATGAGAAGCTCCCATAAACTAAAAGTTAATCCTGACTAAGCTTGTGTTTAGAAGATTAGAAACTCTAAGAAAAATATATCTGAAATTGTCAAGAGTGATCTAGGCTTCAACACTACGATTCTACGGCATCACAACCAAGATATCCATCACTCTTTGGGGTGGCCATTTCTTTGAAAATAAATAACTACTGGAAAAGTCGAATACATGACATAAACATGAGTGACTATTAATCAAAATTTTAGGAACATAAACTAAATTCAGTAACAAGCCATAAAGAATATAATATAGAGGCATTTTTTACCATAATATTTCCTATTTTCTAAACAGCCACACATATTCTTTATTTATCATAAAAGAATTGTGTCTTAACATGTAAGATTCTAAAGTATTAAAAAGATAGTCAAAGAAAACAAGGAAAACACGGAAACAAATTAATTTGGTAACTAAACTAATTTCATGATGAATAGAATAAGTATATCACCGGTTTTATGGAAGGTGGGGACAGAATATCCAACAATGGAGAAATTAAGTCTTCAACAAAGGAAGTAGGCGATAAGTGCCTTGCAATATGTGGTGATATTTTGTAGTGCCAAGAATTCAAAATGTCCATCTTTTCCACCATCGTTGTTCGATACCTGCAGATTTTTTTATGATATGACATTAGGAAATTTTGTTTGTTGGAAAAAAACATTTTAAAGTTTATGCAAGTAGTAATACCAACATATACCTGTGATACGACTTTGGCCACTCAATGTTTGGCCTCTGAACTTGAGCTACTGTATGATGTACAATAATTGCTATGGGAGGCAAATGAACTGAAGAAAGGAAAGATAGGGAAAAAAAGTGAGAATGAACTTTGTTTTTAGTAACACAACAGTATTAAAGGCTATGAAGGAAAATTATTTTCCTACCAAGAAGAGGCATTTGTTGAGTACGCATTATATACTGATGCAACAGATCATAAACTTCAAGACTGTTGAGGCACTTGACCTTCAAGCATATTTCAAAATTTCTCAGTTATTCAAGAGAATAAGTAAATGAATATCAGTGTCAGTGAATCTGTTCAGACAAATGCTTACAGTTTTCTGCATAACTGGATCATGATAATTGAGCTGCAAAATATTTTCATGAATTCCATCCAGAATGAGGTCACTATCAGCACTGCATATTAATTACACATTTATACCTTGGAGATGCACATACTTGAACATGAGAGAAATGAAAGAAAAAAATAATACATGGCTTACCGGTATGATATAAGGGAGTACAAGGTGTCAAATTCAGAGAACTTGCTATTATGAGATTTTCTTTCCATCTTTTTTGTTCTTTTTCTTTGGAACAACTACAAAAAAAAAAGCAATCATTGCAAAAGATGTTTAATAAAAAGTAATCTAAGAACATTGTAGCTAGGAATAGACAGATTCAAAAGAGTAGTGCATATTTACCTCTTTCCAGATGTCCAGGACATTTTTTGACATGTCCTTCTGACCGACAACTTGCGAACCAATATCAAACTGACTACCAGTAAAGCACGTGAATACTAATTCAGCATCTAATAAACAAAGTATATGCTATTCATATGATAAAATGTACTCCAAATTTTGAAATGAAGAGCCATGAATCAAGAACAAAAGCACATGTACAAAGACACCACAACATAAATGAAAATTACGATAAAAATGTTTTTTTGTTTTTAATTATAGAACCAACAAAAGATAGGTATCGGATATTGGTCGCTTCTTTAACATGAAATGATGTCAGATGCTTTATGACAGGAAAAACTAGCCCCTCCAAAGCAATTTGGGATGCATGAGTGATGCTGCCAAAGCAATTTTCACGCGTGAGGGACCTTCTGTGGAACATAGCCGCCCCAACTTCATAATTAGTTTTGCTGTACTGATTCTTTTGAGTAGCCTCTTCTCACATTAGAGTGTTTTAATAAAATTTGGATCCTTGGTTGATTCAAAAAAAAAGGGATGAAGGAACCTTATTGAAACATATAGGATACTTAGAGTTCACACAATTGAAACCTAGGGACTAAAACTGCACAACCATATTAACCCAATGAACCAAAAGTGCAATTAAACCTTTAAAAACAAAACAAGAGAAGAGAACCAAGCAAGCCCTTCATCTCTTTCTTTCTTTGTTCTTATTTTCAGGTGCATGAATTGTTATATGGACTTGCTTGAGAGTAAAATGGAACAAAACGGTCATACACACACACACTAGGTTGGGAGCTCAACACTATTGAGTTAGAGCATCCCCTTTAAAAATCTCTCTCACACTGTCTCTTCACGTCTTTCACTCAGAGAATAAGATCAAACCTACTACTACCCAGAGACATCGTTAATTGGAAGTACATAAGTAATAAAAGTCCAAAACAAATCAAATAAGTTTTCTTTCATTTAAATGATTCTAGTAACAAAATTATTCTGGACTAGCCCAAGGCCCAATCCACTAACGTACCAGGTCCCCTAAGTCACTTGCTCTAGGACGGAGAGCAGCATGGACTCTCCCTAGAGCACAATCATTATATTATGACTGACCATATGTTAGGTTCCTCCTCAAACCATACTTGGATAAGAAATTACTAAAGCACAATCAACATTTATTAATTCATGTCATAAAAAGTTCTTCTAAAATGCTGGTTTTCATTAAAGTCTTACCGCATTGAGGGTTTCTTTCTTCTTAGAGAGAAATTGGAGTGTGTTCAAGCATGAGCGTATATCACATGCTGTAAAAGGGTAAAATGGTCTATCAGAACAAGTGTAAAATAATTTAAACAAGGTAAGTATAAAATGGGTAGCCCAATAACGTAACTAAGATAGACTCTGCTACCATATTAGTTTGTATGGTGAGATTTCGCAAGCTTTATAAGCTATATTTAGGCAATGTGGGACTTGGCATTTTATCCAATAGCATCATCCATAGTTTTAAATTTTAATTATTGAATAGTAATTTATATCCATCGATAAAAAAAACTACTCCCTCTCTCCCAAAATAATTGACACAGTTGACCTGTTCATGTTTGCTAATGCACAACTTTGATCGTTAATATCTTTAATTATCTATCATTAAAAATTATATATCTTGAAAATACTCATCGAGACAAATCAAACAACATCTTATATGTTAATATTTGAATTTACATATTAGTAAAAAAAAATAGTCAAAGTAGAATATTTGAATAGTGCACAAAATATAACTAGGTCAATTATTATGGGATGGAGGGAGTATATGGCTAGAATTATGGTTGCATCAGTGCACCACTTACATATATAAAAAATGACATTGGTTAGGTAGTTTATGGTTTGAAATATTAACAACATGAATGCAAATGCAACTGTATGGAGTGAGATATTAAACTCTCTTAACACCTATCTTTGCACAATTTGCAAAACTTTAAAATAAAATAAAATAAAAATAAAAAACCTGTGTATTCTGCTAAAGCAGTGAGTGCCATGGCACTGGCTTTCACCTTCTCCTTGTTACATATATATTTTATTCTGCAAAAGTCAATTAAGAAGGATTTAGTGAAACTGAATGAACATAAAGCAATGCTAAACAATAATTTTGTGACCAAATATTTGGTTCTAACAACAATGTGTACTAACCAGAAGGGTTTACAATTCATTCAAATAAAATACTAGGTCACTTTATTCATATCATATCAATATGTGGTCCAGGTCCTTACCAATCCCAAATAGCAGAGCATAACAGCCAACCCCAAAAACACTTTAGCAAGACAGCAGATAGCAAGATGGCTGCTATTTCTAAAACATTCATACATTTTGTATAATTTAGGCATAAAAACTCAACAACTAGTTCTGACTCACCAACGAAAAGGTGAAAACTTACAGACAGATACAAATTAGGAGATACAAAAAACTGTTCCGGTTATTTCAATAAAAATTCTTAAAAAGATTGAAGCAAAAAGCCCTAACCTTTAAATTTTAAAAGAGTTTTTTGAAAATTTAAAGCTCATTCCAAGGTGCAGGGCTATAGCGGCAGCAAAATCCCGCTACAGCATGTCTTGTAGCCATTACAGACAGTTTTGCTATTGCCTATTGACATCACTAGCCTAGCAACAATGGGTAGCTATTGCCTATTGGTAGTACTTCTAAAGTTGAGTTGTGAGACTCCCTTTTTCCCAAGCTTGGTATTCTGTGCTATTAATATTATATAGGCTTTTCAATTTGAAAGTGTTAGACTCGAGAGATTGCACAAACATATAGGACAATTTTATAGATAGAAATCACTGATACAGCAACTTAAATTACAGATCTAAGCCCTAACAGAAAATTGTGCTATCTCAAGGACATTGCCTATCATTTTATTCCGTAAGGCCAGAGGAAAAAGGCCAGAGATTTTAAAAAGTTGCCCTAAGAAGGACATTGTCAACCACTTTATTGTATAATAAGCATGCCAGTATCCCAGGCAAGTAAGTTCGTTTTTATAATTATCTATTTTCTTATCTATCACAAACTGAAAGCGGTTTAAGGTTCAATTTGAGGGGAATTGGTAACAAGTACTTGGGAAAAGTTTTAAATATTTCTCAGTGTGCAGTCAAAATAAAATGTTTACATTTGAGTAGCTACATCTCTACCCATATAGAGGCTTAGGACCAACTTATTACGTAGATAACACATTTACTGAGTTTATATTATATGATCATTTATCATGTTGTTTGATTTACTTATTTTTAAAGACTAAATATATTTTAAGATAGGCTTTAAAATACAGACTTAACCCTCCAAAAAAATCCTCCCAAACAGACCCTAAATTTATAGCAAACGGTTAATGCAGCTATATGGAGTCGATTCAATTGGCAACGAGCTAAAGTAGCCTTTACAGTTAATTATTTTTATTTGTTAAAGTCATCGTTAAAGTTAAAGTGATTTTATATCTAATCGACATAATTATTGGGAATAACAAGCAATCAACTTCACCACTGTTAGAAAATAAATAAAATAGTCATTAATAATAATTATAATGTTTTTTTGAAGAATAATGATAATTATAGCTAAACCTAAATCCAATATAGATATGTAAACTATTTCAAGCTAATCATCACCTGCTTACCACCCGACTAACTGTTGGTTGAACAAATATATGAACCCTGTCAAAAAAAAAGTGTGCTGTCAAGCAATCAAACTACATACAAGGTGAGAATTAAAAATTAAAAATAATACACAAATGGATGCAGAACAGAAAGGAGGGAATACTAGCTTGAGATAAAATAAGTATTAAGGGATAGGGGAACAAAGTTGCAACAACAGAAACAAACCTCTCATGGAAAATTCACTTTTATTAGCAAATTCAACCAAAGAATATTCAAAAGCAAAAGAAAAAAAACTACACCAAGTCATCTCTCTACTATTTCTTTCTTTCTTCTCTCTCACCTTGCTCTCATATTTTCTCTCTCCTATCTCTCTACTATTTCTCTCTTTCCTCTCTCTTATCTCTCTCACACTCATCTAGACCCTCTCCAATTTATGTTTGTTTCCTCTCTTCCTCTCTTTATATCATTTCTTACTCCTCCCTCTCCTTTATTAATACTTACATCCATAAGTAAATTTTCTATACATCCTCTTTCAAACCAATGACAGGGAGGATTCGCTGAAGACCTACTAATTTCCCTGAAAATGATACTAAATGGAATAAATAAAGGTCAGAGACTACAGAAGAATTAGAAATTGAGGGTTGTAATAAGGGTCAAGCTACAAGGGTTGTAATAAAACAAAAAAGCCTTCCTTCAACACTTTGTGAAATTGAGGGTAAGTCTTTGGTTGACATTGTTCGGGTTAATGGATTATTAGGCAAGCTTAATAAACAAGCTACTAAGGTTTTGAAACTTTTGATCCAGCAAAACCTTCACAAGGTGGCAAATCAGCATTACAAGGATGTTCAGGAAATATAACATTAATGTCATACATTTGTTATCTAGATTAGTAACTTACTTGGCCACTTGGCGTAATGATCTTAAGGCAGGTGCATATAGGTCATTACATATACAAATCACCTACATTCAGAATCAATATCATCATTGCAAATGATTTCTCACCAATTTCATTATTGCAAATGAATAGTCTAGTGAATGATGTATGACAATATGAAAATCTGAAACTCACAGGTCTCGACAGGGATGCAGTTTTTCGCCCCTTCTTTGCTGATTTCCTTTCCATTTGTCCTTTATCCAAACTTTGCTTCCCTGCATCAGGCTTCCTTTCAGCAGAAATCTGCATGATTTAGATTGGATTGAGTTTTACGAATTCACAATGACAAACTTGCTTAACAGTGTAGGCAATGCCTGATAATTTCCTCAAGAAATGAGACCTTAATCCCAATTTCCCAGTTAGTGGTTGGTATAACAGCATAATATTCTTTGGTTACAAAAACTATAGGGTTCTACTTTAGATTAATGGCATGTGAAAATAAAAGAAAAGACATGATTGCTCGCAAAACCTAGGAAGAGTTGTGTAAATTAAAAAGTATTTAAATATTTCAGATATTATCTTGTTTAGAGTCCAAATATCCAACTTCAGACTCTTAACTGCATCAACTATCCTTAAGATTATTGTGGTGAAGTTATGCCCAGAAAACCTGAACTTCTAAAATCAAAATAACCAGAGAACTACAGTCAATTACATACAAATCATATCAAGCCTATTATAACGTATCTGGTAAGATAACGTGTGATTGTTCATTTATTTGTAATGATATAGTAAACAGTGACACAACCGGTAAATAAATTAGTGAAACTAAAATAAAGAGCAAGATACAACCTTGTTTTAAACCGTGAACATTGTTAAAACAAATCTAAAATGATGATTACGGTATTCTTAGACAATTCACTTTAAAAGAAGAAACCAATCATAGCATCTATCACTAACCATCTTTAAAAGAACCTCCACAGCACCCTTTCCATCGCCAAGGGCTCCATCAATTTCATCCACCACCTGAGAAGAAAAGGTAAAAGACAACATTTTGACCCTAGGAAACGATAGTAAGATACAAAGTGAAAATGCTGAGAATAGAAAATACCAGACACTTTGGCTTTGAATCAGACAAGACAGAGTTCATCTGAACCACATCAAGTATTTTTGCTTCAATTGTTGATGTCGAACGATCATCACTAGCATTAACCTATAAAATTTTAAACTTGTGTTTGATTTAGTTAAGTATTTGATTTAGTTAAGTAAGGAAAGAAAGAGAGAGAGAGAGAGAGAGAGAGAGCTAATAACCAGTCTAAAATTGATGTATTTAATGTGAAATAAATGATAAAGCACTTTTATATTCATATTAGACTCTTATCCTAAATAAATAAATAAATAAGGAAACAAAACAATCATAACAAATTCTGAAATCTACTCCAAGAAAATGTGTGACATACTTTAAAATATTGTAATATAGAACAATGATATTATGATATAAATCGCAAATGATGTCGGCAAGATAATACAGAGTGTGCCTCTGCAAGGTACAAATCAAGTTATTCTTGTAAATAGACAAGATATGTCAGTCTCTTCAATTTGAATATGCCTCTTTTAACATGAGTTGATGCAAATTAACCATACCTTGACTTATCCCCTACAACAGAAATCATATACACTAGCTATATTCTCTCAATTTAAATCTATGGATGAGAATCAATTTGGCAGCATAATCAAAGTTGTTCAGACAGAATGGGAGGAAATTTTTGTCCCTTCCTCATTGTTCGTCAATTCTGGCATTATACATAATATCTTGTCCACATTCATATCACCAAAATGGTTGTGACACCTAGTAGGACCAGTCTAACTCTATTTGCTCTTGCCCAAATTCACTCAAAATTATAGGATCTTGCTTTTCTGTGGGAGATATTCCTCATCTTAGAAACCGACTTTGTAGGGTTGAGTTAGACTCACCCGATATTTAAAGTCAAAGGAGAAGAGAGGAAGATATAGCAATAACCAAAATAAAGCAAATAGATTAATTGGATAAAATATGACAAAATTGTAGATGGCAACTATAGTTCAACACCATCAAACAGATTGACTCGGCCATATGCACTGACAAGGACATGCAAAAATGAATTGTTTCGTCAAACTAATATATAATTTATAGTAAATGAAATTAGTTTTACATAATTCACAAAATCACAAATAAATTTAGCAACTAAATGATATTAAATGCATACTAAAACCAGCATTTAAAAGAGGATACAGCTTTGAAGACAGGTAAACGTGCATGTAAAATACAGCAAAAAAATACCTCTACCACATGATATCCACAATGCCTAGCAGCTACATGTGCAAGTGTTGTTTTTCCGAGACCTGGTGGTCCACATAACAGAAGGACCTGTAATCATTATAAAAATTCAATGGTAAATGCAATTCAATTCCTCACTCAAATAAAGGCATCACATGTTATGTACTAACAAATCCATAACCATTGTGCAACTATATGATTAGAAGAACTAGATGCATGAGATTATTAATAACAGATTTGTGTTATTAAAAGTGCTTCAAATAAGGGGAGCCTAGGATAGCATAATGATTAGCTAATAATACCTTCATTGTTATGCACCAAACCAGGGTATGTGCATCTGACTCTCTGTGTGTGTTTAAGGCTGGCCAAGTAAAATTAGAGCAAAAGTGGTGTGTGGAGTGTGCATACAAGAAGTCTATACACTAAGCATAACTCGATCAGGTGATCCCAAATGCAGAAATGCTAATGCATATTATAGCACCATTGTTGGCACCAGCTCGAGCATAATGTTTTTATTAAGGGCTAGGAAAATTTACTGTCCCCAAAAATATAGCATTCTTGTTGTTTTAGTCACTATTAAGATTCTATTCATTTGTAATGCTTATATTTAATAAAAATAATGTACTTATAGTTCCTCATCATGGGCTACAAGTGCATAATTAGAAAATTGTTGTAACATATTTAAAGTTTTGATAGGGACTAATTACAAAAAGGGGTCACATTTTTAGAAGTCAAAACCACATTTAATCCGATTGTCAGTTATACCCAACAAATTACTAAATTAATCTCCGGTCTTTACAAACACGGTCTTTACAAACACAGACACAAATATTAGTGCACAGTTGTGCCAAATAGTCACTGTTGCTTCCCAAAAATGACAAGTGTATAGCCGTGTAAGAATGATAAAAAAAATTCACACCTCCTATGGGATGAAGAGAGAGAGAGAGAGAGAGAGAGAGAGAGAGAGATGTGATGATAGGAAAAAAGAGTAAGAAAATCAAAGCTCGTGTAAATACAATCAGAAAAAGCAAAGCTTATTAACCCTGAAATTCTCAAGGAAAATACTTAAAAATACCTTCTGTTCTGGTGCACCAATATTATGTGACTTTGTATTGCGTTTATCCTGAATACTCGCAGAATTACCACTCTCCTCCGTACTTCTAGAAATTGTGTACCTGTTACTACTCCAATTGCTCCCTCCATTTGAATACCTGTTACTACTCCAATTGTTCCCTCCATTTATTCTTGGAAAATTTGAACCCAGTGGTTTCGGTTTATGGGAAATAGAAGAATGTCGTTTCAAAGCAGACAAAACGTCGTCTGATGTACTTCGAATTTCAGATCCAAACACGGAAGAATCCCATTGTTTTAACCACAACAGTACCTGCCTTATAGAAAAATCAAATCAATAAATGGCAACAACAGCAAAGTCACCCATGAGAGCCAAAGAATATATCTTTAACTATAGTAGCTTAAATGATTAGTTTCTAGTTTCTACTTTCTCAGCTTCTTTTTGACAAAACAGTTTCAAAAGCTAAATGTTGCGGTAAATATGTACCTCACGATTTGTTTGTTCATCACTAAGAAGATCAGTAAACGATTTTGGAGCATATTTATCAACCCAAAGTTTTTCATGGACCGTTGGTATTTCAGGAACATCTACAACACTTTGACTATCAGAACTAGCTTCCAAGGCCTACAGCATCACAAGAACCAGAGAAAACTCAAAACATCAAAATTCATACATAGATAACCAAATCTAGACATTTTCCAAGCATCATACAATGGTAACACATAAAATATGAAATCTTTATTCAACACAAAGCCACTTGAAATTCACAATCACAACAGAGAGTTTTAAGTCCAAACCTTAGCAAACGTCTCTTGCTCCAACCTTTCAAACAGAACACTAATTGGTTCTACAGCAAGATCTGCAAACAAATACAAAAAAAATAACACAAATTATCCACATCATGCCATTTCAAAATTTGCAAACTCACCAAATCAAAATGAAGTAAAAAAACCAACAAAACAAAACAAATCTTATTTTCTAATGAGCTAAATACAATTGTATATTGGAATCAAGTAGACCGACACTCCTCAACCCAACAAGGCACCGAATGTTTTGTTTGTTGCCTACATATTACGGTTGTAAATTGGAACCAAGTAGTTTATATAGCGGACAATACCTCAAAACACGGTGTGGCGCACTTGAGGCTGGAACAGAATAGTAATCTCATAAAATTGGCAACAAACAAAGCAACTCATCAAATGAAAATTAAGTGAAAAAAATCAACAAAACAAAACAAATCCTATTTTCTGATTGCCTAAATGAGATTGTAAATTTGAACCAAGTAATTGCAAAGTTAAACAAAAATTGAATAAAGCTAATTAATTCCAAAAAATGAATAAGGATTAAGTACCAGAAGAAAATCCTCTACAATTCAGCTTGGTCACTTGTTCTTCTCCATAGTACCTATCCAGTTTAGTATAAACCCTATCTCCATTAGGAGCAGTAACCGGCATAACTTCACCATCAATCTCGGAGGCGAATCGCGACAAATTCTTCTCCTTAGAGAATACCACTTCTTCAACAGTAACTGTAGTAGGAGGAGGAGGAGAATACCGAAGCCAATCCTCTTCAACTGGTGGATCTTCAACCCTAACCCTAACTTTGTCTCTTTTTTCAACATCGGAAAAGTCCAAATCGGAATCTGAATTGGAACGAGAACGTTTGTGGCTGTTGGATTGGGGATCGGAAGGAGAAGCGAGATCTTGTGGCGGTGGTGGTGGTTGTTGTTCGGGTTCGGGTTCGTCTTCGGGTGGTTGGTAAAAGTAGGGGTCTTCTTGTTCGTAGATGCGATAGGTTGATTCGAGTAATTCGAGTTCTTCGGGAAGAGGAACGTCCATTTCCATATCCATATCCATGTCATCGAATTCGTCCATTGTAGAGAATTGATTGAGTGTGTGAGATGATGAACTTCAAATGTGTTTCGTGCGGGAAATGGAAGTGAAGCGAGTCTTGTAAGAAGAAGAAGAAGAAGAAAATAGAGGGAACTTGACGGTTTTTGGCGGGAAATAATAATAATAATCTATATATATATATATATATATATATATATATATATATATATGTAAATAACATAATATGTTATTACCGTAATAACCATCCCTAAAAATTTGACACATCCCATTTTGTGGTAAAAAATAGACTTTTTACACTTGAGTTGTACTTTTTAAGAATAAACTATTGATGTTGTTTAATCCCACACATATAACTATTACATCTATCTATATATGTAAATAACATACATATGTTATTACCGTAATAACCATCCCTAAAAATTTGACACATCCCATTTTATGGTAAAAAATAGACTTTTCACACTTGAGTTGTACTTTTTAAGAATAAACTATTGCTGTTGTTTAACCCCACACATATAACTATTACACGTTAGATGTAACACCTCTGATTCAATAAACTTTAAAATATATTAAATGATAGATATAATTGAGTCAAATTACTATTTTATTATTATCAATATTATTATTATTATTATGATTGAAGGAACATCATCATTACCATCATTCATCATACGTATTTCTTCAACTCTCTGTCCAATTTTTCTTTGATCTATATTACCTAGTGTGTAGCTTGGTGCAATAAATTGTTAAGAGTTATATCATTTGTTTGATAACCGATAAACTATCAGTGATGAAATAAATGGTATACACTACTTTAAGCAAGTTACCACACATAAATATGTGGGACCACCTTATGTACATAATTGGAGTCACACCACTTGTTTTCCGCATTCCTTTTCTTTTTTCAAACTATGCAATGTTACAATGTCTTATAAATAGAAAAGCTATATGTCACATTAATTGTAGGATAGGCTATTGGAAAAATATGGCAAGTCTACACGCGTGTTTCTACTACTATAAATACATGTAACTCTTCGTCATTTTAATCACCCCTTCCACGAATAAATTCATTCTGTCTCTCTGTCCCTTTATTTTTCCAGTTAAAGTTTCTTAGTTTAAAATATAAATTCTAATCCCAAAAGTATCAGTTTGTAAATATTAAGTCTGCCACATAATCAGAATTATGTTGAGATCTGTAAAGAACTTTGTTCTATACGCCGAGACCATATCTTAATCCCTTTCAGAAGTAACGGTATGCAATTATAATGCCCAAATTATTTATTATATTCTTAGATTACTTTACAAATACACCGTTATAATGCACAATTTATTCAATATCTCTAAATTAATTTATAATGCGCTGTTATAATGCCCAATTTAATTTAATTATATTTTTAAAGTGTTCTATTTATTATAAAGGATATTTTAAATTTGATACTAAAAATCTGTGGGAATATCAGAAATTTTTATAAAGTCCAATTAAAACCATGATGAATACTAAAATTTTCACTCTTTTAAGTCATTATAATGCTCAAATATTATTCTAAAAATTAAAATGTTATTAGACTCATATTCTAGATAATTTTCCAAAAGAAGATAATAACAAATCTAAATGAAGGTAAAGCCTAATTTACACTGGAGTTTACTATTAACATTTGAAATTATTTTTAAGATAAATATCTCCAGCGGTTACGAATTTTATCAAGCATAAATTATATTCTAATTATTTTCAATTCGACAATTATCAAAAATCAGGTTCTCACCAAAGTTCGGAGAAAACACTCGAAGATTTTCAACAATACTCAACACCAAAAGGTGGGGGCAAGATCCGTACACGTTGGGAAGGTTAACGTAAAATAATTTAGTATATATGAAAGTAGCGGTGACCCAAGCCCTACTAGGGATAAAAGTAAGGAGAACTAAGTCTCCGTCATCGACTTTCAAGAGGCGCTAATATTTAAAGTTATCCTGACTTTATTTATTTATCAAAATATTTATCTATGATATTCTATATATTATTGTTCTTGCTCTGGTTAAACATTTGTTTAAATATTTATATATTTTTGGCGGATCGTGAATGTTAGAATAAGAAACGAAATCGATTATGATTGAAGCATAAAAGGCAACGACGTAGCAGAATTCAAAGGAATATCCCCTCACACTTTAGAAAAGTTAAATACTTTGAGTAATTGTATTTGGTTGGGTTCTGGCTAGGCAAGACTTGGTAGACTATGCCGTTTACGGTCACCTCTCTTACCTGGGAAGTCAACCATACATTATTCATTGTACGAACTAAACTCATTGTGTAGAGGTAATAATACTTCAATGAAGCAATGAAGATATACGGCAAGATACTCGACGGATTTTAAACTTAACCTTATAACTAGTATGACCATAAAAGCTGATACGATAATCCCTGGGTACTTAATTGATACTCATAATGGAGAATCGCCATGAGGTGGCTCCACACTCATATAGGTTTGTGTCTAAGAATATGTAAGCCCACTGCCGTGCGGTATGGGACGTACAAGGTTGACCAGTCGCCTAATATCTCGACGGGGATGATTTCTTATGCATGCTAGGCAAGATGAGGTCTTGGCCTGATTCTATAAGGACGATCGACTTATAACACTTAGACTCCACGCGAAGTCAGGTGGCGTATCTCTTGGTAATTGGGAGTACGTTGGTGGCATGTGGTCTTGTGATATCTGATCTCGGTAATTGGGAGGATGTTCTTAATAGCGTCTAGAGGTCAGAGTTAGCATATAGTTCATCGATTCAAAGATTTAATTAAGAAATAAGTACGCATGTATGATTACTGGTGTCGTCATATATATTATTGTTTTACACCCCATCCCCTTTTTCAAACTTGTGCGTAAATCTTAGCCCTGTATTCTTTTGTCTTGCATTTTGGATTGATTAATGACGAACAGATGATGGTACAAACCCCTCCCCACATCTTGATGGTTCAGGAGAAGAAGTTGTGGAATGACGTAAAGTTGGATCCTAAGTATAACCAGAATAAAGATCGTTGGCGTCTATGACTGAACGCCGATCATCAGTGTAATGTTAATTACAGTCAGTATAAGTGTCAGTCCCTATGAACTTAGGAGGTCCTTTTTGGGTATTTGCTTCTTGGATTTCTTTATGTACTTTCTAAAAAGTCTAGTTTGTATGATAGTACCACTTGTCCAATCAATGTAAAAAACTTTATGTAAAATATTTTGAAGCATTTGAATTATGAATCAGTATATTTCAGTTAATTGAGATTTGTCATTCTTAAAAGTTTAAAATTTTCCATATTTTTCCTTTAGATTTTAAAAGTTTTATTTGAACTTTTATTAATTTGGGTTGCCACATTAGACAACAAATGAAGTTTTTTCCTTAAAAATTGCTACTGCCCCTTGGGTATAACAGAAAACTGTCACAAAAGTAAGGTTTTTGTCTCAAATCAAAAAGGTTGTAATCACTTTCAAGATCTGTTTGAAACTACAATCCATTTTCAAAGAACAACAAAAGGTACTACTTCACAAATATGTCCATCATAGTGTTTATTCGATGCTTAATGTTTTTGAACTAACTTTATCTACTTCAAAAGTTAATTCTTTGATGCTTTCGTTCTTACTGTTTTATTGTTCATTTGTTTCAGATTTCAAAGGTTTGCAGTGAGATCAGAAGAGTGTATTAATCTGTAAGTCTTCACTTTGTTTCTCACTTCAAAACTTTCTCACTTGGTTTATTCACATTCTGTTTTAAAGTTTCTTACTTTCTGTTTTCAACTTTCATGCTTTGTTCTTTTAACTTTGTTGTATAGTTTCAAAGTTTAAGTTTTAAAAGTTCTAAGTTTCTTACTTTTTTGTTTTTTTTCTAATTTCCATTTTCATATTTCAGATTTCTTCAAGGCATGATTCAAAATATGTGATTGCTTCATAACTTTTGATTCGTGGCATTTCATGATTCATCATTTTGAATGTGTTTTTCATTTTCTAAGCTGCTGAAATTCTCCCCACGTTTTTGAAACTGATTAATACTTCATGCTTCTAAGTTTTGTTTTTGTTCAGTAGCAGCCATGTTGTTCATTGTTTTCATTATTAAATATACACATTTAACCCAACAAAAATTAATTCCAATATTTACGCATAAATTGAAATGATTTGGAAAAAAATACAAATTATTATGTTTAACAACCTACAAAAAAAGTTACCTTAAGACCTAATTCATACAATATTTATTAATCTTATTTTAATATTTTATATTTTATTAACATTACTAAATAAAAAGTCGGCGCAGCGCGACCCCCGTGCGTATGCGCACGGGAACTCGACTAGTTGGAAGAAGAAAAGCAAAAAAAACAACGTTGATATAGTGAAGAGTAAAGATTGACACTGAATTTTATGACTATTGTTCGATCCTGCAAGTGTACTTTAGAGAATTGCAACCATTTGATGTTGGAACTCATCTTAAACTTAATCGATCTTGCAAGTGTACTTTAGAGAATTGCAATCATTTGATGTTGAAACTCATCTTAAACTAGATTAATCGACTTAGTGAGTCGAGTACCCGTGATGTAAACCAAAAAAACAAAAAGAAAATTAGCTCACATTTATGGATCATCTACTACACTTTATGTGCTGCCTTCTCCCATTTTTTAATCTAATGACCAATTGATTAACAAGGAAATAAACACAATGCAGAAGAGAGAGATAAACAAGAATGAGTGCCTGAGATAAAAACAGAACCATGAGAGAAATGGTTGAAGATGATCCAAATCTTACATTTATCTAAAAATTTCAACTCAAATAACATAAAATATCTAAATTACTAAGTCAATCTCCGATCATTCCGCTTTATATGTAAGTTTTCAAAAGTTTACCATCTCATTAAGAAAAAAAATAATCAGCTCACATTATTTAAGCAAAAGTTATTAATCTCCTTTAATTTTATTAAGGTAGTACAAAAATGAATTTCAAAAATTGTCCCTCAAAAAAATTTGTTCAATGAAAATAAAATCTAACAATGAGAAAAATTAGGAGATATGTTAAAAAATATGTTTTAAAATTGAAAACCAAAATTAATTTATAACTATAAAAAATGTGTTCATAGTTATTATTAAAACATACTATATTAAGACAATTTATGTAACGGTATTCCCGCATGTTACTCAATACAAGAAAAATTCCTTCAACCAAAATCAACCATTTTTCTCCTCATATTTAATTACTTTGCATTTTTCTCTCTTACTCTTTCAACCCCTTCTCTTCATTCTTTGAACATTTTGAATTTTATTTTGGTTTATGGTTTTTAGAGATGGGGCAACAAACTTTGATTTATAGCTTTGTAGCTCGTGGCAACGTTGTTCTTGCAGAATACACAGAATTTTCTGGAAACTTTTCAACCATTGCTTCTCAATGTTTACAAAAGCTTCCTTCTTCTAGTAACAGATTCACCTACAATTGTGATGGTCACACTTTCAACTACCTTGTTCATAATGGATTCAGTATGTAGAATCTTCGGAATTTGCATCATATATTTTATATTCAGCTTATGTTTGGTACCACGGTGCGGATGTCTCTGATGTTGGGTGGTTTGATCCCAATATCTGAATCACGGCGAGTCACTGTGATTCTGATATATTTATCGTGATACTAAAGATGCACAGAAAATTTAATAAGTTATAGGTCAATTTGATGACTTTTGTGATGAAGTCATTTTATGTTTTGGATTTTGTAGCTTATTGTGTGGTGGCGGTTGAATCTGCTGGTAGACAAATTCCTATCGCTTTTCTTGAGCGTGTCAAGGAAGAATTCAGCAAAAAGTATGCTGGTGGCAAAGCTGCAAATGCCTCAAAACATAGCCTTAACAAAGAATACGGGTACATTATTTTTGTAATGAAATTTATTTTGTTTACAAATGTTTGTAAGCAAATTATAAACTGTAAAAGTTTTATTTTGAACTTTCCATTTTCGATTAAACCACAAAAAGGGTATCTGTCTGCCAATATCTCAAATTAGTCCATATCTTTGTCAATTGTTTCTCAATTTGATAATTTAGAAGAACCAAATTGAGAAAAATTTGTTAAATACATATCAAATTGAGAAACAATTGACAAATACAGAAACTAAATTGAAATATTAATAAAGTCGTGAACTATTTAAAAGCATGTTATAGAGAGAGACCGATTTAGTGGTTTACTCTTCTATTTTGATTCAAATTTTTGTTGTGAGTCTTTGAATTTGAAAATTTTATCTTCCCATATAATTTTCATCATATTCAAATTTGAATTGTGTACACAAGCATGATTAATTAAAAATAGAAAAACATTAACAATGAACTTGATTGATACAGAAAATAAATCTATTATGAAAAACATGATGTGATTTACTAATGTATTATGCATGAAAATCTACAGGCCTAAATTAAAGCAGCAAATGCAATATTGTATTGATCATCCAGAAGAGATTAACAAGCTTGCTAAAGTGAAGGCTCAAGTTTCTGAAGTCAAGGGTGTTATGATGGAAAACATTGAGAAGGCAAGACATTTATAAAAATGTCATTGCTTAAAAGAAGTTATTTCTTGACAAAGTTGCTTACTATTCATCACAATAAATTAAAATATTTCGTTTAATATATTATAGGTTCTTGACCGTGGAGAAAAGATCGAGATGCTAGTGGATAAAACTGACAACCTTCGATCACAGGTTAGTGTATATATAATATTCAGTGAAGCATAGACACATATACGGATATTGACATGTAGATACGGATGAAAAGATTGAGAAAATAATATAACTTATTGTAATTATAAGTGTTGATGTCGGACACGAAGTGTGTCTGTAATTTATATAATATTTCATTTTCATTTCACTTATGTTTGATATGAACACTTGACATATTTGTATCACTTGTTGTAGGCACAAGATTTTAGAACACAGGGAACAAAGATGAAAAGAAAGATGTGGGTTCAAAATATGAAGGTCAAATTGATTGCTTTTGGTATCATCTTAGCAATATTTATGATGATGTTTTTGTCAATATGTCGTGGCTTCAGCTGCTTACATTAGGATTTTTTTTCCGTGACCATTTTTACAAGATTTCATTTGTAACATTTGTACTTGTCTTAATCTCATTAACATTTTTTTAGTTGATCGTATATACTTCAATTATAGGATGGTTATGATGTATATTTTTGTTTGGTAAGAAAAGATGTATATATGTTATATATTTGTTCAAAATAACATGTATACGTCCAATATTATCTTTAAGATTGTTTACTTAAAAACCAAAGTTAATATAACAACAAAAGCTGATAAGCAAAAGATAAGCAAAAATTGGATAATTTAGCTTTTAAATCTTCTACCATTGTTCCTTGACAGTGAAACCCAACGGCATTGGACAAATTATAAGGAATTGATTAAATACATAATTTAGAGTTTCTCACATATATCGGAAAGGAAATCAATGTGCAGATAAAATTATTTTGTTAGATACCAATATTATTGACATTTATTGGTTGGATACTATCCCTCCCCCAACGTGTTGCAAGGAGACTACCGAATTAGAAATTTTACGGGTCTTTCTTGTTTTAATTCCACTAATCCAAGTATGTTTGGATTATACTTTTATGCCACATTTTGTATCTTTTTGGTTTTATCCCTTTAGGTTTTTTGGAAAAAGATTTTAACAAGATCAATTGAATTTTTGTCTAATCTTCCAAAAAAAATTATTCTTTTATTTTGGTTTTAACATATTTATTATAGTTTGTCAAAAAAACATATTTATTATAGTAGTGTAAATGATACTAGTTGATAGTTATGAAATGTCATAAATTAAATCACTGTTTGATACCTCTTGCACTTTAAGTTTTATATAAAAAAAGATTTGCACTACACAGCCGGCCCTAAATACTTTTCTCTTCCTCTCCATCCTTTCTCTTGTTTCCTTCCTTTGTTCATAGTTTAGGGGGTGGTTTTAGGTCCTTTTTGGCCTAAAATCACCCCTCTGCGTTTGTTTTTTATTCTCTTTTTATATAAATAAAAAGTTTTTACATATACCACTTTTTTTTGTTAATTTCGTTATTTAAGTGCGGCGTTGTGTTGTTCGTCGTCTTGAGCGGCGTTGTGTGGTTCGTCGTCTTGTGCGGCGCTTTTGATTTCCCGTATTGTTGCGGTGTTCATTTGATTCTTCTTGGAAGATCGGCTTCAATCAATTACAGAGTCAACTGATGATTTGGGCATCAACGTTGCAGATCCGGAGACATAGATATTCCGGTGACTTTAATTTTTTCATGTTATTTGTAGTAGGCATTTTGCCGTTGTATGCTATTAACTTGGATGCTGTGAGTTTGTTTGCAAATTCATCCTTTACGTTTTTAGCGATGTTGAATGTGATTGTATTTGATGTATTATCTCCATTTGAATGAATGAATATCATTTTATTTCTGTCAAAAAAAAAAAAGTTTTATATAAAAAAATTTCAATTTCTTTTGCTTTCATTTTCTTGGGTAGAGAAGAAGAGTTCAACTATTCTTTTACTACATCAATAATTGTTACTACTAGCACCAATATTAAAAAGCCAATAATGCAGTTCGATTTATAGATTTTGTTTGACCGGAGTTAAACACTTAGACTTAGCTAGATTTCCAGCTAAAACTACAAACATATACGTTCATTTATAGTATTAATTAAACACATATCAGTCTATAGTCTCTATACACTCTTGGACCAACATTAATATTTTTAGGGTCTTACTATCAAGATTTTCCGAGGCTTTTTTTAAGTATATTATTTAAAGAAACTTTTTGTTTACAAAATCAAATATTATAATTTTCAATGCGTTGATTTTACAAATTTTCATAAAAAGAATGTCCCAGAAACATCCGTCAGCATTTACTATATTTTTTAATCTAACATTTTAGTACCTTTCTTAGGATTGTTTTATTGATGATGAGATCTGAAATGAATTAAACATTCATATATTAGCAATTTGCAGTGTTTTAATCAGTCAAACTTTGAAATGGTGATTTTTTAAATATTTGTTAAACGACTTCTAAAATCTACTCCTACTTCTATAGCTATGGGTGCCGGTGCTACAAGGGTTTGTCAATTTGTCAAAGTGTTGATGTTCAACCGTGCATAATTTCTTGGGGCAATTTGTACTATAGTTAAAAATGAACCGACTTTCTATTCGACTTATTGTTTTATATCATTTATTATAATTCACACTTTTTAAGTATAAAAAAGTCGGAAATCTGAAATTCAATTGATCTTTTTTATTGTTACAATTGAATTACACTTGGAGGGGCATGATATTGTATTCCCTTGTTCATTAATATAAGAGAAACAAATCTATTTTTTTGTTCATGATATAAGAGAAATGACATAAACATTTATTTTTTTAAGAAAATTTACTCTCTTTTTTATTTTTTTTATAACTATTAACCAATAAAAATTATTTTTACATATTTCTATAAAATCTTTTAAAAAAATACATTTTCAATCATTATATTTTATTTTTTCTTAATAAATATGCTTTTTGTTTTCTCTCTTATAATATAGAAAAGAAGAAGTATCATGTTTCTTAATTTTATTTTATTTAAGTTGTAATAAAATTAGTTCCGAGTTTTATAATTGAACTTGATTAGGCTCAGAACTTTAGTCTATTTTATTTTTAGGAGTCTTTTATTCATTTTATTTTAAAAAAATTGTTGTTTTGAAGTATATTAAATTTCTCAATGGCTAAATAACAACTCTAGTTTTAAGTGTGTCTCTTTGTAAACAATATAACTGCTATTACTTGACTCGACATTTGGATTTAGGGGTGGCGTAAAATTGGCTGAACCTGACAGGTCTGTCTATTTAATCCGTCATTATTGTCGGATTTGGTTAAGATTATTAGGTCGACATCTTAAATTGATCCGACTCATTTGATCTGCTTAAAAATGGGGCGGGTTTATATGTGGGCTTTTAATTTTTTCCTTTAAACAATTTGTTTTTATTTAGCATGAAAAATTAATTGTGCATTACTGAGGAACCTAGCCTAATTCACTCTATTTTTTCATTTCTTTATTGATAAAAAATTGAACAGTGCAATCATCTCATATATATTTTCTTTGGATATCTTTAACTAGATATTGTTGGTTTTGTAGTATTGTGATGTTGTTGCCATTAATAGTGCTGAACACTTGAACCAAATGAGTTATTTTAATGTTTTAGTTTGTTTTTAATTTTTTTTTTTATGTTGAAGATTATATATGACATTGACATTTTTTATTATGCGTTGTTAAAAAATATCTTTTCTGTCATTTCTAATAATGACTAATGATTAATAATTTAGTAACAACTCAAATTATAAAAAAAATAGTTTGACGAATCAATCTGCCAACCAACTAACTCGTCGATAAATAAAACGATCATAAATTTTAAACTTGAACTCTAAGTTGGTCTATTCTGTTCCTATTTATAGACTAACTTAAATGGAGCGGACCTAAATATAAAAGAGGCAAGCTATCCGTTTTGCCACCCCTATTAAACCCATATCAAATTAAAAAAACAAAGTGTGAAAAGTGGTAAAAGCTTATAATCGGGATGGAAGTAGCTAGGGATATTTCAATCACACGTGTTTTCATGGCTTTATTGTTTAGTTTATTTAATGAGGTTTATCATTATAATCCACCTAGAATCGTTATCTGAATCTTACTGAGATAAGATAATGAAAAGTTAAAGTCAATTTCTTAAAGATAATGGTTAAAAAAAATGCCAATTTGGTGAATAGTAGTAAATAATTTGGCGTTTTATACCATAATAAATTTACAAAAAAGGACAACTCTAAATCACCCATTTGGAAAAGTTATATTCGCATGTCGTGAAGGATTTTTCATTTTGAGTGGAATCAAGCCAAACATGAAGGAAATTAAGTGGAGTGTGGAGTCAAGCCAAACATATAGAAGCATGCACCATTGAAATGCATATTCATCCTATTTAGCACACAATAAAATTCAACAAATTAATCCAAAAATGATTAGATGACAATGATCTTTAATTTTTAGTTTAATCGAAGTTTTAAATTCAAGTCCTGACTTAAGCATACAAACAATTGTATTAAAAACTCAATAATTTATCATCTATTTAAATTTCACAAATCAATATATATTAATCTCTACAGTTACATGTTTAAATATTCAATTTATATAAAAAAATCGAACAAAGTAATAAGAAAGTGATGGCCTCACATGTGCTCCAATTGCTTGTTGAATTGCTCTTTGTAGGGACCCAAAGGTGAAACTTTTCAAGATTACATGATGATGTGAGTAGTGAGATGGAAAAACCCACCCTTGATAGAGACAACCCATTGGATGGAAAGCATTTATATATAAATCACCAAACTTTTATGTCTTTATCCCTCATATTAGTAGGGTCACTTGGAATACTGGTTGGATATTTGGTAGGGTACGTTCTTTACTTTTGTAGTTTATATATTTTGCTCATTTTTAATTTAAAATAATGTATGTGTATGTGATATTAATTATAATTTTTACACAATTATTACATATGTGCATACGTAGTCTATGTGTCTTTTGTAATGTGGCACTATAAAAAAAAATTGATTTATAACTTCCAAAATTTCATTTGTGACCTTTTTTAAAATTAATTTTTAACTTCTAAAAATAAGTGACTCATTTTGATAAATATGATTAAGATTTATGAAGCATGAGAAAGAAATATGTAAGTATATATTTATCTATAAAAATAAAAGTTAAAGAATAAAAAAATGAGACATATAATGGACAACTCCGATTCTCATAAACTTGTGAGAGTTCACTGTGTTTTTTGGATAACCTCTCAAAATCTGTATAAATATTTTTTTACCTAGAAAGATCTTACAATATGCTTGAGATATCCTATTTTTTTTTGCACATAAACCCTAATTTAACTAGATCTAACAAATTTAGACCAACAAAATAGACCTAATTAATCCTTTCTTAAGCTCAAAAAAGATTAAAGATGTTTACAAGTAATCAATGAAGAGATGAAGTTATTTCTGATCTCTAACTAAAGAATAACATCTAAATACAAAATAATTTATAAAACAGTTATAATCAATTATTGGAATAGTATTAGTGATATGTCTAATAACTTTTACAGTTTTTAAAAAATTAAATATTTTTTATCATGTACAAAACTCTTAAGTAGTTGCTTATCATCTTTCAACCATTATATATAGAGCATACTAGTTGTTTATGATTCGATGAGTCCGTTCTTAATCAAGGATCGATGATTCGATCTTCACCTTAATTAGATATGAAGAAGTTTTAAATTTATAAATCAGTTGTCCTACTTTTTGTGTGCCTTCCAATCGAACGAGGGTTTGATCACTACGTTCAAAATGTTCAATGATGATACCGATTTCACAAATAACACAAATACGTATCACACAAACGGGCACGTTCCGTACCCATTTGTCCCGCTAGTTTTTATATAAAGAGATTACTTTTGTTTATTTATTTATTTATTTTTGAATCAAAGAGATTACTTTTATAAATGAATGAAAATAATAATCTAAAATTATGATTAAGTCTAAAAAAAGTAACTAGTTTTTAGGAGGAGTATTTATTAAGGAAATCTATGTAGAGAAATCTAGATTGATTGAGTTATATACGGGGGGGAACGAAATATGCGATGCGAAAGATTAGACCGAATCATTTAAAGCATTTTAGTGGTAAAAACAAAGCAAGAACGGTTGATAAAGTGACGCGTAGAAAAGAACGCGCGAGTATTTCGCATTCGCAGTGAATCTGACTGACTCACTACAGCTGCACCATTAACTACAACCATTTCAGAGCTTACCTACCAACAATAACGATACTGGACCCCACCACCACACTCACAATATTCCTATTTTTTTTTATTTCTTTTACCGCAGGCTCGGAGTCAGTTTTTACATCAAGTTGTTTCAACTTTCAACACTTCTTTCAAACACAGTTACAGAATTAAATCGTAATCCTCCTACCTAAATTCAGCGTCATTGCGTCAATCATCACTTAATCAACTTGCAATTGTTTTGGTTCAAAAATTTTACCTATAAAACCTTTCTCCTTTTCAGTAGTCTTCTTCTTCTTCCTTTGCATCACACGTTTCTCTTCTTCTTTTTTCATTACTTAAAAAGTGTTCATTCAATTAATCTAAAAGACCCTTTTAGTGTTATGAAAAGACAACCTTAATCATCCTATCACAGAATTATCAAACCATGCTTTGTCGGCCATTTCAACTTCATCTTTCATAAAAGATCCTTTCTTTCTTCCACTCATCATTTTATTCTTTCTCTTTTCCTTGGATATTCATTTTTTCTTGATTTTATTACTAACTGAGTAAAAGGGTTTCAGTTTTTATTCTAAAATTTTCATCTTTTTTAGCTTCAGATCAAAGATCCTCACTTTATATACCAAAGGGTCAAGTGGGTATATTCTATTTTTTTTGGATTCTGTTTCATACTTTCATGTATTAACTTCCATGGTTCTTCTTATTGAGTTATTGGTGAACTTCTTCCTCTTTTGAAAAGGGATGTGAGCTTTTTTTTTGGAAGGTATGCTATAATTTTTTATTTATTTCATTTTCATCTTACATAACTTTGTGTAATATTAATATAGCTTTGAACTGTTTCATTATAAGATTAGATTCTGGGCTTGAATGACACTTTGAATTTCCAAGTCGGAAGGTGTATTACAGCCCCTCCGGCCTTAATTATAAGCAATATATACTTTTTAGATACATTGAATAAGTAATCTATTTAGTCCGAAGGTATAGGTTAAAATACTAAGAAATTAATGAGGTCTGGAGTTCGATTCCTGCCGCTAATAAATGATCATTTTGTTAACAAATTAACCACTAACATTTCTAGAAAAAAAAACTTTGGATTTGGTGATTATGTGAATATAAAAGGTTACCAAAGTGGCAAAGACATTAATTTGTTTTTGATTTAGAATTTAATAACTTAGTTAAGCAAATTGATTGATTGATTGATTGTTTTGTTGTGCAGGAATTGATTATTAAGATGTCTAGGAACATCAAGGAGGGGAGAATTTTTGCAAAAGGGCATTATGTTATTTTATTGCTATTGGCTTTACTTCTTTGTAGCACACAAGGTTTGAATTTAGAGGGACAAATTCTCTTGGAGATTAAAAATGGTTTTGATGATAAAAAGAATAATTTGGTAGATTGGAAGTCTAGTGATGAAACTCCATGTGGATGGAAAGGTGTAAATTGCAGTTATGATAATAACAGTAGTAGTGATCCGGTTGTTATTTCGCTTAATTTGAGTTCTATGAATCTTTCTGGAACACTAAATGCTAGATTTGGAGGACTCACCAATTTAACTTATCTCAATCTTGCTTACAATAGTCTTAATGGAAATATCCCTAAGGAGATTGGTGACTGTTTGAGTTTGGAATATCTTTACTTGAACAATAATCAATTTGAGGGACTGATTCCTGTTGAATTGGGGAATTTGTCCCTTTTGAGAATTTTGAATATTTGCAACAATAAACTCTCTGGTGTTATTCCGGACGAGTTTGGAAAGTTGAGTTCATTGGTTGAGTTAGTTGCTTATAGTAACTTTCTCGTTGGCCCTTTGCCGAATTCAATTGGAAATCTTAAGAATCTTGCGACTTTCAGAGCTGGAGCGAATAACATTACTGGTAGCTTGCCGAAGGAAGTTGGCAGATGTAAGAGTTTGGTACGTCTTGGTCTTGCTCAAAATCAGATTGATGGGGAGATACCGAGGGAGATTGGGATGCTCAAAAGCTTAAAAGAATTGGTTTTATGGGAAAATCAGTTGTCAGGAGTTGTTCCTAAAGAGATTGGGAATTGTAGCAGGCTTGAGATCCTTGCTTTATACGGGAATAATCTCATTGGACCATTACCTCGAGAGATTGGGAACATGAAATCGTTGAAGTGGCTGTATATTTACAGGAATAAGTTGAACGGATCTATTCCAAGGGAAATTGGAAATCTTTCTTCAGCCTTACACATTGATTTCTCGGAGAACTCTTTAGCAGGCAATATCCCTTCGGAGTTCAGCAAAATACACGGTCTTAGTTTGCTCTTCCTCTTTGAGAACCATCTTACTGGTGTTATACCGAATGAGTTTGGCAACTTGAAGAACCTGTCGAAGCTGGACCTGTCGATAAATAACCTTACGGGTCCGATTCCGCATAGCTTCCAATATTTGAATCATATGTCTCAGTTGCAACTTTTTGACAACTCCTTAAGTGGTACTATTCCTCAGGGACTTGGACTTCACAGTCCTCTCTGGGTGGTTGATTTTTCTGACAACAACTTGACAGGAAATATACCTCCTCATCTATGCCGAAACTCTCGTTTGATGATGTTGAATCTTGCAGATAATCGGTTTTATGGAAATATACCAACAGGGATATTGAACTGTGAGTCATTGGCACAGATGCTGTTGGTCGGTAACAGGCTTACCGGTGGCTTCCCTTCGGAATTGTGTAAACTGGTGAATCTTACTGCCATTGATTTAAATGATAACAGGTTCAGCGGTCCACTTCCTCGTGAGATCGCAGACTGCCACAACTTGCAAAGGCTTCACATTGCTAGCAATTACTTCACATTGGAGTTGCCTAAAGAAATAGGAAATCTCTCTCAATTGGTGACTTTTAATGTTTCATCAAATCTTTTCACCGGAGGAATCCCTCCTGAGATGTTTTGGTGCCAGAGGCTCCAGCGGCTTGATCTCAGTCGGAATCGTTTTGCCGGTTCCCTGCCGAATGAAATTGGAACTCTTCAGCACTTGGAGATTCTCAAGCTCTCAGACAATAAGTTGTCTGGAAATATTCCAGCAGCATTAGGCAATCTGTCTCATTTGAACTGGTTGCTGATGGATGGTAATTTGTTTTTCGGCGAGATACCTCCTCAGTTGGGTTCTCTTTCAAGCTTACAGATAGCAATGGATCTCAGCTACAATAATCTTTCCGGAAGAATACCGTCTCGGCTTGGTAATCTCAATATGCTTGAAAATCTCTTTCTCAATAACAACCATTTGGATGGTGAAATTCCGAGTACCTTTAGCGCGCTTTCAAGCTTGTTGGGGTGTAATTTCTCATACAATAACCTCTCCGGACCGATCCCTTCCACTAAAGTTTTTGAAAGTATGACTGTAAACAGTTTCGTTGGTGGTAACGTAGGCCTTTGTGGTACACCTCTCGTTGACTGCAATAGCATTACAGCTTCGCGTTCGATTCCTCCAGTGAAAGGCATTGATTCTCCTCGTGCTAAAATTGTCATGATCATTGCAGCTACTGTTGGCGGTGTTTCTCTCATTTTGATTTTAGTTATTTTGTATCTTATGAGACGACCTCGGGAGGCTGTTGATTCCCTTGCAGACCCCGAAAGTCAATCCCCGGATTCAGATATCTATTTCCCTCCAAAGGATGGTTTCACATTCCAAGACTTACTTGAAGCTACAAAAAGATTTCACGAAAGTTATATCATCGGTAGCGGAGCATGCGGAACAGTTTATAAGGCGGTTATGAAATCTGGTAAGACCATTGCTGTTAAGAAGTTAGCATCAAACCGAGAGGGGAACAACGTCGATGATAGTTTCAGGGCTGAAATATCGACTTTAGGAAGGATTAGGCATCGGAATATAGTGAAGCTGTATGGTTTTTGCTATCACCAAGGTTCAAATCTCTTACTTTATGAATACATGGAAAGAGGTAGCTTGGGTGAATTATTGCATGGTTCTGCAAGTAATTTGGAGTGGCCGACTCGATTCATGATTGCTCTTGGAGCCGCTGAAGGTCTTGCTTACTTGCATCATGACTGTAAACCAAAGATTATTCACCGTGACATAAAATCAAACAACATTCTGCTGGATGAAAATTTTGAGGCCCATGTTGGTGATTTTGGCTTGGCGAAAGTGATTGACATGCCTCAGTCAAAATCGATGTCCGCAGTTGCCGGATCTTATGGTTATATTGCTCCTGGTAAGCTCCTATTTTACATTATTTGTTAATGAAACACTGAATTTTCACTTCACATATATTTTTATGACTGTCATAAACACTTGCGAGATTGTTTGGGAGAATTTATGGAAACAACTTATGAGATCTCTATAAAATAGCTTATAGGTTATATGATATGAAAATAGTAATAACTTTATTTTATCTTTTGTTATAACATTAACTTAATAGATATGCACTACTTATATAATAAGCACTTAATTAAGCTGTTCATCCAAACAGGGCCTAAGTATATATATATATATATTATTGAGAGTCATGTTCTGTAGTTCATTATGATCTGCAGCTTTACTTAGTGCCTATAAACAATATTTTGTTCTTCAAGAAATCGATTTTTATACATTTAACAGTTTTGAAATTGCTTTTTCTGACCATAGACTTTGATGCCTTTTAAACTATTTTGCAGAATATGCATATACCATGAAGGTTACAGAGAAGTGTGACATATATAGTTACGGTGTTGTGCTCTTGGAATTGCTGACCGGAAAAACACCGGTCCAACCAATGGAGCAAGGAGGTGATCTTGTCACATGGACAAGAAACCAAATTCGGAACAATAACAATACACTGAGCTCAGAGATGCTCGACAATCGTCTAGATCTCGAAGACCAAATCACTATAAATCACATGCTCACTGTTTTGAAACTTGCTTTAATGTGCACAAGTATGTCTCCTACTAAGAGACCATCGATGCGCGAAGTTGTGTTGATGCTTATCGAGTCAAATGAGCGAGAAGGAAACTTTACACTCACTCTAACAAATCATGACCCTCCTTCCAAAGATAGCACATGAAAGTATGCTGCAACTTCTCTTTAGAGATTTTTGTTAACACATGGAATTTTTTTTTCTGCTCATTTATTTGTTTTCCACTAGAGAGTGTAGGATGATGATTTTTGTACATTCTTTCACTTCATTATGCTACTAGAATTGAGGATTTAACTTTATACTTATCTTTTTATTGATTACATTCTGTTATGTATTTTCTTTTTAGAAGAATACAGTATAGTAACTTTTATTGTACAGTTGGGAATTACCATTGAATCATTGATTGTGTATCATTAAGGTTATATATTTGATGTAGGGGAGAATAATTATTGAACCAAGTTGACACTCCTTATTTTAGTACTTGTAAGATTTCCAATTTTCCATTTAGAGTTTGGTAATAAAGTTCAACCATATGCTGGAGCCTGGAATCAATACAAAATGTGATGGGTGCAAATTAGATAAGTTCTACACACTAAATACAAAAAAGAGGAGAATATATCAAATATCAAATGTTTTAGCTTTATTTAGGTCTTTGCACATTACATAATCTATAAACTGAGTTAAACTTACACAAAATACGTCAGGAAAAATATTTCTTGTGAGTTTAACACAGTTGATAAGAACATTGTATGGAATATGTAGGAACCGTTGTTCAAACTCTGCTACATCCACTTATTCACTCCTAAAATTGTGAAATTCTAACTACCAACTTGGATAAAAAAAATGATAGGAGTATTAAATTGTTTAATTGCATTATTTCATTATACATTATACATATATACATTAATATACATACACACATGCATGGGTTGGCAATGTAGAAATCCATGCATCAAAGTGAAGGTTTCAAGTTTTCTCCATGTGAATGTCTACTATTCAACACTTGATTTCCGTTTTTGGGATACTATTTTATGTGTTTTAGTCAATATGCTTAAGATTGAAGCTAAAGCAACTTGGTTTAACAAATAGTTCATGGACCACTTTCCTTTGAATAATTCAAATCATAAGATGTATTAATATATTTTGTGTTGAATCGGACTTAAGTTACCAAGAAAATTTGTTTCTAATTGCTATGTGGATCTCTTCTGATCTTTGCTTCTTAACTGAATAAAATGCATTTTTTGCTTTGACCCAAAATTTAGGTGGGTCGCTTTTTTGAAATAAAATAAAGGCATATTTAGTTTGTTTAATTAATTTATTAATTTCATATTATTTCCATAATTAGTTGTTGTTAGTTTAGATCTTTTAACTGCATTTCTATTTGTTAAATTAGTTCTTTTTGTTAATTGTTACTTCCAAATATCTAAAGTGGAGTAACATTAAAGTGGTCTAATACTATTAATTTTAACCATTTAAAAGGATACTATTGGTTTTGATCAGAAGATAAAATGATGAATTGGGCATAAAAAATAAGATGGTTTAAAAGAAGTTGAGGCGATATGAAGATGGTGGCAACATATTTGGCAAGAACTTTTTATTTTGAGTTTCTTTATGAAGACGGAATAAGACGAAAAAATATATTAATTTTTTTAGAAAAATGCTTTATAGCACGAAAAGAATATACACGACAATGTATGATCCATTGATTTTTGAGTTAAATATGTTTTTTTTCCACTTTTTAGTCCCTACAAAATTCTTTAACATGAATTTTGGTCCCTACTTTTAAGTTAACTCATGTATAATAATTAAAATTTGAAATTATGTATTGCAGTAATGTTTATTATATTAAAAATTGAATTGATTTGCAAAATTTGAATTTTTTTAATTAGTGATGAATTAAATATGAATTTTTGAAGTGTTTGCGCTTAAAAATTCATAGTTAATTCATCATTTGTTAAAAAATTATGAATTTTGGTTTGAGTAATTTTTATAATATTATAAACATGATCACAAAACCTCGTTAAAAAATTTGAATCGTACACATAGTTGAGTGAAAAGCAGGGACCAAAAATTATGATCGAAAATATTTGGAGGACTAAAAAGTGGGAAATTTTTTTAGAAGAACTAAAAGTAAAATAGTCAGATGTTTATAGGGACTAAAAACATATTTAACCTTTGATTTTTTATCTATCATATGTTTTTTCGCTAAAATCTTGCAATTGTATTATCTGATTGGTCCAAAACTTTGATCGTGTATTTTCAACAACACATTAGTTGTACCAAATAGCAACGTTGTTTTTTTTATAAGCTAGCAAATAAAATTGGTTGTTGGCAAATCCCACCTGTAAAAAATATTTTTTTATAAGTAGTGTATTAGTTCAAATATATTAATATTGATTTAGTAGTGATTGACACTGGAAATTGGTAGAGAGAACCGTAGTTTAATCTCTCGCAACTGTGTTCGAGAGGGGGACGATTGACACCGGAAATTGAAATGAAAACTAATTTATATAGAGCACTCACACTCTTCAATCTAACAAGACACTTTTCTACATAAGACAAAATCGTGATGATTTAATCCTAAAACGGACAATTTCTCGGAGATGTTGACTTGAAGTCAGATCAGAATATATCTATCCTATAGATAAATCAATTCAACGAGATACCTTTTCTACAAAGACAAAATCTCGACAGATTAATCCCAAATCAGACTATCTTTCAAAGATGTGAACTTGAGGTCGTTGATTGAAACATATTTATTTCCACATATAAATATGAATTCTTTTCAAAACAATAACAAAAAAATTGTTATATTAACCATCTAAACAATACAATACAAATTTTTTAAAAAAACTTTAACACATTCTTCTAAAAATTACATTACCTTAACACATTCTCTCATCCAAACACACTATTAGTTTCGATTAACTCTCACTTACTTTGCATTATCGTTGTAGTTACTTCCACAAATATAAAATAAAAATAGATAAAATTTTACTTTTTTAAGCTGAATTTTAAACCACTTATTTTAATTGTCACGTGTTATATTAATAAAACTAACATTATATTTTTGAACAAATGTTGTCACTTTCATTTTCACTATCAATACATATTCATCATACACAACCACACAATTTTTTCCGTTTAGGTTATGGCTACATAGAGGTAAGGTAAGGTTGATATAATAAAAATACAAATCGAACACATATGTTAATCCATGAAACAAAGATGCTAATGTTGATGATGTTTTTTGGTAAAAAAAAATGTTGATGATGTTTTGTTAGATAGATTTCAAAATTTATTTTGTCTTATACATTAATAATTCAGATTGATTCTCTTGTTTTTCCTAAGCGTTTAAGCAATTCTTTGATCTCAAATGTTCTGGAAAATTTATTTATTATTTTTCTCTATACAAACACAATGAGAAAATGTTCAAAAATTTGTTTAAGCAATAATTCTTTGAATGACATTTTTTCTTATTTCTTCTCGTACTTTTTTCAAAAATCGAACTCTTAATTCTTCAATTCCAATTCCTATTAATTTTAGTATTGAATATCCTTCTCCAAAAAATTATTATCAAATCAATTTATAGGTGATTTATTTATTTCTTGAAAAAAAATTATGTGATCTTTGTTACACTAGAAACTTAAATTTGATATCTCCCATATGTAAAAAAATATAAATTCCATTGCAGTGAAAATTCATGTACAATGTCATTTTGGGTGATACAAAATTAACAATGCAATATCAATTCGGGTTGGCGCCGATGGTTGGACATTCTGATCACATCCGACTTAGGTTCAAGTCGAGAGTTTCCTAGTCGCTAGCGCTTATATGTAAATCTTTAAAGAGGTTGGTTGTCCTCTTTGATCTTAAAATACTATATGCCTCCCCTAGTAACAATTTTTTTTCTTAATGTAACATGAATGTGATTATTAATATTTGTTTTGTGACAATTATAGGTTTATAAAAAAGTGTTGATATTGAATTTAAGTAGCCATGGGAAAGAGAGTTAGAGATAAAGAAGTTGGAATGTCTAATGGAATGAATTGGCATCATACTCATCCAGGAAGAGTATGGGGAATTCTTCATATAATAAAGTACCATCATTGGCGTCATGTCAAGAGAAGGATTACACATAGGAGACATTGTACTGGTGGAAATCATGATGCAAGTAAGTATATAATTATTTCTCCATTTGTGGTTAATTCAAACTTGGTATTGTTTCATTTAGTCTTTTAAATTATGGTCGCAATGAGCCGATAAAATTGACTTGTGTTTGGTGTTCGACATATGTATGTGTCTAGTGCTTGACACAACATAGATGCATGTAGTTACATTTCAGTGTTTGTGTCAGTACTTTATAGGTTTGATGCAATTTTCATATTGCTTAGAACATCATGGTCAAATGTGTTTGATGCGGTCCCAACCGCAGTTGCAAAGACATTATAAACCTCGATGTCACAACCCTGATCGTAATCGCAGACCTTTTAGTAATTACATTATAGTGTATGTATTTGTGCTTTATAGACCTTTTTTTTTCTTCACATTTTAGGGGATGAAATTCCAGGAACTTCTAATGATTCTGGAGTTGATAATGTGGCAGATCCAAATACAACATTATCCAATGTAAGTAAAGAATAATATTTTAGTTGCTTTCACTTTTTCAGCTTATTTCAGTAAGCTCTCCATAATAGCTTAGGAAAACAACTTATAGTTTATATGAAAACAATTTCACTTTATTTTATCTTTTGTCATAGAAGTAGGCTTAACACAGTGAAAATAAAATCTAATATAAAGTTTTCCAGGATCAAGAAAATAAGCTGGTACACCACAGTGCTCCACATACCAAACCTTCTATAAAATCAAGACTAAAATCACTTCTACATGAAGATACATACAAAAAGAAAGGTAGACATAAGAGAAGTTCAACATGTCCTGCAAAGTCACAGCTAACTCGCGTCCAATCCGTTCATCACATCGAGGTTGATCCACTCGGTGAAATGGTGTTAACTGTTGAAAATCCAGAACCAGTTATAGAAACTTTTCAAAACCATCATGCGGCCGAAACATCGAAAGTTCTGTCACCAGTTTTCTCAGGTGACAACAGCATTAGCAATGATAAATGTGTTGAATGTGGTGCAATGTTTTCTAGCGACCCTTTGGAACAACATGATGATGATAAGAGTCATCATAAGCATCATAATGTATCGATAAGCGAAGGTTTACCGGAAGATAAGTTGATGAATGCGAAAATATTTACGACCGATGCTTCACCTCATCTATTCAAGGATTTTCTTGATGCTTTAGAAGTAATTAATACAAACAAGGACTTTCTAATGAAATATATCAATGATCCGGGATCTCCATTGCCCTTCGAAATTCGTACACAACAAAACTCTCTGAGTAATAAACCAAGGCGCGCCAATTCGATATCGTTACCTGTTAATGGATCATCCTCAGGAACAAAAGATTCTAAGCACAATGTAGATGAATGGTTCAATACAAAAAAGGAGATACAATCACAAATTCAAAATTTAGGAGATTTGGACAAACCATCAACTTCTTCTTCGCCGAAAGTTGATGAGCTGCGCAATTCAGATCAAGATTCGGTTGAAAGCAATTATAAGAACATTTCACCGGATTCGCCACAGGTTCAAAATCAAGTGAAGACTAGGAACTTCATGGATCTTAGAAAAAAGATAAAGCATATAATTGAAGAAAGCAAAAACGAAAAGCGTCGCATTACAATGGATGCTATAGTCGACAAAATTCCTGGTGGAAACAGGTTTTCCGAAAATGTAAAGAAGTTGATTAACCATGATCGATCGAAATATCACAATGGAGAAGAAAAAGAGAGTGGAACAAAAAGCGGTTATTGTGGTAATCGTCTTTCTTCTTACTCGAAAAATAAGCATCAGTTATCGAGTATGAGGACATCATCTCTAAATGAATCGGCTAACCGATATTCTCAGCTTTATGACACTTGTTTTCAGAATGAAGGAGCTAGCAGTAATGAAATGAAGTGTCCTAAAACTGAGAGCTTAAAATTGAAAACAGAAGAGAAAAATTCTATATTAAAGACACCAAAATCCTTTCAAAGGTTTCTCTCATTACCTAATGTAAAATCTGATTTCAATAAAAGTGAAGAACCTTCTACTTCTACACAATCATCTCCACAAAATTCAATTAGAAAATATGAAGACAGAACCATAAACACTAGTGATGATTTATCAAAGAGTCAAATTATGTCACCTACACTTTCTGATCATACAATTGAAGAAAGCATTTTGAATGATGAACAAAATCAAGATGTTGTTAAGAGTGCTTCAGAATCAGAATCAGAATCAGAATCAGCATCAGATGTTAATGATGAGATAAAGTCAGATAAGAGTGCTTCAGATGTTGACCATGGTTTAGGAATCTTGAGAGAAAGTCAAAGTGCTGCTAGCATTGATCATGACATTGGATATAATACAGAATCTAGTACTATATTGGCAGAAGCAAACTCAGCTTTTTCTTCTGATGGCAGCTTCTTAGATTGTACATTTGAGTTGGAAAACTTGAATGTATTGAAAGGTATATATACTTTTCCTTTTTATATTTTCACATTACAATATGTCTTTCTCTATTAAGCACAGATACAAGACACGACACTGACACGTCGATATGGATAAATATTTTGAAAAAATGATATAATTTATGTAATTGTAAGTGTCTGTGCTTCACAGGTCCTTCTTAACATATGAACCAAACTTATGTGTGCATGCATATTTATTTGTGTAAAGACATGCTTGATATTTTGTAAATGTTCAACTTAGTTTAAAATTTAAATAGACCAGATTCATATATCGTGGGAATAAAATAGCGGTTTGTTCAAATTCTGCTACACTAAAGAGCTATAGTGTCGTTATTTGACAATATTTTGTACTAAATAGTGTATCACAGAACAATAGTTTTTTGTTCAAATGCTTTATGCTGTAATCTTATAGCACTAAAAAAGAGACTATTTGAAAATAACTAGAAACAGTTTTCATCTTATAAATCGGTTTTGTAGGGTTGAGTTAAGCTCAACTCAAGATTCTGAAAACTATTAATATTTTGTCCTTTATTAGGGTTTGAACCTCTGAACTTAAATTATTGTCTTGTTGATTTGCTACATTATTTCTGAAAACAACATATTACTTTCACCATGGTTCTTGTTGGAATTGATTCATGTAATATTAATGGTTATACAGGATCAGATCAAGAATTAAAGCCAGTGTCAACCTATGATGAATTGAATAATATGTTTGAGCAACAAGTGACTAAAGATGAAAATTTCCTAAACTTAGGATACGAAATTCCGAAAATGGAAATTAATACAAGTAATGAAGCAGCATATAATTATGTAAAAAAAGTTTTAGAACTCTCAGGCTTCACCAACAATGAATCTCTTGGAATATGGTATTCAGATAACCAACCACTTGATCCATCAGTTTATGAAGAATTAGAAGGTTGTTTACTTCTTGATCCTGATTGTTCTGGTAATTGTGATGAAGGTGGACAATGCAATCATCTTCTATTATTTGATATAATCAATGAAGGATTATTAGACATTTTTGGTAGATCATATAACTATTATCCTAGACCTTTATCTTCTCTAGCTTATGTTCATCCATTGCCAAATGGAGGAGATAATGTTCTGCATAAAGTATGGAAACTTATTAGTTGGTATCTTAATTCAGCTCCTAAAGAGGCTTATAGTTATACATCTTTGGATTACTATGTTAGTAAAGATTTAGCAAGAAATGATGGATGGATGAATCTTCAATTTGATTCTGAATGTGTTGGGCTTGAGATAGATGATTTGATTTTTGATGATCTCTTGGAGGAAATTATCTACACTTAAAATTCTTTATACTTTTTTTTTGTATGAACCTTCTGGTTTCGAGAGAAATGAGACTTAGTAGTTTAAAGTTCAGCCGTGAGGTATGTCAAGTCTGATTAAGAAATTGTTCCATAAAAATCGAGTTGGATTCTCCCGAAATTCGTCTATTGGTGATAGCTTATTATTTAACCACTTGAACTCAAGATTGTCTTAGATTATTTTCTTCATACTTTATACTACTCATTATGTGACCAAATTTTGATGTAAGAGTTAACGTAGGTTCTAATGTTTAATTTTCCTAGTTTAATTCTTTTAAAGAATTAATTAATGTTATAAGGAAATGTATCTATGTATGTTAATCATGCATATTGTACAGATTGTTGAATTGAATCTTATACTAAACCATACAAGTTTGATAACTATATATATTTGAGAATAGAATTATTTGAGTTATTGACTTATTGTGGTTTATATGGAAGTTTCAAGTACATATATAATGGTGCAATCCCTCTTGAATTGTTTAGGTGAGATCCACTAAATTCATCTCACTTTTAAACAACTCATATATATTTTACCTCAATAGTGAATCATTTTTTGTTGAGTAACAATGTGAATGTTGAAAAGTGTATATTTTAATTTTTGGATGAGTTAATTGAAAGTTCTTGAAAAATTAGAACTATTGGCAATTCAAATCCTTCATTATTAAACATGGTTGAGCTTTTTTTTAATATATAAATTTAAGTGTTCAAATGAGAAATATTTAAGTGTAGGTTGTACCAAAAGTATTTTGTTTTAAATTGATCGATAAAAGTTTAGTTTCGACTTATCTAGTTTTGAAAAGATTTGAACTTGTGAGTTAAGGTATAAGTTGTTTGAAGAAGGATTTTCTTTTGAAAAAGTTCTCAAATCGTTGAAATTTATTTAACAACGTGTTTGAGATAAAAACTATTTATTAAAATAGTTAATATTTGATGCCAACTTGTGTAACCTCTATGTACCAAAAAAAAACTTGTGAAATCTCTCAAGATTTGAGGAGTATTTACCCCCAATCAATACAAAAAAATTTAAGCGATATAATTTTTTATAAAATACACTGTTGGATTGAAAGTTTATAACATATAGATCATTTGTGTAAAATTTGAGACAAATCTAAAATCATTTGATATGTTATTGAAAGACATAAAGATTAACGGTGTTTAAGAAATTACATAAATTGTTAATTTTGATGCGTCTCAATAACATATCAAATGATTTTAGATTTATCTAAAACTTTACACAAATGATCTATATGATATAAATTTTTAATCTAACGGCGTATTTTATAAAAATTTATATTGATTAATGTTTTTTTTAAAAATAATTGGGGGTAAATACACCAAATCTTGAGGGTGTAAATAAGAAGAAAAAAAAACCTTTAAGTTTTCTCAATCCGGTAATCATAATATGGATGCAAATATTTAGTTGATTTTTTACAATAATGTTAGTAACTCTTGAAATACAAATATAGCTTATATACATTTTTCATATTTAAACGTTGAATGTTTAAAATTAACATAATGCATTCATTTCTTAACCTCAAATATATTCAAAGTATCTTTAATATCTCATTATCCGAAGAAGCATAGATCTTTAGTTTTTTTTTTGTACATAGATAAAATGGTAAATCTACTAATAAATTTACACATATACAGTGGCGGAACCAGCAAAATAAACTCGGGAGGGCGACTAAAATAGATTATATTTACATTAAACATGAAAATTATATAGCATACAAAAAATTAATTATAAAAAATAAATTAATAACATACTCTCTCCGTCTCAAAATATAAAAGAAAAATGATAAAAATTGATGTATTTGGTTAAAATTTTAGACTAATATATTAACTTTGATTGACCAATTTTTCCTTATATTTTAGGACAAAAGAAGTATCATAAAATAATATTTTACGTGTACCGAGTTCCTTAAAATTATTAATGATAAGATCTTGACCGATACTTTAAAATGATATAATATATTTTTTTGGTGGTGAAAGGACAAGGATTTGTTCGTAGGCAACAAGCAATGAAAGCAAAATTTATATAACAAATTGATAAATTTAGGAGATGTTGTTGACACGAGAAGAGTCAAAATAAGTTGTAACACTCGATCAAATGTAAACGAAATTGATTTATTTATCTCCACTAATTTGTGATATAATTTATCAATAGTTGACATATTCCGAAAGACTATTTTTATTTGTTTTATCCTATTACTATTAGTACTACTTTTATAATTGAGATAGTAAAAATACTATTTTTACAAAAAAAATCCAATGTATATATAGTCTCTACAAAAAATATAACTTACATTCCTAAATACTACTACTACTAGTATAAACTAAATATTAGAAAAAGTGAGATGGGCTGCAGCCCCCTTTAGCCCCATCGTTTCGCCATTGCACATATAGAGTGACTGAGGTTCGAACTCATGTCATAAACGTCCGACCTAACAATTTCATCATTTTCTGCTAATTCAACTAGGACTTCTAAATAACACATATGATTAATTTTGAGTGAACATGATTGCACATTTCTTTTATAAGCGCATTGAAGCTCAAAGTGCAAAGGAGGAGACACTTGGCTTGTGAGGTTCACACATATGTACTCCATTATTGTTTTGTCTTAAGTTAGGTGTTCATTGGTTTTAGGTTTAATGATTAGTTTTGATTTACCGCAAATCCAATCAATAATTTTAGTTTCATCATCACTACATACGATAACATGAATATTTCAAACATTTCAATATAGACATATTTGTATGTTTAACATAGTTTACCGTTTTATATTATTAATACGAATGTTGTAAATTTGTTTGTAAATTCATCCCTTCTGGATTTTAAAATTTTAAATTCATATTGCAACAATGTTCTTTATCAATTTGCTTTTAGTAAAAATAAAATGACTTAAACATCATTTTCGTCTCTGTATGTAGGCGGAATTTTGGTTTTAGTCTCTGTATCAATTTTTGTTCTAAATAAGATTCTAAATCAACTAAACTTTTTATTTTTAGTTCATAAAGCTAAAATCCGTAGGAAAATTCGCAAGTTTTTTAAAGATTTTCCTACAATTTTTTCTGCAGATTTTTGCTTTAGAGACTAAAATCAAAAAAATTAATTAATTCAGAGACTTATTTAGAATAAAAATCGATACAAAAATTAAAATCAAAATTCAACATACAAGACAAAATGATATTTAAGTCAAATAAAATAAGAAGAAACTTGGGTAATAAGTAAGTAATAAGTGCATGTCTGTATCGCATATATTGCAATGCATGGAGTAATAACCTGACATGGCATTAAATGAAAGACCAAGTATATCGGTGAGGACTGAGGAGTACGAGTGTCTATACCTTCCTTAATTTAATTTCTGATGGTTTTGACATTCCAAACCAATGATACAATGTACTGTGACATAACATAACTGCTCTGTTTTCGTTGAAGAACTCAGCCCAACCGTACAAGTGGCAGCCATGCAAAACGGAAGTCCTAAATCAACTCCATATCCTCTCTTACCGGAAGTAGGTCTAGACCATCATTAATAAATATTTAAATTTCTTTTGATGAATATTTGAAGAGTAGTCCACAAACAAAGTTAATAGGTTACTACCTCTCTATAAAATACAAGAGTTTAGCAATACCTGCTCCTGCTCCCTGTATCTCTTTGGATTTAGTCAACTATTATATTTTGTATCAATTTTTATTTAAGGTAGTTTAAAACCAACACTAAAATTACATTTTGCGGCAGTTTTGTTTTGTGGAGTTATATAATGGTTGAGTGAGTCCAGGAAAATATTGCAAAAAATCAAATATTATAGAGAGAGATTCTCAAGAATTTTTTTACAAAGAGAGTATTGCAAAAATCGCATATTTTACCGAGAAGTATTGACTTATTAACCCAAAAAAGAATGAGTGTATGAGATGTTACTGGAGTCAAGTCTGGAGAAAATGTTCATTGGAAGAGATTTTCTTTGTACTTAACTTACTCGATGCATGTTGTATTTAATCTTTTGTTGGATTGAGTGACCTTTATAAAATATAAATTTTAAAAATTGGAATATCCACCTTAGTTCATGACTCATGAGGTTTGATCTTTTGTTATAAGTTTCATTATGGTAGGTCATTATATATATTGTGATGTTTTGTCAAATTTTAGAGCTAATAGAAACTATCACGTTAACAAAAATTAACTACTTTTTTATTTATTGATAGGCACAAAAAGGTAAGGAAATGAATAATAAAATTTATATATTTAATTTTTGTAAGAGTAAATTAAAATTCGCCCAAAAATATATATATAAAAAAAAAAACAACAAGGAATGGACTAGTTAAGGCTGCCAATTAAAATATCCTCAAATATTACTAACTTGAAAGATATAGCTACAAAATTAAATGATAAGAACATGCAATTCAATCACTACAAGAGCTGGCTTACAAACTAGGAATAACAATAAATTGACAATCGATACATATGATTGACAAGAACTTCAAACTCTAAATTGATCCAACAAGACAACAACATTTGAAGCTAGCTAGAAGAAACTCAATAACAACATTAATAAACTACTTAGAAAACAAAGTGCTAAACCTAGGACTATATGTAACCTTAAACAAATACTAGTATTGAATTCGTAGGACAATAAATCAACACCAACAACATGCATGCAAAGCATAAAAATTAAACTAATTAAGGACAAGGGTGAAGAACATCGCCACAACTCAAACCACCAACACCACCACCCAAACCACCACTACCACCTCCTAAGCCTCCGGCACCTCCCACACCTCCACCAGCCCCACCCACGCCTCCAACTCCTCCAGTACCACCAAAACCTCCAATTCCACTACCACCACCTAAGCCTCCAGCTCCACCACCCAAGCCGCCAGCTCCACCGACGCCTCCAACACCACCAGCCCCACCTAAACCCCCAACACCACCGGCGCCACCTAGGCCTCCAACACCACCAGCTCCACCTAACCCTCCAACTCCGCCGTGACCACCGAGTATTCCAGCTCCACCACCAATCCCATGGAAGCCACCAATTCCAGCTGCACCACCGATCCCACCAACCTTCCCAATTCCACCGATCCCACCAAACTTCCCAATGCCACCACCAATTCCAGCACCACCACCAATACCATGGTAACCACCAATTCCAGCTGCACCACCAATCCCACCAAACTTCCCAATCCCACCACCTATACCACCAACCTTCCCAATTCCACCACCAATCCCGCCACCTATCCCACCAACCTTCCCAATCCCACCTCCAACACCACCAATTCCAGCAAAACCACCAGCAAATCCACCAACACCACCAACCACAAAATTCTTCTTTTCATCAACACCCTTACCATTTACATCCTCACCATGTTGTGGAACATTTGCATGCACCACACCCATGTTTTTTTCATCACCACCATTAGGAACCGTACGTGCTGCACTTGCATGCACTACAACTAGTACAATAAACACAAGAATTATTGTACTAAACTTAGCCATATCTTACCTACCTATACCTTTCAACTACACTTTGTTAGAGTTTTTCAGTGGGAAAAACTTGATGTGATGTTGAAGATTGCATGCAAAAGGTGTGTTATATAATAGTGGAAGGAGTATAGTGGACAGTTGAGAGTAATTAAAGATAGGAAGTGAAGTTAATAAAGAGTTTTGTCAAGTGTCGAGAATGCATGGGAAGACTTTAATAAGTTTAGAAAGTTAGGTAGAAGAATCAAAAGAAGAGAAAATTAAAGAAGGTCATGTGGGATGTCCCTTATGTAGTAATTAAGGTTTGTGTGTTTCCAGTAAGTTCTGGACCATGCTTCTCTTCATATCCAGCGTCTATGCCACAAATGTATTTTATACTTTCCTCTTGTCAAGCGGCGGAGTCAGAAATTTTTTAAGGCTTGCTTAGTAGGAGAGAAATTGAGAAGAGAGAAATATAAATACGGAAAACGATGTATGTATTTTAGACTACATTTTAATCTAAATACATGCATCAATTTTCGTGTTTCTATTTCTCTCTTCTCAATTTCTCTCATACTAAGCAAAACATTAAAGTCCGAGTTAAATTTTAAATTTAAACAAAATTTTTGGTTTTGCAATTAAAATTTTCAATTAAAAAAAATTAATTTTATTCTAAATTAATCTCTTAGAATCTTAGCTAACTCTACCAGTCCTTATGTTCTCTCTACCTATGCCTGCCATAATCACTTGTATTTATAAAGAGTAGAAAGTTAACGCATGCCCTTAATCCGTCAAAAGAACTATATATATGTCCTTAAGATACATATGTTTAAATATTAATCAATATAAAAAAGTTGTTTTAAAAGTTGTGGATTTCACTTTTTAAAAATTATTTTTTTGATACATTTTTCTATGGAAAATTTTCATTTTGAATTTTGAGTTCCTAGGTGTCCTTATAAATAAAAATTTAGACTTTTATTTTGTAATATGGATGAATTTTGATTTATTTGTTAAGAATTATTTTTTTGAGTTATTCTTATAATGTGAAGATTTTATTATTTACTTAATTCTTTTGATATTTTACTAACGTAAAAATGAATTTTTGATAATATGATTGACTTTTTATCTAGTAGTATATCAACAAAAAGACAATAGAGGGGATAATAAAAAAATATTTTGTGAGATTATTCAGCCGGCCCTATTTTTTCTACAATAAAACTCTTCTCAACTCTAGGTTTTCTTTATCTAATTTATCAAATACGTTGTGATTTTGAGTATATTTTTACTTGAAATCAGCCATTTACATCTTTTTTTATTTGTTTTAACTTAAATAAATGACTTTCAAATAGTTTAGTTTTTTTTTTATTTTGTCGTCTTCGTGCGGTGTTTGTTTTCCCGTTTTAATGCGGTGTTCGTTCGATTGGATTGGCAGATCAACTTTGGCTAACTGTTGATTCAGAGAGTAATTTAGTTCGTCAACGATGCAAATCCGGAGGCATATGTATTCTGGTTAATTACTTTAGTTTTATTACAATATTTGTAGACATGAGTAAGCCGTTGTATGTTATTAACTTGAATGCTGTAAGTTTGTTCGCAGATTCATCTTTTTCGTTTTTAGCGAATTTGTACTTGAATCTGATGTACTTTACCAATTTAATTGAATAAATATCTTTTATTTTAGTCAAAAAAAATATTTTGTGAGGAAAAATCAAAATTTGTCCACAATACACAGGAGATAAAAACCTATTAACCTTATAAATAAATTTGACTTTTTTTTGACTAAATTTGACATTTATTATACATTAAATAATTAATATATTTAGTTCATATTATAAACTAGATAATAATTTTTCTAATATATATATACATCATTGCTGCTCAAAAGAGGAGATATATATCTGATGCAAATCTACAAACACATTTAAACAACCCAAAAAGATTATCAAAAGAGGAGATGATTAATATATCTGATACAAATCTACAAACACATTTTTACTTGTGCTTGGCACCAAGGCTGCGTCTATTCATTTTAATTAATACAATTAGTATAAGAAATTAAAAAAAATTATTTGTGTACTTCATGTACCTACCAATTCTTTATATTTTTTTTTTGAACGACAAAATATTATTAATAATAACCAAATCTCCGCACAAGACGAACAGAGACAGGTAAAAGAGGAATTACACTATAAAGGTGCCCGTATATAGGCAGAACACCGATAAAATATACCAAAACAAACACCACCTAAAGAGAACCCTTCTAATCCCATAATTAGAGAGTCACTCCTTAACTTCCAGACCACCAGAAAATACATCAATTCTTTATAATAAATTCATTGCAGTTCAAAAAAATAATTTAATAGGTGAGATTGGATTGGGATAAATGGATGATATTTTATTTATTATACTAGCTAGTTAATAGGATAAATTGGATTTGGATATTTAAACTCTAATTGTACCAATTAAAAAATGTTATTAAACTCTAATGATTCTCAAACCATGGGGATGGGTATTAAGTCAACTTCTATTAATGACAATTTTATAAACGCTTAATCGAGAGTTATATATGTCACAACTTTGATCTTATAATTTTGCCAATAACAAAAATTATCCTATTGTCCCTTAATTTTAGTTTATAAATAAATGTGCTGCCTTGCCTATTCTACAAAATTAAAGTTATCGTATTGTACTCTATGTTTTTTTTACAAGCTCATTTATATTATAATCTTTTGGGAATTTTCCCTTGCCTATCATGAAAAGGTCATATAAATAAACAAAAAATATAACGAATCTTTGATGAGCATCACAAGTTTTAATTGAGTCTAAATGTTACGTAATTACAACACATTGATCTAATTTAGACTAGCTATAACATGTAATTTATTAATGGTTTCTTGCAACTCCTGAGAGCTAAAAACTATTTACTTGAAGTTAACTAAGAAAGAAAAATTGTATTTATAAAGTGTTCAAAACAATTTTTTATTGATTACATGCAAAGTAGGTAAAATATGGCTCAAATTTTCACTTTATTAATCATACTTTCTCTATTTTTTATGGTAACCAATGGCTGTAAGTAATTTTGGAAATTGTTTACTTTTTTATGTTATGCACAACATCTAATTAATTACATTTTTGTAACATTCCTTTATTATTATTTGAATTCACAGATTGGAAATGCGAAAGTGATAGTGATTGTCCAATAAATATGTGTCACCCTCCAATAGTTGCATTGTGCTATAGAGAAAAATGTGAGTGCAACTATGCAAGAGTAGTACGCGTATAATACCTTAATTATATGAAAAATAATATGCTTTTTTTTGTCAGGAAAAATAATTATATGTTACTAATAAAGCTTATAATTATATGGTTACCAAAAAAAAAAAGCTTATAATTATATGTCCTCATGAGCAATAGCTGATGTTTGAATTCTGGTTATCTCACTTATCTATTTTAAGAGTGGAATTTTTGGCCATTAGACTACTTGACCCGAAAAAATGTATAATTTATTTGTAAATCAGTATTTTATGCACATTTTAATTTATGTTTCTCTTATACATTTCCAATAAAATAATTAAAATGTATTATTATACTATATAAGTTGTAAATTCAACAATATAAGATGCTGAAAACAAATGTCACAACTATATGTTTTTGACAATATCTCTAAATAATTAAAATTAGCTATGTTAATAAATAATGTCAATATACGATTATTAAAATCAGTTATTTATTTAACTTGTAAATTTATAGCATATATCTAAATAATTGTTGAAAACAAATATACTTTATTGAAATAAATTTTTGTTAACACTGTAATTCTTGTATGAAAAACACTCTTAACGACACCATATATATATATATATATAGAGGACGACTATTATGAAAAAGAAGTATTGATATGAGAATGAATATTAATCATTAGATTAGGATGAGGGAGTATGATTAAATTTACCATGAGTTTTTTTTTTATTATTAAAAAAACATTAATCAATAGATTAGAATTAAATTATTTTTTATTTTATTTTTTTGTAACCAAAAAAAGATTAGGATTGAGAAATATGATTGAATTGAATCAATTTACACCGTTACATAAAATAAAAAAGAATTTAATCCTAATCTATTAATTAATTAATGAGTCAACTCATGGTAAATCTAATCATACTCCCTCATCCTAATCTAATAATTAATATTCATTCTCATATCAATTCCTCATTCTCATAATAGTCGTCCTTATATGTATATATTATGAAAATTAGATTTTAAAGAGTACTCCTCCGTACCTACTAAATTATTAAAATATAAGAGAATAAAACTTTTTTTCCCCAAAATATAAAAGAAATTTTTTTTATCTTTTCAAGAAAATTTTACCCTCTTTTATTTTTTCCATAACCAATAAAAATTAGATATTTATTATTGTTGCACATGACAAACACTAAAGTATAATTTTTATTTTGTACAATGTTTGGTGAAGAAATATATTTCATTGATTTAGAATATTTGTGTTGGAAACAAAAAATTGTTCAGTAATTCATTGGATGACAAATATTAGTCCGGTCTTTTGACACCCCCCCCCCCCCCCCCCGACCCAATTTGTCTAGTCACATGAACAATTTTAAAATCAAGCACAATACATTTGAAGTTATCATGTCCCTTATTTTTAGCAGACCAAAAACACTCAATTTTTCGTGTGTTGCAAACGACATTTCTCTAAATAATATATTTCTCTAAATAATATCTATCAATTCAATTATACATCTTTTTTGCAATCAATAAATAATTAATAAATACCTTAAATTACATTCAAAAAATAGTATTAATTATTAATAATTATATAATATTAAAAACTTTTTTTGACACATTAAAAAACTTTCTTAACTCTATTAATTTAGTCACAAAAATATTATAATCAAATTCATGTCCTTCTTTCCTCTCTTATTACATATCATTTTTATAAAAAAAAAATTATTTATCAGTTAAAGTTAAATACAACATTAATTGATGTTTTGTCAACAACATAAAAGTATGTATTACTGAGATAGAAATATGTGAAAAATAAATAAATATATGAGTTAATATGTTTTTTATCCGTTACATGCAAGCAAATTTTGATTTATTTTCTATAATTTTTTTAATAATTTCATGCAATGAGAAGATTTCATCTCATTTATCTCATATGTTGACACGGAAGACAAAAAGTCAACTGTCACGTCAGCAAAAATTCACAGCTGCATTAGTAATAAATAATATAATTATTATATGAGATAATCAATTTTTTACAGGAGATAAATCAAAATTCACTCACATTACAAGAGGTAAAAATCTATTAACTCTAAATAATCAAGAGTGGTATGAGGAAAAGATAAATAACCTATCAAAAGTACTAATTAACATTTACTAATTTCGTAAGTATGCGTAAATAATTTTAAAATGACATGTATATATGAAAAGGGGTAGTAGTATTTATAATTTTAATTTTTCTGATATGTATATGAAATGATACATCATTGAAAATTGACATACATAAAGTGGATATGGATTGAGATTTAAACTTCGATCATAGATGTTAAACCTAACAATTTTGATATCTTTGTCGGTTAATTGAATTATTTATAATTTTAAGGTTAATAGTTTTTTACTCCCCTGCAACATGAACGGATTTTGAATTACCCTATATAATTTTTTTCTTCTGATATCTTATATAATATGAAGATTTTATTATTTACTTCTTTATTGACATTTGGAAAATTATTAACCCATAATTTTAAAATGACGTGTTGCAAGAAATGACAAAAGTATATATATATATATATATATATATATATATATATATAAATCAATATAAAAGACAAATTTTATGAAATTTTATAAGATGGCAAGGTAAAAAAAATATATAATAATATTTATATTTATTTGACAGAACCTTTATGTATAATATTATATTATTATTTCTTATAATACTTTTTGACCAAATTAATTTTATCTTTATATATATAATTATGGGAAATATTTGTATCGATATTCAGAGGACCATCATTGAAAAGAAGAGAATATATGGAAATGACTCAAAAACAAAAGTACTTCATGGCAACCTTGTTGGTTGTAGTTCTTTTATTCTCATTAGGTATAAACATTTACTATTAATTAACTAATTAAAGCTTCATTGTTTTTTCTCTAAACATATTATGTACACAAATAATATATGTAATTGAAGGATAATATATGTTCATAAATAATTAAGCTTCATTACAACTAATAAATTAAGATGACATATATTATAAGGTTTTTTAACTCGAAGGATCATATATCATTTTTTCTTGTTATATGTTGGTCAAATGAGAACACCGTAAAGGAAATAAAATAAACGCAGTAAGACAAAAATCAAATAATGCCGCAATAAAATATCGAAATTACGAAAATAACATGAAATAAAACTTAAACTATGTGAAAACTACTTATTGAAATTAAAGGAGATGGAATGAGTGATTTCGGGTCAAAGAATGACCCAAAACTACCCCTTTTCAATGAAAGAAGAAGAAATATCAGTGAAACACTTATGGTTCTTCTATTTTATTAAACTAGTGAAAATTGTCTCCCTATTTTATTAAACGATAATGTTAAATTACTATTATTCTAATTGGTAAAATTGGATTGGAATAAATGTATGATATTTTATTTATTATACTAACTAGTTGTGATTAAAGTTATTAAACTCTAAATGTATAGTATTAATTTTTTTTATTAAACTCTAATGATTCTCAAACCATGGGCATGAAGTCAATTTTTATTATTGACGATTTTTTAAACACTTAATTGATAGTTATGTCACAATTTTGATCTTATTATTTTGCCAATAATAAAAATTATCTTAATGTATTTTCATTATATAAATAAATGTGTTGCCTTGCCTTTTTTTACAAAAATTATCCTATTGTACTATGTTTTTACTCCTTCCGTCCCTAATTATAAGACCCCTTTTGACCACAGCATGTACGCCAATGTACAATTTTGATCGCTAATATCTTTAATTATCTAGCAGTAAAAATTATAAAAATTTGATATTTTGAAAATACTCATCAAAACAAATCAAACAAGATCCTATAAGCTAATATTTACATCTTCTATATATTATTAGAAAAATACAGTCAAAACATGATAGATGAATAATAAAATTTAGTCAAAAATTGTCTTATATTAAGGGACGGAGGGAGTATAAAAGTTCATTTATATTATTAATCTTTTGAGAATTTTCCCTTGCTTATCATGAAAAGGTCATATAATAAAAAAAATCTAATAAATCTTTGAGGAGCATGAAAAATATTAATTGAGCTTAAATATTAAAAACAACACATTGGTCAGATTTTGTCAACAAAAAAAAAAACACATTGGTCAGACTAGTTAACATTAACTATAATTTATTATTAGTTTCTTGCGACTCCTAAAGGCTAATAACTATTTATTTGAAGTTAACTAAGAAAAGAAAATTGTATTTATAAAGTGTTCGAAACAAGATTTTATTTGTCAATTTTTTTTATTGATTACATGCAAAGTAGATAAAATATGGCTCAAATTTTCACTTTATTAATCATTCTTTCTCTATTTCTTGTGGTAACAAATGGCTGTAAGTAATTTTGGACTATATATGTTTACTTTTTTATGTTTTGCACACAACATGTAATTACCTTTTTGTAACAATCTTTTACTATTATTTGTCTTCATAGGGAAATGTCAGGGTGACGGTGATTGTCCAATAAATATGTGCCACCCTCCAATGATTGCACAATGCATTAGAGGAAAATGTGAGTGCGACTATGTAAAAGGTCAAAGGAGTACTACTTTAGTATAAAAAATAATTATAATACATTATTAATAAGCGTATAATGTATTTGTAAATCAAAATAATTTTATGTTTCTCATACATTTCAATTTATATGGAAAGTTCAAAAGTGTATTATTATATATATATATATATATATATATATATATATATATATATATATTACAAAAATTACTCTTTTATTTTTAATTGTTGTTTGAGTTACGTATACACTATCCATATAATTCATTTTAACTATATCTTCTACTACTACAATATAAATTAATTTTGATTACCATAATTTTTCCGTTTTTACTCTTGATGACTAATCTAATAAATTCCTTAATATTGTATCTATTTTGGTCTTTTTCATGTTTAAAAATGATTTAACAACTTTTTTGTCCATATCCACACACAAATTTTTTAAATAGAATATCATATATTTAAATTATAAATAGTATCGACAACTTTAAAATTAGTCAATGTCTCCAGTCCTTATAGTATTAGAAAAAAATTTGCTTTTTAGATTCATTGGATTTTCAATGTATCTAACCTATAATATGAATTAGATACATTAAAAACTCAATGAATCTAAAATGTAAAAAAAATTAATATTAAAGATTGTATGAAGTATTTATCTATGTATGTAACTAACATAAACAAAATATCATATTCTAATAAATATCATCAAAATACATTTTAGTTACTTAAAAAAATCTCCCTCACTTAGTATTTTTTGAAGGCCAAAATATCATATTCCAACCCACATAATTGTCTAATTTTTTTTTCTTCTAAAGCCCCTAATATTTTGAGGCCCAAAGATGAAACCTAGCATACCTAGGTTCAAAGACGGCCATGGGTGCAAGTGTGGTGCTAAGTCTAAAATTCAAGAGTTCATTATTTATGTTATGTATATATAATTTAAGTATAGGATGTTTTATTTAAAACAAAAAAATTACTTTTAATGAAGAGTTTATTATTTATATTTGAATAAAGCCACCAAAATGTTGGGACTAACTCTGTTGATTGCAAGAGGTGAATGCCTCCCACCAAAATGTTGTAAAATGATGAAATTACAAAAATAACAACAAAAAAAAACTTAAACTATGTGGAAAATAAAGAAAGAAGAAATTCTCAGTGAAAAAATTAGGACCTTAACTTAATTGCACTTTCGATTATTTTATTAAACTCATGAAAATAGTCTCCTATTTTTAAAATCCAATTTGTTGGTCCATATATTTTCACATTTGATGCAATTTTGATGCCAAAAAAAGTGAATTTTGGTCTCAAATTGTGATATTTCATTTTTTTTTTTGAACTGCAAAAATATATTTATAGAATGAATTGAATATACAAGACGTACATACAATCCTTAGGACAAGGCAAAAACAAGGCAAAAAAGCTAGAGGATGCCCAACAACAATAAATCCGAGGCCTCATCGTAACATACAATCTCCCGGATTCCACACCCACTCATAAAGTAAACAAGGGCCTCTTGCCGTTTTGTGTATGTACCATTGCCAAGATAGTCTTTGGATCGATTCCACCACCACCTCTACACGCCCAATTGTATTATTAAAGACGTAGTCATTGCGCGTCTTCCATAACATCCAAATAAATGCCAACCACACTATAGAGTAACCCTTCATCACCTTCTTATTCCTACCACTCCCTACTAGTACACCATAAGACATTGTGATCTCCGGCGGAAGGACAATCGCAACACCCAACCAACGACACACCGCATACCACACATCCGCCGCAAAGGAGCAAAGAAGGAAGAGATGCCGAGGGCTCTCGGTAACCTCATTACACAAGACACACTTATCATCGTTACCCCGCAAAATACCTCTCCTATATAAATTATCTTTAGTGGGAATTCTATCCAACATCAATTGCCAAGCCAACGCACTCACCTTTGATGGTACCGCACTTTTCCAAATATTTTTGAACACAAAAGCTTGTAAAGGAGTTAGAGAAGAGTCATGCAAAAAAAGACTATCAAGAGAGGCGTACAACGACTTTACCGAGAACCCCTCCTCTACATTCGGTTTCCACTCCCATATATCCACCCCCTCCGATATCACAACATTATCAATTAACTCAAAAAACTCATTAACCAAATCTTCCTCCCAAACAAAGAAATTTCTTCTCCAAAGCAACCCCCAATGCCATACTCCGTCTACCCACATACCCATATCCAAAATCAAACGGTTTTGTTGGGTTGAAATTCCATATAGTCGAGGGAACCTATTACACAAAGGTTGGTCACCAACCCAAGTGTCCAACCAAAAATTAGTAGCATTGCCACACCCCACCTTCTTACCAACCATTTGATTAAACCAACCGGATTCTTTATCCAACCGACACAAATCACCCCACCAAGGTGAGCTAGAATAAACATTTGCCGGAGCCTCTAAAATAGGCTTACCCACCACATTGTCGCCGTACTTTGCCTTTATAACATTTTTCCAAACATCATTACTCTCCTCAAGAAACTTCCACCTCCATTTTCCAAGAAGGCTCAAATTGACCAACCGAATGTCACGCACACCTAAGCCCCCCTCCTTCTTAGGCTTACAAACAACCGACCATTTGACCCAATTTATTCTCCTCTTCAAAGACACACCGCCCCAAAGAAAATTACGTTGTAATTTAACAACTTCCTTCCACACTTTTACCGGCATCTTCATAAACGAGAGAAAGAAAAGCGGGATGGAGCTTAGAACCGCATTTATCAACACAATCCTTCCCCCCAAGCTAACAAATTTCTTTCCCCACCCACTCAACCTTTTATTTAGGACCTCTAGCATAGGCCCCCAAGTCGAGATTCGATGCGGATTAGCACCCACCGGAAGACCAAGGTATTTAAAGGGTAACATATCGACACGACAATTAAGGAAATTTGAAGCCATATCAAGGAATTCTCTAGGCACATTAACACCGAAGAGGCAACTCTTCCAAAAATTAACCTTCAAACCGGAAGCCAACTCAAAACCTCTAAGAACCGCCTTCATTGCCCACAAATTATCCACCGTAGCTTCTCCAATACAAAGAGTGTCATCCGCATATTGGAGGATCAAAATTGGCATACACCCTCTACCAACATAGTAAGGTTTGAAGCGCCCCTTTTCCACGGCCATCCTCATCAACGCGCCCAATCCTTCGGCCACAATGATAAAAAGAAGAGGAGCTAGAGGATCTCCTTGTTTAAGACCACGCTTAATACTAATTTCCTCCGTCGGGCTACCATTAACTAAGACCGACATGTTTCCGGCACAAACACATGCTTTCATCCAAGCCCTCCACTTTGCATCAAAACCAAACCGCCGTAACATGTAACCAAGAAAACCTCAATCAACTGAGTCATATGCCTTCTCAAAATCAACTTTGAAGATGAGACATTCTTTATTAGCTTTTTTCGCATCGTCAATAACTTCATTAACCACCACCACACCTTCAACAAGTTGTCTTCCTCTCAAAAAAGCTGATTGCGTATTCGGAATCAACTCCCCCAACAACTTAGCAAGTCGATTCTCAAGAACCTTGGCCACTAACTTATACAAACAACCGAGGAGGGAAATCGGCCTAAAGTCACTTAATTGTTGAGGAGACATGACTTTAGGGACAAGGGTGATGAAGTAGGATAAGAGACACTTAGGGAGACATTCGTTGCCATGAAATTGATCAAACAAGATACGTACCTCATGCTTCATTAGCCCCCAAAACTCTTTTAAGAAAGCAAAATTAAACCCATCCGGACCCGGGCTTTTCGACCCATCACAATCTTTGATCACCGCACTAATTTCTTCCATGGAGAAATTCACAACCAACTCACTTACTTGCTCTTGAGACAAACGGGGAAAGACTATACCATCCAAGTTGGGGCGAGACCACTCCTCATTGTCAAAATGATTAGAAAAAAACGAGACCACTTCACGCCGAACCGGAGACGGTCCTTCGACCCACCCACTAGGTGTCCGTAAGGCCACCACCTTATTTCTTCTACTCCTTGACTTAATACACATGGAAATATCTAGAATTTGTGTCCCCTTCCTTCAACCATTTTGAGCGCGAACGTTGAAAGGACATGGCATCAATATTTTTCAATATTCCCCAAAGCTCCCCAAAAAGTTTCTTTCTAATCTCGGTCTCTCTATCATCAAGCCCCACTTCCTCACTTTTGAGATCCAATAATTTAATATCCGCTACCAAATTATTTCGCTTCTCTTCGGACCACCAAAAAGTCGCTTGGTTCCACTCTTTGATGACACCTTTAAGGCCCTTCAAACGCTCTTTAAGGATAAAGCCCATCCATCCTTGAAAATGTTGTCTCCCAAGCCTTCGTAATCACCTTCCGGAAATTATGATGTCTGAGCCAGAAATTATGATTAGAGTGAACGCCATGATCGACGTTCTAATTCTTTTTATTGGTAAGATTTACGTTCGAATCCTAATCCTCCACTTTTTATTTATAAATTTTTAATTATTGGGCCAGTTATCCCACCCTTTCGAGGTGCCAGTTATCCTCCACTTTTTATTGAAAAACAAACAAATATTATACGAAAAATTACATAAAAGATTTGATTCTATATATTATTTTTTTGGCCAAATCCAATCCATAATAGATTTGATATGATATGATAAGAGTTCAAAAATAGCAACGATTCAAAAACACAAACGTTAGTGTATATATGTATAGTTGGCGCAAACATTACAGAACCAACGACGTTCCCAATTCCCAAACCCTAATTCTTCATCTTCTTCTTGCAACACAACAATGTGGAATCTTGATCGTGATTGGTACTCTCCAAAAAGCCTCCTCAGCACTCCCACCCTTTATGATTTTCCAGTATTACTACTAATTTCTTAATTTCCATTTTCATATTATGATCAATTTTTCAATTATTATGCAATATTAATTTGTTTAACTTTTTCTATAGGGTGATCGCTTCATACCTAATAGAAGTTTGATGGATCTTGATCAAGCCAAAAGTTTTCTCACTAACAAGACCAAAAAATGTCACAATAAAAATTTCAATGTATGTTTCTATATTTTTACTCAACTCTTCAATTACTTCAAGACCAAGAAACTGTTAATTTTTTGTTATTATATTTTCTAATTTCTTGAGGGTTTATGTTGTTATATTTAAGATTTGATGATGAATTGTTGTGGTGACAGGAAGCGTATAGACGGAAATTGGATGAGAAACTGAATTTGGATTCTGAAGGGAAACCGTTTCGGATGTTAGTTTTTAGAGGAAGTCCGAAATCTAGTAAAAAATCTATTCGTCATATTGATCAAATGCAAGAAGAAGATGCTGCAGCACTTCAAAACAGTGGCAATCAACGTATCCCTCGAAGGCTGCCTAAGGTTTCATTCATATCATTTTATGTTTATACGGTTTTCTTGTCTAGGGTGATAAAATTAAAATCTGTACTTGTCTTTAGGGTGTTATTACAAGTAAATCGTGTGTTTTAAACTTGTATTTTCCTAATTTTGCGCTGTATTCTGATTGCAAAAATTGATTAAATGTGGTTGCAGAAGGAATCAAAGGTATTGGATGCACCAAACATAAAAAATGATTACTACACAAACATTTTGGATTGGGGGAAAAACAACATTCTAGCTGTTGCTTTGGGAACAGAATTATACTTTTGGAACTCGGTTACTACTGATGTATCGAGGTTGTTTAAAGCCAATGACAATAATTTTCCAACAAGTGTGTCCTGGTCAGAGGATTCAAAATATTTGGCAATAGGATTTGAGCGATCTCATCTTAAACTCGTTGATGCTGAGACTTCCAAGCTAATAAGAAATCTCGAAGGTCATAGTAAAAAGATAGCAGCGCTAGCATGGAATAATCGTTTTTTAACTTCCGGAAGCCATGACAAATCTATAATCAACCATGACGGTAGTTAGATTTAGTACTGTTTAAAAGTTTTAGGTCTATTATGTATTAATACAGAAAGCTTTTGATAAAATGCTGTAACATAACATATTTCTGTATTATGTGTTTGTGCAGTTAGAGCAAAAAGAAGTGAGGTTTTGCGGGTGAAAACACACAGAGCAGAAATTTGCGGTTTAAAATGGTCGAAAAGGGGCAATTTATTGGCAAGTGGTGGCAATGAAAATCACGTTTATGTATGGGACTCGAGTAAAATGAACTCATCAAGTTTCTTGCATTGTTTTAAGGACCATAAGGCTGCTGTCAAAGCTCTAGCTTGGTGCCCTTATGACTCATCTGTACTTGCTTCTGGAGGCGGCACAGATGATCGATGCATTAAGTTGTGGAATGTACAAAAGGGAACCAACATTTGCAGCATAGACACCAAAGCTCAAGTAAGACAAACATTTGTGTAATAACTATTAGTTTTTTAAGAATTCCTATTCACAGAAAACACTAGTCACTGTTGGAAAGGTGCATCCATTATGTTTTCCAATTATCTGAGAAGTATGAACTTTCCTTATGCAGGTTTGTGGATTACAATGGAATAAACATTATAAGGAGTTATTAAGTGGTCATGGCTTTAGTACAAGTGTAGAATACAGCCAACTAAGTTTGTGGCAATATCCATCTATGACTAAAGTTGGAGGCTTGGACCCTCATTCTTCCAGAGTCCTCCATTTATCTCAGGTATTTTACAGGTTAATAGGTTATCATAACTTAAACTTGCATAGTGATAAATTGTGAGACGCGCATATCAAGTTCAAATTAAGAAATTCCTCGCTCAACCCTAGAAACCGGCATAACTAATAATTTAGTAACATTTTTTGATAATCTGAATTTTAATCTATGTAATAATGTTAATCATTCATTTAGCAAGAGTATCTGATAATAGTTGCTTGGTATTGTTTTCAACAAGTGACATAATATGTGTTGACAACTTCAACTTTGTTAAAACATATAAGCATGAATGAAACCACTTAAAATCTCTATCAAGGTAACTATTTATTTTATTAAGTTACTTAAATGCTCTTATTATGTCTTGCAGAGTCCAGATGGGTTAACTGTGGTTTCAGCTGGGGGAGACGAGACTCTTCGCTTTTGGGATGTTTTTGGACCACCTGTTACTGATACAAGAGAGAATTCGGTTCTGGATGACCTATTGTCGATGAAAACATCTCAAATAAGATGACATAAACATAAAACTTTTGTTCTATTAGGGTATCATTCTTTTGTGTAGATATAGTTTTTTTGAAGAGATGTGTAGTGTAGATATATAGTTAGTTTATTTTGGTAAAAGAAAAAAGAGCTATTTTTTGAGCAGCACAAAGATACATACTAGTTTTTTTGTGTACATCAACAGTGTTTCATAAGCCAGCAGTAAGAATCGTCAAGCCTTTTTTGAACTCTCTGACAAAGTCTTACTTGCTAAGCAAGACTTGATAAAGCATTTCTGTCTAAGTTTAATTTCTAACCATTAGATCACTATGAATGAAGTTTAAGCTTTTATATTTACTTCATGAATAATATAGGTTTATAGTTTTTAAGTTCTGAATTAAAGGTTTATCATTTTTATGTTCTGATTTAAATAAGCGTTGTTCGAAAACATCTTCTTTACTTTAAAAAGATCTTCCCAAATTAGCGACTAATTACCAAAATTTCAATTCTTAACATCTCTAGGTTGAAAACTATAATAGATATTTACTTCAAACAAAAATAGATATTGCATTAGTTTTTTTTAGTCGTCTAGTGGATAAAAATTCCACCACTTTAGATTGCAAAGTGGGATGACCGGAGTTTGAACCCCGGCCCCCTGCATATATAATGTAAGACAAATGCTAACGAGTGCCTCCGGGACACTCTTTAAGACCTTAAATAGTAAGCTTTTAAAGAAGTTTTATGAAAATTTGTAAAATAACGCATTGGAAATTGTGTTGTTTCACTTTTTGAATAAAAAATTTCTTAAAATAGAATGCTTAAAAAGTGCAGGGGGCACTCGTTAGCAATTGTAATATTTTGCCAATTGAGCTAAGTACATCGGACTTAGTCTTTTTATATTATTGACAAATTAAATGATGTGTGATTCACTTTATTTTTTTCCTGGTTTGTGGGAATATGATTTTCAATTACAAATGAATGAAATTGATCAAATTGTAACTATTCTTAGTGCCTAAGATTTGCGGTTAAAGTACTTACTTGTAGCCCACGCATCGCATAATATGAGTTTATAGATAAGTAAGTAACCTAGTATGAAACAAATAGAAACCTCGTACAACAAAACAACCTAGTACTCCTACTTTTCATTAACCTTTTCGATCAATCCAACTCAAACCCTCTTTTTCTTCAACAATGGCTGCTGTCACCCTCGTTGGCCCACCTGAGATCTACTCCGCCACTGCCACTGCCGCCTCCACCACAACCACTACTAACAAGGCCTTCCTCGATCAAATGCTGACCAATTTCAATTCCCTATCAACAACTACCAGAAAACCACCCATGGGTTACACCGAAAACAGGTCACCAACATATCTCTCCTCCGGTAACCCTTGTCTCGACTTCTTCTTCCATGTTGTTCCCAACACTCCTTCCGAAACACTCGTTCAAAGACTCCAACTTGCATGGTCTCATAACCCATTAACCACTCTCAAACTCGTCTGTAATCTCCGTGGTGTCCGCGGTACTGGAAAATCTGATCGTGAAGGTTTTTACTCGGCTGCTCTTTGGCTTCATGAGCATCATCCTAAAACCCTAGCTTCAAATGTTCCTTCACTCTCTGAGTTTGGATACTTTAAAGATTTTCCTGAAATCCTTTACCGTCTTTTATAAGGTTCTTCAATTCGCAAAACCCAGAAAGAAGAATGGAACCAAAGAAAACTTCCAAAACATAAGCGTTTAAGGGAACTTGAAATTGAATCCAAAAATAAGCGTTTGTTAGCGCTAGCATCATTAAACGCAAAAAAAACTCCTCAAAAACAACCGGTTGTCAATGCCAACCCGTTTGATTGTCTTCTAGAAGTCACTGAAGAAGAATACACTTTGCTGGCTAAAGAGAAGGCGGGCAGAAATAAGGCTAAGAGAGAGAGGGCTCGCACTTTGAAGGAAGTGAAGAGGGAAGAGATGAGGAGGATTGCATTGGCCAGAGCTAAGACCAGAGGTAAGACTCCGAAAGAGAAGGCTCACATTTTGAAGGAAGAGAAGAGGATTGCATTGGCTAAGAAGCTTGTTCAACGATACACAAGCGACCCCAAGTTTAAGTTTCTTCATGATTGTATCTCTGATCATTTTGCTGATTGTTTGAAGAAAGATCTTCAGTTTTTGAAATCTGGGTTATCAACAAAAATTAGTCTTGCTGCTAAATGGTGTCCTCCGGTTGACTCTTCTTTTGATCGGTCAACGCTTCTATGTGAGAGCATTGCAAAGAGGATATTCCCTAGGGAGGAGTATGAAGGTGTGGAGGAGGCTCATTATGCATATAGAGTTCGTGATCGTTTGAGGAAAGATGTGTTGGTGCCCTTAAGGAAGGTGTTGGAGTTGCCCGAATTGTTCATTGGTGCTAATCAATGGAATTTGATTCCTTACAATAGGGTTGCTTCTGTTCCTATGAATTTTTATAAGGAGAAGTTTTTGAAGCATGATAAAGAGAGGTTTCAGAAGTACTTGGAGGATGTGAAAGCAGGGAAGACTACCATTGCGGCTGGTGCTTTGCTTCCACATGAGATTATAGAGTCTTTGGAGGATCAAGATGGTGGAGAAGTGGCCGAGTTGCAGTGGAAGAGAATGGTCGATGACTTGCTCAAAAAAGGAAAGATGAGGAATTGTCTTGCTGTGAGTGATGTTTCTGGGAGTATGTCTGGGATCCCTATGGAAGTGTCTGTGGCATTGGGATTGTTGGTGTCTGAATTGAGTGATGAACCTTGGAAAGGAAAGGTTATTACTTTCAGTGCCCAGCCTCATCTTCATGTGATTCAGGGTGATGATCTGCGGTCCAAGACAAAGTCTGTGACGAACATGGATTGGGGAATGAACACTGATTTTCAGAAGGTGTTTGATTGCATATTGGATGTGGCTGTCAAGGGCAATCTCAAGGAGGATCAGATGATTAAGAGGATCTTTGTATTTAGTGACATGGAGTTTGATCAAGCGTCAAAAAACTCTTGGGAGACTGATTACCAAGCAATCACCAGGAAGTATAGAGAAAAGGGGTATGCTTCTGCCGTGCCTCAGATAGTTTTTTGGAATCTGAGAGACTCAAGAGCAACCCCAGTGCAGGCCACTCAGAAACGAGTAGCGCTCGTAAGTGGATTTTCTCACAATCTGATGAAATTGTTCTTGGATAATGAAGGAGATATAAGCTTGTTCTTGGATAGCTTGTCCTCGGATAATGAAGGAGATATAAGCCCTGAACAAACCATGGAAGCTGCCATTGCTGGCCCTGAGTATCACAAACTAGTTGTGCTGGATTGATTTCCTTCTGTAATTATAGTTTAATTTTATACAAGTTTAGGAATGTCATTGATCAATATTCCGACTATTTTGTATCTGTTGGAGTAAGTTTGAGTAAGAAATCTTAAGTTGAATGAAAATGTGCGAAACTTACATAGAATTTATTTCTTTCTTTTTTCGACAAACATAGAATTCGTTATACACTATTTTTTCCGTTTATTTCATGTCTCTTACGATGTTTTTAGTGACACAAAGAAGCATCAAATATATGACCTCTATGATCAATATCCTCTTAAATCTTATGGCTTCAATTAGGAAAATGGTGATGAGAATAATATGAAGGAAGATGTAGCTGTAGGAGTTGTTGAGAGTTTCTTGGTTTGTATTCTTATTTAATATCCTCTTAAATCTCATGACATTAACTGGTTTCATGTTTTATTTAACATCTGATATATTATTGTGGTGACAAGAAGCGTACAGACGGAAACTGGATGAGAAACTGAATTTGGATTCAGAAGGGAAACCGTTTCGGATGTTAGTTTTTAGGGGAAGTCCAAAATCAAGTAAAAAATATATTCGTCATATCCATCAGATGCAAGAAGAAGATGCTGCAGTACTTCAAAACAGTTCCAATCAACGCATCCCTCGAAGGCTGCCTAAGGTTTTGTTCATATCATTTTGCTTTTATACAGTTTCATTGTCAATCTAGCAACCATTTAATCCATTTCATAAATAAGTTTAGGGTGATAGAATTAATATCTTCACTTTGTTTTTTTTTTTACTAAAGAATTAATATCTGCACTTGTCTTTAGGGTGTTATTATAAGTAAATCATGTGTTTTAAACTTGTATTTTCTTATTTTGCGCTGTATTCTGATTGGATAAATTGATTAAACGTTTTTGCAGAAGGAGTCAAGGGTATTGGATGCACCAAACATAAAAAATGATTACTACACAAACATTTTGGATTGGGGGAAAAACAACATTCTAGCTGTTGCTTTGGGAACAGAATTATACTTTTGGAACTCGGTTACTACTGATGTATCGAGGTTGTTTAAAGCCAATGTCGGTAATTATCCGACCAGTGTTTCTTGGTCAGAGGATTCAAAATATGTGGCAACAGGATTTGAGCAATCTCAACTTCTACTCTTTGATGCCGATACTGCCAAGCTAGTAAGAAATCTCGAAGGTCACAGTAAAAGGATCGCAACTCTAGCATGGAATAATCGTATTTTAACTTCTGGAAGACAATTCGATAATCAACCATGATGTTAATTAGATTTTTTTCTTCTCATTAAAATTTTTATGTCTATTATGTATGAATACATATCTTTTGATAAGACAAACATATTTCTGTATTCTGTATTATGTTTTTGTGCAGTTAGAGCAAGAAGAAGTGAGGTTTCGAGGGTGAAAGCACACAGAGCAGAAGTTTGCGGTTTAAAATGGTCGAAAAGGGGCAATTTATTGGCAAGTGGTGGCAATGAAAATCACATCTATGTATGGGACTTGAGTAAAATGAACTCATCAAATTTCTTGCATTGGTTTAAAGACCATAGTGCTGCAGTCAAAGCTCTTGTTAGGTGCCCTTATGATTCATCTGCACTTGCTTCTGGAGGCGGCACAGATGACCGGTGCATCATATTCACAAAAAACAGTAGTCACTGTTGCTGTCTTATATGCTTACTAGTTACTATTTAGTCTTTTGGAACAATGCATATCCATTATGTTTACCAATTATCTGAAAAGTTTGAACTTCATTATGCAGGTTCAAATTAAGAAGTTCCTTGCTCAATCGTAAAAACTGCCATAACTAATAATATAGCAACATTTTTTTTGATAATGTGAATTTTAACGTATGTAATAATGTTAATGATTCATTTAGCAAGTCCAAGAGTATCTGAATATCTGATAATAATTGCATGGTAATTGGTATTGTTTTCAACAAGTAATTAACATAATATGTCTTGACAACTTCAACTTTGTTAAAACATATAAACACGAGTGAAACCAGTTAAAATCTCTATCGAGTTAACTATTTATTTCATTAAGTTACTTAAATGCTCTTATTATGTCTTGCAGAGTCCAGATGGGTTAACAGTGGTTTCCGCGGAGGGAGACGAGACTCTTCGCTTTTGGGATGATTTTGGACCACCTGTTACTGATACAAGAGAGAATTCAGTGCTGGATATATAGCCTATTGTCGATGAAAACATCAGAAATAAGATGACAGAAACATACAACTTTTGTTCTATTAGGGTAGCATTCTTTTGTGTAGATATGGTTTTTTTGTTAAGAGTTGTGTAGATATAGTTAACTTTCTTCAAAGAAAAAAGAGGTCTTTTTTTAGTATCACAAAGATATATATAATCACGAAGTTTTACTTGCCAAGCAAGACTTGATAATGCACCAAACTTTATAAAAAAGGCTTAAACATCATTTTGGTCCCTGCATGTACACCAAATTTTAGTTTGATTTTATTCCAAAATAGTTCCCGTATCGACCAAACTTTTTGTTTTTGGTCCCTAAAGTTAAAATCCACAGGAAAATTCTCAAGTTTCCTGCAGATTTTCCGATCAGAAGCAAAAAGTTTGGTCAATACGGGGGGACTATTTTGGAATAAAATCACAACTAAAACCAAAATTTCGCATAATTTATCATGTATTGTTTTTCCTTTATTATTGATATTTTTTTATTTCTTTACTCAATTTCAAGATGAATAATTAATTAACTAATACTTGCAGTGTTAGCTCAAAGGCAAAATCTTAACCTTATAACTTTAGGACGCTGAGTTTATATCTATCATTGTTGTAAAATAACTTGTCACTTGAATTAATAAAAAAAATCTCTTTTCTTTTTAAAGAACAATCTTAAACCATAGCATGTGGCTCTACACAAGATCATAAAGCATAATTAGGAAAGTTTTAAAATTTGTAAGACAACACGGGTTAAATCCGTCTGACTAAATAATTCGTAGGACAAAAGATAACTCTTTTATAATTACGTAGACAAAAAAGAAATGAATTTTGGTAATTATTTAGGAATAAAAAACTTTTTTAACCTTATCAAAATAGTAAAAATAATTTTGAACTTATTTGTTATAACTTAAAAAAGTAATGTTGCCGTTCAATAATTTAATTACATATTAAGAATTTTAACTTAATAAAAATTATGTTTTTAAAAAAATTCTCAAAAATGATTTTTATGAAAAATAATTTAAAATTGCTTCTTATTTTAGAGATTTTTTACAATATTAGTTAGCATATTTCAGTTTAGTTTGAATTCTTTCGATTTATATGTTCTAGAGACTTCTCCTGAAAAACTTCAAAATATCCTCTTGGATGAGATTTCTAGCACTTGCATGCCTCGAAGTGTTAGATTAGATTATTCTTAAATTTTATTTTTATTTTCTCTTGAGCTTTGCCCCATTTATGTACAAAAAAAAAAACACATGTCTATTTTTTGTATTTTTGTTATGGCACCTATGTTTTTGTTTTTGGGAATTTATACGGATCCTATTATTTAAAAGTTATATGAGGATTATACTTTCTTTTTTTAAATTATACTATTCTTTTTTAGTTATAATTTATATGGACCGATATGTTTACGCGTATATTAATTTGGAGACTATATTTTATTCTTATATTTATACAAACACTTGATTTTTTATTTTTTTTGACGGAACACCTGATTTTTTTTATTTGAAGGGATTGATGAGAAAATTAAATAATATATATTTGAGTAATTTTTATGTTATTTTTGTTTCATATTTATTTTATTATAAATATTATGAAATTAATTTGATTCAATTTTTTTTAAGGTACTTTTTTATAAAATGCATAAAATTATATTTTTATAAAGTTTTTTTTTTTGACAAATTTTATAAAGTATGTTTAAAAGTCAATAAATTAAAAAACGTATTTTTTTAGTAACATTTTATTATTTTTTTGAAAGGTTTAGTAACATTTTATTATGGAACGGAAATCATGTATTTATTAAGAATATTATTCTTAGTATATGTTATCATTGAGGGAGAGAAGCGGAAATCATGCATTTTATTTTTGAACGGAAATCATGTACATTTATTTATTAAGAATATTATTCCCACTCGATACAATTTTATTATATATATTTATTATATATACTCCAACATATAGCAAACCTAATTCATCATTGAGGGAGAAAGAATATACAAACAAAATGGCTCATAAACAGAATTTTTTCATGGCAGTCTTAATGATATTTCTTCTATTCTCAATAGGTATGTAAACAATTAGTAATAGTAATATAATTTAATTTACCTCTATATTTTATTTTCTTTTATTTTTTGACTAAATTTTCTTTATTTTCAAATGTTTTAATTACAATTAATTATTTTTCTTTTTTAATTAGGTATTCACAAAACTGAATGTGGACGTATAGTACAACTTAAATGCATTGGCGAATGTTATGCTACAGATACTTGTCATCGGGATTGCAACAAGGCCGGCTATACGCATTCACAGTGCACCTCAGAAGTACCTTCCCAATGTTGTTGTGCCAATTATTAAGATTAATTAACTTGGCAAATTATATTTATTAAACTATTAGGCTTCATTACAATGAAATATTGAAATTAATGCAATTTTTATACTATATTATTATTGAGAAATTTTGAGTTTTTATCTATAATTCTTTTTTTTTTAAACTTGATTATGCATGTTTTATTAGTTTATTAGGCTTCATTATTACAATGAAATATTGAAATATAATTACATATATATTATTGAGAAATTTGAGTTTTTATTTATCATGTATTGTTTTTCCTTTATTATTAATATTTTTTATTTCTTTACTCAATTTCAAGATGAATAATTAACTATTTGTCAAAAATGATGAATACTTAACTAATACTTGAAGTGTTAACTCAATGGCAAAATCCCATCAAAAAATAAAATAAAAAACTCAATGGCAAAATCTTAACCTTATAACTTTAGGATGCTGAGTTTATATATCTATCATTGTTGTAAAATAACTTTAAGTGTCATCACTTTTAATAAAAAAAATTTCTTTTCTTTTTAAAAAAAAAGATGAATAATTAACTAGAGGAGGGATCAATTGACTTCAAGAATAAATTTACATACTCTAAATCTTGACCTTAAATTTTAATATTAATTAATGGTTAAGATATTGATTGATAATAATTATTAGTGTGAGACTTACAAGTTGAGTGATCGGGGTTCGATCCCAGGTCATAAATGTCCTGCCAGTTGAGCTAAAACTTTTAGACGAGACTTATTTTTCTTTATTGTATTGGAAAACAAAGATTATCAAAACATACTTCATATAGAATATAATCAATTAATTATAATAAAAAAATAGAATCAATTCTGTACCAAAAAATAAATAAAAATAGAATCAATTAGTTATAGCATAAATAAATTAAAATACATTTGATTGTCTAAAAAAACATATAATTGGTCTGGCAAAAAATAATTCATTTACTAACGGAAAAATTATGAAAAAAATACAAATCTTTAAATAAAAATAAATAAAAAAACAAATAATTGGTATTGAAAAACAAATTATAAAACAAAATATAAAACAAAAAACGCATTTGACCGAAGGTTTACTATACATTTAGAGTTTTTTGTTATTGCAGTGGCATTTTTTTGGTGGATATACTTAATTTTATCACTAACTTCCTCCATTTTATCAATACATATATACTTCTTTTGTCCGCCGATTATATATTTTTTTATTTCAACGTTTGTATTTTTATAATAATTTTTAATATTTTCTTCATTAAATAAATTATTTTTTTGGTCACGATATATGTTTTTTATGCAATCCTTTGTATTTTAATTTTTTTTCTAACCAATCATTAATTTGTATAATTAAATTTATACTTAAATTTTTATATTTAAAAAATAAATAAGCTAGGGAATTAATTGATTATATTTTCTATATGAAGTATGTTTTGATAATTTTTGTTTTTCGATACAACAAAGAAATAAGTTATAAAATTTACTATTTTTTTTTTGATAATCAAATTAACTAAGGGTAAGATTATTTTCAAAAAAGAATTAACTAAGGTTAAGAATAATATTGATCGATGATTTAGAAATGTATACATTATCGATTCTTACCAAAAAAGTATACATTATTGATTGTTACATTGGTGCATAATTGATATTTGATTACCACAAGTTACATTATTGATTGTTACATTGGCTCTTGTCTTTTGTGCTCTTCATGACATCTTGTTTGTTTGTTCTTGCTTTGTAAACTTACATTTATATCTCTAGATGTTGCACTCCTTGTGCTTCTCTAGTATATTAATATAATTATTATTAGTCGTTTAAAAAAAAAACAAAAATATATAACACCATAAAGTTAGCAAAATACCCAGGCTAACACACTGCGCATATTTGATATTTTTTAATAACATATTTGATTCTTTTATTTTCAAGAACTTATAATGTATAATTGATTAATGATAGATTAAACAGATGAATAATAAGAAAGAGTTATAGTCTCGTAAATTTAACTCAATTAGTAGGAATATAATTGTAAATTCACACACTATAATGAATTCAATGATGAATCTAAAATTTAAATTAATTTTAATAGGTTACAAATTTTAAGAATTTTTTAGGATACTTCAAAACAAATTTGAAGCTTGAAATTTTACATATATATAACCCTCCAAGATTTTGCTTCATCCTTGGATTTTTCTTCAAATTCTTGCTTTTCCTTCGCCCTTTGCTTCTGTTTATCTTGCTTCCTCCTATCTCTAGCCTCCCTAAAGCTCTGTCTTTGAGATAGTTGTCCCTGTTCTTTGTTAGACATCTTTTTGATGTGTTGGTATTATGTCCATGTTCTTTGTTTTCTCCTGCGTTATTCTTTACATTCTCTCATCTCATGGATCAGAAGAACAGTGGCGTATTTAGAGTTTGGCATGCGCGAGCACTTGTTTAGGTTCCGGTAAAAAATATTAATATTTTATGGTTAAATTAGGGTAAAATTAAATTTTTTAGAACTTTATTTTTATATAAAGGCCACAAGGTACAAAGATGATATCGATACGCATCTGATACTTCCCGATACGTACCCGAGAAGTATTAAGTATTTAAATTTTATTTTTTAAATATAAAAATACTGAAATTTTTGTGATACTTGTCTGATAATACTTCTTGATATATATCAGAAAAATATCCAATGTGTATATTTTATCCATTCTTTGAAAAGTAATAAAATGGTTCCCAAAAACAAATGATTTTATATTTTTTGGCTTTATCTTTCTTTTAGTGAATTGTGAGATATTTTAATTAAATATATACATATTAATAAACTCAGTTATATGTTGGTCCCCGTATGATAGCTCAAATTGTAAGAGTTGTGTTAGATATCAAATCATATATAAAATAAAATAATTTAATTTAAAAAATAAATCTGATTTAGTATAAATAATTTTGGTAAAAAATCAATTTAGTATAAATATACTCTTTGACCATAGTTGTTTTTTTTTTTTTTGTACTATCTTTGACCGTATCTTTATAAGTGACTATATATAAAATGAAAGTAGGTAAAATGAACTAAAATAATAATTCTTTTAATTAAAATATAAGCCAATGAATATAATATTTAAATAATACTATATCAATGGTAGGATTGTGTATTTCTTTTTTATTTCTTTTATTTTTTTGGGTCAAAATATTTAACATCTCTCATCATCAGAAAATTAGTCTCTAGCTATATAAAGAGGATAACATACAGATAGAGTTGAAACTATACCCAAAAGAAGATAAAAAAAACCTTAAGACAACTGAATAGCTAGCACACTTTGTATCAATGGCTTCGCTGAAATTTATCCTTGCAGCCATGTTCATTGCATTTTTATTTCTAGGTATGTAACAAAGTAGTAATAACTAATAAGCAAAAATATTCTTAGTTCAAGTTTTTATTATTATTATTACTATATATTATTACGTACTCATAAAATGCAGGTGTGAGTAGCAAACAATTCTGCCCAGGAACATGCAAGGCCTTTCCTAACTGTGATAGCTACTGCAAGAGTATAGGCTATCAGATAGGGGAATGCATTCCACCTGAGGATATCTTCTGCTGCTGTGCTAAAGTTGATGTAATCAACCAATCGTAACTAGTGTTTTGAAGGCTTAAATAGATCTTTTCTTGTAACCAAAATGTATTAATAAAAGTATTAATAAAAATTTTGTCAAAAAAAAAAAGTAATTGAGAATTATTTTGTCAACAAAAGAAAAGCAATCGGAGAATTAATTAAGATGAGTTTGGGTATTTTTGTTTTTGTTTTTACCACCAATTTAATCTGATTCAGAGTTAGTTCTAGAATCAAGTGGTTTAACTTCTTCTCAAACGCAATTACGGGATCAAACCTGGTCATTCTTACCAAATTCATAAGATGAGTGTGGTTCTAATGTCTTTCCATTTTTTCTATTTTTTTTCTTCCTTTTCTTTCGCATTAATTGGTTGTATTTGAATTTGTAAATATGTGTGTGGCGACCACACACTTGGAATTTGTTGGGGGAAATCCGGGGGAAGGTTGAGGGAAATAATTATATGTCAATGTTTCAGGATTATAAAAGAAGAAAATAGTACATCTTCATCCAAAACTTTAAGATATTAAGTATATGAATCATCTCTCTTATATATCAAACATTAAATCTTTCCATTTATAATCGATGTGGGACTTAATCACTCACACTTGAAATCCAACATAGATACGGGTGATTACAAGGTTTCAAATTGTGAATTCGCAATTGCGGCAGTAATATTATTGAAGCAGTAGTCTCCACAAACACATGCAGTAATCACATGTCCAAGTGTAACATTGCATCAAAAACCACATCGAACAATTTCAAACATGCTCGCTCATTATAAGTTTTCACACCAAATATTAAAATTTAAGAATCCAAAGACCAAAATGCTTAAGATCTAATGAAATTTTTTACTTTTAACATTGTCTCAACTTTGTATTTCAAATACATATGATCAATAAGTATTTACAAAACAAACTAAAATTCTATTATAGGGATAAATATTGTAGTAGACTGTGGTCTGTCTTAGTATAGTTTGTGAAAATTTAAAATCATTTTACGTCATAACAACTGTAATGCATGTCGAAACAATTGTAAAGACCGCAACCAAAATTTAAAACCTATGAGTGATTCTTGTTCATTCAATATATTTATGAGCTTTTTTGCTCAGTATAATTTCTGGAAACTCAAACTCTATGTCATATAGTGATATCAGAATCAGAATCATTATATTTGAAAATCATGTCACTTTGTATCAGTTAAGTATAACATGTAATTTACTTTGGTTGGTCTAGTTGTATTGACTTAATTAGGATCTTGGAGTGTGTTCCTTACAAGATCATTCCTTCTGGTATAAACTTCGGTAGATTAGTCCATAGATAACAAAAACTATGGTTTTAAATGAGGTATGCAAATGGACGGTGGTACTGTACCCCTCAATTTAGTTGGTCAGTGTACTGAATTTCGAGTTTTAAAAAATGTTTGAAAAATAATAGCAACGAATACACCTATAAGTATAATATTTAGAAGGAAAAAAGTGTGGTAAACTGATCAATCAAACCGAACAAAATTTCGATCATCGCGCTGGATATGGAGCAACTTTAAATCTTTGGATCAGCTATCCCACCCTTTGAGGTGTTTCCAATCTAACGAGGGAATAATCACTACATTCGATGTGGATATTCCGGTCTCGACTAAAAAAATCAAACTGAACAAAACAAATTAGTTTGGTTTAGTTTCATTTTTCAAAATATTCAAAACCAACCCAAATCGAATCAATGGAGAGTTCATTGATCCAAACAATTTTTTAATCAAAAGTTTATCCAAACCGGTCCAACTACATAATAATAGACTTTTTTTTTTATAACTCAGGGTCTGTTTGGATTGATGGAATAGAATGGAGCGGAGCAGAATGGAATAGAATGGAATGGAATGGAACGGAATGGAACATAGATTCCATTCCATTGTTTGGATATTTTATGATGGAGCGGAACAAATTTCCCACTCCATTGTTTGGAAAGTGAACGGAATGGAATGAGTTATAAATTTTTTATTCCAATTATACATTTTATTTATAAAATCTTAATATCATACATTTTATACTCAATTCAACCAATAAATTTCACATATTTCATTACTAATTCATTGTCCAAACTATAATAACACTCTTAATTGAACATAAACTACCAAATTAATAGAGAAAAATGATCGACAAATAGTCAAAGCCACTATCTTATTCTACAAAAATAAAACACTATCTTATTGATAAAAATATATATTATCATATATTAAAATAATACTATTGTAGTATGTCAGACCAAATAGTAGTACTAATTTAATAAAAAACGAAGAGAAGAAGAAGAGACGAAGATTATATTTGATGTGAATTTTTTTTCATACACTAATATAATAACAAGAATAATAAAATTGATTTGTACACAAAAAAATTGGTTGCAGAAGAAGAGAAGATTAGGTAGGGAAGATATATTAATATAAAATTGGTTTGTACCAAATAAAATAAAATTGGTTACAGAAGAGAAGACGAGAGAGAGGGAAGAAAGAAAATTTTCATAACAAATTTTTTTATTTTATTGTATTTGCCTTTTCAAAAAAAAAATAATAAAACAAATAGGGATAAAATTGTATTTATGTTATTAATTTATTCCATTCCATTGCACACACCTCAAATTGGGCGGAATGGAAAATTAAATGAATGAGTGGTATTGGATGGAATGAGTTCCATCACATACCATCTCATCCCATCTCATTCATTATTTGCAAAACCAAACAACGGAACATAAACACATTCCATTCCATCACATCCCATCCCACCACATTCCATCAATCCAAACAGACTCTCAGAAAGCGTGGTTGAGCGATTGAGATTCATCCCCCTTAACCAAAGGTTGAAGGTTTGATACTCGTCTTGGATACCAAGTAACTTTAAATCAATGATCCATCCTTTAAGATGCCTCTAATCTAACGAAGAAGATAATCATTACATTCGGTGATAGATAGATCTCAACAAAAAAACCTTTTTTTTTTATCAAATGAAATCCCCTTACATTTTTTATGTCGTCTCCATGAATTAAACTAAATTCACAAGATGATTTATTTTTTAAAAAAAAATATCACATAGTCTAGCACTTAAAATTTCCCTTTTACCGTCGCCCTTTTAACTAAGATTTTGGGGACTATTTTGTCTCTTTTCTCGTAAAGTTTTTTTCTTTTCTCTTCATTAAGGTTCAAAACGCTAGTTTCACTGTATCAGTGTCTTCATTTGGGTGTTGTTGACGCTTTGAGCTCAAAATTCTCCATAGTCCCAAAGGTACTTTCTTTTTCATTTTCTTCTCCAAAACTTGAATAACTTGTGTAGTATCCAATTCTACTCCAAATCTTTTTGTTCATATTCATTTCTTAATTTGTTGCTGGTTGAACACTAAGTGTTTGATAAATGTTCTGACCCAGGGTATCAACATTATAGAGTAATAATCACTGTTTTGATACTCTTCTTAGAATTTTTTTTGCATTTTTTGAGTGCAAAATATACAGTGCTGTTCATACTTCATAGCAAAAAATGAGATATCAAATCACATAATGTTATTTCTATGAAGCAAGGACACTCCTCATAATAGGCGAGTCCCGGTGCCGGACATGCGTCGTGTCTGACACCGACACTTACAATTACATTGAATTATATCCGTTTTTCAAAAAAATTATCTGTGTCGCGTGTTAGTGTCGTGTCCGGTGTCCGTGTCAATGTTTGTGCCTCATAGTGTTATTTTGAAAGCAAAAGCAGCATATAGGACTATAGAAGCAGGACTTGTCTTGGTACATCATAGATTTCAAATTGACTGAGTTTAAGGATGATAATCTCGTTACGAAATAGAAATATCAATTTGTTTTGTTTGACTCTTGAGGGTTTATGCAAATTTTGTATTCATCTTTTCCTTTTGGGTTTCATTTAATTTTATCTTGTGTTGGAAAAGAAAACTGTATCCATTTTGTATTTCTTTATGCATCTGAAAATGATGAAAAGGGAGGTGTGCATTGCGTAGATCTGCTGTAAAACTTCAATTTACAGTGAAGCACGTGAGATATGGAGCAAGAAGAAGAAGTCATGAAGGGTATTTTAGAAAATATTATAAAATTGGGAAGTAAATTAAGTAGGTGTGCATTGCATAATAGTGAGCTACTTTTCACACTTCTGCATTTTCTAAAAAATCGAACGTTCTTAAAGTGTACTTCGTAATAAATTTGTATTATTTTCTAAAATACCCTTCAACTTGAATCAATTGCATCTCTCTTGTTGAGTTCCATCATGGGCAGTACATGGTTTTCTATATTCCATTTTGGTCTGTCTGTATTTAGATATCCAGTGATAGGATTGAAGTAAAATCTATTGACATTGTCAATGATTATGTTTGCTTCTTGTAACCCCAGAAACAGCTTAGACGATTTAAGGAAATGGCTGCTATAAAAACTGCTGCCTCTGGGTTGGTACTGCCACGCCCAGTTACTTTTGTTACTGGAAATGCCAAAAAGCTTGAAGAAGTCCGTGCCATCTTGGGACAGTCCATTCCTTTTCAATCCCTCAAACTTGACTGTTATACCACTTTCTCCCTTCAATATTTCTTTTCCTATTTTGTGTTTGTTTCCTCCTACATGTTTATCATTTGAGTTGTTTATCTTTACTCTTCAATGCACTTCTTTGCTCTTTTCGAAAAACATGCTTTTACTGGGTTTACTACTCTAAATTTGGTCATCTTAACTGCTTGCCTCATTTTCTTTTACATTATTTTGTTTTGATTTTTATTTTTGTAGTGCCTGAGTTGCAAGGAGAACCTGAAGACATCTCCAAAGAGAAGGCTCGTTTGGCTGCTATTCAGGTACTCAAGTTAATATTTTCTCTCAAACACCTAAGCTTATATTATTTTTTCATACCCAAAGTATTAGTAAATTAGTAGTTACTAGTTATTATGTTAACTTCTACGCTTCGAACCTTGGACTTCTATTTAAAACTCTTTCGGTATCTCTTAGCTCAGCAACTGAGCTACCTACTTGAGACAAAACATAGGCTTGTATAATTTTAGTTTTTTTCCTCTTCTACTCTCTATATTAGCTTTCTCACTGTTTTACTTTTTGGCAAGGTTAACGGACCTGTTTTGGTTGAAGACACTTGCCTCTGTTACAATGCCTTGAAGGGTCTTCCAGGTAGATATAATTTTCTTGTTGCTCATGCTTTGAAAGCTAGCACTTTACCGCATGACACTGGTTTTAATTGAACATTACAAACTCTTGCAGGGCCTTATATGTAAGTTTTCGATCCCCTGGATCATTGTACTCAGGTTCTATTTTTCCTTCCTTTTATCATGATAGTTTAGGACCTCATTAAAGTTTTGTTTATTTTACATTGTAGTTTGAGAGCACAATAATGTGATACATGAAAGTGTGCTGTGATATATCCATATTCTATAGGACAGCAGTGCTCTGTTTCATTGCTGTTTCTGTTTACTTTACCATTTCTGCAATAATGTGTAGATGAATTAATGCTCAAAATTGAGTGTTGTTTAATACAGATACCAGTTTCATTTCTTCATATCAATTTATTTCTCCTTACAAGTTCTAGTCCTCAAGTTTGGTATAAGACTATAAGTTCCATGTACTGTTGATGAAATGGTTTGGGGACAGATGCAAAAGAGGGTGAACGGTAGAATAATACGTGTGTTTGTTTTCATATTAGACTCATTCTGTTTCTTTTAATTCTGTTACCCCTTTCAGCCAGTTCTCTTTTAACTTTCTTCTTCCTTCTGAATCTAAATTGTCTTTCTCATATCTTGCATAGTGTTGGTTCAGTGGTGCTTCAGTTGTTTGTTATGTAATTTAGGAAGTTGTAGAGGGAAATCTTATACACTAGAACATAAATATGGAAATAAATCCTCTATCCTACTAAGTGGGATTGACACAGATTCTAATTTGTTAATGTGCCTGATCCATAGTCATAGGTTCATGGAATCTTATTTACTTGAAATCCAGCTTAGCAGTCTTCCCACCTTTTTGCTTTTTGGGTTTAACTCTACTAATTTTTGAGGGCACACCGGTCATTTTCACATCTTTCCATGGCATTATAAGCCATTATTTTATAATTTCAAACTATTGTTTGCTGTTTACTATTAATTTTTGCTCTATAGTTGCCGTCCATTGACAGGATGTTGCATGCTTTGTGAAAATGGACTCTGAAGTCCAATATAGTATTATGCTCATTAGTAGTAATGACTCATTACTACTATTGAAATTTGAAACTTATATAAAAAAATTGTTTTTGTTTTAATTGGCATGTAGGCTGTAGCTATTAACATTTACCCAAGTACTCACTTGAAATGAGGACGGTGCATAAAAAATAGTTTAGATAGCTCAACTGGTTGAACAAAGAACTGAAAATTCTAATGTTACCTGTTCAAAGCTTGTTGTTCTTGGCATGCGACTCATTCTAATGTTAAGGCATGTAGGATGGCATGGCTTTGAAATTTCTGCTTCTAATTCAATTTCCAAACCAGCTGCTTTTAGTTTGTGTTGTCAATAATGTGCTATAGCACCATGACAGATTCAGTGTAGTGGCAATAACAGCCAGGGTTGCAGCCACAGTCACAGGAGTCCCGGTGCTTTTGGGCTGCACATGTTATGCCACATTGAAATTCTAGAAAGTTTCTCGAAATTAAACATTAGGACTTTTTTGGGAGTGTTTGTAGATTTTGCAATCCATTTTAATCATGTTCATCACCATATTCTAAAATTATTGCTAATTAAACTCTAATAAATATCTTCTTTTACATGAAATTGGCGATCAATTCATAAACTGATATTGTATGTAATGTTTTGTTTTGGTTATCAATGTATTTTTCACCCCTCTCTCTTATCACAGAAATATTTGATATTTGAGAGAAATAAGTATGTTATTTTTGGTAAAATAAAATGTGTATGTAATTTTGCCTTTGCTTTAGTTATACTTTCTCTTACATGTTATCATTATGTTATGTGATTCCATCCGGTGGATGTTCATTTGGTAACTGACCAATTTATGCATCATATACTGTATTATTAATATTAGTATTCTAATCAATGTTGGTTATTGCTGTTGAATATTGAATATCAGTATTAAGATGCAACGTGATTTTTTTATATAAATTATCATTGTCTTATTTCTTTGTTAAATCATGCAGCAAATGGTTTCTTCAGAAGACTGGTCATGAAGGTTGTGACATTACTCCGTAATTGTGGGATAGTTTTCAATTTAGTTCATGGATTTCATGATATCACATAGAATTTGATTTCCTCATTCCTCTGGTCATTTTGCAGGTCTCAACAATCTGTTGATGGCATATGAGGATAAATCAGCTTATGCATTATGTGTATTTTCCTTTGCAATCGGTCCAAACAGTGAACCTATCACATTTTCAGGAAAAACACAGGTATCGTTTTAAATCCTTGTGTACTGCTTACCAAAAACACAATCATGTATACATATGTTTTCTTTGATTTGCATGTTAAGATTGCGAGTCAAATGAAATAAGTAAATCTTATTTTGGAGTCTGTGAAAATAAAGTCTTCCATTGTAAAAACATGTTATTCTTCAACCTGACCAAACTTATGTGTTAAAGATGTAATACAGTAGTATGTCCACAAAACAATAGGATTAGGACATGCTTATATAATCTACTTTTCAAAGTTGAGAAATTTGAAGAGTGTTGATCAATTCACACCTTACATATAACTTTACTAATAGAATTAAGTTGATGTGTTATGATGACAAACTCATTTTGTGCATGTATGGCAGGGGAAGATTGTTCCTCCAAGAGGACCCAACGACTTTGGATGGGATCCCATTTTTCAACCCGATGGCTATGATCAAACGTATTTCTATCCTTTATTTCATTTCATTTTCTGTATAATTGTTATATAGTTATTTACATAAGCTAATTTATTTCATTTATAAACAATTTTAGTTATGCAGAGATGTCCAAAGAAGAAAAGAACAAAATTTCTCACCGTTACAAATCTCTTGCACTGGTAAAATCACATTTTGCTGAAGCTGGATATACCTTTCAGATCTAAAAGAGGTATGGTAGGCATACTTTGAAATTTGGGAATTAGGTAAACGTAAAGAATGTTGGATTGAAGTTTGCAAACATGAGTTTGATTAAACCTCATTTCGCAAAGCTTGGTTGAAAATGAGTTCGCTCCAAACCTCATTTTTAAATGTATGTTTGAGAAGTATTAGAGATTTTGTTTCCGCGTCAATTGAAGTTTGATGCCAAATTTGATTTAACTATCGGCCTCAAAATCAAAAATTGTACCAAACATTTTTGTAGTTTATTGAAAGAGTTTGTTTATAGTTTATTGAAGTTTATCATGATAAATATACTTGTGTAAGTGTTTCTTATCAGTTATAAAAATAGGTTATGACATTTATCAGCAGATTTTAAATTATTTCAAGAAGCTCATCAAAATAGTATATAGCTTATAATATTTACAATTGGAGGATTTTGTTTCAAGTATTTGAATTTGAAGGATAGAGGATTCTGGGATTGTATGCAAAAATGCCTCCAATCAAAATTTACACTTGGATAACTTTGCATACATTCCTGTATCCTTCAATACTTGCAAAACAATCCGCTGTTATTTTTCATGTTTCTCCTTTCTTGAGGAGTAAATTAGGATATTGTCAATAAAGACTACAAAACGCTCTAAATATGGCTTGAAAATCATGTTCATATAAATATATAATCCATAAATACTACTTTAATAAGGTACGTTAGTCTTGCCAAGAGGCATAACTAAGTATTCAGTGTGTTCGTCCCTTAACCTGAATGTTGTTTGCGGTTTATCTTTTTTTTTTTGTTGGTTTACAATGGAGCTATTGAGAATCGAACTTGAGACCTCATGCATACTACTCCAACCATTCACCACTAGACCAAACCTGGTAGCGTGTCTTCGGTTTATCTTAACTCTTTTTTTTTTGACAAGTTCTTAACTCTTATCTCTTGATCAGTTATTCCTACTTCACATCAATCTTCAAAAACACAATCAACACACTCCTAGTAGGATTGGTTAGTAATTGCCTTATTATTAGTCTTACTTTCTCATTGAATCCTCCAAACAAACACACTCTTAGGGCAAATGGAAATATCTATTAACTAATTGAGAACTGATGTTATATATATAATTAACTAGTAAGGAAAATATTTCACCGTGAATTGATTAATCGAAACTATTTGTTGGACCATGATGGAGAGTTTTACTGAGTTGGAACAACGCATTAGGCTAGGAGCAACCACACAAGTAACTCTAACACCACATCTTTACTGAGCAGCCATCAGTTCCAAACAGACCCTAACACCATATCACCCAAAACCTTAGCATTGAGTTAATAGGCTCTTTCACTTATATATTGTTCAACTTCAACTCTTCTAATTGATATAAGATTTAACTCACACATGTAGATTTCAACACTATTGATACTAGTAACAAATATATTGTATGTGCGTGTGTAATAATGCAGTTTCCAAAACAAATGTGTCTCATTCATAGCATTTTAGTGGGAAAAAGGAAATCCTATGTTATAAAATACTATATGTAATCCAAATCTTGGAATGGATTAACCAAGAAAAAAATCTTGCATGATGTGATGAAAGTTTTTAAAATAAAGTGTCGGTTGAGAATCAATGCCAAGAAAGATGGGACCCAAATGATCTGAATGAGATGAAGAAACTTCCAATATATACTGGAATCCATATCAACGATGGTGATAGTCACACCTTGTCGGTATTTTAATTGAATTTCCAGTGATAAATGACAAATGGACTGTTTTTTATTTTCATACTGGAATTGTCCTACTCCTATGCTATAGTGTTTGTTTGTTTGTTCTTAGCTTTCTGAATTATTATGAGTTCACGGACCGTACTAAGGGTATCTTTAGTTCAACATAGAGGAAAGGAAAGGGAGAATAAGAGAGATTTTAGTGGAGGAGCAGGTACGTAAGGGAGGGAAGGAGGAATGCAATGATATTGTTTTTTTTAATTAATTTTATGATTTATTTAAGAGAAAGCATATGATAATTTAGGAGATGTAATGATTTTAAAATGGTGTGTTTAATTGGAAATGTAAGAGTTTACATTTATTCTAAAGATGTGCGGAACTCTCACGGATTCGATCTCTGACTGATGCGTATGAAAAGATATTTGTAGGGAGAGGTCAACCTATTAAATGAATGAATCTCAATATTTCAAAGAATTAGTCTCTACAATTGTGCGTAAAAAATACTTTTAATTTACTCAAAAAAAAATAAAAAAGATGAACTGGACTCTTATGCTCGCATCTATCAACCTCCATAGTCCCATCTTGAGAATCAACATTATCTCTTACTTAAATATTGTCAAAAAAAATTTGACTTGTTTCAAAGTTTTTAAAAATCAAATCACAATGAATTGTAACTATCTTATGTCAAGAAATATTGAACCAAAATAATTTAATTTTATATGAATTTTGTAAACTGATTAGAGGATCCAAATTCAGGATATGATTATGACGTGCATACAATTACGTTCTTTTACATGAGACATGAGAGTAAAGCATATAATCAAAATCAAACAGTTTGAAACAAGAATATTACTTCATTAATCATTGCTTGATAACCAAGATAACAAGCATAAGATTGTTACAATTATTCTTTTACGACCGTGAGACAAGCCCTTTTATAAATTGTATATGTTTCACATCATCAGATCCAACAAAAATAATTAGTTATCATTTGCAAAATGTTGTTTCTTCACAAATAACATAATAAAATGTTGCTAAGTGCGGTCCCTATTGCATGATTATGATACTCTTAAGAGTTAATAGTGCTTAAATTTTTCACTAGCCACTTACACAAAGTTATGTAACTACAAAATAGTCAATAGAATTGAAACAATTGAAGCGGGCAATTTACGCAAATCAGCAAACGTAAAGAAAAAATTGAGTTTATAAGAATGATTCTAATTAAAAATGAGTTGAATGTAATGTGATTTATACGTGGAAAAAATTTATATGATGTCGTCTCAAAAGGTTGAACTTAAAACCATCTCTTTTAAGAAAAACACTTAATACTTATGCTTCTTCATCAAGTGAGCTTGTTCTTGGTTTTCAACTAAAGAATGATAATATGCATTTTAGTCATCTTGACTATGTGTTCATTTACTAAATGCGCTAATGTAGCTACCTAATCTTTCGACGCACATCCAAGCACAAACTAGTGTTTGTAACTTCTAATTTTCAATTTCACATCAAAATGCGCCTTAGGATGCGAAAAAGAGCTTACAAACATGTATCCAAACAATGAAAAAAAAATCTAAATAAAAAATAAACTAAACCAACATCTATACTAACTAATAACTAACATAACCAACTATTGGCTTTTACAACTTTCCCTTTTTTCCCATAGTAAAACCCTTGTAGTTCTATTCTATCTCTTCTATTATGGGCTCTTATTGTTGCCTAACATAACATTATTTTCTCTTCTTGAAAGCACCCTACCCCTTTTCTACTTCAATAATATCCCTCCACCAATAGTAATTATGAGGTATGTTACCAACATGACCTTTTGAAGGTTCTTCCTTTGTGCTATGTTGATTGAACCTTTTTCACCATGGGGACCAATAGGACTGACCACTATGACTACAACCTATACACCATTGTCGGTGCAAAAAATAAATATATTGACCACTTATAATTCTCATTATATTCTTTATGACTTTATGTTTCAATTACTATTGGACAGAAACTTTGCAACACACTTCTCAAATTTTGCCAAAAATGTAGTATTTGTGATTTACATCAAGACAATCTAGATATTTTTTTTTTTTACTAACTTTTTGGAATGTCAAAATCAATCTTATTAATTACAATATTGAAACATCCTGTTCTTCTTTTTTTCTACACTAATGTCAATGTATCTTGAAACTATTTGTGGCAAATCTTGAAGAAACCATCAAGAAAACGATGGATTGGTTGGGACCTAAATGCTTAATTCAACAAGTTAACTGTTTTGCAGTAACATCTTTAACAAAGGCTTTTTTAGCTTCTAGGTACCAATATCAATGTCCCTATTGTCTTTTGGTCCTAAATTATTGAGTGTTACTTAAATTAAAAAAGCTTAGTCACAACTAGCACCACCGACAAATAACTTGGATCATCATAAACCATATGAAAATGCAATGTGTACACGCTTAGTACTATTTAGTGACTATAGTAATTGAAAGTTTTAGGATTGTCTCTTTAAAAATGGAACCAAACAACCAAACGTTTTGGAGCAAAACTCTTGTCTGTAATTGATCCTGGATTTAGTAGGATTATCTGTAATTGTGTTTGAGAGCAAAACTCTTGTCATAACTCACCTCAAACCGAATTAGTCGGTTCAATGGACTGAATAATGATGATGGAATAAAAATGGAACCATACACACATCAAATTATTTTTCTCTTTGATTTATAAATTTGGCTTATCTATAATTTTTTTTACATAAACTCTTATTTGTTAAGCACTCGATTCATTTGTTTATCCTTACACACTGATAATTCTGTGTAAATGAAATTCCAGTGTCATGTAATGTAGGAAGTTTCAAAGGGAAAGTGAAGTGTTGCAAAGAGAATGGACAAGTCTCCTAACTCAATCAAACCTCATATGATCTGTAACACAATATTGGCCAAAGAACTTCCCACATGCCATATGGGGCCCTATCCCACATGCAGAACCAATGCAGTCTTTATTACAATCTAACCATGTGCATAGAGAACACTTATCACTGTCTCTTTTTAGCACTGTCCATTGCTTTCTCCGCAGGCATTTACTATATGCCTCATCCTCACAAGAGTTGTGAGAGGGTTCACAACATTATCTAGCTTGTGTTAATTAAGTAAAGAATATGACATTTTAACAAAATCTAATTTTGTTTAAGTCATTATTTGCCTTTCAAATTTTGCTAAACATTCAAAAAACACTCATTTATAATTTGGATTGTCTATGGTAGACAATTTCACACATTCACGCAGTTAGTACATCAGTAATTGTAGCACTAAAATTTGGATAGATCTAACTATCACTGATATGCCGACTGCATGAACAAGTGAGATTGCCTATTGCTGTCACTCAATCCAAATTATTACAATTGTAGTTAAAAGTTACATTTTTAAGTCAAAAGTGCACTCATCCCTCTTATTGCATAGTAATTTTTTAGAGGGTAGACTTAGCTTACTAAAATTAATAGTATACTAAATTCTTGGAGGTCTTTTGAGACTTTAAGTGTTAACCAAGCATGCTCTTTAAATCATTGTGCCTTGTCCTTAACTTTAATCCATGATGATAGGAATAAAAGCCAGGTAAATCAAATAGTACAAATAGTTAGTTAAAATTAGGTTATTTATTTATTTAGTAGGGTAAGAGGGGACAAATGTAGGTAACAAGGGTCATCATGTTAATTAGAAAGATATTAAGACAGTATCAATTTTATCATGTGCAGCACATGAACGAATCAAACATTAGATTGAGAAACACAACATTGACAGATACTATGTTTAATGATATACAACCATAATTGCATAACAAAAAAGCAAAGATTACTTCCATTGACAAAGAATGAAGAAAAAAGTAACAAAAAAGTTAAAAAGGGAACAACAACGAACAGCAATACTATTTCTATTCCATAATCACCATAATAGATAAAGTGTTTCCATTACTCAACTTTGACAATCAATCATACTTTTTTTTCTTGTATAATTAATTAACTCAAACAAAACAAAGAGTAAAAAAAGTAAAAAAAATATTTATATATATCTTGGCTTCTTGAGATGATTCAAATCCTATAAAATAAAACTGAAAAGGACTGAACAGTGTGTAAGAGAGACATGATTTGACATATGGAAAAATATGCATATGAATTTGTGGAGGGTAAGGTTGGTGATGAAATGAGGTGTGTAAGCGCTTCTGCACCTGCTCCTACAATTTTTGCATTTTCAGATGGAGCAAGTTGAGCAGCTAATAAGGTTGTTTTTGGTTTTGACACAATAATAACATAGTGACATGTGTAATTAATGTACACTTGTCAAGAATGCAAGATGATGCTGAGGGAAAAAAAAGCAATGGATGATTGGATATGATATGTGAATATGAATATGATACTACTATCATATGGTAAAAAAAAAATGAAAATACTGAAAAATCAGACACAGAAAAATGGTTGTCTTGTCTTGTGTTTTTGTTAGCACTGACGACCTCTTTTGCAACCTAGTGCACCAGCATTTGATGTTATGGTGCCAACCATAGCTGAAGATTTTGCTCCTAAACTTGAAGCTCTTGCATAGCTAGCTGAAGCTCCAGCACCAGATGCTGTGAAATATGCACCATTGAGATATAAATCTCCTTCTGACCTCCAATTCCATCCTTTCCATTGGCTTTCAGCTGTTTCCACTCTCTTAGTTACCTGCCAATGTCAATTTTTCTCAATCAATTTGTGAAATTAAATGTGAAAATTAATTTGATGCATGTTTTGATTTGTTGTGAATTTAGCGTAATCACAGCGTGCCACTGTGATTTTGACGAAAACTACACTTTGTAACTTCAATTAGTGTCACTTTGATGTGATTTTGACAAAACTTTATTTTAGAGCTTCGACAATAGTCACCTTGATTTCGTTAAACTCAAGGTTATTTTGACCATAAAAACTACAATTGGAACTTCAACAACTGTCGTCACATTGATTTCGTTTAATTCAAGGTGATTTTGACCGAAAAAGCTACAATTTTGAACTTCAACAAATGTCGCGTTGATTGTGTAAAACTCAAGGTGATTCTAAACATGTAATTAACTAACTAAATATAGACTGATTGGACTATTAATGTACCTCTTTGGCAAAAGGGTTAACAGGAGCATTGTATCTGTTACCCTGGCTGTTGATTGTGGGGTCAGCACTTCCACCAATAGCATACATTTCCCAGTGAGTATAGTCATTGTTCACCACATGGAAATATCCATGTCTACAACTGCAATTTTCATGATCAATACCATGTTAGATTGTACTAATAATAACTCATTATAAAAAATATTTTACTAAGTTAGAGGAAATGTCCTATTCAGTTTTAAATTTCAGCTAATGAAATAATGAATACACACACAAACATATATGGCCCCATCTTCTGAATTCTTACAATACTTGTACAAAGTTTGTGATTTTTTTGAGCTAGAGGAAACTTAAAATTAATGCACCAAAAAAGGTTGTTGCAGACAACAAACCAACCTTTCTTATGGTTTAACATTTAAAGCATTTAAAGCATACAACAAAGAGAAAAAAAGGGGTATCAAAATTAAAGTTGACATTAAATATTACCGTGGCATTCTCTGAATTAGTCCCTCTCCAAAATGGTTATAAGCTATAGTCACTTGCATTTGTTTGTCTCTTGTGTAGGAGTCACTGTGGCCCAACAGAATCACCTGAATTTGCAAAAACAGATCAATAAATAACATATTGCAAAATGAGCCATACAATGTAACTCTACGAAGCACGGACACAGACACAATACTCATACAAGTGTCGGTGTCTGACATGCGTCAAACACTAGACACACTTTTAATGTGAAGTGTAGGAAAATGCGGTAAAGGAAATTACCTCATTGTGGTGGGTGAAATGGTTGTTAGAAATTGTTATAGCTGTTGAGCCCATGACAGCATCAACAAGACCATCAGCACAATGAGACAGAGAGTTATGATCAACCCAAATATGACTTGCACCAAATATCGAAATAGCATCACCATCAGCCATAGTCCTCCAACCAAAATGTGTTTCTGAGCTTCTCACCATAGCATTACCAGTTGGTTTACAGTCATGAATATGAAGACCATGAACAATAACATTCGTAACATACTGAATTGTAATACACCCTCCATTAGCAATATGAACATTGGTTCCTCTTCCATCAATGGTCTTGAAACTGTTCACAATTAGCTCTTGTTTCAACTGAATAACCATGTCTCTCTTGAACACAATCCAAAGTGGCCTATCTTGGATGACAGCGTGGCGCAAAGTTCCTGGCCTTGGGTTAACAGGGTCATCGTCTCTTGGGTCAGTGACAACATAGTACTTTCCATCGCGACCACCAATAGCATTTCTTCCAAATCCGATTCCACAGTCTGCTAGACGCTTCCTGTTGCGTTGCCAATTGGCATCGCAACGCCAGCAATCGTCAATGGGGTTACCAGTTCCACATGAGAAAAATCCGAGATTCCTTCTCTCGGTGCTGTTCTGAATGTGCCTGTAATATCAACTATATTGGTCAGCTTACAAAGATCAATCAAATTATTCAAAGCTTATGTTTGGTTTCACGGTGGAGAATAACAAAATTGATTCTCGCGCCTCATCAAATACAGATCAAAGGCACTGTCTTATAGAGCTAACAAACAAAAAAATAAAACACCAAACAATTCAGCCTAATCTAAAGTGACAGAAACATATACATAAATTAAATAAAGCCGTTACATTATTAATAAATCATTGAACTATGCCAATAATTTGTCCACATGATAAGTGAATACCACATGAATTTTCTCTCAATTGCAACGGATAAATATTTTTGGCCTTATATGAAATATAAGATATATGTGAATATGCTTTTTTGTCACTATTACATAGATCTTGGCCCAATTTTCCCACTGGCATCACGTTGTATGGAATAAATCACATGGTAATTTCTTTTTATAAATTTATAAATAAAACCAAATCACATATTTAGCATAAACAAAACATAATTATAAGATAACAACTTTTTAATGATAAATTATGGTACCAAAAAAAAGAATAGTGGTTGTACCCTTAAGTACAAAACATTTAACTTAGGCTAAAAGGACATTAAATTGCAAAAGAATTATAAGCGTGAAAGACGGAAAAATGAGGAAGTGCATGTGATAGAAAGCATGAAAAGGAGGGTAACAAACAAAGAATGTAACAACCTAAAGTTTTTAAATTTAAATCCCCAAAAGGGTAAAATAAAAAAAAGGGTAAGTAATCATAAATACAAATCCATTCAAGTATGTAAAAACCGGGAAAATGACGTGGCAGAGAAAAAATTGGGGAGTTGGGGTAGGGTGTTAGGTTTCATTTTACAAAAGGATAGTTAATGTGAGCACACCACTATACCCTACCACATTTCATGTCTAGTGCCTAAACCATGTGCATATGTATGTGAAATTAAATTATTGTTATAGTTACATTTAGTTTATTTTCTTGTTTTCTTAATTTAATACGAAATGGACAATACAATAAGGATTGTCTATAGCGGAAAAATCAATCTATTATAGTCGAAACATGGTGCAACGAGTAACAAAATCGTTCGATAATAATACAAATTTTTTACAATATTTCAATCAAACGACATTGTAGCTCGTTGCATTGTGTAATTATACCATGAACCTAAATTTGTAATGAGAAAGTAGAAGTTAGAGAGAGGGACCCACATCTCAACCATAGAAGCCACCTCTTTTGGATCAGCCACGGCAGCACGTTCATTCAATTTCTCAGCCTCTTTCTGCCTAAAGTAACACAACAAAATACAAAATTAAAATTAACCACAATGCATAAATTAATAATTATTCAATAAACAAGCTTCTAATCCAACATTTTCATTAAGATTAATAAATTAATCACTACAGTAATACCAAAAAAATGCAGAGTACTATACTCCGGAGATACGGTAAAAAATGGTAGTAGCAAAAAATAGGTACGGTAAATAAATACAAAAACCGTTAAAGTATTTTGAAGAGAGAGAAAGTAAGATTTTATCCAATAAAATGAAAAGACCAAAATATCAGTATTCAGCTAACAAGTACAAGTATATTTGGAGGGTAATTTCGGTAATGTGAAAAAGTTTGTTGACGGTTAACCAACGCTTTTCGCGTATGTCACTGAGAAAACACACGCAACGCAACAGAGACAAAATGCAAAGGAATCCAAAGAAAGAACCAACATAACAGAATAAATAAACGATCCAGATTTAAAGATACAACGAATTCTCAACGGTCGTGATTGTTAGTTCCGGAAAATGGATCTAACGGTTGTTGATTGTGATATAAAAGTTAAACCAACGGTTGAGATTAACGAACTTGTTTTAACGTTGAAAAGAGGGAAAAATAGTGAAAAACACAAAACACTAGTACTAACCTTGCCGCCATTGATGAATCGTTAAAGCTTGGTAACCTATGTGTCTCAGTTTCAACATTTCTGTAACAACAGAGAAAAACGATGAAAATGTTTCAGTACTACAATATCTTTGTTTTCTCTTCAGAATCTTAAATTAATCAAATAATTACTACTATTAAACAAAAATTAAGCAACAATGTAGTAGTTCATAACAACAAACGCAACAACAAAAAAACAGAGTTGTTCTGTTTGAAAAACAAAAACAGAGAAAAAAAGAAACAAAACAAAAACATAGAAAAGCTGAAAAACCTGAGGTGAGAGATCTGTGGTGAAACCGCCATGGTTTCTTCTTCAACAAGCAGAACAAAAAGCAAAACCAAGAAACAAACACTAAGAACAGATTTAACAGAAACCTCCATTGTTGAAAATCTCACTCACTCTCTCTCTTTCTATTTTTTTCTCTCTATAATATTTACTCTGCACAAGAAAAAAAGAATGTGGAAGAAGAAGAGAGAGAAACAAACACACACAGAAAAAAGGGTCGGTAGAGAGAGAAAGATAAAATGTTGAGTGGATTCAAGAGAACAGGTTCCAATATAACGGCCATTATATAGACTCTGAGAAATAACGTCGAATAATTCACACCGTTAATTAACTGATCGTTTTTCTTGTTTGGATTCTCTTTCTCCGTTTAACGTCGTTAACTAACCTTTTTTCTATCTTAAGTCTTAACCACTTCATCTTTTTTTTTTTTTTAACCCTATTTTTCACTTTTTTTACTTACATTAACCGTTTCTTCATTCTACATCGCACGTGGGTTCAGTGACTAATCACGTGCCGTAGCAGAGTCTAGTTACTACTACTATTGCTAAGATTAGATCTGATATGGTTTTCTTTTTTTTTACTTTAGAACTTTTTATTTTACTTTATCCATTAGTTATTGCCCTTCTCCAACTAACTAAAACGGTTTTTTAATTTGTGGGTACACAACTTAATTGTATTGTAAAGTGTAAACTATACTATACATAATAAAATTATAGTTTAATGTTTCTTGCAATTTTAGTACTATTTTGAGTCATAGTAAATTGTATTGTACTACTACTTCTTGTCCTTGTTTTCTTGTTTTACTTTATTTTGTCATTTAAACTTTAATAAGTTCGTTTAATAATTTTCATCTAAAAATAAGTTGGTTTAATGTTTCTTTCTTTCTTTCTTTATATACTTACATTATGATCGTCTTATTATGTCATTTTGGCTTTATTATAGTGCTTGTAAAAAAATTAACTTTTTCTATTAAATTTAGTGGAGTTCTTTTTTTCATTTAAACTTTGTCATTAATTTTAATTTTAATTTAGTTATATATATATGATTTTTTTATTCAATCTCGAACTTGAGCATGCAACGTTGTTAAAACTTTTAAGAAGAGTTTACTGTCTATTTGAGACCTACAAGATTCAAATAATTAATCTCTGCAATTACACGCAAAAAATAACTGATTTACGGAAAAAAAACACGTACTTGTGATCTTATTATCAACGATATTGTAAGAGTTTAACAAAGATTGCTCTTTAATATTTTAATAAATTTTTATGCAATTAATGTGCATAAGTCATAACTTAACTGATAGAAAATATCGAGATTGCTATATCGGATGTTCATGATCAAGGTTCGAACTTCAATCTCACCATTTTGTGTGTATAAATTTTTAATGATTTTATCATTTTGTCTACGTATCAAAAACTAAATGTTATGTAACTTAGCCGATTTTATAATTACAAAGTGGTATACTCTTATCTAACATTAGTTTTTTTTTTCTTTGGTTATAGTATCTTAACATTAGTGTAAATCCAGTTTATAGATACGGAATTAATGTGTCTTATTTTCCATATTATTAATGATTTTTGCATGGTAGGAATTTCCCACAAGTGCATACGTTTGGATTTTGGGATTGATAGGATAAAAGAAAAATAGTTAGTATTTTAATCCTTAAACCAGTAAAAGACCCGTACATTCGTATAGGTCGCGTAATATTACCGTAATTATATAAAAGCAAATTATATTGATAATATTGTAAAATATTTAAAGATAGTAAATGAAAATTATTAATATTATTATAAATTTTCTATTAAATTAATTAATAAGTAAAAATTGTTAAATATTAACAATGTGCCCGTTGCATATTTTATTTACGTATGTTTGTCAAATCAATATTATAAGTACTGATTTTATATACTTAAAAATATGTACTGATATGAGAAAATCAATATAATAAAATTTAAAAAACTCATTATTATATATTTAAAATATCAACATTAATATATTGTTTATGTTAATTATATCATTATTTTATATGCAAAACACCGTTGTATGCTACCACTGTGTAGGTTTTATATGTTCCAGAATGAAATACATAAAAAATATACTAATATGAGAAAGTAGAAAGTCGATATGATAAAAAATTTAAAATGGATTACCCGTGGGACTAAAACTGAGTGCATGATTATTTAACATTTTTACAAATTTTAAGATTTTCTAAACGAAATGGGGTTAAAAAACAAAAGGATTTTCTCTATGAAATATTTATTTATTTTATATGTGGAAATTTGTTTAAATATTGTCCCGTGCCCGTTAAATAATATATATATTTCTTAGTGACAAAAAAGTATCCTGTAATTTTTATACAATAATGAAAGATAAACATTTGTCACATTTTTATTTATTTATCAATAACGAATATGTGTATCGTATTTTAATTAATATCGACCAATGCACAGTTTTATAAATTTAAATCGAGAGATCTCCGAATTAAGACTAACCGTGAATCACAATGATAGTATGTTATTAAAATAAATATTAATAAAACATTGAATATTCTTTAATGAGAGTAAAAATACGAATTAGATAATAGAAATAAAAATAGATAATAAGTATAGAGATGTAAAATATATTTATGAAAAAGAGAAAATGAAATTTTATATTAAATTAGATTAAAAGAGTGATAATTAAAATTTTAAATATAAAAAAAATTGAAAAAAAAAGTTGAAAAAGAAAATAAATTAATAAAAAAATTGAAAAGTTAGAGGGAGAATGAAAAAATAATAAAATAATAAGAGAGAATAGTAGTGGAAAGAGAAAATAATAAGAAATTGAAAAAGTAAGAAAGAGAATATAAAAAATAAAAAATAAAGTGTTAAATTGACTATTTTACCCTTAAAAAACTTAAATCCATTTATTTAAATAAAGGATAAAAATGTAATAATGCAAGTAATCACATTTCTTATATTGATAGTAGATATTTAAGATTTATGTTGTATTTTTTTTTACTAAAAAACAACTATATGTTCATTCATTAAAATTTGTAAAATCAATCAATCGAAATCATAACACATATTTAATCATTAAAAACTAGCAAAAAATACAAATCGACAAACAAATTCACAATATTTGATTTAATTAATAGCACAATAACAAAACTTACAATCAGTATTGTCATTCGCATCTTCATCAACAACTATGTTGTGAATGCAATCTTAATTAGGAAGAAGCTTAGTAAAGAATTGATTGAGAAATACCAAGTTCTGGTATTTAAAAAGTGTCACATGGGCTGAATCTTTGGTTTCACCAATATATATGGACATAGTGTACCACATTACGTAGGTAAATATTTTTGATCCATTTATCATATCAATTTTTTTTTGGTACATATCATATCAAATATTTATATATGTTTCAATATCAACTATGCAAATAAAACGGCTTCCAAGAGATTGTGATAAAAAATTTTCAATACTGATAAAATAATAGGTCATTGAAAATTTACACACTTAAAATACAATAGTCGGGGTTCAAACTCCAATTAAAGATGTCCCGCCTAATAATCTTATAATTTTATCACTACATTTGTATTCATATAATGCATACATAATAAATTGTATCATGTCATGGGAGTCTTAACTCTTAACTCCTAACTTAATTGTCAACAAATATCGAAATTGATAGGTTGAACATCCATGAGCAAGGTTCGATCTCTGATCTTTCTACTTTGTAGGTGAATTTTCAATAATTTATCATTTTGTCTACGTACATAAAAAATGTACCATGTCTCAGAAAGTTGTACTTGAATCATATTATAATTAAGCTAATTTTTTTTAGATTTGAGTGTTTTTTTTCTTTTTCAAAAACAGTAAATATTATCTTTACAATCTATATAACTATATTAATTAAACTCTATTTTTAAATTAGTACATCAAATCATTTAAATATGTAAAATAAATTTATAATTTCTTTTGATGAATATATTTATAATTTTATTGTTTTAATGCATTTTTTTAAATAAAAAAAACCTAGCAGCAAAACTCAAATGCATTAAGTGCGGCAAAATAGAAATTGTGAGCTATGCAATTTTCTACCATTTTTTTAACAGTAAAAGCTTTACAGTATAATGATAATACAATCAAATTGAATAATTGATCATGAGTTGAAAGTTGAAACATTCTTCAACCATATTTTAAGATCAATATATACTACTAATTAAGAGAGTCAAATAACACCAACAATAAACATTACTCCAATATATAGCCAAAAAGAATATTAAAAAACCAAATTATTAATCATTACAACCAACACAATTTCTTTCACATATGATCAATAATAATATAAAAGATCCACGATCTTTAGCTGAGCTCCATCCATTAGGAGGAAAATTTGTAGGTGTTTTCTCATAGTTAGCCTCATAAATGACCAATTTAATCAAACATTGACAAGTCATTTGATGGTTGAATGATGAGATGTTGTTAGAATTTGATAATAGCTATAATAAGTATCTTAGTCAAAATACGTATGAACATAAACCTAGTATAGAGGGTTAGCAAAAAGGGCGCAAGGACGTGGTTAGTTCAAACTCTTCGGTGGTTTGGAAGCCGAGAAGTATACTTCTTTTCAGTAGTGTAGATTTTGGTATTTTTATCGGTGTTCCTTTATATACAGCATTTTTTTTTTTGTAACCTCTCTTACCGGTCTCGATTTTTCTTGTGTTGAGACCTAGTCTTATTAATAATATTTTGCCGTTCATAAAAAAATTTCAATAAAAAAAAATGTGTTTTCATTTTAATTACTATCATTTGAGTTGTATTTACAAGATAGACAGATTGAATAACTATTAAGCTTATAGTAAAGAGTTAAAATCAAAAATCAAACCAATTTTTTAATTTTACACAATAAATACATATAATGTAGTATGTAGCGACAACACATTACCCAAAAACTATAGATGAAGTAGAACTGCAAATCATATGATTGATTCCAGGGAAAGAAACCATGATAAAAGTGTTTCATTAGAATAAAATGAAATCACATGCAATACGATAAAAATAAAAACAAAAACAATTGATTAACCTCAAATATTAAATCCTATCCTATGTAGTGTAGCAGCATAACAGAGAATAATAAAAATAGATGATAGTATTAAAGTGGTGGGTGTTTAAAGAAGGGGACCACGTGAGTAGGAGATGGTATAGTAGCACAGAGTAAAGAGAGATCCCGGGAGTTGGGACCGTACAAATTGTTCTTTGATATAATAGAAAATTGCGCTCAATTTCAGAGTTTAATAGAGATATTATATGTAATATATAAAGATCGAAGTTTAAATTATGATATATTTATTTATTTATTTTTAATGAGTGAAATTTTAGGTTATCTTAATAGACGATGATTGTACGTCTATTTTTTTTATGTATGTTTAAATTAAATAATGATTTGAAATTTGTTTTTGTTACTCAAACAAAATGACATGTCATTAAAACTTATATAAATACAAAGTGAATGAACTGAAATTTAAACTTTAATTTTAGACGTTTGACTTAACAATTTAAGTATATCGGTCGGTTAAACTAGTAAAATTTATAGAATAAACTTAGACATTGGTTAAGTTAAAATATACACTCTTCATTCCAAAATATAAAGAGAAAAAATCACTCATTTTTGTCCCAAAATATAAGAGAAAAATTATTTTCAAAAATATATTTTTCCTTATTCTCATAAAATTAAATGTAAATTGTAATTAATTTTCTTTTTCTCTCATTTGTTCAATAAACAATAACCAATAAAAAATAATTTTACACATTTCTACGCAACTTATTTTAAAAAAAAAACTCTACAAAATCATATTTCAAATTCTCTTTTATTAATAAATGAGATTTTTTTTTTCTTTTCATATTTTGGGACGCGAGTATGTGACATTATAAAATTTGGATAAAATTAGTCAAAAAAAAAATTTGGATAAAAGAAAAAACACAATTCTCACAGTTTACTGCTGATTTCACGCTAAGGAACAAACAACGCGTAAGAATAAAGACAACAACCAATGACAAATTATTTATAATTAAATGAATAAATAATAGAAACAAATCAAAAAAAGAAAAATGGAATTAATTAATTAATAATATTTATTGTATGGTTGATTGATTATAATTGAAATTGATTCCGCGGAAAACGTACGTCCAAGATATAGATATGCGATAATCACGGGCAGTGACTTTCTTTTTAAGTTTAATGAGTTTGACGACTATTATTATTCTTTTCCATCATCCACTATAGTATTATTATTACTACTATTTTTCTATTCAATCTTTCAACTCTTACCAACAAAAGTTACACCTTGTTTATTTTTATGTTACCTACTCAACTAACATGCCCCTATCAGTGTTTGATTACCTTGTAGTAAAAATTGATTTATTTTGGTTGAAACTTAAATGTGAGTTGGTCGTTAAATTATTTATGTTCATATGTAAATAGTTTTTTTTCCAAAAAATAACTACATTTATTTTTTTTAGGCAAAAACTAAATTTACTTCTCTCTATAGAAACCAAACATAATAAATATTTGGTCAAATCATGTTTGACAATTGGCATATGCATTAGAGATGAAAATTCCCACCACTAACAAAAACTTGAGATGAAAATTCCCACCAATAACAAATTTAGAATTGGCATATGCATTAGAGATGAAAATGGGTATTTTGTGTTGGCCAAAACAGAGTGGTGGTCGCCTATATGTGCAGTTCATGTGGGAGAGGCTCTTGGACTATTGTCGGCGCTCAACTGGGTCCATGAACTACAATTGGGACCAATTGATTTTGAGTTAGACTCAAAACTAGTTGTTGATAATTTTTCTTCTCACAAATATGATGCTACAGAATTTGGAGATATTATTCGTCATTGTAGATCTTTATTTTGCATTTATTATGAACACTCTAGTGTTGAGTGTATTAGGAGGCAAGCGAATGAGGTTGCTCACGCTTTAGCTAAGGCGGCCACATCTCTAGCTAGTTTCCAAATTATGGTTGAAATACCTCATTATATTGAACACATTTTAAGTAATGAAATACTATAAGCTTTTTCCTCTAAAAAAAAAACAAAACAAAAACTTGATTTTAATTAACTACGTGAAATTTTGTAAGGATTATGCTAATATATGTGCTTAGCGACATTTGCTTCCTCCATAACATATGTTCTTAAAACAATACATCAACAATGCGTCCTATAGCATGTGGTTTATATGCAAAATTTTGAATATGTACTATTATGGTAATGGTAATTCTTCAAAAGCTTAATCAAGACTTTCACCTGATCAAAAAATAGATCACCGGTTGAACTAATGGATCACTAGTCGAAAATCATAGTAATGTTTTAAAAATCGATCTGATCATGGTTCTGACAATGTCACGGGGTTATTGGTTGAACTACTGGATCACTAGTCGAAAATTATAAATGCACGCCTAGCTGCTTAAGTAACTTCTTCCAAATGCATTGAAATGGTAGTTTCAGATTTTATCCCTTTTATGAGGAGAATCAGATATAGGATTTTATTAATATTTTTAAGAGATTGTGCCACTATTTGTGGGGCTTGAAGATAACTTTCCAAATGACGAAATTTTTAAAAAGGGATTGATTAAAACTTTCCATTATTTTTTTGCGTTGCAGCTAGATTTCCATTCATCATCTTAATTTGTTTTTTAAGCTCCATTTATATTGGTCCCTGTAGACGTTAACGAATTACGTATTTGTTAAACAATTTATTTATTTCTTTTTTCGTGTTGTGCCTTTTCTTTGTTTTGTCAATATTCTTGATATGTTTTGAGATCTAAGTACCTTTTGTACTTATTGACTAACCCTTTTCTCTTATATTTATATATATATTTACCATAAAAAATCCGTCAAAGCTCGGAGAAAACTAGTAAAATACTACAGATTATCTAATAAAAATGTTTTCGTCAAAAATGCAGTTGATATCCTTTTTTAATTATGAAGACCAATTAATTGGCGCACACTTATAACTGATTTTCATAATTAAAGAGGAATATCAACTGCATTTTTGAGGGGATTGAAATCACTTGATATCAAAACTTGTTCTGAATCGGATAGTCGGCCCAGTAAATCGGATTAAAAAAAAAGTGGGATATATATACATAAAGCACTTTTTTATATATAAAAAATGGAACAAATTAGAACAAAACAAATATAACAATGTCAAATTTTCATTCAAAATAAACCAAATCATTCCACAAGTCATGCCATATCTCCTTGCTCAATATATTTTCCTTATTTTCTTTTTCTTGTTGAAGATTAGGTTCTTTGAACTGATCGAAATTGGGCATAAAACTCGCAGTCAAAGAGTGAAAACTTGCCAACCTCTTAACTAAAATGAGCAAAATAAAGGATAGAAATTAATATAATGGGCAACATGTGAATGCATCTATATATGGCATATGTGATATTGACAAAATTCAGAATTCACGTAGACTTTAGTATACCTTTCACAGCCACTGATCAAGCTCAGGCAATAGCCATTAGGCACACGACAAAAATGGCTTATTGAGTCAAATATATACTTCATATATTGCCAAAAGAATGTATATGCACTGTGTAACTATCAGATTTCAGGGTGTAATATAAAGGTCTTTATATAGTTTAGTTAGAGTTTGACCAAATGATATGTAAAATGATTTGTTTAGGATGTCAAATTTTTGGTGATTTCAGATCGTCATTTATTCAAACTCAATAGCTTAATTTCATTTTTTTTGTTGGGTAATAAGTGGCTAAAATTTTACCTTTTTAAGGTGGATAAATAGTGTTCAAAATTTGAACTAGGCTTATTCATATAAAATATAATGTTGTTAGAAATAATATAAAATTATTGATGTAGTCTTTTCTAACCACTTAAGATTTTGGGATAATTTGTCATCTGACAAATGTTCTTTTTAGTTATGCCTACAAAACTATTTAATTTCACTTTTGTTCTTACCTAAACTATGTGGTTGTGTGTCTCTATACCAAATTGTGGTTAATGATCTTTATCAAAGGACAAAATTTGGGAGAACACGAGTTTGATTCTTTGATGAAAGACGATTATATTTTACTTATTTCACTGCCGAATTTTGAACTTTTAAAACCCACCTCTACGAACAAGAAGAAGGTTAATAATGAAACACAAGTTTAATGGAAAAAAAAGTCATTAGAATTCATTTATATATTATTTATTATTTATTTAAAAATTATACTACCTCTGTTCATTTATTTTACTTGTTGTTTTAGAAAAAAATATTTGTTCTTTTTTACTGGTCGTTTTGGAAATTTAGGTTATATTTTGCCTATTATACCCTCTTTCCTATTTTATTTTATTGACTAAATTTTGTATAATTTTTTTTGTTGAAACAATATAATCTTTTTATTGTATACAAATTTTGTTTATTTTTAAATAAAGTTTGTTACAATTTTTTTTGGAATAGATAATGTTTGTGAAAAATTATGAAATTATTGGTGGATTAAAAATATGATATAAATTTTAAAAAATGACAGAATAAGAAAATAAGGTGCAAAAATACACTCTCCTATTTTGGTCTTTTTTTTTCTTCTCTAAAACGACGTAAAAAGGAACGGAGGTAGTACTATATAAGAGTTTAGGGAGGTCTATATACATATAGTGAAGGTTTACCTTCAATTAATTAATACAATATTGAAAACATATAAGTCATAATTAATATTTTAATGTTTTGAGCCCTTAAAAATGAACCTTTTGGACCATTATAGATAGTGTTCCCATGCAATCGGGCAAGGTGACTCCCATGATGGCAAAGCCCCCACGCTTGTGCGCTCGCTTGCGGCTAACAATTTCTATTCCTTCCACGTAATTTACACTTTTGTCCCCACGATATATCATCCCTAGCTCATGTACCAAAAGGTACATGAAGCACTATGATGAAAACAAACAATTGCAAGCAAGGAGAACCATTGATTACGTGGACCATTATTCATACCTCGCATGGTTAGTTATATTCTTTTGACTTTTTCGGTTGGAGAAGAAGTTAAACAGAAATCATCTGCTCAAACAAATAAGTAGAGGGACAATATATATTGTTTTTTATAAAGATTCATGCGTGACAAAAAATTTAGTGGGATTTTAATAGAAGAATTTATTGAGTTTAGACAATACGGAAATTATCATATCATATACTACTATAGCGTTGCATTATATGATGTATATTGTTTAGTGTAGTGTAAGAAAAACTTTACCCATAATCATTCATGCCATATTTGTAATTTTAATGATTCCTATCTAAAATCATATGGTAGGTTTAGGTTATATAATTAACATGTTTTATACACAAAAACATAAATTGGAGAAGTCTCGTTAATTTAGTTCAATTGATAGGGACATTGTACATAATATGTAGGGAACTGAGGTTCGAACCCTATAGCATGCCAAATTTATTCACTTTTAAGGGTGGAATTCTAGTCACTAGGTTAGTTAACCAAAAAATGGAGAAAGCATTAGAATTTGTTTTCATCAGCTACTTCTTATGGTTTTTTGAATATGTTTCGGACTGCGCAGAAAACTCAGTCCAGTAGATTCGTTAAGAAATCATCAACTCTCACTCGGATTTAGCATGTTGAGCACGTGCCTTAGTGGATTAGAGCCTTGTTCTTATGTTAATTAATAGCACATTTGCTCGACAAGTCACGAGGGATAGATGTGCTCGACATGTTATTGCTAATGGATAAGCACACGCACTTAGAGATGGGCACGAATTAAACCGATCACTCCAGTATATGGGGCGCGGACCACGTCGTCCTTATATACCCACAATCATCTCACAGTTGCTAGAAATTGGCACACCAATCTCACTAATTTTTGTAATTGTAGCTCCGCGCTAGAGACCATATATATTCCTCTCAAGCAGATGATTAGGTATCTTATTTCAATTCAAATTAGTTTGACACTCTTATTGTAACCGTGGCTTCACATTCTCAGTATCGAAATACATCAATTATTTTTATCTTTGCTGCCCAATCATCTTATCCACATTCATATAAGCAATTCAATTAATATAAATATACCAAAAGTATTAATAATGACAGCAAAAGAATCATGACAATGATTGAAATAACCGACAAATATGAACTTGTTTTCTCTACATAAGAAACATATAAGATGCAGAAAAGACGTGCAAATAGCAACATACATACATACTATAAAGGATTGACCCCAAATGTTTCCAACAACACCTAAGAAGGCACATGGGGAAGTTCCAACAAATTTCAAGAGGAACGTAACCTTTATTTTTCAGTTTATGTGGATAACAAATCATATTCAATTTGATTCCATTTGGATATAATTTTGATAATGTATAGTTATTTGTGGTTCAATTTGGACACGTATATATGATTAGAGTTATATGGTTTTAGAAAATTCAAAGATTAGATGGTCCAATTTAGCTGCCCTATTCGACCAGGCATGTGGGAGGCCTAATTACATGGTTATATGTATCATTCAAGTATATTAATACGTATATGAGTATGACTCAAAATATTTTGACTATAATATTTATATTTAATTTCATGATAATTTTTATATACAAGAAGGAATTTAGCTGGGATATTTTTATTTTTTATAATAAGAATTTCTTATACATGAATGTCTCGGTCACACATTAATTTCTAGGAAACATGTTTGTTGTGACAGAGATACATACGTACAAATTAAAGATATAGTAATACCCTGATTCCCCATAGTTTCAAATTTGGATAGACTATGGTTGAGGACATTTAATTATAAAGTGAAATTTGTATTAATAATAATTTGAAATATTCAGTTTTCTCTAAACTCATTTTCAATCATAAATGTTACTCCAATTGATGTAAATAAATTTGTAAAGTAAAGAAGGAAAGAATACTTTTCCAATTGAAAATACGTGAAGGAAAATTTCAAAAGTTATATCTCAATTGATAGAAAATATTAAAATTATTATTTTAGACGTCTATGATTGATATATGATCTCCAATATCTTCATTTTAAATGGGTAAATTTATGATAACTTTATCATTTTATTTATGTATCAACAATAAAATCTCAGAACAAAATTACTTTTTAAGATGGAAAACAACAAAATTGAAAAACTTTGTGTCGTAGTCATTGGCCATGTGGTATATCACATGGTTATCATCTGAATTTTCAATTCCTTTGCTGGTTTTTCTTAGATGTAACATCTTTGATTATATATGTCATTCCCTATACTGATTTCGCAATCAAAATTGAACTCACTCACTTACAAAAGGGAATCCATTCTGGCACACTTTTTAAAGTTATTGCAACTATGAGCTACTATATTAGATGATGTACTCTGTCTCTTCATTTTATATTATAAGGAAAAAAGTTTAAAATCATACTTATTAAAAAAAATATATATATAATAATTAAAATTATATTTTTTTTGAAAAATGTGGTATAGAAAGATATAAAAAAATAATTATTAGTTATTAGTTATAGAAAAAGTAAGAAAGAAAGAGACAGAGTAAAGTTTTTTGAAAAGATAAATTTTATACTTTTTCTTTATTATGGGTTAAAAAAATTGATTTTTTTTATCTCTTATATTATAGGACCGAGAGAGTATTATGTATTTATCATTTAAGGATGCTAATAGATATATTTATGGAACAGTCCTCCCTCTTATTTGAAATAGATAAGATTTAATTCGAATAATGTAGCATCAAGATCATAAGATGTGGTGCACAATTTAAGTGTTTGTATACATTAGATTGGCCGAAGAATAATGTAATTGAGTTAATTTTACAAAAATAGAAGATATTATCTAAAACGGGAAAAGAGTATTAGAGCATAGGATTGTGGTTTGCCTTAAAATAGAGCATAGTAGTGTGCGATGAACCAAGACAAAATGTATTTCCCAAATAAATTAAGTGTTTGTTGATAGTATAATTGTAATACAAAGTTTTGTTCCCACTAAAATTGAGTCATTTGGTAGGGGAAGATATAGATTGATCTTTCGAGTGGTCACTTCTTGAGTTAAATATTGAATTTTAAGACAAAAATTAATTTATTTGATTATCGTTGAGTTTGAACTGCGAGTGATTGAGTTGTTGGATTTTAAATATAAGTGCGTGATTAATTCTTACATTGATTATAAATAGAAAGAATATTAAATTTATAATGTTTTAAGATTTTGGATGAAAGTGTCTCTCTTGTTTGTGGATTTTTAACTTGAAAATGTTAGAAACTATTTTGATAGAAAGATGTGGCGTCCCTCTCTTGAATCAAATATCAAGTTGAGTCATTTGGTGGGTTTCTAACACTAAATATCAAGTTGAGTCATTAGTTAATCTTTATTTAATTTTCAGTCGAAGTCTGAATTATCAATTTCCTTTTTCTGTTTCAGAAGAACTCGAATTCGATTTTTGAATAGATCAATTTTTAATCAAGTTTTACTTATTTCACAGCTGAATTGGACTACTAAGCCATCTTCCTTTTCCTATGAATCAAAAGGTTAAAAAACTGAACTAAGCTAAAAAAAAATCAATTATAAATTTAACCAGCTTCTAATTTGAAAATTAGGGAGTTAGGTAATAGTTTGGGAATGGGAGTGGTAGATTATAGATTTTTCTTACAATAAATTTTTATTTTCTCTCTAACAACTTTGTGGAATATAATTCCGTATCCTCCTTAAATTATTAACTTCGGAAGTTAGGATGTTTTATATTTTTAGCCATTGTATTGGTAATCATTACTTACTTAAACCAATTTATATATAATTGTTTGATCCAGCAACGTAAGTGTTTTCAACTAACATTCCTAACCTAACAAAGTAACTCAAATAACTTACCGACTCTCATTTTAGTTAGTGTCGTGTCCCATTCTCAATAAGTTTGGTTTGTGTCCTTTCTAATGTTGAATATAAGTTTTTGTTGATGGGGTTAGTGTAGTTAGTTATGATTGGTAATTTGGTACTTGGTAGTAGTAGTCTTTTGTTTAAGATTTTGTTGATATATATTTAGCATGTTTTTCTAGGTTGGTTAGCTAAAACTAAAGTTGTTTGCTAGACTTATGAAAGCATAATTAGAAATTTCTATTCCATTTAGTTCTTTTAGATCATTGATTATATTAATGTAAAATTGTACTAACAAGTTTAATATTGAGGCTCTAACTAACAAACATTAATAAGTGTACTGTCCTGAAATCATAACATAGTGTAAGGGATGTATGATTTGTTGAGGCAAGGGTTCAAACTAAGCAATATTTGGCCTTTGCTCCACACTTAATCAACGAGTCTTGTATTAGGCTCATTAAACCAAAATTAAACTATAATAAATGAACTTGCATGTGAATATGAATGCAATTAAAAGTTTGATAATTGAATTTGTTTCCTTTCATCTTTTAAGTACCCCAACCAAGTTATGAGGTATATTGTTCGTTTTAAGTTGAATGTGAGTTCTCACGATTTTGTCTTTCACCAAAGATGTTTCGTTTGATTGAGCAGTGAGTTTGTTGCATCTAAACTATTCTTAGACTCGATTATCAAGTGATGCGAAGCTTTTAGTAGTACTAGAATACTTGTCTTCTCATCGAGACTATAAGAAGCTACTACAATATAGCGTGTCAATGTTTTGTATTTTTGTTCCACTCTCAAAAAGCACTACATTCTTGTGTCAAAAAAAAAAAGTAGCACCACATTCTCATATATACTGTTCATTTTGAACTGCATATATGAGCCATTACGATTTTGTTTATCATAAAATTTGTCTTGTTGAACTGACAAGTGACAATATTATATATAAAATTATTCTTAACCTCAATATTTAACTTAGTGACAATATGAAATAGTTTTACATATATTAAAGCCTCTGCATATTAAACGTACAACTCCTTTAAAAAACTAAAATTCTCAATCCATTATTAATTGGGTAAATGAATTAATACCCAAGTTTGTCATTTTTACATTAACTCTCTGTAAAAAAAAAAAAAAATTAGATTTTAGATTTTTTGCAATACCCCACTTGCCATTTTTATAATATAACTGCCGTAGAAATAAACACTACTCTTTCCGTCCCGAAATATAAGAGAAAAAACAAAAATCATATTTATTAAGAAAAAATAAAATATAATGATTGAGAGTATGTTTTTTTGAAAAAAGTTGTATGGAAAGATGTAAAAACAATTTTTATTGGTTGTTGATTATAGAAAAAGTCAGAGAGAGAGAGTAAATTTTTCTTGAAAAGATAAATGTTTGAACTTTTTCTCTTACATTTTGGGACAAAAAAATTGAGTTTTTTTCTCTTACATTTTGGGACGGAGGGAGTATAATTTTAGTGAGAATTTTAAACTTAAAAAAATAACCGCCGTAAAAATATAATTTTAGCGAAGGTTTTAAATTGCCACAAAACTAAATCAGAGAGTATTACAAATAATCTACTAACATTACAGAATAAAATTTCAAAATTTTTTTTGGAAGAATATTACAAAAATTGCAAACTTTAAGGGGTGTTTACTCACTTGATCCGGAAAGGGCGTTGGTGTTTGAGCATGTGTGTGAGAGCCCGACTCCTTCGAAAATTATTGTTTTCTCTTGACAATTGCTATATGATAGGCTACCCACTAGGAGCAATTTTGACCATCGCCATATTCTTGTTCCGGAGGCATCTAGGAATTGCATTGGGTGCTTGATTGTCGTTGAAACCGCTACTACATTTTTCTTCATTACTCGAATGCTATCTCGATTTGGTATGATATTTTTAATTGGTTAGGAGTAGTTATTGTTGTCCCTCAAAATTTGTTGGTGTTCTTGGAGGTGTTCCGAGGTGCGATGGTGAATACTAAGATCAAAAAAGGTTTTTTGATGGTTTAACATACTAGCTACCCTTCGGTCTATTTAGAAGGCTAGAAATAATGCTATCTTTGTCAATATGGTGTTTATAATCTAATGGATGTAGTAGATGCAATTAAAATATTGAATTGGAAGTGGAGTTTAGCCAAGCTAAAGATACCCCGTGTTTGTCTATTCCGGTGATTGCTTTGTTTTGGTTTTGGGGTGGCTAGTGTGTGGGACTTATACGCCTTGTTTTATTCTTGATTAGTGTTGTTTTTACTGAGTGTTTCTAGTGGCCGTGTGTTTAGGCTGCACCCCTTTTTTTTCTTTGCTCTTCTTGTACTTCTTATTCTTGAGTTGTTTAATAATATTTTACTATTTAAAAAAATAAAAAATAATTACCCTTATTATTTTATATACATCCATAACTCGTACGTGTGAATCAAATTTGTTCCATATGACGCCAACTCACTCACGCTAAAGATCGAATAAAAACTCAATTAAGATTTTTTTAATATATTTTTTCTTCCTCATCCTTGTAGTTGTAGGACATTCCTACATGTACTTTCTTAGAGGCCAAACCAAGGAAATTGCATGCAATGCAAGACAGCTAGTAAAGAATTAGATACACATTCTTATGTTATGTGGAAGCAAATGTTTGTGAAAATATATATTGAGATCGATGGACCCACAAACAACAAGAAATAATGAATTGTGCTCACCCAATAAACATCCAATAGATGACATGCACACACTCACTCACATGGCCTCCAACCCAACAAAAACAATGTCTTGCGTTCATTAAGGAGCATTGAGAGGAAATTATAATCCATCTCAATCCATCCAATGCAACAACTTTCTATTTCTCTTTATTCTTTCTCCTTTTTTCACATGGTTGACTATTTTCCTTCAATTAGCTGTATTTTATATTAATGCATTTTTTCCACAACTAATATCTTTACTCTATCGAAGATAATCATATTCATCGAACGTTAGTTGATTCAGTAATGATTGATGCTAATTAGATTCTCTACAGCTACATTTTACTTAACGTCAAAACTCACTCTGAATCGATCGATCCACTAAACTGGATATCGGTGCCCAAAAAGAATTTAATATTCAAAACACTAAAAGTACACCAAATATTGTAAGAGATTAACTCATTATGTTAAACTCAACCTCTCTTGATTATACACACTCTTTCATGTGCCTTCTTTCAAGTAATTATTACTTTTATCATTTTTGAACTATTATATATTATATTATATATTATTTATTGACTAATCTATAATTTTATTATTTTAATAAGTTTTAGATTAATTAATTAAACATGCACAAGAATATAATGTATATTTTTTAAACAGAACCGACTTATATAATTACAATTAAAAATATAATGCAAATAACTATTCTATTTCTTTAAAATAAAAGGCCAAATTTATTGTAAACTACCCACAAAGAGGTACTACAAGCTGTACCAAATAGTGTAAACACTAGATATGTGATTGAACATATGTCAACATTTATATTATCATATATCTTTTGAAAGAAACCCATAATAAGTGTTGTCATGCAACTTTTTTCAATAATAATAACATACACAAGAGGACCATTTTGTATTTGACTATGAAGAGATTAAGTTTCAATTTTCAATTATATTTTTAACACTTTCACAGTCCAATCTTAAAATACTATTTTTACCAACTAAGAATTATATTCAAATAGAAAGGATTTTAGGGTCTCAAACAAATAAAAATAGGTAAATTTCACCTAACGTAACATGCATGATTTGTCCGACACAAAATAAAAAGGAATTTTGCTTGCGGAGTGATTGGTGGGTATTTACAGTTGAATGGGAGCCGTCAATACTTCTTTTATTCTCTTGCTGCAAATTATAAGCTTTATTTCAATATTTTTTAAACTTACTATTGCATAAAATTGTCGACTACTAAACGTTAGTTGCTCTGGTAATTGATGTTAGATTTAATAAAAAGAACTACAGTCCAATTTGTAGCAATTACATACATTTGAGAAGAAATCAAAACTATTAAAGCTTAATCTGAATCAAATTAGTCAATTTGATTGACCGGATACGGGGCGTGAAAATCAAAAAAGAAAATGAGAAGTAGAAGCAGAAAAAGTGCAAAAGAGGGAAAGCTTATTGGTTGAAGGCGGTAAGTTCAGTTTGGTGAAATATGCTAACTGAACACAATTGAAAAATATGGCGCGGTCTTTATGCTCTTTTGACTCTTTCTTTTTTCTTAACAACAAGACCTTCTTTTAATTGAACTAGAGAATAATAAAAGATGTGTAAATATCACTTAACAAATTTAAAAATGAGGCGATCAATATTGCTCCTTTTAAAAAAAATTATACACACATAAATCCACACGTAGAAACAGTGTTTGAACGAAAAGTAAAAAATAAAAAATCTGATCCTACAATCTTCTAAAATGTAAAACAAATTACAATTGTGGCACCATGGGAGTAAATTAAGGGAGTTTAGCTAAAAGGATTTTAGCACAATGGTGAAATGGAGATATGCCAATCTGCATTACAATAACCAATTACTACTGGAATTTAATTTTTACATTTCGGATCTTAAGATATGAATGTATTTATTTTACTTTTTCGTTCTAACACTATTTCTACGTGTGAATTCCGGTGTTTTGTTCATAAACCACTATTTCTAACACTAAAGAGCAATTTTCTACAACTAATAGCTGATTGTTTATGTTCAAAAGCCCAAGTATAAGAGTCTAGAGGATCCTAAGATGTTGGAAATTGGAAGCTTTGTAGAAAAAGCTCTGGCAATGCGAAACAAGGACAATAAGTTGAGACTTGAGACCGTAGTTCCAACTTCCAAATGAGAGACAGAGGGAGGTGTGAATAGAAAAGGCCATAATCCCAACAAGAGGCCCACCAATCCCCTTAAAGATCGAAAAACATTATGTCCAAAAAAAAAACGGAAGTTGTTATATTCACCCCCAATTTTACATCACCGCGCCAGAAATCTTTCTTATTTTACTAAGGCTTTTTAACTCATTTGCAAATATTTGTGCATGTTAAGAATTTTAAAATAGTAAGTTTGTATTAAAACTTGTGCATTTTATATTAAATGTATAATTGATTAATAAATACTACTGTATTACTTTTGGTTTCTTTAACATATGCAATATCGCATATGTTAGACAAACTCTTTTATCAAAATGTTAAATTTCAATAAAAGAATATACGAAAAATCTTTCTAACCGTCCTCCCATCGCCCTCCATCCCCATGAAAATAATAACCATGAAGGTTGTTAGCTGTTATTTTTTGTGGTCGATGCTCGTGTCAGTATGGTGATTAGACTTGATTGAGTGTCTTTGAGAAGGAGGAGGTGATGTAATGTTTGACCTCTGACACTGATAAAGACATATATAGTGACCGCCAATAATGTTTTAAAAACATGTCTAGTCATCGAGCCAGTGGGAGTATTGGCTCGCGTGATTAAACTGGATATCTCTTATTCTATTTCTGTTTTTCACTTATATTTCGGATTTTTTTAAAAAAAATAAATAAATTTTACTTATAATTATATTTATATATATATATATATATGAATAAATATATTTCAGATTGTATTTACCAAAAAAATTCATAGATTGAATTAGTTCGGATTATATTTTCCAAACTATTTCATAGATTGAAACAATTTAGATTTTATTTCCCAAACTAATTAAGGGTTGAATGTTTCCAGATTCTATTGTCCAAATTAATTTATACATTGAAACATTTTGGAACGTATAATCCAAACTTTAGTTTGGAATCTATTTCCCAATCATGTTGTGTAGTTTGAATTCTATATTCCGAAACTCTGAAACTATAAATCATTTCTGTTATAACCTTGTTTTTGCACACATCTACTCACCTTTTCAATGTTTTAATAACAATACAAATACCAAAACAAAAGATTACCAAAACAAAAGATTCTGATAAACATAAAACCATAATTGTCATTAAGCAAAAACAACTTCAAACGATATAAGTCGATAACGGCATACAACAATATTCACATAAAAACATAAAATATATATCAACAAACATAAATAAAACACAAATGAGACTATGTCTGATAAATTAATCAATTTGACTCAATCTTCTTCAAATTCAACCATCAATATTGAAAATGTCTGTTCAATTAAAATTGCACAAATTGTCGATGCAATCAACACTCCTCAAAAACAATGAATTAAAATAAAATAAAATAAAAAGTATTCTAGATTCTAGAATCCAAAATTTTCAAAAACCTCCCAAAGGGATAAAAAAAAAAGGGAATTTTAGGGGGTTGGAAGAAACATAGGGGTTTAAAGAGAAATATTTGAAAAAAAATGAGTCCTAAATGAGAGACACAAAGGTTTAAATAAAAGGCTCTAATCTCATTAGACGCCTAATTGTCAAAATTATCGAGTGAAAGAAGAAAAACAGATAGTCCAAAAAAGGAGAGGCAATTGTTATCTCCACCCCAAACATTTTAATTCCACACTATTATTAATTTTTTTTTCTATTTTTTTTTTGAAAAAAATGAATATGCAACAGTGTAAAATAATTTTACATTATCAACTAATGATGACTATGTATTCCGTCACATCATTCAATTTCACTCCACTTTCTTAATATGACATAAAAGATTAGTGATTTAATATTAGATGACTGTGTAAAACTATTTTATCCCATTAATAAACTCATTTTTGTTTTTTTTATTTTATCAAAATTACTCTTTTGACACTTGTTTCTTTTACAAAGACGAAATTACAAAATCACTACTAACTCACACATAAATTAGAAAAATCAAAATCACTAATATTCAATCAAACAATTTCAACTTTTTATACTATATGCCAAGCTCTAAGTAGAGAATCAAAGTTTATTGGATTCCTTTCCAATTTCCCATTCAATATTCTATTTTTCTTTGATGATGACACGTGAAAATATTAATTTTTCATTACTTTTCATATAATAGAAAAATCAGACAAATATGGTATCAACGTAATCAGTTCCAGATCCAACCAACTGTACAAAAGTGCAAATCAGAGTCCCATTTCTTCCATCATCTTCTTCCTCACACCACCAAGATGCAGTACAACAATTTGGGAAAATCAGGTCTAAAAGTAAGCCAATTATCCTACGGAGCATGGGTAAGTTTCGGAAACCAACTGGACGTCAAAGAAGCAAAATCCCTCCTCCAATGTTGCCGCGATCACGGCGTTAACTTCTTCGACAACGCCGAAATCTACGCTAACGGCAGAGCTGAAGAGATAATGGGACAAGCAATACGCGAACTCGGATGGAAACGATCAGACGTCGTCGTTTCAACCAAGATCTTTTGGGGCGGTCAAGGTCCGAATGACAAAGGACTTTCGCGGAAACATATCGTGGAAGGTACGCGCGCGTCGTTGAAGAGACTTGATATGGAGTATGTTGATGTTATTTATTGTCATAGACCTGATGTTTGTACTCCGATTGAAGAAACTGTGAGGGCTATGAATCATGTTATTGATAGAGGTTGGGCTTTTTATTGGGGGACTAGTGAATGGTCTGCTCAGCAGATTACTGAAGCTTGGTCTGTTGCTCAAAGGTTGGATTTGGTTGGTCCTGTTGTTGAACAGCCTGAGTATAATCTCTTGAATAGGCATAAGGTATTTTCAATTATTCAGATTTCTTTTGTTTATATATGTATTATTATGTTTATGTTTATTATACATGCATGTTTTGATTGACTTATTTGAACTTATGTATCGACTGATATAAGTTTTGTGAGATTGTCTGCGAGAAATTATGAAAGTATACAACCAATTTTCATAAGTTGTCTACAACTTATTTTCATAAGTTTTGTTAGAAGACTCACATTGGTTACGGATATGACATAGATAGCCTTTATAAGAATAGTGCAAAGCTCTACTCTTAAGTTAGCTTTTGTGTTTGAGTATAATATGATATCAGAGTCTATCCTAGATCCGTTTGTTGTGGAGACATCGCATATTTGGGTTATTGTAAAGGTAGTGCAAACCTCAACTCTTAAGCTAGCTTTTGCAGTTGAGTATAAGTCTCCAAATTCTAATAAGTTCTCTAATATAACTTATGAAAATAGGTGTTGTGTATATTAAAACAACATATCTGTATTTTATCTTTTAATCTAAAAATAGCATATCTAAACTTAAACATGATAACCAAATAGTAAGATGTTTAGCCAAACAGATCGTGGATGATGATAGTGTTTGGTTTTTATTTGGTTGAAAAAAACAACGTTGGTTTTAGTTTAATTTGTATATTTAGGTTGCTTGTTTAAGTTTCATGATATTTTCCCTGGTCTAACGCAAATCAACTAGTTGATTTGTAGTGTAAGTGTTGTAAACTCCGGATGACCAAGTTGATTCGTATTGGTGTAAAAGATTTTTCTAAATTTTAATTTCATATCTATGTTTTACGTTTTTAAATTTAGGAGTTTGATTGTGATGCATTGTAGTGTACTTATCAGGAAACCACAACCAATCAAATTTCCGACTGTAGAAATACTTATGACTACGGGTAAATGTGATTAATGATCTAACTAATGAATATAATGGATTGACTGTCTAAAATATATTTACACGGACAATGCATATGAATTAAAATAAATTCATTTAATAAGGAAGTGAATGGATTGGAAATAGGATAGTTGGTGGTGGTGGAATTGGAATCGATGGTGAGGAGTGGGGAGGTGATGGTGTTGTCCGCCATGAATGGAGGAAGAGAGTATACAAATTGAATACGGTTTGATAAGTGTAGATGTTTTGGAGTGTTGTTTGTTTTTGAGTTTGGGAAAATGGAATTGAAAACTTTATCTTTAGGGAAAACTTTGTACAGAAATATGTTACATCAAAATGCTTATATGTTATCAACTTATCATTGATATAAATGTAACTTTTTTTTCTTCATTTTAATTGGATATTTAAGTTGATTTGATTTGAGTTGAGTTGTGAATGTTTGTTGCAGGTTGAGTCTGAGTATCTTCCTTTGTACTCAACTTATGGAGTCGGTCTCACCACTTGGAGTCCACTTGCATCTGGAGTCCTCACTGGAAAATACAAGAAAGGAGTTATTCCTCCAGATAGTCGTTTTGCTTTGGAAAATTACAAAGTAATTAACTTTTTAAGTCCTTAAAATATGTTTGTTTTTTGCTTTACTGTGTGTCACATGATTAAATTTTTTAATTTATTTTAAAATGAATTCAATTGGGTCACCTCATTGGATTTGTTGTCATTGATGTTGTGGTTTGTCTTTTGTATTTGCGATTGTAGTTATGCTTTGGTACATTGTGTACAATTTGAATTAATCAATGTAGATGGTTCTCGGTTTTAGGTACAAGTTTAGTGGTAGCTGTTTGGTACATTTTCAATTACTACAATTTAGATGTAGATTAAGAGGGCATGAGAAAAGAGGAAATGGTTTGGGTTTATGAACGGAGGGGGCTTTTCTAGATGACTATGAACGAATCCAAAGGGATGAATAACATAGGGACTATTTTAGGTCGTTAATTGGAACAGAGATCATAATATATGCAGGACTAATTTGAGTCTACTGAGTCGGAGACCAATATAGGCCTTTTTTTTTTAGTATAAACATATTCAAAGTGTTGAAGAATAATTTTGCCTGAAATTTTGACATGTCGCTACTGTTTTACAATGTGAGAAATATATCAACACCGTAAGTTTTTATATCATCAAGTTCATAGTCACTATTAGATAGGACTAAACATAAGGGCTAACACGCCCTTCATTTGTAATGAGATTGTTGTGACCCCTTTTGTTTAGATTACTGAGCAATTATTTTCTTTTTTCTCCTTTTCTCGTGTATTATAGAATCTTGCATCTCGATCACTGGTTGATGACGTGCTCCGAAAGGTTGATGGTTTAAAGCCAATAGCAGATGAACTAGGCGTGCCATTAGCTCAACTCTCAATTGCGTGGTGTGCTGCTAATCCTAATGTTTCGTCAGTTATCTGCGGTGCCACCAAAGAGTCTCAGGTTAGTTTTCACATTATCAATACATTGTATAAAACTTCGCTACCATTGTAAATTATCTTATCTTTCGCGTTTTCCTTGGCTTAGATTCAAGAGAATATGAAGGCTATTGATGTGATTCCATTACTGACTCCTGCTGTGATGGAGAAGATTGAGGCTGTTGTTCAAAGCAAACCAAAGCGCCCTGATTCATATAGATGAATTTCAGGTTTTCCATGTGCAACACAACATATATGTGCATTTACTGGAAGGTTTCATGATCCCATTTCATGGGAAAGCAACTTTATGTTAAAGTTAATTGTTGTTATTGGTGTGGTTTCCTCCTTTTTTTTCTTCTTCTATTTAACTCTGGTACCAATTATGCTTTATTATCTATGGGTTTGAGTTTTTCAAATGGGTTTAAGGAGCTATATACTCATGGATTTTGGTTTACATTATCATCCCAGATTAATATATGGTTATGGTTTGATAGTTATTTCTTTTAAAGTATCAGGATATTGTTTGGATTTTGATACAGTCCAATTGTTTCTCTTCGTAGTTTTTTCGGGTACGTAGATGAAATGACAAGTTATTGGAAACTCTTTCACACACACACACAGAGTAGGGACCGGAGTTTGGACATTGGTCTAGCCAAGAACACTTACATTGATTGTAGACTATATATTCCTATTTAGGCCATGTCTAAAATGAAGTGATTAAACACTTGGTTAAGTGGTGCACGGTGCACAAATTATGAATAACATTACAACGAATATCAATTTTGTAAAATTCACCGTTAAAGTGAAAATTTATATCATATAAATTATTTATAATTTTTTTTAACGAAATTGAAAACAATAGATGTATTTTTAAGACCCAGCAAAATAAACCGAATGTATGTGAATTATCCCTTTCAATTTTGAATTGGACGACATGATCCAAGTTGAGAAGGTTGGAATGCGTGCCTCAATTTGTTACTTTGACATAACCAGCACTGCAACTATTGCTCCGTAAGGGACACGTTAGTGGATAAATCTCAAATATATAAAATCCCAAAAAACGTATAAAGTCTCATATATTTAAAAACAAATGAGGGGTTTTAAAATAATTTTCTTATTGTACCAAATTTTGTTTTCTTATTTTAATTTTCTAATAAATGTTTTTAGAATATTAGTAACTGTTAACATGGTCTTTAAATATATCATAATATTTTTTCTCTCTAAAATGCTTACACTAATATCTAAAAGAGTGGGAAGTGATTGATTTATATATGAAAAAATTATTTTACATTACTGGAGCATACAACAACTTCAATTCTTCCAATTTTGTTAAAATTGCTTAATTTCATGTGATATGTCATTCTAATTAAAAATCTAACAAAAAATATAATACCATATAATTTTATTCTTAACTTTTTTTTATATAAAAAAATCATTTTACCTTATTCTAAACCTTTTTTGAACAAATTTCATTCTACCTTGAATTGACAATATATTTGTCATGTAATCTCCAAAGCTTAAAGTGACAAGGGAGTAATCTCTTTTGCATATTTGAAACGAGTCCCAGTGATGCATCCTTCTTTCTAAAAGGAGTGATGAAGACACTTATAGTTTTCTTCATACTACTTAAAAAATTACCTTTACTTTGATTGGTTAATTCCTCAAAGTCTATAGTATAATAAGTTCTTTTTTGTTAGATTTTGAGCTTCCATTTTCAATCAATTTTTGGTACTTCCCCAATCCCCCCTTATAAAAGAAAGAACCATTGGTTGTAGTACTGTACCACTTAATTAGTATTATGCATTTGTTTTTTATGTTAACTAACTATTCCGTTTTTAGAAGAGAAAAAACAAGTTTCATAATATGAAGTTTAATGTAAAATATAACAAATAATTGTTTTATCTGAAAATTAAATTTGATTTTTTCAAATAATTTGTCTTTTTGTTCAATCTCCGTGACTGTATTTGATAGAAACTGAAATCATTTGATGTTAGTACTAATCCCAAATCAGATTAAATTGATGGTGAAAATAAAACAAAAATATACTATTTTTTAATCTATTTTATATATGTAAGGACATTTATTATTTTACACATACAAAGAAAGTTATATTAGAGTTTAATTGTTGTGCACTGATAGTGTAAAACATTTTTACACATGCATCCAATCAAAACACAACAAATTGCCACATTTATAAGTTAGTTCCTTAAATATCTTCATAAATGCTTACATGGCGTGATTTGATTGGATGCATGTGTAAAAATGTTTTACACTGTCAGTGCATAACAATTAAACTCGTTATATTATATCAATAACTTCAACAATATACTATTTTTTATATGAATCAAATTATAAAAAACATTTGTCTCAAGTCATCATTTTTTCTTTCACATAAGAACAAAAAACAACAATAAAATAATAAAAATGAGTTTTCTTAAATAAATAAAATTCTTATCCAAAACAAAATAAAAAAAACAAAATAATACAATTTTCCGATTGATTAGTTGAACCGGCATTAATTAATACATGTATATAAGAAACGTATGAAAAGCAAATCCGATTTGTATTATCTTTCTCATTCTCAATTTTTCTTCGATTCTATTTTCACTCTCAACGAAATGGAGAAAGCCATTAACAGACAAAAAGTTTTGCTTCAACATCTCAACCCTTCTTCTTCATCGATCCATTCCAATGATTCATCTTCAACCTCTCTCTATGTTTGTTTCTTTCTTCATCTTTTTCCCATTTCAATTTTCAAGTTTTCTTCGATTTTATCGCTTTTTCATCTTTTTTGTTAAAATTAGTTACCCTTTTGGCTCTTATGCGAGTATATGTTTCCTTGATTTGTTATTAGATTATAATCTTATCAAAGTTCTGATCTTGAATTTATTTATATAATAATTCATATTCACGTGAATTCTATATGGAAAAACACTTAACTTATGCTTCGGTGTTGATTTGATGATAAAAACAAAGGAAAACAACTATGATTTGATTGAGCTTTGAGGCATTAACTATGATTTGAGTTTTGGATGATTTTCAAGTTGTTGTAAACTGTAGAATTTACCTTTTGTTACACATAATTTCCTTTGTTGATTATTAGAAGGCATTATCGATCGCAAATATGTGTTTATGTATGTTAATTAATGGACATGTATGTACATAAGTATTTGTGATTTGAATGAACTTGTTATAGGATTTTAATTTGTATGTTGAACATATGATTCCAGGCTTCAGCATGTGTTGCGGGAGACAGTGCTGCTTATCACAGGACAGCTCCATTTGGGGACGATGTAGTGATTGTGGCGTAAGTTTGGCTATTATTAAAATTTAATTTTTCACATTAAGCATGTGTTTTGTTTGGTAGTTGATATAGGTGGTCAATACGATCTTATTTTCGTAGGCTTCATAGTATAACTTTTGAAGCATCTTATTACATTATATAGAGTTTTTGCACAAGTTCTCCCCATTTTCTCTTCAATTGTAGATACATACAACTTATACATCTATATAAATAGGTGCTTAAGTAAGTTGTTAACCCAAATGTCTCATCATGTAACGTTGATGCTCAACTATGAATTTGGACTTGGAGCAATATGTTTGAGGGATCTCTTAAATTTTTATCTAAAACGGTAATTATGTTATGTGCTTGCAGTGCGTATAGGACTGCTCTTACCAAAGCTAAACGTGGTGGTTTCAAAGATACTCATCCAGATGATCTCCTAGCTCCTGTTTTGAAGGTTTGTTATTTTTTATTTCTAAACCTCTTGATACTTTAGTTCATCATTTGCTCCATTAATGTACACCTACATGAGTGTGATGACGAGGTTTCATTGTAGGCTGTAATAGAGAAAACCAACTTGAACCCAAGTGAAGTTGGCGATATTGTTGTGGGTTCTGTATTGGGAGCTGGATCTCAAAGAGCTAGTGAATGTCGTATGGCTGCATTTTATGCTGGTTTTCCTGGTATGTTTAGATGATTTGTGTAACTGAAACGGCTCGTTGATTCTGGTTAGTTATTTACATGGTTGTGTTTCTTTTTTCATCCAGAAACTGTGCCTGTTAGAACAGTTAACAGACAATGTTCATCTGGGCTCCAAGCTGTTGCTGATGTAGCTGCTGCAATAAAGGCCGGATTTTATGATATTGGTATAGGATACATCACATTGTTTTGTACTTGTGATTGCAACAACTTTGTATATATTTTTTACCTTTAACTTTTTTTGTTTAGGTATTGGTGCTGGTTTGGAATCCATGACAACTAATCCAATGGCATGGGATGGATCAGTGAATCCTAAAGTATTTTTCCTGTTTTTCCTTACTTTTATCTCCTTTGCCAGATTACCTCTGAAAATAATACCTCTAAAGGGCTATAAGGTCGTGATATTTCTTAATTTGTCGTGACAGGTGAAAATGTTTGAACAAGCTCAAAACTGCCTTCTTCCAATGGGGATTACCTCTGAAAATGTTGCTGGTCGCTTTGGCGTTTCAAGGAAAGAACAAGATGAAGCTGCAGTAAGTTGGATATATCTCTTAATGCAATATTATCTTCTCTCGTTTATTTATATTTGAACTTGAGCAAAACTTAACTAAACCTTGTTGGTAATATTGTTGATAGGTTGAGTCTCACCGGCGGGCTGCCGCAGCTACTGCTGCTGGTAAATTTAAAGATGAAATCATACCAGTTTCCACCAAGGTATTTGCCAATTTCCACTATAAGGGTATACTGAATCTTCCTTTTGGGTGTTAGGTTCTGATTTAGACTTTTCTTCAATAGATTGTGGACCCAAAAACTGGCGAGGAGAAATCTGTCACCATTTCCGTTGATGATGGAATTCGACCTAATGCATCATTATCTGACCTATCAAAGCTTAAAGCTGTGTTCAAGAAAGACGGAACCACCACTGCTGGTATAAGATCATATAAATGTGATTCATTTCCTCACTTTGTAGTTGTAAATATTATTTAATCCTTTGATTTTTGATGCCTGTGTTTTAGGTAATTCTAGTCAGGTGAGTGATGGTGCTGGAGCTGTTCTGCTGATGAAAAGAAGTGTTGCAGTACAAAAGGGGCTACCCATTCTTGGTGTATTCAGGTACTTAATTGGTAACATTAAAGTTATATTCTCTAACTATTTATATATTCTCTAGCTTTATATACCAAAGTACCAAATAAAATATAAAATCCACCTTTTTATTTTCTCTCCAGTTTTTTTTTCCTACCATTATCTCCTTGCGTTCAAACAGTTGTTGATGAATCTTGTACCATTCTAAATATTACTTCATTGCAAAATTGATATGAAAAGTTCTTTATTACAATCTGAAGAACATCATTTGTTGGTTGTCATACGTAGGAGTTTCGTTGCAGTTGGTGTTGATCCTGCCATCATGGGCATTGGCCCAGCTGCTGCAATTCCAGTTGCTGTGAAGGCTGCAGGTCTAGAGCTTGATGATATCGATCTTTTTGAAATAAATGAGGTATTTACCTAATGTTCTTATCTTATTTTCCATTTTTCTGACCATTTGTGTATGTATTAACTTCAATGATTTGCATATATTCAGGCTTTTGCTTCCCAGTTTGTATACTGCCGTAACAAGCTAGGACTTGATTCACAGAAGATCAATGTTAATGGAGGTGCAATGGCAATTGGGCATCCTTTGGGAGCAACAGGTATATAAACCACAAGCTAGCTACTTCCATTTTCACATTCCAAAAGCTCTGACACACACACACACTGGCACCTACGCAACAATAATAATTTAAGAACATAGAAGTGATTGAATGTAACCACATGTCTTGTTGTCGTGGTGTCAGTGCTACATAGGATCTCACCTATTAGCTAAAATAACGTAATAGATTTATGTATTTTCAAACAACACTGTAATGTGCTTCGAACATGGAGCTCTAAAATGTGAGAACTCAGAATTGCACTGAAATGTCATAAACTAGGTGACTAATAATAACTGGTACTGCATATGCATTTCAATTTATTTTATTGTATTTTTGGGATGTAGGTGCTCGATGTGTAGCAACTCTATTGCATGAAATGAAGCGACGTGGCAAGGACAGTCGATTTGGAGTAATCTCTATGTGCATTGGTACACTCACTTTCTCACTCTGCCTGCGTGTGTTCCGGCATGTGTGATCTTGAACACCTCATAGTTAATATTGTTTGTTGTAAATTGTGAGCAGGTACTGGAATGGGGGCAGCTGCTGTTTTTGAGAGAGGTGATTCTGTTGATGAGCTCCGCAACGCCCGCAAATCAGACAACCTTATGTTATCTAAGGATGCTCGCTAGAATTCGTTACTTGGTTTTCATTTCTATTCGGTTATTATTCTCTATATTAAGAAATTAGAATAAAAGCTTTGTTCTGTGATAGTGAAAATGTCAATCACTGGTCAATAATTCTATAATATACGTTCAAGCTTTTTGTTGACATTACCAGCAGAGTCTAAGTTTGGTAAAATTTATTGTATGAAAGAGAAAGAATAATAATGCAATAGCATATTTTATCACGTGTTTCTTCAATGCTAAATGCTGTTTCTGAATAATGTGATCACTTCATCTGCCATTTTACATCAGAGTGACAATATTCCAAATGCTAACATGTGCGAAGAAGAGAATGTTTTTATATTTGCTTCCTTTATTTAACGTATGTTATCATTTTCCTAGGTTGTTTCCCAAGGACTTGGATTTGGTACAATTTTTGAGATAATTGTGAGTGTTTTAAAAACCATCATTTTTGCTAAATTGACATTGAAATAAATGGCCATAACATGATAAAATCAGAATCAGAAATAAATAGAATGAGTGAAAAAAGTGTATATACATTAACTATAATAATAATTATTATAATAATTATTATTATATTACTATTATACTCTTAATTATTAAATTTTACTTCACTTAACTATTTTACTAACTACAATTAATAAGAGTATTTTAACAAAAGATTTATTTTAATCATTAAAATCAACACAACTCAAGAAATATCTTCACAACTCAAATAAGACATTTTTTGAGACAAGTAGGTTTATTGAACAAAGCATCTCAGATGATCCTACTTACTAAGAATTCCTCAAAGATAGATAACTACTCCCTCCGGTCTTTATTATAAGAAAAATTTGCTTTTTAGGTTCATGGAATGTTTTATGTATCTAGACCATTTTATGAACTAGATATATCATACATTCCATGAATCTAAAAAGTAAATTTTTTCTTATAATAAAGACCGGAGGGAGTATTTACTTTGAAGAATGGAGGCAAGTAAATTGTCAATTGATATCGCTTTTGCGGCAATTCAATGACTCTATGGTGTTTATTCATAGTTTAGCCACCCTTCAATAGGAATAAATTTCAATGAACTCATTGTCATATAACTCCAGGTTTATAAGTTTGTTACACAATGAGAAGCTTGGAAGAGGGGTTTCCTCACTCAGGGAATATTGGTATAATGCAATGTAATCTAAATTTGTTAGGTTTCAAATCTCTGAGGCACAGGATATAATTACTGATTTTATCAAAAATATTGTAGAGCTCCCAAAGTGACCTATAGTAAGAGGTATAAAACCAAGCAAGCTATTCTCAAATCCTACAATCTGTTTAATGAAAACTAGATTCCCTATGTTTGATAGGATTGTGAAATTGAAAGCAACAATAACCAAATGTTTGTAGGAATGAACATTTCCTCATGTTGATTCATCTATAAGCCATAAACTAATTAGGATCCATCTAACTAAAATAGCAGATATTTAGATAGATTACTTCCATTTATGAATAAATAAAGATACATTTATTTGAATTCTTGCACAATGATCATCCATTTATAAAACACCAAGTAACAAAGTTCAAGATAAAATATGAAATGTTGTACACTTGAATTTGTTGCTTGTAAGAACTTGCTAGATTTACTAGTTGATGAGGAAAAGGTAGTAGATTATAATACAATAAAAACATTAATTTCATACAACTAGAACCAAACTATGTTGCTCAAGTCCATTACAAATTTTATTTTGTAGGAATGGAGAAACTTTTCCATTTTACCTACCAAACCAACATTGATTCACTCATTCAAGTTGATTGGAAATGCTGGTCATCTGAATTAAATAGTTTTCCTGCTTGCATGCCACTGTTGCAAGCCAATGATATGATCCCTAAAATCATATTTGGTCCATTACCGAAATAGCCTGGAGGTTGTTCTCTTAAAGATTTTTCCTTCAAGCTTAAGTCGTCTATGTGCTTCTCTCAGATGACATGGACGGATTGGTCCAGATTCCTTCCTCTCCTTCATAACTGTTCTAGCTGCAAAAGATAGAGTACCTTTGATTAATGGAAACAATACACTGAAACATTTTTTTACCTTGGAAACATGATATGCGCATACGTGTTCACAATGCTATTCATTTGCATTTTCTTTTCTAATTATTTTAAAAGGAATCATGTCAGGGAAAACTAATCTACCTGTTTCCACAACTTCACCAACAAACACTTTTGCAATCCCAGATACTGCAATCGTAATTGGTATAGAGATTTTCTGTGTTCCGGTGATACTTGCTAATAACTGCTTTCAGGCAACCGAGAGAAAAGAGGGAAATTTGTGAGCAATGTTATCCTACTATAATATAAATCGGAGAGCAAAAATGGCAATCTGCAATTTCTTGCAGGGCTTAAATAATGTTCAGGTCCTGTAAGTTCGCACTTTTTTTATATAAGTCCCTGTAAGTTTTTCTTGTTTCAAGTAAGTCCCTACAACTACAATTACATTGTTTTTTCAAATTAGTCCCTAAAGTCAAAATCTATAGGAAAATCTGCAGTTTTCATGTAGATTTTCATTAGAATTTTCTAGCAGATTTTGACTTTAGGGACTAATTTGAAAAGAAAATGTAATTGCAGGGACTTACTTAAAACAAAAAACTTACAGGGACTTATATCAAAACAGTGCGAACTTACGGGGACCTGAATATTATTTAAGCTTTTCTTGCAGAAGTATGTTAGTTCAAAAGCAGCATCAATGCACAAACTTAACGTGACAGGCACCGTTCTTGAATAATATACAAGGAGAAGACGTGACTAAGGTTAGAACAAGTGACTACAAGTTCAATCCACCTAACTAATCCTAATCTATTAACCCCAATTCAATTCTTTCAAGTCCCTACATCCAGTAATTAACTATGAAGCACTGATACAAACACCGGACACGACACTAACACTAAGCACCGAAAATATTTCTAGCAAATGGAAATATTAAAAGCTAATATATGTATCGGTGGTGTCGACAACAACGCATGGAGGGGCACATGATACATAGTAATTAAAAAAAACATACCCGTTTCATATTAGCTTTATGGAATCCAGCTCTACGAAAAGACTCATATCTACTCATTTGTTCTTCAGTGAATTGTGATAAAATAGCCCTAAAAATCAACAAACAAACAAAAATTAGGGTTTACAATATGAAATTAAAAATGAAATGACATAGAGAGAGAGAGAGAAAAAAGAAGTTACTACTGACTGCATTTTAGCCATTTTGTGAGGATCACCAGTAGCAGGGAACTTAGCGAGTTCTTCAACATCCATGTTATCTTCATCTTCATCTTCTTCTTCGTTGTTATTATTAATTTTACGAGAGCTCGTGTTTCTCACGTGATGATGATTGTTGTCTTGTTCATGGTTGATGTGAGGAGGAGGAGTGGGTTGTGAATTTGGATTTGGATTATCTGTATCTGTATCTGGTGGTGGTGGATCAAGGAGGAGGAGGAGATCTGGTTCGGTTTCAATGGGGGAATCTGGCGGTGATTCCTCAAATGCTGCTTCGAATGGATCTTTTGATCGCTTCATTCTCTCTTCTCTTTCCAATGCTTTCAATTCGGGAGTGAGAGTATGTATGGATCGTGTTAATTAATTAATTTAATTAATTTTACATTCACATATAGTAAAAAAACTTAAAATTTGATGATCTTCGTTATATTTTTTAACTATAAATTGATCATGTGATATATTTTAAATGACGTGATATATGATTTAATAATGAAAAAATATCAACAACATCCATGAAAGTGAAAGAAAATAAATTTATAAATTTCATTTAAAGCATGTTGTATCACTATAATTTTAGACAAAATAGTCGATGATATTGTAAGAAAAATTAATTTATAAACTTTCATCAATTATGTCTCATCATTTAATCATATATTACGTCATTTAAAAATATCACCATCGTTAATGCATAGTTAAAAATAAGATGGAGAATCAAAACTGTTAAATTTTAAAATAGGGGAACCAATTTTTATAAAATGGTAAAAATATGAACCAAAGCTACAATCAAATCTAATAAAAATGATTTAAAAATTAAAATTATGTCAAAATCGAATATGGTTGTCTTCAATTCTATTCACTTTTTACAAAAAAAAAAGAGTGAAATCTAACCTCATCTCACTCCATTCCATCTCATACCCACCAATCTAAACAGAGCCTTAGTAAAATTCCATTTTGATTGCTAAATAAATTACTTGAATGTAGATGTTACTTAAACCGTATTATGTTTTTCGAAAAAACCCTCTCAATTTGATTAAGTTCATTTGTAGAACCATTATTTGATAGCAAAAAATTATCTTTATTTTCTTTTTTCCCATTCAAATGCAAATTATTATTGGGTTCATAAAACTTTGCACTTGAGAGTGCCTCCCTAAAGAAGATCATGTTAGCAAACAATTGCACACATTCAGGAAGAAGAAAAAAAAGACATCCTCTTGTTATTACTTATTTCAAAATGATACATCTTTAACATTACACCATGCCACCAAAAACCTTGTGTTTCCATCAAGTTGAAATAATACAGCTTTTGCGATTTGCTGACTCCATTACAACCAGCAGCAGAATTTCAATTCAGAAGAGTAATCCTAGAACAGTTATCCTAAAATGCAATCCCAAAACTATGGTTTAAAAAGACAAGCAATAGTAGATCAGCACCAAGAAAGTTATCAACATGCTGATTTTCTATGGCTTTCTATTCGCTTTTTGATATCTAAGACATTAAGAGTGCACTGAAAAGGAAGTGTGCCCTTGATACATTTTCAAACATCCAAGCAAAAGCAAACTGTTCATGCTTTTCTTTACCTTCAAAGATAAAATGAGACAGCTGATATAAGACACCCCAGCATGATAATTAACTATTTAAATTCCACGCATGATTAGGTGACAGATGACTTGCACACCGGGCACGAACTTTTCCTACCAAGCCAAGGATCAATACACTGCCACAATGGAAGTTAATTAATACACAATAGCATTTTGACAATTTCTTCAAATAAAAAAATAAATATATAGATTCTATTAATAGTCTTACGTCTTTGTGAAATTTGTGCAAACAAGGAAGGTGGCGAATAATTTCTCCTTTGACAGGGGTCTCAAGACATACGGCACAGTCCTCTGTGAAGTTGTCAGTCTGTCGCAAATGAAAAACATTAAATAGTGTTGGACCACACAACATTAAATATTTATTCTCCTCATCAGCCGGTTATCTGTCCAAAAACCGAAAAACAGACAGCAGAAGAAGAAAGGTCCTAAAAACTAAAAAGAGTAGAGGAGGAGTCAGCCGATGAATTACCTGGATGGTGGACTGTGGCAATCTATTGATCAGATTGGCAGATGCACCAGTATGCTGGTGGTTTTGTTCATCAAGGGCCAATAACATTTCATAATCATCTCTGCATGACGGCATGAGGAAGGCATGAATTTCTAATGTTATATTATTAAAAGAAAATATAATAAAGCCAGGTAGAGCTTTCCCTATACACAAAAACATTATAAGAAAATTCTGATACCAAGAAAAAGAAATAAGATGCCAAACTAGGTCCACTATTCCCCCCTTCACATCCAAATGACTTATGAATTTAACCAGTACAACTACTTCATATAAAAATGGAGTGACGACTTCTATGTTGCATGCCCTCAAAATCGTAGGAATGACAAGTAATAAGTTAGATTAAAACTCGTCGCCATTTTTGGTAGAGGATAGTATAAGAAAACAATAAAACAAACCAAAATGTTGCAAGGGAAACATCTGCCTAGTTGATCCATCTATCATTTTTACTATCATATAGCAGAAAAGTGATAATTTGGTTCTCAGACTAAATGAAAATATCTTTGTTTCTAAGTTGTCAGACACTGCCACATATACAGTTTTCCATCGACATGCAATTAGAAACTGTTGAAGTTATTGGAGTTTAGATAAAAGGAGAACAGAAATAATAATTAATAAGGACTTTGAAAATGATGTAATATAATTGATGATGACTCAATACAAAATACTAAGCACTAACCGCTATTAATAGAGGTACAAGACTGCTAACCTAATCAATTAGAGAAACAAATCATGATCATAACTAAGTGAGATGAAAAACAATCTTTAGATATATCCAAGATAAGAAACTAATCCAATCAGATAATTAAAGATACGCTTTAATAATATTAAGACATTATGAGATATTTCATGTATTTTTTTGTTTTGTTTTCACCCTATGGTTCCTAGGTGAAAGGGGCCCTAGTTGCGGGGGATCGAACCGTGGTCTTCCCTACCATGTCCAGCGCCAATCACCACTGGACTCACTAACGTTTGGTATATTAGAAAATATTTCATATATATTATAAACAAAGAATGATGATTGAAAACGCATGTCTTAAATGCGAGTAAAATACTCTTACCCACCAATAACAAGTGTAAGAGAGCACCTTGTTAATGATGCAATGAGCAAAATCTGTAGGTTGCCAATTGTAATTCTACACAAGAATATGAAACATGATTTATGTGCATAAATTATTCACTAAAAACTTACTCATTGAAATCACGATGAGCATTAAGGATGTTATCTGACATTCCCATATCATTAAAATCCCCTACTGCATCCTCTAATGCCTCCAATATATCAAGTCTCTGCGCAAGAGAGATAGATGCCATTGGTAACTTAAAATTATGTATAGATATATTCTGATGTACACAAAAATGGAAGTGTATGTTGAGAGAGAATAATTTCTATGTCGACATTTAATAAAAATTCTTGCTATTTAATTATCTGATTATAAGAACATAGAGGTTATTGAAAAACAAATTTGCAAGGAATAAACATGTAAAATAATATGATGGGCAAAATGAAAGGGTAAGAAAATACCATGTCTAGGTCCATATCTAGGGGAAACCGGGGGCGTCTTCCTCTTCCTCTTCCTCTAGATGATACGGTAGGTCTTGACGACCGAGCTGTCATGCGACTCCTCAACTGTGATGTTCTATTAGAGAGAGGAACTTGAGGCGCAGTTCTCCTCCTGTTTGAAGGATTTTGATGCGCTCGTGAACGGGGCTGTCTATTTTCCGTCGGAACCCGCAACTGTATAAATAAATATAGATTGTTCATTATTTAACACATTAAACACCACTGCATGTCTGCATGAATAACAGACCCCATTACCCAGTCACTCAGTCAGCAATCAGTTATCAAATCTCTACATATAGCCACACTTCATTGAATTAAGGGCATTTCAATGTTCATAATACCAATCCTACTAGTCAAATGCGGGAGGGAAGCGGGAGATTTACATATATATATATATCTCCAAGCCCTACTGCTTAAAATTATGAGCTCTGGTTAGTTACTTATATTTTTCATGCAACCTATCAATGATATGGACACAAATAACTTCAAACCATACTCATTACAGATCCCGTAAAGTTAAATATAAATTTAAGCTAAGTAAGAAGTAGAAATTGTTAATTACTTACAAATCTCTTTCACAGGAACATAAAGTTAAGCAACAAAATAAATAGATAAATAGATATAGATACCAGGTTAAGCAGTATGAAGCTTACAAGTGCCTTGGCACTCCCTACTTTAAATTCCACATTTGAGTCATTTAAAATATATTTAGAAAATAACTAAATCATGATATACAGAATGGAAAGGCACGGATCATTTTACTAACACAATATTTGGTAAAACCCATGAAATAAATGTTGCTTATATAGAAAGGAGATGTCTGGTTTATATTTAAATCAGAGAATAAGAGAGACAGAGACTTAGTTACAGGATGAGGTATCTGAGTATTATCAGTAGATGTGTGGAGAAGATCCCCTGCATCCTGCAGCTCCCGTGCTAAATGTTCATCAATCTGCAGCAAATGAACATATAACAAGTTATTGTCAATAAATACCCTCTTTAAGTCTTAAAAGATAACTTACATAATAACTAAGCAAAAGAAGATAACCGACCCAACTGCCTTCAAAATTATCATCATTATACAGCTGTTCTTGGAGTTCACGTGCCAAAATCTCATCTGCTTCTAATTGCATTGCCCGAGCAACCAAACTATTATTGTCGTTGTCATTTAAACCTTCATTCAGTCCGTTGGTGAAACTTGATCTGGATAACAACTCAACTAATTCAGGATCCAAGACACGGCTTCGGGATGAACTTGATGATTCCCCAGATGAATTATGAGATACTACATTAGGATTTCTAGAAGATGATTCCCGTTTCCTCGGCCTTTTAGTAAGTGAGTCAGCAATAGTACTAGGTCCAGTTGACTGACCTACCTCCGGAATAATCAATGAAGCTGATTGATGTGTATGATCTGATAGAGAACTAGGAACATCCGTGACATTTTTACTGGTCCCAGTGTCACTTCTTTGCAGTCTGTTATATCTTTCATTAATACTTCTCCTTGAAAGATGCCCATTCACATCATTATGTGTAGTTCTCCAACCACCTTGTCTCTCCCAGTTTTCAAATAAATTCCTTGGTTTATTACTGCTGCCACTGGCCTCTTCATAATTGACCGCAGGGCTGCTAAAGAAGCATAAAATAAAATGCCTTTAATCTCAGAATAAGTAGTCAACAGAAATGAGAGCTGGACTGATTTAAACATTTAGGAAACAATAGAGAAACATAATATATATGTCTACACGTCACGTCACTTTCCGAAATGATTGTACAAACAAGATTACTTTAACAGTCCCACCCCCCCCCAAAAAAAAAAAAAAGTTTTGCAATGCACACAGAATGTCTGCCAGTATTCATGCTTCCAACAAAATATGTGCCACTGCCCTGGTTTAGCAAAATAGATGACGAATTGTGAAGCAAGATTGAAAAACCACCGGATCCGCATCATATATCAAACCATCTATATCAAAGTAAGCTTCCCATCATCGTTCCTCTTATACAAATGAGATAGTTCCAAAAAAAATTAGGGAACTATATACTAGATCACCATAATGGCATAATGTAATGGCAGATTTTTCTTTGGCTTGACAGTCTAGATTGAAGTAGCAGAATCAATCCTTTGCAAATCCAAGTAGGTAAGTCTATTTACAGTAAATCGGTCCCTACCCAAGACCTCTTCACGGTGGGGCTGCAGGAGCTCTAAAGCACCAGATTGCCCCTTCTCTCCTAATTCTGATTACACATGCCTTTAACAAAGAACTTACCGAGTTCAAACAAGTCAGTCCAAGTTAAATATTATAAGGTTCTAATATTCAAGACAACATCCATTGTAATTTCATCATAAAACTGACCTCCAAATGTGAACGACTCAGGCAAATTTGGTTTAAAGTAATGAAATAAATAATCTAGAATTTGTTTTCAGGTGTGACTTCAAAAGTTGAAATCACATCCATTAATCTAAAAAAAATACATGTCTCCATTGTGGAAAGGAAAGCATATTTCAACAGTGAAATCATACAGGTTGATGCTGGCAATAAATAAACCAAAGAAAATAAATGAGGAAACAAACCCAATTTTTTTTAAATACTGCAAACTGGTTATATTTGTCTTTCCAAATTGTTAGATTCAATGCATTATTATGAATTTATTAGCAGGTTATTCATATAATTTAGTAAATCCATGCCAAGAATCCTCCCTAACTCTTGTCTTGATGCAAGGCAGCAAGATTTGCTGAAAAATGTGATATGAACCCCCCCGCCAGAAACAATTCAATCTGAAACAGAAACGGATTACCTGCTATCAGCGCGAATAGTCCTAGCATTAGTTCCATATGATGAAGGATGAATAAGCACTCCCTTTCCTTTCACTCTACCACAACCTCTCTCTTCAGCAACAATATCATCAACACTAATTGTATTGCTTGAAACTGAATGCCCAGCACAGATCTGTTCAATATTATTGGTTTGAGGGCTGCTCTGTTCAGCTGATTGTTTTGCCCTTGTTGCAATAGTATGTGGTGAAATGCACCCATTTCGTACCAATCTCTTGTGCCCTCTTGAAACAGTGGGAGGAGGTTTCTTTTCAGCTTTCGATTGAGAATCATTACACAGAGAAGCGCTCTTGCCACGGTCCATAAATATATTAGGAACTGGAAGTGTTTTGTTATCTAGTACACACTTTCCAATGACGGCGTTTCTAGATGTATTAGAAGAACCAGTGATTAAGGGTAACGAAGAATTCCCAATACTTGCTTTCAATTCTTTCTTGTCTTCCATTGTGTTATCTCTAGATCCACAATGTGAGAACGTTGCTTTTGGTTGTTGGAACTGCCCCATCTCTTCAGTCAAATCGAAAACAGGAAAACACCCATTGTGAGATGACTTAAAAGTAACCTTGGAGCTTACAGTTTTCCCTTTATCCATCTTGTCAGCACCATTAGAGTGTGATGTCCCAACTCCATAAACTTTCTCAGCATGGGATCTCCTAAATATGGAACCATTTTGAGAAGGATAAGGTTTATCCGGAGACAATATTATATAGTTGCTGCGGTTACTTCTTTCACCACCAACAGGAAAAGCCCTCTCCCTCTTCTCAGGACTAACTACACATTTTTTAGCATTGTTTCCAGCATTTGGTCTATCTGGGGTATCAGGAACATCAACAATATCAACAATTTCCATATCCTCCTCCATCTCCTGTTTTTCATTATATATAACTATCAAGAAAATACTTAAAACATAAAATAATAATTATAATCGAGAGCAACTTATGCGCATTAAAATGTTCTATAGACTGCAAGAACTCTGGACATACAAACTCCATGAATGTACAATAAATTAATACTTCACTGTACAATATTGAGCAGAAAAATGATTGCCAGGAATACAACAGAAAATATTATGTGGGTCATAATAGTTGCAGTTTAACCAAAAAGATTTCAGAGCAGATATTCAAAAAGACAAAATTAAGTATACAACAAGAGTGAAGAATATGAATACAACACAGAGACATCAGCGTAGCAAAGCAATCCAATTCAATGCCTCAACCCTATAAAGAAAATCCCATTCAAATGCCTAATCTTATCTGAAGGCAGTTGCTTATATAAAGAAAAACCCTTAAAAATGGAATCTCACACCTCAAATCATACACCCCAAAGTTTAGAAATTATTGCGTATTTGACTTTCTTACTTCTATCAAAACAATATCAAACTGCACTAATAAAAAAATTCTCCAAATGTATCAAACAAAGAATTCCATAGTGACATAGCAACAGAGTATTGTAAGAAAGGATCAGAAGTTCATTTTGAGCTTACATCGAGAAGAAAACAGACATTTCAGGGGTATTTTACACAAATCCGAATTTTCATATATCACCAAAAATAATTTCATTACCAATTGGTTAAATATAATTAAATAGATATTGCAGCGTACTAATAAAAAATTTACCATCAGCAGGCCTAATCTAAACTTACAATTAGATGCACCCCATCAAAGGTAAGCTACACAACATTGATTCTAACTTTTAACAAACCACGATCTAAAGAAGTTTTGCATGATAGTACAGAAATCTCATATTCACCTATTCTAGTGAAAGAACTAATGTTTCCAGTCACACACACACAGATGCAGTATACAACGCAGATATTTCATTTCATCCTAGGTTTTAAATGGCAGACCACATCATGTGATGCCACCTGTTGGCCACAGAATCTAAGTCATATGGCAACTGCAACTAGATCAGGCTGTGATTGCATACCACATAGGCCAATGTTGACCATCCACAGCTCACAACAGCCTTAACATAACCGCAACTGCAAATTAAATTAAAACCCTAATTTAATCTATAGCAAAAATATTACTGTTAGAACCTAGGGCTCATGGAGGATGAAAATTTTAACCAGTTTCTGAAAGCCACAACTCAATCAACAACACTCCACACGATGGTTTGAGTAGGAGACAACAATTTTGAAATGAGCCCTAAGGGGGAAGCAAAAAATAAGCATTTGTAAATTGTAATAGAAATTAAACCCTATCAAAATTGAAGTGGCAGCAGCATGAATCCCTAAGAAAACCTAGAGAAAATGAATTCCAATAAATTCACAATAAACTATATCACAAATTTCATGGCATAACCTTATCACAAATTCAAAAAAAAAATAAAAAATTACTTCACTGCATCAACATGATTTTTCATGGCATAATCATACATTATACATATAAAAATTGAAACTTTATACAAATGCATGAAAATTTCAAGAACAAATCAAAGCACCATCAATTCCTAATTTAAAAAAAAAATCCCAATCCTAAAAAAAAAAAGATAAAATGAAATTGAAATTGAAATTATACAATCGAAATGTTGAAATCCAGAATCAAAACATGCAAAAAAAATGATTATTCAATTGAAAAACAAGCGTTGGTATGAATTTTGAAAGCAAAAATGGAAGAAAAAAATTGAAATTTGAAACGAATAATACCTGATTAGTAGCGAAATTGAAAAGTGAGAAAGAGAGAGAAGGGGAAGAAGGATGAGAATTTATAAGTACGCTTAATGGGTTCGATCTGTTCCGATGTAGGCAAAATTATACTCGGGTCGGTTTGTTTTGGGTCGGGTCGAATTGTTTTGACGAATACTACAAGAACAAGATAAACAACAATAACATTACATCATTTTTTGTTTATAAAATTTTTTTTTTTTTTTGAGAATTCTCCTCTGCAATGTTTGAATTTTTGCAATACCCCTAAATTTTTTCAAACATTACATTTTGCGAGGACTTTTTCTTTGCGGCGATTTAAAACCTCCGTTAAAATTATATTTTGCGGCGATTTTTATTTGCGACGGTTCAAAACCCCCACAAAATGTAATGATTGAAAAAATCTAGGGGTATTGCAAAAATGCAAATATTACAAGGGGTATTCTCAAAAAAAAAAATTACATGGGGTATTGCAAAAATCATGTACTTTACAGGGGTATATACCTATTAACCCTTTTACATTTATTTTTATTTTTATTAGTTATTCTCTCCCTACTAAAATACTATGGTTTTAAATAAAAAAATTGTACTAAAATATATGTCACTTTTTCTTTTGCCAGGAAAATATATGTCACTTTACATTACCAATGAAGCATTTAATACACTTTTAACTATTTATTTCTCTCAACAATAATTATATTTCTTAATTTGTATGATATGATCAAAACATCATATATTTTGGTACGGAGGTTCTAATATTTAATTTTTTTATTAAAAGATGTTGAAATATTGGTGTAATTGTTAAAAATAATGGAATTGTTATTTATGCTATTATCATCTCTAAAACACAATAATCAACTAATAATTTTTTCAATTCTTAAAAAAAACATTTAATTTATCAATTTCATGACTTTATGTAGTAGTACATTATTACATTTGAATCATACAAATATACCGTAGAAGTTCCCTTTTATATATCATTTGTGTCAACAAAATAATATATTTACACATTTTATTATATATTTTGAACATAGAAAATAAAAATTTCTAAATATTTGGTCTCATGATAAAAACACATATCTTAAGTATATTTGCTTATTCATGATATTTTATGTATGAAATATTTTTTATTCAAATTCCCGCTAGTGTGTTTAAAACGAGATAAATATAAATATGTTTGTAAAAAAAGAAAAATTGAAGAGATGTATGGATTTCAAGTTTCTAAATGTTGATGACAAGCTGCCTTGGAGGTCATGGGAGGGTTGGTTTTGGTTTTGGTGGTTTATTTATACATGGAGATGTAAGTTGATTAGTGGATTCAGTGGTTATTTGGTTATCGCAAATAATATGTTTGATTAGGGGGGAAATTGGACCGGTTTGGATCGGTTTCGAATAAATTTGATGTTCGAACCAATGAACTTTCAATTGGTTCGGTTTAAGTTGGTTTGATTTTCAAAAATGAATCCGATCCGAATTAGTCGCTTTGTATCGGTTTGGATCGGATATTATATTCGGTTCGTAACATTTTGTTTTTTCGGTATAATATATGCTATTATTTTTTCAAACGATATATTCTAAGATATATTTTTTTAAATTACTTACAATAATAACATAAACCAAATAATCAATAACATAGTTTTGAAATACAAAATACAATGAAGTTTACGATTTAATTCAAAGTACAAATCTTAAGTGATGTTCACCACCAAATATAAAATACAATGTAGTATGAACTGTCAAAATACGAGCTGAACGGGGTGTTGTAAGATGGTCGGTTCGGTTCACCGGTTCATCGGTTTTCAAAAATGAAATCCAAGAACCGAACCAAACTAGTTCGGTTTAGCTCGGTGCGATTCGGTTTTTGATCCAAACAAAAAAAAATTGATTATTTCCGGTTCAAATCACCGATTTCATTGGATTTGTCTGATCTACTTACGCCCTATGTTTGAAGAGTTTATGGTTTATCTATCATGGCCTGAAGATTGATAGAGAGATTGGTTATCACCGTCTATTTTGGACCAGTTTTTGATCAAAAGGGAGTTTTAATCAAAAGTGAAACAGTGGCGATCAATTTACAAGCTATTATTATTTTTTCAAACAAACTATTTCATGCATTATTTTGCAAACGACTTGAGAGTTATACTTTATATAAAACTGAAAATTTAATTTTTACAAAGAAATAAATGAAATGATTTTTAAATACCAAAATAATCAAATTAATTTCCCCATAAAATTGTACCTAAAAAAAGAACCCCCATAAAAAATAAAACCGACAATAACATACAGTAGTTTTTTCGAATATAAAATTCGAGCTATTAATGTTGAGATTTAAAAATAAAAAATCAAGTACAAAATTAAGTTATGTTATTGATGTTTCAACAATTGGAGAATGATTTGCATTTGATGACTTTGTTTTCAAGCCTCCAAACATTGAAAATTAACAAACATGTGGTTAAATTGTGACGAAAGATAAAATTGTAATGGGTTAACTCTAAAATGGATAATTTTTTGAAGATGTGGAGTTAATTGATCACAATTTTTTCTTTTGTAGAAAAGACGTATCAGTTGAATTGAAGTGTGCTACCTATTGTATATAAACTATTTTTAACCTCAATTTCTAACCCATATAATTCTAGATTGATTCTATATAAAGGTAGAATTCATAATTTTTTATTCTAAAATTAATTTTTACATTCAAATTTTGTGTTCAACATACTTTTATTTGAATATATCCCAACATAAAATCACTTTCATCTTCAAATCAACTTTTATCTAAATCACTTGTTCAAAAAAAAATAAAAATTATCACAATCAATTTTGCTAAAATCAATTTTTTACTGCAAAAGCAAACATACACCTAATCCCCCTAAATATTTGTTTCATCAATTTCTTCGATTTAATATATTTCTTTGATTTTATATCTTCGAATCAAACATTATATACGAGTAATATGAAGAATTTAATAAATGTTTATTACAATAAATGATATCGTAATTTTAAAAATAATTTATAGTCGGTTAGGATAAAATCTTATCAGTTTGTAAGATTACATTCATAAAACAATCCAATTCAATAAAAAAAATTTCAGGTTCCAATTTTATGATTTTACCAACTTCATGCGGCAAGGGGTTTGATGAGTTTTTGACATGTAGAGAACAAATAAAAGAACTCAGTTAATTAAATCACTAAAGGCTAAGCTTTTGACCTTTAGACATATGTTCAAAGTTTGAATCTGTTGATGGAAAATTGGAAATAAAACTGCACATCAGTTGGAAGAGGAGTTGCGGCTTAACATGTATTCTATATCTTCGAAGTATTAGTCTATAACTATCGACTGTAGAGATACCCTGGATCAATTCCCGGACAAAAAGAAAATCACTATAGCCATAAAAAGTTGTCAAAAAGAATAAGCACAATCAAACGAGTTTATCTTACTTGATTTGATAATTTACAAGTTCAGAGAATGAAATGACAATCACTAGTACCAGGAAGCTAGAATCAATTGATTAGAAAAAAAAAAAACAGTTTTGCTAGCTACTGGTAATATCATATCTCAGAGGATGGATCCTCCCACATAAATCTGAAAGCGATTTATTTAACCGAATCATGATGTAACAAAATTCATTGAGATAGCAAATATCTAATTGGATAAGGTACCTAGTAAATCTATCTCCTTACTTAAAGTTCAGGCATGCCCCTTCCTGTTTTAGCATCATAAGTCTTCTCATACACAAGTTCCATTGGAGTATCTTTGGGACCAGCTGTCAAAATGAATAACAAACAGGATAAGTGCAAAGATACTAAGCAAGTTTCTGAAAAATGTCTTAGAACTAACAAAGCATGGGTTTAAATACATAAGGTAATTACAGAATGATTAAATAAGGTAACTAAATAAGGTTTAAATGCATAAGGTAACTACAGAATAATTAAATGTTTCTGAAAAATGTTGGATTGGAAGCTTCAGTGAAATGCTAGCTGCATTTTACAATTTTGTACCACCACCAATACATAAGGTAACAGCAGAATAATTAAATAAATCATTGCATTTTATTATGTCTAAAATGACTCATGGCCACTTTTGAAGTATCAAATTTCTTTCAAAACAGAGGAGGGAAAAACCAAAGATTTGCTACAAGCAAGGTTTATGAGACAATGGAAGTCACTTCATGAATCTTACACCTTTTACGATCAACATTTGAAGTCCTTTGGATAAACATCTTCAAAAGTAGTTATTATGTAAAATTATTAAAGGAATCTCTTGCAGTCTTGCTAACTATGTGCTTTTCAAACAACAGCTTCTCAATTACATTTTAGTTTTTTAGAACCTCTCTCGGTCAACATCTCCATAAACATCTATAACTTTATAATAAGTAATTTTCACTAAGAGAAAAACCATAAACTTATTTTAATCAAGTCTCATAAGCTAGAACCTATCCAAGCTAGGCTATAATCTACTTTCACCCTACTTTTTGAAAGGCCTTCTTTTGTGTTGTGCTAACTAATTAACAATAATAATGTATTCCAACAAAAGGAATCACTTAAAAAGCCGTCTATAAGGTGTAAGGTAGCTCTATTTCTGGATGACAACAAGCTTAGGGTTAACCATGTGTCAACAAACATCAGGAGAAGAGAAAAGCCACGCATTAAAATTAAATGAGATAAACAAACTATCACTATAGTTTAGTTTGTTTTGTTCAACGCGTCATCTAGTAAGTTAGATACAGTCAACAAATAAGTTAGTGATTAATTGATATTTTTGCTCTCTCTGGTGTATATATGATTATATGCCACATTATTGGCTTGTTGTACACACCTTTCACACATCAATCCAAGTTTATTTTCAGTTTCTCGCTTTCAATTCTCTATAGACCCCTAACAGTTTCTCAAGAGCAACTCTAACAAGGAAAAAAGGTAAGATTTTCAGATACTTACCGACAGGAGGTCTTGGTGTAGTTCTTATCTTTAATATCTCGGGACGAGGGATAATGGATCCAGATGCTCCTATTCCCCTGGACACTCTGACTTTAGTACCATCTTCAAGATACTTTGTTCCAACCTTGCAAGGCTTCCTGCATAAGTAACAGATACCTTTAATACATGTTATTATCTATCCCCAACCTCTAAAGGTTCAACTTACGAACAAATGTACATACCCTGTGACTGGATCAAGAACTTGCACATTGGAGGCATGGATTGGTGCTTCAACAGTAAATATGCCACCTTCATGGCCTTGCCCTTGCTTGATATGCTTCTTTACCTGTAAAGAGGAAGTCAAAAGGCATTAGTGTGGGCATGTCAAGCAATACAAACACCTTTGTGGCTATTAATAGTCTGACGCTATCCAAGCACATTGTTAATGGAATTGAAAATGAGTGTTGCCAATTGCAGAAAATTCCGCTATGTTACGATGCTATAGGCGCTATTTCACAATACTTTGTAATAAATTATGAGTTCGATAACAATAACACTTTATTAAAACTCCGCTACACTGTAGCTCTCTAGCGCCACTATAGCCAATATTTGACAACCATGGCTGAATGCGGCTATTGATTAAGATTATGATTGTGACGCAACACATTGTTAATGGAAATATTGAGTTGGAAACAAAAAATTATGGAAGATTAATTGATTAATTTGAAAATACAAGGAGCAAGCTGGGATGATGATTTAGGTGTTACTGTCTGACCAGATTTTTGCCCTCAACAATGACACGATTCTGAGAGCGAACAACACGCTTAATTACTCCAGTTTCGCCCTTATCTTTGCCCCTTATTATCATAACCTGTTACAAATGAATGAATACATGCATGAGAAGAGGAAAGAGTATAGAAAAATTATAGATTGAGTATTGGATTGGCTTACATTGTCCCCTCTGAGTACTTTCCAATGCCTAATGAGTTTCTCAGCTGCTTTCCAACCCATTTCACTGTAGCCCTACTCTCTAAATTCACATCAATTGAATATAGTTAATCAAAACTTGACAAACAAAAAATAAGAAAGAAAAACAAAGACTGTAATGCATTACCCGCACATTAAGGATGAAATAAGCATACAAGAAACTAACAAATTGAATTCAAAATGACTATGAAGTATAACTTGTCAATCTTCCTAGACCAAAACTTCTCAACCCCTCAGAAAACAAAATTGATTCCAAACAAATTTTGTCAATAACCCCATTTTATACTGCATTGGTGTTTTCTCTTAATCAAACTAGACCTGCAAATTTTACTTATTACTATTTTCAGGCTAAATTGTTTCAAAAAAAAAAAATTTAGAAAATTACTAACACGTACTCTAGTTTGGTTAGTTAATGAGTAGAGTGATAAACAAGTCGAGGTTTTTCTTTCCACCCGCCAACATTTGCGGTTAAAAAAAATACAAGCATTCAGTATCCAAAAAGAGTTTAGGAATTGAGTTCCACAATGGTACCAAAGCATGGTTGCTACCTCAAACACAAACATCTACTCTAGTTTAATCAAATAGGCCCTGTTTAGATAATCAGCTTAATTTTCAGCTAATAACATAAACAATTATCATATGTATAAGCTATTTCAATTTACTATAACAAAAGATAAAATATTTTCATATAAGCTATAAATTGTTTTCGTTTTCGTGAGCTATCTTGAAAAGCTTGTGAAAATAAGCTGAAAACAACTTACGAACATGTCATAGGTTGTTTTTGTAAATCAACCCAAACAGTGTCACAAGTAAAAAAAAAAAAAAAAAACTAGAACTTGTGTGAGTATTTGTATCAAACACTTGATGTGCAAAAAATGAAGAATACAAAAACTCATCACACTTGATGAACAATCATAACAATTTCTTCTCAAAACACATAATCGTGCTGTTTTAACGCGCAATGGTGGTGCAGAGTGGAATCGCCGCCGCTGTAAATGACGGTGGAATTGCAATGTCGCGCGCGCTAGAGGAGAAGGAGAGGAAAATGGTGAAATGAGATTAACAATGAAAAGTTGGATTTGCTTACTGTTTCTATGGCGGCCGACGAGCAACTCCGACGGTTTTTTGGGCGGCTGTTGTTAGTGTGATTCCAATCCAAACTCTTTCTGATACACAAAACAATTTTGTTGTTTTAAACTTTTTTACTCTATTTTTTGGTTTACATGTTTTAGGGCTTTTCTTTTTTCTTTTGTGTACCCCACAAGATTTAGAGGTAACCACTATAAAAAGATTTAAGCGATATATAATTTTTTATAAAATACACCGTTGAATTGAAAGTTTATATCATATAGATTATTTGTGTAAAATTTCAGACAAAACTAAAATCATTTGATATGTTATCGAGACACATAAAAATTAACGGTGTTTAAGAAATCACAAGAACTGTTAATTTTGATGCATCTCAATAACATATCAAATGATTTTAGATTTGTCTGAAATTTTACACAAATAATCTATATGATATAAACTTTTAATCCAACGATGTATTTTATAAAAATTTATATCGGTTAAATTTTTTTTAAGTGGTTGGAGGTATTACCCCAAATCTTTAGGGGATAGACAAGAATTTGCCTTTTTATTTACTCCCTTAAGCCTCAATTTGTCCATCTTATTCCTATTCATTTTCACACAATTTAGTCAATCTTAAACCGCATAAACATAGGCACAACCGCATAAGATGAACCTCAACCGCTTAGCCAGTTATCTCGTTTTTTTACTAAAAAAATAGATCCATCTCTCGTAAAAAAATTAAATTAAATAGAATTAAAAACTATAGGGCATAGGCATTAAGGCATACACTATTAGTGTAACCTAATTTAACTTTGACATTTTAAGAGAGCCCTCTACCTATTTAACTTCTGAAATTGATAAATTCTTATTGAACACATGTTGTGTAAATGGTTTACACACCACCATTGAATTCTCTTTTAAATTAAAAATAAATAATTTTTTGTCCAAAGTTGAACTTTGGTGGACAAATGGATGATTTGGTGCCAAAAAAACAGGAAAACAAAATGAAAAGAAAAAAAACCTCAATCACTCTAATAGCTTATTTTGAAAAAAAATGAATGTCACACATATGCTTATCTAAAATAAAAAATTTCCTAATTTTTAGCCTTTTGAATCCAAGTATCTCTACCTGCCCCTCACTTTTATTTCCCATTATTATTTTCTCCTATTTTCTCTGAAATTTTCCATCATTACATTTTTTTCCACATTTTTCTTTGTTGACTTTTCCATTACAGAATGATCATGTCCCTTTTGGCTTCTAATGTATTTTGATTTGATACATGATTGATGAAGTTTTATTTTAAAGTTTAATTAATCATCCTCTTGATTTGAGCTATGGCAGACATTAATAATGTGTCAGCATATGCTCATAGTTCTGTACATAAAGCCATAATATCGAAGGATTATGATAATCTTAAGAAGATAATTGAAAATTTACCAAAACTTGGTAATCCTTATGAAATAAAAACTGAGGCTCAATCAATAGCTGAGGATGAAAAAGCTGCTGCAATTTCTGCTGTGATAGATAGAAGAGATGTGTTAAATGGTGACACACCTCTTCACTTGGCCGTAAAACTTGGGGATATTGTCGCGGCTGAAATTCTCATGATTGCCGGAGCAAATAGTAAATTGAAGAACAATGAAGGTTGGAGTGCTTTTAGAGAAGCTATCATAAAAAAACAGGACAAAATAGCATTGATTATGATCAAGTATTCTTACAATGAAATGGACGAAAAATGGTACAGGAGGTTTCCTCGTTACTTTGCGACGATGAGAAGGATGAGAGATTTTTATATGGAGATTACATTCCATTTTGAGAGTTCTGTGATACCTTTTATCTCGAGGATTGCGCCTTCGGATACTTACAAGATTTGGAAAAGAGGTGCTAATATGAGAGCTGATATGACTTTGGCCGGTTTTGATGGTTTGAAAATCAAAAGATCTGATCAAAGTGTTCTTTTCATTGGTGATGAATCTGATGATGATAGAATAAGCCCTGGATTTATGTGTTTGGTTTCGCACGAGAAAAAAGAAGTAGTTGTTCCTTATTTATCTAGACCTTCAAAACCAGATGACAGAGAAATGAGACAATATTTGGTTAAAAAATCTACCGAGGCTAAAGTTGTAAGGGTTGGAATTGATGTGAGTCAAGCACTCCTTGTTCCTCAAATAACATGGAGGAGAAAGGAGAGAAAAGAAAGTGTAGGGCCATGGAAAGGCAAGGTTTATGATATGCAAAACGTGGTTTTAACGGTTAAATCCATAAAGGTTCCGGGAGTTCAAGCTCCGGCTAAGTTACCTCCTAAAGAAAATTGTAACAAGCAAAATGAAAACATTGACGACATTTTGACAGATGAAGAGAGAAAGCAATTGGAAGCTGAATTGAATTACACAGAAGAAAATCATGGTCAAAAAAGTGAAGCTAAGAAAGAAAAGAAAGGGAAGTCTAGTGGACACAAAGAAAAGGATCATCGTCATCATCATAAGGGGAAAACTACCAAAATGGCTTCTACCAATTCCGCTTCTGCTAGCAGCAGCAGCAGCAGTAGTCTCAAGGAGGAGAATGGTGACAGTGAGTATAAGAGAGGGATGATGCCAGCACTTTGGCTATCTCCAAACTTTCCATTAAAAATTGAAGAGTTTTTACCTTTGCTTGACATTCTTGCGGAGAAAGTTAAAGCGGTTCGTCGTGTTAGAGAACTCCTTACAACAAAACTTCCAAAAGATACCTTTCCTGTTAAGGTGTGTGCTCCTTTTGTTCTTCATTGGTTTTTGCATTTTACAAACATTATAGATTGATTGGCATAGCATAGTACTTTCGTCTCTGAGTATTCCATGTGTATGATTCTTTCCATTTTATTTTCCTTGATGCACAAGTTACTAGGGAAAATTATAATTTTTTTATCTGTTTTCTTTAGTACTACTTGTTTATATGATGTCTCATCATGTATTGGTTGCGAAACTATTAAGCTTTTCTCCGTAATATGCTGCGCAATAGGATTATAAGATAAAGACTAATAGTATTACTTTGTCTTTCCAAATTCAGATTGCGATTCCTGTGGTGTCTACAGTTAAAGTATTGGTTACATTTACAAAGTTTGAAGAATTACAAAAAGTGGATGAATTTGAATCAGCTCCATCAAGTCCTACTTCTGCTGACTTCGAGAATGCATCAGAAGAACCCTCCACCTCATCATCATCATCATCGTCATGGTTTCAATGGATACGAACTCCTTCTCAGTCGAATTCAGCTGGTGCTGAAAACTATAGCAAAGCACAAGACCTATTTACAATCCCTTCTGAATATACATGGATTTCTATTGATGCAAAGATGAAGTCTCAAGCGAAGAACAAGACAAAGGACACAACAAAGTCATAACTAATTAAACTAGGTTTAAACATTACCATGCTTCTTTATAGTTTTACAATTTAATTAATTGCTAAGCCAGCTTTATTTTTTTTCATTTCATCGTTTGTAGTTTTCACATATTAATTTTCTTGTACAGTTATTTGAGTGTAAATAGGGTAATTTGAATGCAATACAAAAAGAAAGAAAAACATGTGAAATAGAAAGTTTGTTGATACATAAAAAAGAAGTCAAGTATGTTTTTATTATTTCAAGTGTATTACAATCATACATAAACATACTAATTAAGATAATGAATTAAGACCTCATAAACTAATTATTAACCCTTTTGAGAACTGAAAAATCGAATCGTTGGTTAATTGGATCCCAACGAATATCGATTTCATCTCGTTCCTTTAATTCCCTTCTGACAACAAAATCTTTAATCCATGTCTTGGTGAACACATGACTTTGTGCGGAAGGCCATATCTTGAAAGCCAAAGAATGGAGAGATTGTTTGTCGACATCCCACACTTGAACTTGGACTCCATCTTTCTGATGAGCAGCTTCAGCGGCACCAACACCCAACACAGGAATGACAAAATCATAAGCCACATCCCTATTCAACAAAAGCCTACCCAAATTGGCACTGATATCACTCCCTTTGAGAACCTTCTTGATCTCCCACTGAGCATCATGATCAACATTCTTTGTTTTAGAGTTGGTTTCTTGTTCAGCACGTTTAGTTTTGTTGGTGGTATGATGATGATGATTGCAGGAGCATGTAGGTGTGCCGAGTGAAAGATGGAGACAGAGAGGAGAAGAAGAAGTAGGGTTTCCAATTCCAGCAACAACATGATCATCATTAACATTAAGTCGTGCCTTCTTGTTCTTGTTCTGGGTTTGTTGATGTTTTCGTTTCTTGAATGGTAGAGGATGATCGGTGGCAGTGGAACAAGAGGGGCAAGAAGAAGGTGATGTGGAGAGTGAAAGGTGGAGACAGAGATGATCAGGTGGGTTGTATTGTCGAATGGGAACAGCATGAATGGGAGAAACAGAGTTATTGTTAATGTTTTCTTGTTCATCAAATTCTTGTGGTTCCTGTTTAACTGAGAATGAAGAGAAAGAGGGCAAGAAAGTAAACAACGTTGGTGTTGTTGGTTCTTGTTTGATGATAATCGGCGGGTTAAGAGGACGATGAAGGTTTAGCGTGTCGGGCACGGAATCGCAACAAGAGTTGCGGTTTAGCTCCTTTTTGCCAATGCCGCCACCGCCACCGCAGAATAAAGTAGAAACTTCAACCTTCGCCATTATTATGTTATGTGAATCGAAGTTGAAAGAAAGAATGAGATTTTGGGCGGGGGAGAGAGTCGCAAAGCAAAGAGTGAGTGATTATAATGCGGCAAATAATAATGAATGAAGTGTCTCAGTCTCACTTCAATTATATAGTTAGATTAGATTGTAACCCAAAAAAGATTTGATTAGATTAGATTAAGTTATCTTTCTGGCTCGGCCCAATAACGGCTACTTTTTTTTTTTTTTTTTTTTACGGAGAACATATAATTTTATCTATTTAAGTCATTAATTAAAATGTGTAAAAAAAGACCCATCCAAAACATTAAATGTCTAACTATTATTACTATTTCAAGGGAATGATTGTCCCGGTTCAAATCTAATCTAGAATTTCTCACTTTTCTAAATTTAATTTACAAGTGTTAATATATTTTTTGGTAGAATAACTAGGAATAATTTTATATTTAGATTAACATTCATTTTCAACGTCCCATGAGCTTAGCTCAATTGGTTGGACACCGCATTTTATATGCAGGGGACGGGGGTTCGAACCCCGGTCATCCCACTTCTCCACTTTAAAGTCGCTAGGCTACTTGACCAACAAAAAAAAACATTCATTTTCAACTACATACTTTATCCGTCTTAAAATATAAACAAAAATTTGTCAATAACCCGATACATTAAATTATGTTGATTAATTTTAATTTATATTTAAGACGGAGAGAATATATATCTTAGATAAGGGTGGCAAAACGAGCATATCTGCCCCGTTTAGGTCCGCTTAAAATGAACCGAGTCAACTTAGATGGTTAGGTCTAAAATCCAACTACATCCCGTTTATTGGTTGACATGCGAGTTAGCAGGCTGGCCTGCATCCCTCTAATTTGTTTGTTTGTTTTTTTTGCGTTGTTTACATTGCAAAAATTATATTGAATATTGAAGTTTTATTTTTAAGAAACAAGTAAATTTGTGAGAAACTCAAACTTATAAAATAAATATGTTATTAACAAATATAGCCACATAATTAACAAATTCAACATAGTTAATATATAAAACCATATAGAGCGGCAGCGAAAACAATTCTAAAGTTGGATAAGATTAAGCCACTTATAGAGCGGTGGCGAAAACAACCCTTGTATAAATAAATAGCACATTTAACGGATCGTAGAGGCGGGTCAGACCCGTCTTGCCACCCCTAATCATAAACAGTGACAATTTTTTTAAAAAAATTGAGGAAAGGGGAAAGTTGTTAATCATTAGTCCTAATGCAGTAATACCCATATTATTACTGTATTAGTATGGGCGTTATTGCATAGCTCAAGTGGTAAGAGCTGTGGGGACATATGAGTTGGGTAGGGGGAAGTTCAGGATTCGATCCCTAATGGGAGTAATTTATATTTTCGGTGTACCAAAAAAAGTAATGCCCATATTACAACTGTCTCTAATGAAATTTGAATTCAGCACCTTGACATTACAATGCTAGACTCTTACCTTACCATTGAACTAGCACCTCGTGTATAAACAATGACAATTTTTTAAAATGAATTTTTTTATTATGATAAAAATGGCTTAAATTAACTCATTGAACACTTCGATATACTAAACGTGAAACTCCTAACAAACTTGTAGAAATTTATTCACAATTAATATTTTTTATAGTGATTAATATATTTTAAAATTTTGAGAAATATTAAAAAACATTTGTATAAAAAGATAATATTAAAAAACATTGAATAGATTTTTTTAAAAAAAATTCTATGCCTTTCAAAATCATCTTTTAAGTTCTATCATATCATAGAGATTATTTTTTTACAAGATATCATAGAGAATTTGTATTATGCAGAAAAATAGAACTCCCATCAAAATTGGAAGGTTATCCTTCATTTTTCCTTTCATCCTTCCTTTTTACAACATCAATAAAATAACAAATTCCAACATCAAATGATATACCAAATTTCATCACTGTGAATAAAATAGGTTTAAATATGTTTTTAGTCCCTATAAACATCTGACTCTTTTACTTTTAGTCCCTATAAAAAATTTCCCATTTTTTGGTCCCTGCAAAATTCTCTAACATGAATTTTGGTTCCTACTTTTAAGTCAACTCATGTATACTAATTAAAATTTGGAATTATGTATTGCAGTAATGTTTAGTACTACATCCGTCTCAAAATATAAAACCTATTTTGACTGAAGGACATTATTCATGTACTGCTTTGACCGTATTTTTTTCATAATTTATAAATGTAAATATTAGCATATAAGATCTTGTTTGATTCGTCTTGATGAGTGTTTTCAAGATATCAAATTTTTATAATTTTTACTAACACACAATTAAAGATATTAGTGATCAAAATCGTGTATTGACGAACGTGCAGTGGTCAAAATGAGTCTTATAATTTAGGACGGAGGTAGTATATTATAAATTGAATTGATTTGCAAAATTTAATTTTTTTTAATTAGTGATGAATTAAATATGAATTTTTGAAGTGTTTGCGCTTAAAAATTCATAATTAATTCATCATTTGTTAAAAAATTATGAATTTTGGTTTGAATAATTTTTATAATATTATAAACATGATCACAAAAACTCGTTAAAAAAATTGAATTGTACACATAGTTGAGTGAAAAACAGAGACCAAAAATCATGATAAAAAATATTTGGAGGACCAAAAAGTGAGAAAAAATTTTAGAAGGACTAAAAGTAGAAGAGTCAGATATTTATAGGGACTAAAAATATATTTAACCCTAAATAAAATATAAGAAAACAAGAAAACACTCTACATAAATGCTATTGTAAAAAAAAACAAAGATAAATCCCAAAGCTAGTTAATAATATTTCAATATATTTACAACATCAATAAAATCAAAGGAAATCATTATAATTATCATAATCAAACGCACTTGAATTCAAACTCTAATCATAATGATGAAAGAGTTGCTCAATGTGATTGCAACTATAGTTGAGTTAATGTGTTTGCACATATATATTTGAGACATAGTCAACAATTATTGCAAGAACCATAATGTTTCATTCCTTTCATTCCATACAAATATGAAGTGAGATCATTGTTTATGACTCTTCCCTTTCTTTGATTTGTTCTTCTCTTGCATCTTTTTCTTCTTTTCTTCAGCAGTGACCCAAGTATAATCTGGTGGAATTGCAAACGGGTCCGGAGTATTTTCTATCCTACTACTACTGCTGGAACCTGCCGCTGATGAACTAGGGCGGTATGGAGCCTTTATCCACTGAAACCAAGACGAAGCCGTGGAATTTGTCGCTGTAGGGCTCTCTTCGCCGGACGCAGATGGACTTGACGGCGGCGTTGCAAATTCATCTAATGGTTGTAGTTCTTCAAATTTTGTAAAAGTGACTAATACTCTTATGGTGGGAACCACAGGAATGGCAACCTGAACATATGCCAATATAAGAATTTTGGAGTAATTAGTTTAAAATCATTCATCAAGAAAGATATAAAGTTCCTCAAGAGCTTAAACAGAAAAAATACATAAGAGAACATGAAAATAAAGAACACATCAAAATTTGTAATAGAATCCTTAAAGGGTGGCTGAAAACAACATCCAATCACAGAGGCATGACAGAAAAAGAAGCTACTGAATCATGTAAAGGTAATTAGATGTAGCACCATATAACATCCCCTATACAGGATATTATTATATAAGATTTCAGCATTACAACCAAGAGAACCAACTTAAGAGGATACTGCTTCCAACCAAATCAAAGTGACATTAAGACTTTTGCAATCCAATTATTTGAAGCGATAAAAAAACAAAATTATTAGTTGCTAATGTAATAAGCTCTTAGCTTTTCCTTCTATTCAAAACTTTTGGTTTTTGGAAACAGTTTGTAATCTCTGCAGGAAAAGGACCAATAGGACAAAGTAATAAAAATTTAGACAATGACAACCTGCAATCTCTGCAGATCAGACAAAGATCGCATTTATCGACTACAGATGAGCCGTAGAAAGACAATCTCCCTTGTGCAAAAGAAACAAAACAATTCCCATAGGGGTCATTAACAAGATATGAGCTAAGCACTATGGACCATAAAGAGGAAACTGCAAAAGCCAAAAGCTTGCCTCAATTGTAAAACATTACTAAGCCATTAAAACAATTATTTTTCTGTTTCCAACTCCCTTTTTGATAAGTTCACCTATCAAAAATATAACCAAATGTATAGTATCGGAAAGGATTATAAGTATACAAAATAATGTGTAAAGAACTTAGAGTAATTTCATAACTTCTCTCTATTTTGGCTTATTAAGGAGATAAAGCCATAAAATTCAAGTAGATGAACTGGAGAAATGTTTCGAGTTCTATAGATGATTAAAACAAAGCCTCCAAATTTAAATAGCCATTAAACATCCAATGTTTTATGGTGCTAAATGTTGGGTAGTAAAGTGGTAGCAAGAGCATAAGCTAAAATTGGCAAAGGTGAGGATGTTGCACATCACTATTCTATCTTCAGCTCAGATACTGAATATTTGATGATATGTGGACTTTGAAACTTTGATTGAATTGAACATCACTATTCTATCTTCAACTCAGATCTATCCCAAACACACACCTACTCCTTTTCTCCCTCTATCTCTTGTTTTCTTTCCCTTTTACCGACAATGTTCCAAATCCATAGGCCACCCACCACACAACATGCATGATATGTAGCAGTGACACTTTAGATTAAGGCATGTCAGGTGTCTGACACCGACACGTGTAATTAATTATGTTCAGTTATTATCATTTTCTCAAACTATTATCGGAATTAACATGTCAGTGTCGTTTCTGGTGATCCAGTTGGTTTTTCATAACATGCATGCTACACTACAGCATAAGTATATTAAACAAGCAAGAATAGAATATACTGCGGAAAGAGTTTAATAAGGCAAAATTGGAAACAGTTTAAGAATTTTACATATTCACAGAGTATTCATATTTTATCAGCAACATGTGTTAAATTGATGATAATGAACACTGACCTTAACAGGAAAAGTTCCCATTGGAAGTTTTGTTGTAAGGAGTTCTCTTAGTCGACGAATTGCTTTAACTTTGTTTGCAACAATGTCAAGCAACGGCAAGAGTTCTTCAATTTTTAATGGAAAGTTTGGGGAAAGCCAAAGAATAGGCCTCAACCCTTTCTTATATTCATTTTCACGACTTCCATCCTTGTGACGAATTCTGCTACTATCAGAATTTGCTGAAGAAGCTTTGGCATCTTTTTTCCTCCGCAGCTCATCACCCCTCACAATCTCAACAGAATGTCTTCCTGGCTTAATCTGATTTCTCGAAGGAGAATCTCCCAATAAATCACTCACCTTTTCTTCTACACAAAGAGAACTTCTTGGCGGCACAATCTTCTTTGACACTGCTTCATGTTTGGAATCTCTTTTTCTCCATCCACCAAACCACCCTTTCTTTTCCTGCTTAATTTCTCCACTATTGCTACCGTTTGCGTCTTCAATAGGAATATCCCTAAAGCTTTGATGATGCGCAACGATACCCTCATCACTATCATTCATCAGTTCAGCCGAATCCAACTTAAGTGCATCCTCCAATTGCCTTTTTTCATCTTCGGTCAAAATATCGTTAAGTTCTTCACTCTCAGTTTCATTTCCATTGCAAGACGAGAATAACTCGTCATCTGTCATAGCTCCAGGAACACCTCTAGATTTTATACTTACAACAACATTGTGCATATCATACACCTTAGCTTTCCAAGTCCCTACCATTTCTGTTTTCTCTTGGCGCCTCCAAGTCAACTGAGGCAAAAGAACTGCCTGAGTAACATCAATACCGGGCCTAAATATATTTGTTTTTGACATTGCAGCAACTTCTTGCTGAACTTCTTCATCATTTGCCGCAAAAGCAGCATCATCCAGAGCATTCAGTACCTCCTTTTCTTTGTGTGAGATCATGCAGAGTGAACCAGGCTGGACTTTCCCGTCCTCTGACCCATCACCAAGAAAAAGAACACTTTGATCTGATCTCTGAATTCTAAAACCGTCAAAACCAGCCAAAGTCATGTCAGCCCTTAGATTCGCACCCCTTTTCCAAATCTTGTAAGTGTCTGAAGGTGCAATCCTTGAAATGAAAGGAATCACAGAACTCTCGAAATTGAAAGTAATCTCCATATAAAAGTCTCTCATCCTTCGCATGGTCGCTACCAAACGAGGCAACCTTCTACACCATTTCGCCCAAGCCAGAGGCTGATAATGCTTGATTATGATCTTGGCAATTCGCTCTTCTCTACTGCAAATAGCTTCTTGAAGAGAACTCCACCCTTGTTCATTCTGCAAACTCCAATCTGCACCAACAACCATAAGCATCTCAGCAGCCACTTCGTCCCCTAATTTCACAGCCAAGTGAAGAGGCGTATCGCGATTCGGCACATCCCGCCTATCAATCACAGCAGAAATCTCATCAGCCTTCTCTTCCTCTAATATCGAAATCGCTTCCGTACGAACCTCAGACACATTACACAGTTTAGGTAAACCCCCAAGTATCCTCTTAAGTTCAGCATAATCCTTCAAAATTACAGCTTTATGCACAGGACTATGATCAAACTTCAAAACATCAATCCCTGCCATTGCCATACCTCAACAGCACAAGGGATAGATGTATAGATAGATAAACCTTTCACCAATCCACACTAACAATCACAACTACAAACACATCCTAGCATCAAAGATCAAAACTTTTCCCAACTGGGGGCACCACAAACTTGCACAATAATCCAACCACCACTCAGAACAACAACAAATAAAACAAACAAAACCCTTGTTCACAATTTTGCTTCACAACACAACACAACAAAAAAGCACCTACCTTTATAAATCAAAAAAATAAAAAAAAATAAAAAACCCATTTAGAATCAGAATCCAAAAAACATAACAGAAAATCATGAAAGTAAGAAAAACATGAAGTGGGGTCAGAGATCAATCAAGATGGTAAAGTAGTATGTGACTAACCTTGTTCCTTTGTTCCTTCCAATGATGTTTTGTTCCAATGATTATAAGCCCAACCAAAAATGAAGGGATTAGTAAAATGAAAACCCCACCACTAACCTTAGAAGTAGGAAACAAAAAGCAAAGATCTTTGTGATCCAATCCAGATCAGACAAGCATGGAGAGAACATGCATATGAATGCGTGAACAAAAAATTCTATAATAAAATAATGAAATATTGAAGAATAATAATATTAAATAATATTAAAAAATAAAAAAGAGAAAACACAAGACACAAGAAAGAGATCTAAGAAAAGAGAAAAACCCCACAAACAAAGAAGAGAAAAGAAAGAAAGAAAAGGAAAGTTGATTATGTTGAGAAAGGTATAACTAAAAATGGATAAAGAAAAGAAGTACTCAAAGTGAAAGACAGCGTTAAGAGAGAGAGAGAGAGAGAGAGAGATTATTGCGAAGAAATGAATATGGTGGTGGAGTCAAGGTCTATAAAATCGTGTCGTGTGTGTGTCTAACACCATCTTCATGTAAGAGATTATAACATCAACATAAAATAAAGATCATGTAGGAGAAATTTCTAAGTCAAATATAATATAAAATGAAACTAAATTTTAAGGATTCATATTCTATGCAGTTGATTTTTCGGTGTTGTCGTGCGGTCGTGCTATTTATAACCGTCCGATTAAGATTAAACTGTCGAATGCAGTGACTTCAACTGCATTTATCAACTGTATTTTTTAAACCTGTAAAATCTTGATCGAATAGCTATAAAACGATTGCACCAAAGAATCGACTTCACCTAATCCATTTCCAAATTCTAAGCCTTCAAATTTGAAAACAAAATATTATTTAGGTGCTATATAGTATTAGTATTATGTTAAATTTTGTTTTTAATCCTTGTACTCATTTTTTTTAGTTTTTGTAAGCAGTGGCGGAGCCATAAAACTTATAAAATCCGGACAAAATCTCAAATTTAAACAAAAGTTTAAGTTTTGAAATGAAAATTTTAAATTTTGTAAAAAAATATACCAGTTTTGCCTTAAATTAATTTCTATGAGTCTCAGTTTTACTTGTAAATAAAAACAATACATATTTTTAATCTCTAAATAAAATATTGAGTTAAATCTCTAGATAAGAAATGAACATTTGTACGTTTGTAACTCATATTGATTACAAATTGATACAGAGAAAATCAATAGAGAATAGTATGATTGGTAAAAAGTAGAGTCATATTGTAAATGTGCGAATTTAAATTTTATAAGAGTGTTATTATCATGTGAACTAAACTTAATTGGTATGACATATTGCACGTATGTGTAGAGATTGAGATTCAAACTCTTATATGTTCATTTATTCACTTTTAAGGGATGAATTTTTAGCCACTAAACTACTTAATAAAAAAATTTCTTTAAGCCTTGATAATATACTGTGACACTAGTGAGTCATGGAACCCGATTCAAATAAAATTTTTTGAAGAAAATAAATAAAAATTGCAAAACTAACTCCGAATCAGATTAAATTGGTGGTTGTTTTTTTAAAAGTACTAATTTAAAATATATTTAACTCTTTATTTTATTTTATTTTTTAAGAATAATTAAATTCACCAGAAACATAAGTTAAATAATTGTTTCTTCAAAAAAAAATTGTAAATCAATGTTAGTTGTAGGTGTAAAACATTTTTCCTAATTAAGGGAAAAAATGTAATAATAAAAAGGAAAGGCATTTGCATATTTTGACGATGAAATATGATGCAAGGAAAAAAAGTGATGTTGGATGAGAAGAAGACAGAAGAAAAGTCAGACAGGGCCGGGAAGGAAAGGGTCCATCCACCCACTGGATGGAAATAATGAAATGGAAAATGGTAAGATATGCATGTGATTCACTAAAGTTGCTGCCTGCTTTCCTATTTTCTTATGCTAAATTACTTCTATATGTACTTCACAAAAACATAAATTAAAATCTATGTATGATTCAATTTTAAAAATAGTAGAATGGTATTAGGCCAACAATAAATTTTATAAAATTTGTATTCGTTAGTGTTATTCACAATTTTTGAACCATGCACCACATGTTGCACTTGTGCATATTAGAATTTACGTGTGTATATTATTGTGAACAATAATATATGTGAAGTTTAATTTAATATTATTTATCATTCAATGTTAGTTATGGTTTATTTTCTGATGTACCAAAAAAAATGTTATGTTATAGTTTTCTAGCAATTTATTTTGATGAATTTTCCAGTAGTAGCCAACCAATTTACAAGGCACTTAAAACATGAATTAATGTTATTTTTCAAAATATCTCAATAGGTTTTATAGGTTAACCAGAATCAATAGTCAATATTCATGAGAACCATATATAGTTTCATTTTATTCCTTTTCATGATGATTGTGCATTCTTGTATATCCCCTTTTTAAGCAACATCTGTAACTATTGAAATAATGTGTCTTCACTAACACAACCTTTTCAGTTCAATAATGTAAGTTGTATCCAAAGTCCAAAGTAACTACAAAGTTTTAAGAAGAAGAAGAAAAAAATACAAGTGAGTAGATAAGTATGTTACAAATACAATGTAATGCAAAATATAAACATATTTCACTTGATTGCAATATGAATTTTTACTAGATTCAGACCAATTCAAGCCATGTACACTAGATGGCTCCACTATTTGATTTAGAGCTTCTTCAGTTTTGCTTTCAAGTGTGGCTGAAGGGTAACTGTATTGGTAGCCATGTCAACCTCATAACAAAGATCCCCTTCAACTAGTCGGAAACATCTTTGGATCCCTGTAACCTGTATTGAATGCATACAAAATTTTAAGTCTATACAACACAAAAACAGAATAAACGATGAATATATACTTTCCGCACCCTGCTTTATCTGGTAGCAAGCAACACAATTCTTTGATTTTCTACAGTAGGCAACAAATTGTATCGTATCTCAAAAGTATGATCTATATAGGAGTTCCTATGAAAGTGTATGTTAATATCAAAATGTCGTAATTAACATGATTACATGTTCCTATCGTAGAAAGGATTGTGGAAACTCGGTTTAGGTAGTTTGGGCATGTGGAGAAAAGGCCTGTAGATTTTGTAGTAAGGAAAGATAAGATAAAGGGTAGTCAAATTGCTACATACAGAGGAACACCTACCTAGTAAATCTATAAGAGAAACCTATTAAGAAAAACCTAGAGATTAATTAGCCGGATCAAAATATGATATATGATAGAACGGTATAGCGACATTTAATCCATGTAGCCGACTCTACTTAATGGGATCTGGATTGGTTGTTGTAACAAAATTACATTACATATTATTATTCCATTAATTTTACATGCATATTCTCCAAAAGTTAAATTACAAAAAAACTAAAACACATTGAATGATTTCATCTACCAATTGTGTTAAAGTCAGTCTTATCCTCTTGTCTCTAATGTTCAGCTAGGTCTCTGTATATCTTGTAACCATAATCCTTGCAGATGGTGATAAAAAATATCTAGAAAATCATCCATTGTAAAATTTTAACACATATCTGATAGTATAGAGAAGGAAATTCAAAGAAAAACAAGGTAGAATTGGATTGTATTGATAATGAAAAAGGAAAACGAGATGGAACTCTATACACTAGTTCATCCAGAGCCGTAGCTCCTCGGACAAGATATTTCTCCGTCCAATCTTTTCTAACAGAACGCTGACATACCCTTGATTATTCCCTCCCTCTCTCACTATATCAGAAACGAAAGGTAACAAACCCCCCCATTTTCACACCTGTCCTATCTCTTTTTTGTAAGCTCATAAACCCTCCATATCACAGCTGGCCCAACACTAAGCCTAGTTAAGTATCCTATCATATTCACATGTTTTTCAAGTAATATCATTGAATTCCGGATCATCAATAATCTGGAACTCTTGTTGTCCTGCACCAGAATCCAAAGCCTTATATTACTGCCTAGTTCTTTGTTTAACTAAACTCATCTCTAACCAGACTACACAAACTGCAAACAAAAAGCTAGGCAAAGCAAGGCCAAAACGAAACATTTCAACACGCACTAAATTAACCTAAAGGAATCCATTCAATAACTAGTAAAATGTATGTATGTGAACTGTAAAATTATAAGCGTGACACATGAGGCATTGGTATTATTGCATTTGGGAAAGATTATCATGTAAAATCACCTTGGAAGCATTTCCCACAAGTTCACTTTGAAGTTGTATCACCTTATCTTCAATGCTGTATGTCCCTTTCTGGATTTGATAGCACAAAATGCCAGTGGCATGTTAGGAGCCAAAGAAAAAAAGCAGCTGAAAGAAATCACAAAAGAAAAACGGAAAGTAATAACATGCCTCCTAGAAAATTAAATAAGCAAGATTTTCATGTCAAAACTAATCAATAATAATAGACAAATATAAAAGCAGTCCAGAATTTTGTTAAGTGAAAAAAAACCAGCCGAGATGTAGAAATAACATATCCTAATATGGAAATGTGAACAAGATATAAGTAATCCATCACATAACAAAACATAACTTAAACATCACAGATTACAAGTAAAAACCCAAGTTGGTCCTTGTAATTGTAGAGCTGAATCAGCCTAGTTTGCTGCATAATCAATGTTCGAAAATGATAGATGAAATTGCAAAATATTAATCATGATTCATGTTCGTCCCTCTATTAGGATCTTTTATCAAATTCATCTCTAACGTTATTCACTTAATGTCAAATTCATTTTCTAAAAAGAATATTGATAATTAGGAGGACTAGGTTGATACATACAGCCTTACAATTTCAAGGATCATATTGGATGTTTACTCCAAGGATCATATATTGAACTTGAAGCAATTGCAAATGCTCTTTTGAAAATGAATGAAGGGATTGACTCTTTTCTAGCAAAAATAAAATGTGATTGTTACATAGCTTGACAAGTAAGGATTAAATCAAGGAATTAGGCCTAGTTCAAAACTCAAAAGGAATTTTTTTTTTTTAATGAAAACTAAATAAACTTTCAAATCCACCATTTCTAGAATAAGAAATATAGATACAAACACAAATCATGAAGCCAATTATTCAAACAGTCTACTCTTGAAACAAAACAAAAACAAAATAAAAATTGAAAACAAGTACCTGAACTTCAACAAGACCATTGCTTTGAGCAATCACAACTTCAATGGTTCCATTAGGTTTAGGACGCCAGTATCCACTCTCAGCATGCATAGGCTCTCCAGAACTGAGTTTCCATGTCTTCTGAGTGTACCCTATCACAGGCTACATCACCAAACCAAAACTCAATCAAAACACAACCACACAAAAAACACACAGAAGTATAAGAAACAAAACATACCCATTATTAAAAATCAATACTTTGAGAGACCCAGATGGGAATTATGAAGAAAGAGAGAGGAAAACCAACCTTGTTGGGTGGATGGTAGAAGTGAAGTTCTTCACCATAGGAGAAGGAATTGATGGTGGGGTAGCCTCCTTCTCCTTGGCCTCTCCATGTTCCAAGAAGGTAAGAGATTGGTGCCACTGCCGGGTGATATACCGCCGGCGACGATGCCGGTGCCGGAGACTCATTGTTTGTATTCATTTTTCGGTTTATTTATTATCAGGAAGATAAAATAAAAATATCATAATGTACCAAAAAAATCATAAAAGTAGAAAGTGTACTACGTACAACAAAGCAAGAGAGAGCTCTTTGAGTTTCAAGTCGTTTCTTGTCGTGTATATTTAGTGTGTTTTTTGTGTTTTCATACGTAGATGTAATTATTATGTTAAAAGTTAGAGTATTTTTACTAAATTAATTCTATTTTTTTCTTTGTTTTCTTAAAAATAATGTATAAAGTAATAATTAGAGGATAAAATTGGAAAACGCTGCATAATTGAAAAGTGAGACTAAACAAATTTTTTGAGCTGAAATTTTGAAATAGAGGGAGTACCAATTTACGATTGATATAAAATTTATGGTAGATTTAAAGTTCATATCAAATAATATTATAATTTAATTCTTTTACAAATTTAATATGAATGATCAGTATATAATGTAAAATTTTAATTTAACAATCAATTTTATAAAATTCATATACACGTTATTATTGACTTGTGCACCATGATTATAATTGGCCTTGGCCGTAGTATTTTTTTTTTGTGGATAAAACATTTATTCATGTCTCTTTATATTTTGCAATGCTAATCATTGATTACTAAGATGAAAAAAGATTATACATTTAATTCCTCCTATGTAACGCGAAATTGTTTAAAAAAATTTCTATATGTTCCTTCAAAATGTAGGCTTTGCGGGTGGTGTGGTGGTGCACTCGCAATCATGGCTGCACCACCTTCTTACCCTAGATGGAGTTGTTAGCCGTCTGCATCACCAACGGTTGTTTAACAACACAATTTGTTTCATGTTTTATCTTCGCGTTCATTATAGATATCAGCCTGTTGCATCAGGTTGGGTTGTGGTTTCGTGTTCCTGTCTTCGCACTCATCCTGGACTCTGTTCTGGGTTTGATGTTTCGTTGTGGTCCTTCGTGATTTGGAATTTCAGCTTTTGGGTTTGTTGGTTGTTTTTGTTTAGCGATCTGGCTGTCACTCTGTTGAGAGAAGCTTTTCGACAACAGACTTGCAATAGTTTTCATATTTAAACATTTTCTCTTGTAGTGTAAAGTATTTTTAAATATTAATGACTACTAGAATCAATTTATAATAGACAGCACTGCAACTTGAGCTGAGATGAACATTTAATAGTTCTTAGGGAAAAAGAATTCAATTTGAGATGCTAGCTGTGTGTGTCTTTTCCATCCTAGGTATACAATGTTGTTAGTTAACATGTTCTTACATGTGCAAAAACTGGTACTTAGAGATAGAATAGTGTGGTCACATGATACACTGAACATAAAAACAAATTTACACTAGATCACTGAATGATTAACATTCAACAACCTTTAGCTTCATTTATATGGATAGTGGATACACATAACAATCATTATTAAAAAAATTTGTTTGGATACCATGAAAATAATAGCTAGCATAATTAACTTGGCTTGTAAAATGAGTGTCTTGTAAAAAGCATGATTAAGATTTTTTCAGCTATATGAACATGGGTAAATTGGTTATATTATATATATTATATACTGGTATTGTGGTTTTGTCCATTTTGTCAAGTATACACAATTGTGGGTGATTTAAGTATCAAGGTAGATATAACTTTAATTTTACAAAAACGCATCACGTAATAATCGCGCTAATACCCGAGAAGTTAATCTGCTAAGAATATCAGGAACCACTTTAGCAGAGATGCCCGGCAACACTGGTAGAAGTTCTTGGATAATCTGAGGAACATTGAGTGCCTAAGGCCACCAACAAACAAATAGATAAATTAGTGTGTTGAACCTTATTTAAGCTAAAATAAATCAATAAACAAGCATGCACTTATTTGTGGGTACACATGATTTTTTGCAGCAAGTTCTTCATTACCTGACTAGATGTGCTTGACAGAGAACTTCCTGCAGTCAAGAATTCCAGCACTTTCTGGACATTGTTCAGTATAACTTTATCCTCTTCAGTTATGGTGGGTATAAGAGCTGCAGGCTTAAAGCGTCCAATAGTAGGTACCATACCGAAAATAGGGCTTGCAATTGCATTCTGAACTCCTAGTAAAGACATTATTCTTACAAGTTGTTCCCTTGTTACTGCGTCAATGCCTTTAACGATCTGTAGTCAATAGCGAGTCAAATATTTAAAACTTTCCATACATCAACATATGCACAGAAGTGAGGAACTAGTATTCATTCATAGTAAACTTTAACATGGCAAATCTCTAGCAACACGGTGTTAGTTCGTTACAACAGGACATAAAGGGCACTGACAATCCAAGACAACTAGAAAAACAGTTTAAGGCGGCCACTGCCTCACACTCAAAAACAACTTCTGCACCATGGTTGGCATGGTTGCCTCACACAAATTAATTGGAAATAATTATTATAGAAAAAATATTGAGGTTATAAAAATAATTGTAATCAATCATTTTTTACCTTTTTTCAAAATTGGCGACTGTTGTCAGAATTCAAGTGGAAATTTACCAACTGATTTATTCAAATTTAGCAAGAGTAGTGCTACCATGTGGAATTTTACCACAAAAATTACATACAACAACATAAGTAATCAAGTAACAGGGTACCTTGGCGAATTTTTCTTGAATCAAATTTGTGTATAATTAACAGCCATACTTTTATCAGATTTAACTAAACTAGCATAAAATTTGCACAAACATTTTAAAATTTGAAATATACACATGCAATGCATTTGCATAATCAATTTATGCCTCACTTTCTTTATTGTAATTACTTATTAGAATATATACATACTCATAGGCCAAAATTTAAAACTACAACAATCATACTTTTATATCAGGCCACAGATCAGTTAACCTAACAATAAAGTGAATAAAGTCAAGGAGGGGGAGGGGAATTGTTGTACTTTCATATAGAAAGAGTATAATAACTAAATTACTACTAGGCATCTAGAAAAGACATTCAAATTAAATAAGATAGGAAGTTACATCTAACAATAATGAAAATTAACATAATATAACATCTTCTTTAGTGGTTCTAGAAAGTACCTCATCCAAAAGAAATTCTCGGAAGAAATTCCCCTTATCAGACAGCAAAAATCCTAGGGCTGCCCTTGTTTCCACTGGCTGCGGTTGTTGAGGTATTAGAGACTGGAATCCTGGCAAGAGATATTCTGACCGGTTAGTAATAATCCCAAGCTCAGCCATATCCCCTTTTAGATCCTCTCCGCCTCCACTTTTGGCAGCTGTAATAAAATTCTCGAAGGCTTGCATGACATCAATAAATCTTTCCGCATCAAAAACTCCAGACTTCCCATATATGGTGTAACGTAGAGCACTCCTTAACCGAGGGGATTCATCCGTCAGGAGCCTCTGTCAGTGAATGTCATTAACATAAATTTAGTTTACTCAGAAGAATCTAAACAGAGTAATAGTACAAGCCAATTACCAGTGTGGTAATGCAAAATTACAGCAGTTCGGTGTTCCTATTAATCAGACCATCAAAATCCATCATTTTGTTACAGTGAAAATAATTTAAAATTTGTCAAAGATGATGGTTGTGAAAAAAATTCGATGAAAAATTTGGTGTACTCCGTGAAATATGCACCTACTAAATTGCATAGAGGCTTATATTTAGGAACAAAAAAAATTCTTCAAAGTTCAAAGGGGGCTTATAATTAGGGACGGAGGGAGTAATAACAATTTTGCCCGTGCATCCTATCCAAAATTGTTATTTCTAAATCATTCCCTCTTCTAATCCTTTAAGGCTTCCAATTTTATCCATGTCCCTCTTTTACTTCCAGACACTAAACATAAATTTTGTTCTAATCCAAAAGCCCTTAACTTCCTTTTTTCTGTACCACATGATACTTGATAGAGATAGACTAATCAATGACAGAAGGGAAAAAAATAAAAAATAAAAAAACCAGAGAGTCAGAGACTATTATACCTGTGCAATATATGGATAGGCTTCATCAACAATGGCAAAATCAGGATTTCCTACTAACGCTATCCCTTCCAGTACCCCAATAGCCCTAATTATAAGGGCAAAGTATGGGGGTATCCTAAAAGGATAATCAAAGGTAATTTGTGCTAAATCTGCTGCCAGCTCCTGAAAATTTATGTTTTTTGCCCCTCCGCCTTCCAATGCCTGGTCAAAGACCTTGGCAAGCACTGGCAAGATAGGCTCTAAATTAACTCCATCTGGAATGAAACCAAGTTTAACGAAGTCTTTGACTATGGCAGGATAATCCCGATGGATGAGATGAGCAATCGCTTCAATCATTCCATACTTTTGATCATCGGTCAATTTTGTAACAAGCCCTGAGTGGAATAAAAGATTTCTATCATTTATCACAATGATTAGGATAGTGGAATAAAAGCACTTAATCATCCAGGAAAGTTCAATAAAATTGATCAAGACAACCGGAACATTCTGAAGAACAATATCTAACCACAGCTGCAAATAACAAGCACACTTGTCTTGATGTTTAAAGAAACGCCACAATAGTCGTACAAAAGCTAAGAAAGAAATTCCAACTATGATATGGCTGTCAAGATTAAATCTCATAAATATATAAATCTTACTTTGTTACCGGTTTACCCAGTTCAACTTCAAAGGTCAAACAGTATAACATTCTTTGCATTCATTGCCTGGTCTGGTATTTAAAATCTAATGGATAATTTTTAACATATTTTGAAAGAAACTACATGATAATTTCAATTCACAGTTTAAAAAAAGGGAAAATTAAGAAAACCATGAAGATATACGGTGTTATAGAAAAAATGATTCCTGTAATTATATATTAGTATACGAAGAAAATAATCATATGTTTTCTAAAATAGTTCATTCGCCAACAAACATTATCAAGTTCAAGACAGTAAACCAAACACAAACACTACAGTTCTTTTTCCACTTCGTGTAGTCAACTACTCAAAGCAAAGAATTTCATAATGTCCTATAGAGGAAAGTAAAACAAAAAAATGAAAAATATTTGTGTTGCTCATGATCACATTTGAAGCTAACGAGGAAAATTTCACCTACAAATATTCAATGTTTGACTACCTACCGAAGTCAAGTATCGCAAGTTTTCCATCAGGGGTGCGGATCATATTCCCCGGGTGTGGATCAGCATGAAAAAATCCTGTATCAAGCAGCTGAAATAAAATGAAAATTAATTAATGTAAGAATAGTTTATTTAGAATTGACTTCAGGTTTGATTATTCTAGAACTCCCTGAACTATTTGAAAAAATTTAAATAGGCCACCAATACCATACTAAAATTTCTTTGTAAGTGAGTATCTGAATTTGTCAAAAATATTTAAATACATCTTTGAACTATATATTTTTTCATCTGAGCTTGTGAATTTTAAGAATTTGTAATTAGGTCCCTGAACTTAGGGACCCAAATATAAATTATTTATAACAGGAAGTTGTTTTTTCCCCTACATAGATTTTGAAAACAGAAAAGAAAGTGACAGTTTTGTAATTATTAATGAAAGCATGCAATGAAAATAGAAGACACCCTAAGCTGTATAAAACGAACTGAAAGCATTATTAAAAGATGCATCTGAAAGCTCGCTCTTTCTAATGCAGTATAATAACAGCTGAAAGCATTAAAATAATAAATAACCTGTTTTAGGTAGCAGATGACTCCAACATTAACTAGTTCTCCGACATTGCTTTCTTTGCTCTGTGACAGCTTCTCTCCATCAATCCATTCTGTCGTAAGAACCCTCCTTGATGTATACTTGCTGTAAGTTCTTGGTATGACAACCTGAAAATGAACTGTGTTAAGAAGCAAGCAAATTCCTCTCACGACCCTTATTATAATGATACAATTCTTGCAGATAATTAACCTTAAACAATCTTTCGACAAGCATATCCAGACAGATTTTAAATTAACCTTTTTCTTCAATTATTATTAACAGACAGACACCACACACACACACACACACTGATGAAAAGATGTACCTACCATATATACAATCATTTATTAGCTAAACATCAATTATTTGCAACAAATTTATAACTCCACGGAAAGAAAATCCAGCCTAATGTTGTGAGTCTCATCATATCATCATTAGGCACATGCAATAGATCTAACACTGTTAATTTACTTATTGTTACTCGGGCCTTGTCTTTTGAGAGCAGGCCATGTAAGATTTTAGAGTAGTTAATTGGTTAGGATAATATAACTCATAAATACATAGAAAGAGGCCAAGTCCAAAAAATCAAATGGATTGTCGTCTGTTAGTCAGGCCTTGTCAGTTGAGAGCCGGCCATGTAAGCTGTTAGAGTAGTTAATTGGTTAGGGTGCTATAACTTATAAATACATAGGAGGCAGATTAATGTTTTACGAGAAGAGGCCAAGCTCTTGAATCCTAGATAGAGTCTGTTATCATTCTTTCTCTTCCTAGGTATTCAAGAGGAACAGAGTGTTTCAACTCGATTCCAGCTTGTGTAAATACTTATGGAAAATAGATAGTGGATTTGTTTATGCCATTCATAAGAAAAGATCGGACTCACCTGTGGAAGGTCTTTCTTCATCATATCGGCGAAACGGTTTCCATTCTCACCTTCATTCACATAGTCTAACTCCTCAAAAAATCGAGCAGCCCACTCATCCACCAACCCAACCACATCAATGGAGATCTAAAGTATTAGGTAAAATCAGTCAGGTTGAGAAGAGAACAATTATAATGAGCAATTGATTTAGCATTGCTAAATCACTAATGTTTCTACTACAAAGCCATATTAATTAGATAAACATATATGACTTTAACTCTATGCTCACAAAAATTTAACTTGCCTGAGGAAACTTTCGAAGAGCCAAACCAAGATTCCGAATAATGAATAAATCAATGGTAACTGTCTCAAGAACAAAAGGTCTTTGTACTTTAACAGCGACCAAATCCCCATTTTCCTTGAGGCGGCCCTTATATACCTGTCCGAGAGATGCTGCATAGGTTTCACCAAAAAACAAACATGTGTTGATTAATTAACTCAAAAAACCAGCTACTTATCTAGTAAGAAAGTAATATATCTAAATGGCGTGGAGGGCTACCAGCAGCAATGGGAGAGGGTGATAATTCAGAGTAGAGGTTTTGCCATGGCTGACCAAGCTCCTCTTCAACTAGAGCCATAGCCACATCATCCGCAAATGAAGGAACCTTCACATTTTATGGAATCCCCCCACACCCCCACGAAAAACAAAAGAAACTTAGAAAAAGAATGAGCTTACAATATCAGAAATGAAAATGCAATTGCTAATAATTTTCAGTGTTTACCAAAACATCAGACTACAATTCTTGTAAGTAGGGATCAATGGTTCTATCTAGCGAAATAAAGTTATGAAATAAAAGTCACATCAGAAAGTTGTTTTGGAAATTATAACACAAAACATTAAATATGCAGCCAGTCAATTATGTTTCATTTTTCTGAAATGAAGGAAATATATTTTGCTTTTATGCTGCTCAAATTGACTACCAAAATAAATAACACTTGTCCAACCAATATCAAGGCATTAATTTTTTCCTCTGGCTCACTATTCTCCTTATATACGAAAATTTAGATACATTTAAAAAAGAAACAACGGCATATGTACAAGAGAGCGTGCAATGAAAGAGTAAAGGGGCAGCAAGCTTACTTTATCACAGAGTTTCTGCAGCTCCGTCATTGCTGCAGGTGACAATATATCAGGTCGGATACTCAATGCTTGCCCAAGTTTTATGTATGCTGGACCCAAAGATGTCACAATTTCACGTATTTCAATGGCCCTAGCAACTTCATTCTGGTGATGAAAAGAACACAAATGGATAAACACAATTCAATATGTAGAAAAATATTTCTGAATATTATTTCAATTGTTAAGAGGTATTATTGATACATGGTCTTGAAATATTTAAAATCGTGTTTGCAAAACCAGCTTGTAAGGTGACAACTGCTTAATCCATAACATTGGGCGAAGTTGGATCAAACCCACCCCTTCACACCCAGCACAAGGAAGGTGCTGGAGGCTACCATGAAGGCAGCTAGGGGAAGCCCACAGTTAAGGTGGAATTTCCAACACGGTCTCAAATATTGAATTTCAAAAAAAGACAATGAAATATAAGGAACTGGTGCTAATTCCACAATAAGCTTATATACTTTATATTTATGCATACACAAGATCAAACTGTAAGCTCTTCGACACAACTGGAAACTTCTACCAAAAATTATGAAGCTTCTGTATGCAAACTGATCTATAATTCACCTCAAATCATTACAATTTTATCGCTCTAAAAACTTGTTTCCTCTATCGAAGCCTTGAAGACTAAGCACTATAAACTAAGCAATAACTTTTTTTAACAGCTAGAAAATTAACAATAACTAAAGTAAACTATAGTACTTAGATAGTTTAATAATATTTTAATCTAATAAATCTATCAAATACGAATGTGATACATTAACTAGAGAGACCATCCCTATTTGAAAACTAGAAAACTTTCAACATACATTAACACCTATTTTTTCTTTTTCGGTTTTCAGATCCTCTAATTGGGATGATTTCTTATAATAAAACTTTCATTTCTTCATAAACGATAAAATAATTTAAGGACTGTTTTTTTTAAAGTAGTTATTAAAATTTAAATATATTTAAAAAACATGAAATATAATAGTTATGTAATTTTTTCAGAAAAAAACAAAAACCTTAAAAGCAAGATGTTTCGGTGCTTTACTTATTAGATCTTAGAAGCTAAATATAGTATAGCTTCTGAGGGGAAAAGAAAACGTCTTAAATAAAGTTATGCTTTAAGCTTAAACAAACACGCAAAAATATTATAAATCCTCAAAAGCAGGCGAACTAAGAACAAGAAACAGAAAGTAGGGGAGAAAAAATAAACCGCCTACAACAAACAAATATCACATGAAGAATGCAGGCAAGCTTCTTAATCTATCTGGACATAGAAGAATTACCTCCTTAACCTTCTTGTTAATCACATCCCACGCAACACGGGAAAGAAAACCTCCAGCAACAGATAACAACTGCACAATGCGAGTTGCAACGGAACGAGGACGTTTCCCCCAATATGCAGTAATGCTAACCGGATCATACACCAACGGTAAAAACTCACTACTTTCCTCCACCTACAAAATTGAAAATATACCAAACTCTATCACAATCCATATCCAATCGAGTTACTCTTTTGCTATTAAAAATCAACAACCACAACAAATAACATACAATCTAAGAAAAATCATAGTTCATTGCATCGTAAATAGAAATATCATAGAAAATTCACAAAAATATCAACATAACAAAAATTTTAAAAATAAAATAAAAAATAGAAAATGTATTGAATAATACCTCAACAAGACGTAGCTGAACATCATCTTCAGCAAAGAGTGAATCCTTCAAATTCTGACCACGAAGACCTCTCATGAGAGTTGCTAATTGTTCATCTTCTTCCATTTGTGCTCTCACTCTCTTAATCTCCTTAGAAACATCGCCAATTCTCTGAATGAAAACAAAAAACACAATAGATTACATTTCATTTCATTTCCTTATATACAGCGCCTTTGTCTGTAGTTCCTCTTTTATCGGTCTCTGTTCATCTCGTATAGAGACCTGATTATTAATAATAATATATTTTCCGTTAAACAAAAAAAACAAATTACATATTACATTTCAATTCCATTTACTGAACAAGAAGAATGAATCGGTTAGTTAGTTAGTTAGTTAGTTACTTGGGAGACGCCGTTGACAGGTTTGGTAGGAGGAGACCGTGAAGAAGAACCGTTGACGGTAGTGACGGGAGCAGGTTTGGGATCGGTGGCGACGGCGGAGATACGTTTGGGATGGCGGCGACGGAGAGGGAGGTAGTTGTGGCGGTGGGAATGAGAGGAGCGAAGTAAGGGATCGATTCCACTACGGTAGACGAGTTGCGATGATGATGATGCTGCTGTTTCCATGGTGAAATGCTGCTATCTACTCTCCTCTGTTCTCCTCTTCTAATTCTAGAGAGAGAAAGAAAGAGAAGTTCTTCTGTTTTTCTTCTCTTTAGAGAGAGAGAGAGAGAGAGAGAGAGAGAGAGAGCTATGAGTAGTAGTTGTAAGGAAGAATGGAAGTAGTTGTTTGTGGTTCGAAATGTGACAAGATGAAGTACTGAAACTGTGTTCCGCTGCTTCACTTTCAGCCAGTAACACCTATTTCATCATAATCATTTTCATTTTATTTCTTTATATAGTAGTTAGAAGGAAAATTAATGATTCTTCTGAATTTTTTAAACACTGTTAATTTTAATTTCTCAATAATATATTAAATAATTTTAAATTTATTTGAAATTTTATATTAATGATCTATATGATATAAACTTTCAATCTAATGGTGTATTTTATAAAATTTATATTGATTAAAATATTATTGAATGGTGTAGGAATAAATACTTTCAAATCTTGAAATGATACATAAGTTTTTTTTTTTGAAGAGAAATGATACATAAGTTGTCACTCTTTAAAAATGATAAAATTAAAATTAGATTCTTAATTGTGAATTTGCCGACCTTAAGATCAACAATCTGTAAGATAAATTATAGATAACTGAATCTGTAAAGAATTTTATTTTACTTTCAATCTTTGTTTTTTTTGGTTAAAAGAGAGAAAGGAAAACAAAGGAAAAAGAAAAACGGCAAAGGGGATTACTCCCTAGTAAAAACTATTCCTCTTGCATCGGGCTGAAAGCGAATCTAACAACTTATTGTGAGGTGTATCAACCTTCACCAAAGATGTTGTTGACATGGCACTCATTTTGGCTAACACATCTGCACAGGCGTTACCTTCGCGAAGAGTATGTTTAATCTCCACGTCCCACTCCCTAGCAAGCAAAGCGTGGATACTAGAAATCTCATTTGCAAACCGATGATGGATTGTAACATCGTTGCGAATCAAAGTGAGAGATTGAAGAGAATAAAAAACATATGACTTTGCGTTAACCACTATCCCAACAAAGGCAGATACCATGGAGGATGGCCATAAGCTCAGCAAAAAGAATACTCTGAATAGTTACAACACCATAAAAGTCCCAAATAAACTCTCCATTATTATTCCGGAGTAAACCACCATAGCATGCAATTAGAGGAGACCCTCGAAGCCTTTTACTTTCAATCTATGTATAGATTTTAGTTAACTTTTTTTTTGACGTAGATTTTAATTAACTTAAAAGATTAACATCTACAATTACACGAAAAGATATGATTTATCAAAAAAAATGCCACCTTAAGTTTGGGTGTGTTTTCATATATAATTAAAATGTAATTGCAATTTTAATCAAAATTTTAATAGTTTTCTTTTTAAAATTGTTTGAATTGATTTTAATCTCATACAAATTTTTTCTCAAATTTAATATTACTCACTTTCATGTTCATTTCTTTTTTTGATCGGTAGTCTAATTTCATTTCTTAAAAGTGATTAAGTAGACGTAACAGAATTCAAAATTTGATCCCTACTTATAATGTACAATGTCTTTATCAATTGAGTTAAAGTCACGAGACAACTGAGAATATGTTCAATTTACTCTTATCTAAAATTATTTTAATGTTAAATTTATTTTCATTTAATCTGTTCCATCACTTTATATTTAAGTTACTTTTAACTAGAGTAAAAAAAAAAGTTACTTTTAACTAAAACTAATTTTATAAATATGTTTAAAACTTATTTTTGTTGCACATTATCAAACATATATATACGTCTGAAGTCTTAACTCTTTAGACAATGAAATTACGTAAAGGTACGTACAATGACATGTTTGTTAGGTGATTGTGTATTTGTGTACCCATAAGTTAAAGTTATTTGGCATGCCAACATGGCCACAAGTTATTTGTTGGCCTACGATTCATTTTGGTTCTTATCTAGATTTTTTTTGTTTTGACTAGTTGTTTCTTAAATAGCAAACTAGTTAAAGAAGAAAACTTAATAATAAAAATAATAATAATTCTTATTATATTTGTTTAATGATGTGCTCCTCATAAGATTTCAAATTCGATTCTTATTTGTGCTAATTTTGGTGGGCTAGTCTATACAAAGCAAAAACTGTGGCTCCCGCAAGTAGGCGGTGTGATTGGTCCCTCAGATTAGTCAGCCGGATATTGAGCTTTCATAAAAATAAAAAATCTTACTAATATATTGAACTCTCACTGAGATTTTACAAGAATTAATTGACATAAACTTTTTACTAGCATGATAAACAATTTTCTTTCACCGTCAATATTTAATTTATTGGTCGACTAATTTGGTTAGAGATGAGTTTTTTTTTAAGTTAAAAAAAAAAACTTTTCTCTTTATTTCCTCCACTTTATTTTAAGTTTTTATTTTAAAGTTATTTGGGGTGTATATGTATTGGCGAAAAAAATACAAGGGAACTTTTAAAAAAAAAAAAGAAGGCAATATATGTTGCTCAAATGACGTATTTCAAGTTAAGAAGTTATTTCCTCAAAAAAAAAAAGTTAAGAAGTTTTTTTTTTTTTTTGACGATAGTTAAGAAGTTATTGGAAAGTAGTATGACAATTTCAAAGAGCATGATAAACAATGTGGTCATATATTCTTTCTTTTTGAAAAAACTTGTTCTCTTCCTTTCCCTCATCACTTTTTCACAACATAGAAGCTATTAAAAATATCATGCAACCAGGTTTAAGAAACAAAAAAAAAGTGTGATAAAGATAATATCTATTTACCTCACTAAATGTGGTTGAGTTTGAATATTTTTTTTGTCGTAAATCATGTATCTTCTACGTGTAATTGAAATTTATTTTTGAATTTTAATGCTGCTACATGTCTAAATTAAGAATCGAAAATAAAATTTAGATTAAATAAAAGAGATATGTCTCATTTCATCTAAACACTTTTGAATTGACGAGTTAGATTTAATGTAAATAAATTTTAATCCATGACCATTAAAAAAATTAATCCATGACTTATAAAAATATTTCATTTACATCCAAATATATTTAAAAGAAAATCTTTTTTAGATGAAATAAACATATATGATATAAAGTTTATATACATAAATGGAGTGGATTTAAATTCAAATCGAATAAATATGTTTAGATTTATAATTTCAACATGTATTGCACTTGAATTAAACATCACATACAAAACACTCATCTAAATCTAAAGACAAATAAAATTACAAAACGTTAATTAATTAGTCTAATGATGATTTACGTTGAACTTAGTAGAGAAGAATACGGTTTAATCCATACAAATACGTTTAGGAAGAGAATGATATATGAAACCACTTAATATTATAACTCAACTTTAAAAACAAGAGATAAAAAAAAAAAAAAGACAAACAAGATTGCATCAAAATAAAAGAGTACATTTTTTTTCCGAAGAAACTTAACTAACCCGTCTAAATTGACACTAAAGATAATCAAACTTAAAAACTCGAAAATAAAAGAACACAGATCTCAAATCAATACCACCTTACCGACCCAATTACCCAAAGCTACATTACATTCAATTCAATTCCTATGAAGATGCAATCTCTTGTTCCATTTTACGAGCCATAAGTTGAAGACCATTATGGTACATACTCACCAAACCCTCTAATTCCAAACCTTCAACAGGATCAACAGCAAAAGACCATTCAATCATACACCCATCATCATCACTACTAATTACTCTCATCATTGACTCATATGACTTAAACCCAATATTACACTCAACAATCTCATACTTAAGACTCATGTCAACATCATCAACGGCTACCAATCTCTCCTTTGACCAACTCACCACTTGAGAGCCGTCAGATGGGATTGAGAATCCAGCACAGTATCGTATGCAGCCTGGCTCACCGTTAGATCCGTGGATCCCGTAACACGTGGCGAGATTAGGGAAGCGTTTGTGGAGATTGAAAAAGTCTTTGATGATTGACCACGTTTGTTGTTTGGTTATGTTTGTGAGCTTTGTTGAAACCTTTGCTTCCCATCTTTGACCTATGTCTTGTTCCATTTCTCTGTGCAAAAGATCCTAAGACAGAACAAATGATTCTCTTTGTCAAAAAAAAGAACAAATGATTCTCAAATTCAAAGTCATTTAGTATTTATTTATAATTTATTATAAAACAAACAAACTATGCCACGTTCTTCATACTTTATTTTGGGGAAGGTCACGTTCTTGATATTTTTTTGGTACATAAATGAGATATCAAAGTAATTAATAAACTCACACACACAAGTGGAGTGACATGAATTTGAACTCAGGTTATGGACGTCTGACTTAGCAATTTCGACAATTTCTACCAGTTGAACTAGGACTTTTGGACCACGTTCTTGATACGTTATCAGGGGTGTAAGCGGATCGGTTAAACTTGATTTCGAAAAAAACTGAGCCGAACCAACTTAAACCAAACTGGTTTGGATCAGTTCTCAATTTTTAGTTTTACAATTCGCAAAATCAGTGACCAAATCGGCAACTAACAACAATACATTGAGCTCAATTTGAACCAGCTCAATATTATACATTCACAAGCCAAATTCTAAATTTCAAACATTGAAACACAACGCGATAAGACAAACTTGTATTTTGTATTCAAAACTATGTTATTGTCTATTTGTTTTACTCCCTCCGTCCCAAAATGTAAGCAAATTTGACTTTTTAGGTACATTTGACTATTAATGTATTTGGTTTATAATATGAGTTAGATACATCAATAGTCAAATGTACCTAAAAAGTCAAATTTGTTTACATTTTGGGACGGAGGAAATATGTTATTATCATACATCGTTTAAAAAATAGAGATTAAAATATATAATTTAAAAAAATAACAGCAAATATTATACCAGAAAAACAAATATTGCAAATCGATTATAGTATCCAAATCGATCTAAACCGACGAGTTCAGATCAGATTCAATTTTGAAAACCAAACTAAACCGAACAAATTAAAATTCATTGGTTAGAATATCATATTCACTCAAAACCGATCTAAATCAGTCTAATTACATCCTACTTATCACTTGATAAATTTTTTGTTGTTTTTTTTTCTCACTTTAAAGTTTTTTTTATAAAAAATAAAAGATTGATTAGGAGAATCACACTCTATGAAAGGTGAAACCAACTTTATTAAAAATTCACTATAAAATTTAAGTCAAATACTAAAATCTATGAACCACGATCTTTATACGTGAATCCAAAGATACAATTCCATGAAAGAAAAAGATACAATTCAAATATTCAATACATGTATTTTTCTTTTCTTCACAAAATTAGTTATATTTTTAGCATCAATAAATTAGTTCAAGTACTAAAAGAAATTAAGGTCAAACTATATTTTGAACAAAATAATTTTTTACTTTCAAAGAGATAAATACACAATTCTTAATACAAAATTATTTTACATTTGTTTGGTTTCAATTCTAGAGTTAGAATTAATTCTGGACGTGTTTGGTTTCTGTAAAGTAAAATTGATTCTGTATTCTGAATTGTTTCTACTTGAAATTAGAATTGTAGCTTCTAACTTTATAATTGATTTTTACACTGAAATTTTTAATGTTCAACTCACTTTTAGTTGAATGTATCCAAACATAAATCAATTATTATACTAAACTCAGTTCTAATAAAATTAATTATACCAAAATTAATTATATCTAAAGTCAAACCAAACATATCCGTAAATGGACCAATACAAGTACTTCCATGTATCACTTCACCTACATCGGTCTCAACACTTCACCCCCTTTTTGCTTGTTTCAAGTGTACTATGAAATTCCCTACATAGAATTCATTCTAAGAGTACTCTAAAAATGATCTTCCAAGTGTCTCCTTTTATAGTCCTCATTTCCTTGACCTAAAGGGTCTCTCATATGATGTCCAAAACCATTAGGTTACATCTCTGGGATATATTCCATCGCCCGTACAGGCACATGGAGTTAGAGCACATTCAAGACATGTTAATTGTTCGTATAAGACGTGTGGCATGCCATAAATCCTTCCTTAAGATGATCACAACTTTCACTTGGACAATAACTTGCTTGCATAGTAGAAATGAGGACTATTAACTTGATCATATGAAGAAAAATAATGAGGCAAGAAAAGACAATGGAACCTGAGAGAAGAGTGTTTGAAAATTGAGAGTAAGGATGAGAATGAATAAGGAGTTTGTGAGAGAGGGCATGGCTTGAAGGGAGATGAACCAACCTCACAAAGAGAAAGGGGAGAGGAAAGAGTGCAAGGGGAGATAATGGAACAATTTTCACACATGTTGACCTATTCATTGAACAAAAACATCACAAGAATGATAAATTGTTTGGAGCAAGTATGAATTAAGAAAACAACATGGTGTGGTGAAGGGAACTCAAGGACAACAATTCAACAGGTGCAATGAAGTAGATTTAGTGAAGGAACTTAAAGCTATGTTGAGTTGGTTAATGTTTGGTATAAACAAGCATGGAAACCAATATAGAAGCATGGAGATCAAGATGAAATAGTCACAAATAACTACTCCAATTTTGTAATATTGAGGCATCAACAAAAAAAACTAATAGTCACAAATAAGACAAAGCAGTGCCATAAGTTATAACCTTAATGAAAACAAAAAAATATGTTGCTAACATTTAGTCAAGGCTTGATCCTCTTTGAAAGGAGGATCAAATAATTTATCTGTCCTAACATCTAAAGATAGACAACATTTTCTTCAAAAACATGAATGTTGTATCAAATTCCTCAACAATTAACTACACTATCACTATCCATCAATCTAGAATTAGTTCAGATAAGCATAAGAACTTCTCTCTAATGAAGGGAGCAAGTCACTCCTTGTAACTCTCATCTTCTCCCTAATCTCCAATCAAACTACAATTTGGCAGCATAAAAACAGTCAAATCACAATATTCAAAACCAAATTTGACACACAAAGGATTTAAGACCTCCCTAACTTCAATTTTAATCTAAATATTTCACTGCCCATCTAAAACATCCCACTGCAAAAATGGACTAAAATTTAATTTAGAATAAATCAGAATAAAAAGAAAATCAAAATCCTAACTTTTAGCATGCTAAATGCTAAAAGCAATGTTTCATTGCCACTTTTCATTTCATCCATGACTTTCAACTCATTCCCACTCCCTTCTGCCTCCTCATCTCCAATACTTTCCGGTGGGAATTAGAATGCACGTCACGGCGAAAAGTTGGGCTATTTGCAGGGCGGTATTCAGGCACAAGTCGGCCGGACTTATACCTAACCCCACATGCATTACAAAGTGTTTTTGGACCATTGGGACCTGCACGCCATTGTGGTGTACTATCAGCTCCACAGTGATGACATATCTTCCCATTGTCTTTGGAAATTTTGTTACTCGGTTGTTTCCACGGGAATTGCTGGTTCGAGGTGTCAGCAATGTTAAGGCGAGGCTTACTACGAGACTTGCTCCGTGCACGGACAGGGAACTTCATTTGATTGTAGCCACTTAGGAGGGTAATGCTGTTGGAACTGTTATTGCTGTTGCTACTGCTTGTGCTGTTCTCAAGCATCGGGGTTGTCTTTTGATACTTCAAAAGATCCGGTTGAATACAGGATATGTCGACAAATGTTTCAACAGCCGGAAATGCATCTTTGTTTGATAGCCATTCAAGCTCCTCTTCTGCAAACTCCTGGAACATGGAAATAATCGGCACGTTAATCTTCACATCACTCATAAGTATGGAAAATGGGTTTCTCAAGTCAACTCAGGCATTTGACTGATGCAACTAGTCAACGACGCAGCAAACATTGGACTAAGAAATTAGTATTCACACAGAGAGATGAGGCTCCACAATATGGAAACCTTGAAACAGTGACACAAATAAATGAAAACTTTGTGAATACATTGATTGCGAATACATTGATACTAAAAGGAAAACAAGTAAAAATCTGGGAGCACCTGTAAACAACGTAGTTAAGATCGAGATTTTACAACAAAATTCATAAAACTTGTATATATGCATATAAAATAGCATCAGTAAAACAAAGAAAACCTTATATCACTGAAAATACTTGTCTAAATTTAAATTCATAAGCATAGCTCACAAGTAAGATAATTAAAACCTTACATCACACTTCAAATACTAATATAAATTTATTCATAAGAATAATCGCAGAAACATTTCAGAGATCATAGGTTATAAGATTCAATGATTAACAGGCGTGATTCCACCCAATTCAACCAAAATAGGATTATGTGTATTGCATACTCATAATCGCTGAGAGCAAGCATAATCACAAAATTGTAGGATTTTACAATTCAATTCAATTCAGGATTTTAACTACCATGCCTGTAAATATTCTACTTTGGACAAGAATAATATGTCACACAATTCTAATTGATTCTAGCCAAATCAAAATTCACACATATTTTTCTCTCTTTCATGATCACATCTCGACAAATCAATATACGATTAAAAACAAAGGAATATACTCAATGATTTTATCACAGCCTCACAAGAATTTTGAAAAAGGTTAATGACCCGTCAAACTTACAGAATATGAATGATTAGGTTCATCAAGGCCCAATGGAGTAAGTGACGGCGGATCACAGCATTTTGGTTCGAGTGGAGATAAGTCTTTCTTAGATTTGTCGTCACCATCATTCTCGCCTATGTCAGATGAGAAATCCAAAAGGTCATCCACAAGAATCTCCATCCCTGAAAACAAATATAAAGATAAAAATAACAGTATAGGTAAAGCAGTGCAAAACTTACATAAAAGTATGCAGTGGAAGAAAGTACAAAATTTTCATTGTCTAAGTTACAAAATTTAAGACAAAATGTAAAACCAAACTGAATTTTAGAAGCTTAAGAAGCGGTATTGTTGCCAAAAGATTGATTTAAACTATAGGCTATAGAATTTGGATATAGGAGACAATAGCAGATGCAATTACACATACCTAAAAATCTCACTACAGTTCTATATTGTAATTGTTCTATATTTGTGCAGAAACGTGTATGGCTTAAAATTGAACATATGTTTTTAAAACAGGTTTAAATCATTCCATTATTAAACACTCTTTTAAAAGTCCATAGCTCTCTGAGGTGAAGTCTCTTTATTTATACTCTCATGCTCAACATATTTTATCAGAAATGTGTTTGTGGTGCTAATTCAGAATTAGTTCCTTATCTATTCTTCGATTGTTCTGCACCTGTCTCGTAATGGAGTATGCGCATTGTGTTCCATTTTGTGACTTAGTCTCAGGTTCTAGGTCCAACATTCGCTAAATAGGATTAGTGATTATAGTACAAGAGGCTAATTTATCATTGAAATTGTACAAGCTATGGCGCTATGCTACTATATATTTACGCTACTATCTACGCAAAATAACATTGAACAAATATTATGAGCAATGAATTAAGACTGCAGGGTCAAAACTCAAAAGTTTAGTAAGGACAAAAAACACCAACATTCAGAAACACAATAAAATTTTGCTATTAACACAATGTTTAGCTAAAATGAAAGATAAACAGAAAAAGATAATGTTCAGTTAAACCAGAAGAGAAAATTGAAAAAATTATGCAGCTACAAATTGAAAAAATGAAGAACAGAAATTTTTTTTTTATCATGACAGTAAACAATTGAACTGCAAAAAGACCACATTTTCATTCACTAAGGCATAAATAATAAAAATCATTATACACAAGAAAAGAACAAGAATTGCATGAAACATAAAAATAAGGAACAAGAATCATAGTCAATAAAAAAAAATGAAGTAACCTTAAACAAAGACAAACAATTAAAGGGTAAGTTTCAAAATTGGTGAACAAACACTAATGAACATATTTTACAACAACCACCAACCCATTTCATGTTTCCACCAAACAAACAACACCCAGTTCTCAAAAAACATTCTTTTCAGCATGTTGAGTTGAAACAGAGGGAAATTAGAACCAAAAAAACAAAAAGGGAGAGGAAAAAAAACATGGGAAGAAGGTGATGAAAAATTAAGAGAAGAAGAAGTAAAAAGAAGAGAAGCTACCAGCTTTTCACGTTTGTGTACTTGTTGAGACAAGAACCAGCAAGTAACAGGAAGCAGCAAAGAAGAGAGAGAGAGAGAGAGAGAAGAAACCCCAAAAGAGAATTTAGAGAGAGAGAGAGAGACTGAAAGAACCAACGAGAGATGGTGAAGCACGTGTTGGGGATTAGGGAAGCTACAATTTTTTCATATTTGGATTTTACTTATTTTAGAGTTTATTACTTCCTCGCTAATTTTTTACACATGCATCCAATTAAATCACACGATAATTTTGTTTTAATAATTAAGTTTGTAAAATGTTTATAGAGAATAATTTGATTGAATGGTTGTGAAAATTATTTTTAGATTATCATGATATCACCGTGAACGATAACTAATCTCCGTTCCGTCGAAAAGTTGTGGGACACACGAAGTGAGTTCTCTCGTCTCAATTGAATTTTATGCGTGTGAAAAATTATTTAATATATGAAATAAGGAAAATAACTTTTTTTAGGGAAGATAAGGAAAATAATTTATTTTTATTGTTTTGGTCAAGTAAACACTCATATAAATTTATACCAAAAATGGAAAATTCATGTAAGTTATTTTATTTTTATTGATTTGTCAAGTAAATAATTTTATTGTTTTTTCTTTGTTACATTTACTTTTTTTTTATAATTGTTACATTTAATTTTATTGCTTTGGTCAAAAAATTTAATTTAACTTTTTTAAAATTTATTGCTTTAGTCAAAGTGAAAATAAATATAAATGGAAAATACTTTATTCAACTGTTTTTTTTTAAACAGCCAAATAGTGATATATATATATATATATATATATATATATATTTGACAATAAAATAGTGAGATATATTATTAGCACAATAGATTAGCACAAGGAGTGCTCAATCCATGGCGAATACTTTATTCAACTGTGTTATGTTGTGAAGAAGAAAAAATAATTTTTAATTTTTTTAGTAAATATATGAAATGACAAAGTTATTATAAAATCACACATAAAATAAATAAATCGGAGATAACCTAACAATCCAACAAATAAATAGTCACTATGTTTGGCGGTAGATATTCCGATTTTGATAAAAAAAAATAAAGTAAATGAACTGGAGATGACCTAACTATTAAAAAAAATAGAAACTAAATAAATCAATTATTATTAATTAGAAAGACACTATAATAAATTTTAGGTTGAATTATTTGATTACATTTATGGGGATGTTGAGTGTTGACTATATATGTAAGGTAAAAAGTACTACTTATTAATATATAATACTTTATCCAAAAAAAAAGTTGTACATAATAATACTATTTCATTAAACTTGCTTCCGTTTTTAATTAATTACTTTTATAGAATTTTTCTTGATGAATCTAGACGATATTTTATAACAAGATCAAATTTTATAAAGCAATACAATATTTAAATAATAAAAAAAGAAAATACAATTTTATTTGAATTTATAAATAAATTTATTATTTTATATATGATGATTTTTTTTCTCTCAAAGTATATCTATTATTTTTTTATGAAAGACAAATATATTATTAATAAAAATTAGATGTATGTACAAGACGAACAGAGATCAGTAAAAGAGAAACAACAAAACAAAACGTCGTATATAAGCGGAACACTAATGTAAACACCAAAACAGACACCACCTTAAAGGAGGTACCGTTCTATATTATAAGAGAGAAAACAAAAATCGTACTTATTAAGAAAAAGTAAAATATAATAATTTGAAGTATGTTTTTTTTGAAAAAAGTTGTATCAAAAGATGTAAAATCAATTTTTATTAGTTATTGTTAATAGAAAAAGTAAGAGAGAGAGAGAGAGAGTAAATTTTTCTTGAAAAACTAAATATTTGTGTTTTTTCTCTTATATTTTAGGACAAAAATAATGACTTTTTTTTTTCTTTTATATTATGGAACGGAGGGAGTATATCTCTAATTCTATTCTTAAAAAGACACTCCTCACTTTCTAGACCACTAGAAAAGATATCAACCAGATTCAAAAAGATACCATTAAATGTTAACTCTCGACTTCAAATTAAAAGTGATCGGCCCATTTAAATTCAAAAAACAGGTCTATGAACTAAAAATTGATAGGCAATAGTAGAATAAAAATTTAAGCAAATGTAACCAAGAAAAAAAGAGAAAGAAAACTTAATCTAGCAAAATTTCACTATATACTACTCTGTTACATTAGTAATTTTCTTAATTTGATGGGCATGATAATAATAGTAACATTTCAAATAAAAAAATTTCTTCACATCTCTAAAATTAATTTCCTATATTTTGCAAATAAAAAACCTATCAATTTAAACCCATGGTGGTGAAGTGTACTTTTTCGATCTTCACCCGAAAGTGTCTTTGAGGGAACTTTTCCCTCCATTCTTGTCCTACGAGGTACAAAATCCTCGAATTCAAAACTTCGAATAGATAATCCTCACAAGGATTTCTATCAACAGATGTAAACTGAAATTTCTAACAGTATTTAATTCTCGTTTATTTTTGTTTGTTTATGACTTATTTTGCTAAGCAAATAAGAGACTTGAATTTGCCACAATAACTACGTCAAGCAATTACTCGTCTAAGTCGTCTGATTTAAAATCAACGACCGAAATTAATTATAGTTAATTAATTTTGTTAATATACAATCTGAACCGTCAAATAAAAAATCGAAGGTTGTGATTTTAAAAAATGTATGAAATTGTGTACTGCTTTTACTGCAGCCAATCAGATTCGCAGATGTGTATCAAATGTTTTTGTTCATCTCAAGTTTAGCCACACCATAATATTTGTTCCTATATTTCTTCAATTTATAGATTGTTTAATATGAACTTTTTTTTTTTGGTACAACTTTAATATGAACTTTTAAAAAAGAGTATATAAATAATTTGTTAAATAATTGATATATTTGAATTATATTTAGACCAAGTACAATAATTATTGAATAAATCTAAAACATTTATTTTTGTTTATGTGTCTATGAGCATAACTTAGTTGACACAGACATCACATTATATATGCAGGGATTGAGGTTCAAACATATCCACTTATTCATTTCAAAGATTGAATTTCTAGACACTAAACTACTTGATAAAAAAAATTAAAAAGTCTAAATATTATATCAAAAAAAGAGGGTCTAAATCTAAAATTGGATTGATCTCATTATTTTTAGAAAATTGTAAAAGAGTATATTAAATATTTTCCTTTTTTGTTATTATATTTTTTTTTATTAAAAATGATAAGAGTCCGCCTTTAAAATCATTTTGGGAGGTGCATATATATGTTAGAGACATGCCTTTCACTTTATATATAAAAACTCTTCTACATTGAGCTCACACATATCCTTTGCATCATATTGCATCTCATCTTCAGTAATCTCTCCCTCTCTATCCCTTAAATAATTTTCTCTTTTGCCATATATATTTGCATATCTATATGACCAAAAGTTTTCTTGTTTTTTAATTTCATTTGGGGTTTGTTCATTTTCATTTTAAACTTGTGTTTATATTGTTAATTTTGTTTTCCGATCAATTTCTTGTGTGCATTTATATGTTTTTGGGTGTCATACATATATACTCCATCCGTATCAAAATATAAGAGAAAATTGATCAAAAGAGTTAATGTATTTGGTTAAAAAATTGATCCTGATACATCAACTTTCTTTGACCAAGTTTCTTTTATATTTTAAAACGAAGTAGTATATATGAATGTCGTTTTTTTTCACAATGATCTCTAGTTAAAAATAATATAATATCTCTCTCTTGTTTTATTTTATTTTATTTTGTGCTGAATTTTCTATTGAATATTTATAGGGTACTGGTGAAGACAATGGCAAATTTTGCACGTTGGGTGAAATTCAAGTTTTTCTTTAGATGCATGTCCAAAAGTTCAGCTCATGGTAAGTACCAAAATTAAACAATGGTATAATGTTTAGTTTCTATTACAAATCAACTTGCTCCATAGATTTCGTTTGAGTATATGTCATTTTTCTAATTTTAAGAAAATAATTTACTTATCATATAAAACTCAAATTGAATTATATTGTTTAATTAGCTTTCACTAAATTGGATTTTCTCTTTAGCTCTTATTACTCCAACAAAGTTTTAATCGTTATGATAATACGCCTAAGAATTGATAGGACTTAGGAGATTGAGAGGGAACAAAAAATATGATCTTTAAAATATGAACAAATATGACCAATGTTATGTATATTTGTCTAAGATTTTGATGGCTTCAAAAATTAGGGGTTCATAGGTTTCATTCTAAAAGTTGAAAAGATAAGGAAATTAAGAGAAATTAGCTTTTTGATTTAAAAAAAATTATTTTATTAAACATTAAAAATTATACAGAGGAATAATTAATACATTTTTGGATTTATCTGTGCCACCTTAATTGTAACTCATATTATGGCACAAACTTTTTTTTTCTTTGACCAGACACAATTATTTATTTTTTTGGAAGGTAGTATAAAATAATTGTAAAATACGTTAGAGCAATAATTATTAATAATAATTTCCCTTTTCTATTTTTTGAAATCTTTATACTTTTCAAATAGTCTTAAAATAATTTGTATTCCCTCCGTCCTAAAATAAATGTCATACTTGCCAAAATGTTTGTCCCAAAATAAATATCATATACTATTTATAATATTGATTTTTCTTATTTTATCTTTTAAAATATAATGTAGGGAGTAACATTTTATAATCGGACACATTTAATTTTAAATTCTCTCAAGGATACTTGTAAAATAATTAATAATATTAATTTAATTATTAATTAATGATATACAATTTATCTCCTTTCCAATTGTTTTAGTAGTGTTAAAAAACTTTTCAATTAATTTTTTTATTCATATAATTAATATTTTTTGGAATTTTATTTAATATTTATTCATTGGGAATAAAATAGACTTCAATAACGTGTCTATTATTATTAATGCATATTTTTTTTAGGTGCACAAAAATAAAATATGTTGCTTGTTAATTATTTTTTATTAAGATGTTTCTTATAAAATATAGTATTCTAACAATATATTTTTTATAGATGATAATGTTATTGTTGTTGCTCCAACATCACCAACATCACCAACACCTCCAAGTGATGACATAAACCATCTAAAACAGTTCACATATAGGGAACTAGTTTTAGCTACAAAATATTATAGTGTTTTACTTGGGGAAGGAGGGTTTGGTCAAGTGTACAAAGGCTGCATAAGATGTCCTTCAAGTCCTGGAGTATTCATGCCAGTTGCTGTCAAAACTCTCGATAGAGAAGGAACTCAAGGTCACAAAGAATGGGAGGTACATATTGAATAATTTTTAACCTGATTATAATCCTCTTTTTTTTTTTTTTTTTTTTTTTGTAGATATAGACGAAAATACAATTGTTATTGGAAACTTACACCTTACACACACAAGTGAAGAAATCGAGATTTAAAAATTGTCTCTAATATTTTTTTGACCACCAGTAACCGGTCTAGTAGACTGGACCGACTATTTTTTTTCTCAAATTTTACAATTAAGAGCTAGATTAAAACTAATTATTATGTTTTTTTAACTAACATTTGTTGATAACTCAAAAAAATTTAGTAATGATTTGTTGATCACAAATTTTGGTGAAGTTTTTATCTCTTCAATGTTGTATATGTGGCAGGCTGAGATTAACTATCTTGGTGCTCTCCAACATCCAAATCTTGTTAAACTTGTTGGCTACTGTATTGAAGATGAACATAGGATGCTTGTTTATGAGTATATGCTAAGAGGAAGTCTAGAAAATCATTTGTTTAGAAGTAAGTGTTTCAATTTATTAATTGTTTGTAGAAATATATGTTTTTTTTCTTTTCTCTGATGACATATTTATTATGTCTTTCATTGATGTACAAACTCGAGCTTCTTTTTTTGAAATTGGAAGCAAGAAAATGTACAATTTAGACTTGTTATAATTTTTTTTGGGGAATTTTGGGAAGGCTGGGATCAACAACGAATCAATATAATTTTTGTTTAAAGATAAAGACATCTTTTACTCAAAATTTAGGTTATTATTCACTCACATATCCAACAATTTTCCCTCAAGTGTAAGTTCTCACCTACTATATACTTGATTCAAACTAGGACTCGCGCCTTTAAGCTGAAACATAGTTCTTAGACCGTTTATTAGGGAGTCTAAAGGGAGTGTCGAATGATCAATGCTTTAGGACCAAAGAGAAGGAAATACCACACCTCTATCAAAAAATTTAAGACATCAAATATATAAACCATCTCTCGTAGGTTTTTATTAATTCGTAGGTGATGTGTGAATAATCACCTAATTTTATCTTTTATCTTATATATCCAACATTTTACTCATCATCTTTAACACACTCGATATCTAATTTTATCTTTTAAACATCACATGTTGTCTTAGGTTCTACATAGTTTATTATACTCACTCATTCTAGCAAGATATGAATTTTGTACGGGATGTCTACATGCAATTAGCAAATTTTAATTATAAAATTTTAAAATTTGCTTTTAAAATCTGAACCGTCTAATTCTGATCAGACAATCTACATTTAAACCGTTTAATCTTGAATAGATGATCTACATGTGGCCGACTACACTACAGTCAATATATATTGACCGATGCAAGTAAATATATTGATTGCTTGAACCCCAATCAATATAATTCTAGAAAATGTAGAGACTCCCATTCTAATGTTTACATGTGGTGTCAATCTAGTGAATTTATAGGATGTTGTAAAGCTAAATACAAGTTACCATCCCATTTGTTACACATATGAAACCACAACTAAATACAAGTTATTCTAATGATACCTGTTAATGGATAAATTTTAATTAACACAAGTTAGAAAATGAAGTATAAATGTCTCATACATATTCTTTTTTTATATACCATTTTTATTGTCCTAAGTTCACCATTAATTATGATAATAATGTAATAAAACAGTTCAAGATTTGATTATTATATCTCTATATATCTATGATGATCAAATGTAATAATGTTGTATATTTACAGGATCAACACCTCTACCATGGAATGTGAGAATGAAAATTATGCTTGGTGCTGCAAAAGGTCTTGCATTTCTCCATGAGGAAGCTGAAAAGCCAGTCATATACAGAGATTTCAAAACCTCTAATATCCTATTGGATTCGGTAAATGGATTTAATGTTGCGTTTTCCATAAATACTCATATTTCATTTTCGGATTTAAATATATTTTAGCCGCTATATAATTATCTCAAATATTTTTGTTTTATTCTATATCCACTTTATAATTTTGGTGGGCACCGGTGTTTAAATACGGATTATGCACATTATGTATAACATTTTTATTAACGGAACTAAACTCACGGATACATACGCACTTGTGTAATTTATAGGAACTATACTCTAGATCACATACTAATTTATTTTTTTAGGAATGAAAGATATTTTTAATCCTTGATCTTTCCTTTTATATATATCATAACATTTTATTTTTCCATTTCAGGAATACAATGCTAAACTTTCTGATTTTGGGCTTGCTAAAGATGCTCCAGTGGGAGACAAGACTCATGTTTCAACTCAAGTAATGGGGACTCAAGGCTATGTAGATCCTCAGTATGTGATGTCAGGTCAGTACATTGGGCTAATTATACATCATTAATTATTTGCTCTATTAACTTCACTTATTGTCAATGTTAACACTGTCCTTGAGTCTGAGATACCTCTTACTAATTGACTAATCAATTGAATTAACTATTGTATTATTTTGATTTATATTCTTTTAGTTTTGTATGTTTGATCGTCACTTATTTCCACCTTAATTTTAAAGATTCTTAGCAATTATTTGATTGTTTTCATGTCAAGTCACCTAATTTATTGAGATGCCGTCAAATTGGATGATCAAAATCATATGTTGATAAAAAATTATGAAATAGAGATCATTTACACATATAATGAATTGGAGTACTTTACCCTAGGGTTTTGATATATAATGTTGTCTCACTTTGCCTTAGTTTCATTTTTTTTTTAAAAACAATCATATGGTTGTTCTAATATGATATTGTTATATGTTGTTAAATTATAGGACACCTTTCCTTCAAGAGTGATGTCTACAGTTTTGGTGTGGTTCTTCTTGAGGTGTTAACAGGAAGAAAAGCAATTGACCTAGATAGGCCGGAAAAGGAACAATGTTTGATTGAATGGGCAAAGCCTTACTTAAAATATGGAGTAGGGTTTTATCAATTGATGGATCCAAAATTTGAAGGTCAATACTCATCAAGAGGAGCATACAAAGCAATGAGGCTAGTTTCACTTTGCCTTTGCCGTGACCAAAATTCAAGACCTTCAATGAGTGAAGTTGTTAAGATACTCAAAACTATCCATAATTCCAATATGGACATGCTTTGTTCACCATCACCACCATCACCATTAATATTTAAGAGTTCACCTATTGAACCTTCATCTTCTAATTCCTCTAGACATGGTGATCATGTTAACAAACATTGTCTCAAAGTTGGTTCATCATCTTTGGCTTCAGTTACTCCAACTAGATTTCAAGCGTCGCCGTCGAACCTTAACTCTACTTTTCCTTCACCAAATCCTCCCCTTGGAGAAAATCCATGAGATGCTATATGATGCATCACTATTTTATCTTATCGTATCTTATCGTATCTTATACAATTGGGATTATTTATCTTGTCTTTTTTTGTTGTCGAACTTTTATAGCCTTTATATAGGCGTTTGTTGTTTATGTCAATTTTGAACCGTGGGAAACTTGTGAGGTTGATGGAGCCTCCATGTTGAAAATTGAAGGCTCAATATTATAGATGGTTTCTTTCATGTTATGCCTTTATTGATTCTTTTTATTTTATGCATAAATTAGTTATCTTTAAAATCTAAGCTATAATATTGTTTGATTTGAGAATTAATCTTTTGTTTTTTATTATTATAAATTTCACATTGTTTAATTTTTTTATTTTTCAAAATTGGTAGAAAATAATCAAAAACAACTTTATTTTTGTCAATATTTGTATTACAAACCCTTGAAATTATAAATATTTTCAAACTAAACATGCATTTAGGTTGTAATGTTAACGGTCATAATTGGTTCAACATCATATTTTCTTTATGCAATATCAATTTTAGTGTCAAGTGTTAATATTAACCGACTTGTTATTTGAAAATTTAATTTATATTTACTTATTTTTAGAATCAGGACCGACCCAACATAAAATGAGGACTAAAGTAAATTTTAAAGGGATCTTTTTTTCTAAGGCATAAAACAATTTTTATGTAATATTTTTTTAGAAGTTGTTAAATTATTATCTAATTTTTATAATTTTTTAAAGAAACCTTTATATTTTTCTTCGAGGTTTTTTTTTTCTATTGAACTTATGACTTACAAGGAGTTTTTTTTCTTTTAAGGGTTTAAAATCCTTACTTAATTGTCTTATCTTTAGGACGACTGTATTTAACTAAAATAGCAAAATATATGATGTTTTAAGTAAACATTACTAATTCCATCCAAAAATCAAACTCGAGCTCTTAAGATATATTAACCACTTGATTTTTTTTTGACAAGACCATTTGAACTTAATATCTTAATTTATTTTGATATTAATTATATTTATATCAAAAGTATAAAAATAAATACATTTTACACATTGAGCCACCGGTATTATTGGTACTAAAGAATCTAAATCCAGAATCTATCTATTACCCATGAAAAAAATCTATTTATTACAGTACTATATTAATTATCACTATTACTATCTTTTTATAACTGTTTTTTTTTTAACTACTCCCTTCGTCCTATTATATAATTATCCTTTAAAAAAAGTCTAATCCCAAAATATAAGCCCCTTTACAAATTATTATGTGCAATTATTACTTTTTTCTTACACATACCCTTAATTATTACACTAACTTGCATTGAAATGTGAAAAGTTAAATTAAATACATATAAAAACAAAAAACAATTTAGTAAAATTTACACACAAACCAGACATAATAATTACACTACTAACATTTGTTAATAAACGTGATTTTTCGTCAAAGGGATTTATATAATGGGACGGAGTGAATATTTTACCTTTAACAATTTTTTTCTACAAGATTTTGGTGATTTATATCTCTTTACATACGTGGCAGCCTTCAAGAACTATCTCTCAAACTCTCACACTAACACACGACTCAACTCAACACAAACAACCTTAGCAGCACAAACAACAAACTAGTTTGGGTTTAGTTCCATTCAAAGTTTCAAACTTTGTCATAAAAATTTGATATTTTTCAAAACCCAAATTCCAAAAATGAAATTGTAGAACAAGTTTCATAAAACATAAATGAAAGGGTTAGATTCTCATACACTCTTGATTCCAAAGGGAAAACCTCCTCTTTCATTTTCCATAGTGGATGCATTACCATGTTGTACTTATGTCTCTAGAACCACCACTTTATCCTCATGTAAGTTTTTTTTTCCCTTCAATTTTCATGTTTTTGTTGCCTATTGATGTATTTTTTTCTTCAATATCTTTGTTTGATTATGATTAAAGCTTTAAGCTTGAGGTTTTTATCTTACCCTTTAGTTTAAATTTCACTTATAACTTGTTTATTGACAAGATTAGGTTCAATTAGATATCTAATTCTAGTGGGTCAAACCAAAAAACTTAACCTTTTTGGTGGTTGATAAGAAAAGAATGTTTTTTTTTTTTTTTTTTAAGTTTGAATATGATTTCAATGTTGTTCTTATTGGTAGGTAATATTGGAATTTGGAGGGATAATTTTAGAAAAAAAAATTGTCTATGAATTATATGATCTCTCACATTTTAGCTACTTAGGTTTTATATAAATTGTGTTATTGGTACTTATGATTGTTGTCTTAACTCTTGAGGAGTGACATTTTGTCTTAATTATATATAGTAAGATGTAGACAAAAATTAAGGTTGAGCTTGGCCCGTGGTACAATTCGAGCACAAGCGTCGAATGTTAGCGTTGGACCGGGGGATTATGGAAGCAATCATGAGAAAGACAGTCAGAATCTCTCTGAAAGAAAATCTGTTGATGACAGTTCATCTAAAATGTGAGTTTTTTTTTTTAACAATCTCAGATGTTTCTCCTTTTCATTTTTGGATCAAAATTAAAGTTTGATTTTGTGCTAGTATTTCATTATGAGGAAATTATGCAACTCCATGTAATATGCCACATTCTGGCTTAGCTTGATAAATATATGGAAATGTGAAATATACAATATAGAAGGTAATGATTTGAAGCGACAATTGGCGATATTCATACCATTTGAAACAATAAAGTATTCAAAGAGAAAAACTTTTTCAAGTCATTTAGCAGATTGATGTTAAAGACTATTACTGTAGGTTAATTTTATCGAGTGATTTAGCATGTCATTAAGTTCTTTTCAGTTGAGTTTTTTAGTATGATGTGAGTACGACCATTCATGGCCCTATTACAATTCTAATAAAAATATATGTTATGGCTTGGCAGTGTGAAACCTATTCAGATTCCTTATCCTGTTTCTATAGCTTCTGTGCTGTTTGGATGTGCTATCGTGTTTTCACTAATAGCCTTTGTCAAAGGAGGACCTTCATCAGTTTTAGCAGCAATTGCAAAATCAGGATTTACTGCTGCATTTACATTAATATTTGTTTCTGAGATCGGTGACAAGGTAATTTACTATTATTATCAAGATTTTATTTTGTTCTTTTCTTTATCCCTTTTTAAATTTGTACTTAATCCATATTTTTAATCAATTATCTTAGAGGTATAATGTGGCCTGAGTACTCAACAGAAGATTGAGAAAAATAACACTTTTTATTGGTTACTAGACATATGTGATATATGATAAAACATTATGGCGTCGCTTGATCCATGTAGCCGACCTCACTTGGCTGTTATTGTTAATTGACTTAGTAATTAAAATCCTACAGAGATTATAATTTTATAATATATTATTTTTGTTATCAATCCTTCTTGGCGAGTATGTTTTGAAATTTGAGTTTTTTTTTTCATGCAACGGACTTTGATTAGAATCGGTATGGTTTCATTGTCCAATGAACATTGATTAAAATTATATGTATTCATGGGGCTAAAGTTAACCTTTTATCTTTTGTCCAGACATTCTTTATTGCGGCACTCTTGGCAATGCAATATGAGAAGGGATTGGTAAGTCTTCTGACTTATTTTCTCAACAATTCTTTCCCTCTGGTCTCCCAACTGTCACTGGAGTACAATCCTATTATTGGTGTGATGATATTTATATTTACTTTTTTTTAATTTGTTGGGATAAACAGTTAATTAAGCGCTTATAGCATAAACACTTACCATATAAGGGCTTATGTATAAGCTATTTATGTAAACATAAGATAAAGTAAATTCAAACTGTTTTCATATAAGCTACAACATGTTTTCACAAGCTATCCTGGAGATCTTATGGAAATAAGCTGAAAACACAGCTTATCCACATGTCATAAGCTGTTTCCATAAACTCTCCCAAACGGTCTTACAAGTGCTTATGCTAGTAAATAACCTCAAATAAGTCAGCCCATACAGACCCGTAAAAACTTGTGTTTGAAGTCGCCACTTGTCTTCCTGCATTACCTAAGTTATTAATGAGAGCACCATACTCATTTTGGAACATAAGTGTATGTATTTTAAATTACATTTCATATATTGACCAGGTTTTGTTAGGATCAATGGGTGCTCTTGCACTGATGTCAATCCTATCGGTTGTAATAGGTCGTATCTTTCAATCAGTGCCGGCTCAGTTCCAGACAAGTAAGTTGTAACAGGCCATTTCTTTCATTCTATTTTTTTTCCTTTATTGCAGTATGTCTTTAAAGTGCAAGAATTCAATTCACAATATTATAGATGATGCATAATTCTTAAGTTCTCATTTATTGTAATCTGTTTAATAAACACAAACAAAACATACTAATGACTTGACATTTGTGACGACGATAGCTGATGTTATCTGCTTTGCCTGGTCTACCTACAGCCTTGCCAATAGGAGAATATGCCGCAGTAACTCTTCTTTTATTTTTTGGCCTAAAATCAATAAAAGACGCATGGGATCTTCCTTCAGCTGTGGCTAAAAATGGTGATAACAGCGGTCCTGAACTTGATGAACTTGCAGAAGCAGAAGAACTTGTGAAAGAAAAGGTTTGAATCCCATCATGTATAACCATGCCTTTAGTTATGATTTTTTTGGTAAAGTTTTATAAGATGTAACAATTCGGTGATATATGGTTGAATTATATTACTTTAATATTGGTACTTCAACTGTCATTTGTAACTTTAACCAGGTCTTTTTCAAAATATATACAGGCATCGGTACGACTTTCAAATCCACTTGAGATTATTTGGAAATCGTTCAGCCTTGTATTTTTTGCTGTAAGACTCCTTTTCTCTGATCTTTTGTATTGAGCAACAACTTACAATATATTTCTAAATCTGGTTATAAATCATCACTATAACAACACCAGAAAGCATTAGCGATAGTAATGCACTGTGAAAATCTCACAATTTGTTGCATTTGCTCAAAGTGTTCCAATTTTTTTTCTTCAAAGGTTGTCCCCTGCTAAACTTCCTTAAATACTGGCTACAGCGGATGTTGTCAAATATGCATTCCAGAATTTGAACAAACTGTTATTCTCCACGATCTGCAATTCGAACCTCAAATACAAGTTGTTAGTTGTGATTAATCGACATATCATATATAGAATCAAGCATTTGTATTGGTTTATGTTATCAGGCATAAATTTTTAATATGCTGACTGGATTTGCCTAGGAATGGGGAGATCGTTCAATGCTTGCAACGATCGCGCTCGCGGCTGCTCAGGTGCACTTTTAAATTCTGACATAACACATTAACATCTTATGCTTAATATGTTAACTAGTAATATCTTATTCTTTACAGTCCCCTTGGGGTGTGGCTAGTGGAGCCATTGCTGGACACTTACTAGCAACATGTATTGCCATTGTTGGAGGATCACTCCTTGCTAACTACATTTCCGAAAAACTGGTATAAGTCATTACCTCTCTGATTTATGATTTGTAATTTGAATCGATATCTAATTTAAGTCGCTTTGTCTCTCATCAGGTTGGTTATTTGGGTGGTGGTCTGTTTCTAATTTTTGCTGTAGCCACCTTATTCGGGGTTTTCTGATTTCTGCCAAGCTCTACTCTCTTTTTGTGTGCAATATATCACTAATGGAAATAAGAAGTATACATGGTCAAACGCGGAACCAATTATGAGAGAACATATAAAAAAATAAATGATACTTCAAGTTTGTTGATTTCCTTAAGTAGACATTTGGAGCAGATTATTGACATGGATATATAGATAATAAGAAGGTTCATATCTGCCATTAGAGTTAGGCTATGAGATTAAAGGTGTGTAATTGTTTCTCTTGATACTATAGCTTTTGTAATGTGTGTTTGTTGTATTAATGAAACTATATACATTGAGGAATTCATCCATTTTGTTAGAAATGTAAACTTGATTTGAAAATCAAGGATGTTGATTTCATTCCTATTGTTTGAGATTGCTATAATAGTTCTATGAGTGAGTTATATTTGGAATGTTAAGTATTTCAATTATTAAATGTCATGTATTTGTGTTTTTTTTTACACACAAAAGCTTATAATATTTCATTATTCAAAAAAGGAGTAATACAAAGAGGTAAGAACTCAAAAGTACAGCGGCGAGTCCAAGAGCAAGGGTGTGAGCAACCATATTCACTTGCCGCTTAATAAACTTAACAACTAAGTTTGTATTACAAAATAAAATGAGTAATGTTGCCAATAATAAAACTAAACTCTGATCTACCACCATGAAAACGATGTATTGCATTCGCCACGCTTTTGGAATCCGTCTAAAATATAACTTGAGAAAACCTCTTTATCTCATAGCTTTCATGGCTTCAAGTAAGGCTATAGCTCCCCCTTCCAAAATGAAGCAATTACCATCCATCCAAGTAGTCTCCGCCAAGATAAATCGGCCCACATGATTGCACAAAACCCATCCAGTACTCGTTTTATTTAGCTCTTGGTGAAAAGCCGCGTCAACATTACACTTATACCAACCACTCGGCGGTTTCTCCCAATGCAAAGCATGCTGCTGCTGTCTCATAATGTTCATCCCAATGGCGCAGTGCGCGCAGTCCTAATTGCCATCCTGCCTCCACTGTATCATTCCACACTTTATTATTACGATTGTTGCACGGCACCCACAACAACACAGCAAAAATACCAGTTTTCTGTTTATCCTCTCCATTGCATAAATTCAAGATAAGCTAGCTGCATGTCATGTGTTTGTGTTATTCAAATGTTTTAGTGCGTTTGATTTTTTTGACTAAAAATGTTTTAGTGAGTTGATTAGCCACTCACTTTTATGTGTCCTACAAATTCTCCGACGTGGTGGAAACTTTCTATTAGTATTATGGTAAAAAAAAAAGACATTTTAAAGTGACAAAGAGGAGGTTGTTTGTCACTTTTTTTTATTAAAAAAATTACTTTAAAGAATATTGAATAGGTTTGTTACTGAAATTTTTTGAAAAAAAATTAAAATTTAAAAATAATCAGAAAATATTTTCAATGAGATGTGAAGAGTAGTTTTACAAATAATATATTTTTTTAGACGAGAGAGAAAATAAATGTTAAAGTGTAGATTTATTTTTTAGTACATCAAAAATATAAATTGCTTCCGTTAATGATCGAATACTGGACCTTCCCTTACCCAACTCATTATGTGCCCCACTTGGGATTATTAAAGTGTAGATAATTCTGAGCTAAAAAAATTACTTTTACATGCTGTATATAAATAAATTAAAGATTATTTTATTAAAAAATGTTAAAAATAAAGAATATTAAAAACAAAACTGTTTTAGGTACAATAAACAAAGACAAATACATTAATTATCAAGAAAAAAAACAATGACAAATAAATTCTATTTTTATAGAAAATCTAATCCCTAAATTATTAAATGTCAATTTTTTTTATATTTATAAGTGTAACAAACAAACTCAAACAAGTTCATCTGGTCCATAATAAAAAAAAAAGACAATATGTAGGAAGATTTTCCTAATAGATTTTATTATTATTTTTTTATTATATATTTCTAGAAGATTTTATGAAAAACATTTATTCAAAAAATAGATTTAATGAGAGACAAACTTCGGGAAATTAATGAGACAAATTTAAGAAAATTAATTAACGATATCTTATTTTACCCAAAAATCTTAGTGCTAAATATCCTATATAAATAAAATAGGATTATATTTGGGTTTTGGGTTTTGGATATAACATGGCACACCGAGTATAACTAACAATAATATCTATGTTTCTCCTTCGTTTAGCAATGATATCTATGTTTCTCCTTCGTTTAGCAATGTTTGTTTCAATGGTTTTTCTTGTTGTATAACGAAAATCAACTTTAAATCTCGCTCAATGGAAGAAACTTGTCGAGGAGTATGAAAATCTCGCTCAATAGAAAAAACTTGTTGAGAAGTCTAAAAGAAGTTTAAAGGTAGAGACAGAAGCACATGTCTCTTGATGAACCCGATTGAAAATTTCACCCAATGAAAACTTGCTAAGGCTATGGACACCAACTTCCATGGCTTCCAACCTTGAACCACATGTTGAGTTTCGTGTCAAGAAAGTTTTAAAATCCAAAGAAGTTAAAAGAGATGAGATTCTTTAGTTTTCTATGTAGATTTTAACGGGTTTAATGATTCTTTCAAATAAGTTATTTTACAACATTATATATTTGTTGTTTTGATGTTGTTAATTTCAAAACCCCTCTTAGGTTGCAGTATTACTTGTTTTTATTAGTAAAAAACTTTGTTGTTTTTTTATGCAATGTGATTTGATTATTTTTAACTAGCCACGGTCAAATCTTTTATATTTTGGTATGTCTTTTTAGGTACTTAATTACTGCAATTTATTTAATACCCAACCTCCTAATGAATTGATATTTTAAATATGCATTGATATTTTGTGGATGAATTGGATTTAGAAAGTTACAAATGTATGTCTGTGTACTGCCGATTGGAAAGTAAAATTAAAATATTTTATGTCTAAATTAAAAACAATTTGTGTGAGCAAAAACTTTAAGTTATGTACATAGTGTTAGGAGAATTGATTATAGGTCTTTCTCTTAAAGAAAAGAATTTGGATTCAATATTTGAAGTTAGTCATATTAAAGATAGACTGTTAAAAAAATGGATATTTATAAGCTATGCGGATATACTTAGACTCCTACAAAATAAAATAAAAAATATTTTGTGCCAAAAATTAAGTTTTAAAAGTGATTGCTATAAGATAAAAGGAAATGGTCATTATCATGTGATAATATGTAAGTGGTATTATATAGTTAAAAATATACTTATGAGCACCATAAATCTTAATTTTATATAAAATAATTGTTTTTGAAACTTAATAAAAACAATTTTTATGCTACCAATTTAAAATGATATTATATATTATTATATACTTGTATTCACTATTATGAAGAGTCAAGTCTATGAAGGATATGATGAAAGAAATCAGGACGATGGATTTTTATTTGTTTTTCATGCCTTACTTGATTTTGTATCGGTAGTTGAACATGTTTCATTGGTAAAGTGCCGACATTTGTTTGACATGATAAATCAAACATGAAATATAATCATATCAAAGAAATTTTATCTATTGTGGTAAAACACATTATACAGCACATCACAGTGATGACAAAGTGATATACTTCATAGAACAAGTTTGTTAATTATACTATAACGAATACAAATTTTATAAAATCTACTATTAAATTGTGATTTTGTATCATGTAGATCATTCATGTCAAATTTTACTGAAAGTGAAAATCATTTAATATGTTATTGATATTCATTAAGATTAATGATATAAGTTTTTAATCCAATTATAAATTTTATAAAATTCATTTTCGTTATAGTATAATTAACAACTTGTGCATGGTAAACCACTTGGTGCACTTGTGCATACTAGACAAAGTCACACACACACACACACACACATATATATATATATATATATATATATATATATATATATATATCACGTGGCAAAAATTTGACGACACATTGATAAAATAATTTAAGGTTGTAATTTAACAAATATAAATAGATTATTTTATAACTTGTGTTTTCTGAGAAAATTTACAAGCAATGAGGACTGAAGAGTTTTCATAGTATTTAAGATGAAAGAAACAAACATATACATCAACCAAATCTCAACATACATACTATATATGGATGGACATATCTAACTTACTAGCTCCCACTAGATAAACTAAACACCAAGCATGTTGATTCCTATAGTTCTTTCCAATCCTTTTGAGTTTATTTTACTGTTATGTTGCATGTGTGACATGAGGATAGAGAATAAGCATTTCTATATCCAATGTCGAAATTGTAAAGTTCCATTCGAAAGCAATGTTGTATATATTTGTCAAATAATAATTGATTACTTCAATAGTTTAAATTGTTAAGAAAGACCATATCAATGATCATATCATCTTTAATATGCTCCCTCACTTAGTCGTATATATAATGTATAGGTTTGACCGCCATATACTTATTAATTCCACTTTTAATTAGAAAGTGCGGGGAGAAGGGATCGAACATGTGACCGTTGTCATAGAGGCTCTGATATCATGTCAAATAACTGATTATCTCAAAAGTTTAAGCTTCTAGGAAAAATCATATCAATAATTATATTATTTATAATATGCTCCTCACACAATAGCTCATTGGGCTTGAAGTGTAGATATTTTATATAGGTCCAACCACCATATACTTTTTAATTTCAACTTTTTAATTAGAAACTGTTTGGAGGATGGATTGAAACTATGACCATTGGGTTATAGAGACTCTAATACCATGTGAAATTAAGAAATACTTTTTAATTTCTTAACAGCTTAAACTAATAAAATCTAAAATTAATCAGAAAATATTTTCAATGAGATGTTGTTAAGAGTAGTTTTACAACTAATATATATTTTTAGACGAGAGAGAAAATAAATGTTAAAATGTAGATACTTTTGTAATAAAAAAAAAATACTTTTCATGTTTTTGGTCGAGACCGGGGTATCCACCGTCGAACGCAATGACTAATCCCTCGCTAGATTGGAGGCACTGGTGGGATAGCTGGCCCAAAGATTTAAAGTTACTACATACCTAAGGTGATGATCGAACCCTCAACCCTTGGTTAAGGGAAGATGAACCCCAACCGCTCAACCACACCCCTTGGGTTCTTTTACATGTTGTATCTAAATAAATTAAAGATTATTTCATTAAATTTTAAAAAAAATAAAGAATATTGAAAAAAAAAGTTATTTTTTTACCATGATTAATCTCAATTAGGGAACTTGTTGGGCACACAAAGTGAGTTCTCTCCTCCCAACCGAATTTTCTATAAAATAAATATAAAAAGTCATTTTTGTTACAATAAACAAAGACAAATACATCAATTATTATAAAAAAAAGACAAATAAATTCTATTTTTATATAAAATCTAAATTATTAAATGTCATTTTTTTTAATTAGTAAGTGTAACAAACAAACTCAAATAAGTTCATCTGATCCAAAATAAAAAAATAAAAAGATAAAATATAGTAAGATTTTCCTAAAAGATTTTATTATTATTATTATTATTATTATTATTGTTGTTGTTGTTGTTTTTGTTTTTGTTATATTTTTAGAAGATTTTATGACAACGATTAATTTAGAAAATAGATAGAAATTTATGGGAGACAAATTTAAGAAAATTAATTATATTATAGATTGATATCTTAACCGATAAAAATCTTTTTGACACATAAGATTTAGTTTGAAAATAATTAAAGTCTATATAAATAGAGTAGGACTATTTGGGTTTACCATATCTCACATTATAACCAAAAACAAAATAAAAGCAGCATAGCACACCGATTGTGTGTTTCTATTAGTTATTACAGTTAATTTGCAAAAACAACAACATCATTCTTATCATGGCCAACAACAACACCTATGTTTCACCTTCTTATACCAATGTTAACACAAAACTCGGGCTACAATACCTTAATGTTAGAGACAGACGCTATATTAATTCTGAGCTAACATCTGTTGAAAATCTCACTCAATGGAAGAAATTTGTCGAGGAATCTGAAAGAGCTGATACTATGGCGGTTGAGAGGGACAAGAAGAAGTTTGTTAGAGACAGAAGCACTTATGTTAATCCTGAACCCAATTGAAACTTTCACTCAATGGAAACTTGCTAAGGCTCCAAAGAAGTTAAAAGATTAGATTTTTTAGTTTTCTCACTTTCTGTTTAGATTTTAAGGGTTTAATGATTCTTTCAAATCAGTTATTTATTTTACATAAGATTTGTTGTCTTGATGTTGTTAATTTCAAAACCCCTACTTTTTTATTAGTAGAAAACTTTGTTGTTGTTTTTTATGCAATGTGATTGGATTATTCTTAACAAAACTTTGTTGTTGTTTTTTATGCAATGTGATTGGATTATTTCAGTATGTCATTTTAGGTACTTATTTACCGCGCAATCTGTATAATAAACACAACATCCTAATCCTAATGAATTACAAGCAATGAGGACTGAAGAGTTTTCATAGTATTTAAGGAGAACGAAACAAACATATACATCAACCAAATCTCAACATACATGCTATATATAGATGGACATCCACATTAAATTATAAAATAAAATAAAATCAGAATTACAAAATTTTAATTGAGCTAACACAAATAATTAATACTCATACCTAACTCGCTAGATTCCCACTAGATAAACTAAACACCAAGCAGTTGATTCCTATAGTTCTTACCAATCCCTTTGAGTTTCTTTTTCTATTATGTTGCATGTGTGACATGAGGCTAGAGAATAAGCATTTCTATATACATTGTCGAGATCGGAAAGTTCCATTTGACAACAATTCAACAATTGCTTTCTCAAGCCGTTGAGAGCCTGTACTAGGTCTCAAGATACTGGCATCACCCCATGTTAAACATGTCTTGTTCCCAGGCTCGCCTAAACACCATCCACCAGGAACAACTGATCCAGGACTTCGGTGCAATATTTTTTGGTCGATGAGATCAAGCACGGGATCATCTTGTTGGAATTTTTTAGCGAAAGCGGCTCCACTATGAATCATGTCATCATAATCCGTTGAATTCAGTAGTCGAAGATCGTTTCTATGGCTGTCATAAATACTATATAAGAAGTCTTGATTTACTACTGTTTTGTTGAATTGGCGAGAATTGCAAAGAACTGTAGGGAAATAATTGGATAGGGATGACGGTGTGTTTGTAAAATACATCAGTAGAATCCGAGGGAGGTTGTCTACTCCTAAAATACAAAACTCCATAAAGTTACGACTTAAAATGGAAAAAGATGAACCTGCACAAGAAAATAATAAGTCAGTTAAAATTACCTTCTAAACAAAAAGTAATAGAATCTTGCAAAATGAGTGTTTTATTGATTGGAACTCGAATTAAAGACAAGCAAACAGTGTATTATTGATTCAAACAAAACTATTACAGAAGATGACCCCGGTAACTCTAGATCTAATGCTCCTAAAAGAAGAGATAACTCTCTCTCATCCAACTCGTAAGGTTCCTAACAAAAAAGATACTGAATAATTCCCCCCTTGTCGTGTTCTCTGCTTATACCTATGTTTCCTCTTCTAAAAAGCTGACAACATCAGTAATTGTAACCAATTCTCTTATTCAACAAATAATTAAAAGACTCCAAAAGACTTGACTGAGTTTACGTCTAGTTAATAAATAAATCGAGACTTGAATTTATTTTCTACCGGCTACACTTCTACAAGTAATTTTTGTCTTTCACTTACCCTCCAAAAGAACGAAAATTTACACCACAACAATCTGATAACATTGTTGTCACTGTTCAAGGCTTAACATAGATATCACCTTGATCAACCAACAGTTTTGATAACAGTGAGGAACCTCTTATACTTCTAAAATGAAAAAACAGGAAGAGGCAATCATGTTCCACACACAGCATATAATTAGTCAATACCTCAACCATTCACCTAAACGTACTGAGTACAATTTTTGGACAAAGAATCTTTGATCTTAGAACTATTCTTGTCTTACTTTTTCTGACCATGGATATCAGTTTTGTACATAAAAAAAATGTTTCTAATTAATCCATGACATGGTTGGGCACTAATGAACATATCAATGAATTCCCAGACTCCAAGCATTTCAAGGCCTCGCATACTATTGCGAACCAAGCGAGGTACTACAAACCAGTCTTTCATCGTGAGAAAGTTGAAAACCCCAGGAAAAACAACAATGTATTTCACCCTGCGAAGGTTACCTCACCTATATTGTGTCAACAATATTATCTTCACAACTAAATGATGGTTCAAATTAAAAGTAACGTGAATAATAGTTCTGGTATTAAGAACAGGTCATTTCCAATACTACCTATTAGTGTTATGGCACCAATGACATGCCTGGGATCCTAAAGGTCATGTAGTGGTCCACCAATTGCCTCTAGGTTACCCACTTAAAACACTTTCCTACACAGTCTGCTCGCGAGTAGCCCTTAGACACCACAGGATGACCATTAAGTGGCATTATTGACCATGATGGAATTTCGATACATGGATTTGAAAGGCACAGTCAAATCGGAAACTCTTGAACAAGTTGAGACGATATAGTTACTATATAAAGTGATTTGGATGGTTTCCAATTCATTAAGAAATAGTTTCGAATTCACCAAGAGGGAGGGAGAGATGATCTCTGGTGCAGAGCTCTATGATCGCTCAAAGATCCTAATTGTGATGCCTAAGTTTAATTTCTTGTTGTTATGTTCCTTAACCATGTTTACATTTGTTGAGTCTATTCCTAGATTCCTCTTACTTAAGTAGCTAAACCCATTTCCTTGTCAAGATCTCACAAAAGTCAAGACTCTATTTTCACGATCTCAAAATTATTGTACATCTGATATTAGGATATCACTCAATTTTAATTTTTCCACTTGTGTCGATTACATATTTTTGAATCATGCATGACTACTGACTTTAATTATGTGTATTGCAATGGAACTATATAATCAGATGGCAGTGTCTATAATCAAATAACAGTGAGAAACAAAAAGTATGTCAGATACATTATAAGGCGATTCAAACACACCTGTAAACAAGCGGTAAGCGCTAGGGAGATCCCTTTTCTGGGTAGCATAAAACATTTCAGTCCCTTCAGAAAGATACAAACCGGGATCAACGATAATGGGTTTCAACTTCCTCAACCTAGAGCATCAAAACAAATGCAAATTTAGCATCAGCACCATAGTCAATAAACACTTCACTATGCAGATTCCCTATGCAAAACATTGTAATTGGCTCCTCTAAGTGAGTAGATAGTAAAGAGAAAATCAAGCCTTAATATCCCACCAACCCATGACTAGCTATGCATGCACATGTTACATTAACCCAATTATTGATATTACTAACTTTAGCTAACTATGGACCACAAACACTGACACGAACACCGAATATGATACAAACACCTAGACACAAGGTAATAATTTGAGAAAATGGAAGTGATTGAAAATAAACACACCATATGTCGTGTTGGTCTTGGATACCATGTCAGACACGCCTTTGATTTGAAGTGTCAATACTACAAGCATGTTTGGTTTGGCTTTTGAAGGAGCCAAAAGTAATTCTAGAGGTATAAAATTGATTATGGAGTGATTTTAAGGTGTTTGGTTCTTCTATAGCACAATTGATTCTGCCTCCAAAATTGATTCTACTAGAAGCTAGGATTGTAGCTTCTGAGTTTAAATATAATTTTTACAAAGAAGTTTACTGTCTAACTCACTTTTATATTCTGCTAAACTCAATTTTGTTAAAATAAACTCTACCTAACTCAATTCTATCAAAATATCAATTATGACCACCGTTAAACCAAACACACACTAAGTTAGCTAAATAAATACTACCTTGATGACTAGTATAAGAGAAATGGAGAAAAATATAAACTTGCAAACAAAAGAACATAGAACTTACTCTTTCCACCCAATATAGCTTGAATGGTTTACAAAGTTCATATCTTTCGGCAAAAACGACATGATGTGGAGAAGATCTGAGAAACCCAGAAAATATTATCAACATCAAATCACAAACAAATATACATTTCTGTAAATGTAAATAAACAAAAGCAAAACCAAAAGCATCATACCATACCATCTTGAGTAACAAGAGGGTAAGAATCAGCACTAAGACTAACAAACCAATCCCATTTAACAGACAAACGAATCAAAATAGAAGCAGCATGAAGAGTAAAAGAAACAGGAGAAGACCCTTTTGAATAAACAAAATCAGGTTTTCCCATAACATGAACATTCTGTGCAGCTACAAAAATGGGGTTAGACTGAACAAAAAGAGCCAAATTTTCACGATCTGAATGAGGAGCAGAAGGATCAAGATGAAGAAGGTAGTGATTGAGTGGATGATAAGTAGCAAACAGTAACCTCAGGATCCGACCCGAATCACCCTTTGACCCGGAAATGAGATATGCAATGGAAGGTGGTTGTGGGGTGGTTTTGTCATGGTCGTAGATGATGCGGTGGGTTTGATGAGTCGGGTATAAAAACGGGTCGGGTCGGGTATGGGTATGAGAAGGTGGAGAAGAAAAGGAAAGAGAGAGGATGAGGAAGATGGAGAAGAGAGAGATGAGTAGGAAAGTGTATAAGATTGGTTTTGGTTTTGAGTCTCTGAATAAGGTTGTTGTGAGAAATGAAAGTGAATAAGGTTGTGTTGTTGTTGTTGTTGCTGGGTTTAGCATTTTGACGATGTTTTTCTTTTCTTGTTTTCCTCTATGATTGCTTTCTTTCTATGGCTTCTTTCTATACTGTGATGTGATCTCGTACATGTTACTATGTTCTGTTTTTTTTTTTTTGTTGATAATTACGTTGGTGTTGTGTTGGTTTTGTTCTGTCTCTGCCTCCCTGTCGCATTTTAATTCCTTGTCTCACTCTCTAGTCTCTATAGTTCCTTTTCTTTTTGTGACATGACATGTGCTGATGTGGCTAGCGCATAACATTTGGTTCGATTTTGATTATAAAAATCAACTTAACTGCGAGACAAAAATATATTAGTTGAATTCGAGAGAGGTTGTCAACACCTAAAATACAAAACTAAAGCATGTGACATGTGTCGATGTGGCTAGGGTGATCGCATTGCAGTTTGATTTTGATTTTGAGTATAAAAGTAAACTTAACTGCGAGATAAAAATACATGCAATTCATTTAATTTTTAAAAGGATATGACGATATAAAGAATATGACGATGTTACCAACTTATTACATGATAAACATAAAAAATATTATTTTATTGTTTATATGATATAATATGTATATACAAAAATGTATATATCCTACAAAAAATGATATCTAATAAAAAAAACTTATTTTTAATACCAACATTATAATTTTGAATTGCGTGAAAAAATATATTTTGACAGCTTACTATTTTAAAGACTTAATTTTAATTGAGTTTGTTAAAACGGACTATGTAATAGATTGATTTTTTTTTTTGAACGGCAAAATATAATATTATTAAAAAGCCAGATCTTGGCACAAGACGAACCAAGACCGGGATAAAAGAGTTACAAATTAAAGGTGTCGTACATAGACAGAACATCAGTGAAAATAACAAAACTTACGCTACCTAAAAGAAGTACACTTCTAATCCCAATCTTAGAAGGCACTTCTCAGCTCATAGTTGATAGAGTTAAGTTAAGTATTGCGGTTTGGTTCGGTTTTATGAAATGAAAAACGTCAACTTAATCAAACCGCGCGATTTAGAAGAAAAATGATCTGTGTGGTTTAACTAAATGCAATTTTTTGTGGTTTTAAGTTTGAATTGGTTCGTTTTGCAGTTTTACTTTTAGATTGATCGTGTACGATCACCCCTATATGTGCCTACAATAATCATCATTCATGTGGTTTTAACTAAATGCGGTTTTCAATTTGGATTGGTTCAGTTTGAGGGTTTTATTTTTGAATTGGTTCAGGTACGATCACCCCAAAATGTACCTACCAAAGTTTTTTTGTAAGTTTTAGCCGTCTAGTTTTTTCAGAGAAAATAAAACTTTAGCTAAATAATTGTTTCACTTAAAAATTAAATTATGATTCTTTTAAAATTTGTCTTTTGGTTAAATTCATTAACCATTTGAGCACAACCATCATTTCTCTAGTAAACTAGTACAAAATTGATTTATGTAACATATTATTAAATAAGTCATTGAGTTGAGTGTATCAATATCTTATTTAGTCTATGTTTATGTTGAAAGTTTTTTTAATTTAGTTTATGTCTTTTGTCAAACTTTTTTTAAGTTGGTCTTTATAGATGATTAAGAAACGATAAATATAAAGATTAATTTGAGATATTTTTAAAGTTAGAGAGATATTTAAAAGTGACTATAATCAAAGAATAATTTAATGTTTTATCTATTTTTTGTAAACTGAATATCTTTTACTTATAAACAGAAACTAATCTTTATAGGTGGATGAGACTTCAAAGAGTAGTAAAGTTTTTTGTTCAAGAGAATTTAACATTGTTGTATTTTTTAAGTTAAATTTGAACATAAGACTCGTTAAAGAATTAAAAAAGAGATAAATCAACATTTTGATCCCTAATAGTGTACCCTCTAGTTTTAAATATAAGAAAACTAGTATAACTGACCCGTACAATGCACGGGTTAATATTTAAATTTATAGTATATGTTATTAATTTTTTTTTAAAATTTAAGTTAATTAATATAATTTTTGTCAAATAGTTTTATTTTTTCAATTATTTGTGAAATTAATTTTATATTTATATTATTTAAATATAAAAATAATATATATTTAAGAATTTTAAAGAGATAAAATAGGATGGAGAGTGATCTCCCGTTCCCCGTTTTGAACAATATCATGTTTCATTTCTAGTTCCCATTGAAATTACAAAAAAGATAGGTCGTGTATTAATATATGAATATAAATATTGATCATCGTTTAAATTATAAAATAAAAAAACATTCGTATTAATATGAGTGTAAATATAAGTCATAGTATAAAAAATAGGTTTTCCGTATTAATATGTGTATAAATATTTAAGTTCTAATAAAAAAAAGTTTTTCGTCTCATATTAAAACATTCGTAGAAAAAAATATAATTCTGTAAAAATTACAAATAAAAAAAACACGGTGAGATACTATTTTTGTTTAATGCAATGAATACCCCGACTGTCCAAGCCATCTGCAAATTACAAATAACTTCCTGACAGTCTATACCGTCGTAACCATCCATCAACTATATTAATATTTATTCGTAATGACTTCCCGACGGCCTAAACCGTCATCAAGATTAATTAATTCTGACACACTTTTATCGACGAAAATTACATGTTGTCGGCGGTCAGGACCGTCAGAAAGTATAAACATCCCGACGGCTAAGGCTTTCAGGATAATAATTTTAGTGGACGATAATTTCCCGACGGCTAAAGCCGCTGGTATGTATTTTTCATTTATTTTTAAATATTCTCATAATTTGTTGACGGTTTTTTTCATTTTTTGACGGCCTGAACCTTCAAAATATTTCCTGAGGGCATAAACCTTCAACCCCTCTTTCTCAATTTGGTTGGAAAATGAAGGTTTTCTTGTAGTGAAAAAAGGCACTTGTATTAATATATTACTATAAATATTGATCTCGTGTAAATTAAAAAAAAATACAGGTATATTAATATAAGTGTAAATATTTTTCATAAGCAATAAAATAAAATATCATAAAATTGTCTCAAAAATAATCATAAATATATAATTTTAGTTGTTGGTGGAAATCGAACCGTGTGGTATTGAGCAACTTTAAATTTATGAGACAGCTATCCCACCCTTTGAGGTGCCTCCAATCTGGCGAGGGATTAGTCACTGTGTTCGGCGGTGGTTACTCCGGTCTCAACAAAAAAATATTAAACCGTGTATCTCATACTAAATTTTGTTCGTGAGAGAGACATAGATGACACACATAAATTTTGGTTCATTATAGATTGCCTCGTGAAATTTTGTTCATGAGAGAGACATCCGTAAATATATATTATAGAGATAGAGATTTTTTTGACTAATTATAGAGATAGAGATTATAGAAATTAGTAACTTTTTAAAAATGATGGTTAGTAACAATTAAGTAAAAAAGTACATCATAAAAATTTTTTTTTTGTTGTGGGTGGGAATTGAACATGTTCTTTTTGCTACAACTCTTAATTAAACCTACATAGTATAAGTAAAAATATATATTATAAAAATAGATATTTTGTCGTTGGTGAGAATCGAACCATGTTACTTTTACTAAAGCTCTTAACTAAATCTAAGTAAAATAATATAAAAATTAGAAAAGTGTTGTTGGAGGGAATCGAAGGGAGTATATTTAGCTTGCCTAATTGCTTAAAACATAAAAGCCTTGAAATCTTGCCACATAGACATATGAAGACTTGGTTGCTTGCCACATTGGATGATGATCGGGAGAGAGACATCCGTAATTATATTATATAGAGATTTTTGCTTTTTAGTTTTATTGAAAATTTTGATGTTTCTAGTACATAATTTAGATTAAATACATTAATTTTTCAATATATTTAAAAATAATTTTTTTCTTATATTTATACTGGAGGTAGTAACTCGCTATCACATTGATCCTTCAATAGTTCAATGTATTAATCAAAATTGCAAATACGTCTTTAACATGCCTTTTGTCCTTAATGTCTTTGAATGTATTAAAAGTGAATTTTGTTTACATCTAGATGTTACGTAGTTGCCAAGTAACGGTTAAACTTTGTGAACAAGAGAGATTACATTGCCCCAATATGTTAAAAAAAACAAATACACAAGTTTCGTCTCGTTCGAACATCTGATTCATCTTAGGAGATAAAGATTAGATTCTTTGAACGTTACTGGTTCTTTAATATTTGCTTTGAGGGCAAACTTGTTAACATTTTCCAAAAAATATATAATAGCATTCGTGCTTAGCTCAAATGACGACATCACATCTTATATGTAGGGCCGACATCTTTTTTTTTTCTTTTTTTTTTACTAAAGCCGACATCCAATTTATTCACTTTTTTATTGTAGAATTTTTAGCCAACAAATTATTTTTTTGGTCAATAATAATAATTTTTGTCAATAAAAACACAACAATAATAATAACAATCATAACAACAATAATATAATGGGCCGGATTTACTATAATATGAAAGATAAGATAATAAGCCCTAACCTAATCTTTAGCTATAAATGAAGAAGTAAAGAAAAGGGTTTAATACTTTATTGCGGGCGAAACAAACTCTCTAAGTTTCAACCTTTGTTCTTTTCCTTTCTTCTCCAAGTCAATATGGATCACACTAACCACAACATCCTTGATTCTTCTCTTCATTCTTGTACCACAATCACTGATGATGTTCATCAAACCAAGAACAACAACAACACTTGCAATGATTCTGATGATCCCAATGTTTGTCACTGTCTTTCACTTTATTGCCGCTGTGCTGAAACGTCACTAGTCACACAGAAGAAGATGAAGAAAAAGAGATGCCATGATGATGTAGTTGAGAAAAACAACTTAGAACTTAAATCCATGGATATCGATGACAAATCCGATGTCTGCCTCCATCTTTTCGTGGGTTCAACCTGCAGCATGCCAAGCTGCTGCGAAGTTCAGTTCAAGAAGATGAAACTTGGTGAACAAGAAACCAATACTAAAACAAAGAATGGTGATAATAATGACCAGTGGGAGATTAAGAAGGTTCTGAAAGGGAGTGATATCTGTCACAGTATGAGTAGTCTTTTGTTGAATAAGGAATTGGCTATGGATTTTGTGATGCCTGCGTTGGGCGATGCTGGTGCTTGTTGAGATTGTATAATTCATAACTAATTAGAAGTTAGTTAGTTGAATAAAGTAGTTAAAGATAGTTAGGAGTTAAAAACTACCTAGGTATTGTGAAAGTTAGTTTGTGTTTTGCTTCTATATACAAAAGCTTGTATTCACTTTGTAACACAACTCACTCAATGAATAAACAATATATATTTTTATTTTGATAAATAAACAATTTGATTCTTGCATTATTCTCTCTATTCTCTTTTAGCTTCTTTCTGAGTTAGTTATAGTTTCTTGCTTGCATCTCAAGAAAACTCTCTTCTTCTCTTTGTTCATAGTTTGGCTCTCAGAGATTAGTCTGAGACCATTCTCTCCATTTGTGTTCATAGCTAGTGTATCTAACTCAATTGTTTGTGGCTTAATTCCACTGCGCCAACACTGCTGAAGGTGCTCAACCGAAAGATGGAATCCAAGTTCAAGTTTGAATTTTATTTACATCTAGATGTTACGTAGTTGCCAAGTAACGGTTAAACCGTGTGAAAGAGAAAGATTACATACATTGTTAAGAATGAGAGGAAAGGGGAAAGAAGAAGAAGAAGAAGAAGAAGAAGAAGAAGAAGAAGAAGAAGAAGAAGAAGAAGAAGAAAAGCATTAAATTGTATATAACAATGTGATGTGATTATGTAACTTAAATCAAACAAACCAAAGTAAGATCAATGGGGGACAACAAAATAGTGAAGCTAATATTTGCACAATCGATTCAGCTAGCTTACACGGAATGCTATAAGAGCTATTACTCTTCTTAAAGTCATCACTTCTGCCATACTCATCTCAAAGGCAAATATGCTCACAGGAGAGGAGTTAAGTGTCGGTGGTACAATCTATGTTCACACTACTAATAGAATGAATGAATGAATGAATGAATGAACATAGTAATTTAGCTCAGTTGATAGTTGATAGGGATCTTACATAAAATTAATATTTAGAGACCAGGATTCGAATCCATACGCTCACTTATTCAGAGAACCATAAAATATTCAGAGACCATACGCTCACTTATTCACCTTTAAAACATGAAATTATAGTCACCAAGCTACAAAAGAAAAAATGAATGAATATATACACACGGACAATTCCTATCTCTTTTGAAGGTTTTTGAAACAATGTTGGAATGTCACTTATATTTATACATTCACCTTAGTTGTCTATTTATCTGATTAAATCTCTATTTCTGCTTATGTATCTTGTTCGAGGATGGAGTCTAAGACATTTGCTGATGATGTGTCATGCTCAAGTTCGGAATGTTTTATTTGTGAATAACAAATGAATTGGGTCTTGCAACAAGAACGTCAAGTGAGGTGTGCTATATAGTCGAGTTAGTTTAGCCATAAGCATGTTTGTTTCTATTAGTTTGTTATTGCAGTCTGTTAGTAGTTTGTTGCTTATAAAGTTATAGGTCTATAACACGGTTTTAGTCATTGAGTGAGGCTGAGTCGCGGATGTGGTTGCAGACGTTGTAATTGCACTCATTATGATTGCTGCAACGCATATGGTAGCTGTTAGTAATGTGAAACAATTTTGGTTAAACTTAGTGTATTCTTTCATAATATTTTAACTGATATAAATTATATAAAATATATTGTTGGATTGAAAATTTATACTATATATTTATTGAGATGTGTTAAAATATAAAGTTGAGAGAATTTTAAAAATAAATTTCTTATTAAATCTAAAACATTTTTGTATTTGGGGTTTTGAAATTTAAATTTTATAAAAATATTTAAACGAACATGTGATCTATTTCAAGTCAAAATTTCCAAAAATTTGTCTTTAGAAGGAGGTAAATGTAAGACAAAATCATACATGAGGTCATTTATTGGTAACACTTGGAGACAATATCATGCATCTTTTTTTACATTGTAACTTTAGCTCGGCGGTTTGGTATAGTGGCTGGACGTTTTCCCCTAGAGGTGATGATGGCATATAGTTTGTTAGTTGGAAGTGGGAGGAATAAAAGAGTTAGGAAATGTCATTCTATTGTGTGATTGGCTTTTGTGTGGGTGTTGTGGAAGACTCGAAATGACCAAAATTTTAATTTAAACACAGTACTATCAATTTAATTGCGGAGGGGCTTGGGGCGCTTATGAAGAAGGCGGTTGATTTGGGTTTCTATAAGGGCTTCCGGGTTAACAATTCGGAGGAGGTAATCTCGCATCTCCAATATGCGGATGATACCATATTTATAGGAGAGGCTTGTGCGGAAAATTTATGGTGTTTGAAAGCAATTTTGAGATGGTTTGAACTCATCTCCGGATTGAAGGTTAACTTTTTCAAAAGTAAATTGTATGGGGTGAATGTTAATGAAGATTTTTTGAGGAACGCGTCTAAATTTCTTAATTGTCAAAGGGGAATTCTTCCTTTCATCTACCTTGGTCTCCCCATTGGAGCTAATCCTAGGAAAGCTTCAACATGGAAAACAGTGGTAGATGCTATTGAGAAACGGTTGGGTGCTTGGAGAAATCGATATGTTAGCTTGGGAGGGAGAGTGGTGTTGATCAATTCGGTACTTGCATCTATTCCAATTTTTTATATGTCTCTCTTTCTTATGCCGGTTTGTGTGTGGAAGAAGATTGTGCAAATCCAAAGGTGTTTTCTTTGGGGGGGGGGGGGGTCTCTTGGTGAGAAAAAAATTGCTTGGGTCAAATGGGAGGATATTTGTTTGCCGAAGGAAAAAGGAGGGTTAGGAGTGAAGGATTTAAGGCTTTTTAATAAAGCACTTCTTTGTAAATGGAGATGGAGGTTACTAAATGGGGAGGAGGGTTTGTGGAAAAATGTGCTTGTGGCTAGGTATGGTCTTCATATTATTTCAACCCCAAAAGTGGCACCACTAATTCGAACCCACCAAGACTCGGTTTGGTGGAAAGATGTTTGTAAAGTGGGTATGGTAGGCGGAATGGGTGAGGATTGGGTTGAGAACATTTTAAGGAAGAAAATTGGCAATGGTGGTAATTCTTTGTTTTGGATTGATGCTTGGATTGGAGATATTCCTCTTTATAGTGTATTCCCAAGACTTTATGCAATTTCCGAACAAAAGATGTGTAAGGTTCAAGAGATGGGAGAGTGGCGGAATGAAGAGTGGTCTTGGAGTTTTAATTGGCGTCGATCTTTTCTTGTTTGGGAGGAATCACTTCTTCAAACTTTCATGGCTACAATTCAAACGGTGAAGCTCAACCATAATGAAGATTCTTGGGTTTGTTTGGCCGAGGAAGGAGGTTCATTTACGGTGAACTCGGTTTATTTATATTTAAACTCTAAACTCTCTTCTTTGCTCTCTTTGGGTCATCCAAGAGGGTTGTTGTTGGGGTTGTGGGATAGCTATGCTCCTTCAAAGGTCATTGTTTTCTCTTGGCAATTGCTTCGTCAACGCTTACCAACTAGAGTCAACTTGTCTGCTCGTGGGTTGTTGGTGGGTGAACCTATAGTGTGCCCGTTTTGCTTGGGGTTTGCAGAGGAGGAGGAACATCTTTTTGTTAAATGTAGTATGACAAGTCTTATTTGGTACAAAGTCTTTAGTTGGCTTGGAGTAATTTTGCCATTACCGGGGGATTTAACTATGTTACTGAGAGTTATTGTTTTTTCAATAAGGACAAGAAGTTAATCAAGGGGTTATTGTTGATCTGGCATACGGTCATGTGGTTAGTTTGGAAGGCTAGAAATGATCTTGTGTTTTCAAGTATTCAACCGAATGCGGATGAAGTTGTGGACTCCATAAAAAGAACATCTTGGCAATGACTTTTGGCGAAAAAGGCCGGCTCTCCTTGCCTTTATTATGAGTGGGTTGTGAATCCTATTGATTGTATTCGTAGATAGGATCAGAGCAATTATATGTATTTGTTAGTAGGGCTTTTGTTTTTTGTAGTTCCATTTTCTTTTTGTGGTAGTAGTACCACTTGTACTTAGCCCCATTTTATTGGGTTTAGTACTTCTTGTACTTTAACCCTCTTTAATAATATATTTTGCCATTCAAAAAAAACTATCAATTTAATTTAAAAACAAAAAAAAAACTGCACAACTTTCAAACTTTTTTCTACATATGGTTCCTTAATATTGCTTTAGAGGCACCCATGTTAACATCTTCCAAAAAATAATAGTCCTCATGCTTGATTAAAAAAAAAAAAGTCCTCATATTTAACTCAAATAACGACATCACATCTTATATGTAGGGCCGACATTCTTTTTTTTTTCTTTTATTTTACTAAAGCCGACATCAAATTTATTCAATTTTTTATGGTAAAATTTTTAGCCCATACATTATTTGGTCAATAATACTAATACTAATAATGTAATGGGCCGAATTTACTATAATAAGAAAGATAAGATAATAAGCAACCCTAACCTAATTTTTAGCTATAAATGAAGAAGTAAAGAAAAGGGTTTAACACTTACGACTTTATTGCGGGCAAAACCAGATAAAGAAACAAACTCGTTTCAACCTTTGTTCTCTTCTTTTCTTCTCCAAGTCAACATGGATCACACTAACCACAACAACGTTGATGCTTCTCTTCATTCTTCTACCACAATCACTGATGATGTTCATCAGACAAAACACACCAACACCAAGAAAATCAAACGTAGTACTACTACTGTGCAACAACAACAAACCAAAAACAACAACACTTCCAATGATTCTGTTGGGGTTATAGATGAACTAAATTCATCATCGTCATCATCGCGTCTCATCACTGCTTCTGAATCTGATGATCCCAATGTTTGTCACTGTCTTTCACTTTATTGCCGCTGTTCTGCAATGTCACCAGTCTCACAGAAGAAGATGAAGAAAAAGAGATGCAATGATGTTGTTGGGAAAAACAACTTAGAACTTAAATCCAGTGATGTCGATAATAAATCCAAAGTCTGCCTCCATCTTTTCCTGGGTCCAACCTGCTGCATCTGCATGCCAACCTGCTGTGATGTTCGGTTCAAGAAGATGAAACTTGGTGAACAAGAAACCAATACTAAAACAAAGAATGGTGATAATGATCAGTGGGAGATTAAGAAGGTTCTGAAAGGGAGTGATATCTGTCACAGTATGAGTAGGCTTTTGTTGAATAGGGAATTGGCTATGGATTTTGTGATTCCTGTGTTGGGTGATGCTGCTGCTGAAGTTGCTCAACAGAAAGATGGAATCCAAGTTCAAGTGTGGGATGTTGACAATCAATCTCTTCATTCTCTGGTTTTCAAGATATGGCCTTCTGCACAAAGCCATGTTTTCACCAAGACATGGATCAAAGACTTTGTCCTTAGAAGGGACTTGAAGCAAGGAGATCACATCGGCCTTCAATGGGATCAACTTAACCAGCGATTTGATTTCTCGGTTCTTGATAGGTCTTAGTTTATCAAAATATTTTGGAGCTGGATTGATTGTGTATAATATATTTGATGTGGAATGCATTATGATTTAACAATTCAGAATTGTTTCTTACCTCTTTTGCATTTAATCTCCAATATTTTTGTTTGTTTTTCATGATCTGTTTGTTTTACTTCTCTTTCATGATCTGTGTGCTCTATATTAGATTTAAATTCTCCTCTTTTTATTCATGTTGTTTTTGAGATTTTAGAATCAATTTCGAAAATATGTCATAGAAGAAAATTATCAGGTGCGGACTAGGTCGCTCTCTTTAAGACGTTTTCCAGGCACTGTTCAAAATTTGTGCAAGGCAAACTATTGACCAACAACCATAAAATCCTCAGATAAAACAGGCCAATTCAAATTAAATATTGAAAAACTAGAAATCGGTCAGAATTATATCCTCTGTCGTTAATAATAACAGTAACGTAACTCAAATATTGGTAATATATACCAATTCGTATGGCACTATTGCCACTCTTAAGAATATATATGTATTTTCAAAGAAAAGAGAGAGAACAGAGAGAATTCAGATTTGTTTGAAATTCTGGATCGAGTGACAAAATGAGTAAACACTGAAATAGACTTCTCTATTTATAGTGAAAGTTAGCAACTAAAAAAGGAGAGAATTATGGGGCGGATCATGCTGAGCAATGGAGCCTATAAGCAAAAAACATGGGGAGATATATACTGTGGTTGAATGGTGTTAACAGATATATACTAACCAGCAGATGCAATCCGACTTGGTCGACACACATTTAACATGTGCTTTAATTAACGGATGAGACCGCAAACTCAAAATAATTAAAAATAGGTATATGGTGATGCCTACATCTCACAAGTACTGTTCTTACTAATTATTGAGACAAATTCTCTAGTAATAAATTGTATATAGTTGAATACCATTCTGATTTTAACTACTGATGAATGTACATTACATGCGTGATGATTGATGTACTTGCATGTTTGGAGGTTATTTTGGTTAATGTATGTATGTGTGTATCAATATTTGAAATGAATGTGTTTGTATGTTTGAGAGAGCATTAATCTTTTGACTTGTTGTCTTAGTTTAGGCTCAATTCATTCATCTTTATTCATTTTCAAACAATTCTATGCAACTTATTCATGCAAAATTTATGGTTAACTTTTTTTCCATAATCAACTGAGTACATTTGTTGTATTATATGCTTAATGCATAACTTGAACAAATTAAGCTTAAATTCAATATTTCTGCGACCAAATCCAACAGATATAACGCAATGAAGGAAATTTGCTTGCTATTCATTAGTTGAGAGAAAAACTGCATACTGTTTGTTTGGTTCCTAATTTTACGATATATATACTCAATCACTTAATTTAGTTTTCTTTTAAAAACAAAATTATGTATGTCTTTTGGTACTTAGAATAATTGTGTATAGATAGTTGTATATTAGTGGTTCAATCTTGTACTGCAATGAAAGTATAGATAGGCATTGCAACTGCACTAAAGTCACAGATACATTTAATAGTAAGTTATGAATCATTTCCTCTGTCAAAAAAAATAAGTTATGAATCATTTCCTAACAAAACCCATGTTGCAGCAAATCGTATCTCTTTTGCTATTATTAGCCAGAATTTGATTCTTTGTTTATGATAATTTTAATCTATTGTTTTGGGTAGTTAATTTGAATAGCAACATTTATATAATTTTTTTAGTATGATATACAGACATTAATTTAGTATTTTTATAATTCTTCGTTTATATATGCAAAAAATCAGTACATATATGCGTAGAGCTTGATATATGGATTGCGTTTAACCTGCAACCCGAACAAGCTTAAGACTATTTTTTTCATTTATATTTTGAACCGTGTGAGTTGCTCCGTTAAAATTGTGGGGGATGTAGGTTAAATTCACGGGTTCGCTAGTTGGCCCGCATAATCCGCCTTTATTTTTTAATTATTTCTTTTTTTTTAAAATTAGTTAATCATATATAATATATTAATATTATTTTATTTTTGTATCGGTTGATATAAATTTTTTTGTTGTACTTTTAATATTGGTTTGGACTATTAAAATTCTTTTTATTAGTAATGATTTTAATAAGACTATTGAAGTTTTTATTAAATATCATTTATGTTTATTTTATGAATTTTGGTTGCAGTACTTGCATAAAGATGATAGATAAATTAAAACATATCACAAAGAACTTTTATAATATCAAATATTATAATTTATTTTAAAAAAAAGTGATTTTTTTTTTAAAAATTATAATAATCCGCGGATTAACCGTTTAACCCACGAGTTTATTCGAATTGACTCGGGCCAGCATCATAACTCGTTTTCATTTGGCGACGTGCTTGTTCGCCTCATTTGATACGCAGACTTATGCGAAGCGGGTTAGCCCGCATACCCAACTCTACATATGCTTACATTATTTGTTACAAATTTATCTAATTTTTATATTTTACGGATCAAACATATTCTTATAAAGTTATAATAATAGTAATAAGGTAGATTAGTGGCTAACATTTCATTACACGGAGAAATGAGTGTTTCAAGTTCAATTCCAACTCTACTTTATTTGTGAATTTCATTTCAACTGAGTCAAGTCAGACTCATAGAAGAACGGTTCGCCGTGACTCTATTGTGTGTGTCGGTGTGTGTTTTAATTATAGTTTGGCTTAACTATCCTTTTGGTCCATTAACTATTTTCAAAGTTTCAATTTGGTCCATTAACTATTTTTCGCTTCAATTTGGTCCATTAATTTTACTCCGTCAACCAAACTAGTCCAATTCTTTAGAAAAAATTCAAAAACGTTAATTTTTGGGACGTGGCAGTGGGTGACTTGTGTTGTGTGTATGACATGGCATAATTTATGTTTTAGAGAGATAAGAAAAAAAAAAGACAAAGAAGACAGAGCTCGCTCGCGATAGAAGAAAACGAAAGAAGAAGAAGAAGAAGAAGAAGAAGAAGAAAAAGAAGAAAAAGAAGAACGACGGAGAAGAAGAAGAATAACGAATCGCCGCTGGTAGGTACTAACCCTCAATCTATTTCCGTTTTGATGTTCTATTTGTTCTGTTTGCTTTTCAATTTTCTCTACTAGTCTGTTTGTTCTGATGCTTTTCAATTAATTTTTTTCTGCCATGGTTTATGTTGTGGTCGTGGTGGTGTTCTGTTTTGTTTTATTGGATTTTGGCTTGTTGCGATTTTGAGATGAATTGATGGACATGGTGAAGTGAAAAAATTAGATAGAGAGAGATGCTAATTTGATGGAGAAGGGAAGAATAAAAATGATTGAAGAAGAGAAGATAAGATATGAATTTGATCCTTAAACCTCTTCAAACCCTAATTTCAATTTGAGAATTTTCCCTTTCTATTCTATCTCTTCCTTTCTCAGCAAAACGCAAATTATGCTATGTCACCTGATGAATTTCAGTCCCTCACTGCTACGTCCCCAAAAATTAACGTTTCTGGATTTTTTCTAACAGTTTGGACTAGTTTGGTTAACAGAGTAAAATTAATGGACCAAATTGAAGCGAAAAATAGTTAATAGACTAAATTGAAACTTTGAAAATAGTTAATGGACCATATTTGCCTTAGTTTACATTTCATAGAAATTGTCACGAAAAAAAAAAAAACAGCTCTCGAGTAATTTGAAAGAGTGAGAATTGAGAAGAATTTGCGAAGACAAAAATCTTTGTATATCCTGAAGAGGCGGAGGGACACTATCCATCTATCTATCTATCTATCAAAATTCGGTTCCGTCACTCTCTGTTTGAACTTAGAATTGCGATGGAAGAAAACAAGAAGAGCAAAACAGAGCAATTAAAATCAGGAAAAACAGCATGGAAACTACTCACACAAATCCGAAACAAATCACCCCTTATTCAATGCATAACCAACTTCGTTTCAATGGATCTAATCGCCAACACACTCTTATCAGCCGGTGCATCACCGGCGATGATTCATTCAATCGAAGAAATCTCCGACTTCACGCCACGTGTCAGTGCTCTCTGCATCAATATTGGTACTCTTTCTCCTTCTTCTCTTCCCGCCATGATCAAAGCCGCTCAGCTTTGTTCTCAGTTGGATATTCCTTGGGTTCTTGATCCTGTTGCTGTTTCCGCTTCTTCTTTTCGGTTTGATGCTTGTGTTCAGCTTGTTGGTTTTAAACCTACTGTTATTCGAGGAAATGCTTCTGAAATTATCGCTCTTTCGTCGTCATCGTTGTCGTCTTCTTCTTCCTCATTTCAAACCTCTTCTGCTAAGGTAATTCAAAAATTTAAGTCAATTAAGTTGATTAAGTCAATTTTAAGGAGTTAAGGGTTAAGTTATGTACAACCCAAATTTTTAAGGATTTCAATTTTTTTTAGGGTTAATAGGCCCTGCAAAGTGAATATTTCATCATTTACCTCCTATGTTTTTAAACTTTTTTTTTGATGTGGCAATCAAAGGTCAACTGTCACATCAGCCAAAGTGCACCGCTGCAAAAAGTTGATTTTTTGCCTGCCGTGTCAGAAAAAAGTCAAGAGATGGTTAAATGATGAAATCTTGATAATCGAAAGAAATAATTTTATAGGGTTAAATCAAAATTCGCACACTTCGCAGGGTATAAAAGCCTATTAGCCTTTTTTTTTTAAAATTACTTCATTTTTTGGTAGTAGAGTATGAAACACGTTTATTGAGAATAAACAAGGATGATTGAATTTTTGAACTGGTTGTAGGATAGATGATTGAATACCAATTTAGATTCTTTAAATTTGGATTCCTTGTATTTCTCTGCATTTAGGCAAATTGTGATACAATTTGAAGTGTCTGCTGTATATACAGAAAAAAGACACTGTTAAGAAATTTCCATGAATGTGTCACAATTTGACTAAATTTCCTGAAATTCAGGGACTTCAAATTTAGAGAATTTAAATTCATATGAATGAGATATGTAGATTCTGTAGTAAAAAGAGAAGATCATATGCAAGGCTGCTTAATCACTTGAAGAATAAAAGTACCAAAAATATTATAGAGAAAAACTATTATGATGTTGTTTTCGTTTCATTTATGTAGTTGATCCCACCTACTAGAATAAAGTTTGGTTGTTATTGTGTTTCTTGATAGTTTTCCCTAGGAAGGTAGATAGAAAAAATAGATTTTGGGGTCTCATTCAAACTTAAAACCAAAAGCTCAGTTTATATCCTCTCACCTTTTTTTTCGAGAAATGTTGGATTTTCACAGTGTAATTTAGCTCTATTGTTGTAAAGGGTGCAGACAGTACACATGATTCAATGGATGCAGTTGAAGCAGCAAAGTTGTTGGCTCAAACAAGTGGTGCCATAGTTGCAGTGTCAGGAGCTACTGACATTGTCACAGATGGAAATGAAACTGTTGGCGCTCACAATGGGGTGGCACTGATGCAAAAAATAACAGCAACTGGGTGTTCAGTCACTGCACTCATTGCTGCCTTTGTTGCAATTGACAAAAGCCATGCTTTAGAGGCGGCAGTATCGGCATTAGCTGTATTCGGCATTGCCGGTGAGTTAGGAATGAAAATGGCGAAAGGTCCTGCATCATTGCGAATGCACTTGATTGATGCGCTCTACGGGCTTGATGAAGCTACCTTGCAATCTCATGTTAATATCACTGTCTTTTGATGAAATCTGAAGGTCCACTTGTACTACTTGCAAATTGGTAATTATTATTACTTTTTTAAATCTATCATAGCTCATAGTTATCTATCTTTGTAACCATTAGTTGAAGATGGGTCATTAGTGACAGTACACTTTTTGTCAATAATCACTATTCACTAGCTAGTAATAACAAATGGTTACCAATTTAGTTTCACTAGTATTGCCTTGGCTAGAAATTATGTTTGACGTTTTTTTGTCCAAATAATTTAGTTTGGTCAACGTTTCCCATATGGGTTAGATTTTGAAAGATAACTTCTCATAATATCTCTTTTATGTATAGAAATTGATTTGATGAAAGTTGTTCATTAACTGCTAAGGCATCGCTAATTATGTGGATGATCTGTAGAGGTGAGTATACCTGAGGAAATGTGTAACATTTTCTTACATTTCATGCTTCATATAATATGCACTAAACTTTCATGCTTCATCATGCTTTTTTACGTTTTTCATTCAGGTTTGTGTTATAACAGCTATTGTTTCACCACTTATGATGACTTGTGACTTGTTTTAATTTTTCATTTTTCGACGTGTAACATGTAGTCTAAGGCATTTATATCTTCCGATTGCATTCAAAATCCCTCTTAAGATTGATTAGATAACAATAATAAGCAGTAGAATACCCCATTTTTAACAAAAAAATAAACACCACCATATGATTTCATGGGCTTACAAATAAGATTTCAAATACAATTTTGCAATCAAACATGACAACATACAAGACCAATCTCATTGTCATCTGTAATTAAAAATCACTCGGTCGCTGTTCTATTTCTACAGCATAGTTCTAGTAGTTCAAATGAATACTAATCCTCAACAATGTCTCAGCACCATCAGTGGCAATCTGTCCTGGTGGGATAAGAGGTCTCAGTTCTGCAAACCCTCTTGCATTCTTGAACTTTCCTGTGCCCCCTATTATGGATAATCGCGACATAGTACTTCCAATCTTGTACAAACCATAAAAGTTCAAGCTATCTCCATATTCCCCTCCTTCAAACAAGGCTGTGAATACCATCATCTGTCTACTCCCATCAGCTGAACTTGCCACATAAACACCTTGAGCTTTCCCAACTATTTGAGAACCTAATTCAGGTTGAGATGTTAATATATCATCAATTACAGTAATTGTACCAAATCCTAGTCCAAGTCCATCAGGTCCTAACTGCACCTGAGCATTATTTTGATTGTTGTTATTTGGTGCAAATGAAGTACCAGCCAAGCCAGTTCCTAATGGGATACCGGTAACGCCATTGACAGTTGGAATAGCACCGTTTGCATTAGGGATGGGAATCGCACCTTGTGGAGTGTTGAATCCTATTGGTGTTGCAAAAGGCACTTGGCCACTGTATATGTTGCCTAACAAACCAGTTACCGGTCGAGCCGTTGGGTTACTTCCACCAAGAATGTCGTGCATGAACAACTCAATGACCGGTTCTTTCCCTGTGGCTGCAATAGGGTCAACTGCTGTTATAGACATTGTCAAATGTGAAAAGACAACCAACATTGCCAATGGAACTATAGTTAGTAATCCCATAGACATCTTGTTTCCAAGTTTTTTAGATATTGATTGATATTAGTTTTTCTTTGTGGTAATGAATGTTTGTTTGGATGAATGCAATGAAATGCAAGTTTTGATGTTATATAGGAGGGAATGAAGAGTGTGTTGGAGTGGTTGTGATGCATGGATCATACTGAAGTTGTTGAACTTAACAGAAAAGTACATCACCTTTTACCAAAATTGTAGTCAATATTTCTGATTAGTGGCGTTGTTGAGATGTAATGGAAGAAACACTTGAAGACTTATGCTAAGTCTGTTTTTAAAAAATACATATTACTCAAGTATAGCTATATATATATTATAACTCACTCAATGTGAGGTTCTTTGTATAGAATTCATTGGAAAAACTATTTGTTTGCTGTGTCACAATCACTTTTTTTTCTTCCTTTTCTAAATGCTTTCGTTGTGACAAGTCAGAGAAATGAGAGGTGTTGCAAGTACAACTAAACCAAAATCTCAAGTCAATAGCTAGTTGACCCTTTAATGAAGGGGAGAAAGTGGATGAATCAAACATCATTTATTGTTATTCCAAGTTATCGTTATATTTTTGTTAAACCATTTGAAGATTTTCATTTCAAGTTTCACTTGTTAAGACAAATTGTAAAAGAAATCTTTGAGCTTTATTCAAACTAAAATACTTTTCTTAGCAGACAATTTATTTTCTATAAAAAGTTAGTAAAATATAAAAACAACCACAATAAAAAAACCATAATTAATAAGATTCATTCTTAAAACATAAGGTGAAGTTGGTTACACAAACTAATTAACGTCAGTGGAACCAATAGCCATATTTTTAGCAGGCTAATATATTAACCACAAATTAATATGTAGCACAAGAAATGTTAAGACTTAAGAGTATACATAACCAAATTCTCTGTAAAACTAATAGGTAGCCGTTTTAAATGATTTATTCTTTGTTTTTTTTACTTATTATTCTATTTCTTTTAAATGGACCATATTCTATTATATTTTAAATATTTTTTCTTTGCTGAAATATTTTTTTTCACACTAACAAATCAACTTATTCCTCCTCTCCCCTTGTAAACCAAACAAAAATATATAATTGAAGTTTTTTCCTCCCCTCAACTTCAATACTTAAGCCAAACAATCTATTTAAAATTATTATGTATTAATTCAATTATATCAAAAGTATGCACTGTTTAACTTAGGTGAAAATAATCTAGGGGATACACATACACTAGTTATTCAAACATGTATTTTATCAGAACCTGCAACCTTAGTCCTGTGCCTTGGCCGAGTTATCCCGAAGTTGTATAGTGTAAACATTGACCTGATTAACTTTGCTATTTCTAAAACTTGATTTGAATGATTTTGTTTTTCTGTCACATTGGATTGGATGGTATAAAATTCTATTTGCTTGAGGAAAAGGTGAGTCAAATGAAGATCGATGCTACTAGCATTCAAAAGAGTGTAAGACTCGAGCATCTTTCATCCAAAGCAAAATATTTATCTTTGTATTTCATTCCTATGTTTTCCCTTTCTTGCACCGTAAGGTTACCTGTATTGATGAATAAATAACAAATACTATTTGTTTGGTATTCGACGCGAGTCAATATCTGACATCCACATTGAACATATGATTACTTTCAACTACTTCCATTTTATATCAACTTATTACTGATGTCAATATCTCAGTGTCGTGTCAGTATTGTATCCGCTGTTTGTGCCTGTGTGAGTGCCTTACTACATCATTAACCAAGGCCAAATTACCATATCAAAAAATGTTAAACTCAGTACATGATTTTTTCATATGATTACAACTAAGATTTCAAATACATTATGCAATCAATCTAGCAAAAAAAAAAAACAGAACACCAAACTGAAAAAATCATCGGCAATCAAACAGTTTCCGACATGTTTTTACACACCACCACAATATAACAACAATGTTCATCAGTAGTTCAAATGGACAGTAATCCTCAACAAAGTTTCAGCACCATCAGTAGCAACCTGTCCAGGTGGAATAAGAGGTCTCAATTCACCAAACCCTTTAGCATACTTAAACTTCCCCGTCCCTCCTATAACCGATAATCGTGACATAGTACTTCCAATCTTATACAAACCATAAAAATTCAAACTATCACCATACTCCCCTCCTTCAAAAAGTGCTGTAAAAACCATCATTTGTCTACTCCCATCAGCTGAACTTGCTACATACACCCCTTGAGCTTTTCCAACAATTTGTGAACCCAACTCAGGTTGTGATGTTAATATATCATCAATTACAGTAATTGTACCAAATCCTAATCCAAGTCCATCAGGTCCTAACTGCACTTGAGCATTGTTTTGATTATTGTTGTTGTTTGGTGCAAATGAAGTACCTGATAAACCAGTTCCTAGAGGTATACCAGTAACACCATTAACAGTAGGAATTGCACCATTTGCATTAGGTATTGGAATACTATTACTTGGTGTGTTGAATCCAACCGGTGTTGCAAAGGGTACTTGACCACTGTAAATGTTACCAAGCAAACCGGTTACTGGTCGAGCCGTAGGGTTACTTCCACCAAGAATGTCATGCATGAATAACTCAATGATTGGTTCTTTTCCTGTTGCTGCTATTGGATCAATAGCTGATATGTTTGTCGTTGCTATTGCCATCATTGCAATGTAAACAAACAATATTGGTTTGCAAAATTTAGTTAGTGATGTTAAATACATTTTGTTGAGTTGTTTTGTTTGGTAAATGAGAAGAGAATTGTTGTTTTGATGAGTGAAAATAATGAATGCTTATTTTGGTCTTTTATAATAGTGAATGTTGTAGTGTGTTTTGGAGTGGTTGAGAGACATGAATGGTGGTAATGAAGTTGTTAAAATAGACAGAAAATTATTTAGTTGATTAGTTGTGACTTAGGCAAAATATATGAACCTTTTCATGAGATACACTATTAAATGTTATGAATGAATCTATTTTTTTTACTTTAGCATTTTTCAAAAAATTGGGGAAGAGAAAATTAAAATTATTATTAATAACTGTGACATTGATAATTTTACAACTGTTCTAAGATGAGATTTGAATCATATCTCTTAAGAGTTACAAATGAACAATTCTTCTAAGAATCATATATATAAACGAGCTTAGAAGAAATAAGGTCTTCTTGAGATATCAGTTTCTTCTACAACATTTACTTGAATCATATCTCTAGAAGATCTTATTTCTTCTACAACATTTATTTGAATCATATCTCGAGCAATTCTACATTAGAATGAGCTAGCTAACTACTTGAGCTTTATCATCACTTGAATATATTATGGTTAATCTGCCATCCAAAGCAAGAAAATTAATCTCATTTTATTTCATTAACAGTGAGTTTTACCTCTCAACCACTGATTTTTTTTTAAGGAATATCAAAAAAATTAAAAGGAGGAGATTATTGGTGACTCTTCCATTATAAATCATGCATCCACTGAGTCAGGTATTCTCTGCAAAGTTGTATCATTATCCATAACTTTGTCCTTCCTCACAATTGGAGAAATCAGCATCCATACTGTTAAAATTCATTAAAAGCAAAGCAATGAAAATGAGTTAGAGGTAACTAGGTACAATATTTATCACAATTCCAACACTATAATTTTTTTAACATATAGTATTTATTCTTTAATAGTATAACTTATGTTGAAGTCTAAGCAAAAAAAAACAAACTAAATATATGTAATGTTCAATTATTTTCTTACTGTAAATAGTTGCTGCAAACCACTCATTGAGAACCTTCACCCATGTACTTATCCACCCAACATCAATGCTCCACCTATTGGTACATATATTATACAAGAGAAGATAATATAAGGCATAGAAAAATATCATCAAACTTTATAGCATTGAATGATCATATATGATATATGATGAATTAGGTTGTTTACTTCCTGGCTGAGTTATTGAGATCCCAACTGATGAATAACATTGCAAAGTACATTGCCCCCAAGGAGAACACCATGTGAAAAAATCCATAGTTGTAAGGAATATCATCTTCATTTTCAGCTTTATTTTTTGAAAACTGTCAAGGATAAAATGAAATGATTTCAAGCAATAAGAATGTATTTTCATATACTTTAGGGACTAATTGAATAAATTTTTACATACTTTAAAGACTAATAGGAGACAGATTGATATTTCAAGGACTAAGTTGACGTTTTATTCTATTTTTAAAGGTTGAAGATTGAGAATGGTATTTTAAAGCAACAAAAGGAAATTTTAAGAGCTAGAAGAAAGATTCACCTGAAAGCATTTGGAGTCGATGCCTGTGGAAAAGGCTGCCAAAACAATTGCAAATATGGCAATCAGGAAGCCCTGTGAAGAGGTGGAGGAGGAGTACAAGATGACCATTAAGGACTCATGAGAAGATCAAACATCTATAGCTATGAAGTACGGACATTCCTCGGTTTAGGTGTGTGCCGGTGTCTGATACACCGACACGACACCGACACATAATTACAATGATTTATGTCGTTTTCTCAAATTATTATCAGTGTCTACGTGTCAGTGTTCGTGTCTTGTTTGGTGTCGGTGCTTCATACATCTATAGTATAATATGAGATTATGTATACATATTCTAATTATAATTCATAAGACTGTATGAAGCTTGAATCCTCAGGAGAAACTAAACACATAAAAAGAGATTGAAAAACTTACAAGTATAGTTATCCAACCACCATTTCCTTTTACTTGGTACTTTGTCTCACATCTTATGGAGGCAGGTTCACTGAAATTACACGATGATTTGAAGTTGACAGTGACTCAAATTAGCACACAAAAATTCTAATATATAATATGAATATAAATCTATCACCCTTAAGTATGAGAAATTGATATTATATTCAAAGCAAAGACAAAGTCTTAAGATTTGAGATTATTAATTACAATGAGTATAGGCTTAAATGGAAATTAAAACTTTAGAAGGAGATAATATACCTTCTGATTGCACACCAACATAGGAAAACAATGTAAGACGCCATAATTCCTGAGGATAAAAGACCTCTATTAACCTGCAATAATGTTATCAAATTTTCTTAGCATGAAGTTAAGAGATCAAAAGTGCCTTTTTTTTCATCTGTTAGATACGATCGGCTATATGAATCGATCAATCGTGCTGCAACAAAGTAATCAAAACACAGTGTACCTTTGAATTTAAGGATATGACCATCATTACAGCAAGAAGAATTGCTGTCCATGTGATGAAAAATATATTGAGAAAACATGAAGAACTTGAGGCATGTGATGTATACATATAAACAATTCCACATATAGCCGCGACATAAAACAGTGTTGACATAAAAAGTCCAAAGGAGCACCTGTGTCAAGTCAAATTGGCTAAGATTCAAGAAAGGGATACACTTCAACCAAATTGTTTTAAAAGCAGTACTGTTAAATAACGATGCTATCCTAGTTTCGTTATTAGGTTAATAATATGTAGTTATGTACCTTTGTTTCGTTTCTTCATCCGGAGTCCAATACTTATTCCACCAAATGATAAAATGGATGACACTCACAAGTTGTAAAAGAAGAAAAATCCTGTGAAAACATCAACCAATAACTTGATGGTAATAAAATATAAATTCACACTAGAATGACTGCAATACACATCACAACAGACGCAACTGCTGTAATTGCATTGGCCACATCTGTGATTTGAAACCATAACTTGAATTGAATGAAAGTTGAACAAGAAGAATTACCCTGCACCAATTCGAGCTATCTCGCCTACAAAAATATAAGTATGTTATGCTTTTTATCCAATGATATTTTAAAAACAAAAGGCAAAGAAAAATAGATTCTTATTACTACATTGCAACTTTCAAAATTAAGAGAAAGAAAATAGAGACAAACCATATATTTGAACAAATTGTGAAGGGATGAAGAATGGTAGTGCCATTGATATAAGCAATAAAACAGCCTTGAATTCCCACCATCTAGAATGCCATGAATTTCTACCTTCACATAGTTTTCTTGTTTTTACTGTGCTGAGAAACATCAGTAAGAAAAATATCTGACTTCATTGTTAAGGAACATAATTCTCATCATATAATTGTCAGAATATAACTTTATGAATAAGAATTGCTTTTGTTAAAAGAGCTACATCTAGAGATCTTGTTGCCGTGGCAATATGTGACTATATTATAGATAGCACCGGTACTTCAGATTGAAGCAAGTTTAATTAGTGTCTGACACTGACACGACACTAATACATGTAGTCACTTGTGATCACTTCCATTTTTCAAATTATTATTGATGTTTATGTATCAATGTCAGTGTCGTGGTTCGTGTCTGAGTTAATGTTGGAATTTCATCGATATATAAATATGATGTTTCCTCATGAAGCCGAAATAGTGACATAAGTGAAGGATACAAAGCATCCTAAACTGACACGGAGTACACCTAATGAATGAAAACAATCTTCTCCTTCATTTCCACAAACTTTGATATCTGTAAAAAGTAGAAACAGATCAATCATAGTAATAGGTAGCAAAGTTATTGTAAGATAACCAATCTAATCATTTTTCAAGAGAAAAGAAAAAGAAGCTAGCTTATACTCAACAATCACAGTATTTGGTTTTATGGTGAAGAGTATCATAATTGATTTTACTTCGTGCCAATTGTGACTTTAATAATTGTGATGGAAACAAAAGTACTAGTGACTCAAAATTCGCAAGAGATTGAAAATTGACTTACAATGAATCCAAGGTTGAATGATTTGTCCATAGTCGCGGAAAAACCATGCAACAAGATTCATTATCAAGAATATAATCCCAAAATAATAACGGCAATGCAACGATTTCTTTCTTTCTATTGCATAATCAGCTTTGTTTAATTCCAAATGAATACTTTGCCTATCACTAAAATGAATAATATGAACTGCTCCTGCAGCTGCTGCTTCAGCTGATCTCTCAGATGCACTCATTCTACATTCAAAATCAATCACTTGATTCGAACAATTTTTTGGCCAGACTTTACTTACTTTGCGGACAAACTCTAGACAACCAGAGGGTTGATACCAAAAAAAATAATCAATCACTTGATTTATCAAACAGTGCTAGTGTCACAGATACACCTGCAATGTTTTAAAGATTACAAAGTGCATTACAACATTGATCTTTTGTAGTTTTAGTTTTCCAATGAATAAACTATACAATTAAACTATATACATCAAATCTAACTATTCAAGTATAAAATATGTATCAATTAATACAGCATTTGCAAAATGTTACTTCAAAGCCTCATATTTAAGTTCAAAGATAGTAAACTATACTTTTAGCTACAAAAAGGACAGGGTTTTAAACAAAATGTTCACAACTGCGATCTGGGCCGCAACAATTTTTCATGTCGCGATAAGACTTCTACTTTGTAACCTTGATTTAAAACTTTGAAAAAGGGAACCAATTCCACTTGCAAATGATGCTCAAACAAGAAGTAATGAAAAAAGTACTATTAGAATCTTAGAAACATATGAATGATGAAAGTGATTATAATAAGCAGAATATAATGCAGAAAATTCCAGCTAATTAATGCATGAAAGAAAAGAAAAAGGAACCGAATGTTCTTACTTCTCAGTTTATTTTGTTTAAGAGTGCACTCTTTGAAAACATGACACTCACACTCCTATCTAAAGAAACAAGATGTATGATAATATATTTCATATAAAACCATTATGTGTGTGTCCATATATATGATGCCATGATGCTCCCTCATGCCATGCCATGCGCACCATATATGATATAATGTTGCTCACACTTATCATACATGCTTATTTGCTTTAACATATCAAATATATATTTTTTGTCTTATCTTTTTGACTTTGTGTAAAGATTATTATGCAAATGTAATTCACATTTTCGGTGCAAGCAGCTAATTTCTCTTGAAGTTTCCTCATCTTCTTCTTCTTAATATTATATTATTAATTAATTAAAATTTTCAAACTATATTGGTTTGCAGAAAACCTGCCAAGAAGTATGGTAAACAAAACTGATTAGCTTTTCCTAATAGAAAAATACAGCTGTTTGATAAATTTGTCACGAGATGAATTAATCTAACAATAATATTTTTATCCTTTTTTAAGTCACTCAATCAAACTGTAAACCATATTTTTTTAGTGCGTAGACAAAATAGTTAGTCATTGAATTCACATCACATGACATTATCTATCAGTTGAGAGTTCGAACTTCAATCATGCACATCTAACTTAGCAATTTCGACATTATCTATCAGTTAAGTTAAGAATATTAGACATTCTAAACCATATTTTATAACGATAAAAAATGAACGCTCTTGAGAAATGACAAAAAAAATAAAGACATTTTAAAAGTACAAATAATAACATGGCTCCCCCTAATATTGTAAAAAAAGTGGTTGATAGAAAAGGAAAAGTGTTGGAGAACAATGAGATGGGGAAAGGTGTAGGAGGTAGAGAAAAAAAATTTGAATATAAAGAAAAACGTGTAATGTGGACAAACAAGGCCAAGACAATTTATGTACACTTCTACAGCTTTGTATTGCTTGATGGAACCCACACTAATTCAAACACTTCAATACGGATTAAGTAGACATGTTAACAGTTGCTAATCCATATTGAAGACGAGAATACTATTAATTTTGTTGAACCGTTAATACTATTATGACAATTAGTATCATAGTATGGTCATGGTGCCCCAAATGTTATTTGAATTTTTCATGTATTTATTTATTTTTTTACTTTGTTTGGGGTTAAAAGGGGCCTAAGCCCAGAAAAAGAAAACAAAAACTACGCAACGATAGTTCTACGGGTAGAAATACTCATATTGTCTGTTAATAACAAATTTCCGAAGCTAACAGGGCATTGATCATAAATTTGAAGGCCGTGATGATGCTCACAACCTATGTTAGTAAGAGCATCCGCACAAGCATTTGCCTCGCGATACGAGTGACACACCTTGATCTCCCAGTCCAAAGATAGCATCTTACGAATTTCTTTAATAAGTTTCCACCCCATAATACTACCATTCATGTATTTATTTTAAATAAGACATTATCAACTATAGTAAAAAAAAACATATCATCAACTACTCTAAAATTAGTACTCTCCAGTCATATATTTAAGCAAAAACTGTTTACGCAAACAATAAATTTATATTGTCCAAAAAAATAATAATGTAAATTTATACAACAATTTTTATGTTTAACTTGAATTCATTACTCTTTGTAAAAAAAAAAACATGAATTCATTACTTTCATGTCTAATGAAAAATGTTGGTTGTTGTGAGTCAAATTTCGAACAAACCACAATTGAAAAACAAACATTCAAACTCTCATTAGTTAAGTTGATTTCAGATAATTGATTAATTTTGGGAGTTATTTTTTAGTGACTTAAGTAAATGTGAAACACAATAATATTGATCATTTTATTTAAATAATTATGATTTTTACGTAACTGACAAATATGTTTATGAGACATAAAATTGATATTGTAACATTTATCTGATTTAATTTAATTCTTTTGTAACTTACAGAATAATTATAAAACATAAATATAAAATCAAAATGTCATCTGCACAAAATCGAAATGTTAAAAATATTAATTTAAAATTCTACGTCATCACAATAAATAAAAGTACATGTATACTATTTTTCTATGAGAAGGATGCCTTTTATATACTGATTGATTTTTTTTTTGACTAACGTGACAACTGATTGATGAAAATATGTTTATTGTTTATGTAATTGTAACATGATTTATTAATCATACAAACATTGTCGTTGGTCTCAAAAATATTGTAACATGATTTATTGAATAATGATGAAATCTTTTGATCAACCATGATAAATATGACACTGCAAGATTTATCAATTACATGACATTTGATTTTGAACCTGTATGAAATACAAAGATCGGTTAGTAAAAATTGTTTATTTTTCATGTGTTGTCAATTAAAGCGTGAGATAAAAAATTAGGATTCTATATCTACTTAGGTGTGACGTAAACAACATGACGGTTGCGCTTTGTATATGAGTTAACAAACAATCCAATAATGTCGCCTGTAAATCCGTACTTTGATATTCGTCCAGTCTTACGTTTGTTAAGAATTGATAGAAGTAATGGTTCATTAACCTTCGACTTCCATGTAGAAGAATTACTACCAAGATGTATGTTCAAACAATTGTTGATAATTGATGATATAGCTTGATTAATTTTATGAATTCTTCATATTTCCTTAATAAACGGTATTTTCTATAAAATAAAAAACTCTACAGTAAGGATGATCCAAAATACATGTAACATGATTATCACTAAGATACCTAAAAAATTATAATTAAAATTATAGTTAATATACATCCTTCATTAACTATATTTTATTTTATTGTGTTTTAGATGAAGTCATGAACATAAAGAACACTTACTGGTTTGACGAAATAAAGTTTCAAAAGGCCAAACTTCTATGTAAAATCCAATAGGAAAAATAATGTCCTTCATAATATCCCGCAGGTGTTGCGCATCTTCCATAAAAGAAAGTACTTGAATCTACCATAGAGGGCAAGAGTTTTGCTTGTATACTCAAGCAAAGCTTTGGAGTTTATCACTGTTTGTTGAAACAAAAATAGTTTTTTGCAAACTTCCACTTCTCCATAAATATTTTTGTTTCCTAGCATAAAGGAAAAGAATGCCCTTGACCAAATCCCTACACATAAAAATGGTGACTTCTAAGGTGAGGGAGCATTTAAGTCCCTCACCGGTGTACCACTAATAATGTATCATTGGATCTATTATACATAATCTAAAGGCTTAGCTTTGTTGGAAAAGTAAAAGGAACACACATGTTTGCCTCCATAGGATCAATGCTTACTTTATCTTCTTGTGGTTTCTTTCCCTTCCCTTCCCTTCATCTTCTTTTTCTTTTCATCACCCTGCAACCATGAGTCCAAGATATTATTCCATATCCAGAACATTAAAAATTGGCTGGTCATTCTCTAAACAGTTTAATACTTTGATTTATATTTTCAATCTCTTAAGAGGGTATATAGCTTCCATGGTGGTTATCATGTGGGTGTGAAAATTGATATACATGTTTTACCTTTTCAATTTAACATTAACAACGAATCATGAATAAAAGATGTACGGTTTGCAGGAAATCAAAAAAGTTTAGAAAAATTGAAGGAATGAAAACAATAAATTAGAAGGATGAAAAGGAGGGATTTTGACCGTAACTATTTGTTCATCAACCAAAAAGTTAGATCTGAAGCCAAAATGAAAGGGTCTCGTAAGGTTTAGCATGAACTAAAAATTATTGATTATTTAAGCACTTGTGAATTGAATTGTTTCAATAACTTAGAAGAAAGAAATCACTCATTTTATAACTGATTACTGAATATTTAGGTGTGTTTGATGTCCTTCACTTCTATCAATTTTTCTCAACTGTGTTTAATGTAAAAATAGTTTCTTCCATTTCAAAATCTAACATGTTGAAGTTGCTGTGTTTGTTTGGTTATTGTAGATGGAACAAGAAAAACAAAACCATATTTTGCCATCTTTAGTTGAATTGGAAGGTTGAGTTGGGAAAGTATTATGTGGATAATTGTGCAGATGTTCTTGTTTTATTTTTAATATATCTGGACCATTGAACAAATCAAACGGTGTATTTTTTCTACCTCACCGGTGAGGGACTTAATAGAGCCCTCACCTTAGAAGCCACCCATAAAAATAGATGTTTATTGAAATATGTAAACATTGTGTGTGTCTTATTCTGATTACATAATATATATTTATAATAAAGATATAATTAATAATTTGAGAGCCTAGGAATCATCTATTCTAAGAAGCATAGGAAACATCTATACATTATACACATGTTCTATATACACATTATAAAAATGTTTAAATGTTTAATTCTAACAGTGTTAAATATTATCTCATCACTTCACTTTGGTAGCTATTACTTACTAATTTCATATAGTAACACTTATTTATAAAAAGTTACTTGATGATAGTAAGAAAGTCTTCCTTTATATATTTCCACCACAACATCAATCGATTTATCAGAAATTTTGGTCTCAAATTACGAAAATGTTCTGCATCCAACCCTTTGTCATGCAAAAACTTTTGAAATTTTGTGATGAAATATTCTCCAACAGTCTTTAGTGGCTCCACAATTAAATATCTTCTCTCGTTACATCTTATGACATTAAAAGGTGTAACAATCTGTGGTCTAAAGGCTTCTAACTCTTTGAACTTGACAAATTGCTCTTTAGAACATGGAATGAAAGTCGATTTTCTTTTGAAGTCTCTTGCGGGTGTGAACCCTTCAGAAACAATATCTTTCAAATATTGTTTAGGATATAAACATAAGATTTAAATATACATATAAAAATATATATTGTTTAGGATATAAACATAAAATTTAAAAATAAACTTAAAAATAGTGAAATGCATGTGTAAACGTGATTAATATTCTTAACTTTTTCAATGTTGATCCTTTGATTAAGGTTAAAAAACTCTACATATTTGTTAGTATATGATCAATCAATCTCCATGATGTTTTGCCTTAAGTAAATGAGAAACACAAAATAAGAATATGAATGGATATGAAGTATAATTGCAAAATGTTGTGAAAAGATAATTTATATTTATAGTGAGTTTTAATAACATAAAATTAAATATCAATTTATGATATTTAATTTAATATAAGTCGTTTTTTTAAATAAATATGATTTATATGTAACTGACAAATATGTTTATGAAACATAAAATTGTATCGTAACGGTTAATTGATTTAAAATAATTAATTTGTAATTAACATTTAAAATAATTGATTTATAACGGACAAAAACAATTGACACGACATGTTACCATCAATAAATTAACATTGACAAGGAGAAATTAGTTTGTATGAGGAGTGTGACTTTTATATATATATTGTAGATTTAACTCTTGTATGTGTATCACTTTTACACTTTAACTCATCCATTTAAGTCACTAAGCACTAATCATAATTCATAACATGTTTGGTTTTATCACTGATGATGAAATTCACTTATATTTTAGAGATTTGTCTTAGCTTATGTTTAGTATCATAGTAATACAAACACACACTTAATCTTTTGAAGTGTATGGACAATAACAAACAGAACTTACAAAAGAACAATTTATATTATTTGGCAAATTTGAATGTAGTGCAGTCATCTGGGAAAAATTCTCGTAGCATTGTACTTTGGTTTGAAGTTCTCTTGTTGTCGGTCCTCGTTCTAGAAATACGTTTTTTATTTAGTATGTGTTTGGTTTTACGGTGGTGAGAATTGAGTTTGATAGAATTGATTTTGGTTAAAGTGAGTTGAAAAAAATTGATATAAATTTGGATATATTTATGTAGAAGTAATTCTTATCTACAACCTAGAGCTAAGCTGTCACGCACACACGCAAGAACAAATAGAGGGCAACAAAGGAAATATGATAAATCACATTTGCCACATATAATTGAAATTTCAGAATCGATTTAATGTATCTTAAAAGCTACAAATAGTAGCTTCGGGTAGAATCAAGTCTCTGAAGAAGTAAAATCAAGTTTTCATCACTTTCCCAAACATCTTGTAAAAATGGAAAATCACGTTTGAAGTTTGAAACATGTGTTTGCTGTGCGGAAACGCGTATCCAAACATATCCTAAGTTGCTGAATATAAGTACTAAGGTTGTAAATTGCATTCCGCTACCTCAATTGCGGCCGCAATATTGCTGATGCTCCACAACCGCATCGCACTGTGATTTGTAATCATATGTCCAACCGTAACGTAATCGCATCAAGAGCCACATTTGACAACTTCTAACATATTCGTTAAAATTTTCTCATCAAAAGTTAAAATTTTGGAATCCCAACTACTAAAATACTAAAGATTTAATAAAAAATCTTACTTTTAACAACCTATCCACTTTGTATTTTAACTACCTCTCAATTAGTATTTACTGACTAAAACTCTACTATAGTGGCTAAATTATATAGTGATGCAGGTGTACCACTTAATATAGGTTGTGAATATTAAAATTCATTTCACGCTGCAATAGTTGCAATGTGAGTCGCAACAGCCGCATTTATCACAAACACAACGTCTGCAGACGCAACCACATTAGTTATCGCAACCAAAATTTAAAACCATAACAAATCAAATTGTGTCACGATCTGCAAATAAACATGAAAAATAAAATTGTTAGTAGGAAGAATCCCACCATCCTATTGTAGTGCAATTTTAACATTAGATAAAATCACTCTTCTTTAATATCTTCAAATTTAAGATAAGAGATTGTTCAAGGTTAGAGAATCCCCATAAAAGAGTGTTCCTAACACTCATCAAATGTGTATATTAGTTATTAGTTATATAAGTAGTAGTTTAAGGCAAATAATATTTTAATTTGTATTGGAAAAAAAAAAATTGTAATTTTTATAGAATTAAATGCACAATTTTAAGATAAATATTTTTTAAATAGGATCGGACACATGTTAACATTCTATTAAAAAAATTAAAAATGTATTTTCTTGCATCACCAAAGAATAGAGTTGCTTAATGGCTCAACAGAAAATGACCAAAATTATTAAATTGGATGTTCATGAACCCCAATCACTTTACTTTGTGCGTGAATTTTAATATCTTTACCATTTAATTCGTCTAGTAAACAAATTTTTTTCTCCCAAAGAATAGGTGGTCTATCATAAAAATAAAAGCACATAGTGAGTCTACCGTGAACAACATCATCTAAACAAATTAGTACAGTAATTGCTGTTCAATCTTCCAAATTTTGAAATTTACAAATTTACCCCAAAAATTCTAAACCATCTAATCATAAAATAGATATCAAATAATTCAAGGATCGAAATGCTATTTTTAAACTAATGGAATACGACGGTCCAACTTTAGTGTTGATCCACAGTAACATTTTCCTTTTTTTTTTATCGTGTTTTTGTTTTTATATCACCGCCTTCAATCGAAAGCTATCATCGTTCTTCCCCAGAAACCCTAATGTCATTTCTTGATGAATTTCAATCCAGTAATCTCCTCTTTTCTCAATTTTAATTTCAATTTTTTTAGGGTTTCAATTTTGTATAATAATGTTTTCAATTTCCATATTCAAACTAATTTTTGTTTCCTGCAGATTTGGAATCACTGCCGAATATTCTTCATAAGAAGTATGCCTTGTTGCGTGACCTAGATAAAAGTTTACAAGGTTCAGTAATTGTTATTTTACAATTATTTATTTATTTATTTATCTATTTATTGCTCCTTATATGACTGAAACCATGATCATACATAATAAGGGAATATTTTTTTTATAAAATAAAAATTAAGAATTTTATTTTGATGCACTATTAGTGTAAATCATTTTAGTGTCAAGTTATCACAACACATTATTTGTATGTCTTTTAAGGTTTAGTTATGACTTATGTAGAGCATTGCATTATATATGCATGGGACCAGGGTTCGAACTCTGGTCATCCCACTTATCCATCTTAAGGGCGGAGTTTCTAGCCACTAGAGTACTTGACAAAAAAAAAGAGGTTTAGTTATGAGGGGTGTTGAATATTTGTAATAATCGAACGGTTATGATTGACTAACAGAGTAAAATATCTTTATACTATGAGCGCATACGAATTCAATCTATCATAATAATGTTTAATTAAATTTTAGTCATCTAGTGATTATTATCCTTGTGCTTTTCAACTGTCTATTTTCAACGCTGACTCACACAATCTCGTGTGGGCACATACACAATACATTCATATGCGCGCGCGAGATTGTGTGAGTCAGCGTTGAAAAGTGGTAACCTAGTTATTTGGCTTCCCATAGAATTGTACTGTCTTTTGTTTAAGTGTTTCTGCCAAGGCTTCTCTTGGTTTCTTAGAAGCCATCAGAATTCAAAGACATGTTGTTAAGCTCAAATTTGTATGTTCCGCGATTTATCATTGTGGAAGTAAGCGAGATGCATTGTTATATTAGTCCTCATGATTATGAATATCTTATGATATATGTGAGTTGTATCTCAATTTAATGCTAAATTGAATCCGATCAATATGAATTTCTAGTACGTATCTATTTCGACATTTAGGCATGAATTTCATCTTGAATCCCGATTCACTTTAATGAATCCCCATTCATTCTAATGTATCACTAACTAAACTTAGTGTGGCCGACTAATTTTTGGTCAACTTCGTATAACAAACCATTTTTCTTGTCATTTGATACATTGTGCTATGTATGAGCAGACAATCAAAGGCAAAATGAACAGCGTTGTGAGCAAGAAATTGAAGATATTAGGCGAGGAGTAAGGTCTGGAAACATCACACCCGATACTTCAGTTATTAGATTCTCTGATGAAGCCATTGACGAACAAAAGCATAGCATCAGGATTGCTGATGAAAAAGTTGGCTTGGCTGTCCAGGCATATGATTTGGTAATTTTTGTATCTTGTTACTTGCATTTAGTTAGACCTCTTTTGAATGTTTGGCTTCGATAAATCTGATCAAAGATCATAATTCCACAAATCGGCTATTTGTATCTTGCTTATTTGCTTTTTCTTTTTTTGTGTGGTTTATTACATTAAGGTGTTTAATTGTTTATGAAATAGCACTTCAAACCTAGATCCTATATGGTAACATAAATTTGGTTGATGATCAGAACATACTTGCAATATTTTAGCATTGCAAGTATATTCATGATAATATACTTAGCTGTATGTACGACGTTTTAACATAAATTTGGGATTGTTAGAGTTAGTCACATGTTAATATTCATTAGCTGCATGTTTATATCCTTACCTGTACAAAATCAGTGATTAGGAGTAGATTAAGCGATCACAAATTACATTAGAAACTATTAATACAGGTGAGGCGTGCTCTGTTTTAGACATACAGAAATCACAAATTCTGCAAACAGAATATACTTGCAAAAAGTCGATGGCTTGATTCTGGATTTGTAATTATGTTTCATGATTTTGTTGTAGGTAGATACACACATACAACAACTTGATCAATATCTGAAAAAGTTTGACGAGGAGCTTCGGCGTGGTATTTCACTTCTTTCCTTTTCGTGTCAGTCAATCTGTAAATGTTGTTTAAAGGTGGAATCATATTGTAATCAGCGATCACTGAATCCCCTCACGCGTTTGAAGTTTGAACAAAGCCTGATATTTTTGTTATTTATGACAGAAAGAGAAAATGCTGCGATAACTGGAGTGCTTGCTTCAAGTCCGGATGGTAATACAAAATCTGGAAAGATTGAAGGCGGTAGAGGAGGCCGAAAAAAGTACGCAATACTTATCAGAGTATATATGATTCATTTTCTGATTTTTTTTTTAAGAAGTTTATGTGATCTATGCCTCTATATGATTATTATCCTTGTGCTTTTCAACTGTCTATTCCTAAATTCTGATCCATGCCTCTATATATTCTGCTATGTAAGATATTGATTGACATGGGTCATGGGGAGAATTATCCAGTAGTAGACACTAGTTATCTGAGAATATGGAAACATAGATTAACTAGACATTGCATGAAATAAAATTTGATAAGTTCCAGAAAAGGCATTTCACTGTGTCAGATGGTGTATATAACAGCTGCCAATAGATTTGTGGATAGAAGTGAAAAACATTATTCCACATGTATTGAAATAGATGAATCATGAATGGAATCTCTATTGAACTTCACTCTCTCCGGTTAAACTCTGAACAGGGGATGAATTCCCTTACAATCTAAAATATGTACAAGTTGGGAAGAAACAACTGCACTTCTAAAGAAAACAGCTAATAACTGAGAGAGAATAGTTTTTCTTCTATCAAGCACTTGGAATTTCTTCACACCCCTTGCCGTTAAACTCCCTCCTTATCGTTCTCCTTTCCTCCACTCTCCTTGGGCCGTGTCCATAATGTTATGTATGTTCCCTCTCTCCGGTTTTCCTAACTCGACAGTCCCTGTGTGAGGCTTGGGCCCATTTGGTTCATTCTTGTTCCCATCTCCGTTTCTTTTTCTTTTACTCCCAAGTTGTCCCTTTTAATGAGCCTATGATCAGTTAATGATTATTATTCAGGTTACCATTGGTCTTAGGAAAAATGTCCATTATTTGAAGTTGTTGCGGTTGAGTTGACCATGAAATCACAATACAACCTACATTTGTTTGATTTTTGACATAACTGCATGGTAATTTGTGGTATGAATATCTTACAGTCATATTAGTCCTTGTGATCTGTATCGATCTGAAACCTTAAATTATTCCAATTAGTTAAGGGTATGTAAAGTATATCATCACTACTCATTATAGTATTAAATCCTGGGTATGTGAATTTGAAGCTAAATCTTATCCTCCAAAATATATACCACAATAATAAAACTTGGAATTTTTACATTTCATCTTCATCATATAAAAAATTCCCTTTTATAGTTCCATGTGATTCCCTTGATAATGGTAGCAGATTGCACATTAGTTGTGTAATAACATTATCATAGATACAGTAAATAAGCTTGTAAAATGTGGTATTTATTGATTTATAATTTCACCTTCTCACTATACATCATTTCTTGTCTGCTACAATATCATATACATTACGAATAAAAAATTAAAAAAGCTACAATCTAATGCATATCGTCTGAATTTTAAACTGCTTCAGAACACGCCAAACAGAAGCTGTCCAAACTGCAACAGCAGCAGCAGTGGCAGCAGCAACAGAAGCACTAGCCACATCTGCAAACCCTACTGGCATGGATTTAGATTTACCAGTTGATCCAAATGAACCCACATACTGCTTTTGCAACCAAGTTAGCTATGGAGCAATGGTTGCATGCGATAACAATGATGTATGTTTTTTACTTCATTTTATTTTCTTCTACTTATGTGGTTTACATCCATTTTACCTATATTCCATACATATTTTGATGCTATCTATAAATTACAGTGCAAAATAGAGTGGTTTCATTTTGGTTGTGTTGGCCTGAAAGAACAACCAAAAGGAAAATGGTTCTGTTCAACCTGTGCAGCAACGAGAAATCGCCGGAGAGGCAAATGACGCTGACAGAATAAAAAGTTCAATGTTAAACTTGTTGAGTGTATATTCATAATATTTTATATAGGGTAGTTATTTTGTTTGATTTATTAGGGCCTTGAAACTTTGCTTATGTAGTTCTCATTGCCGGGAAAGTTTGAAATTATAAATTTCCAATAACTTAGGGTCTGTTTGGATTGATGGAATGTGGTGGGATGAGATGGGATGGAATGGAATGTGTTTATGTTTCGTTGTTTGGTTTTGCAAATAATGAATGGGATGGGATGGTATGTGATGGAACTCATTCCATCCAATACCACTCATTTATTCAATTTTCCATTCCGCCCAATTTGGGGTGTGTGCAATGGAATGGAATAAATTAATAACATAAATACAATTTTATCCCTATTTGTTTTATTATTATTTTTTTTGAAAAAGCAAATACAATAAAATAAAAAAATTTGTTATGAAATTTTTCTTTCTTCCCTCTCTCTCGTCTTCTCTTCTTCTGTAACCAATTTTATTTTATTTGGTACAAACCAATTTTATATTAGTATATCTTCTCTACCTAATCTTCTCTTCTTCTGCAACCAATTTTTTTGTGTACAAATCAATTTTATTATTCTTGTTATTATATTAGTGTATGAAAAAAAATTCACATCAAATATAATCTTCGTCTCTTCTTCTTATCTTCGTTTTTTATTAAATTAGTACTACTATTTGGTCTGACATACTACAATAGTATTATTTTAATATATGATAATATATATTTTTATCAATAAGATATTGTTTTATTTTTGTAGAATAAGATAGTGGCTTTGGCTATTTGTCGATCCTTTTTCTCTATTAATTTGGTAGTTTATGTTCAATTAAGAGTGTTATTATAGTTTGGACAATGAATTAGTAATGAAATATGTGAAATTTATTGGTTGAATTGAGTATAAAATGTATGATATTAAGATTTTATAAATAAAGGGTATAATTGGAATAAAAAATTTATAACTCATTCCATTCCGTTCACTTTCCAAACAATGGAGTGGAAAATTTGTTCCGCTCCATCATAAAATATCAAAACAATGGAATTGAATCTATGTTCCATTCCGTTCCATTCCATTCCGTTCCATTCTATTCCATTCCGCTCCGCTCCATTCTATTCCATTAATCCAAACAGACCCTTACTGTGTCAGTTTTTGGTGCTCTGTGAATGGCTTTTTTCTTTCATTGTAAGATCAGGCCTGGGAAAGTGAGAATATTCTCGTGTATGTGTGTGGTGTACAATTGCGATGTTTAAGCCTATTTATTTAGGGCGAAAAGCGAATATTCGACTTTTTTATCACTTCACTTCTTAATTCTTCTACGTCAAGTCTTTAACCACCATAACAATTTTATATCTCTCATAAAGTCATAAGCGACTTATTATTACTCATACAAAATGATGATGTAGGAGGAACATCAGTACTAAATCAAAATGTTGGTGGAGAAGGAAGTGTTGAGAGATGAAAAGAGATGGTGTTGAGAAATGAGGAAGTATAATTTTTAATTTGAAAAAAAGAAAAGATGTACTTTCTCATCCGTTTCAAAATAATCAACCTATTTTGCAAAACAAGTTATTTCAAAATAAATGACCTTTTAAATTTTCAGTACTACATTTTTTTTTTCTCTTTCTTTCTTTCTAATTCTACCATCTAATTAATACTCCTGTCTCTAAATATAAGACCCCGTTTAACCACTGTGAATGTCAATGCATAATTTTGATCACAAATATCTTTAATTATCTAATAATAAAAATTATAAAAACTTGATATTATGAAAGTACTCATTAAAACAAATCAAACAAGAACTTATATGTTAATATTTACATCTATGTATTATTAAAAAAAATGGTCAAAACATGATAAGTGAATAGTGCAATTTTGTCAAACGAGGTCTTATAAAAAGGGACGGAGGGAGTATTACTTACAACATTTTAATTCAACATCTTCCACTTTATACAATATTCACTCTCTTTCATTTTTACAATTTTCTTAACATGTGAAACGACCAAATAAGTCAATTATTTTCGGAGGGGTATACTTTATTAGAGAATAAAAGTTTGCTAAACAAAGGGCTAAGGGTTAACAGTTAGTATGTGGGCAGTGGGTCTAACAGTTAGAAAAACAAAAGGAGAGGAGGGCTTGTATGAAATAACAGGAGGTGTATTTAACAACACCCTAGGTAAAATAGATCCAAGTCCAACTCACTAAAAAAATTCGAAACCCAAACCAAGCTCAACAACATTCATTTCCTAACACACACCACACAGAGATTGAAATTGAGAAAATAAGAGAGAGAGAGAGAGAGAGAGAGAGGCATAAATTAATCAGCATCGTTTCATTTCAGAAAGTGAAACAGAAGAAGAATCAGAGAGCGAGAGAATAATCAAGGAAGCTAAAAAATGACGGAAGCGATGATAAGGAAGAAGCCAGGTATGGCTAGCGTTAAGGACATGCCGGTTCTTCAAGACGGTCCACCTCCCGGCGGTTTCGCTCCAGCTCGGTTCGCTCGCCGTATCCCTAACACCGGTCCCAGTGCCATTGCGATCTTTCTCACTACCTTTGGTGCTTTCTCTTGGGGCATGTATCAGGTTGGACAGGGTAACAAGATCCGAAGGTGCTTTCTCTTTTTTTTCATTTTTGTTTTGTAGAAATGTAATTGATAATTAGGGTTGAAATTGGGTTATTGATGAGATGTTAAGTTTAATTGATGGATTATGTTATTGATTAGAGATTTAGATGGATTAATAGAGGATTTGAAAGAATGATTTAGATGAGTTTTGATTATTGGTGAGAGGAATGATTTGCAAACTCTGAACCACTGACACAACACTGACACTGACACGTTGACATTGATAATTTAATAAATAAATAAATAAGTAAATATAACTCAATGTAATTGTAAGTGTAGGTGTCGGACTAGAGGTGTGTCCGTGCTTCATAGTTTACAAATTAATGCACTTTTTTTTTTTTTTTGAATTTCAATTCATTTGTTAGGCTAGAATTTTAATTATTTTTGTTTGAGAAGCTTTTGTCAATTGCATTGCATCTGTGTTTGGGGAACACTAACCCAATTAGTTAGTATGTGGAGATCAGCTTGTTAGACACTATACATGTAAACTAGTAAAGAAAGATATTGTGCGCGCTTGCATGAATTTAGGATAAAAGGGCTTGAAACAGAGGTGTAAAAGTTAAAGAAAGACTGTTCGTAGGATAGATAGATATATAGATAGATAATAGTAAGGATTAAGTTGAAGTTAGGGCCACTGGGGCAGACTCTTGAAGTTCTGTGTATGTAATTGGGGTAATGGGGAATTCGTTCTTTTTCTTTGTAATAGTATATCATGTTACTATCATAGGATGATACTAAACTATTGACTCTGACTTATTTATTACATGTAAGATGGCCTCACGTTGCTCTCTTGTTGATATGTGTCGTGAATATGAAAGTGTGACTCATTTATTGCTTCATGGCTGAGCTGTGCATTACCTTGTGGCTTGTGCATAAACTTGTGTTTTTGGTCAGTATTGGCCATTGGGTGTGTTCTAGTTTGTTGGATCAGTTTTTACATATTTGTTTTTGATTGATTAGAATAAAAACAAAATCTTGTGGAAATCTGATGTTTCTGTGCCTGTTATTTGTAATGAATGCTGCCATCATCAAGTGTGTTTCCTCACCGCTGAATTTGTTACGCGATATGTTTTCGCCTTAGTGTTAAATGGCATGGTCTCTATAATGGTATCAGTGATTAGGATATGCCAAGTGAAGGAACAACTTGCATAAAATGACTAGTATTTATAAGTTTTGTTCGCTTTTAAAGTTGTCTCTTTGTTAAGGATTCCATATACTCTAGCCTTTTGTACTATTAGCTTTCTCCAGTATTATTAAATTTTCTTCTTTCATGAAAAATGAAATTTTACCTTTTGGCGTGGCGTCTTCTTTTTATTTTTGAGTGGTTTATATGACTTTAGCCGTGGATATGATTTCTTGTGTTTGCCTTCATTATTAAGTTTATGCCTACAAAAGTAAATTAAGCAGTAATATAGTCCTGTAAATGAATGGGCATCTTGCATGAGTTGTGGAATTTGTTATATGTTTAGACTCTCTTACAATATAGTTAGGATAAATTGTGAAATCAATTAGTCATCTAGATTATAATTGAGGTAGCTATCTTAGGATCCCTGATTTTGTTACCTCTTGATTTTTTTTCTTTGTTAGGGCTTTTAGTCCTATTGTTGGGGGACTTGGGCTTGTACTAGTTGTATTAATACTTTATCTGATTATTAAATACACTGCAGTGTTATGTTATAGTGTTTTGTACATTTGCTGCACGGTGTTTATAATTTTATTGTGATGTAACTAACTGTCTCCAATTTGCTTGTTTTTTGGATCACTCTATACCCATAATTCTTTAAGGACATTGATTATTTAACATGTGCATTTTTAGAGTTTTTGTATTGATTAAAAGTGCATTTTTAGATCTTAAATTTGAAATAGGGAATGGTTATCTCATAACAACCTGGTTAGTCATCTCTTGCATAAAGGCTTTATTTAATCTATGAAGTTAATGGAAAACAGTGAACATCCCATTTATAAGTAGAGAAAATAAATTGATAGTGAAGAGTTTGTTCAGTAGAAAATAGCTTCTTGATTAAAATTTTCTGATGATATACTTCCCCAACAAACATGTTCAGTTGAAAAAATATGATGCAGAAAAATTGAGTTGTTTTCTGTTCCTTTGATGGGCTATGTGAGTTGACCTGGAAAATATGGTGTATTGTTATTAATCCTATTTCTATAAGATACTAGGTTGGATCAATCTTGTATGTACAGAAATTAGAAAGTAGCCTGTTTATAGATTCTGTCCTGTTAATTTGATAATTTGGAAAATTGATCATCTCGCTGCACTTGTGGGGAAAAAGATGCAGAAGCAATTGAATGTCATTATATGTTCTTGGGATGGCTGTGTATCGTGTCACATTGGGTAAAAAATAGTTGTTCCAGGAAGAATCAACCCCCTTGTGCTTATTTTCAGATTTTACACAATAACTGATTTATCAAAACGTTTCATTTCCTTCTAGGGCACTGAAGGAAGAGAAATATGCTGCCCGCCGAGCAATACTGCCTGTGCTGCAGGCTGAAGAGGATGAGAGGTATATGAGACTCTTTCACTAAATCCGTATCATCTCACAGCTTGTAAAACTCATTGTAATCTCCATATTTTGTCTGTTTCTTTCTATAGATTTGTTAAAGAGTGGCATAAATATCTTGAGTACGAGGCAGACGTCATGAAGGATGTGCCTGGTTGGAAGGTCGGTCAAAGTGTCTATAACTCTGGGAGATGGGTTCCCCCAGCAAGCGGTGAGTTGCGTCCTGATGTCTGGTGATGTTATTTGAGTCGTCATCACTATCAAGAATTGGTCTGCTTCCTGCACGATATGTTACATTGTGCTACTTTTCGTAACAGTATCTCTGAAATAAAGTTTTATCTGAAGAACATTTGTAATTGTGATGCTGAATTATAAAACATAATAATGTTTTTTTGAATTTGTATTTCATGTTGGCTATTACAACAGTATTACTCCTCTCATGTAAATCAAGATGTATGCACATCACATCCTTGGCACATGGCATTGAATTTCTAATGGTTTTTCAGTTCCAGTTGAACGTAAGTGATTTGGAAAATAATTCCAATAATTGATTGTTAATTCATTGCTTGAGTTAACCAATTTTCACAAGTCACCTAAATAAAATGATTAAGTGAACTTGAAACTCCAAATAATTATTGGTTAATTCGTTGCTTGTAGTTTGATTTCATGCTTACTTAGACGCTTGTACCTTTTCCTTTCGTCCATTTAAATCCAATCAATGGACAACTTTTCTTGTAACGGAAAATTTTAGTATTTAAACTTTTGTTCCTTCAATCCAATTCGTTTGATTTTTTAGAATAATGTTCCTTCAATCCTGGTTTTGGTTTCGCCACCTAATTTCCTGTTACATTTCTTAGGGTGGATTTGGGTGTTTCACATTTGCTTATGTATGAGAATTTGAATTTGAGAGAATTTCAAATAATTTCTTGTTTAGGTTTTATTTACTTTCCATTCAAACTCTAAATTACCGAGGACTTGTTTTTCTTATAATCAAAGAATTAATAAATGGAAAATACATAAACTTTAGTTGACCAATTTTCATTTTCAGTAAAATTAATGTCTTTTTATTTTATTAATTCTAAACTACTAAGACCATTTTTCTTTTTATTTTTTTTGACAGAAGGCCATTTTTCCTTATAATCAAAGGATTAGATTAGATATATATTAATATATTAGCTTTAGTCTATCAATTTTCCTTATTTTTTGGGATGTAGGGACTAGGGAGTAATATAACTATTACTATGTAAAAAAAGAAAATTTCTACTAACCTTATTTATAAGTAAAAATAATATTTTAAGTTCATTAAACAAATGATGTATTTAACCTATATTTGAGTTAGATACATCATTTATTCAATAAATTAAAAAAGTGATTTTTTCTTAAAAATAAGGTCGGAGGAAGTATTTTTTTGGGATACATAGATGAGATGACAAAACCACCAATAAACTCACACATACAATTGGAATTGGAGTGACCAAATTAATTGGAGGAAGTATTAGCTATTGACTCTTTAGATATTTTTTTGACCAAATTAATTGCCTAAATATGAATTAAATTAAACTACATTGTCTAATTATGAGAACATATTTTACCACATGCTTTTTGTTGGTGCTTCCACATGTCCTCTTTCGTCATTTTGAATGCTCCACCCAATTTTAGTACACAAACACAACACCTGAATAATCCCATCATCACAATTCACAAACCAAACCAAAAACGTTTAAAACCAGACAGAGCCAAATTATTTCTTTTTTATAATTAAAACATTTTTAAAAAAAATAAAACCCCAAAACCAGAATCAAGAAGAGAGAGAATTATCTCTCTCTCTCTCTCTACAATTCTCTCTCTCTACCGATCAGATCTCTGAAAATCCAAATCTTTCAATTCATTTCGGTTCAGAAATCGTTTTCTGCGATCTCGAAATTCGATTCAGTTTTTTTGGGTTTGGGGTTATTTCATTCAAATTTCATTCAAAATTCTTTGCAATTTGAATTATGATTAATGCATTAAGATTTTCAATTTTGTAGATTTTGAAAATTATTTTTTAGATCGTTTGTTTTTCTCTAATGGCGTCGGCTCAGGTGCTGCCGAACAACTCCGCTTCGTCGCGGAAGCAAGAGCATCTCGAAGCTGGCAAGCGTCGGGTATGTATTTGTATTTGTAATTTTATTTTTGTTTCTTCAATATTTTTTAATCTTAATTTTGATTATTAGCTTGTTTAAGGTGTAGAAAGAATTAGGGGGAATTAATTTTGTTTATGTTATGCATTGTTGTGTTATCATTTTATGAATGTGGGTGGTTTTTTTTGAATATAAAGTTTATTTTTTTTGAATTTGTTTAGTTGATTATGTTTTGGAATGGGGAGGGAAATGGAGGGAGATAGGAAGTTGTCAAAACAAATGGTTCGAAGACGAAAATAAGAGGAATTTCGAAGGCATGAACATCTTCAATTATGGGATCATGGAAGTTTGTTCTGTTGTTGGAAGGAACTAGGCCTAAGCCATATATAGTTGCTACTTGCACGAGGATCGGTTTTTTTAGGGAATTTGAGGGTAAATAAGCTAGAAAGGAGAAAGTCTGGATTTTGTTAGCTTCGATGTTGAGCTTTGAATTTTTTTCCCAACAGTTTATAATTTTTAGCATCATCAATTTGTTATGTTTTATATATAAAAATATTGTCATATGTGTGTATGCGTTTCAAAATCTATTTGTTTTTTGTTTTCCTTTTTTTCTTTCTTTCACATCTTATATAATTGTTGGGTCTTGCAGCTGGAGGAGTTTCGTAAAAAGAAAGCCGCTGAGCGGGCCAAGAAGGCTGCACCCTCTGGCTCTGTTCAAAATTCTGATGCCAGCGAAAATCAGAAACAGCCTTTGGAGGTTGAAAATGTACGAGTTAATGAGTCAGATGGGGTTACCACATCTGATGGCATTGGAGGGGCTGTTATTAGTGACACTGGGACAAGTAACCAGAAGAATGTGAATTTCTATAACCAAAGTAGTAATCAAGGGTCTTTAGCTAGTGCAACTAGTCTTGTGAGAAATGATCTTAATACATCTTCTACTAGTCCAGTGGAGGAACATTCAGATATTGATGAAGCTAAAAAATATAATGCTTCTACTTTTATTAAATCTGCAGATATTAGTCAAAACAGTGGTGCAAATAGAGTGATTGATATATATGGAACTCATACTGGTGGTGTTGGTGGATTTCCGTATGAAACAACAAACAACCAAAGCAATTTTCTACGTTCGCAAAAAAGTCAAGAGCTCGATAGCAGTTCCAATCAGTCTAGTCTTCATGGAATCAATGAAAGCCAGTCAAACAAGAGTAACAGTTCTGTGAAGGATTATGCAGTTACTGATGGGTCTTCACCTTATTTTCCGTCAAAAATCACACGTGAGAACTATGTTGATTCACTACAGAAAACTAAGCAGACAAATTCTAGCAATTTGGATAGTGGCTATTCACATAGTTCGGTTTCTGGAGGTAACATTTTAACTCTCTTTTATGTGCTTCAATAGTTTCACATTTTTATACAACCTGAGAATGACTTAGTACTCTCCGCTGATGAAGTTTGCACAATATATGATGTACTACAGGCTTCAGCAATTCTACCAGTTCTATGTTTAGAGAATCCATTAGATCAGATAGTGATTTACCTAGTCTCCATGGTGCAACAATACCTAAATATGATTCCACTGGTTATGAAGGAAGGAATTCCTCTAACCACACACCACTACATTCAGTGCCAACAGAATCAAGTTCTAGAAAGTTACGTCCATCTTTTCTTGATTCTCTAAATGTCACTAGATCTTCTATGGGGTCTCCATCTCATCAACCGGAGCAAGATGCCTCTAAGTCTAATAATTTAGAATCGAGCAGCAATGACACATTAGGGTCTACTTATTTCCGTAAGTCACCTGAAGAGAATACAACTGTGGGACTTTTCTCAAATCATACAACTGCTCCAGTTTTTAATAATAGTCAGGACACACTGATGAGAAGTGCTAAGGAAAATGGCACGGAGAAAAAGCATGATTATTATTCATCTTCACAATATGAAGACTTTTCTACTTTAGAACAGGTGGTTTGCACTAGTTATGGTTGAAGCATTTCTTTCTTGATGCCAATTGTATGATGTTGTGGTGCTTCAATTTTCCTATTTGTTTTTAATGAATATGCTCAATTTATTACATTGATTGATATTTGTAGCTGTTAAAGCATTTGGTCGTTCAGGATATTTTCAAACTATTATACACTAGATAGTAGATATATGAGCCAAACTGCGCACCTATTTTTTCAATGATGTCATAGATATTTTTTGACACATTATTTCCTGCATATGTTGTCAAAGGAAGGTCAATAAGTTAGAACTAAGATATGTGCCAACATAATTTATGCAGTGTGCTATGCTTGTCTACTTTAAACCAATAGAATGTGGATATAAGTTCATCATATTCGTTTACCAGTTTCAAGCAGGAGAAAATTGGTATGTGTAACCTCGGTTTTTAGTGGGGGAAACTATGTCTAGAATTTTTTCATATGTCAACTATTCAGGGTATTCTCTCTGGTTTGCGGTAGTCAAATTATTTGGATTATTATTTAGTACAACAATGAAAACCTCTAAATTATTTAGTCAAATTTCTTTTCTCAAAATTTTTGGAGTCATCCTTTACACTTTAGCTATGTTGTTTGCCCAACAGTACTTTAGTTTACAATTCTTACATGTTAGAAGCATCTTACTAATTTTTTTAAGCATCTTAATTTTATTCATGCCTTTGCTACACACACACACACACACACCTTATGTTGGTTTACATATTTATCTTTGTTTTTCCTTTTGTTATCATGCAGCATATTGAAGATCTGACACAGGAAAAGTTTTCCTTGCAACGTGCTCTGGACGCTTCTCGAGTATTAGCCGAGTCACTAGCTACTGAAAATTCATCTCTGACTGACAATTATAACCATCAGGTTGGTTTACGAGTTATAGTATGTCATATTGTAGAATATTCAACTTCGAGACTTAGAAAAGGAACTTAGTTGGCTATAGAAATTGTGCAAAGTTTTTTCTTAGTCCTGTGTAGTTGGTTAGTAATTTGTCCAAGTATTTGGTTCTTTGTTACTCTGGCGTTATATGTACTCTGATTTGAATATAAATGGCTACATTTTGTTTGATTTGGAGTACCATAGTTGTCTGTAAGGATAGCAATCTGTATCCTGCTTTTTTTAATAATGATTTGTTTTTTTGTTTTCGTAGAGAAGTGTCGTCAATCAATTAAAATCAGAAATGGAGAACTTACAGCAAGAGATCAAGGCACAACTGGTTTGTATCAGTACTTCCTATCTATTTGCATAGCATTTTGCCTTGCTGCTATTCTATTATGCAGTCATTCATAGTCTAGCTTTATATGTTCACGGTGACACTTATTTACATTTATAAATTATAATACTTAATCACATAATATTATTTGATTATTCAAGTTTGTCATGGTATTTTAAGCTTGATATAAGGTTGTTAAAGCCCGGCTCAGTTTATTTATTTAGTCTCATAAAATTCCATGTAAATTAGGCATCTTTTTTGTGTGATTTTCCATGGTCCTCTTTTGGAGTTTGAATTTTTAGTGCTTTAAGTAAACCTTATAATTGACTGTTGATAGTTTTTGTTGGAAAAAGATCGATTTCTGTGCATGTATTTATAGAAACTTTCCACTTTGTTCTTCCTCCCTTTGTCTCTCTTATTGGTACGTATCTGACATTTCACATCTACAGGTTGAGCTGGAGTCTATTAGGAGTGAATATACAAACGTGCAACTTGAGTGTAATGCAGCTGATGAGCGTGCCAAGTTATTGGCATCTGAAGTCATTGGCTTAGAGGAGAAGGTAGTATTTTTTGTTGGTATGTTTTGCATTTGTATTTACATTTAAACACCATGTAAAATTTTGTCATCTATTTGAAATCAAGTTGTCATCTGAACTTGTTTTTGTAATTGCATATTTACATTTAAACCTAGTAGTGATGACTACAACTCTGCAAAAGCATGAATGAAATGCAGGGAACATTCCTTCTGCCACCTGACACTAATCATGTGCTATTCACGGAATTAGTTATGAGAGAGTGATCCTCTACTTCTCACGTCCACCCTTCCTCCTGTGTACTCTCCCATAACTATCACCCATCTTTAAACAAAAAATTAGTAGGTTTTTTTTTTTGATACGCAATTATTAGGTTAACCGTTAACATTGATTAAATATTTCTGTAGAAGTTCTATATTACTGACATACAAAATATTTAAACTATCTACTTAAATGATCAATAATTAGTAATATCACTAGAAAACATCTTAAATTTTGAATGATAACCTCTTCATCCGAAATCTAGGTAGTATATACGAATTAGACAAACCTGTAAATTTATAGCAACTTAGGCCATTTGTAGAATGTCCTTGCGGAAAAGGTTGATTTTGTAGTGTGAGTAAATTTATACGCAATGGGCTCCCACTTGGATGAATCCTCTTCATCGGACCAATGCAATGTTCATGCTTCAGCCCAAAATTTTAACAGGACAGAATTGTTGATATTATAATTCTAATGTAAAAATACCTCTGCATTGACTGGTTTAATAAAAACATCACCACATTCATCCTTTATATAGAGTGATTATGTAATGTCTATCGAGCCAAACAGGCATAAGTGTCACTTTTTTAATAAGATGGAGTTTAGTTTACTATTACTTATAGTAGTAGTTAGGAATAATAGATTCTATTAGATTCCAACTTTTAATTTGTTGTTGTGTTCAATAAACTTCTTAGGCACTCAGACTAAGATCAAATGAGCTAAAGCTTGAGAAGCAGTTGGAAATTGAACAGGCAGAAATTTCTTCATACAGGTATTTTTGAGTTTATAAATATGCAACAAAATATTATAGATGGGAAAATTAAGATTTATTGAAGATTCACCCATGGCTTCTGCCTGAAATGGTGGCACTTAATTGAAGGAATCTATTTTTGAATCTCTGCTTTATCTAGAGTACTGTTTAATGTTACAGGTGAAGTTACATTTTTTTCTTGAATGATATTATGGTCATGATTTATGAATAATGCTAGCAACACCCTCTATTAAACACTTTTGCCAATACACACCATCATCAGGTGAAAAACTTCGAATCATACTAAATTAGGTGAATTCTATTACTTGGTGGATCAATTCCCCCAAATGTTGGAATTTGTAGGAGTTTTTCCTGCTAATAGCGTGTTAGTATGAATGTGTTATAGAGTGCTGTATAAGCATTTTTGTATGGTCATTGATTGAGATGTTAATTTTGTAGTAAATTTTATTTTCTCGAACAATGTTTGAAAATTTTTAACAGTGCAAATCAGAATTAGGGCAGATATCCGTAATGAGTAGAGTGAAATAAATTTGAAAAAAGTAATTGGCAAAGTGCTGAAGAGGCACGTCAATGTTTTGACAAAAATGTTGAAAAAAAGAATAATGCTATCCATGATTAACTATATGTAAGTCTCTTTGGAACCCCTTTATACGCTACTTTTAGTGCATAATAGGGTAGTTGCTAGAGTTTTTGCTGCGGAATTTATCTGGGATGAACTAATTTTGTAAAGAATCACTCTATTTCTTCCATTCTCTTGCTTATCGTCGAAGGATTTCTTTTCCTTTACTTGAAATACTCGCCTGCTTTCTTTAAAATTTCATGTTGTATGGAGAATACATAATTAAACCATTTTAAAGAATAAGTTTTATGTTTGGGAACCGTACATGTAATTTGCAGTGATATGGATTGAGTTACTAAACTTTTTTATTTTGATAAGCAGAGATACTATACTCACATAATTACATTCCACGTGAATAAATTTTAAAGACATAGTAGTTATTGGGATCCTAATTTGGTTTGGGCACCACTACTTTTTTATTGGTGTCCGTTCATACAATCTCGTTAAAAAAGATGTATTCTTTAAATATATTATATCTCATTTTGTTGGAATTTGATTTGATGTCATCTCTACAGTTCATTCCATTTGATAATTTTCCTGACTGAGTTTATCTATAAAGATACTGGGGCATTTTAAAATGACAACTCATTTTAAATATTACAGAAAGAAAATGTCCAGCCTTGAAAAAGACCGCCATGATTTGCAGTCAACCATCGATGCTCTTCAAGAAGGTAATCAGACTTCAACTTTATTTTATCACAGCAGTTTGGTTTATTTAAAGAGTTGAATGTGTTTCCTTTTTTTATTTGTGGATATCTTGTAGTTTGTTTGTTCTCTTTTGAGAATATTACTCCTTTTTTATGATGATACAAATTTCAGGGACATACTAATAATACTATCTAAGTTGGGTTATTCTTACAAAATTGTAAACAAATTTTATGTGAATTGGATCGTATATGAATTTTGAAACCATGGTCATGTTTTGTAATTGCATTGATGCAGAAAAGAAGATGTTGCTGTCTAAGTTGAGAAAGGCTTCAGGACTTGGGAACTCTATGGAGAGTCATAAAAGCAAAAGAGATGGTTCTACATCTACCCAGGATTTAGGTTTGTTTCCTCAGTATAATTATTACTCTGTCTGTTCTAGGTATTCTGTCACAGGTCACCAACTTATGTTTGCCTAGCTAAAGCCACTCAACTCTCAAGCATGTTTCTGGGGTTAATTTATTCTTAAATGTGAATAAGAGAAGCAATTGTTTCTAATGTGTAAACTTGTGTATATCTATTAACAAGATGCTTGAATGAATTTTTTTAAAATCCATGACAGATTTATAAAGTTTTATCATTATAAGTTTCTGCTGACCAAGCATCCAAATGCATATGCTGTAGTGTATCTAGTTTAAGATCATTTTGTTTTATTGTAAAATAGATTCTTTTAGGTAACTACTTGCCAATCCCAGAATGTCTTGTACTCGGGTAGATAACCAGTCTGTAAATAACTAATATCAGGTATCAGATATTTCAAGCATTTATAAAATTGTCTCATACTGTTATATTTTACAGCAAAATACAAACTTTCTGGTACTGGTATTTATTTACTTCTGGATACATATACTAAATAAAGAATTTTGGAAGATATATAACAAGTCATAACTGGCAATAATATGTGATCAAAGTACTCACAAGTATTTGGGTATTGTTGGTTGTTTAGTTTTTTTTTCTTTCTTTTTTCTATACATGTTTATACATCTATGAAATGCAGGGATTGAAGATCCTGCGTCAAACTCTTCAAACACAGAAATCAATGACAATGCTGCTGTTCGCGATGCTGAAACATCTTCTGTAGTTCCTGAAACTACAAACTTACCTTTTGGGGTTTCTCCTGTGAATATTCCTCATGATCAGATGAGAGTGATTGAGAACATCAATGCACTAATTTCTGAGGTAGGATTTGTTCTATTGAAATTTCAACCAATAATATAAAAACCCTTTGCAAAAAAAATCATTTGATACATAAACTTCACCTCACATTGCTCATTATTGTTTGGAGAAGTGCTTTTTTCACTGATCCTCCTGCTTCTATTAGTCTTATCTATGTATTGTGAAATTGTCGTCAAATAAGTCCATATATTCACCTGTATATCATTTTACTGTAGCTGACATTGGAGAAGGAAGAATTGATGAAATCTTTGGCATTTGAATCATCTGAGAGTTCCAGAATGAAGGTAATTCAATCAGCATTCTATTTTGTATGAATCAATGAACCCATATTTTCTTATTCTCTGTAGCGTATATATTGTATTTATTGTTTATGCAATGGTGGAGTCATGGAATAGAGCACATTCTTGAAATTAAGAATAGATCTGATCTGGGTTCCTGAAATTGCAGTCCTCTACTTGATCTCCCTGGTTTTATCCTTGATTCTCTAATCCGACTTAGATTGCATTGGACATGTTTCTTCGAAAAAACTAATTTTATCCCAGTTATATAGTTTTGACACATTTTATTTTCTTAGTTGCTTTTTGGCACTGATTTGTCCTAGTTGCCCTCTGCCAGAGCAAGTTTTTCTGAGTCATTGTTAGTACTAGCTTTTTGTATCAAAAACCAAATCATTATATCAAACTATAATAACAATTCAGTATATATGTTTTCATTCACTTCCCTTTTTGTCTAAAACCCTATTAACTTCAACACAACCTTCCAACTGTGGGCCTAAGTTTGTACAACCACACAATTACTAGATCAAATTATCTATATGAATTGCTTGTTATTGCTTTGGATCATAATTTATACGCACCATATTAATCACATAACCTATATTTACAGTCTCTAGAATATTTTCTTCCTCTTCCCTATCTAATGCCCGTAAATGGTCACTATGAACTGTATGACCAATGACGCGAATGAGTTTGCACTGTCAAAATGTTCAGTTTTTGGAACTTTTTCTTGAATAAGTTTGCGTAAAATATGATAGTCTTTTGTTTTATTCTAGTCCTGTAATAGCCTAATCACACAATCTCTGCCGTTTCTTTTCATTATTGTAGGAGATAAACAAGGAGTTGTCCCGGAAACTTGAGATCCAGACACAAAGATTAGAGCTTTTGACTGCTCAAAACATGGTCAATGAAAATATTGAAAATATTTCTACAAAACAACCAGATTCGCGTGCTATGTATGAGAACATTCCATATGCAGATGAGGGTGATGAGGTAAACACATGAACAGTTTATGTTGGTCAAATGAACTTGTCTGAAAGACAAGCATATCATTTATACATCCTTATGTGATCAATAAATCCCTTTTTTTTTTTGTAACTGTAAGCTTCACTGCTAGTAAGTAGTGCAAGTGTATAGGAATAAGTTAAACTAGAAAAGTGTTGACGTAGTTGGTCTATGCTAGAAAAGTTAAGTAGTAGTAGGAATAATACTAAGGTTAAAAACTTGAATTGAAAAAAGAGATTGACATGTCTTTTTCTCATTTTAGGTGGTGGAAAAAGTGTTGGGATGGATTATGAAGCTATTTCCTGGTGGGCCGTCAAAACGAAGAACCAGCAAGCTTCTCTGATCGGATTTACATTAGATTTGTAATTGTTGTCACGATAATGTATACACAGTTATTGGGATGAATCATGAAGCTGTTTTCCAGAATGCCAACCAAGGTAAAGAACCAGCGCATTTCAACCCAGATCCATGAGTAACTGGTCAACAAAGTTTACAGAGTTGCTTTTTGTTCGTTACCTCCTCAGGGCAGTGGAGGGCGAGATCTGTTGTATATTTGAGTGAATTATAGAGCAAATTCTTCAAAAGAAATGGGCTTCTTTAGAAAGCTGCTTATTGATTGGCAATTCCTGTTGCAATTGTTTTGGAAGATGGCAATAAATATGTTCTGCGGTTATTTTATCTCTTGATTCAATCCAAATTTTGTGTGATAGTAGTTGGATACGAAAGAGGCTACCAAAAAGCCTTCTGGGAACGGGACCATTTTATTCAATACCAGTATGAGATGTGGAACTTTAGTTGAATGTATATGCAAGGTTCAAGTGCAAAACATTATATATATTGATGTATTTCGGAGTTTTACATTACTTATGAAACGAAAATATACCAGTTATTTCAAAGGGAAACGACTTTGTTTCAGTTCTGCAAGAAAGTGTGCTCCTGTTGTGATAGATTTAGTTAACATGTCTAGATTGTTTTTCAAGCAATAAAATTAGATGCTTGCAATCTAATTGACTGACTGCTAAACAGATTGATGTTTACTTTGTTTAAGCTTGAGAAGGTTGTTTTAATTAATAAAATGGAAATAGAAGCTAGGAGAAGCAAAAACATGCATTGAAATCTGTTTACTTTGCAAAAACATTTTCTTAAAGGATTTCTCAAAGGAGAAAGCGAAACTTTCAAACATTTTCATTACATAAAATTTATATATAAAAAACAATTATTATTAACTAAGATAGGTGGACTTTAACCCACAAATTCAATTTTGTTCAACAAAATTAGCAATAACATATCATCCATCGTGCAATTTATCTTCCAATGTAGGTCAACCCAAATGGTCATCAAAGTGCAAGCTAAATAATTATACAAATAAGGCAAATAAACAAGTTTGGAGCTAGCATTTGTATTGTTGCTTCCTTAGTTCATTCCTTAACAATGTGCACCCTTAACATTTCCATTGTTCCATCTTCACCCAACACAATTTCACATAAGCAAAATTGTCACTTTCTTTGATCTTGCTCTTCTTACAAAAATCATCCCACCCTTTCACAATTACACGACCATCTCTCCATGTACTTAATAACATTCTTTGGAATACGCTTCAAGAAGGAACATGTAACACTTGTAAATTATGAAAACTGATATTGCTTTGCTTAATACCCTTTGCTTTGAAAGCATTAAGCTCACAAAAGCATTTGGAATAAGCTGCAATAAGATTTTCTTGAAAACAAATGATGAAAATCAATGTTACTTAAGAGTTAATATTATGATAATGAAGAATAAGAAAATACCATTCTCTCAGAGTGCTTCTCTGCAAGGAAGGCAGCTGTTAAGAAGTCAGGAAACTCCTTGGCAATGTAAGTCATAATTTGGAAAATTATCTGTAAAATATCTTTCTTGAGAAATAAGCAAGAGTAGTGTGTGTTATGTTATGGTTGATTTATTATTGTTAATTGACACAAGTGACCTAACAGCCGCAGCCAGACTAAACATACGAAAAAAGTGCTGTTTTTTTTCAATTCCGAAGCGAAACCTAGCGTCTCCTGATAACAGTTTTTTTTGTAGAATTTAAACATGCCATATTTTAGGAAAAATCGAAACTGGATAATTTTTTGAATATTTAACCGTTAATTTTAAAATTACGAAATCAAGGATGTTGGTAATTTTGGATTAGAAGCGACGGTTTTTGGATTACGAAATCAAAAATATGTAGACACAACACAAGGAGTGCCAAAGAAGCATTAAACAAAAATACACATCATTGACACAATTAGTCATAAACTACTTCAGCTATTAATTCTGATTTGTGAATACCTAATTAAGATTGTTATACACATGACTGACACAATTAGTCATGAGTACATGAGAGTAGATGGAGTTACAACAATTAAACCAAAATAGACATATGATAATCAAATATGTAATAAATGTCCTGCAAATCAAAACACATAGATATGAAGATCCTTCAACCAAGCAGTAGGGAGAGAATAATAAGTGCAGTCAAAGTAGTAGCAATAAGTGGTTGCCATCCAAATTGAAAATTCTCCATTACAAGGATGTTCCAGGAAACAGACCAGAAAAGTTATGACTCCATTCATAAAAATTGATATCTCAAACACTTGGAACATCCTCCGATGAGTTTCTGAAAATCATGCATTGCCTCTAGGTTATCGTTGAAACGAGCGGTATCCTCAATTTTCTGAAGTTTCAAACGTGCAACTTCTCTCAAACAACTTTGATCACTCTTCAATTGCCGAGCCTTCTTCATTTGCCTCCAATTCGATAAAGTTTTCGATCGTTCATTAAAGAATCAACGATTTTCTTACAAGAGACCAATGGAGTTTCATGATTATAATGACTTTGTTGTTTTGACTCTAATTCTTCAATTTTCATCTTCTTTCCAACAACATTGATAGAAACCAACTTCCTCTTGTCGTTGGGTTTTGCACGAGGAAACAACTTTCTTTGAATCAATTTCTCCATTGTTTTTGAGTGGTGCAAATAGGACAACATATGTAACAACCTTTAAGAACACTCTAACTAGGGTTGTTTTTGAATGAAGAATGAAAATAGAAAGATTGAAGAAAGTGTATTTATTTGTTGAACACTCTCTCAACGGCTATAATATCTTTTGATCAAAGATTGAGTCTTGATTGTCAAGAAAGGGAAACAATCACGCGCCAGCTAGCGGCAAGGGAAATATCTATTTTATCTTCTTTTTTTTTTTTTTATATTTTAACTATTTTCTCTTTCATCATTATTATTGTTATTTTTTTTAATTGTCGTAATTGACCATCGTCTATCCATACAACTACTACTTCTTATGTACCAAAATATATATTTTTGTGACCATATCACACAAATTAAAAAATATAATTAATGTTATATGGAGAAGAGAAATTATATGAGTTAGTTTACAAAATTATCTATTCTTAATGATATGAGAACGATGAATTGTAGAATAGAAAGAAGAAAGAGAAAGAATTAATATGTAACAAAAAAAAAGAGAAAGAATTAATTAATGGTATAATAGGAAAAATAACATTTAATGTTTTATTAGTAATATAAAGTGACATATATTTTGGTACAATTTTTTTTTATCAAAACGACATATATTTTGGTACGGATGGAGTAATATATTTAATTATGTATTATAAAAATTATATTTGAAAAATATTCATCGAAACAAATGGACAAACATCTTATATACTAATATTTGTTCTTACATATTAATAAAATATATGGTCATAGTCTCATGAGCTTAGCTCAATTGATTGGACATATTGTATGAAAGTGCAGGAATCCAGGTTTAAACTCAGGTACACCCATTTATTCACTTTTAATTCACTTTTAATGAATGAATTATATCTACATCCTGTCAATGAAATTGCATACAAATAAGTTACAGATGCAATTAATACTACAATTCATGTTGATCCATGTCATGTCCCTTTATCATTATGGGTAAACTAGTTTCATTAATAACACTAACAATGACTGAAGCCTACTAAACCAATTAATTCGAGGCCAGTTTCAACTCCGTCTCCTATATATAAAATGTAATATCCGTACTTACTAGTTAAACTCACCAACATGGTACTAATATTATTTCTTAGCTAGTATGGTAGAAAAGAAATCACGAGCCTCCATCTTACTCCATAAACCTATCTATTTCAATTGTGTCAAATACTAAGATTGAATATTGTTTTACATAGTATTATCTTTCTTATATTTGGATCAAGTATACAAGTTTTTTTATTAAGCATAATCCACAACACTTGCCTATTTTTAAATCCATGTATATCTGTCACATTCTTGATGCTTCAAATTAACATTAATAATAGGTTTAAAAATCTTTTTGGCCCCTGTATGTACATCAAATTTTGCTTTTAGTCTCTATATGTGATTTTATTCCAAAATAGTCCTCGTATCGATCAGACTTTTTGTTTTTGGTCGCTAAAGTTAAAATCTGCAGAAAAATTCTCAAGTTTCCTACAAATTTTCCAGCAGATTTTCGCTATAGGGACCAAAAGCAAAAAGTTTGGTCGATACGGAGACTATTTTGGAATAAAATCACATACAGGGACTAAAACCAAAATTTCACATACATACAGGGACTAAAATGACGTTTAAGCCTTAATAATAACTATGCACCACATCACATGGCAGTAGTAGTAAGTAGGTGAAAACAAGAGTTAAATTATGCAAATTGCTTAATAATAAAGACAAACAGAAAGTTCACATATCAATATCAATATCATATATTGAAATAAAAACCAAAATAAATTAATGTAGTAGTAAACTCCTTAAAATGGAATTTTATTGAAATTGTAACTCCAATGAAAATTATCCATTTATGCTAATCATGCCAATGCATCATAATCACTAACTGTCTTCATTTGTTCAGAGATCATATGCTATATTCAATCACCTATATTACAATAATCTAGTTAATATAATGTCTAAGCCTCATGTTACACATAAGATTTGAACCTCAAAAATTCATCATGGTTAACATCAAAATTAACGGTCACGTCATTCTTTTTCTAAATGTATGATAAACTAGAAGGATAACGGTGCAATAAGTTAGAAACTTAAAGGATTTATTTGTTATCCGAAAAACTTAAAAGACCTAACTTGCACAAACACAAAACTTAAGCGACCTCTAAATGCATTTGTCCTATAAATTTATGTGCTAATCCAATACAGCTTTACACACTCTCTAGATTACAAGTCACCTGCAAAATCAAGAATCATAATTCATACTACTATCAGAATAAAGTGAGAATTTATAAGTTAAAGTTTTGTTAATTAGTTCTATAAATGTAATTTCCCTTCTTCATAATGTGTATACTTTGTTAACTCTAACAGTAGTTTAGAACTTTTTAATTAAAAATATAACTAAATTTAGGAACAATAACAATATTTATGTTACTACTGTCAAATAAAACAATATAAATGTTACTGGCACATTTATATTTCCTAAGTTACAAGTCCTAGCAATGAAAAAAGATTAAGAAAAGAACTCCTAATTGAATCTGATCCACTAGAAATGATCTTACCTTTGCAAGTAATCCTTGACAGTAGCAAAAGAAATCAATAGTCAAAAATATCGACTAAATCTCAATCCTTTGGCTGTATCACACACTTAACAAACATGTCTTTGAGCTTTTCGTGCCGCATCATCTGATCAAGAATTCTATCTTCAATGTTCACAGCATAGCTCTTTGACTCATCATCATCATTATCGGCGTTCTTGGCAGTAAACACGAGTTCAGATAACCGGTCCTTCTCGGCCTGTTTACAATATTTTGTGTATTCAGCAGTCCCTTCAGTGAGAAGATGGTAAGTGTACACAACCCTCTTCTGTCCAATTCGATAGGCTCTGCTGATAGCCTGTCGTTCCACGGATGGATTCCACACAACGTCGAGTAGCACAACCCTTGAAGCTCCAACTAAGCTAATCCCTTCAGAACAAGCTTTCGTCGATGCAAGCATAATCTTTGCTTTGCAGTTTTCATCATTGAAGCTATGGATTATCAACTGCTTATCCTTTAAACCAACGCGTCCATCCATGTACAGAATTTCCTTGTCGGTCCATTCAAGAATAGACATTAATTGGTCTTTAATTAAGCTTAAAGGACCGAGTAATTCACTGAACACGAGAACCTTCTCATTGAAAGCAGCACAAAGACGAGCAAGTTCCACCACAAATTTGGTTTTCGCACCTACATATGGATTTAATCGAAGCTTTTCTAGCTGGCCCTTGTCGATGACAGATTCCTCTTCTTCCAAAAGGTCGCATTCTAGCAAAAGAGATGGATGGATTGATGCCATTGTCAGCTTATGCTCAGAGACAAATGTGTATTGAGAACTTTTAATGCTCCCAATAATTTGCTTCTGAAAACTGTCCGCCTTCAAAGTCAGCATACAATTTCTTAAACCGGGCAGCTTCTTTTGAAGGATTGCGCCTTTGTGCACATGAACAAAAGGATCCATAAGCAATTTCAATTGCATGATCTTATCATCAGAAGGATTACCTGTTGTATTATTGTCAGAAACCGGTTCCCAACTCCATTTTGTAACTGCATTTTTGCGTTTGCAAAACTTTTTCAGCTTGTGAGGTATCGTGTTAGGAAACGAAGGCTTCACTAAGCTAAACGTGTTGTAAAGCTCCAAGAAGTTATTCTGGAAAGGAGTTCCGGAAAGGATAACTCACTTATGCGTTTGAACTTCCGATAACACCTTCCAAATATGACTACTTTGATTTCTTGGTGTGTGTCCTTCATCTAGAATTAACAAACCAGGAACTTCAAGGAGAAACTTTTGCACAACATTGGTTTCTTTTCCCTTCTCCACATCTGCATGCTTTTTATTTTTCATTTTTTCGGAATGACATTTTTTCTCTTTCTTACCTTTCGATTTCTCACCTTCGCCGGCTAGGATATTGTACAAAGTGTAACTTATTCCAAGAATACTCTTTTCTTTGAACCACGAGATCAGTTTCACCATCCGTGTATCAGAACAACAATTAACAGCATCCCCATGCTCTTTACCGGATAGTTCAGGATTGCTTAGATTGTGAAATGGAACTCCAATGTCCCATTTTTTGAACTCATCTTCCCAAGTAAGTAACAAACCCGCAGGAGCAACGATAACTGGACAGCATTTCGGGAACACTTTCAAATATGCCATGAGAAACACTATTGTCAACCTCGTCTTTCCAGTTCCAGGAGCATGGGAGATAATGCAGCCACCCTCTCTGGGAGGATCGGCGTTCTTCAACTTGTGAAGATGAATGTTTCCTGCCAAATTTTTCCAAATAAACTCAAATCCTTCTTGTTGATGAGGATATAGAGTTTGTTTCACGCCCGGAATTAGGTCCCAAACTGTGCATCCATTGTACAAGAAATTAGGCACTGATTTATCATCAGAAACATTGAACTGAGATCCATCAAAGGGTGATGCATTTACTGAATCATCATATGAAGTTCTTTTTCCTGAACATTCATTGGGAAATCTATCCACCTGTGAATGTACAACACATGCATGCAAGAGTTAGTTACAAAAGAGCATCGTGGTTTAAATCAAATAAAACTAAATCAACATCAAACCAAAGAAGCGAACATCAGTGGCTCCGATCAACGAATCACAAAATCAAATCAGAAGAGACATAAAACAACTAAGGTCCTTTTCCACTACTTCATGGAAACTAAATGACAGCATAATGCCATAAATCATGATTAAATCAAATAAAAGTTAAATATGTTTAAACTATATTTGGAAACCACGTCAATTAATCTTTATTTTGCTCTTCAGTTTTTACATATCTTGAGAAAAACAAAATAATATGAATGAGGTTGTCAGCCGTGGATCGCAAAAATAGCGATTTGTTCAAATTATATGCTATGCCACCACTTTAGCCGCAGTTAGACAACACTTCGCATTGAACTGCATATTGCGGAACAAATGAACAATAACAGTTTGGGCAAACTTCGCTAATGAAGATCAAAATAAAAAATTTAACAAAGTTGTTTTCCATAAGCCAACATGAAACCGTGCTTACCACCAGCGGTGAGATATATTTGATCTTAGTGATAACCAAACCACACCGTCTGCAATATTCACCAATCTCCTCGTCGAGACGAGTATCATGTTCACAGAGTGTGGATGGATTTCCCATGTTTTCTTCCTTAGCTTCATTTGTCCCTAAACTTCCAATCTGCACATAGTAACACAAAAAGTTATTCACTGTCACACTGAATTCTACATATCAAATTAGACTAAAGTTTAAGCATATAAACAATTTAAATTAAAAACCAAAATCAGCTTAAACACTAAGGGATTATTACATTGGATTCAGCCTCTGATTCTCTAAGGTATGCTTCCATTTGATCCCATAACACTTGATGCTCCTTTAGTTCCTCCTCTAGTTCCTCTTCCTCTTTGGTGTTTTGCATTTTTTCGACCTTTTTAAGGCTCCATATTGATTGTGGCGCCTCTACACAAACTGGTGGTGGCCGTGTGTCTCGCAAATCCATGGCATCATCCTTGACCTTCAATAGAATTGAATCAATCTTTGCAGTATCAATCTCGTCACCCCTATAGTGTTCAGCAAGGAGTTTAGCTAAATGCAACTCTTTCCGCATAAACAACGTGCTGTTCAACCTTCGATTCAAACCATTGTTATCCATTGTTTCCTTCTTTTCACCATAATGAATGTTAACTCTGCATTCATAATCCCTTCCGTTGTTCTCCATTATCTTCTGTTTATCAGAATCCCTCATCTTCTCTTGTTTTGTTTGAACCGAAGAAACTCCTTCAATACCTAAACCTTCGACATATTCTTGTTTCCTTTCATCAGAATCACCAACATCATTATCATTATCAGAAACACTTACCACAGTTTCTTCAGAAACTCCACTTTGTTTATCTTTCACCTCTCTCACCAGCTCCTCCACCACATTGAAATCTTTTCTCATTCTCTTGTTCTTTTTCTCATCATCAACATATGAGCCACTATCATCATCATCATTTTCCGAAATCTCATTCAGCTCATCAACTTCAAAATCTTCATCACTTGTCTCATCTTCCTCACTTTCATCATCATCGTCATCATTAGAATCATCAGAATCATCCTCATTATCATCACTCTCATCAGAATCATCAAAAACAATCAAGTTTTCATCTTTATCATCAAACTCACCTCCTTTAACACCATCTTCATTTACTTCTTCATCATCAGCCTCATCAACAGAATCAAAACCAACAAAGTGTTCTTCATCATCTGAACAAATTGTAATAGTATTATCACTTTCCGAACCACACTTTTCATCATTATCAGAAATCTCAAAACTTCCACCACTTTCATCAATTTTCACTTCCTTTCTAACATCAACAGAGTCCTCATTCATCTTCTCATCACACTGCTTCAACCCTTTTTCATCTTCATCATCATCATCAATGGGAATAACTTCAACATTCTCAGGAACAACAAAAGGTTTATCATTTACCCTTCTTTTCTTAGACCCATAAACAGAATCAAAACTCATATCATCTTCATCATTCTTTCTCCTCTTTGAAGATGAACCATCAAGTGAAAGACTACCAAACAAAGGAACATTCTTGCTACGAGTTCTGCTAGAAACACCAGACATCATCACCCAGACAAAAATGGAAAATTGAATGAAACAGAACAAGAAGAAGAACAGCAAAAGAAAAAACGTTCTCTTTTTGCTTTTGTGTTTTTTTAAGTTTCGGTTTCTCTGTTTTTCTGGTTAGTGGAAACAGAACATGGAAAAGCAGAGAGTGAGAAACAGAACAAGAAAAAGTGTTTCAATAGAGAGAGAGAGAGAGAGAGAGAGAGAATATGAAAAAAATGTTGCTATTGATGGCGCCAACGTAGTAGTAAAGAAGGAGAATCGATGAGTTAACTAAAAACGGTAATACTAAAACATCAAACATGTTCTTTTTTATCTTTTTACTTTTAAAGTTAAAAGTTAGAACCTGCTATTTTAACTTTGACAAAATCAATTCTACTTCAGAGATGTTGGGTTTGTTTTCTTGTGTTGGACGCATTTTGTTAAAATAATAAGATGTCGCATTAGATGTTCCAACATGTGAGTATGCATCGGAGCATACTGAGTGCGCGTTTCAGAAGTTATGTTTTGAGCGCGAGGACATTTTTATGTTATTTATGCACCAAGGAAGCTCATATTTCTAGAATCTACAGAAGACGGTTTATGTATTCGTTGTTCCTTAAGATTATAAAAGATTTTATTTTTAAATATATTTGTGAAGATTGAAAAAGTTTTACTTCAAATATATTTTTAAAGAGATTGTTACTAAAAATATATTAATGGACAACAAATATATTTCTTGAAGGAATATTTGATGCAAATATACTCATGAAAAATATATTTTACTTTTAGAAGATTGATCATCAAGAAAAGCTCATGCTCTTCTAGATAAAATATCTACTAATATGACAGTGCACTTTTGTTGACGTGGTATTTGAATCAACAGTCAATTGGACGCTTATTGAAAAATGTTACTAACCATCATAACTGAAAAGCTATGATCTCAATTTTTATTTTATTTAACATCTATCATTCATGGTGGCTTCTAGAACCTGCATCATTCTTAATATTTATCCATGTTACTACTTCTAGCATTTAGAATTAGTGAAACTATTATTCTAAGTCTATATTCATTATGAACCCACAACTAGTGAAATTATTATTTTCTCATCTGTTGCAAACATGGCTTCTTTTTATTCAGAAAATATAAATCTCACCAATTACCATAAAATATAAATCTTTATAGTAGTCACATAACAAAAGCATCATAAAATTCCAAAAAAAAGAAGATAAAGATTATATTAGTCATTTGATGGATGCATCATAAAATTCTATCATTATCCTAGTCTCAATTGAATTGATGCATGAGTAGAACATCCTTCAAATGTAAGAGCATGAAATACATGCTATGTTTGATTTTCAGTTTAACAACTATTAAAGATAATAATAACTAAATTATTAAACTAATTATGTTTTAAAGTATCGATAATAATGTCATACAAAAAAGTCATTTGAAACAGGCTATGTAAAGTTTTTAACAAGGAAAAGACTAAAATCGAAATTCTAAGAGGATTAAAATTGAGGAATGGGGACCTAATGGTCCACAGTTTGGCCAAGAGGCAAGTAAAGTCTCACAAAAATTGTTCCACCTAAAAATCGAATGTCCGATTCTCACGCATTCTGCTCAGTAACCACTTGAGACAACGATTTGGTTTACAGACATACTCTCTTTTTAGTCGCTACAAAATCTACTTTTTTTCAACCAAAATGGAGTACCTTATCAATTTAAATACTAAAGTTGTCTAGTTTTCAAAAAAAAAAAAAAAAAAAAGGTGTAAAGTGTATCTGCATCCAAATAAATTACAAATGTGATTAATACCGCAATTCATGTTGTTCCCTATCATGTCCCTTTATCATAGATGTGAATGATAGATTCAATGAAATTAATATTAGCAATTATGTGAATCAACTATGTTGCATTTAAAATTCAGTTACACAAACTTATAGACTGATTTCATAAGAAAGTTACATAAACACACACTACATAAAAATATTTTACAAATAATAAACAAGTTTCAAGTTAACTTTAGTGTTATTTCCCCCTTGGTTCATTCCTACTGATCAACATTAACAACGTGCACCCTTAACATTTCAATTGTTTTGTCTTCACGCAACACAATTTCGCATAAGCATCTATCATTTTCTCCGATCTTGCTCTTTGTACAAAATTCTGACCACCCTTTCACAAATACTCGACCGTCTCTCCAGCTAGCTATTTCTCCTCTCTTTTCGGTATGTTTTGTGCTCATTTGTGGCAAGATATGATGATAGGCTGCTATTTCATTTCTTTGAACATCCTATGATAATAAAAACAATAAATGCAACTTGAATATAGTATCATATTTTCATTACAACACAAATCAATAAAAGTGGACATCATTTCATAATTATGTAAAAAATGTAGGTATAGATTAAGATTATAGTACCTTGCAGTGGCAACATACAAGGTTGATATACTTTCTAAAGCAAAAGCAAAGGCGGAAATACTTAATAACAAAATGCGGAATTTGCTGCAAAAGTTAAGAGTGATATCATTTAGAAATGAGTAGCAGAAGGTGAAAAATAAGAATAATTTCTCCACCTTGGCTTAAACAAATGGATTAAATACTCATCTAAGTTCTAACAATGTATATATAGATTATAAAGACATGACAATGGACATAATCAGAATAGAGCATATCAAGAATTAGAATTGCACCAAACGATTCTTCTGTTTTGCAAAGAAGAATGGGTTTCCTGGTTGAATATACATTTCAGCATCAATTTCATCATCTTCAAAATTTGAACCTGCAAAGCTGCTCCCAATGTTCCCTAAACCAAGATAAATCATCAAGTAAATGCTAAGTCATACATGCACAAATGCATATAGAAATTAAACAATGAAATTGTAGTATATGATGTCAAAACTTACATTTTTTGCAGGTTTTACATTGTTGATTTTCACTTTTATTAATTTTCTTGAACACTTCTTCATTCTCTTCTTCAATTGTTACATACTTATCATCGCCTTCGTCGTCGTCGTCATCATCATAATCATCATCATCAGCATCAGCATCATCATCATCATCATCATCAGCATTGTCGTCATCATCCTTTTCCTCGTTCTCCATCAAATTATTACTACTTTCCTCCTGATCTATTACCTCCATTTTTTCACACATTGTTGATAGTTCAAAGATTTTGAACTTGAATACATTGTTTTCAACATGTGTAAAAAAAAGAAAGTCATTCTCCTCTAAAGAATTTTCTTCTTTGAATCGCTTCCAGCCATCATCAAAATAAAGCTTGTCGCCAATAGGACGCACTTTGACATGCCAATTTCTTCCTCTTTGATCTCTTAAGATAAAATTCCTCAATACCCTTTGTTTTGAAAGCATTAAGCTCACAAAAGCTTTTGGTATAAGCTGCAAAACAGAACAGAAAAATGATGATTAATGTTACTTAAGTTTATTTATCATATAGTTAATAACTACTACATCACATGTTATTTTCGTAAACTTAATCATTCATACAATAGGAGGAAGCATGATGAAGAATAAGAAAATACCATTCTCTGAGAATGCTTCTCAGTAAGGAAGACTTTGAAAAAGTCAGGGAACTCCTTGGCAGTGTTAGTCATATAGTAATTTGTTATCTGAAAAATCCCAATATTCAAATTATTACAAGCCTTGAACAACTCAACACATTTTTTATACATGATATTGAAAAGAAATAAGTGTCCAAATAAATTAGTTCAATAGTAGTACAAAAAATGACTCAAATTAGTTCAATAGTAGTATAAAATTCATTGGACTATTTCTGATAAAAGGAACATACATTATATATATTTATTTTGCAAAATCCAGAAAATAAATCATTATATACAAAGTTGTAAAGGTGAACACAAATAAGTATACCTATTGTTAAAAATAAAATTAAAAACCCATATATGCTATTATATTATATTATAGATATAGGCATATATAATATAATACCATTGAGACAATAAATTAAAGATTCAAAATTTTAACTCCATAGTAATAAAAGTAACAAATCAACAAAATACTACATATGATAAAACTACATAAATGATCAAATCACACATATAATATATATATAAAAAATTAATTCATTTCATATACATACTCCTACCCTTTGTGTTGAAGTTGTTAACATTTTATTTTATGTATTAAACTATTGAAGTAAGAAGGGAAAGATAAAGGGTTGTTTGTTATGTCCCTTTTGTAGTAATAGAGAAAACAAGGGAAGAAACATTACCAGCAAGTCATAGAAAATAGAGAGATGAAAGTTGGACTTGTTTTTGTTGTTGGAAAAGAAGAGCTTCAGATTTATTTTTGATTTTGATAAACTTTTCTAATGGTTTGGAAAATGGAAGTGAAAAAATTCACTAATTAGTTACTACTATTATTCATATTCTTCTCTTTTCCTCCTTAATTATTAGTAGTATTATTAATTGATTTGTTTCCTTTTAATGGAAAGAATGATAGTGGATGTCCATTTATATTTCTACATATGAGATGTAGTCATTTTCTTTTTGCCACAATTCTCACATTATTACTTCAATGTTTATGGAAACTTATTCTGAGTTTGAGATAGACATTGTGTTGTAACTTTTGTAATGTAATTATGTAAATATTGGTGGTGCATGTGCAGTACTATCATTAAGTAGTAATACTTTCTAATGTTCATTATAGTCCATTTGATTTGATGCTTTCATTTTGAAACCATTCATTATTTGCTTGATTTGGGGTACATAGATGCTAAAGTGATCATTTATCTTTCATATGAGATGTAGGAGAGTCTGCTAACATGTTTATACAAACACATTATTTAGATTATTTACTTAGATAGTTGCATTCATTGTTTAGAAGTATTAGTAGCAGTAGTATATCTTACTCCTTTGTATTTTTTCTTATGAAAAACAATTAATTTTATAGATTTACTGGACAATTATATATCAGATATAACAACTTCTAATTACTTTAGATAAGCCTCGAGTTGTTTCGAACATAATTTCATGTCTATTGAAAAATGATGCATGTTAGAAATTGACTTGGGTCTAACTAAACCCTACAAAACCGACTCGTAAGGTGAAGGTTGGCTCTACTTTATAAGTTCATATTCAGACCATCTCACATCCAATGTAAGACTTCTTAACAATATAAGTCTTTTAGATAAGCCTCGATGTGGTGCATATAGAGAAAATTCAATTGAAAGTGAGAAAATTCACCTTATATACTATATAGATCTTCATATTAATCACAACTTAATATATTTAAAAGTGGTAAAAAAGAATGTACCAAAAAAAGTGGTAAAAAAGAAAAGGCAAAAAAGAGGTTTTTTCCTAATCAAGTCATGAAAAGTATAGAGTTATTTTACACTGTAAGCATGTTAGACCAAGCCATAACTTATATAACAATATTAACTTAGTTATTGTTGCATCTGTTAAGAGAAATTCTTTTAAAATTATATCGTTAAAAATTTATTTGTGATCTCCCATATCAAAGATAGGTTAAATATTTGCTTTGATTTCTGTAAAAAAAAATAGGTATTTTCTTGTGTATCCCCACAAAATTTGAGGGTATTTACCCCCAACTACTTAAATTTTTTTAAACCGATATAAATTTTTGTAAAATAAACCGTTGGATTAAAAGTTTATATCATATAGATCATTTGTGTAAAATTTTAGACAAATCTAAAATCATTTGATATGTTATTTAGACGCATCAAAATTAATAGTTTTTGTGATTTCTTAAACACCGTTAATCTTTATGTCTCAATAGCATATCAAATGATTTTAGATTTGTCTGAAATTTTACACAAATAATCTATATGATATAAACTTTCAATCCAACGGTGTATTTTATAAAAAAATGTATCGCTCAAATTTTTTTGTAGTAGATGGGGGTAAATACCCCCAAATTTTATGGGGTACACAAGTTGGCACCAAAAAAATAATATTTTTAAAGTACTTTAAGTATGAATGAGCTATTAGTAATTTTGCTGTGAAAATACATGAGGATAACACTCAAATCCTGTAATTACTAAAGCACATTTAAGTTTAGCTTAGTTGGTAAGAACATCACATTTTATATTCAAAAGTCGAGGTTCAAATCTCGAATACTGACCATTTATTCTATATGACCGGAGAAAAATAAACACATTTTTTTCAATTTGCACAACGCACACAAATTCTCACGGCCGGCAGGGGCCCTTCTTCGATCAACTCTCAGCCGTTGGATTAATTCAAGAGCTACGGCTTCTTTGGAAGAACAGAACAAACTGCAAAAATAATCCAGCAGCACTACAAACCATGTCACTTCCTCAATTACTTCTATGCAAAATACATTCATTGAACAATCTTGACATATCAGGAAACATTGTTATATATGGTGAAATTTCAAATTGTTGTTAGAGTGCTACTCAAGGACTCAATGAGATTCATAGTTTTTCAGAAATTCACAGCAGCATTTGGAATTGGATTATTTTGAATATTATGAACAAGAGCCAATAGGTCATAGGAATCATATAAGGAGATTAACTTGATTATACCAGAAATCCAAAAAAGTCAACATGAACTTGTATAATAAGAAATAGAGAGGATACATTCTTGATGGGGAAAGTCCTTAAGGCATTGTTTGGGAGGGAGTTTTAAAGGGCAAAGAAAGGCCTACGTTATGCTCCCATCGTTTCTTTAGAAACCCTCAAAGGTCCTCCTCCGATGCTTATTTAATGACTCGTGATGACCAACTTTAAGGAACTATTCCATATAACATTGCAAAAGAGATTACCAAAGTTAAAGAAAAGATTCAACAGAAACACTTTTGATGAATTACTACAACTTACAAGCATTTATGCCTCTTATTTTGCAGTTTTATACCATAGGGAATCTTTCAACTTTATTTTGCTTTCGTAGAAGAGCTTCATCTCTATGAAAACTAGTAATGCTTGCTACCTATTGAATAGTAGTTGCTGCAAATCAAAAGCAGGGGACCAAAACCAGGGTAACTGAAATACGCCCCATATCGTTATCACAATAACTCTTTCTAAAACATATTTTACTTCTCAACAAATTATAATTCCTATGTTTCCATGAATTTTCAGTCTCCTGAATTAGGAGAAACTAAAAAGGAAGGAAATAAAAAATGCACCAAGTAACAGCGGCAGTTCATAAATTCATGTCAGTTTAGAAAAGATAAAACACAAGGTCTGGCTTAAGTTATCTCTGGAAGAGTTTAACTACATTTCTGCTAGTACGTTTCTAGAGTCAAAGACCTAAAACAGCCCTAGTAAGAAGGTATGGAACAAGAGAACAAACAGGGTGAAAATTTCAGAAATGTAAGAATTTGACATTCCAAAAGTGGAACTTAACATTTGACATGTTTAACATGCTTTGCATCAAAGATTAAGGATTTACCGCAAAGTCACACAGACACATACAAGAAAGTTACCTGCCAATTAGCATAAATAGATGAATACCTTCAGATCCAGTGGCATTGACTAATACACGGGGAAACATTAATATAGCAAAAAAGTTCACATAATACAAAAGCTTCCATCATCTGAGGAAGAACCGATATGAACGATTATCCATTCAGTGTTACAACTAGTACATAAGATTTACTGGTAGTTAACAAAGTAATTATGAGCCCTAAAAAACTGTTTCTAGAAAGCTCTAATATGAATTCATGTATTGAAGAACCTAATTTTCTCACATTGACAAAATAAGAACAAAAACAAGTATAGATAAAGAAGAACTCTTACAAGGGAGAAGCAATGGCTTTGGAGTGATACATGTCAGCGAAGCTCAAGCATCAGTGGCTTTGGAGTGATACATGTCGGCAAAGCTCAAGCATAAGTGGCGGTCTCTATCGTCCCCCCAACCTCCCCAACCTTTAAACCCGGCTTTATAACCAGGCTGATTTTTATAGACATGGAGATCCCAATCTGAATCAATGTTTGCAACCATGTCAGGATCTTCTACATGAATGTTTGCCGATCCATTATCAATGCAAGCCTTATTCTCGTCTTGACCCTGATGCAAACCGCATTTCCCAAAATGAATGGCACTAGTCCTTGGGCCTCGTAATGTGTAGACAGGTCTACCAAACGAGGGATAAACAGTCGCCCACATAGTGATATCCCAATTATAGTCATCGAAGAAACAAAACTCTCTAGCCTTATCATGTATTTTCCTCCAAACAGTTCGGTTAAATGTGTAACCTATATTTCCCATTCTCTCAGCAACTAAACTATCCCACTCTTCGCCTCTCGATTTCACATCAGAAGGTGCTAAATTTGCAGCATAACAATCAGGGCACTTCATAGGCTTCAATGAAGTGAGAATCTGTAAATTGCGATACGCGTTGGGAAATATAAAGTGGTCTTCTTCAATAAAAAGAATATGACCAGAATGTGCTCTTGTTTCGTTCAATCCATCCCATACCGTGTTCATCATCCACCACCAATGATGCTTCAACGATACAATCTTCGGTGACCGATGGTTTCCATACTGATCAGGATTCCCCTCACAATGTTTCACTTCGGCATCATCTTTCTCCTTACAATCACCAACCGAAACACCGGGAAAACTATTCCGAAACAAATGAGGCGAATACGGAGCATATATCTGTTTAACTTGACAAAACCTTATACCACCAATAATCTTATCCATTTCCTCAAAGTAACCATCATGACTAACAATTAACAAAGTCTCATTAATCCCTACAACCTTAGAAAGACTCTCAACAACTACTTTCAGATACTGCGGCCGATTATGAACATACAAAACAACAATAATAGCATCCTTAGCAAGATTTGGAAACAAATCCAAGTTTCTTGGAGGCAAACCATTTAACTTTCCCAATTTAAGTGACAAAGCACTCTGTTGTGGAAGTGTTTGCAACTTTGTAAACTTCAAATCGCGATGATAACCAGAACCATCATCAACAGTTTCTAAATCATGAACCACAGTGTTTGGTGTTGAATTTGATCCAAGTAGAAAAATCAATAGCATAACCCCACATAAAGTAACAAAAACCACAGATAATAAACGTCTCAAAGCCACATCTCTAAGACGTGGTTTCTTATAAGAAGCCATAATCAATAACAAAAAACACTATTTTTTATTTGAACCGGGTATCTCTGCGCGCAACTGCAGAGACTAATCCCTCGGGATAAAAATAGAACACTATAAACTAATCTAAAAATGAATTAAATCAAACAAACATAACTTATTATACATGAAAATTCAAACATATGATAATAATAACCTTGATGGTGAGATTGTTGTGTTGGGTTAAAGGGTTGAAGCAAAAACAAAAACCCAGTTGTAGTTGAAACTAAAGATCAAATCTTTACACTTTTCTTTGAAGATGGAAGCAAAATCAGATGCAAAAGCTTATACCCAAGTGGTTTATTGTAACAAAAAAAGGGTTAGTTTTGTTTGGTTAAGGAATCAAACGTAGAAAACACGACAAAGAGAGAAAGAGAGGTTTGAACTGTCAACAATGCTATTAGGGTGGGTATGGATTGATGGTTTTGTGGATCCAACAAGTAATGATACTGTAATTAGTCAAATTTAGAACTATAATGGTTAATTAATTACTACTAGTATTTTTGTAGGGAAAGATATAGTACTAATTAAGTCAATTTTTATACCTTGTTAATATCAATATCAATTTAATATTGGTTATGTTAAGAAAAGTGTGTCTTTAATTGTGAGTGTTAGTGTGAGATTAATCATAGGATTAATACTCAATGTGATGTATTAACTACTTATACTGTGTTTGGTTTAGTTTCATTTAAAGAAAATATATATAGTTGGAAATATACTCCAATAAATAAGAAATAAATTACTCTCAAAACTATTGTCTTTTTAGTTTTGTTCTAAAATTATTGTTATTTTCAAAAATCAATATAAAATTAATGTTATTTTATTATTTGTACCCTTACAAAAATTAAAGAATTAACTAAATATATTTTATCTTTCTTAATAAAGTAAGGGTAAAAGATATTTAACTTATCAATTTTTGTTGTTTCTTGATCCACGGGTATAACTCTAAAAGGACAATAGTTTTGGAACTGAGGGAGTAACTCGAAGGGTAATAAACAAAAAAAAAATTGACAATATTTTTGTCTTGTGACCCGGGTTCGAACTTGAGACCTTACAGTTTTATGTGAGTTTAATTTCAATGAATTACCATTTAATCTATAATAAAAAAAAGGCAAATGTTAAAATGTGCCCTTAAGGCACATAATAAGTAACTTAAGATAGAAATATTCTTCTTAAAAGTTGTGCATTCAACTTTTCAATAGTCAAAATATTGTACTTTCAATGCAATAATTCTATTTTGAGATTCCTTAACATGTGCCCTTAGGGCACACATTAACAAGACCCTAAAAAAAATAATAACTTGTTGGGTTACTATGATATATGTACGAAGTTTTCACAGTCATTTGCGATGATCGTGAGGTATACAAGATGAATTCTCTCCTCCCAACTAATTTTTTTTTATATGCATGAGTCACGAATTAAACCCTGAATACATGCTTAAATAAATTACTACTTCTACCATACTTAAGTAACAAACTTTGTATCAAAAAGAAATTATAAATGCAATGTGGTAATCTTGAAGTATACTTTTGAAAAATAGATACTTTATAAATAACTAGTAAGATATCCGTGCGGTGTACGGGTTGCACAATATGTGTGATTCATCGCGTTGGGTGTCTTTAGTCGTGATAGTTTTAGTTAAAAATATTTTTTTTTACAAATAAATAAAAATAGTGAAAATATTTTAAACAATATAATAATATTTGAATATTTTTTGAAAAAATTTCAGCGATAAAATGATATTCTCTCCGTGAATATACTAAAAAATTTAACAATAATAAAATTAACAATCTCCCCATGAATCTACTATAAAATTGGCAATATTCCCATGAATATATTCTTGTATAATAACAATATTTTAGTCAAATTTTTTTAATAATAATAATTACTACTACCAAAAATTATTTCATGTGTCCTTGAACAATAGATATTAAATAGATAAATATAATTAATAATTGTTTTTTTTATAATTTAAAAATTGATATAATAGCCGTTTAAATTTTTCATAAACAATTGTTTGTTCAAAAAAACTATAAGTTTGTCCCGTTTATATTTTTCCGGCCACCACGAACATATATTTGACGAAAAAAAATGATCATTTTTGAACTCCTTATCATTTAAGCTATCGATTGAATTAAATAAATCAAAGTATGAAGCAATTTGATTACAACCCATTTTTTCTACCACAAAGAACCCTTTGGTTTTATATTAATAGAATGTTTGATGTATCTAAAAAGTAAATTTTTTTTTACAAAAAGGAGATGAGGGAGTAAAAAATTTTATCATGAAAGAGATGTAGGAAGTTGAAAGAAAAGAAAGAAGAAGAGAAAAATGTTGCTTGTCATAAAAAATACAAAAAAGAAGAGACAAATTTGTTTATGTCATAAAAAGTACAAAAAAATGTCATAATATTTTAAGTGTAATATAATAACTTTTGTTAAGCAAAATCATTTTTAGCCTCAAATTTATTGAATTGGCAGCTCAAATGAAAAGGGCGCAGTTTGAACTTTAGACGAACATCTTATTTTCTTATATTAATAGTAGATAAAAACATGTTATATTTAAAGTTTCTTTCCATAAAGCAATGTTTAGTTTTGAAGATATTAATAACAGACAAATTTGTTTAGAAACCCTAGTTCTAGTGGCAGAAAATATCAAAATTGTTAAGTCGGACATCTACGATCGGGGTTCATCACCAATTCCTCTATCTTATATGTGAGTTTTTATGTTGATTTTATCATTCTATCTATGTACAAAAAGTCCAGTTTGTTTAATTAAGTTGTTTTACTAAACTGTTTCTTATTTTCTAGTTTAGCAAATAGTTTTTCAGAATTATTTGATAAATTTCATTTTAAAAATAGAAAACCAATTTCAATCAAACAATTTTTTTTTGCAATAAGAAGATGTATTAGAAAAATAGTAGTACAAATAGTAAACATGACGAAACCAAGATGAGCTCTAAATTTTCGTGTGCTCGTATTTGCGTTTTATTTTCTTATTTTTTGGGTGAGAAAATTGCTCCTTAGGCCCCCAAAATTATTCTTAAAATAATTTTGGAAGTAAGGATTCAAAACTAATACCACTTCGGAAGATAGGATTTGAAATGCACTTTTTTTTTACTTTATGTGTAAATGAATGCTGCTAGGGTCAAAGTTAGCAATATTCATTCACGTATAATTATTGGAGAGGTGAGAGCACGCATGTGGGGAGCATGTGAGTAGTTCGGAGGTGCGCGAAGACAATGGATGCACTACGTAATTACATGTGGATCAAACATTTTACTAACTTTAACCAAGAGACGAAGTTAACAATATATATATATATATATATATATATATATATATATATATATATATATATATATATATATATATTATCTGTTACAAATTCTAAAAATTATAATTAAAATTAGATTGCTCAATAAATATAATAAAAATACTGCTATAATTAAGATCAACATTTCAGTTATATGAATTTCTTAATTACCTAAGATGTATGGAAACCAACATTGATGTTATATTCACTTTCTTATTGCTCAAAAAACATAATAAAAGTACTATTACTTCTTCCACTTAGGCATGTTGGTTAAAAAAGATAAAAGGTTATTGATGCAACATTGAGCAATAAGAATAAATTTTATAATGGATAACAAATATAAAATGTCTATGAATTTAACAAATACAAATAAAAAACCAATGACACATTTACCCATAAATTCAATTCATATAAATCCAATCCATGGAAGCATGATGCCTTCACTGTAAATTCAATTAATGGAAGGGCTTCACCGTAAATTCAATTCAAATTATGCCTACACCATTTAGGATCAAACGTAGCTTCAGAGAAATAAGAGAAATCACTAGGATACAAATTAGCCCCATAGTTTCGAAAGCTTCATGCCATTTCTGATCCTAGGATACAAATCAAACTCAGACCAAAATCAAGTGTCTTGAGCAGCAGGATTGGAGTCATTTTGGAGCTTCTGAAGCACCCTATTGTGGAAAGAAACTCTTGTTGTTCTAATAAATGACGAGGGATTATGTTCTTTGTAGGTGAAGTTTACTACTGTTCTTAGTAATTGTAAGTGAGCTTTTTTGTTTTAAACTATATAAACTCATTATTTGTGATTTCGTAGAATCCAAAGATAGAGGAAGAGTAATTAAAAGGTATTTTTGGATTTTTAGGGGTCTGCGAACAACAAAGGCCCTAAAAATAGAGCAATTTTGGTGATTGTTTGGTTTTTTTTTAAAAGTCAAATAATATCTTAAGCACTAAAAATCTTGATCAAACACAAGATATACCTAATCATAAACAAAAACAAAATAACAAAGTAACTAAAAGATTTGCTCAACAATTACGTCCAAGATAACAATCAAACTATAACATCCTAATAAAGTGATTTCAACCCCTATTTAAAGTATGGATAAAACTATCAAGAGTTTAAATCATAACTGAATTTTTTTTCTTTTGTCTTCAACACCGCCACACAACGGTCTTCACTTTATTTTTGTTTGATTTGATTTAGGCAGTCATTTGGGTAAAAAATAGTACCATCATACCAATATTAATGTGTTATATATTTTATCAGAAATTTATAGTTAATAATGCTTGTATGAGAGTAGCATTAAGATGAGTAACCTCTAGGCATGTCTTTGTACTCCATCTCAACTCATATTTTTAATTTGGAAAAAACTTAGGTTCATATTTTTAGGTATTTTTTATATGGTTCTTAACGTAAATTTACTTTTTGTGGTTATAACAAACTTTGAAAAAATTATAAATTTAAAGAAATTACAATTTTGTTATGTTAAGAACGATCCATGCGAAGAGTATTTAAAGAAATGCACCTAAGTTTTATTCTTTTAATTTATATATATAAAAAAAACAAACTATTTGGATTGTCAAAAAAAAAAACTATTTGGGTAGAAAGTTGAAACTCTCAACTCTATAAAAGGTGGGCTATAGAAGTCTCAATGGTCCACTGTCTTTCTGGTTAGGCCCAGAAGATTGGTAGTCAAATGTCTATTAGAACGAGATAAAAAGCCTACAAATATTTTTAAATACAAGGTAATTTAATATTATTTATAGAGAGAATTAATATTTACTACCTCCGTTCTTTTTTACTTGTCGTTTTAGAAAAAAAATATTTGTTCCTTTTTGCTTGTCATTTTGGTAATTTAAGTTATATTTTGCGTATTATACCTTCTTTCCTATTTTATTTTATTGACTAAATTTTGTATAATTTTTTTTGTTGAAACAATATAATCATTTTATGGTATACAAATTTTTTTTTTTTTAAATAAAGTTTGTTACAATTTTGTAGGAATAGATAATATTTGTGAAAAAGTATGAAATTATTGGTGGATTAAAAGTGTGATATATATTTAATAAAAGGAAATAATAGAAAAATAAGGTGTAAAAATACACTCTCCTATTTTAGTCTTTTTTTTGTAAAACGACAAGTAAAAAGAAACGGAGGTAGTAGTATTTATACTCTTTTTAAAAAAAATAAAGTTATAGAAAGGAGTTGAATTTTATTTTGTGTGAAATATTCACTACTTCAGTATCAAACATTGATAAGAAATGACACAAATTTCTCCAATTTAAATAGAGTCTCAAGTTTGAATCTTAGTTTGCTTTTGTGATGAGCAAGAAAGGTTTGTTCTTATCCAATTAAATTAAAAAAATCTCTTGGATTAATGGTTTCACCAACTCATCAATTATAGAATGTGGACTTTGAATTGGATTGTAAGAATGTAGTGGATATAGTTATAGATTTCTTAAACTTTAGTGTTATAATTAACCACAAGTTTTTTTTGACAGCATAATTAACCAATCTTTTCACAAAAAATAAGCTTAACTCTTCTCATGTCGTAATATATATTTTATCTTTCTTTCGGCAATAAACAAATAAGATACTCAAATAATGTTGGCTACGATAACTCTAAGATTAGCGAAATTTGTCATTTTATTACTCATGAGAAGAGTTAGGCTTACTTTTTGTGAAAAATGCTTATTGTAAATAGTAACAAAAAAATTATTATACATGTATACTAATCATATTTGTGTAAATATAATCATTCATATTTGTGTAAATATATACTTGTCTATAAGATATAAGAGAATTTCTGAATGAATTGTATATATAACTATATATCTTAAACCATTTAGATAAAACTATGTTTTAGAAAACATTGATGTTGAGTCTAATTTAAGTTAGACCATAAATTTCCGCCGGATAATCTAACATTACATACATGTGGAGGAACTTGAATTTAAGTTGAGTTGCACATGATAGTATTTTATTATAGCTAGCAAAACTTAAAACATTGCACTTTTATTTTATCAAATTTTTTTTTTGATAAGTTTATTTTATCAAATTTCATATCATTCATTTCTCTTAAGTAATTGAATGCTGAATTTTATATAATAATAAAAATTTGGAGGTAGCTAGGTTCACCTTATAATTTAATTAGTTAGCTTTGGCGTATATTTGCAATTTGCCATAGCACATGGTATTCTCCATGAAAACTTATTTGTTCATTTAAAGCTCATTGACCATTTCCTTAGCCAAGGTCTTAAATTCTTGTCCTATTCTTTCTCCAAAACATTCATGTGCTCACATGTGTCCCCATGTTTCACATCTGATTCTCTCTCTCTCACTAGGGAACATATTGACTAAATATTTTATATCCTAGATATACTTTCAGTTATTATGGTTATGGTAGTTGCATTTGTACTCATATACTTCCAACATATTTTATAAGATGTTTTTTATTGCTATTATATAGTAGTGGTTTTGGAAGGTCCTTTTATAATGGCCACTTGAATTACATGGCTATTTTTATATACACTTTGAATTGAAGGAGACATGGATTGGACTCAATAATTACATGCTGCTGCACATTGTAACTTCTAATTGCTTAGAGGTTCAAAGGTTGATCGATATCTACATTCATTGAACTAATGGGTTTACTCTAGAGTCCACACATTTAGAAACCATATTTAAATTATATACTATAAAAATAAAAATCATATTTCATCAAGAACTTGTTTGACCAAAGAAAAAACAATAATAACTTGTTTAATTTTTTATTCATTTATAGAAAAATTACAACGTTATATTAGTCCACAAGACCTAATTAACTCAACTAACAAAGATTAATATTGTTAGATTGTACACTTTCATCTGAGTTAAAATTTAAAATCTTAGTTGTTAAGTTTCTTATGGTGATTGTCATTTTCTATATAAACCAAGAAAAAAAATTACAACAATCAATTCAATCATTTTTACTCCGTAATCATCAATTATGTGTAGGTTAAAGATTAGCATGATGTAATTTTGTTTGAATTGTAGTACTAGAGAAAAATTTGAGTTCAAACCCAATTAATTTTACCTTAATTTTTTATTTTTATTTTTTCTAACGGTGATAGTAGTAACCAAAATAAAAAACCTCAATTTATTGATAGTCTTAACCAATTTAGTTTATATAGTTAGTTGGGGTTATTAGATTCATTGGACCGATTTGATGAAACCTTCATATAAAAGATGTTGTTTCGGAGTTCGACCCATAAGTGTGTCACACCGCGTTCCGAAGTATTGTCTGCTTTGAGTTTGTCTTGAGCCCTCACAGATTTGTCTTTTATAAAAGACACCTCGTTGAATTGAGATGTGTGAGTGTTGTATATAAACTATACCTTTTATCTCGAATTCTAAACAATTTGAGACTTATTGGATATACCGAAACATATGTTGATATTCTCAACACACCCTTGACCCTAATATATATGAGTGGATGGTTGTTATTTGTTAATGATTTTAAATTACTTTTTAAATGCATTATTTGATTTTTTTTTTAATCAAATGTATTATTTGATGATTCATTGTAAGAGATTAATATATATTATTGCTCATGTATATAATCATTGACAATCATTCAATATATCTTTATTCATTAAATACAAATATATTGAGAAACATAATTGATCACAATCAATCATATTTGATTATTTTAAAATCTTCATTATAACTTTATAAGAAAAACAATTTATAACAAGGGCCAAACCTTCGAGAAACGTCTAAAACCCCTCCCAAATGTGTGTTTAATTTCCGATGGACTTGCGAGGAACATAGTGCCTCCACAAAAAGCTCACCACGACGGGTTTGTAAATGAGAAATATTGTGAGGAATGTAAAAACAATTCAACTCATCATTTACACATTTGTGAAAATACTAATTTATTTTATTGTAAAACTTTAACTTATATCACAATACTCATATTGCGCGCCCGTAATGTAGCTCAAATAATAAGAGTTGGGAGTCTTGTGAACTTAGCTTAATTGGTTGGACATATTGCACGGAAGTGCAGGGGGTAAGAGTGTGGTGTCCAACTCACTTGTATGAATGCTCTTGGTCATCGTGTGGATGAACCCCCAGCTGCCCCCTCGATGTCCCTAGCAGTGGTATCAGAGTCTGGTTCAGAGAAAGGGACCGGTTAAAGTAATGATCTGTTGAGAAAAGTAAAGTATCAATGGTGAGAGGGAGCAATGTGGTAAATTCACACTTGAGGGGGAGTGTTGAAACTCAAGAAGTGTCAAATGTGAGTAGTATGAAGAAGAAGTTCCACATTGGAAAAATGTGTGGAGAGTTGAACATTTATAAGTGAGAGGACCCATAAACCCAATGCCTTAAACTTTTGGGTAAGAGTGTGGTGTCCAACTCACTTGTATGAATGCTCTTGATCATCGTGTGGATGTACCCCCCAGCTGCCCCCCTCGATGCCCCTAACACAAATCTGATATGTCCACTTATTCATTTTTAAGAGGTGAATTTCTAACCACTAAACTACAGAAGATTGATAGTTCAAATTATGGTGGGAACGTTTATCTTTTTGATATACCAAAAAACAATACTCATATCATCGTGCAAAAATAAAATCTTAGAATAGCTCTAAGCATTTCCAAACTCCAGTCATACAAACAATCTAAATATAAAAAAAGTATAAGAATGTATCTAGAGATCAATCATCACATGACCATATTTAGTTATATGTTTTTAGAATGTACTCTGCCATAGATGGTGGTCAAAGGAACTAACAAAGATTTGGAAGCCGAACTTTAGAACCGTAAATCAAATAAACAATGTTGATAATGATACCTCTCTAATAGTAGTTAGTTTAGCTCAATAATGAGATCTTTATCATAATTTATTTACTAGTATTAATTAATAACTAAGAAGAGCAGGATTAAAAGAACTAGCTTGTGGACCTTACATATTCTTAATTGTAATTAACATAACCGACCATAAAAACCGTATCTAATCATGGAAAACTGAGTTATTAGTATTACTGCAAATGATGTATAAGGATAAACTTTCTAGAACCTACTTAATTTTTTTATCATAATACTTCCTCAAATCACTTTTTTTATAAAAACACGTTGTAAACTTAATTCAGTTGATAAAAACATTAAATATAATGTTTTAGGATTGGAGTTAGAATTTTTGTACATCTACTTATTAAATAATTGACATACTATGATTTATATGTTAATCAATATATTAATTATTCAATAACTTAACAAATAAATTGTTATTTATAAAAAAGAACGGATGGAATATATGTGTGATATATATATTGAGGTTCTCTTCAATCATATAAGCTATTGAAGTAATTCAAGAATATTTTTCTAAAATATATAAAGCTTATTTTGTCAAAAAAATAAATATATAAAGCTTATATAAAATAAGCATTGATAATTAAAAAGTTCACTATTTTGTTCTTATAATTATGTGTTCCAAAGAATTTCATTAAAATTAAGTGAAATGATTAGTTAGTTTGCCCTGTTCTGTAACCACCAAAATTTGGTCACCATGTATGACAATTTTGGTTGGTAAATTTAGTCACATGTAGATTCTGCTATAGGTCATTCCCTAAGCTACCACCATAATTTTTTTCTTTCTTTTTTTACAAAATTTCCTACCTTATTTCTAAAATGAAAAATAAAATTTCAGACCCCACAAGTAATTTATTTCTGACATTGATTAAAATCCCACCCCCCTTGACATTGCATATGCACAAAAGCAGAATGTGCAAATGAGAGATAAAATGGGGTCAAAATTAATTTGTGGTTTGCAAGTTGCAGGAGTCTAAGGTTCTTTCCGGATAAGATGGCGGCGATGTTAATTAGATTTCTAACTTCTTAGTTATTTATCGAGAAAAAATTATTTTAATTACATTTTTAATTCTTTATATTTTATAATTGTAGTACAATTTTTGTCCTAAATTTAAAACAAACAGTTTTAATTGGTGAATTTTTTTTATCCTCTAATTTTTAAGAAAAAATGGCTTTAATAGTCCAAAATTCGAGCCGAATTCTATTGATTTCAATCTCCTTTCAAATTAAATATAATTGTAGGATCTGAACCGCAATCCTCCTTACCAAATACAACACCAAAACTATTTAGTTTTAATCCATGAACTTTGCCTCTTTCTATTTTACTACCTCTTACTCGATATTTTGACCAAACTTAAATGATACTGTGAGCAATTATTTTACATGTGATACATGTTCTATTGTTCCAATTGAATATTGGAAATTAATACTTCCTTTATTTTTTTAATTGTCATTTTAAAATTATTTTCTGTTTTTAATTAAGTGTCATTTTCATAGTTTAATTTTTTTTTTTGAGGTTATTTTCATAGTTTAAAATTATATATCCATTATTTAGAGTAAAATTTTACGGGTGACTTTCAACTTCAACAATAATCTTTAAGAAGACTGGATTTTAATTTAGATTTATGTACCATAATTTGGTAGATTGGCTTGTTTTTCAAATCAGTATTATCTATTGTTTATTACTATTTTAAAAATATTATGAACATTTAAATGATCGGTAGCTCAATAAAAACATTTGAGTGATTGGTTTTATATATGAATCACATGAAACAAAGATATACGGCACCATGGTTTTGTAGTTCATCTTTTACAAATCTTTATTCATCTTATACGAATATCTGATTATTAATAATATATATTTGCCGTTCAAAAAAAAATGAAACAAAGAAATTTTCACTAAAACCAACATTGTTCTAGAGATTGCCTATTGCAATCTCGCAATCTCAGCATGTGCTGTGAATCATTTGATTTCCAGCCTACCCGATAATATTAAAAAAATGGATAAATGAGTTTATAATCCTGTAAAATTGCTCATTTTTGTAATACCTCTCTTATTATTTCTTTTTTTAATTTTCCTTTATAATATTAGATTCTTTACGATATTCATTTGAGTTTAAAAAAAGATTACTTAATTGAACAGGATTGCCACGTATTTTTATTTGCATGAAACGTTACATATTTTTCTGTAAATGCATATATAGACCGTCATAACAAGTCTAGGCTATTTTTTTTGACGTAAGTCTAGCCTATTATAGTACACCAATATTGCATAATTCATACATAAATCACATATATATAGTGCATAATTCATTCACGAACAATAATTTATTACAAAATAGCACAATATATTATAAAATTCATTACTGTCATAAAGCACATTTAACGTACAAGTCATTACAAAATGGCACAATATAGTGCAAAAATCATAGAGTAGATATGGTGCATAAGTCATTACAAAATTAATGTGTGCATACAATACAAAACATCACATTATCAATAACTTATTGTATCATTTATAAGATTTTGCAGGAAATTTTTTCCAAGATTTCATTGATCTGATTTAATGACCAAATTTATTAAAGACAAATTCTACGATACTTTTGAAAAATTCAAGAGTACCAATACACTTTGATTTATCAAATGTACCGTAAAAACTTCCTTTATTATTTTTTTTGACTAAAGAAACTTCCTTTATTAAATTATTAAAATCACTAGTTCAATGTGTTTTCACTTTTTCTTTTGGAAATTCTATACTTTTTTTTATAATATAAAATAGTTATATTAAAAACAGCAATTTTTACAAATATCGAACATAATACATAACTATTTTTTTAAGGAGCCAAATATATGAAAATAGCAAGTTAAGTACGAGGGTGTGTAACAAGAAAAATTGCAAAGTAACTAATGAATTCCTAAACAAAGTTAAGAGATGAACCCACCACATATTCAAAATATAATTAAAATTGAAATTCTTCATCCGAGTCTTCAACCACCACGAATATTATTTAAAAATAAGTAATCGTCTTTTAAACATTTTATTTATTCACTTTTAAAGGAGAAACTCTAACTGCTATAATTTTTGACCAAAAAAATAAAAATAAAATAACTGATGATTATTTTTTTCATCCTCTGAGTCCTAAGGAAAAGGAGTCCTTATAATCCAGAATTTGAAGTGAGTTATGGCATTGAGTGGTTATTAGTCTCTTCCTAAACGCAGTTGTGAGAATCTTAAATTTATTATTCAATCATCACTGAATCAACTTTGCTTATTTTTCTTTCTCTTGACATACAACTTTTTTGCATCTAATGCGACAAAATCAAAGTTATTGAATAATTTAGCCACCCTATTAACTCAAAGATATTGCTTAGCTCTTCAGGAAAAGGGGTTCCTGCACATAAATGGACTCTGACATTCAAGTCAGTATGTGTGCAACTTAAAAGAATTAGAGTTGAAAGATCGTACGCATGGAGTGACGTGAAACCACTTATTTATAGAAATATTTATACAGATGAGTGGTTTCGTGTAGGAATGAGGATCGTTGATGCTTTATCCAATGATTAATAATGTGTCTTGCATTATTTCAGTTTAGAGCAGGTATACAGTAACATAGTGGTAGAAAGTTCTTAGAATATGCACCGGTCCCCACATATTATTGGGTTTAGACTTATACATTTGTGTTATTATTAGACCTTTGCCAATTCGAAACAACAATATCAAATATAAAAAAAATTAATTAATATCTCCAAAATTAAAAAGAAAGAGTTTATAAATAAATTCATAATATTCAAGTTAATAATTAAAATGACATATATATTATTAACTTAGATAATAGAGAGTCACTGAAAATTCTCATGATTTTGTTTTCATAGTGACACTCTATTTATAACTATTTTTTCTTTAACTTATTAAATATTTGGTTTCAAACATTTAATTTAGGTTTTAATTTGGTCTCATATATTTTAAAAGTTTTATATAGGTACAAAACGTTTATTTTAAGTTTCAATTTGGTCATTTCCGTCAATTATGTTAACGTGTCCAAATGTCCACGTGTCTGTCCACATGTGCAAATCATCTGCCACATGAGATAAAATTGACGGAAAAGACCAAATTAAAACGTATCATAAACGTTTGAGATTAATATGAAAATTTTAAAATGTTTCAAATTAAATTAAAACTAAATTAAACATTTAAAACCAAATATATAATTAAGCCTTTTTCTTTTTACGTACTTAATTGAGTTAAAATTTGTGGATTGAGACATCTATTTTTCTAATATACTGTAAAATAATAAGAGATAGTTATTTGGTACTAATACTTTGTCAATACTCAATACTCCCTCCGTCCCTAAATATAAGACCCCTTTTGACCAGTGCACGTACGTCAATGCGTAATTTTGATCACAAATATCTTTAATTATCTAATAGTAAAAATTATAAAAACTTGATATTTTGAAAGTACTCATCAAAACAAATCAAACAAGATCTTATATGCTAATATTTACATCTATGTATTATTAAAAAAATACGGTCAAAATAAGATAAGTGAATAGTGTAATTTTGTCAAAAGGGATCTTATAAAAAGGGACGGAGGTAGTATATATTTCAAAGTCAAATAAAAAGATTTTTTTTTGACTAAAAAGTCAGATAAAAAGTTATAGTATTTCATTAAAGGAGTATTTACTGTTGCATTTGACCATTTCATTCATATAAAAAATATTTCAAATGAAATATAATTTTTTTAAATTATCCATATGATGAATTGGTGAATTTTCTTTATCAAAAACATTTTTCTTTATCATATTAACACACACAAAATAAAACTTGAGATTAATTCACATAATAAAAATCAAATGATAAAATTGGAAGAAAAAAATCTATTTTGCAACAACATTTTTCAAATATATTGATGTCATTATTAGATACTCCATCAGTTTCTTTTTATTTGTCGTTTTAGAAAAAAAAATATTCATTTTTACTTGTTGTTTTGGCTATTTAGGTTATATTTTGCCTATTATATCCTTCTTCCTATTTTATTTTGTTGACTAAATTTTGTATAATTTTTGTTTGTTGAATATAATATTTTTATTGTATACAAATTTTGTTTATTTTTAAATAAAATTTGTTACAAATTTTTTGGAAATAGATAATGTTTGTGAGAAAAGTAGAAATTTATTGGTGGATTAAAAATATGATATATATTTAAAAAATGGGCATAATATAGGAAAATAAGGTACAAAAATACACTCTCTTATTTTAGTCTTTTTTTTTTCTAAAATGGCAAATAAAAAGGAACGTAGGGAGGGGAGTAATATAGAGAGTATTTTTTTTTATATAAAAATTAGTCAAAAAAATATTTTAATAATTCACAAAAGTTATATTATGTTATTTAAAAGTCAAAAAATTGTACATGAGATAAAAGCTATATTTTTTTATATTTAGTAGTCAAACAATTATTTTAATATTTAAACGACATGCATTTTAGATAAAAAATTGTCGATCAAAACGAAATTATTGTTTTTATCCATTCTATTGCCTCTTAGTTTGACTAGTTTCAAGAGCCCTCTAAAAATCAAACAAAGTATAATTGAAATTTTCAAATCCTCTAATTTTTTAGTAGATCAACTAATCTTCAGATTTATTCACCTAATATTTTAGATGATACAATTAAAAAAAAAGTGTAAATTAATTAAAAATTAAAAGCGACATTGATTTTGAGATCACAATTTCTAAATGTGACAATCATTATAAGAATAATTAAAGACAATATTTAATATAATTTGGTCAAAAATATTTTTTCTCATACAAGTTAAATATTTTATTTCAAAGTAAAAAAAGAAGTTATATATAATTTCCAAATAAGAATGAATTAAAAAGATAATATAAGAAAATGTGATGCAATAGTCAAACATATATATAAATATAAAGTAAAAATAAATAAAGGGAAATAACTTCCATTTAAAAAAATAAAGGATCATGCCAAATGATATCTCAGGATACTTGTTAAATATATCACAAAAAGAAATAAGAAAAACATTTAATATTGGAGAGAGACAACTTTTTACATTTTCAAAACATTGAATATACGCGTTTTAAAATAATTTTTTTATATCTGTATCCTTAACAAGTGTCTATGAGACGTGTCCAGCAATCCTGTTTAATATTTTCCTAAAAAATATAAATAAAGAGAAAGAACCTAATAGTTAAAAATGTAGTAAAAAACTCAAAATCAAAAATATTAAATTATTCAAAAAAAATATATTCAAAAGCTTTCATGTTCCTTCCTTGTGTTCACGTTTTTCTTACTTCCTTGTACTCATTATTTTTTCAACAAACCTTACGGTTACTTTCATCATCACTATAATTATAGACTCATAGTTTTCTTTTATTCATTCATTCATTCAACTTTTTCTTCACCATAGTGCAATTTCATTTTTGTTTCCATGGATTCACGTGAACCACAATCACCACCACCACCACCACAACAACAACAATCTCCACCACGTTCTCAGCCTCTGCACCTTCAACCAGCTGTGGTTTTGTTCGGTGCCAATCCATTTGTGAACAACATGAACACTACTAACCCTTCTCCTCATTCAGAGAGTTTCAACAATAATGCTATTGTGACTGCTCCTTCCATCACCGTGCAACCATGTATGAAGACGGTGGTGGAAGGTTCTTCCTCTGCCTTTATCTCTGCCTCTGGTGCAAATAAGAGGAAGAGTCATAGGCAGAGAAAGAGTAGTAGGCCGAGGAAGTTTGTACTTCCTAAAGCTAATGATGGTCATTTGAACTCAGGATCTGGCAAAGCTCATTCGGAGAGTTTCAACAACAATGCTATTGTGACTGCTCCTTCCACCACCGTGCAACCATGCATGAAGACGGTGGTGGAAGGTTCTTCCTCTGCCTTTATCTCTGCCTCTGGTGCAAATAAGAGGAAGAGTCATAGGCAGAGGAAGAGTAGTAGGCCGAGGAAATTTGTACTTCCTAAAGCTAATGATGGTCATTTGAACTCGGGATCTGGCGAAGCTCAGGCTGATCCAGCTCCTGCTCCTATTGCACCTGCTCCTGCAGATTTGAACTCGGGATCTGGGGAAGCTCAGGCTGATCCAGCTCCTGCTCCTATTGCACCTGCTCCTGCAGTTGTTACTTCTGCTAATTCTTCGACTGCGATGAATACTAGGGGAATAGGAAGGCCTCATGAATCATCTAGGAAGAAAGATGTTAAAGTGCATGGTAGTATTTATGTTAATTGAATTTTATTTTTTTGAATTACGATGAATTTATTATTTTGATTTTGATATTATGGTTAATCATTTCTCAGGACATGCTGGATCTTGTTTCTTTCCGCATTTGATCGATGTGAATCCTGGAGAGGTATGCAATCAAACCCATGATTAATTCGATATTAAAAAAAATGATTACTTTGTAGTATTTTTTGTTGATACAAGGTTGTTGTTGGTGCCTTGGTGGTTCATGTTTAATAAGAATGATTCTTTACCAATTTTTCTTTCTTATTTGTAGGACATCATCGCTAAACTTACATCCGCTTTTCGTGGAGGACATGAATCTGATGAGTTCTGTGTTCTTAATGTTAATGGTTTGGTTAGCACTACTGTTGCCCTTCTTCAGTCAGGGACCATTGTTATTTATGAGGTATAATATTTTTTGCATCCTTTTAGATTTGAATCCATTCAACTAATTGGGTATCTGATTATGAAAAAAATTGTTTTATTTCACATATACGTACTTAAGGTAGCATTTGACATGTGATAGTGTTTCTTTGCCTGGTTATGGCGATCTTGCACATAATCCACCATGCCATAAGAACAATTTGATAACACTATATAGAACATGAAGTTTGCATGTTCAGATTTGTTCTCTTTGATTTTTGCTATCTAATTTGTATTGTTTTGTTCAATTTTTAATATTCACTTCCTAACAAAATATAAGCAAAGGGTATCAAAAAAATCAAATATTTTTGGTCTAAATTTTAGACTCAATACATTTGACCTTTTTCAAACATGGCACCGAAAGGTACACTAGTTTTCATAGAAACAAATACATGCATATATATATATATATGTGTGTTTTTATTATCTTCGAGCACATATCATGAATCCTTTTCATATTTTCCACCAAAAGTATTGAGCTTTTAATTCTCATAATATGATATATTTTCCCACTGCAGGGACCTTTTCAAATCGTATCCATGTCTGGCAGCTTCAAAAGAGTGACTGACTGGAGGGTGGAACTAGTTCTTGATTCACAAGTTATCGGAGGTCCAGTTACTGATAAGCTTATTGCAGTATCGTCGGTGAAGGTATTTCTCACAAACGATAGACAAATTACGTTGATTTTCAAATAAGTTTATGTTGTAAAAGCCGCAATGTGTATATGTAAGCTCTTTTATGCGTGAAAGATTGATCGAATTTTGCTAGTTGCATAAGTTTTATGAAAATTTAATAATCATTTACAGGTCATAGTGGGTAGTTTTACTCTACTAGAACACATCAAGGCTAGCTTGAATGACTGGTTGAAATTTGAGCCTTCTGCGCCATCGTCTCAATTTGCTGCTTTTGAGATTCCAGCCAATGCTATCGTTCAAGAGCCGGCATCTGATCAGTCCTCCGATGAGTTCAATGAGAACATTCCTCTGATTGCGGCTCAGGGACCTTTCTACAACGATGATTAGTCAAATGTGAGCTCGCCATACTCAGCAGTGAGGAAGGGCTACTGGCTCATCAGTGCAGAAGCAGGTCTTTTGCATGGTTCTATGTTGTGGTTGGATGGGAAAATTTTCATGGAATTTTATCTATTAAGCTTTTTATATTTATATTTCTGCTGATTATTTGTATTTCAAATTATTTATGGAACATTGCTAGTTCGGGTTGCTTTTGTTGGTAATGAGCTTATGGCTTATTGTGGTTTTTGATTTCATATTATAAGTATGAATTATGCACCTCTCATTTGAGCTATATATTTCATAATTTAATTATAAGTATGGTTGGCCTTGTATTTTTCAGCTCTCTATTAGCATTGCTCTTACATTAGTGTCATGAATGTCTTTCATTAGTCATTTTATAAATGTCAAACATGTAATTTAATTATAAGCATTGATCTTACTAGGAGAAAAAACCCTTATCGATCTCTCTCTAGCCCAACTTTTCTCCTCCCTTCTCTCTAATCTTTTACCACCTTGTTTTTCGGTTCTTTGTCGGCTCGACTTTGGTGAGGTTGTTCTGACGCATATCTGAACTTTGATGAATTCCATTCTTCTTCGGCAGTGTTGAGGTTGAAAGATTCTTTTTGAGTCGCTTTTGGTGTCCAAATATGTTGGGATTTACAGGTTTTTTTGAATCTGGTTGACCTCTGCAACGTCGGTGTTGACTGTTTGGAGGTGAACTGCAAACTGATACTTATCTGCCTAGCTTTTCATTCTACTGTTACCCCATCAACTTTTGGCCCACGAAATTATTTTTTGGATTCTGATGGGTCAATCACTTTTGATTCGAGATCAGAGTTAGTGTCTAGTGATATTTTTTTGGGTCAGGTTGGGTGGCAAAACGGGTCTGACTCGCTGGGTCGGCCCGTTTAACTCGCTAATTTTGGCGGGAGTCAAAGTTTTGAACACGTTTTTTCTATGAAGCCCGCCTCAGTCAGATCGTCAAAAAAAACGGGCCGGGTGAGGCGGGGGCGGGCCGGCCCATTCAACTCGTTTTTTTATTTTTATTTTAATATTATATAAAATTTATTTAAAAAATAATTGGCTTGATCTGATTCAATAAGAATACTTATTTAAAAAACTTATTCACACAATGATTGTTTTCGCCACCGCTCTATAAGTGGCTTCATCTGATCCAACTTTAAGATTGTTTTCCCCGCCGCTCTATATCATTTTTATATTAATTATGTCGAATTTGTTAATTATGTTGCTATATTTGTCTTATAAGTTTGAGTTTCCCACAAATTTAGTTGTTTCTTTAAAAAAAACATCAATATTTAATATAATTTTTGTAATCTAAATACCGCAAAAAAAAAACACAAACAAACAAATTGGCGCGCCGCGAGCCGGCCCGCTAACTCGCATGTCCGCCAATAAATGGGGTGGGGTTAAATTTTAGACTCGGCCATCTAAGTTGACTCAGCTCGGCTCGTCTCATTTTTAAGCGGACTTAAGCGGGGCGGGCCTAAACGGGGCGGACATGGTCGTTTTGCCACCCTAGGTTGATGTCTTCTCTAGTAGTCTGAAAGTTAATGTGTGTTGTTTTAAGAATGAGATTAGAAGTGAATTTCTATTAGGTAGTGTCTGTTTTGATATTTTTCATTGGTATTCCGCTCTTATATACGACACATTTGCTTGTAATTTATCTCGTATCGATCTCTGTTCATCTTATACGAAGATCTAATATTATTAATAATATATTTGCTTGTTAAAAAAAGTTTATCTTTGTTTTGAATTTAGACAAGCCTAGATTTTCTTTTATGGTGAATGACAAATCTAGATTATACTTATCTATATTTAAAACCCACTTTTAGTTTCACCAAAAAATAAAACCACTTTAAGTTTTTTCTCTCTCTAGATTATATGTACTTCAGAATTTTTATATAGATTTATTTTTCGGTGAATGAATTTTTTACATAGATATTTCAAGAGGTTCTAGGTTTATCTAATTTAGAAGTGTATATAACATGTTTCAAAAAATAAAAAGTGTATATAACATTTTTCTTTTTTAATTTGAAATTGTATTGTTCACACAAAACCTTGCTGCTAATCCATTAAAATTATTGGTATAATGACATTTTAATGTTGCATCTTCTGTATTACGTGAATTTAACTCAGTTCGTAAAATATTGTATTATATATACGGGAGGTGGAAGTTCAAAACCTCGGTCATCTCACTTTTTTTTTTGACTAAAAGTAAACTTCATTCATTCAAAATCAAAGAATACATCATATAACCCAAATTCAGGATCGCTAAAAATTAAAAAGGATAAATTTGCGAACAAACTCACAGCATCCAAGTTAATAGCATACGTCGGCAAAATGCTTACAAATATGACAAAATTGGAGTGTCTGAAATAACCATGTTTCTAGATCTGCAACGTTAAAGACGCCCAAGTCATTGATATATTTGAATCTGCACTTGATGAATATAATCTGAGAGCACAACACCACACAAGAAGGAAAAACAAAAAAAAATGCCGCATAAAGACGACGAACAACTAAACGTCGCACTATAAGACGACGAAATCACAAAAAAAATAAATTAAATACTATGTGAAATTCACTTATTTTTTAAAAAGGGAAAAAACAAATTAAAAGGGTGATTTTAGATCAAAAATTGATCCAAACCTTATAAATGAAAAAAAAAATGTTGCATCTTTCAAAAATGTTGCATGCAATTTACACGTATAGATAATGTGACAAAATTAAATATATATGCGCGGAATACTCACGCCTTTAAATATATATCATTATAACGATTTAGTCATTAGTTAAACCAGTAATTGATTTGTCAATTTAAACCAAATACATGCATGCATTGCAACAAGAGAAAAAATCAAATGAAGATGATACTAAAATAAAAATATCACACTAAAACAACGAAATCACAGAGAAAAAAAAACCCTATATAAACGTCACTTATTTAAATATAAAAACAGAAAAATGAGACACATAAATAATTCAGAATCAATTTAAAGAACAATCCAAAATCACTTATTTTCTACGAAAAAAGAACCAAACATTTACATCATATTCAATCATTATAGCCAGTATCTCCAAATTAATAATCACATAAATAAAACATTATTTGTACATTATGAATCTATGATTGTGATATGGTTGAAGCAGTATTTTATACATAAGTAGATACTTCTAAACAAATTGTGTAAATTCTTTCACAATTATTTGAATTGACTTTCTTATAAATTTCACTTATTCATTCATTGATACAATGATTTGCTTCAATCAATTGATTGTTTGTTGATATATACTTTCAAAACATTTTTATACTAATATTTTTCACATGATCAAAACGAAGACATTCTTCATGTGGTATCCCTCAATACACAAAACCAAAAAACTTTACTATAGTACTAATTATAGGCTCCCAAAAATTTCAAGTTTTAAGAAATGAAAAACAAAAAGTTGCCCAAAATTATACTCCAAAGATCAATTAATTACGTAGTTCTCTATGAGAAGATTATAAGTTTACAAAGATCAAAGTCTAATGCACGTGAGGATGGCTACTTGATCCCTAATTCAATATTACTCTCTCCATTTCTTTTTAAATGTCATTTTAGCATAAAATTTTTCAACTAATTTAGTGGATTATTGGAGCTTTTTTTTTTTACTATTTAATTCTCATTTTAATCCACCATTTACTTTCTCCTTTCAAAGATTTTGGAAAAAAGGATTGAAAAGTAAAATTTATTGAAAAATAAGTTAATTTTATAAAAAAATATGAAGTGGAGTTATTGAGAAGAGTATATTTAACAAATTGTAATATTAAACTATCAAAATAACGGTTAAATAAAAACAATTTTTTTTCTTCTAAAACGACACTTAAAGAAAGAATGATGAGAGTATTACATTACAAAACAATATCCCTCGATAGACAATTTAAAAATGAGTAGTGTTCAATGCATGGTGTACATGTAATTTAGCAATTGGAATTGATGCATGGTAATTGGAAAAAGATCTTTTGGTTATAGAATACAACTTGGTACTTCTAATACTAAGTTACTACTAATTGCAAAGAGAACAAGGTACAATGATGTGTATGGACATGGTGAGGTTTCGTTGTTCAATATTCCAAATTCCAATATTAACTTATTGGCCTTTGAGCTAGGAAGTTCCTATTTCAATGATAACAATTGAATCAAGGAGTCTATATTCAAATTCTCTACGTGTATAATCGAGGATCATTCTTGTCATCCTTACCTCCTCGATTAGGAGTTTGAGCTTGCTTGGTAGATAATGTTATTAATCACACAAGTGGGTATTATTTTCGTGTTTTTTCTTAATTGAATCAAAACTTTTACTTGATGCAAAATTGTTAAAGTGTTTGTTTGAATCAAGGTTGTGAAATTCAAGTTTTTATCTCAATTTATCTTGCTCAGCTGGAATTAACTTGTAGCATCACACATAGTGGTTGAGCCTTTTAGCTTGTATGAGTATCGGCTAAGATTTTTGTGTTATTTTATTTTGATCAGACGTAAACTAATGTATTTTTTTAGAGGTTCTTTGTAGCACACCTTGTGCTAGAAAAGAATCTAAGTTTATTAATATATTTGATTTTTGTTCACTACCAGAAAAAATATTCTATTTTTTGTATGTTCAATTTTTTTTAGCTCATATTAAAATAAGAGAAAATAGAATATGTATAGACAATGTAACATAATTTTACATTGACACACATATTTTATTCTGCCAAAATTGGTATCAAATCACGATAATAAAGTGTCTTAGGGAGATTTCTCGTGAGTTTAAGTCAATCGGTGTATATGGACATTGCATATACATGCAGGATCGGGATTTGAGCTATGGTAAACCCACTTATTCATCTTTAAAAGGTGAAATTTTAGTCACTAGACTATCAAATAAAAAAATATCATATGGAGAGTTTTATTGTTGCAGCGTTAAAACTCTTAGAGATAATTTGCACCAATTTGAATCCCATAGAATTCAAAAGATTAATATTAACAATTGCACACAAAATATCATAATAAAATCATAATCAAACAACTTAAATTATCCCACTATATCATAAAAACATAAAAAAGTATCTCATCAAAATAGACAAAAGAAAAACTCAAAATAGTGTTATACTTAAAGAGAGTGGTAATAATATGGCGAAACACAAACATGGAGTGAATGCTATAACAATCACAAAATTACTGAATACTCAATATCCAAGTTATATATATATATATATATATATATATATATATATATATATATATATATATAGTTTTTTTTTTGTAAGACAACTTATATATATAGTTGGATATCCGTATTTTATTAGAGACAAAATTCAATTTAATATATCACATTTTTATATTAATTTTGTATTTAAATGTTATATTTTTAATAAAAAATATATATTTAGTAGATGAAATGACAAAGTCATTATAAACTCACAAACACAAATTATAAACTCGCACATATAAACTGGAGGGATCAGGGTATCGAGCTCTGATCATGGACATCCGATTTAACAATTTCGACATTTTCTACCAATTAAACTAAAATTTCTAAACCCCGGTTACAACATTCCTTTCTATTGCGCCTAAAATTTCTCTTTTTGCTAATATTTCACGTGTTTCTATTTATGGTTCCTATGGAGCTACAATGCAACAAATCTTCTGATTCTGCAGCATTGCTTCTATGATTTTAGGAGTACTGGCCGCCATGGCCCAAACGAAAGTAAAAATTTACCTAATAATATTGATTGGGTATAAAAGAATTTGAATTTATAAAAAAAAACGAATTTGAATTCTCGTACGGGTATAATATTTTATCATATATGTGCAAACTTATAATATGAAAAAGTAAGAGAGAAAGTAAGCTTATAATATTTTACATATATGTTTTTTTGAAAAAGATTGTATAGAAAGATGTAAAAACAATTTGTATTGGTTGTTGGTTATAGAAAAAGTTAGAGAGAAAGTAAACTTTTTTTGAAAAGATAAATATTTGAATTTTTTCTCTTATATTTTATGATAAAAAAGTTAAAATTTTTTTCTTGATATTCTAAGAAAGAGGGAATATGTTATACTCCTAACAAAATTATAGTTAGTCTTCATTTGCGCGTTTCCATAATTAATCGCACCAACAAGTAAAATTAGACACGCTTTCACAACCTATAATCTAGTCTTAATCAAGTTGTTCATACTTCATAGTACTACATCTTTTTTACTACTATTGTTGACAATAATAGGGTTATTATAACATTATTACAAAAAAGTTAATTACTCCTAATGCACAATCACAACAACAATATGATTATTACTCTAAAGTATAGGGGGGTGGCATTGCTATACAATTTGGGCCAACCATTTAACCGCATATCAATTAATTATCCCGTGTAGTACACACATAAAATACTAAGGACATGGAAAAAAGTCATTAACAAGTTAAACATTGTGGGGATGTTCTTATCTTCAATATAACCTCTTTTCTTAAATATAAGATACTGTTTGATCACTGTACATACGCCAATGCATAATTTTGATCACAAATTTTTTTAATTATCTAGAAATAAAAATCATAAAAATTTGATATTTTGAAAGTACTCATCAAAATAAATCCAACAAGATCTTATATGTTAATATTTACATCTATATACTATTAAAAAAATACGGTCAAAACATGATAAATAAATAGTGCAATTTTGTTAAACAGAATCTTATAAAAAGAGATGGAGAGAGTACTATATATAGAGCTCTTTAATACTGTGATTATTTAGTATAAAAAATAATTGTTGTATTAATTTTCAAGTTATATTGCATTTTTTCAATTTCAAAATAAATGTCGCAATTTAATCATGTCAATTAATATTTATATAATCTATCTTGACTATATTCCTTTATAAATATAAATAAACGAAATAACAATAATGATCAGTACAAATTACAAGTAAAAAATTTGTAGTTTAAAATTCAATCACAATATCTCACTTAACAATTTTAGCTTTTAATAGATTGGATTATGTATATATTCCATTCACTTTATTACTAGCTAAAAAAATTGACAAAGTTACTACTAGTTGCTAGACAAAAATAGAACCGAGTTTTTGGTAGAAGAAAAACATAAATAGAACCGACTTTCATAATTAATTATCGTGTAGAAGCATGTTTTGACGAATTGAGAGAGGATAAATTTCGAATAATTCAATATTTTGTTTCTTTTACGGAAACACGCTTAATTCAATATTATTCAATAATAAAGCAGTAATATAAATCGCTTAAAAAAAAAAAGCAGTAATATAAATATTAGTACTTATGAACTTGTCAGGATATAAACATCACATGCAAAATATAGTATTAATTTTTTGGCAAATGTTAAACAATAACGATGCCTTCAGATTGTTAAGCATATAAATAAAGAAATTTTATTTTAAAATTTGTGCATTCAATATATTGAAAATGTAAAAAAAAATCATATTTATTTAATCTTATATTTCTACTTTTAATATGCTTAACAAGTATATCTCGAAAGCACTTTTTAGCATGACACTAATTTTTTTTAATCAACATATAAGACTAAAATTTGAATCATGATCGAGACCAAAAAATAAGAATAGATTATGATATTTCAAGCTTGCTTAGTGAGTATTGCTAAACTAAAAGCACACAAATATTTTAAAACTCATACTTCTATACTCTATTGACATGAAATAATTTAATGTTAGATGGTGTTTTAAAGTTATTTAAAGAATTACTGATTATAATTATCATGAATACAGTTTTTTCTACTCTATATGATGATGAAGTATCAAACAATTGTTTCATTAATTTTTTTATTGGTGAATTTTTTTATTGTTTCATTAATTTTCACACTATTCAAACTCAAACTTGAAATCATCATTCAAATTCGAATTCAAATCCAAATCCAAAGGTTATTCGGATGACAAAGTAAAACTCACACCTGTTGGGTTCATAGTTTTTCACACAAACTCGATCCGGCAAAAAAAAAAATGAACTCGCAAAAGATACATAACAACAACAACATTGAAACACAAGCATTCTATCGAAGTCTCTCAGAAAAATTAAGAAATTAAATTACAACTTTCTATGAATTTTGGTAACATTAAAATTAAAATTAAGGTCTTTAACATGGTAATAACATTATAATAAATACAAATTATGTAATTTAACGTCTAAGCAAATGTGATTTCAAGTTTCGGATATGAGTTTCACACTACTCTCACACTATCTAAAGTCGCACCCGAAATATCAAATGTCACCTATATACCTGAACCCAACCAACTCGGTTTGCTTACCTCTTGAAGCAATTTTTCTTTAATATGAAGTGTCTTATATAAAATTTTAAACAATTTTATTCCTTTATAAATTATTGGTGATATTGTACCCAAAAAAAAATAATGAAATTATTGGTCATATTATTTATTTCAATCATAATGATCTCTAATCATAAGTCATAAACCCATGTGTTATTATTTTTCCAATGACATCACATGCAACTCTGAATCCACATCACACCACCCCCTTCCCTATTTATACCCCCACACTTCCCCTTTCCCTCTTCACTCCTCAATTCAAACAAACAATATCTCACTTCATTCTCTTTTAATTTCTTCTCATCATTATTCACATTTCATTTTCTCAAACTCTTCACTCATAACACAAAAAAAAAAAAACAAAATGCATAACATTAGTCTTAACATGCCACCATTGTCTCAAACATTTGATCCAGAAGACATCTTCAAAAACCGTTGCATTTGGGTGAATGGACCTGTAATAGTAGGTGCTGGTCCATCAGGGTTAGCAGTTGCAGCTTGTTTAAAAGACCAAAATGTCCCTTTCGTCGTAGTCGAAAGAGCTAACTGCATTGCTTCTCTTTGGCAGAATCGTACCTACGATCGTCTTAAACTTCATCTTCCAAAACAATTCTGTCAACTACCAAATTTTCCATTCCCTGATAATTTCCCTGAATACCCTTCAAAATTTCAGTTCATAAGTTACCTTGAATCATATGCTAAAAACTTTAACATTACTCCAAATTTCAATGAAACAGTTCAATCTGCTAAATATGATGAAACTTTTGGTCTTTGGAGGATTAAGACTATTAGGAACAAAAATGATAAAGTTGTTGAAGTTGAGTATATTTGTAGGTGGATTGTAGTTGCTACCGGCGAAAATTCGGAGAAAGTTGTGCCTGAATTTGAAGGTTTGAATGATTTTGGTGGACATGTTATGCATGCTTGTGATTATAAATCTGGTGAGAGTTATAGTGGAAAAAAAGTTCTTGTTGTTGGGTGTGGAAATTCTGGCATGGAAGTTTCTCTTGATCTTTGTAATCATAATGCAAATCCATCAATGGTTGTTAGAAGCTCTGTAAGTACTAAAAAATTATTCTTTTTTTGGTTTATTTCTGTTAATTTTGATTAAGCCTATGTTGGGTATCACGATGGGGTGTCAGAATCACGATGGATCACAGTCATTCTGGCATCCCACCGTAATACCAATTATCAAACATGCACTAAAGATTGCATTTTTATGTGTATATCTTATGACCCTTTTGTGATTTTAATTAAAGATTGCACTTTTATGTGGATAACTTTTGACCCTTTTTGTGATTTTAATTAAAGATTACATTTTTATGTGTATAGCTTATGACCCTTTTTGTGATTTTGATTATAGGTTCATGTTTTACCAAGAGAAATATTTGGAAGATCAACTTTTGAGTTGGCAGTTACCTTGATGAAAAAGTTACCAATTTGGATGGTTGATAAGATATTACTTGTTCTAACTCGTTTGATTTTGGGGAATATTGAAAAGTATGGTATTAAAAGGCCATGTATTGGACCTTTAGAGCTTAAGAACACTTCAGGAAAAACACCAGTTTTAGATATTGGAACACTTGAGAAAATTAGATCTGGAAAAGTTAAAGTGGTTCCTGGAATTAAGAGATTTTCAGCTGGGAAAGTTGAGCTTGTTGATGGAAATGTTCTTGATATTGATTCTGTTGTTCTTGCTACTGGCTATAGAAGCAATGTACCTTCCTGGCTTAAGGTTTGTTTGTTTTGACCTTTTAGCAATTTTATATTTAAACTTGTGAATATGATTAAGTTAACAGGCAAATTAGTATCCGAAATCGTATGTATCAGTCAAAATAGTCTCTAATAATAAAAGTTAACATAGACACTATTTTGACTGATACGAAATTTAAGGGGGTATTTGCCAATTGGCAAGTATCGTGGACTATTTTGACTGGACTATTTTGACTGGTGCTTATAATTTCGAGTATCAATTTGCCGATTCAATCAAATGGTTCTGATTGTTAGGGACAAGTAATTTAAATGTTGATAACTAAGCAACTAGAATTAGTTTTTTCTACTTTGTTTAAGTTGGTTATTTATTTAATTTGCTTCTAATTATAATAATGTTATGTATTGAAAACAGGAAAATGAATTTTTTTCCAATGATGGAATACCAAAAGATCCATTTCCAAATGGATGGAAAGGAAAAGCTGGTCTTTATGCAGTTGGATTTACAAGGAGAGGACTTTCTGGTGCATCATTGGATGCAATTAGTGTTTCTCAAGACATTGCTAAAAGTTGGAAAGAAGAAACTAAACAGAGAAAGAAAACAGTGGCTGCACGCCATAGAAGATGCATATCACACTTCTAAGAAACTAAATCAAACTATAATTAATGCACTTTTTATGAAAAAATTATGTATACAAATTATAATAGCACACAAAAAATTAGCCCTCTCCTAAAAAAATCCAATTATTATGATATTAGTAGTATTATAATATTATTAATTTTTTTGTACAAAGGATGATGAGGCTTATTTGATTAGTTATATGGTTTGTTTTTAATGTTGTAAGGATTAATATATTGTTTCACACACTAATGATGGTGTATTGTATTACAAATTTCATGTTTAAATAATGAAGTCAAATATTTTTCTCTCTCTTCTATAATCTTATTTATTTTTTGGTCAAAGGCTCAATTTTAATCTTAAGGGCAAGTGCAAGGGCTTCTGTCCTCTAAAAAATGTACAATAAATGTTGACAATAAAGATAGAAGGAAATGAATTTGTGAAGTGATATATTCCCATGTTGCATAGCACATGGACAGATCCTGATGTCATAAGAAAATAAATATTTAGATGCTTTGATACTATGGATAGGAACAAATTTGGAAAGAAAAGAAACAGTTCTACTCTTCTATAATAACATGATTTTGAATCGTAAATGTTTTTTTAAGGGTCTTGCTAACTAGTGCCTTCAAGGCACTGGTTAAGGTTACTAAAAGAAGTAATATTTACTTTAAAAATAAAGTTTTATTAATTTAGAAAAGTAAAAAACACAAGTTCAAAGAATTTATTTACCACTTTTGATTCTTTAACCATTGTCTTTGGACAATGTTTATCATTTTTCTTTAATAGTTAATGGAAGTTTATTTGGTCATGGAGAAATGAATAGAATCACACACATTGATATAGTTCAAGATTTTACAATATGCAAAAATTTCTTTTTAAAGAAAAAAAATGTTCATGGACATGAATAGTATTTGTGAGCTCAAATGTATTCACAAGTCCTTTTTAAAAAGATAACGACCACTTAAACATTTTTGGTAACATATGGTTATTAAAAGGGTATTAATGTAATCTTTTATAAAGTTAAATGATCAATTTGATACTTAGAAAAATTAAAATGACCAATTTAATAATTAAAAAATTAAAAAGATCAATTATAAATATCAAATTTAAAGAACCTCTGTATTTGACCTTCTTTTAACTATAACAAGGCTAGCAAATATAAAAAGGAGGTAAACTTAAGGAGACAAAATGGACAATTGAAATTTAATTAGGAGTCAAAATCGAATGATTGTGAAATTTAAGAGGTTAAAACCGAGTAATTGGAAATTTGAGAACCAAAATCAAACAATTGTAAATTGAAGGTGTTCAATCTGCAATTAAGTCTAAAATTTTAACTTACACCTTTGTGAGGTTGGAGGCTCTGTTTGACAATCATTGATTTTGTTTGAACTTATAACGTATAATTATAAGTTCATATGAAAAAGAAAAAAAAGACTTTTTTGATATGATTTCTCACAAGTTTATAACATGTTTATACTTACTTATAGTAGCTTATTTAAATAAGGTTTAAGTATTATTTTTGTACCTGTATGTATGCGTGATTTTGGTTTTAGTTTCTGCATCGATTTTTTGTTCTAAATAAATTCTTGAATCAATCAAATTTTTTATTTTAGTCCTTAAAGCAAAAATCCGTTGGAAAATCTGCAGGAAACTTGCGAATTTTAGCCTTAGAGATTTTAAAGCAAAAAATTTGATTGATTCAAGGACCTATTTAAAACAAAAATTGATACAGTGACTAAAATCAAAATTTCGAGTTCATAAATGGACGAAAATGATGCTTAAACTTTTAAATAAACTAATTGAATTAACAAATAACTTATCATTTTTCTATCAATTTTACCTCTATGATTATGATCGTACTTAAAAAAATTAACCATTAATTCAATATAGAACCTTGTTATATCAATCCATTATATATTAAAGACTTAAACATCATTTTGGTCCCTGTATGTACACTGAATTTTGCTTTTAGTCCCTGTATGTGATTTTATTCCAAAATAGTCCCCGTATCGACCAAACTTTTTGTTTTTGGTCCCTAAAGTTAAAATCCGCAGAAAAATTCTCAAGTTTCCTGTAGATTTTCCTACGAATTTTCCTGTAGATTTTTTGCTTTAGGGACCAGAAGCAAAAAGTTTGGTCGATACGGGGACTATTTTGGAATAAAATCACATACAAAGACTAAAACTAAAATTTCACGTACATATAGGGACTAAAATCACGTTTAAGCTTATATTATGAGCTAAACTTGCTATATATTCTTATAAGTTTATCTATTAGTGCTGAGTGAATTTGGCCATTTTGTGTTTGTACTAGTTGAAAGTTTTGAACACTTTGTTCCGTGAGTTTAACTCAATTAGTATGACATATTGCATGTATGTGTAGAGACTGAGGTTCGAACTTGATACACCCATTTATTCATTTTTAAAGGGTAAAATTCTATCTACTAGATTACCTGACAAAAAAAAAAATTCTCCAAAACTTTTACTATTACTATAATAAAATTATTGCACTCATGGATTAGGAAACCAAACAAGTTTTTTTTTATTAAATTTAAATTATTTAAAATTTGAAGTCAAATCTCAGCCACCAAGCTCATCATTTTGGAATATTTCTTGTTGTGGATTGCCATTAATAATTTATGTTTCATTGAGTCACAATTGAGTTTCTGATTGAATCTTATGAATAGGTTGGAGATGAGTTAATTTTATACATTTGAACTTATTGAGTCTTGTTGAGTTTATAAACTTTATATGCATCACAATTGATGCAGGCTCTCATTTCATATAGTGTAGCTTGTAGAGAAAGTAATCAACATGATTTTGACAATCGACATTTTATTTTATGTACATGTGTTTTTTCATAGCGAAGTAACACTAACAAAAGAGTATAAAGGGTACTAATATTTAACACTCTTCAATTTAATGAGAAGTCTTTTACAAATGATTGTGTCCAAAAAATAAGTCTTTTACAAATGACAAAATTATAAGAACTCATATGTGATCCAAAACGGACAATACCTATTATATCATTTCAAAATGGTAACACTTTATAACTATATGTCACCAACATTTTTGTATCATGAGAATTGTCAGCTTCCTATGGTTGTGTATGGTGTTTGCCTACTAGTTCAGCCTACACTACACATGACTATATGAGGGACCTATATACTTGTTAATACTATTTTGTTGCTCGCTTAACAAAACATTCATATATATATATATATATATATATATATATATATATATATATTACGATAATTTCACGGAGCTCTCTCATGCATTCTTAAAAAAATTTGCTTATGTGTCATTCAATTAGAGCTTCTCTAAGATTTTTTTATCTACTATTTTTAGATATTTTTTTTAGCGTAATTTAGTTGTATTCTTAGCATGTTTTTTTTTAGATTTTTTTTTGGGAATAAATATCTTTGCAGTCCTTATAAATATACAAAATTTCATTTTTTAGGGTAATTCAGTTGCATTCTTAGCAATTTTTTTTTAGATTTTTTTTTGGGAATAAATACCTTTGCAGTCCTTGTAAATATACAAAATTTCATTTTTAGTCCCTAAAAATATTTTCAGCAGGTTATGGTCCCTCAAATATTTCCTATCATGATTTTTTGTCCTTATTTTGTGGGAGAGGTTCTTATCTCTATTATATACATTACAATAGTTCCACGGAGCTCTCTCATGCGTTCTCAAGAAAATTTGCTTATGTGTCATTCAATTATATCTTCTCTAAGATTTTTTTTTATATTTTTTTTAGATATTTTTTTAGCGTAATTTAGTTGTATTCTTAGCATTTTTTTTTAGGTTTTTTTTGGGAATAAATACCTTTGGAGTCCCTATAAATATACAAAATTTCATTTTTTAGGGCAATTCAGTTGCATTCTTAGCATGTTTTTTTTAGATTTTTTTTTGGGAATAAATACATTTGCAGCCCTTATAAATATACAAAATTTCATTTTTAGTCCCTAAAACAATTTTCATCAGGTTATGGTCCCTCAAATATTTCCTATCATGATTTTTTGTCCTTATTTTGTGGGAGAGGTTCTTATCTCTATTATATACATTACGATAGTTCCACGAAGCTCTCTCATGCATTCTCAAGAAAATTTGCTTATGTGTCATTCAATTAGAGCTTCTCTAAGATTTTTTTATTTACTACTTTTAGATTTTTTTTTCGCGTAATTTAGTTGTATTCTTAGCATGTTTTTTTTTTAGATTTTTTTTTGGAATAAATACCTTTGCAGGCCTTATAAATATACAAAATTTCATTTTTAGTCCCTAAAAATATTTTCAGCAGGTTATGGTCCCTCAAATATTTCCTATCATGATTTTTTGTCCTTATTTTGTGGGAGACGTTCTTATCTCTATTATATACATTACATTAGTTCCACGGAGCTCTCTCATGCATTCTCAAAAAAAATTGCTTATCTGTCATTCAATTAGAGCTTCTCTAAGATTTTTTTTAGATATTTTTTTAGCGTAATTCAATTGCATTCTTAGCATGTTTTTTTTTTTAGATTTTTTTTTGGGAATAAATACCTTTGCTGTCCTTATAAATATACAAAATTTCATTTTTTAGGGTAATTCAGTTGCATTCTTAGCAAACAAAATTTAGATTTTTTATTTGGGAACAAATACCTTTGCAGTCCTTATAAATATACAAAATTTCATTTTTAGTCCCTAAAAATATTTTCAGCAGGTTATGGTCCCTCAAATATTTTCTATCATGATTTTTTGTCCTTATTTTGTGGGAGAGGTTCTTATCTCTATTTATATACATTACGATAGTTCCACGGAGCTCTCTCATGCGTTCTCAAGAAAATTTGCTTATGTGTCATTCAATTAGAGCTTCTCTAAGATTTTTTTTTATATTTTTTTTAGATATTTTTTAGCGTAATTTAGTTGTATTCTTAGCATGTTTTTTTTAGGTTTTTTTTTTGGAATAAATACCTTTGCAGTCCCTATAAATATACAAAATTTCATTTTTTAGGGCAATTCAGTTGCATTCTTAGCATGTTTTTTTTAGATTTTTTTTTTTGGGAATAAATACATTTGCAGTCCTTATAAATATAAAAAATTTCATTTTTAGTCCCTAAAACAATTTTCATCAGGTTATGGTCCCTCAAATATTTCCTATCATGATTTTTTGTCCTAATTTTGTGGGAGAGGTTCTTATCTCTATTATATACATTACGATAGTTCCACGGAGCTCTCTCATGCATTCTCAAGAAAATTTGCTTATGTGTCATTCAATTAGAGCATCTCTAAGATTTTTTTATCTACTATTTTTAGATATTTTTTTTAGCGTAATTTAGTTGTATTCTTAGCATGTTTTTTTTTTAGATTTTTTTTGGGAATAAATACCTTTGCAGTCCTTATAAATATACAAAATTTTATTTTTAGTCCCTAAAAATATTTTCAGCACGTTATGGTCCCTCAAATATTTCCTATCATGATTTTTTGTCCTTATTTTGTGGGATACGTTCTTATCTCTATCTCTATTATATACATTACGATAGTTCCACGGAGCTCTCTCATGCATTCTCAAGAAAATTTGCTTATGTGTCATTCGATTAGAGCTTCTCTAAGATTTTTTTTAGATATTTTTTTAGCGTAATTCAGTTGCATTCTTAGCATGTTTTTTTTGTAGATTTTTTTTGGGAATAAATACCTTTGCAGTCCTTATAAATATACAAAATTTCATTTTTAGGGTACTTCAGTTGCATTCTTAGTAAAAAAAATTTAAATTTTTTTTTTGGAAATAAATACCTTTGCAGTCCTTATAAATATACAAAATTTCATTTTTAGTCCCTAAAAATATTTTCAGCAGGTTATGGTCCCTCAAATATTTCCTATCATGATTTTTTGTCCTTATTTTGTGGGAGAGGTTCTTATCTCTATTATTATTATATACATTACGATAGTTCCACGGAGCTCTCTCATGCATTCTCAAGAAAATTTGCTTATGTGTCATTCAATTAGAGCTTCTCTAAGATTTTGTTTTATATTTTTTTTAGATATTTTTTTGGGTTAAATATATTTTTGGTCCCTATAAATATATCAAATTTTGGTTTTAGTCCCTATAAAATTTTTTATCTTCACTTCAATCCCAATTTTTGAATCAACTCATATATAACCTTTCTATTTTTTTTTAATGAAGTTGTGCACAAATGTGAAAAATATTACGATAATTTCTCCCTAAATAAATTGGAATTTTTTAACCAAACATAAATTAAATATGAATTTTAAACCACAAAAAGTTTAAAAATTCATATTTAATTCCTATATTGTTAAAAATATCTATTTTTTTTAGAGAGATCAATATAATTTTAAAAACTTTTCTGCAAACTTTTTATTCAAAAATATGAATTCTACTTATGAGTTTACTTAAAATGAGGGATCAAAAGTGAAGATGAAAAATTTTATAGGGACTAAAAGTCGAAGAAATTTTTTAGAGGGACTAAAACCAAAATTTGGTATATTTATAGGGACCAAAAACATATTTAACCATAAAAATATAAATTATGAGAATAATTATAGGGACCAAAAATATATCACAATGTGGGAGTTTTGTGATATATTTTTTTTGGTAGATCGGAAAGATAAATTGTTCCCCCCAGGAATTGATCCCTGGACCTCTCCAACCCATACGTCCCTTAGCTCATACCACATGAGTTATGTTACGAGGACAAAGTTTTATCATATTAAGAATTCTAAATATTCAAAATTGTTTTATTAACATTCAACTTTTAACTTTGTAAATAATATTTTGTCAAAAAAAAAACTTTGTAAATAATATTTTTTTTAATATAACTTTTATTTTTATTCAATGTCATTTATACGATTCTGAATATATTTATTCTAAATTTCTGTCAAAACAATATATTTACTTCAACAATATATATTTAAACAACTCATAAAATATAATATCTCAAATTCACACCAACATAGTGTGGTACAAGTGGTAAATATTTGGGTCTCTTAACCATTTTGTCCCGAATTTGATCCCTAGCCGGTGCGTATGGAGAAACATTTGTTAGAAGAGGTCAACCCCTTAAATGGATTTCAGTTATCTCGTGTGGATTAATCTCTGGAGTTGCGTGCGAAGGATACATTTGGTTTACCAAAAAAAAAACTCAAATTCACTATTAAATATTAAAATAAATTTAAAATAATAATTTAAAATGAATTAATAAATAATATTAAAAAGAAATTAATCCCGTGCACGACACGGACTAACATACTAGTATATATATATATATATATATATATATATATATATATATATATGTTGTTTGTTTGTGACCAAAGTACCACATCGTCTACGTATGTGAACGTTTAAGTCTTTATATACCACTTTGGAACCTCATTGTTTGTCCCTTCGGGGACATCCGATAAAATTGGAACGATACAGAGAAGATTAGCATGGCCCCTGCGCAAGGATGACACGCACAAATCGAGAAATGGTCCAAATTTTTTTGCCTTTTTTTTTCTCGATTCTTCTTTTCTCTTTAGTTTTCTACGTTTTCTCTGATAAATTTAAGTCACAATGAGTTCTCTTTCATATATTTTCATCATCATTGCTGAATTTTCTTTGACAAAATAGGGTTTGATTTTGTGCCAATTTTCAATTTGGGGAGAATCTAGGGTTTATGTTTGATGCAGTATCTTAACAGGTGTTATATGACTTTGAAATGAATGAATGAATGAATGAATGAATGAATGTGTTTTAAGGTTTTATGATTTTCACAAAGGTCTCTTCCTGTTTTATTTTGTTTTGTCTCCTAGATTTTTGTTTGTAGGTCTTGGAGCCTTTTGGATGAAGAATTTATTTACAGCTTATAGCATAAGAGCTTATTATCACTTATTATAATAAGCGCTTATGTATAAGCTTACATTAGCTATTTAAAATAAAGATAAATTGTTTTGCTATGAGTTGTGTTCCTAAGCTATACGAAATTGGAAACTTATGAAATTAAGCTGAAAAAAACTTATGAAAATTGTCGAAGAGGGCCTAGGTCACTATGATTGATTAGGTGACTCCTACCTCCTCAATCTTTTGGTACACTAATTCGAATCGATCAAATATCATTTGATTTGATAGACTAAAATAGTTATTAATCACATTTTACTTACCTTTCCACCGAATTCTAAGTTAGTTAAAACTCATTTCTCCGGATAACTCGCTTAAGACCTAAAAGATAGACACCATCAACAGTGTGTGTGTGTGTCCCATCTGTTCTGTACTTAGCACCACATAGAGATATGCAAGTGGGAAATCAAAATCTGTGGGAACAGAAAACACCCATCTATTTATACACATTGATTTCTTCAATGTTGCATTAGAATGTGGAATACATATATACATTAATTGCATTCTGCAATATGCACTACACTTCTGTTTATTTTGTCTACTCACATTATAGAACTTATAAGGTTATCATAAAAGCTATATGCAGTCATTCAGTTAGACATCACATAAGAAAACACATGGGGTGGCACCACCCCTCTTCTTCTTCTATCAACATCAAAAGCCCATTCCTCCATGTTTTGTCCAGAATTTATTTTACTAAGTACTGTTTGAGACAGTGCTACAGTATACTACTTTGTATATAACATATGTTGTAAATACTCTTTTCAGTTTAACGTTTTAAATATATTAAAAAATTGATGTATTTAGTCTATAATATGGATTAGATACATCAGTTATAAAATATATCAAAAAAGTCAAATTTGTTTATAATAGTGATCAGAGATTCAGAGGGATACAAATTAGGTTGACGTAATATTTATGAGCTACAACCGACAAAAATTGTATAAGTTATCTTGTGAGTTAATGAAAACAATGTTAAAGTTCTTGAAGAATAACTTTGCACTGCATGGTATTTTATGTGACTTGAGTAATTAGTATTTAAACATTGTATATGCTAAAAAAAATAGGTTAGTCACAATATACTTGATGATATGATTGATGCTCCTATACTTACTATCCAGTTTTCAATATAAGAAAAAAAAATTGGTTCATAAATAGGTTAGCACCACATGTTTTCACTTGTATGTTTAACACCTCATAATTAATTTTGCATAGACTAATTAATGAAAAATTAGTCCCTGAGACACCTAAACTTCATAAGTAAATTAATCTCTGAAGAAGTGGTTTTGATGTGGGATCGATATGTAAGGATTGTATATTCATTTAATATTTCATGTAATTGTTTTAGTGATAAAAGCAAACAGCGAGACTATTTTCAGTTATACTTCATAACTTCAAGGATGTTGCCGATTCACAAAAAATTAGAGACTATTTTGATCGACATTTACAATTTCGATGACTAGTTTCCATGTTCACCCCTATTGATTCATCAAACAAGTGATAATAACAGGATAGGATAGATAATCTCTGCACATGTTTAATGTTGAGTTAGACTGCATCAACTACTTCATGAGTATTGATGCCAGAAAACCTTAAAAGGAAGGTTATCCGATATGTTTATAACCAAAAGAAAACAAATTTTATCACAATGCTACGTGGAAAACATATCGTCAACATGCCAACAAATGTAGATCAATACTCATGTTCAACTATGAATGGTGGGTCGTCCGATTGCAGAAACCCAATCCCTACAAAACCGGCTTGTAAGTTATCTCACATCCGATGTGAGACTCTCAACATTCCTTGTATTGTTTACAACGTTAAAACTTTATACAACTATATAGGCTTAAAGCTTATTACTAATTACTGATTACTGATAATTTACATTTTACAGTATTAGTCATGCTAGAGACAAAGTTATGACTTGATGATCATTCACAATGAGTACAACGCAAAATGAAAATAGAGATTCAATTCATATTTTTGAAGTCACACATATGCTACTGATTGGAACATATAGTCCTTTATCATCACTTCTCAGATAGCATCTTTTCAATTTCACCATTTTTGTTGTACATATCCACAATTTTCTTAGCATATGTAGGCATGTGCCTATCAGCCCTGCAACCATTTATGTTTCAATAATATAAACAAATCATACCTTTGGACTGATTTACGTATAAACTGAGGCTTGACAAAAATAAATTGTCCTACGTACCTTTCCTTTCCCCATAACCGATTTACGTATAAATAGTTCCGAATGGTGTGATAATCAAGCGAATATCGTGCAAATTCAATGCCCTTCGGACCGATCTGAACATAAAAGGCAGAGCCGAGAAACATAACATTACTATGTTGTTCATATAGTACATGTTGTGTGTATATATTAATGGAAAATTTGTCTAAGAGTCTTTTACCAAATTTAGTATAAATGCCAGCAAGTTTCCGATAAATTTTGGGGCAGGCTGAGAAGGACCTTTTCCTGATTCAATCAGAAAACAAACAACAATAATCAAATATTCATTATTAATCAAAACAAATAGAGAAAAGATACGCGAGGTAAACAACATGGTAACTTCTGATTCGTAATTAACGACTATTTTCATGATCCGTATTCAACAACACTGGACCAGTGTCGAGCACAACCAAAAATGAGTAACCGAATCTCAATAAACTAAATACACTATACAATGAATATTAAACCTACCTAATTTAGCTTTATCATCAGCCTTAACAGTCTCCATGACAAACGGTCGCCTATCCCCCTGAACAATACAACAAAAATTACTCACTTCTTCTTTAGAGGGAGAGTATTCTTAAAAGAAACAAAGCTGAGAATTTACGGAATTCGTTGTTGGAGTAATCTCTAGTAAGTTCTCAACAAGACTCAACATCTCTTTTCCACGTTCGTTCCTGTCATTTCAAGAACAAAATATGAAGATTCAACTTCCAGAAAAACCATCTCATTCGATAAACAGTAATGCATAATTTCGTAGGGAAATAAACATTTATCTATGACAGTTCAAGAACATATGTATACCAAAAGAAACAGCGAATAGAGACTTAGTTATCTTAAAAGTAGCTTTACCTGACAGTAATATATTGTGGATGTTGTGTCATGCTGATTCCGGAATATTTTGGCACGCCCATGTATCCAACGACCAAGTCCTGAAAATTTTACACCATCTAATAAAATGATAGTTTTTAAACATGAAAAAACTGATGGTGAAAGTATTAGAATGGGACAATTTGTATGCAAGTATAAGAAAATAAACCGGTCATCCGAAGCAAAGGTGAAATAAAATGCATGTTAAAACGACAAGATAATCGAGAAGGCAAGGACTTACTGCTAAACCATTTGTATAGTCAAAACAGCTGTTGAAGAGAGAGATTTTGAGAAATTAGTGCAACACAAAATGAAGGAGCGCATAAAAAATTGAAACGAAACCAAGCGTATGACTATTAGCAAAGTAAAAGAAAAATAACCTGTAGCAAGATGGAGCAATAACATCAACTAAATCATTTGCTGGTAGACAGAAATAAGGAACCTGCTCAAGTTAAAATTTGGAAACTGAATGAAGCTTTTTATTTTTGAATCCACGGACATACTAAAATAAAGGGTGTTCTTTTACCTCTTCAATACGACCGTCCAAATGTTTCAAGTGAACCTGCCGAGGAGTTGATACAAAAATTGAACAGACAATATAACCTTGGTGATAAAGCAAGAGGCTTTAATTTAGCAAACCATTATTCTAACTGAATTAGTTGGTATAAGAAATTGTCCAAGATAGCTTACAAAAAAATCTTTTAGCTTATATGAAAAATAGTTTGACTATATTTTATCTTTTGTTATAAAAAGAGCATATATTGTTGTTATACATAAGCACATATATTTAAGCACATAAGTTATTTATCAAAACAGGACAGTACGTTCAGCCGTCTACACTAAATAAAATAGTATTTTCAGCTAAGTACCTTGTAATCTTGCATAAACTCATAATGGAGCACTGTTTCAGGTGAATCACTCGCAGCGTTTAGAAATTTGTCCAGTCCTGCCCTATTTCCGTTGTCCACTGTGTGTGGAATAAGAATTTTAGAATTAGTCCAATATATTCAAAACATTCAAAAAAATAAAATGATTATAGCAAATACAAGACCTGCATACCACAATTTGTGCCTAAAACATAGAGCTTATCCAAATTCAAGTGGTGTTCCACAGATCTTAGTGCTGCAATTGAAGAAATTATTCTGCATTACAACATAAGCAGTCACAGTGGAGAAAGGGACAGGAAACTAGAAATGACTACATCTTTATAGTAGTTGTCGGTACCTTGCACCTGGCAACCTACACCACAGAAAAGAAGACGCTTCACACCAGCAGCCTGTCAATAATGAAAGTTCAAACAGCGACGTAAGGATAAAAAGGTATCTTTTATGAATGAATAGATGATTTTATTTGCATAAAGATTTGTTTCTACATGCAATCGAAAGACAAACATTACTTATATGACACATTCTACAATAGAAAGGGATTGACGCACCTCAACAAGCGCAAGGGTATTAAGGTTAGGAGATAATGTTGGCTTGACACCTTTAGCAGCCAACACTTCTTCTGGTGTCCTACAATAAATTTCGGGAAATAAACAAACGAAGTATTTTAATAAGTAAACCTATATAGTGAGAAATGGTTATTAACTGATTCATTTAAAATTGAAATGCCAAGATGCAAACCTTGCTAAAACAGGTCTGGGAGCAAATCTGTCATCAGGATCACTATGATATACAAAATTACGTCAAAGTTGTTTACATAGAAAACAAAGTAAGATTTAAGATTGAAAGACATTTAGATACATTTCTCGAATCAAAAGATGTAGATTCTTTCTGATACCTTTGCACACAAATGACAGCTTCAACCATGCCTGATTTAAGCATTTCAATTGCAATGGTTGTTACTATGCCAGTCCATTGAGCTCCTATGAAACACAATGAATCTTACAAGTAAAATTTAAAACAATGGTTTATTTACCATAACAAAATGATAGTTTTAGCTTTGAAATTTAAGCACAATAAATACACTACACTCAAAGATAATCAAAATTGATGTAGCATCGTACACTCATACTCATAAGAATGAGGAAGTAAAGTAAGACAGGCATAGAATATACCTTCGACAGGATTAAGTTTGCGAGCATATAGTAGTTCCTCATAGACCCCTAAGTAGGTCTCATCTAAGTTATCAGTTTTTCTCCCTCTACCATGAACAACAGGTTCCAATTTCTGAAACAGAAAAAGAATTATATCCCATCATTCATGCATCATGCTTATAAGAATATTAAGGCAATGCTTGAGTTAGGCATACAAAATATGAAGTTCAATATAATGTTGTGATCACAAACAAATAACTGCTGCATATTAAAATTTCCATTTGATACAATTCTTATCACTTTGTCGAACAAAACGTGCTTGCATACATATTGAAATTGGCATGACATGGATAAGAATCACTAATTAAAAATCAATTTGAAGCTTCCACCAAAGCTTATGCATCCACTTAAATTAAATGAATCAAAAAGGATAAAAAAAAGACTTACTTCAATTTTAGACATTCCATCTCCCAAGAAAGCACAAGCACTCTTAACATGAGCAATATAATATGTATCACACAACCCACAATGACTGTCACAAAACAAAAATGAATAAAACTCAATTCACATGGAAAATTATGATTATGCAAGGAGCATGCCAAAGTAAAGCACAGACATAGACACAAACATTGGACATAACACTGACACAGATAAAAATTTGAGAAAATAATATAATTCAATATAATTGTAAGTGTCAGTGTGCATGTCCGACACTAGGACACATATATAGACACAGACACCAAACACCAGGACACATATATAGACACTAGGACATGTATATAGACACAAACACCAGACATCACACGGACATTGACACATATAAAAATTTGAGAAAATGATATAATTGAATATAATTGTAAGTGTCAGTGTGCGTGTCCGACACTAGGACACGCCTTATCTCAGAAGTGTCTGTGCTTCATATTGAAATAGAAAATGAATGAAACAATGACATATACCTGCATTGATCTTTTGCTGGATAAGTTCCACCTGGTGGAATAGGTTTGGATCTTTTTCTCCAATCCTGTTTTCGATTGATAGCATCTGTTTCCAAATGAAGAAGTAGGATGAGACTGATATGATGAGAATATATATAAGTGAAGAAAAGTTGCATGCAGAGAAAGAGAAGGGTAAGGTACTTACCTTGTGATGAAGAAGAAGATCGAATGGAAAGAGAAAAGGGTAGGGAAGAGAGTTTGGCAACAAAGGAAGAAGACATTGTTTAGCAGTAAACTCAACTCAGTTCAGCTGAGTGAAGACTGATGTGGCTTCTTGTGTTCCACACAACATAGTTAAGATTATGAAGATGATTTCTAATACTATAATAAGTTTGAAAAATTATATTGTTTATTATAAGACTCTTTAATTAATAATATTTATTTGACTTTAAATACAAAATTAGATAAATTTTTTGTTCCATGAGAAAATAAAAAAGTACTACATCCTAAAATATTAACTAACATGATTAATGATAAATTAAAAAGTGATTCATGGATTTTTAGATAATTTAATTTGACTATAAATAGTAAATTAAATACATTTATTACTATTTCACTAAATTATTTTTACTCTGCAAAAATATATATTTTATGGTCTTGCAATATAAAAACTATATTTTAGATGCATCAAGTTTTTTTAAAAGTCAACTTTTAAAATATTTACACATGAACAAAAGAAAAAGAGGTGACAAAATGCTCTGTCAAATCATTTTGTATAGCAAAATTCAACCTTTAAAAAAACTTCATCTCTAGACTTAAGTGACATAACAAAACCCTTAATTTAAGTTCGTTTCAAAAGGTCTATAGTATTGATGCAATAAAATTTTAATTAAAAATGTTTTGTGAACACATAAGGAGGAAATGAATCATCATATGTGTAATTTACACATAAAAGAATAATGTGTAATTTTTCACCTTTTATTAAGAGAGAGAAATGCATAATAAATTTAAATGAAAGTATTTCTTTCTTTTAATGAATTGTAAAAATCACACATTATTCTTTCATGCTTAATGCATAAATTACACATGAGAAAATTAATTCCCATATAAAGAAGGCTTAAAAGAATAATTTTCTTGAATATAATAGAAAACTAGTTCACCAGTAGGTTATTGACCATATTATTTTTTTGTACAAGGTTACTTTTATTTTAGAACAAACCAAACATAAAACACATTAAAACAACTTATATGCACTAAAGTATAGGTTCGGGTACATATACTTTTGGAATAGATTCATCTCACCTTTTTTTAATTTTTAATTTGGTTTTATTTTTAGGATTTATTTATTTTACTAAGAATATAAAAGGTAGGCTAAGTTGTTTATGATGGTTTTTATATGCATCAAATTAATTTTATATACAAAAGTAGATATGTTGAGTGACAGCCGGATGTGTCCAAAGTGCATGAGAATTTCTAACTAAATTGTTTGATTGTAAATTGTTGTTTGAATATGTGTTTTGAGTTTGATGTTGTAGTTTTTATTTAACATTATTTTATGTTAGTTTTCAAATAAGAGCAACTCATAGGAAAAATAGGGTTAACAACATTTAGGTCTACTAAAGTATAGTAGAGAATTTTAAGAGAGGATGGCGGTGGAAAATATATTGCACCTGATCATTTTAACTTATAAAAATTTAGTTTGAATTCTATGCATTTTTCAAGTCACCAGTATAGAAGTATGACCAAAATGACAATGAAGAGAAGGAGGAGGAGGAGAAGAAGATGACGATGAAGAATATGAGTACAAGAAGAAGATAACTACAAAAGAGAATTAAGGACACAACTGACATAGTATTATGTACATCACATCACTATCTTTTCTCGTATCTTGATAATAAGAAATTTGATATTATGTATATGATGCTTTCGTCAAAATCATCATCCAAAGAGCCATCAACATCAGATTTCTTATTCTCAAAATAGAAAAAAAGATAGTGATGTGATGTGTATGATGTTATGTCAGATGTGCTGCCAACTTTCTTTCTCCACTATCTTCTTCTTCTTCTCCTCCTCATCATCATTTTGGTCTTACTTCTGAATTGAAAATTGGATAGACTTCAATCAAAAACTTTGTAAGTTTGATCAGGTGCAATATGCTTTCCACTGTCATACATTCCAAGGTTTCTACTATACTTTAGTTCAGTTAAATGTTGTTAACCTTATTTATTTTTCTATGAGTGTCTCTTATTTAAGAACTAACATATAAAATAATACCAAATGAAACTACAACACAAAACTCAAAAATGTTTTCAAACAACTTACATTAAAAAGTTAATAAAAAAAAAAATACTTACATTCAAACGCTTCAGTTGCAAATTTCCTTACACTTTAGACGCATCCAATCATTCAATAGATCTACCTCTTTTACATATAAAATAATTGGATGCATATAAAAAAAAAACATAAAATAAATTAGCCTACCTTTATATTTTGTGTAAGAAAAAATCTTAAAATAAAAGCAAATTAAAGATTAAAAAAAAAGTGAGTTTTTCCAAAAGTGTATGTTGCAGAACCTATACAAGGCTTCCAATTTCTTTGATTGTTACATGAAGCAGTAAAATCTCTTATATTTTTCCGCTAATTCAATGTATAAATTAAACCTAGAAAAACAAATGTGTTTTCATCAAAATATGAACTTCAAAATTAGAAATCAATGATAGAAACAACTTCATGTCTAATTACACCTCAAAACATCATCATCTTACAAACCATAAAAAACTTCTTTCAACTTGATAATGTGTAAAATTAATGCATTGAAAAATGTGTTTCAAAATATCATCATCTTACAACTTCACGTCTAATTAAATCTCAAAACATCATAAAACATCATTATCTAATTGAATCTCTAAACATCACCATCTTATACAAACCATAAAAAACTTCTAAACTTACATTAAAAACACACAATAACTCATATATGTGTTAATATTTTATTCAATTCAATATTATATATATATATATATATATATATATATACACACCACTTTACTTTCAATACATACAAAAATAAGAATTCATTTTCTATTATATGCACATCACTTTACATTCAATATATACAAAATCAAATTTCAATCTATACTACAAATACAATATTGAACATTTAGAAATAACAAAATTATTCATCAATTTATAAGTATTATAGAATTGTATTTATATTAATTTCGGATCTATTAATTACATGACTTGCGAGCCTAAATCAGCTAAACTTAATAAAAAATTACATTTTAATAATAAATTCATGTGAAATCAACCTATAAAAAGGTAAATAAATATGAACTAGATATACCTGATTTTCTATCATTACTCTCGGTAAACTGTGTCTTTAAAATTAAATCTAAAAGATCAAATGAAAAATGTTAGATATTAATCCTCAAAATAAAAGCAATAACACTACAAGAAAACAGGCAAATAGCGGCACATAGATTGCGGCGGTTTTGTTAAAACTGCCGGTAATATAGAAAATAATAATAATTATGGCGGTTTTGTGGCAGTTTTGGAAAACCGCCGGTTTAATTTAATTGACCGGCTGTTAAAAAACAAATTTCGCATTATTTTCTCTCCTTTTTTTATTTTATACTCTCTCTCCAAAAAAGTTCAGCTGAGTCTCACAGAACCATCTTTCTCACAAAGCCCTATTCTTCTCAGTCACCTTCTTCAATTCAACTCACTGACTCATTATATTCTCAGAAAGCCTTAATCTTCTCAACATATTCCCTTATTTTGTTTTTCTAAAACGCAAAAAATTTCTTCAACCCTAATCTCACGACCATTCTCCGACCTCGGCCCCTTTTGCAATTCCTCCGACCTCGTCTGCAACCCCCTGCACCGTTTGCGTTCATAACCGGCGCATAGTGTAACACATGCGTAATCAACCGACATTCACAATCGTTCAATTTCATAATTGTTTAACTTCGATTGAGTTTAACTCTTGTTCAGAATCGTTCCTCAAACTTATTCAGTTTCTTAACAAAGCAACGAAATCCTTCTCAACTACTCAAGCTTCGATTCAATTTCTCTGCAAAACTTCGTTTCAGAATCTCTCAAGCTTCAATTTAGTTTTGTTCATCCTTCAATTCAGGTTCAGTTTTTAATTTTTGTTAAATTTTTTAGTTATTTTTTCCAAGTTTTTAATCATTTTTTTTCATAATATTGTACTTAGTTATTTGAAACTATTTACTTGTTTATATATTTAGTAGTTAGGTATTTGAAATTAGTTTATTTGTTTCCAATCTATTGTGTTCCCTGAAATTTAGAGAAAGAAGGACATATGTTGTTACAGGGTTATCATTGATTTGTTTGATTGATTTATGTGCATGTTAATATGGTTTATTTGAAGCATTATTAAGCATATATTGTTATAGGGATTATCATTGAAGCATTATTAAGCATTATTTGTGTACCTAATCATGAGAATGAGAATGACTATGTAGTACACAAAAGGACTATGAAAATTTGGTGTATGTTCAAAAATTGCATTAACATGAAAGCAAGAGCTTGAAGCTAATTCAAACTGGTATCACAATATTTTGAGCACAATCATATTCTTCAAACATACACCAAATTAGGTTGGACTTGATTAATATCACAGATTAACTTCAATTCACAGAACACAGTTGTAAGAAAATATATTTTCCGTTAATTAAGGAAATCACAGTTGTAAGAGATTTGTGAAGAGCGGTATGAACACTAAATTTGATCAAGCCCTAAATAATAGTTCATGAACCTTTTGTTACTTTGTTTGTGGATCTAGTGGAGAAAATTAAACAAGAAAAAATAGATAATAACAGAACGAAATGATTATCAAAGAATTTTGATGTGCAAGCTACTCAATAAAAAATAATGAAGTTGAAATTGATGTATCCATCTCCATCATATCATACTAATCAAATAAATCATACAAACAAATATATGATAGCAAGGATGTGCTTGCGCACGCACACATAAAGAGAGAGATATATTTTGTTTTGGGGACGCAGCCGCCGATCATTTTGAAATGAATAATGTAACCCTAAATTAATAAGCAGTATAGTTCAATATATATATATATATATATATGATTTTTCGTTAGGTTAAATTCAGGGCTGGTCTTGGGCGTAAGTCCGGGTCATATGGGTTACCACTAAATTACTCCCACTAAAACACCCCCCCCCCCCTCCCAAGCCCCCACCCCAAACTTACTCCGCACGTCCCCCAAACTTTCTCCGCGCGCCCCCAACCCCCTACCTTTTTTTTTTTACATATTTTTTTAAACCGTTTTTTTTAGATGTTTTTTTTTTAAAACCTTCTTTTTTAGTTTTTTTTGTTCATTTGAAGTATATATTATAAGAATCTATCTTCGATGTTTATATATCTTTATTTTAATTTAATATTGTATACTAAAACATGTACTTTAATTATGGTTAATTTATGACAATTAAGATAAAAATTTTAAGTGGAGCAAAAATGGTTTTGACATACTAATAATAATTTAACAATAATAATCTCATTGTTCTTTTATTTTTTTACACCAAAATGGTTTTGGTGTAATAATTTATGATAATTTACATAATATTCTGTAAATTTTTATTAATCAATAAATTAAAATTTAATTAATTAAAAAAAGACTCCACAAAATGTTTTTAAAAAAATTACCAAAAAAAAAAAACTAGAAACGGTGGCGAATGTACTTCAAATAAAAAACTTTTTAAAAAAAAATTAAAAAAAAATCAAATAAAAAATGAGGGGGCGGTAGGGGTTGGGGGGCGCGCGGAGCAAGATTGGGGTGGGGGCTTGGGGGGTGTGCGGAGCAATGTGGGGGGTGTGCGTGAGCAATTGAAGGGTGGGGGCGCGCGAGTAATTTTGGTGGGTGGAGGGTTGCTAACTTCCTCTTACATGATTTTAGGTGGGAGGATGTTAGCAGCCCCATCTCTATCTCTATATAATATAATTACGGATGTCTCTCTCCCGATCATCATCCAATGTGGCAAGAAACCAAGTCTTCATATGTCCGTGGCAAGATTTCAAAGCTTTATGTTTTAAGCAATTAGGCAAGCTAAATATACTCCCTTCGATTCCCTCCAACAACACTTTTCTAATTTTTATATGGGTTATGTTAACGTGTGCCCTAATGTTAAGGATTCTACTAATAGAAATAATATTTTAAAAGTAATATCTTTTCAACTTAAAAGTAAATGAAATGCACAATTTCCAATACATGTTTTCCATCTTTAGTATACTAACATATGCATCAAGGGCACATGTTAACATTTCCCTTTTATATTATTTTACTTAGATTTAGTTAAGAGTTTTAGCTAAAGTAACATGGTTCGATTCTCACCAACGACAAAAAATCTATTTTTATAATATATATTTTTACTTATACTATATAGGTTTAATTAGGAGTCGTAGCAAAAGGAACATGGTTCAATTCCCACCCACAACAAAAATCTTTTTTATGATGTATTTTTTTACTTAATTGTTACTAACCATCATTTTTAAAAAGTTACTAATTTCTATAATCTCTATCTCTATAATTAGTCAAAAAAATCTCTATCTCTATAATATATATTTACGGATGTCTCTCTCATGAACAAAATTTCACGGGACAATCTATAAAGAACCAAAATTTATGTGTGTCATCTATGTCACTCTCACGAACAAAATTTAGTATGAGATACACGGTTTAATTTTTTTTGTTGGGACCGGAGTAACCACCACCGAACGCAGTGACTAATCCTTCGCCAGATTGGAGGCACCTCAAAGGGTGGGATAGCTGTCTCATAAATTTAAAGTTGCTCAATACCACACGGTTCAATTTCCACCAACAACTAAAATTATATATTTATGATTATTTTTTAGACAATTTTACGATATTTTATTTTATTGCTTATTGAAAATATTTACACTTAGGGGGGTTATTGGATTGGGATTTCGAGAGATTATTTTGACAAAAAAAGTCTTGAAAATTTTAAAAGACTTCGTGAGATTATATTTATTTTGTGAGATTTTGAGAGATTTTTTTGTGAGATTATAATACAAAAAAAAAAGTATTGATTAAAAATCTTGATTGAATAACAACGGATTTTTAAAATCTTGATTGAATAACACAAGACTTTTAAAATCCATTAAAATCCTTCAAAATCCATTAAAATCTCTCAAAATCCTAATTCAATAACCCCCCCTTATATTAATATACCTGTATTTTTTTTTAATTTACACGGGATCAATATTTATAGTAATATATTAATACAAGTGCCTTTTTTCACTACAAGAAAACCTTCATTTTCCAACCAAACTGAGAAATAGGGGTTGAAGGTTTAGGCCCTCAGAAAATATTTTGAAGGTTCAGGCCATCAAAAAATGAAAAAAACCGTCAACAAATTATGAGAATATTTAAAAATAAATGAAAAATACATACCAGCGGCTTTAGCCGTCGGGAAATTATCGTCCACTGAAATTATTATCCTGAAAGCCTTAGCCCTCGGGATGTTTATACTTTCTGACGGTCCTGACCGTTGACAACATGTAATTTCCGTCGATAAAAGTGTGTCAGAATTAATTAATCTTGATGACGGTGTAGGCCGTCGGGAATTCATTACGAATAAATATTAATATAGTTGATGGATGGTTACGACGGTATAGACTGTCAGGAAGTTATTTGTAATTTGCAGACGGCTTGGACAATCGGGGTGTTCACTGCATTAAACAAAAATAGTATCTCACTGTGTTTTTTTTTGTAATTTTTACAGAATTATATTTTTTTCTACGAATGTTTTAATATGAGACGAAAAACTTTTTTTTATTAGAACTTAAATATTTATACACATATTAATACGAAAAACCTACTTTTTATACTATGACTTATATTTACACTTATATTAATACGAATGTTTTTTGATTTTATAATTTAAACGATGATCAATATTTATATTCATATATTAATACACGACCTATCTTTTTTGTAATTTCAATGGGGACTAGAAATGAAACATGATATTGTTCAAAACGGGGAACGGGAGATCACTCTCCACCCTATTTTATCTCTTTAAAATTCTTAAATGTATATTATTTTTATATTTAAATAATAGAAATATAAAATTAATTTCACAAATAATTGGAAAAATAAAACTATTTGACAAAAATTATATTAATTAACTTAAATTTTAAAAAAAAATTAATAACATATACTATAAATTTAAATATTAACCCGTGGATTGCACGAGTCAGTTATACTAGTATATATATAAAGGTAAAGTATTTTTGATACACTAGTTAAAAAAACATTAAAAATAATTTTTGTATTGAAAATAATATTTTTTAATATTTTTTTAAGGAGTTGAATGCAAAAAATTCATGTTTTTTTATTATTATTTATAGGTGTTAATTTAGTGGTAAAAATTTAGTATTGTAATTACTATCTGTTATTTTTGTACAAAAGAAAACAATGGGAAGTTACTTAGGGTGATTTGAAAATATATTGATTATCAATGCATTTTAGGCAAAATTACTTTTCAGATGTACTTAATTTCGAATTTTTTTTGCTTTTTTTCTTTCATAAATCTCTTTACTTTTGACTAATTAAATTGATCCTTTTATTAAATTATGAATGTGGGAGAGGAAAAACCCCTCTAGCATGAATTTACCCGAAATGAAGAAAAAATGAAATAAACGAAAACGAATGAATTATTAATATTAATATTAACATTGATAATACAATGTTGCACTTTTTTTAGACCTTATTATAAGAAACAAGTTTTTTCTTTTTTTAAATTTATTGAATAATTTGATCTATCTCAGCTATATTATAACAAGATAAATCAATTATTCAATTAATAAGATGAGTAAATTGTTATCTCTATTATTTTCTCTTAATTAAGAGTTGAGAGTTTGATCATCACTTATATACGAAATAACTTTAAATCTTTGAGTCAGTCACTTGTCTCACCTTTTGATATGCTTCCAATTTAATGAATAAAATAATTACTGCATTCGACGGTGCATACATGATCTCGACAAAAAAAAATTCAAATTGAGAAGGACCACTTATAGACTTATAGGGTTTGATTACATACTAGAAACCATTACTTACTATTATCTCTGCTGCATCACATGCACTATCTCTATTAGGAAAAATGTCTATTTCATTTCATATACTACCCATAATGAATGAGTTTCCATAAACAGAGAAAATTAATGACAACATTGTGGAAAATGAAAATGACTTGTACTAACATTTTATACACATCAAAGGAAAAAAGAAAAAGGGGTAATATCTTCCACTTTGCTCTGTTTTTCTTTGTTTGTTTCAACTTTCTTTTTTCCATTTTCAATATTCAAGAAACAGGGGTTACTCAAAAAACAAAATAAATAGCAAAAAATCTGAATTTATCTTCTCTTCTTTGAAAACAGTAGGCAGTTGCAACAAAAGTTGTTAATCGGTGAAGAAACTTTTCATCTCTCTGTTTTCTTTGACTTCACATGGTAATGTTTAATTTGTGTTTATATATTTCTCTATTTTAATTTCACTTCTCTGTGTTTATATTAATATTGTACATGCCTTTCATTTATATTATAGTTTGATCACATCTAGTATTTTACTTTATTTTGTTGATTTGCTACTTGATTTTCACAAATACTTTCTTTTAGTAATATATTTGGACACATTGCTTCTTAGTATGAAAAAAAGTGTTAAGTTGTTCACTGTTCTAGGCTTCTAATAGCTTGAATATTGAGATTTTTACTTTATATATATATATATATATATATATATATATATATAGTATAATAGTCTAAATGGGTTTTTAATTTTATTTTTAATAATATGGTACACTTATTTGTGTTCACCTAGAAAAAATATGTTTACTTAGAATTTTGAGTTTGAACACTTTTTATATACTGATTTATTCTCTAGATTTTGCAAAATAAATAGTATAATGTAGGGTTAGTAGACCAATGAACTTTATATTGAAGTAATTTGAGTCATTTTTTGTACCTAAGCAATTTATTTGGACACTTATTGCTTTTTCAATATCAAGTATAAATGTGTTGAGTTGTTCAAGGCTTGTAATAATTTGAATATTGGAATTTTTCAGATAACAAATTACATATGACTAACACAGCTAAAGAGTTCCCTGACTTTTTCAAAGTCTTCATCACTCAGAAGCACTCTCAAAGAATGGTATTTTCTTATTCTTATTAATACTTCCTCCAAAAAAATTTCTTAATTTTTTATTTTATTTTTGCTTTTTGATAAAATTCAGTTTTGTATGCAATAGAGTCTGAAATTCCAACTATATTGACGGACTTGAATTCCCTACAATCGGGAAATCATGCAGTCAGAATGTTATAGGGTGCGTACAACAAAAGTTGTCACGTCTAATACTCTGCTTTTTATCAGATCAAACGTACCCATAGACTTTACAATTAAGATCCGAACGATGCAACTTAAAAATTTAGAAAATAAATAAAAACTATTTTAATAAACCGGATGGTTGAGATCGTCCTACGGTCACTATTTGACCGCAGGAAATTCATTTCGGCACCTTCCTCCTATGTTTAATTGCATGATATTTACAACGTTGCAACAAAATTACTAAATGATCAAGTTTATTCAAAATAATATTGATCTAGTTGCTATTAACTATATGATATATTTAAGTAACATTGATCTTTACCATCTATTTTAACCTATTGCAGCTTATACCAGTAGCTTTTGTGAAGCTAATGTATTCAAAAAAGAGGATAATGAATGATTTTATCCTTAGAGATAGTAGGGGAAGAGATTGGCAAGTCAAAACGCGTCGTATTGGTTATAAGCATTATTTTGAGGATGGTTGGAAACAATTTAGAGAAGAAAATTATTTAGAGGAAAATGATTTCCTTGTTTTTACACACATTGGAAATAATATATTCAAGTTCAAAATCCTTGAAATATCATCGATGTGTGAAAAGAGGACGATAATAGATGTGGAGGGAAATAATAATATGACGGAGAATGTGGAAAAAGACGATGGTGGTAACGATGATGATGATGATATAATGGCAGAGGAAGATGAAGAAGAAGATGACGATGTTAACGATGATGATGAATATGACGTTGCTGCTGCTGCGGATGACGATGAAGACAATGATGAGTACATAATTGAAGAAGAAGAAGAGAATGAAGAAGTGTTGAACAAAAATAGTACAAGTGAATCTCAACATTGTAGAACATGCAAAAAATGTAAGTTTTGACATCATACTATAAAGAAGAAAAAAAAAACTACAATTTTGTTGTTTAATTTCTATAAGCATTTGTGAATGTATATGAGTCAGCATTTACCTGATGATTTATTTTGGTTTAGGGGACATTGGTAGCAGATTTGCACGTTCAAAACTCGAAGATGATGAAATCGATACTGAAATGTATATTCAACCAGGAAATCCACACTTTATTCCAAAACATCTTCATAATAGACCCAATGAATTGGTATAATTCTTCAATCTATTTTTTTAATTTGACATGGAAGCATAGTAAGATGACTGATTAGTCCAATTGCTTAAGCTTAGGTAGAAGCAGTATAATTAGGCTTAAATTTCACCTTCGACTTCTCATTTGTTATCAATTTTCCTTTATACTTTAAACACTTTTAATTAATCTCTTTATTATTTTTATGTCTGTGTATTAAAAATGTTGATTAAGTGATTTTCCGTGTAATCACTCTAAATAAGCCAAGTTGTTGCAATATCAGTTTTCATAATTTACAAGTGTTACATGCATGTTCCTTCTTGCAGCATATTCCAAAGAATGTTATTAAGGATTTATGTCTTTGCTTCACAAAATATGTCAACCTTGTATTTTGCAACTGCAAGGTATAATTCTAATTTATAACTTCCATTTTTCACAATTATGAAATATATATCAACATTGATGCCCCATTTTTTTTGTTATGACAGGATATTCAAAGCAGTGAAATAGCATCCTATCATCACATTTTGCCACAAATGAGCACATACCATACCGAAATCAGAGGAAAAATGCGCACATGGAGAGATGGCAGAGTCGTGGTGCTACAGTGGGCGGATTTTTGTAGAACGAACAAGATTGCAGAAAATGATACATGCTTGTGTGAATTTGTATTGCGTGACAATGAATCAATAGAAATGTTAAGGGTGCATGTTGTTAGAAAGGAATGATGCAAGGAGGAATGCAACAGTAGTAATGTTAACTTGAAGATGAAACTTGTTTATCTATAAAACTTATTAAATGGTTTCTGTCATAACATTATGTCTCATTGTATAAGCTAATATTTAACTTGCACTTTTGTCTATGATGAACACTTTTATTAATGTCTCATTGTATATAACTTTTTACTTATGAAATGGAATTTGTCATGAACACATAAGAGAACAGTCCACAGTGGTTGCAAACTTGAAAAGTTATTGACAACAAGCAAAAACAGAAAATGTTGCTGCTTCTGGTCTTCTGCATCCATTACATGTGCCCAATCCAACCAAGGAGGACCTAGCCAAACCCATAGTGTCTCATAGTTGGCCATATGACCTATGTACACCAACACTTTTATATTGGAGGCGTGTCCTAGTGAGTGGCGACACGTGACTGAGACCAATACGATACTAACACTTGTGATTACTGATTACGTGCATACAAACGATCAATTTGATTTTGTCAAATTATTGCCGGTGTCTATATGTTAGTGTCGTGTTTGTTGTAGTGACAATTTTCTTGATCTTTGGCTACGACCCAACTTGATTTGCATCATCTTCTTCTTATAGGCTCAAAAAATGTTTGTCTATATTTATAGGCTCAGTCACTATAAATTTCATTTCATTTTTTGACTGAGCTATATTTAAGAACAATAGCAGTAGCCAGCCAGCAAAGAACACAATAATCACTTCTTCCCAAATTCTCAGTGTAATTAACCCAGTTTGCATTTTATTCCAGCATTCATTCATTTCCATCTAATTAAACAATTCTACACAACAAAAAATAAATAAAATCATTCATTTCAATATCACTTATGGTTGTATTAATATAAATACTCAATATGTATGTATGTATGTATGTATGTATGTATGTATGTATGTGCAGATCCCGAACATGCTACTCCTACTTTTTGTTGTATAAAACCTAAAGGTGGTACTAAACCAATTCGAGACCCTTCGAAGCGGCTTGATTTAGAACGCTGTTATTTTATACCGGGCTGTTTTGTACCTCCCTTCCTGTGGCCTTTTGTGGAGGAGATGACTGCTAAGTCCGATGATAAAACTCTTGTGGTAACCAGAGACGGATCTACTTGAAGGCATAGTGTGGCTATAGCCACACCAATTTTTTTGATTTTTAGTAGGTATATATATACATATATTTTTATTATTTGTTATAGTATATATATGTTTAATAGTTATATTATATCAGTTGAATCATCTCAGCCGAGTGGATGTTGTTTTAATTTTTAGCTTTTTAAAAAGATAGCGCTCAAACTCTTGTTGCAAGAAATGAGGTCAAATTATTATTATTTTTTTTAAAGGAGTGAATGAATGATCAACATATTAAATAATTTTGATAGATTTTTCTGATTTATTATTTAGATTTATTTATTTTCATTTCACTTTTCAATTCTCCAAGTACAAAATTGATTTATTTTGTTTTATTTTGATTTTGATTTCTTAATGAATTAAGTTGAAGTTTAATGTTATATTCCCAATTTTGATTTCCTAAATCTTATCCAACTTTAAAATTGGTTGATTTATATGATAGGATTGATTATAGTGTACATAGATAGATTGTGTTTCAGATACATATATAGATTGGTTTGATTTAGTCAAGAAATTATAGCTCAACTAGTACTGAGTCAGAAGTCCATGATTGAGGTTCGAATACGATTCCATTCAATTTATGTGTATGAATTTTCAATAACTTTATTATTTCGTCTAAGTACAAAATATAACAACTTTATGGCTGCACCTAAAATTTAAAAAAACCTTATTACTGGTTGTACATGTAAAATAACAAAAAAAAATTATTATAGTAATATTGCGAATAATTCAGTTCATAATTTTTTTTGTGTTTAGCCACACCAGCATATGATGTCTGGATCCGTCCATGGTGGTAACCCATATCACATGTGAAATGAAGAAGGAAAGTGATTTCCTTAATCTTTTTCGGCCTTTTGGTGAGGTCACCGTTGCCATGCCAACCTTGCCCATGCTATTATAAAAAGGGTAATATTAATGGGGGACGATTTGGCTTTGTTACCTTTGTCAACAAGGAAGATGCTCAAAAGGCTATCAACACACTCAATGGCTCTGGCCTGAATGGTTGGGATAAACGCACCCTTGCATTTAATTGGATGAAACCTGACGTAAATAAAGTGTTATGTTAGATACTAATATTAAAGCAATAATAAAAAATTAGTACTCCTTCCGTCCTAAAATAAGTGTCGCAGTTGACCATTTTGCACTATTCATATAATCTACTTTGACTGTATTTTTTTACTAATATATAAATGTAAATATTAGCAAGTAAGATGTTGTTTGATTTGTCTCGATGAGTATTTTTAAAGTATACAATTTTTATAATTTTTTAAGATGGATAATTAAAGATATTAACGATTAAAGTTGTGCGTTGGCAAACGTAAACTGGTCAACTGCGACACTTATTTTGGGACAGAGGGAGTATCTCAAAACATTATTAACCAGTGGTTCTCTTTTTGTCAAATTGTAATTTTTTTTTCTTACAAAATAATAAAGTTATTATGAATTTATACACAAATAAGTAATGGAGTCTGAGTTTAAACTCCGATTATGACGTTCGACCTACCAATTTCAACGATATTTCAGAAGTATGAAGATTGATATCAATAATGTTTTGAATCAAGACTAAGCCTTGATGAAACACAAGATGAGAAGTACATATATAGGATTAAAGTTGATACCAAAATACACGGATCATGCTGAGGAATCAAGATGATAAAGTCAAATGTGGATTTATAAAGCATATATATATAGTGTAAAAAGATCTAAAAATGCTCTAGACAAGGGTACCACTACAAAATGTAGTGTGAGAACACAGAGAAGATGAACAAAACGTTTTGTATTTTTGCAATCTGAGCTACTCTTACAGACAAAAGATGAAGAATTGATTCGAGATATATTGAATTATTGTTCATTTCAAAGGAAATATATAGTTCATGTTAAGAAAGAATATTGGTTGATATTTGAACGTACAATCTAAGATATCTCTCTCTCTCTCTCATCATTTAACAAATCAGTCCGAAATTCTCTCAAAATTTATTCTTTAATATAATTAATTAATTAATCACTTGAGTCAAATATCTTGATTAAACTGTCCTTCAATATTTTTGTTGACCTAAATCTCCACCGCAACATATCGATGCCTTAATGTAAGCAGTAGAATTGTGCATCGCATGCACGAGATAATGATCGATGACACTCTTTCACTAGTGCTATATATGACTTTGAGTTACTAATAATGATTAATTAGACAAACTCCAACAAGATACACCTTCAATTTAATTTTTCATTATTGTTTTAATTTTTCCGATAAGATGTTTCAAACAAACAAAGGTTTTAAGATGTTGAGTTCGAATTAAGTCTTACAAAGAGTTGATATAGAATATAACAATAATATATAAATAAAAGTGTAATATTAAAGTCACTTGTATGATTGTTATTAGTCAATATGTTGATTCAACATTTCAACCCAAATTGGATGAAAGTACTTTTTTAAAGGTTTACTTTTACTCTTTTCAGTTAATTTGAAGCATGGAGAAAAACTATTCGTTTATTATTATTTCCAACAAATATCACTGTAATATTAAGTTGTGTTTAAGTTTATTTTCAGTGACCTCGATCTTCATCTAAACTTTGACTTTTATTTTGAGTTGTCATATATTTATATTTGAGTATTTCTTTTTCTTTTTTTTCAAACCCAACCAATTTGGTGTATTTTTTATCTTATTTATTTCAATTAAAAAAATAGTGTATGGTAATAGTGTTTTTAAAAAGAATTTATAATAACTTATTTATAGCTTATAGATTATTTTTCATTAACTATTTCAAATAATTTATAAACATATAAACCACCAGTCATCAATCATCATTAAATCATCAATTATAAACTATCCACCATCATTTAGCTATTTTTGCGGAACATAACCTTAATTTTTTTTTTTTTGTACAAGAACATAAAAAATTAGCTTATTCTACATCTTCATTTAGTCATAAATAGCCAACATGGTTACATCACATACGGAAAAGGACAAAAAATAATTGTAACCTTTAAATGCCATACCAAATAAGATGAAGTGAACACACAAACCAATTTATTGAAATTGGTCCTTCAAGGAAAAACAAAGAAATGCAGTGCCATAATAACAAGAATGCTTCAAGTCCTTTTCAATTAGGGAATCCAAAGGTGGCAAGCACAAACCATTATTAATTATTTTTGTACTAACATGATAATATATGTGTCGTGTTATGCATTGAAATTTTTGTTTTTATGAAGCCAAAAGACAATTAATAACATGCAAAAATAATGTCACAGCATGGCTAATGCTATAGTTTTGAGAATATATAGTTTGTCACACTATTTGATTATGCTTCCCATGACTATACCTTTGTTGTAGGCCTAATTTATCTCTATAGTTTTGTATGGACCAATAGGAGTTTCATTAAAATAGATATATACTTACACATGTAGACATAACTTGACAGTTGTTCCAATGCATATTTTCATTGTTTAACTAATTTGTGTCTTTTCTCCTAAAAAATATGTGGGGTTAATTTAAGTGCTACTCATGTGATTCATGGGGCAGAGACTTATTCCATTCTTTATGAAAACAATTTTTTATTCTATGTAGTAATATAATCATAGATAAAATTCTACCTAAATTACAAATCTATGAGTATGAGTTATCTTAATTTGATTGAAAATGACTTGAAATTTGCATAAATTGGCATTTACTAAGTACATTTTTCCTCTTCCATGTCATTGAATTTATTTCACAAATTGTCGCTTAGTAACAACTATTTTCCCGTTTCTTGTTACTAAATCTACTATTTGAAATAAAGTGTGATTTTTAAATGATTAATATGTACGCCCAAAATAATCATTCACTCATTCCACCCCCTTTACAAAATAATTTAATAGTAACATTTTTCCATCAAATATTCAATCTATTGAACTGACTAATCCGTAGAGTTGCGGGGCTCTATCGCCGGTCCTCCGCGCCCTCAACTATTATATATGACCAAATAATATATCCAAATAGGTGCATTCATTTAATGTGTTTACACCTCTAAGTACTCTTTTTAAATAAACTCCAAGAAAACTTCACGAGAATTAGTTATATATGTGAACTATATCCATGTGCCAAATTGAAGTTACTGTGCAGGGATGCTCTTGTACAATTGTGCATTATTTCGAAAGAAAACTACGTGTTGGGGGGTAGGAGTAGGACCAATTAGATTTAGTCTATAAATTGTCAAATAATTGGAGAAATAATAAATACACGCCACGCTTCCTAAAAAATAACTCTTTCCTCCCAAATTAGAAATTATTTTGATAATTTAGTACAGATTAAAAAATATGGTTAATTTTAAAAATAGTATATAAAAATAAATTGAATGCATCTTAATTTTTGAATATGAATGATTTTTATAAAATTATTCTTCATTAATAATATAATAGAGAAAAAAATTATAAAAATTGAAAGAAAAGAGTATAACAAAAAAATGAAACGTTAATGTATATTGGTATTTTAAATTGACTTATAATTTATAATAATTTCTGTTTTTGCTAGTATTAGCTAGTAATTATATAACTTTGAATAGAAAGAGAATTTGTATACCAATATGTGAAAATTAATGTGTATAAAATTTGCATGTATTAAGAAAAGTAGTCGCAGTACGTAATAAATGTACTAAAATATTGTGTTGTTTTTATATATTTATCTCTTCTAACGATATCATAAAAGAGAGAAATATAATTTATATTTTTTAAATATACTTTAAATAATAATTTTTTGCAAAAAAAAATGAAAAAATATTATATTAAGAGACAAAGAAAAAGATAGTATAATTAAGGACGGATGAAGTAACTACAAAATTAATTTTTTATTTAATATGGATAATACTTAATTTGATAAATTTTGAATATATAGGACTATATAGTAGTTTGATAAATTTGATATGAGATGTCCTATCCTATCTTTATGTCTAGTTTAAAATCCTAGTAAGTGAGTGGTATTCACTATGGCCTCATTTTCACCCTCACTCTTCTATTATTGAATTTATAAATTTTACTATAAAGTACAACTATGACCCTTATCTGACTTCACAAAATAGCCCAAAATTCTTGGTGTTATTCCTTTCAATGTCAGAGAGCCTAACTTTTACATAACTCAACTTTCATTATTATTATTGTATATTATCTTTTCATCTCTCATCACTATAAGAACAAACCTCAACACTTGTCATATAGGGCTAATTCAAAGATGGGAGGAAGTGTTAGTGTTAGCAAGAGCAATAAGAAAAAATGTTCACAAAAATATGTAATGAATTTGAAAGAGAAAGTGAGAATATTACAAGATGAAATAAAGGAAATGATGTGTGAGAGGGAGAAAGAGAGTAGAAATTATGAGAAAGATATAATGGTGTTTACTTTTAAGGAGGTAGATTGGAAACAAGAGATGAAGAGGATGAGAGAAGAGGTGAAGGAGTTGAGAGAAATGGTTGGAGAGAAAGAAAAAAAGATAAGAGAGATGGAAGAGGTTGGATTAATGGTGGAGAAGAATTGTGAGACTGAGTGGGAATTAATGGGGACTAAGCTTTTGATTCAAGAGATGAAGGAAGAAAGAAGTAGGAGAGATGAAGCTGTTGAGAAATGGAAACAACTTTATCTTGCTATTAAGAATGAATTGGATGACCTCATTCAAAGAACATATGATGGTAAGTAAATCATATAATTTATTGTTAGTCTTAGAAATTATTTGAATTGGGTTATTTTGAGTTTTTTTTATCAACCTTTGATTTTTATGAGAAAGGTCCTAAGTAATCCAGAGTTCACCGTGAGATAAATAAACAATAGATAAGAAATTGTTTCACTTAAGAATCGAATTCGAATTTTTTTAAAATCTATTTTTTGGTGAATTTCTTACTTTAAAGATTATTTGAGTTTATTATCTTATGAGATTATTTGAGAGAAATTATAAAAATTATATATTTTTAGTTTATTTTTATAAACTCTCCATAAGATAGCATATAAACACAACATATGATTTATATGAAAACAATTTTGACTTTATTTTATATTTTATTATAATAAATAAATTATAAAATAAGCCCTTATGTTATAACGGCTTAATCAAACTGATTATTTAAAAGGAAGATGTTAAACATTGTCTTTAGGCAATGATTTAAGAAGCAAAAGTGACAAATAAAATCTTGAAAGTTGTGAATTTTACTTTTCTAAATTAAAAAAACTTTATTTTTAATTACAAATATTACTTCTTTAGTAATCTTAGCTAGGGTCTTTAGAGCACTAGTTAATCAGACCCTTATTTAAATAGTTACTCCTCGTATCTTTTGTGATTTACCTTAGTCTTTGTTTTGTATGCTATTAATGTCCTTTGAAAAAAAGGGTGTGGCAGGTGGGGATCAAATCCCCTTACATTACTTTTTAAATAGCTGATTGAGATGTTACAATAGTTTTGTGAATTATTGATGTTACAATAGTTATGTGAATAATTTATCTTGGCCACCAAGATTATATCTCCTATAATTATATGAGATTTTATATACTACTAAGATATGTAATTACATAAGATTTTTGATTTACTTGAGCTTATTTAACACTTGAAAATATATTTACAGGAGATGGTTTGTATTGGAAAGCAGAGGAAAATGGCATCCAAATTGAAAATCTGAAGAAAGAATTGCAAGAGAAGGAAGAAAGCATTAAAGCTTTAAAAGCTCAATTAATTTCAGTGGAAAAAGAAAGGTACAAAAAGGAGAGGGAATTTGACTTGTTTAGGCAAAGCTTGAGGATCATGAATAATGGAAAAAAGAATTCAATTCAAACTAAAGGGAAGAATTTGATGAAAATCAAATTGGGAAAATAAGTTGCAAATATTGGTGCACAATGACTTAAATTTCACATCCAAAATTAAACAATTTGGTTGAATAGGAATTATTATTGTTATTTTTGTATATGAGTTGAATAATTTGTAATTTACTAATAAAACCACTTATTTTAATTTTAGTTTCTTGGACCTTGAAAAAGATACAATATATGAAGGAAGATTAGAAATTTTCCCTTGTGGATTAGTTTATATAGTTACTGAATATGCCATGTCTAAGGATTAGAAATAATGAAAGAAAGAATATGATTTTATTATGTAGATTTAAGCAACTATATATATATTCTTCTAAAAAAATTGCTCTATTATTTGTGTTTTTGATACATCTATTTTCAAAGGCAAAAGGGTGGGGTTGCCACCTAGCCAATAAATGGTTTGGTTCCCTAAGATTGTGCTCTTTCACACAAACGTATAGGGATAAATAAATAGTACACAACCCTACCAAAATGGTGAATGATTAATTATTTCATTCTACCAAAAAAGACACTATACAACAAGAGTGAAAAATTACCCTTAATTGTTCAAAAGGCTTGAGAAAGAGGCTTAAATATATGGATCCTACTCCCTTAAAGTGAACAATACCAATTTTAATTAATAAATCAAAGATTAAATTAGATAAATTATAATCAATATCACAACTTTGATTTTATTTTTTTTCATCTTATATTTTACTGAAGATCCAAATCTAAAATGAAAAATTGAAAATCAAGAAAATCTATGTTGGGAGTCTTCCACAGTCGTGTCAGGCAAGTCAGAGGATGAAATTACATTTTTAAAGCCTTGCCACGATTGTGGAAGATATTACCAAGCAGTTGGATTAAGGCTATAATTAGTATCACGGTAAATTTGTCAGAATTGTAGTGATCTATTGTGATTTTGTAGAGGCTACAACTTGTAGCTTCTAGAAACTATGGTGGATCACCGTGATTCTAACACTTTCATCGTGATACTAAACATATACTAAAAATATTTTAAGATGTCTACAAGTAGTTGGAGACCAATGGTGACAGCCACTCAAGTAAAAGATCTCAACAACAGGGACTTGAAGGAGTTGATTGGATCACTTTACGGGTCATGAAGTTAGAATTCAAGAAGATAATCATCCTAAGAAAGGAAATATGATCGCCTTCAAAGCAAATCATCAGGAGATGAAAGCTCATCATATCTTGAAGAAGAGTAGACACTGACGGGGGCGGTTTTAGAGCCGGGCATGTCCGGGCACCGATAAAAAATATGTTGATATTATGGTTAGTTTAGGCAAAATTGAGATTTTAAGGAGTTAATTTATGTCAAAATTGAGATTTTTTGTTCAAAATTGAGATTTTTCATTATAAAATTGAGATTTTTGTTTTAAATTAAAATTTTGTTTGGGCTTTATAAATTTTCTGGCTCCGTCACTGGACACCAAAGATCTTGATTAAGAGGATGTGAACGAATTGGTGTTTCTCTTCAGAAAGATTCATAGAATGATGAAGAGGAAAGAGCTAATCAAAAAGAAATCTATAGTTAGAAAGGAAGTTCATCCTCTCAAGCCTCTTCTTGTGGAGGTATTTTTATAAATTGTGAAACAGAATTTCTTGATTGCTTTGCTTAGAAAGTTAGTGTGGATACAACTTTCAAAGTGGTGCAATGAAAGTAATTGAGATAGCAAATCAAATGGATTTGTGGAATTTATGGTTGGAAACACACTTGACTATTGTGGTTCTAGCTTTCAAATCATTATATATGGTTCCTTGAGGTTTAAGAAACATATGGGTTAACTGCAAATACAGCCTTAGAAATATGAATTTTTTGGTTTCACGTATTTATAAGAGGTTTTGTCTAACATGAAATAGCTGGTTAGACAAGTGGTGAACTTTTATCTAACATGAATTTTTTGGTTTCAAATTTTATAAAATCTACTATTAGATTGGATGGGAAGTTTATATTTTATGATCTTTTACAAAATAAATTGAATAAAATTAAATATGTTATTGAGACACATCAAAATTAAGAGTTTACGAGTTTCTATTAAATACCATTAATTTTGATGGGTCTCAACAACATATCAAATAATTCTCAATACCATTGAACATTAGTTGATTAAGCGGCGATTGACGCTGACTTGGTAGAAAAGACAAATGTTCGATCCTCGCAATTGTGTTTGGGAAGAGATTGAAACCACTTATTTTCATATCTCGCCCTGAACTCTAGACTACTATGGAGCCCTTTCCCTTAGGAATTTAGAGGGTGAAAATAAAAATAAATTTTACAAAAATTTATATGAATAATCTATATAATATAAACTTTCAACCCAACAGTGAATTTTGTAAAATTAGTATTTGTTAGTGTTATTCATGACTTGTGCACCGTAAAAGACTTAATGAACTATTTCATATTTGACCTTTATAGAGAGGTTTTTTTTATAAGCTTATAGAGAGGTATTTAATGTGCAGATAGTTTAACAACTAGTATTCGTTTATCGATAAATAGTTTTTTATTTTGGAAATGAGCTGCCTTAAACTCTTTTTGATGATTTTTCAAAGAACAGACTTAGGCTTGTAAGCTATAGATTTACATATCATTTTGACAAAGGTTTTGGTTTGATCCCTATTCTCTTGTATATCAATATATTTTTAATATATATATATCCGGTTAGCAACATTTTGTTTAGAAATTTTTTAATCAACAACAACATCATGAACTCAAATCCAAATCTCATAATTGAACCAGAGAACTCAACTAAACCAAAACACTATCATCATTCATCAACATCCACCATCATCATTTACACCCACTATTAAAGAATCCACAATAGGCTTATAAAAAAAAAACAAAAACAAATCCACAATCGAAAAATAGAAGATATGTTTCGTGCACGAAAGAGGCTTCAAGATTCAACTTCTCATGATCACAAAATAAATGTGAAGTTAGATTTGGGCAAAATGGGATTAGCATTCTTCATATTCATTCCCTTTTTTCTTTTTGATAGGTTTTCCTTTAATTAATGACTTGAAGTTAAAAAAAAATGACTTGAAATGTTCTGTTTTTGTTATAACTAGTTTGAGACCCTGTGCATGCACGGGAATTTTTTGCTTAGAATTTGTTTTTGTAGGTTTTAAGTATGTGAAATTATTGCAACTAAATAAGATTTATAAAAAATACTTAAGTAAACATTACAATAAAACTATTTAATAAATTATATAAATAATTACAGCTCTCATTAATATTACAAATAAGAAAAAAATTTCAATTTTTTTTTTTAAATGTTTTAAAAAATTGTAACACTATGATTCAATAGCTATTTTAATATAAGATATTAAAACAAAATTTCCATTTGAAACTTATATAACAATTCTTTGTTATGTTTTTTTTAATGCAAAATCATTGCATTATAAAAATCATTTTTAGAAAATCTAAAATAAACACACTCTAACTTAAAACTAATTATTCATTTATTTTATTTGAGATATAATATGTAGAATTTAAATGATTTCAAAATATGCTAATAAATATGAGTTACGATATGAAAATGTCAAAAATTATTGTTCAATAAAGTTTATAAAAAAAAACCTATATTTTTATTTATAGAAGTGATAATAAACATAAATAAATATTAGTATTTAAATATAGTCTTTAAATAATTTAAATTGAATTTTAAAATTTTGAATTTGTTTGAAAATAATAATTCTAGTAGACCAGAATATATTACAATATATTTTTTAAATCCTCTAAGACACTGAAAAACTATTATTAGAGGCCAATAAAGCATAATATTAGTTGGTAAGGGTCCGTGTCTCTTTAAATATGTGGTTTGGAGTTCGATATGGAGAAAAAACGATTTCAGATGGGAGAATCCACCTTGTGTGTCTCATAGGATAAAATAGTAATTCAATCAATGAAAACAAATATCATAGTATGTTAGTAACCAATAAAAAAGGGCATCATATTAACCGTCCCTATCCTCGTGAGCTTAACTGCGAGGTAAATATGCTATAGTGTAAATAATCAAACTGTTTTTCACATTATCTTTTAGCACAATATTAATATTTATCCACCAATAACATAGAAGTGTTTTACACGCGAGTTCAATCAAATAAGATCATACTCATAGTGTCGTTTTTGTAGGTTAATTAATTTCTAAAATATATACATACATATTTACATGACTTGATTTGATTGCAATTTTTTTGGTAGAATTTTATTTGACAATATAATTTAAGTTAAGCATATAATATTATTTTAAATACTTTTTTGTCCTAAAAGTTTTGAATATTAAGAGTTGAATTTCAAAATGGTATATGGTGCATCGTGGATATGATGTATGTTTTTTCCTCATAAAAAACAAATATATGACGTAAGTTTTAATAAAAATTTGCACATCATTTTTCTTTTTTGACGAAAATCATAATTTTTTTTATTTAAAATTTTTGTCCACTTTTAAAATTTGTTGGAAGATCACAAATCCCTTTTGGAAGATTCTAGTAGGTTCTTATAAGTTTTCTGCTAATATATTTGTAGTTGTGCTGAATTGTACTTATTATAATTCATCGTGATTGACAAAATTAATTTGCACGATCTTGCAAAAATCTGCATTTAAGAAATTCAGGATAAAATGGTAATTCAATCAATGAAAACAACTATTAAGTTTGAAGTGAAAAAATTCAATAAAAAAAGTCTTGGAACATGGAACCAATACAGACTATGATGTAATATATCATTTGTGAAATTTTCAATATAGTTTATGACTATTTTGTAAAATAAATAAGATTAAAATAAATTAGCAACATGTATATATATGAAAAATACAATTCACTATGAAATGACCCGATCAATCTTAGATGATCCATTATGAAGGTTTAATTCACTTGAAAACACATGTTGAGCTGCATAAGATGGAAAGAAAAATCAAATTAGAATAATCTATGTATTGGTAATAGAAAATAAGTAATACAATTATAAAACAAATGTATATCACATCGAAGATTGTACAAATGGGAGAATACTTGTACAATTGGGAGCCGATTAAGGCTAGCATTTACTTATGAAGTGGTGACCCAAATATTGAACGGTTTTATATCTAAAATAAATTGAAAAAAAATAAAATTACACCACTCAAACAAAACTAATCTAAAAGAAATGTTTCTAAAATGGAAAATCAATCTTGACGTTCTTCGGCGTGTGATTGAAGATGGTTCGCTAATATATCTATTATCAAGATGATATTTTTGTAAAAGTGATGTCCATTAAATCTTGTGATCCTTTTAGCAGAATCACATAATTTGCTTAGTAGATTATATCATGCTAACAAACTTAATAAATTGATAAATTACAGCATTTCACAATTATATTATATAATACTATAAACAATAAAAAATAATATTACCCGAATAACAATGATATTTTTCTCCACTAACCACAATGTCATTCACATATCAAGCATACATCTCCATCAATTATTTCCTGTTACACAAAATAAATAATAAATAATAAATCATTTACCGTTGAAAAAAATAGTCTTTGACATATATGTGAATGAGTTGAGAAAAGAAAACGTAGATCAAAGTTGTGAATAATGTAACTATATATATAGAAAATAATATACATAATTCCATGTAACAATTTGATTTTGATGATACAATTGGCGGCCAACCCTAAAATCCTCATCCTCAATAATTTGAATTTGAAAATAACCATAACGGTAAACATTTGTTTATAGAATGCAAAATACTGTATCTTGAATACTGAAGTAATGAATTGAATCATAATAAGAATCATAATAAAAGTAAAATATTACTGTCAAAAAACCATAAAGTAAAATATAAATGCTAATAAATAAGTTACCTTTTTTGGTACGATTTTTTTATTTTAATTTATTTCAATATATTTTTTTTCAGTTTTTAATTTTTATAGTAACCTTTTTTAGTACGATTTTTTAATATGTTTTATTTTTTAACATAATAAACGTATTATAATTTGCATGTGTTAATTTAGTTTTGGTTGAAATAAATAAATTTATTTGTATTATAATTTATTTGTAAATAGATTTTATTACATTTTCTATTTGTATGTATAAATATATTTTTAAATTGTATCGTTGATGTTAATTATTTTTAACACTAATTAAAATAAAATAAAACATGACTAAGAGAGACATGACAAAATAGCATAAGAATTGTATCGTCAAAAAATTATTTCATTTATAAAGAAATTATTTTCAATAATTATTTGTCATTTCAGTTAATTTCTATAATATATAATTTAAATAATACAAATTTCAAAATAGTTGTGCAAGGTTTTCGTTCATAAGGTATCTATACTACATTTTTTTTGGGTTGTTGAACAAAATATGAATTGTGCCTATTGAATTGTGTTATCAGGCCATAATTTGTATAATAGATAATTAAACAAATTAAATAAATAAGAGGTTTCATTAAAATTAATCTGAACAATTACAAAAAGAAAAAGAATATAAGAATAAAAGTAATAATAAAAATAAAATTGAATGATTTCATAAATTGTCCTGTTAAAATGAAATAATAATAATAATAATAATAATAATAATAATAATATAATGAAGATAAATGGTTTTAGTAATCATAAGAAAAAAATAATAATAATAATAATAGTTATAATATTAATAATAATAATAATAGTTATAATATTAATAATAATAGTAGTATTAATAATTATAATAATTATAATAGTAAATAAAAAAAATGAAAAGGTGGGGTGGTGATAGTGTGACACGTGGCAATTGAGATAGGAGGAAGGTATAAGAATGACTTTGCATTTAATAGGTTCATTATTACACTCATCCTAATTGTAAATAGTATAGATTTTAATCTTCTTGTTTATTTTAATTAGGCTTAATTGCAGTTTTAGTTCTACTATTTTCACCATTTTGCAGTTTTAGTCTTCCTATTTTAAAAGTTGACAGTTTTGGTCTTTTATCTTATTTTTTAACTATAAATTGATCATATGATTTGTTTTAAATAGTTTAACCGGTCGAACTTATCATTAACCGTATGAGACCATAAATATTATAAGGAAAAGTAAATACGGTCGTTATGCTAACAATGTTGATATGTTTCATTAATATTTTAGATCTAACTTATCACTGATCCTACTGTCACCGGTTTAACCGGCCCGTTCCTAACGTTTTACTGTCGTTATGTTAAGTTTGACAAAAAGTTTCATTGCATAATGCATAACAACTTTTTTATAAACGATGAATAAAACATACATTAATTATGCACTGGCGTAAACCGATACTTTGCCAAAAAAATCTAGAGATTCTCTAGCCTCAAAAGCAAGAGTTACAATGAGTAGTATTAAGAACTTTATGGTAGATATTTTATTTGCCATAGCTTGATGCAAGATACCTGCAAGACATGTATCACTCTTAATTTATAGAACTCTAAATAGTCTAGCCTAAACTGTTTCAATTTAAAATTTAATGCACTATCTATAAAAGATTTATAATTTATAGTAGTTAATTAAAAAATAATAGAGAAGATTCTAGCTCTCTGAGATGGCATTTTAAAAATAATATGAGGTAGATGAAATTGTTAAAAATTAAAGTATCAAATATTTGACCACAAGATTTGACTAATGTATTTGACTAAAAATATTTTAATATTGTTTTTGACTAAAAATATTTTAATATTGAAAGTATTCTTTAACATTGTGTTTGCACAATATGTAAAAGAGTATTTGACTGATCTAAAAAATAAAATAAACAAATGAGGCGTTTTATTATTTAAAATAAAGATATGAAAATAATTATGTAGGTAATCAATAAATTGATAGTAGATTCCCTTTGACATAACCAATTGAAAATAATAAATTATATTTCACATAAATTTAAACTAGAGATAAAGATGGGTATAGATATTTAGATGTATATTCTTTTTATTTCTTTTTATTTATCTTTAGTTATGCCGCCCAACGGCATCAACCTTCTCCTCCTAGCTGATACTTGTGGGATTTTTTGTTCTAGATAATTAATTTTTATCTTGTTTTTCTTTATCCGCCTTGTACTAAAAAAAATCAAGAGTACATCAAATAAGTACAAATTCAATATCGCTAAAAATAAAAAAGGATGAATCTGTGAACAAACTCACAACATCCAAGTTATTAACATAAAATGACATACTCATGTCTACATATGATATGATAAATTTAAAGTTAACGAAATCTCTATGTCTCTGGATCTGCATTGTTGAAGTGCAAATGAACACCGCACAAGACGGCAAAATACACAACACTGCACAAGATGGAAAAACAAACGTCGCACTGAGAAGAAGAAATTTAAAAAAACTCCAAAAGAAAAATCAAACTGTTGTGATGGTCATTTATTTAGATTAAAAGGAGAAGAAAAGAGAAACACATGAGTGATTTTGAGCTAAAAAACTCGCAATCACCTCTTTTAATGAACACCAAAAAAAAAAGGAGAACCAAGTGAATTTTTAGGACCGGTTATGAGAAAGAGAGCGAACAATCAACATGTGAATTTGGATATGGATAGCTATGTATATTCTTTTTTTTAAAAATAAGATAAAATGTAAATTAATGAATTAGATTTATATTATTTCAATTTCAAAAACACACAAGAAAGCTACATTTTGGATGTACGGTTTTTATCCGTTAATTCATTTTTATTCCAAGGCAAACATACATCGAACAATTGTGTTTCTGTTCGATATTTACAGCCACCATCTCTATTTATTTTCCATAAGCAAGTTTTGCAATCATCTCGTTGAAAATTATAAATATCAAAGTAATGAGGGTAGGACCCTTGCCATGTAAATCTGCAGAAGAATAATGTTGCTCCGAACACTTGTGGCGTGAAAGTAAACAAGTAACGTCCTCCAAATGTGAGTGTATGAAATCCAAGATCGTCATCTTTAGATTTGCAATGAAGAGTGATATTTGTAGGAGCGTTATCTTGTTTCAAGTCATTAATTATTGTAACCGATACTTTGCCAAAAAAACCTAGAGACTCTCTAGCCTCAAAAGCAAGAGTTACAATGAGTAGTATTAAGAACTTAATGGTAGATATTTTATTTGCCATTGATTGATGCAAGATACATGCAAGACATGTATCACTCTTAATTTATAGAACTCTAAATAGTCTAGCCTAAACTCTTTCAATTTAAAATTTAATGCACTATCTATAAAAGTTTTATAATATATAGTAGTTAATTAAGAAATAATAGAGAAGATTCTAGCTCTCTGAGATGGTATTTTTTAAATAATATGAGGTAGATTTGTTAAAAATTAAAGTATCAAATATTTGACCAAAATATTTGACTGATGTATTTGACTGAAATATTTGACTAAAAATATTTTAATATTGTTTTTTGACTAAAAGTATTTTGTAACATTGTGTTTGCACAAAATGTAAAAAAGTATTTGACTGATCTAAGAAACAAAATAAACAAATGAGGCGTTTTATTATTTAAAATAAGGATATGGAAATAATTATGTAGGTAATCAAAATTGATAGTAAATTCTCTTTGACATAACCATTTGAAAATAAATAAATTATATTTCACATAAATTTAAACCAAAGATAAAGATATATATATATATATATATATATATATATATATATATATATATATATTGTTTTTATTTATCTTTAGTTATGCCACCCAACGGCATCAACCTTCTCCTCCTACCTAATGTTTGTGGGATTCTTTTTTCTAGATAATTAATTTTTATTTTGTTTTTCTTTATCCGCCTTGTACTAAAAAAAATCAAGAGTACATCAAATAAGTACAAATCCAACATCGCTAAAAACGAAAAAGGATGAATCTGTGAAAAAACTCACAACATCCAAGTTAATAACATAAAATGACATACTCATGTCTAGATATAATATGATAAATTTAAAGTTAACGGAATCTCTATGTCTCTAGATCTGCATTGTTGATGTGCAAATGAACAGCGCACAAGACAGCAAAATACACAAAACTGCACAAGACGGAAAAACAAACATCGCACTGAGAAGAAGAAATTTAAAAAAACTGCAAAAGAATAATCAAACTATTGTGATGGTCATTTATTTAGATTAAAAGGAGAAGAAAAGAGAAACACATGAGTGATTTTGAGCTAAAAAACTCACAATCACCTCTTTTAATGAACAAAAAAAAAAGGAGAACCACGTGAATTTTTAGGACCGGCTGTGAGAAAGAGAGCGAACAATCAACATGTGAATTTGGATATGGATAGATATGTATATTCTTTTTAAAAAAAATAAGATAAAATGTAAATTAATGAATTAGATTTATATTATTTCAATTTCAAATACACACAAGAAAGTTACATTTTGGATGTACGGTTTTTATCCGTTAATTCATTTTTATTCCAAGGCAAACATACATCGAACAATTGTGTTTCTGTTCGATATTAACAACCACCATCTCTATTTATTTTCCATAAGCAAGTTTTGCAATCATCTCGTTGAAAATTATAAATATCAAAGTAATGAGGGTAGGACCCTTGCCATGTAAATCTGCAGAAGAATAATGTTGCTCCGAACACTTGTGGCGTCAAAGTAAACAAATAACGTCCTCCAAATGTGAGTGTATGAAATCCAAGACCGTCATCTTTAGATTTGCAATGAAGAGTGATATTTGTAGGAGCGTTATCTTTTTTCAAGTCATTAATTATTGTAACCGATACTTTGCCAAAAAAAACCTAGAGACTCTCTAGCCTCAAAAGCAAGAGTTACAATGAGTAGTATTAAGAACTTAATGGTAGATATTTTATTTGCCTTTGGTTGATGCAAGATACCTGAAAGACATGTATCACTCTTAATTTATAGAACTCTAAATAGTCTAGCCTAAACTCTTTCAATTTAAAATTTAATGCACTATCTATAAAATTTTTATAATTTATAGTAATTAATTCAGAAATAATAGAGAAGATTCTAGCTCTCTGAGATGGCATTTTTAAAATAATATGAGGTAGATGAATTTGTTAAAAATTAAAGTATCAAATATTTGACTAATGTATTTGACTGAAATATTTGACTAAAAATATTTTAATATTGTTTTTTGACTAAAAGTATTTTGTAACATTGTGTTTGCACAAAATGTAAAAAAGTATTTGACTGATCTAAGAAACAAAATAAACAAATGAGGCGTTCTATTATTTAAAATAAGACATGAAAATAATTATGTAGGTAAACAAAATTGATAGTAGATTCTCTTTGACATAACCATTTGAAAATAAATAAATTATATTTCACATAAATTTAAACTAGAGATAAAGATAGGTATATATATATATATATATATATATATATATATATATATATATATGTATATATATTTTTATTTCTTTTTATTTATCTTTATGTATGCCACCCAACGGCATCAACCTTCTCCTCCTAGCTAATGCTTGTGGGATTTTTTGTTCTAGATAATTAATTTTTATCTTGTTTTTCTTTATCCGCCTTGTACTAAAAAAAATCAAGAGTACATCAAATAAGTACAAATCCAACATTGCTAAAAACGAAAAAGGATGAATCTGTGAACAAACTCACAACATCCAAGTTAATAACATAAAATGACATACTCATGTCTACATATGATATGATAAATTTAAAGTTAACGGAATCTCTATGTGTCTGGATCTGCATTGTTGAAGTGCAAATGAATACCGCACAAAACGGCAAATTACACAACACTGCACAAGACGAAAAAACAAACGTCGCACTGAGAAGAAGAAATTTAAAAAAACTGCAAAATAAAAATCAAACTATTGTGATGGTCATTTATTTAGATTAAAAGGAGAAGAAAAGAGAAACACATAAGTGATTTTGAGCTAAAAAACTCACAATCACCTCTTTTAATGAACAAAAAAAAAAGGGAGAACCAAGTGAATTTTTTGGACCGGTTATGAGAAAGAGAGCGAACAATCAACATGTGAATTTGGATATGGATAGATATGTATATTCTTTTTTAAAAAAATAAGATAAAATGTAAATTGATAAATTAGATTTATATTATTTCAATTTCAAAAACACACATGAAAGCTACATTTTGGATGTACGGTTTTTATCCGTTAATTCATTTTTATTCCAAGGCAAACATACATCGAACAATTGTGTTTCTGTTTGATATTTACAGCCACCATCTCTATTTATTTTCCATAAACAAGTTTTGCAATCATCTCGTTGAAAATTATAAATATCAAAGTAATGAGGGTAGGACCCTTGCCATGTAAATCTGCAGAAGAATAATGTTGCTCCGAACACTTGTGGCGTGAAAGTAAACAAATAACGTCCTCCAAATGTGAGTGTATGAAATCCAAGATCGTCATCTTTAGATTTGCAATGAAGAGTGATATTTGTAGGAGCGTTATCTTGTTTCAAGTCATTAATTATTGTAACTGATACTTTGCCAAAAAAACCTAGAGACTCTCTAGCCTCAAAAGCAAGAGTTACAATGAGTAGTATTAAGAACTTAATGGTAGATATTTTATTTGCCATTACTTGATGCAAGATACCTGCAAGACATGTATCACTCTTAATTTATAGAACTCTAAATAGTCTGGCCTAAACTCTTTCAATTTAAAATTTAATGCACTATCTATAAAAGTTTTATAATTTATAGTAGTTAATTAATAAATAATAGAGAAGATTCTAACTCTCTGAGATGGCATTTCTAAAATAATATGAGGTAGATGAAATTGTTAAAAATTAAAGTATCAAATATTTGACCAAAATATTTGACTAATGTATTTGACTGAAATATTTGACTAAAAATATTTTAATATTATTTTTTGACTAAAAGTATTTTGTAACATTGTATTTGCACAAGATGTAAAAAAGTATTTGACTGATCCAAGAAACAAAATAAACAAATGAGGCGTTCTATTATTTAAAATAAGGATATGAAAATAATAATGGAATAAACAAATGAGGCAAATACTTTTGTTTCTTAGATCAGTCAAAAGAGGTGATTTTGAGTTTTTTAACTCAAAATCACTCATGTGTTTCTCTTTTCTTCTCCTTTTAATTTAAATAAATGACCATGACAATAGTTTGATTTTTCTTTTGGAGTTGTTTTACATTTCTTCGTCTCAGTGCGATATTTGTTTTTCCGTCTTGTGCAGTGTTGTGTATTTTGCCATCTTTTGCGGTGTTCATTTGCACTTCAACAATGCAGATCCGAAAACATAGAGATTTCATTAACTTTAAATTTATCATATGATATGTAGACATGAGCATGTCATTTTATGTTATTAACTTGGATGTTTTGAGTTTGTTCATAGATTCATCCTTTTTCATTTTTAGTGATGTTGAATTTGTACTTATTTGATGTACTCTTGATTTTTTTAGTACAAGGCGAAAAAAGAAAAACAAGATAAAAATTAATTATCTAGAAAAAAGAATTTCACAAACATCAGCTAAGAGGAGAAGGTTGATGCTATTGGGTGGCATAACTAAAGATAAATAAAAAGAAAAAAAAAGAATATACATCTATATATCTATATCTATCTTTATCTTTATCGCTGGTTTAAATTTATGTGAAATATAATTTATTTACTTTCATATCCTTATTTTAAATGAATGATTTTAATTATTTTAAGGGCAAATTAGTCAATTTAATACTTTACTTTTTCATATTTTATTAATTTTTATATTCTCTTTCTTACTTTTTAATTTTTTATTATTTTCTCTTTCAACTACTCTTATCTCTCTCTTTTTTTTTCATTATATTTATTATTTTTCTTTTTCTCTCTTACTTTTCAATTTTTTCATTAGTATATTTTTTTAAGTTCTTTTATTTTTTTTCTCCTTTAATTTCTTATTTAAAATTTAAATTATATCTCTTTTTCATACTTTTACATGTTATTTAATAAACTATAGTACGTGATTATGTAGCTAATCAAAATTCTTATATAGATATAGATAAGTAAAAAAAAAATCTTGAAAAAGTCGCTCTTTATAGTTTTAGACAAAAAATGATATATTTTTCTTATATTTTAAGATAGAAGGAGTATATTATGTTTTTTTTGGCTTTAACCATTTGGTTCTTAAGAGAAAAGACTATTGTAGTTTAGAGTTCGGGACGAGTTCTGACATCAAGTGATTATAGTCCATTCCCAAACTTAGTAGCGGGAGATCAAACTACAGTCCTCTCTATCAAGTCCAATGTCAATCAATACCAGATCAACTAACTTTTAATTTGATGAAGGAGTATATTCTCATGTGAGGTAAAAAATGGTTTTGGTCTTTATATTTTAACCATTTGGAACTCCTATTCAAAAACTAAATTTTTTTGTCCTTCCATTTCAATTTTTTGACTTTTGGTCCTCTACACCACATTGTCGTCAATTTTGATAATGTAACAAATACTTCACAATTCTACATAAATTCTACATCAATATGGACATAAATAACTGAATTCATAAAATTACAACATGATTCTACATAAAAAAAAAATTTAAAAATTAACTTTGGTAAAATATTTTATAAAATTCTTTCATTTTAAAAATTCTACGATTTTTGTCAAAATAAAAATTCTCCAATTTAAACCAACAATAAAATTTGCATAAAATAATTAATTAAGTTCATGAAATAGAACTTGGTGGTACTTGATTCTCTCTTGTTAGAGGCTTACATGTATTCTCTCATTCAATATCCCATTTCAAAAGCAGAAATATGCGCCCATCACTAACACCAAATTATTGATCCTATCTTTATGCATTATATTTCACATTTTTATGTAAACCAAAACACTATATATACTAATTCCTTGTGAAACATTATCAATATCACCAACTTAATTGTAATATCTATCTATTCTTCATTCTAATTTTCTACCTTTGCTATCAATTTCATCAATCATCATCATGTCAAGTGCTCAACATAACATCTCTGAAGCCCAATCTGGCCATCTTCAGGTGAAACCATAAATTAGTAATTACATTTTAATAACATTTTATTATCTAATGAAGCACAAACACTTCTCGGATTAGGCATGTCCCAGTGCCGGACATACTTCGTGTCGGACACCGACACTTTTGATTACATTGAATTATTTTATTTTCTCAAATTTTTATCTGTATCGTATCCGACATCCGTGTCATTTGTGTCCATAGTTCAAATCTTTTCCTTGAAAACTATATATTATATTACTAGTTAATAATATTCTTTTATTATATATGGCCAGGCTAAGGCAGAAGATACCAAGCATTCAGCCTCTGCTGCTTCAGAGAAGGCACAAGCAGCTGCTAACACCACAGGACAGGCTCAGGAAAAAATTCAGCAGGAAGCTGCTGGTTTCCTCCAACAGGTTGCTAGCTAACCTAAAAAAAAAACTGCTACACAAAAATTTAATATCTCATTCATTTATATTTATATAGGTCCGTTTAGATTCATGGACTTGTTGATTCTGTTTGTTTTTCAATTTGGAAAGTGTCATTGTTGATTCTGTTTGCTTTTGTAGACCGGAGAGCAAGTGAAGAGTATGGCTCAAGGTGCTGTGGAAACTGTGAAACACACCCTTGGCATGGACAATAGCAGCAACAACAGCAACAGCAATGCCGCTGCCGATAGTGCTGCCGCTGGAAACACCGCATCTGCTGGCAACACTGGCGCTGCCGCTGGCAACACTGGCGCCGCCCCAGGAAACACAGCTGCTGCTGGCAACACCGCCGCCCTCCCAAACACAGCCTCCCACGGCAGCACTGCCGCGAGAAAGTAAACTAGAACAACTCGATTCATTAGTGAATGATGTCTTGATATACTCCATTCAAATGGAAGGACATTATAATAATATATGATTTTTTTTCTTTCTTTATAGAGGGTATTGCTTTTTCCTAGTTGATAGGGATTAGCAAACTAGTTAAGTATTTGATTTTTGTGGTTTTGCTGAAGCAATCCAATATCAATCAATATAATAAAACATAGATTCTTTTTGTTTATCTATCTTGCCTATCATTTTCTTTTTATGAGGAAAATCTTGTCTAGTTTTTAAGGTTAAAATTTAGAAAAACTTATATGCAATATCACAAAACCAGATTCTTTTCCAAAACATTGCTGCATAATGCAAAAATCATAATGGGGTGAGGACTGGACATATATCTCAAGATACCTTTGAGAAGAAATGTGAAAAAATTGATCTCAATATATTCTCTTGAAGTATTGTTTAAAAACTTTTAATGTCTCTTGGCCTATTGAGAATGGTTTTCAGCAAACTATACTAATCAAATCAAATCTTATATACCTTAATTAATCAATGTTTTAATCAGTTTCATAAATATAGTTTTAATTTATTGTGAGTCTAAAGTCAGATGGAATGTTTCATTGAGAGTCTAATGCAGTGTTTTAAACACTCGATCAAATTGACCGGTCGGATTGGTTGAACAGGTGAATTGAAGGGATATCTATTGCATATTATAGATTAAATATATTAGATTCTCAATAAATAAATAGGACAAATGCTAAAAGTATATTCGGTGGACTCTTTAGGTACTTTAAATAGTAAATTTTTATAAAATTTGTATTAAATAACGCATTAGAAATTGTGTTGTTTAACTTTTTAAATAAATAATCATTTTATAAATAGTATGTTTAAAGAGTATACTAAAAAAAACTTAAAATATGCATCTTTTTAGTCTCTATATATACACGCGTTTTTTATTTTAGTCTATGAATCTTTTTTTTCTTAAGAATTCATCCTTGCTTGGAGAGAAATTGAGAAGAGGGAAATAGAAACACGAAAATCATCCTTGCTTGGAGAGAAATTAAAAAGAGAGAAATAAAAACACGAAAATCGATGCATGTATTTAAATAAAAATGTAATCTAAATATGTGCATCGATTTTTGTATTTCTATTTTTCTCTTTTCAATTTCTCTCCGACCAACCAAAACAGTGTGCATGACTAAAATTGATTACTAACTTTGAAAATAGTATTAACCACTACCACCGTGTCACTCACCGTCCATTGACAGAAACCCAAGCATGTTCCAGAACCAACCACCACTCTCCGACGACTTCAATAAACTTCTTCTATGCTCCTTACATCTATTCTCACTTTAAAACACCCTTTCTTTTCCTCCAAATTACACTAACTGCCACTACCATTCTTTCTACTTCTACTTCCACTTTCCACCACTATTCACACACGTCTGAACCAACCATGATGAACTCTCTTCAATTCCGTTACGCTCTTTTTCCACACTCTTCAAACCCTCAATTTTCCCCCCGCACTTTCTCGCGTTATTCTCATCTTCCTACAAAATTTCGGTTTCTTTCTTTGGGAGAAATTGATGGAGGAAGAAGAAGAACAAGAGGAATAGGTAGAAAGCGAAGTTTCTCGATTTGTTGTTTCTCGAGAAGTGATTCTTCTCAGATTGAGAAGATTTCTACTGAGGAAAATGATGAACGGCCTCCGTTTGATATTAACCTTGCTGTTATTCTTGCTGGTTTTGCTTTTGAAGCTTACACAACTCCACCTGTATGTTTTTTTGTTCTTGTATTTTTTGTTTGATTAGAAAATGGAGGATTATTTTTTGCTCATTATAGATATTTAGTCAAAGAAATGAAGTTAATTATTCTTATTTTAGTTTTATTTTAGATTTGAGTTCTATGAAACATGAAGAGAGACACGACATAGACACTGACACGTTGACACTGATAAAAATAAAACTTGAAAAAATAACTTAATTCAATGCAATCTTAAGGTCTGACATCAGGATACGCCTAATCCAGGAAGTGTTTGTGTAGCGTAGGGTTCAGTTTGTCAATCTCATCAGAGTGATTTTAGAAGTAGTTATGATTGGAGTCAATATTTTATAGCTTTTAATGATATGACAATTATGATTGAATGACGATATACAAAATCTTTCGACTAATGTGCATAACTGCATATGATAATATTTTTTAAAAAGCTGTAGTTTATTTTGGTTTTTGCCCATGATATTGTGGGGAAAAGAGGGTGTAATGTGTTTAATCGAGAAATAAGTAAAATCTGGTTGCAAATTAAACTATTAGTAGAGATTGTATTAGATTACCAATCAAGTTTTTAGGAGGATGTTAACCACTTGTATCCAAATTAAGAAATGTTTGTAAGTAATTTCATTTTAATTTTCTTTTTTTGGAGGACAAAAAATAACATACCCTGATTTTTTTGTGAATTTTTAAAAATTACTATTTAGTTTTGAGATGTTGACATGGAAATTTTAAAACAAAAATCAGTATGCTGCTGATTTTTTTGGTTTTAACATGTTTATGTATGTTTAAAATGGTAATGTGATGTTTTTCTGTTGGTAAATTTTAATGTATGATTGAATTTGGAAAAATATTGAAATGATCTTAATGAGACGCTGGACCTTTGGATCCCTTCCCTGATCCTGCGTTGTGGGAGCTTTAGTGCACTGGGCTGCCGTTTTGTGATGTATTTGTACTTGTTTTAATCCTTTAATTTTACTTTCCATTATAACATGTTTCAGGAAAACTTGGGTAGGCGTGAACTTGATGCTGCTGGTAGCAAGACAATCTATCTTTCTGAGTAAGTGCCAATTTCCTTTCATAGTTGCCCTTAGAGCTGTACTATTTTTCATTGTATTTAAATTATTTAAATGCTTTTTTTATCGAGTCCAATGACATGATTTGATCTATGTATCTGACTTCATCTAGATGTATTAGGCTTGATTATTGTTGTTATGTTTAATCTTAAATACCGTTGTTACGGGCATGCTTGACAATATCTTTTTGGATATATGCAGGGATTTTTTTCGTGAAATTTATGACGGGCAACTCTTTATAAAGTTGAAAAAAGGATCCAGCTTCCCTGCCATGGATCCATGGGTGCGTTGTCTTAATTAATTTATTTAGTATACTAGATAGTAGTTCTGTAATGCAATGAGATGAAGTGCACTACTTCCTGTTTCTTTGTGACACAACTGAGTTACTTTTCCCTTCCATTTTTAGCTAATTTACGCAATTACTTGACTTTCCTTTTTTTATTTCTGCTGTTGCTTTAAATTTATCCTAGGGAACAAGTGATCCATATGTGGTCATACAGATGGATTCTCAGTCTGCTAAAAGCAATATCAAATGGGGGTGAGCTTCTATATTGTTTATTTATTTTTATCATTTCACTTATTCAAAGGCTACCATCTAATGGTTAAAATGACTTTTAATAGTTCTAAATAGTTTATAGTCATTGTCACTGCAGTATTTGTACAGTTTGAGTGTTTTGTTTTTCTTTAGAAAACCTTTTAGATTATCCTTGCATTTTCAAGCGCTTTCTAGTTAGGCTTATTATGAATTTTCATTTTCTTTTGTATTTGTGTATATTACTATTACTATTCTGTACTGATAGAACGGTCCAGAACATTATCTAAGTTGAAAAAAGAATGGTTTTGGTGGGATTATTGTTTTCTATTTTGTAAAATCCTGTGAAACAAATCTCTTCAGTTTCTACACTTAGTAATTGCTCGCAGCAGTGCTGTACAGTGTTTTAAATTACTACTCCCTCCGTTTCAAAATGAGTGTCGCTTTAGCTCAAAAATTTTGTTTCAAAATGAGTGTCACTTTTCAATTTCCAATGCAACATTTTCTAATTTTATCATCTAATTATTACTTTATACACTATTTCCAAGAAAAAATAGGCTTAATTTAGTAAAAGTGTTAGTTCTTTTAACATAATGATTACATTTCTTAATATGTGTGAAAATACCAAAAGTGACACTCATTTTGAAACGGAGGGAGTATATCATAACTGGTTAGTAGATTTAGTTCATTTATGTAAAATTAATTATGGCAGGACAAAAGAGCCAACATGGAATGAGGAGTTTACTTTTAATGTTAAGCGGTCTCCAACCAAACATCTACAGGTTAAGAAGCATGGTTTCTCTCTCTCTCTCTCTCTCTCTCTCTCTCTCTCTCTCTCATCTGTGTACCCATACAGACACATATTGGCATGGCATCATACTAGCCATATAGGCATATTTTTCTAATGGATTTAGGCGGAAACTGAAGAATTAAAATTTCAAAAAATTTGTGCAAAAAATGAAATTAAAAGTCTGATGGTAAAATTTGAAAAAATAGTTAATGTTAAATTTCTAACAATTGGCAGTATATCTTAGGTTGCAGCTTGGGATGCAAACCTTGTAACCCCTCACAAACGCATGGGCAATGCAGTTGTTAATTTGGAATGGCTTTGTGATGGTGAGGACCAGAAAATCTTGCTAGATATTGAAAGATTCTTGTGTTATTTTAAATTTCATTAAGTTGAATTATGCTACATTTCTTGCAGACATGTCTAAATGTCATGATTACTTGAAATGCTAACTGTCAAAAAAAGTGTTATGGAATTGACATATGGTTTTATTTAGTAAGAAAAATTAAGTTAAGATGTCATATTTTTTTGATCGATAGTTAAGATGTCATAGTACATGAATGTTTCAAAAAAAAAAGAAGTTAAGATGTCATATTAAACTGCTCACTACAATTTATTTTTATCATAATTTTTTTTTGTAGGAGATACACATGAAATACTAGTAGAGTTGGAAGGAATGGGTGGTGGTGGAGAGGTTTGGCTGGAGGTATGTTTCTTTCAATGGAATAAAAACAAATCAACAGTACAAGCTTTTAATATGGGGGAAAATTATCAGCATATGTATTTTGGTGAACAGCACGTTGTCTTTGCCATTTGTTGTTAGTGTACATTTTAGTGGACAAAATTGTGTATCTCTATTTGTGTAGTTAGAACTTCACATGCTTAATTCTTGCATTAAACTGTTTTCTCTGAAAAGCTCTTAATAGTTTTTAATTTATTTAATAAATTCTCCAAGGCTTATGTAAAAGGATGTTTGGAGGGCTATTCACTTTACCATTGAAAGTGGCAACTAAGTATGCTTAATTTGAGTGTCAATTTGCTTATGTGAAAAATATGAGATTCCCTTTTAATGAGTCATAAGTAGTTGACTTGTGTAATAAATTTTGGAATTTAGGTTAAGTATAAGACCTTTGATGAAATTGAAGACGAGAAAAAGTGGTGGAAGATACCTTTTGTTTCAGACTTTCTAAAGAATGGTTTTGATTCTGCACTCAAAAAGGTCATTGGTTCTGAAACAGTACAAGTCAGCCAATTTGTGGAATATGCATTTGGGCAGTTAAAGTCATTTAACAATGAGAAGGGCCGGCTGTCTGATACTGATAACTATGATATTGAAAGTTCTGTGGAAACAAATGAATCTGCTTCTCGTGAGGCCGGTAGTTCCGAAGCCTCTAATGAAGCTTCTAGTAAACAAAGAAACTTGGAAGAGTTTCCCTCGTGTGACAGTGAAACTGAAAATGGACACACTTTGGAACCATCGACACAAGCTAGTGAGGACGAACTGTCAAATCAACTTTTTTGGAAGAATTTATCTAATGTTATCAATGCTAACGTTGTTCAAAAGTTGGGTCTCTCTGTTCCTGAGAAATTAAAGTGGGATGGCCTGGAGTTTCTAAACAAAATTGGCTTGCAATCCCAAGATATTGCAGAAGATATCTATATTGAATCTGGTCTTGTAATGCCTGAAAGCACTGAAGAATCAGAAAATAAAACAAGTGCTCAACCTGCCATTGCTGCAATTCAGTCTTCACTTCCAGAGGTCAAGAAGACAACGGAGAAATTGATGAAGCAAACTGAATCAATTTTAGGAGGTTTAATGCTTTTGACCGCAACAGTTTCCAAAATGAAAGATGAAGGACGTTCTTCTGAAGAGAGGAAAGCCAGAGAAGATTCTATTAAAGGAGTAGGCAGTGACATTCAATATTCTACTAGTGAGAAGTCTCCTAGCTCGGAAAACGGATCATTGTTGGATGATAAAAAAACTGAAGAAATGAGAGCACTTTTTTCAACTGCTGAAAGTGCCATGGAGGCTTGGACAATGCTGGCCACTTCACTAGGCCATCCTAGTTTCATTAAGTCCGAGTTCGAAAAGATATGTTTCGTAGATAATCCATCCACCGACACACAGGTATTTTGTTACCTCCCCATTAACGTGTTCACTGATCTTTTATGAATTTGACTATTGGCATTCTATCTTCCCAAATTCTGTGTTTTACTGCCAACTTATATTTCCATGGACTGCTTTCTATATTCTTAATCATTAGAACTTTCAGGTTGCAATATGGCGTGATTCTGCGCGAAGAAGGTTAGTGATTGCATTTAGGGGAACAGAGCAGGTAGTTTATATTCTTCTTGTTCTTTTAGGGTCCGTTTGATTTGCAAAATATTGAACTACTTTTCTTATAAAATGTTTCGTCGACATTAAGTTGTCTTGTGGTTTAGTGATCTGCAATAGTTATTTTGGTATTTTAGACAGCTAGTAATTGAGACAAAAAGTTGTCCTGTGGTTTAGTGATAGCCAAGAATTTCAATTTTTGTCCCGTCCCTTGGCCTCCAATTTGTCCAGTCTCAAACACAGTACAACAAGAGTTGTCCTGTCTATTCTCTTACATTTTTGCAAATCAAACACACCCAGTCATAGACTCTTCTGCCATCTGCTTTGTCTTAAAGATGCGTGTGCTTTTGATTTTTCAGACACAATGGAAGGACTTAGTAACGGATCTAATGCTTGTTCCAGCCGGGTAACAATCATTTCCAACCTAGTTGTGACTTCTTTAGTTGTTTTTTATTTATTTATATTGTTCTATTGTCTTTTCACTTTGCTATGTTTTTAATTTTGTGAGAGTAAAAAACTAAAAGGCCAAAGATTGGGGACGGAGGGAGTAATGAATTTAGGGATTGATTTATTATGATTTTTACATTTCACCATATTAATATTATTCTATTCCATAACTAACTTTGCTATGACTTCTATAGGCTGAATCCTGAAAGGATAGGTGGAGATTTCAAGCAAGAGGTTCAAGTATGTTAGTTGCTTGCAAGTTTTCTTTTTTAGTGGATCTCTAAAAGGCTACAAGAACAAAAATTTCTTTGGTTATTGACAGTGCTGAGATCTTTGCAGGTTCACAGTGGCTTTCTTGGGGCATATGATTCAGTAAGGACCAGGATCATTTCTCTGATTCGACTTGCAATTGGTTATGTGTAAGTTGTACTTTCGAAGAAATTTTATTTCACCAAACTCTGCTTTAAAAAGTTGTCTTAGAATATTTTTTTGGTAAATGAAAGTATATTTTTCTTGCCAAATTTAAGCTTTTAATTTGAATCATTGGTTTCTTTGTTTGAGTTTTGGGTTAAGGCATATGAGTGGTTTATTACTTCTCTTGAAAACTCCTTGCTCGAAAAGCCTTTGGGCTTGAAATGTGGCATGCAGATAATACTCCAGCCCATTTTTACGTTTATGAAATAAATATTTTACATTATATTTCTCTTGGCAGCGAGAACCATGTTACATGTATTCCTTATTTGATATAACTACCAATTTGCTTCTCACACTCCAATAAGTATTGTCATTAACTGTTGATCTTATACATTTGATTTTACTTCTCTTTCTTTGATTCATATTGACAAACTGAAGGTATATTGTTTTTGTACCAGAGATGATCATTCTGAGTTCGTCCACAAATGGCATGTTTATATGACTGGTCATAGTTTGGGTGGTGCATTGGCTACCTTACTTGCTCTTGAACTTTCATCAAATCAATTAGCTAAGTAAGTTTTTTCTTCTCAACTAGTTGCATTTCTTCTGTTTATAATGTTTTATGATCTCTTTTGATAAAATTTCAATATTATCATGTTCAGTATTAAATCAGTTGATAAATTTGGAGGTTTAGATTAAGGAAAATGAGAAATGCTTGTGTTAATTGCACTTATTTGACCCTCTATTTATACAATCTTAACAATACATATACATATACATATACATATAATTTACATTTACAAGGAAATGAATGATATCACCTAGGTACATGAATGTATTTGCTACATCTCCCAATACTGACATTAATTCTAACAGCATAGTGCAAGATCCTATGTTAGATAATGCTGTCATATATTCAGTTATGTTCTGTATGATATAGGATGAAGTACAGGACCGCCATATTAATTTGGCCTAGTTTTTTTTTTTTGACAAAATTTGGCCTAGTTTTTGTATTCGTTGTTTATGACATGTTATATATTAATGGTAACTACTGTATGCAATGTTGATTCATTGATTGATTTTGTCTATTAGGCGGGGAGCAATTTTTATCACTATGTATAACTTTGGTTCTCCTAGGGTTGGTAACAAAAGATTTGCAGATGTTTACAATAAGGTCAGAAAAGGTTATACAAATATTTTGTTGACGCTGTTTTTGTCCTTGATATATGCTATATTAAATATAATGTCCTTGAATTTGGAAATTATGAAATTGCCAAGCGTGTGCATAATAATTGTCTTGTGTGAAAGTTACCTTTGGCTTTGAAAATTAAGCCACTGGCAACAGTTTCATGATTCATTATGGCATTTGAGTAGTAGACTGTAGACTTGTTATATGGAGGATCATCCTCTATTCAAGTTAATATCGCAAATGTGTAATGATCTAGTAAAATCAGATCTAAATTGAGATTTACCAAGTTATTGTCGCTTAACTCCTAAAACTCTTGTTCCTGATTTTATTTTTTTGTTTTGCCATTATCATTGCATAAAGTGCGATTGAAGGATTTAATATGTATTACTTCCGTCCCCTTTTTTTATAACTCCTTTATATTATTTTCACATATGTTAAAAAAAGTAGGCAGTGTATTTAATGTGGCCATTTGATGTATGGATGTTTCTAAAATACCCTTGTAAGTTTTGAAGGGACGTGTTTTACAAATTAATAGTATCAATAAGTGTACAAATTAGAGACTGCTATTTTTCCAAAAGGGACTTATATTTTGGAACAGAAGTAGTATGGCTCAAAACAGACATTTCAGAGAATGGTATTCAAGTAATCCCAAAAGAATAAGCTTCAAATTTTTAAGAAATATTATAAACAACAACCCCAGAACACAAAATGTATGGAACATGTGGTTAAAAGTCATAGAAAACTCTGGAATAATTTATTTAGAGCTATTTTGTTTTCTGTGCTGTCATATGTTAGGTAAAACTAGAGTTATTTGTTTCTCTGTTTATGTTTGTAAGACTGTTAACAATTTTGCTCTTAAATTTCCAGAAAGTTAAAGATAGCTGGCGAGTTGTGAATCACAGAGATATCATACCTACAATACCGCGGTTAATGGGTTATTGTCATGTCAATCAACCTGTATTTCTTGCTGCGGGAGTTCCATCAAATTCCCTAGTGAGTTTTAATCTAATGCTTCAAACACACCTTGATTTTAGTCAATGCTTCAAACATACCTAAAATATAAAAGTATACTCAGCACTGTATCATATGCTTCTTGCCTTTTTTTTATTGACAATTTTTATTAGACTAATTAATTTCACGACCTGCAGTAATATCTCGGCAAAATGATTGAAAAGGTTTCCCAATTCTGCTGAAAAATAACTTTGTTATAAACAATTAATCATTTAAGTGTTTATTTTTTGTTTTTGTTAAAAATGAATTATAAAAAGGGCCCAACCGGGTTCGAACCGGTGACCTCTTGATCTGCAGTCAAATGCTCTACCACTGAGCTATGGACCCACTGGTGGTATCCTTACCCCATAGGTCTTTTTTGCCAATTTTAATGAGACTAGTTAATTTGACTACATGCATTAATATCTAGGGAAAAGGATTGAAAAGGGTTTCCCAATTTCGCTAAAATATAACTTCTTTATAAACATATTTCAGTGGTTTTTAAAAAAATAAATGATGAATTTCAAAAAGGGCCCAACCGGGTTCGAACCGGTGACCTCTTGATCTGCAGTCAAATGCTCTACCACTGAGCTATGGACCCACTGGTGGTTATTCATACCCCATAGATCTTTTTTGATAATTTTAAAGAGTCTAATTATATTGACAAATTGCAGTTATATCTAGGCAAAATGATTTAGACGTTTTTCTCAATTTTACTAAAAAAAACCTTAAAAAACAATTGGTCATTTATGTGGTTCTTTTTTTTTAATGGTTGAATAATATGGAATGATCACCTAGCTTGTATCTCATAATAAGGGTGCAAACTTATGTACAATAGAGAATCTCAAAATAAAGGGAAAAAAACAGAAAGTAAGGAAACTAAATCAATCCTAATATATAGTGAATAATCAACGCACCCCCTCGAGTTGGATCATATATATATCATATGCATCTAGCTTGTTACATATATTGTCAATCTGAGGTCCTTGTAGAAATTTATTGAAGATATCAGCTAAGTGATCATTTTATTAGCTCATTGAAGAGTTTTTTTTTAGGTAGCATAGTGGCTAGAATTTCACCCTTTAAAGGTGAATAAGTGGGCGTACCAGAGTTTTAAATTGGTCCCTGCACATTACGTGCGATGTCCCTACCAACTGAGCTAAGCTCACGGGGACAACTCATTGAAGAGATTTTAATGATGCTGGAAAGAATATTTTTTTCTGATAAATCAATTCCGCTAAAAAAAACTGTCAAAAAATAAATTCTGCTAACAAAACAATTTTATAAACTTGGTCATTTAAGTCGCTTTTATTTTTTTATAAAACTAATGAATTTCAAAAAGGGCCCAACCGGGTTCGAACCGGTGACCTCTTGATCTGCAGTCAAATGCTCTACCACTGAGCTATGGACCCACTGGTGGTCATTCTTACCCCTTAGATTTTTTTTGATAATTTTAAAGAGTCTAATTATATTGACAAATTGTAGTTATATCTAGGCAAACAATTAGTCATTTATGCTGTTATTTTTTGTTTTTTTTAATATTTGAATAATATGGAATGATCAATTCTCATAAACTAAACTAAAATACGGAATCATCAACTTGTATCTCATAACAAGGTTGTACACACTTATGTACAATAGAGAATCTCAAAATAATGAAAAAAACCGAAAGTAACATATATATCATCCATCTAGCTTGTTACATAATATATTATCAATCTGAGGTCCTTGTAGAAATGTAGTAAAGATATCGGCTAAGTGACCATTTCAGCTCATTGAAGAGATTTCAGTGATGCTGGAAAGAATATTTTCTCTGATAAAAATGGTTTCCCAATTCTGCCAAAAAAGAACTGTCAAAATAAAATTCTCCTAAAAAATAACTTTATAAACTTAGTAATTTAAGTTGCTTTTATTTTTTATAAAAATAATGAATTTCAAAAAAGGGCCCAACCAGGTTCGAACCGGTGACCTCTTGATCTGCAGTCAAATGCTCTACCACTGAGCTATGGACCCACTGGTGGTATTCTTACTCAATAGACCTACTGTATATGTGTTTACAAAAATTCCTTCTATGATATTGCTTTACAACCTAACCTCTCCGTGCTCCATTTTTGCTTTCGTTTTATAATATTGTTTTAGATTGCACTGGATAAAAAGTTGTGTTTGAGATAAATCAGAGTAACTTGACCAGTCTTAATTAGATTGTACAGTTTATGGTTCTTCGATCTTACTGATATATCAAATGAATTTTATCCAGGAGAATAAAGATATTTTGGGAGATGGTTACGAAGGTGATGTTCTTGGGGAATCCACACCAGATGTTATAGTCAACGAATTTGTATGTTTCTTTTTCTTCTCTATTTTATCTGTACATTTTTCTACACACACACAAATCTATATGTATGCATACATTTTATATTCATCTGCATATAACGGTTAAGTCCCTCATCAGTGGAATGCAAATAAAAAACTGTTAGATTTAATTAATGGTCAATGTTTATTAGTTATAAAAATGGAAATATCTAGACATTCACACAAACAATAATATGTCCCCAAATCATCCATTTATGTGTGTAACATTTTGTTTCCCACCTGGAAACAACCGCGGAAACGGTTATTACCAAGAATAATCACAAAAATTCAAAGAATTTGTTGTGATTGATGAAAGTCGGTCCAAATCTTTGTTAAAATGCTTCTTGGAATGGTTCCTTCAAACTTGTTAAACTTTGGATCTAGAAAATTATATTCCGGTAACCAGACAACAACTTCAGGAAACTTTACGGTGAAACGGTTAACACTTTTTGTTTTTTAAACAATCGATATTAATTTTTAATTTGTTAGTATTTGTTGGAGGTGAAAATCAAACCCGAGACAATCATTGACTCACTCACCCCAGCGCCCCGCCACCAACCCAACCTTATATCTCCCCGCGGTTAACACTTAACCACGACTTTCTTTTTATTGTTTTAGAGTTTAATTTAGTACAAAAAGGCAAAGTCAAATGTTAGATCAGTGTTTATTATTCAAATTAAGCAGTGAGTTGATGATGAGCTTCCTGCGACAGTGATGGCTACACGAACAGATCGCACTTGTCAATATTCACAACAGAATGGAGGAACTAGCAACATCTTCAAATTGTCGAACTAGAGTAATACATGGATCATATTTGACAACAATATAGCAAGGGTTTGAGGTTAGGGATGGGGCATGAGTTGAATGAGGAGCGATGTCTTTTGGGATACAGTTACACACACACACACACAGATGGGAGAGATGGCCAAGATTGTTTGAGAAGACAATTAATTAAATCTAAAGGTGTTTTCTTTGGGTTCCACCAGTGAGAGATTTGAACCCTCACCCTAGAAGATACCAGCTAAATTAATGTTTTGAAAGCAAAGAGTAAAAATTCCAGAAAAAGTAGCATTAATGATATGGCCTCAAATAATATTAGTGCGGTATTTGGCACCTGCACCTTGGAACTTTAACTTCGATTCTTCCCCTGCTATTATAATCACATTTGGGGTTTAACAAGAGAGACATTTACTATATATATTCTTGATTTATATTTTTAATAGTTATGTTGACAAATTCTTCCTTTTTAAGTTATATTTTTTAATGTTTCACCTTTCTAAATATTGATCTGTCCAGATTAAGGGTGAGATGGAACTAATTGAGAAGTTGTTACAAACTGAAATTAATATATTCCGCTCAATCAGAGATGGAAGTGCTTACATGCAGCATATGGAGGATTTCTATTACATCACATTACTAGAGGTATGGTGCGCTCATTTTAGAAAACCTCAAAGGATTGCTTATGCAATTCTTATGTTTCTCAAAGGGAGGAAGTTCATGGTCTCTCCAACCCCATTTTTATTTTAGTCCATTTTATTCTTGGTGCATGTTTGGGAGAATGGATATAACCAATAATATTTAAGTGAATGTAAACGTTAGTCCATCAAAGACAAGTGACGTTAATTTGATCCTAAAATAAATTTAACACTACTTTAGTCCATTTAATTATTGATAGGAACATCAATGTTTTCCTTGTTTTAAAACATGACTATGTTAAATTAATATCACTATTTTTGTTTGAGAAACAAAATGGCAACTTCTTTTTTTTTCAAAGTATCAAATTAATGTTACTTTCTACTATTAAAGACCAAATTGATATCAACTGTTTATTTGAGCATTAAATTAATGTCACTTGTATCTGAAGTGGACTTTAACAAGCATGCAGTCTTATTTTAATGATGTGATCACACAATTACCACTTCTTATAATTATAATTACTTCAGTTTTTGTTATTAATGGCACTGCTTACTATTAAACTTTTTCAGACTGTAAGATCAAATTACCATGTTGCCTCAAGGTCAGAACAAGATGTAAATAACAGCTTATCTTGAGCAACAAGGTTTTATGGTGACAAGGCCAGACAGATGATGTACATGCTCAGCTAGAAATATATTACATACAAACAGGAAAAACTATACTGGAGAAAAGCATATATATTTCAGATCACCTGCAGCCAAATAATCTTTACTGGTATGGTAGGATCTACTGCTGAAGCGTCTACATTAAGTGTCCAATTGTGTTGTATTCATCGGACGGCCACAGTTGCATCTTTCAATGGCAATTGCTAAATTATGATACAGAAAGAGAAGTGCACACAAAACAATTCTTATCACAATCTTTCTTGCATGCACTCTTATGAATGAGTGGAATTTATGTGGGTCTCATCAACATGGTATGAAATCCGCATGAATAGAGGAACTGATGAATTATACCCAATTATGGAGAGTGTGGTTTGAAAATTTTGTTGGCATTATATTAACAAATGAAATCTTAAGCATCACATTAGTATGCCTCTGGTTTCCTATCTAAAAGTAGTGCAATATGTTTTCATAACTTGTAAGGAAGAGTTAAAGAGAACATAGGTTGAAATTTTTATTTTTTTTAAACAAACATAGGTTGATATTTATTTTCCTCATAATGGAAAAATCTAAAATGTGAATACTTGTTGGCTGTCGCATGGGTTAGTAAATAGTCATTTGAGGTACAACTTTATGTTTCATTAATGAAATTTACATGCATCGACAGTCACGCGGCAAGAAAAATCTCAGAATTGTAATATATTCAGTATTTGGTATACAATAACAACTTTGCATGTTGAAGGATAGGCACGATGGCTGCTCGAGACAGCAAGCAGAAAAAATTTCACAAATATTTGGTTCCTACATTACAGTCATTTTTGCACATTATATTGTTGATTTGCAATGTCACCTTGTAGTTTTATAATTGTTATTTTGTCTACTTACTAAAAAAACTGCAAATTATTTTTGATCAAAATGAGCATATCGTATACCTATGTCATTTTTGTTAGAAGTGATGCTAGACAAATTTGTGGCACTAAAGCCACCTTAATAAGTATCAAGTCCTAAAGTACAAAACAAGTAAATAGTTCTCTAAATTTTATTAAAAGCTTAATTTATTTGAGTAAAATATAACTAACATTCATTGAAAATTTTATATATATGGTCATTAAATAGACTAAATATATTAGTTTTTAAATAAATCTCTATAAAATAAATTGTCTCTTATAAATAAAAACGAAGATAGTATTAGACATATTTTAATGCTATCAACAACTTAGTAACCATAGGAGATTAGGTTCGAGTTAGAATGCACTTACCTGGATTGATATTAATAGGTTATGTTGTGAATTCCTTTTAAATAAAGTCACACTAATAAATTTGATGTGTGGAGCAAAGTGATTAAACAACCACGTATTAAAGAATATAGAGACAATGAATATTAATCTAACAATATGAAGCAAGAGAGATTATAGAGAAAGCAGTAAAAGACACATTAGTTTGTTTACCTAGTTCAGTCAAATTCCGACATAATCTGTGGGGGAGAGCAGCCCCCTGTTCTATTATTTTCAAAGTATTACCGTTACAATGAAACTCTCAATAAATGTTACAGGAATTAGCCGTCAACCTAATCCTAACCTAGAAACTTAATATAGTGTGTCCAATATGAAGAATAAACAAGTATTTGTTTTTTCCCCTTCTTCACTTGTTTTCTTGGAGCTACATCTTTGCTCTCTTGTTTTTCTATGAAGAAACAACTTCTATTTATAAGAAAATATATCACTTAATAGGAACAAATCTGCTTTAAAATAAAACAGAATCTCAATTTGTTTGAAATATATTTAATTTAAAACCAAACAAAATCTTCATTTGTTTTCAAATATATTTAGTCTAGTTTAAAAACAAGCATAATCTTTGTTTCATGATTTTCAAGTCAATCTTCACAAGTTAAATAACTCAACAGACAAAATAATTAATTCTAGTGTCCCGCCTTTAATTAAACTTGACAGATTTATTGTGAGGAAAGCTATACTAACTAATATCATTGTGATAAATTGCGATTCTTAGTTTTTTTATGGTATAATTTGTTTCTTTTATTTCCTTGCAAAACCAAATCAAAATATGCGTCATCAAATTACTACGTACTTTTTTAATCAAACATGTAAGCGCAGGATCATATATCTCTTGTCTTTATTAATTTATGTGAATCAATACTCTTTTTATTACGATGATATTTTCGTGAACATGCAAGGCTATCATTATGAACCAAAATAAAAAGACTATATGTTCATCTCCCTTTATACTTTAATTTATCAAGAATAAAAATAATTTTGATATACTTGCCTATATGAACTCTCAAAAAGGTTTATAGATCGACTTTTACCAGTTTTAATAAAAATGAATTTTATAATGATAAAGAAATAAAAAAATATTTACTAATATTTTATCCAAATTTACTAAAAAAAAGATAAAGGCACACTTTATATATTTTCTAAAGAGGTACATCTTAGTCAAACTCTTACGAATGACTAGTGATTTGAGCAGAAAAACTATTGAAATTTTTTCATAAATTAAACTTAATTAACGTGTAAGAAATTTTGCATATAAAACTGAAATTTGGGTATTTGAAGAATTAAAAAAAAGTAAGTAAATAAACAATGCATACAATACTTTGATTTCTATTCACATAAAATATAATCTAGAAATATATTATGTGAGTTGTCTTAACCAGTTCCCAAACAGATTCTATGATCTAATTTTAGTCAAATATAGGATTTAAAATTATGTGTGACTTTCTTGTCAAAAAATATATTATGAGTGACTTTAGAAAATTTGTACTGCGTCCATACTAGAATATAAATCGTTGTGACTATATTACACAAATTAAAAAATGTAATTATTGCTGTATGAAAAAGAGAAATTATGAGTTAGTTTACGAAATTATTCTTCTTTAATTGTATGAAAAAGATAAATTGAAGAAATAAAGAAGAGAAAGTAAGAAATAGTTAAGAGTATAATAAGAAAAATAACAATAAATGCTTTATTGGTATTGTAAAGTGATTTATATTTTGGTTCAAATTTTTCTCAAAGTGACTTATATTTTCGTATTGAGGGAATAATTTACTACCTTTCCAAAAAATTTACACCGATGGTGTGTATGCATTTATTTATTTTGACCAAAATGTTGAAAATATGAATTAATTTTAGTCAAAAGCAAGATAGAATTAATTTTAGTCAAAAACAAATGCTGAATATTTATATTTTTGCTACAAAAAGGTTGAATAGTTTTAGTCAAAATAATAATAATCAGAAAGTAATTTATTACATTTTAATCTTTTATGGAAGTAACGTAAAAGTTTGAATAGTCTTTTTTTTTTTTTGACTCAGGTTTGAATAGTCATTTGAAACAGAAATATATTATCCTTTTTCTATTTTTGGTACAATAATTAAGAATAAAACATTAGTATATTGTTTTTTGCATTGCTAGCATTTCAAGTCTTGTCTATATATTGCAAAGAAGCTTAATAGCATTCTTCATTCTACTCAACATTCATATCCATATATCTAAGAGAGTTGCATGTTCAACCTTCGTTAGAAGTTAGAAGCTGAGTAGAGAGGTGTGCTTAAATCATTTCATTTTTCTATATGTTATTTTATTTGTTGGTTTTTTTATATCTCTATGTTCATATATATTATGCTCCTTATAATATGGATTTGGATAACATATTAATTATGAGAGTGTATATTGCTACTTGATGATTTAAATCCATTTTCTTAAAAAAATAAAAAATATACAAGACATCTTGATATGATTGAACAATTGTGATTTGAGTGAATTTGTGACATTTGCAGGTCTATTCGAGTTCAACATTGATTATAGGAGCTGAGGAGAAGAGGTATGTTTAAATCATATTTCATTTGATTATATATATATATATACTTTTAACTGTTGGTTTTTACTATCTCTAATATTTTGGATCTGGACCATTCGATTAAGATTTGATATAAGATAATTGATAAGATCGAAAAATTCATGATTATATTGCCCGTAGAAAATCAGTGTCTTGTTTTTCTTTATGTAGAACATATACAAATCTTTATTGTTTCTTAGGTTTTATATATAAAAAAATGGATTGTATGTCATTATACAATTATTGTGTTGTTGATCTAGATCGTTCGACTAAGATCAAATAGTGTAGATTGTCACTTCGTGTTTTAGATCCATTTTTAAAACTGAAATTCAAGATGTTTGGTTGTTATTGAATGATTTTGATTGCTTGATTGTATTGATGTTCTATTTTTTTTTATTACAAATGTGATCTTATTTTACACATAAGAATTTATCTTACAAGTATTTTTAGTTTGAGTGAAAAAAAAGCATCTTTGGCAAGATTTTTTTTTTAACAATAAATACATTGTGCTCGGAACTCTGAAACAGAATATTGAAATTGATTAGATTGATATTTAGAAATTTTGTCTTCTTTAATAAACATTTATTGAAACAAATTTACACAGGATTGTAAAATTCAATAAACATTAGTTTAACTAGTTAGAACATTTTCATTTGGATTAGTAAGTTTTGAAATAGTATTTTATATGACATGATATGTTGTTGATTGGTCTATTTGATTGAGGAGAATCAATATGTAGATTTGGTTAGGTAATTCTTATTGATCATATTATTATTATTTGGAAATCTACTTTTTCATTTTTATTTGATTATTGTTAAACTTTTTGTGTGAACTTTGTAGAAGTTATGGGGGAGGAATGTGAAAATATTTCTATGAGACTTCTTCATTGCATTCTCCAACAGGAGTTGGGGACTTGAAGATTCTTCTTTAAAAAACTTTGAGATGTTTTTCTCAAATTATAACGGATCACGCGGGAAGAGTTGAGAATGTCGTAAAGGGTTGGTTTTTAGCCATAGTAAGAGTTTGAAGAATATGAGTCATCGTAAGTATTATACATATTCTCTTTTTCTTCATCAAGAATGTTAGATTTATCTTTATTATTTAAAATATTATCCATATCCACTATTACAATTTGACTTGATTCATAAATAATAATACTGCTAACTAAATTGGTCATTTTTTATCTTTATTTGTAACATAATTGCACTAGTCATCCGCATGTAATTTTAAGGATTGAAGGTAGAAAACTAAAATTGTGTGTGGATGACTGATGCAAACATATATATGTTAAAAATGTGGATCCAAAAATGACTAATTTAGTTGGCGGTATTGTTATTTGTGAATAAAATTTAAAGCGTAATTAAGGGTATGATTAATGTTTCAAATAATAACGATAAATTTAACATTCTTGATAAAGAAAAAAGGAGGATGAATGATACTAATGAGGACTCATATTGATCTTCAAGCTCTTGTGATAGCAAGGAATTAGCACTTTGCATCACATTCCCAACTCTTTCCACGTGATCCATTAGAATATGAGAAAAACAGCTCAAAGCTTTTTAAAGAGGAGTCTTCAAGTCCTCAAATCAATGTTAGGGAATGCATTGAAGAAAACTCATAAAAATATTTTCACATCCCTTTAAACAATATCTATAAGAGAGCCTATATCGATTTATCTAGAATATCAATATGACATAATTAAATTCTGATACATTATAATTTTTTGGAGCAAAAGACTCCAAACATATAAGAGTTAGTGGATAGTGCACTCAAAATATGATTTAAAATAGGTTAAATGCATCCCTGAATCCTTTAAGTTTTCAGTTTGTACCACATAAGTCTTTTAAGTTATTTTTGTAACACATAGGTCTTTTAAGTTTTTAGTTTGTACCATGTAGATCTTTTAAGTTTTTTTGTAACACATAGGTCCTTTAAGTTTTAAAACTATAACACATAGGTCCTTTAAGTTTTTTTTTTATATAACATAATGAGTATAACTTGAAAGGACATATGTGTTACATTTTTAAAACTTAAAAGATATGTGTTACAAAAAAAGTTAAAGGACTTATGTGGTACAAACTGAAAACTTAAAGGATCTATGTGTTACAAAAAAAACTTAAAAGACTTATATGATACAAACTTAAAACTTAAAAGACCTACGGATTGCATTTGACCTTTAAAATAAGCACTTAAAAATGGTAATCAAATAAAATACATTGTTTGAAAATAATTTTTTTTTCTTTCTTTGGTACAATGTTTGAAAATAAATTTAAATAAGTTAAAGATGATAATATAAATATAATAAAAATAAATAAAAAATAACTTGCAACGAATAATAAAGACACAGTGTTTCTTCCTCACTTCATTGACGGCGTGGTTGCATCCTTCAGGTTTGTATTCCGTTCATTGAAATGGATTTAATTTCATTATTTCACACAGTTTTTACACATTAAGAAAAAATACCCAATTTTTATTAAAACCCTAATTTTTCTTACTCATTTTCAAATCAGTGTATGACTCTGTTATTGTGTAAAAAAAAAAGATTAATTTTTTTAATGTTGTTTGTGCATAGCTTTGATTCAAGTTTGTTGATGTTTGGTGTTGTTTTGAAATTATCTGAACATGATTTGATTCATTGATTTTTTGTTTTTGTTTGCATTGTTATGTTGGTTATTAGATTGGTCAATGGATAGGATTTGAGTTTTGTGAACACTGAAACTCGTCTTCGGTAGATTGATTCGGTTCAGTTTTTCGCACTCCACACGCGCTGCATTGCACGAGCTTCCGTGGATTGAAGCAACCATCAATTACCATAAGAAAGGTTTGTGAAACAATTACAATGTGTTCCCAGAAGACCCTTTTGAGAATTTTCAGTAAAGGTGTGTCTTTTCCTACAAAATGCCAACAACAACAACTTGAAGTTGTTCATAAGATTACTCAAAACTTGATTAATTCGAGTGACCTAAACTATTTCAAACCTAGTAATACTGAATGTCATTCAATGGTATCGTGCATAACCCCCAATGTTACTTACCGCGTTCTCTCAGACCCTATTCTCCAACCACATTCTTGTTTAGCCTTTTTTCATTTCCTTAGAACCCAACATTTCAATGTTTCACTCAAACCTGACCTTAAGGCCCATTTGATTCTCATTTCTAGACTCTTTGAAGCTCGGAAATTCGCCACCATGAAGAGTATTTTGAATTATGTGGTTACTGATTCGAAAATTGATTGCCCGGTTTCGGCTATTGTTGATTTGGTTGATGAATTTGAGCCTCATTTTATTGAGAAGCTTTGTGACATGTTGTTTAGGGTTTGTTCGGATAATAGGTTGTTTTATGAGGCAATTAGGGTTTATGATTATGCAGAAGAAAAAGGGTTGGTGATAGAGGAGAGGTCTTGTTTTGTTCTTTTGCTTGCTTTGAAGAGATGTGGTGAGGTTGATTTGTGTCTTAGGTTCTTCCGCCGGATGGTTGAGTCTGATAGTATTGAAATTAGGGTTCAGTCTTTGACACTTGTGATTGATGCGTTGTGTGGGAAGGGAGAGGTTGAGAAAGCCAAGGAGTTGATGAATGAAATGGTGGGTAAAAATATTGTGAAACCAACTGTGTTTACTTATAATACATTGTTAAATGCATATGTTGGAAGAAACGATCAAAAGGGAGTTGATGAGATACTGAGGTTGATGGAGAAGGAACAAGTTGATTTTAGTGTTGCTACTTATAGTATTTTAATTCAGTGGTATTCGAGGAATGGCAATATGGGGGAAGCTGAGAAGATATTTGAGGAAATGCGTGAAAGGAAGATAAAAATGGATGTTTATGTTTATTCGTCGATGATAAGTTGGAATTGTAAGTTAGGAAATATGAAAAGGGCCTTTGCTTTGTTTGATGAGATGACTCAAAGAGATATTGCTCCGAATATGCATACTTACGGCGCCTTGATCTGTGGTGTGTGCAAGGCAGGTCAGATGGAAGCTGCAGAAATATTGTTGGAAGAGATGCAAAGTAAGGGACTTGACCTAAATCTAGTAATATTTAACACAATGATGCATGGTTACTGCAAAAGAGGAATGATGGGTGAAGCTTTGAAGTTGCAAGCAATCATGGAAAAGAAAGGATTCAATGCAGATGTGTTTACATACAACATTCTTGCAAATGGGCTCTGTAAATTGCATAGGTATGACGAAGCCAAGTGTACTTTAAATTCAATGGTAGAGAAAGGAGTGGAGCCAAATGTTGTGACTTTCACTACGTTTATCGAGATATATTGCAAGGAAGGAAACCTTGCAGAAGCTGAGAGGTTCTTTAGGAATATGGAGAAAAAGGGAGAAGTGGCTAATATTGTTACATATAACACACTGATCGATGCATATTGCAAGAAAGAAAAGGTGAAGCAAGCACATTTGATAAAATCTGAAATGATAAACAAGGGGTTGTTGCCAGATGTATATACATACTCATCACTAATACATGGGGAATGTATTGTCGGCAGGGTAGATGATGCACTTAAGCTTTTCAATGAAATGGGGTTAAAGGGCATAACTGGGAATGTTGCTACGTATACATCAATTATTTCAGGTTTATCCAAAGAGGGGAGAGCAGATGAAGCTTTTAAGTTATACGATGAGATGATGAAAATGGACCTAACACCTGATGATAGAGTTTTCGGCACACTTGTTGGCAGTCTTCACAAACCCCTCACTCATGCTGATCTAAAACAAAATGAATGAGGAAAAAAAGTAGGTGCTTCTGATACGTCAAAAGGGTCAAATATTTGTTAATCATATGCACACGAGACGGAAGTAAGAAAATGGTGGTTAAGGGGGTGTGACAGAATGATGATTTTGGTCTTTAAAACTTGAGCAAGAAGACCCATGTTGAGAGGAAACTTGATGTTCAACAGCACCAATTTATAGCTTGGAAACTGGGAAATGTGCAATATTTTGGTCTTGGTAATACACAAATCTTTTTTTCTTGTAATTGGTTGCATATTATCACTTGATAAGGCTATTCTTTGTTGGTATTCAATCCTTCATTTTTGCAATTGAATGTAACCAAAGTTGTATCGAACTGTAACCATGACATAATTTTGAAATTTTCTCAGCATTAATACTTTTGAATGCGTGTGATATCCTTGTTGATATACTGTATGCAATATCTTTTGATCAGTGATATTTGATTAGCTCCCTAGAATCTAAACTATTAATTTGCAGTAAGTTCTCGATGTGATTGTTGTCATGCCATGGTTTGGTCGTGTTCAGTGATTCAACTTAGCATAAAATTCTTTTTGAAAAGTTATGAACAGTTTTAGCTTTCATAGGACTCTACAGTAAAATAGAACTTTTTTTTTACAATAAAATATAGTAGTAACTTTTAACTGCACAGCTTTTCTTTTTCATTTCAAAAGTTGTTATTGTTATTTGAATGTGGAAACCCTAACTAAGAAAAGAGGATTTTTTGTTGTTGTGAGCAGAAAGTAGAATAGTAATAAAGAACAAGAAAGATGTCGTACATGTTGCCTCACTTGCATTCAGGGTGGGCTGTGGATCAGGCAATCCTTGCTGAGGAAGAGCGTCTCGTTGTCATCCGTTTCGGCCACGATTGGGATGAAACATGCATGCAGGCAACTATTCTATTCTATTCTTCATTCTTTTTAACTACAGTGCTTTGCAAAATATCATCCTTGGTCATTTAGTATAATTTTTGTTCGTTCAACTATACATGAATATGTCCAGGTTTTATATTTCGATTTATCGGTAGTACTATTTGGCTGGCAAATTGCAGTCTCAATGTATCAATAAACAACTCACAAAAACGTACTTTTGAGTATTTTAATATTAGAAGAACATTACCTTTTAAGCAATAACTTGTATATAAGTTGAAATTAGTTCAGCAGTTCTATATTAGCACGAGTCTTTCTTGTACGAAAGCAATATGAAACAAAAAACAGCCAATCATAAAGGAGATAAGAGTTAAAATTATGAATTTAGGGAGGTGAAGATTAATCACAAGGTGCTAATTCATGTAATTTTATTTCTTAACAAGTATTTTGCAAACTAGTTTTTGCATCTCAACTTTCTCTGAAGCTCCCTCATTTGGCTTCTCTGTAAACACAACAGAATCTAATTCATAAAGCTAATTCAAATTGAGCTGTAGTCTCGTAGATGTATTTCACTTTGTGATTACAGTAACAGTCGCACATTTATGAAACCACAAACACCAGCACAATTTTAAAACGTGGATTGATATCATCATATGATACATAATGTTTGTCCGTTTTTTTCGACATCATCATATGCGAAGTTTTTAGTACTCCTGTTTGATTTTGTGTTCTGTTTTGTTTTGTTATGTGTCAAGATGGATGAGGTGCTGTCATCGGTTGCAGAGACGATAAAGAACTTTGCCGTGGTATACCTTGTGGACATCACAGAGGTGCCTGATTTTAACACAATGTATGAGCTGTATGACCCTTCAACGGTTATGTTCTTCTTTAGGAACAAGCACATCATGATAGATCTTGGAACTGGAAACAACAACAAGATCAATTGGGCTATGAAGGACAAACAGGAGTTCATTGACATCATTGAAACTGTCTACAGAGGTGCAAGGAAGGGACGTGGTCTTGTCATTGCGCCCAAAGATTACTCCACCAAGTATCGTTACTAGCTAGAATATATCGATCTCTATCGGGATTTGAACTCTGTATTAACTATGTGCCGCGCATACATACATAGCATATAATTGACTTCTCTGAAAGAGAATTTACATTTTATGGTAAAATAATCCTTTATTCAGACCGTTTAGAATGAATAAAGAATGTTCATTCCATCTAAATACAATGTTTCTCTTATTTGGGGTTAATATGGTATGAATCTATCCTTTTTATTTATTTAGTGTGTAACTGTCATTAAACCATCTATACACATTTGTGTGTCATCTTAAAGTGCAACTGTTATGCTGTGTGTTTATACCCTGATCAAAAGATTTATACTTTATGATAAAGTGATGAAAAAACTAGAAAGGTGGTGTGTAGAGTAGTGAAGGAAAAAAAAGAAAAAAGGAATGTGTTGTGTGGTATAGTATGAGAAAAAATGTAGTAATATATAATATTGGTTCTCATTCGCATTGCTTTACTTTGTGCTGATTCTTTTCCTCTGTCTTCGATCCTTTATCGATTGAAATTGGTAAAGTAGTTTAATAACTAAAAATTTCACTGTTAAGGTGAATAAGTGGATAGAAATGTGTGAGACACTTTGATAATTATTATTTTAAACGTGGGTGTCTGTTTCGATAACAAAACAAAACTATTTTTTCTGATGAGTAAATCGGCAGCAATGTTGTTGGAAAGTTATTCCTGTTATTTATACTACCTTCGAGTTTCTTTCGTTATAAATCATCATGTAATAATGAGTGCAATCTATTTGGTCATACATGTCCTTCGAAACTACTATAAACATGACTGACTCAGTACGAATAGAAGAGGAGAGAAAGCTACTAGAGACAACACATGGTACCTGTCTTTAACAATCTATTTACAGATACAACAAACAAACCTTGACACACATAAATATATGAAGTGAATAAAGTTTACAAATTAGTCCTAAAAGATAATTATGATGCTGCTTTGGTTGAAAAAAGTTGAGTTTTATAACTCTAGTACATATATAAAATGAGAAAAGTAATATAAGCACATTCTCCACTCACAACTTATCCAAATTTTGAACAGTGTATTCAAAAGCCTATGTTGCTAGCATTCCAAACCAAATGTTGATAACTAGTTGAATCATACTTCTGAAACTGTCAATACCAAAAATAATATGTTCATATGTGAATTTCCTGCAAGTGGAAAATCACTTAATTGCCGCAGTCATAAATCTCAGATCGTCCAATCAAAGATCAAACAATTCAAATTTCAACCTAATAAATCGATGCAGAATACACCGTCGAAATGCGAGTCTATGATGAAGCAACCTAGAACAAATAACTACACCAAATGCAAGATTCTCCAGCAACTACAACGCAGCAGAATTTGAACAATCACCATTGTTCCATAATACAGTACAAATCGTTTTCAATTATATGATCAGGCAACCTACAACAAATAACTACGGCAAATTCAAGACTCTCCAACTAGAAGGGAGTGTTATCAAATAGAAACTACAACGCAACAGAATTCTAACAATCACTAATGCTCCATAATACAGTACAAATCGTTTTCAAATAACAGCTATAGCATTGTAGCAAAGCCAACTTCAAACAATACCCTACAATTGACAACACTCCTAACCGAAGACCAATTCATACCGACCGAATAATTGAAAAATACTTGCATATAAATAAAAACAGTGCCTTAATTGAAAAAACCCTAAACCTAGCAATAAACTTTCACATCTAAAACACATTAAACCCTAAGAAACCAATAATAGCACCAAAATCAAACAACAATCACACTTCAAGAAAAACACTACAAATATTAAATCGCGTGATTCAAAACAAGAAATAGAATCGATTAATCACAAAAGATTCACATCATCATATCACATCATATTAACCAAATTCAGTAAACAAAATACATCATCAATTTCCGTTTAATCAATTCTAATCAATCATCATCAACATCATCATGAATCTAAAAAACACCAAAAAAACGAAGAACGAAGCAACGATGTTAATTGATATCAGCATCATCGAAATCATCTTGAAACGAGTTGAAGAATTCGGCATCGGCGAGTTTACTCTCAGTGACGAGACCTTCGGTTAAGAGATCCAAATTGTCAACATCATCAACATCCATCGCCATTGAAGTTATCTGATCTTCCATCTCTCCGAACAAATCCATTGCTCTCATAACCGTTTTTCTCTCTTTCGCAGTTTCGAACGCTATCTTTGCCCAAATCGATTAGGGTTTTATATATCAACTAAACGATACAACGATGCTTTGCTTAAACGATGTCGTGTTATATAGGCTTCAGTAATATATATTTTTCGGTTAAATATATTTTTGGTCTTTATAAATATATATATGAATGAATTTTTAAACATAAAAAAAATAAAAAATTTATATTTAATTCTTGATTTGTTCGAAAATTCTTTTTTTTTTTGAGAGAGAGATTTTTTATAATTTTATAAATTTTTTTGCAAAATTTTATTCAAAAATATTAATTCTAAGTATGAGTTTACTTAGACGAAATGATTAAAAGTGAAGATGAAAAACTTTTGAGTGACTAAAAGTATAAGAAATTAAAATTTTAGAGGGACCAAAATTTGATATATTTATAGGGACCAAAAAAATATTTAACTCTATTTTTTTAAAGGTTAAATATGGTTTTGGTCCCTATAAAATGTGAAATTTCTAAGTTTAGTCTTTATTTAATTTTTATTATATTTTTAGTCCCTACAATTTGTTTGTTGCATATAGTTTTAGTATGTGCTAAAACTAAATTTGCTTAAGCATAGTTAAACTCTTAAATTTTTGAATAATTTTTAATGAACATGTTTAAAATATCATATAAAGTTTATTTATTTAAATTTAGCATAATATGAATTTTTCAAATAACAAAAGTTCGAGATAGAAGTAACGAAAATCATGACCTATAAAATCAAATTTTGAGCTCATTTAATTGGAGGAACTTTTTACGATAATCTAAACTTACCTACAAAAAAATCGTTCAAAAATACATGTTAATTTATCAGTAGAGACCAAAGCTAAGTGCATAATAATTTTTAAGGGACTAAAAATTTAACAAATATTAAATAAGATCATCATTTTGTAGGGACTAAAAACATATTTATCCATTTTATGACAAGGGATGTATTAAATATGACTTTTTTTTTAGTTTTTGGCACTTCAAACTCATATTTAATTCATCATTAGTTAAAAAAATATAAATTTTTATGAGTGTGATTCTTATAATGTTATAAATATGAATAAAAATTTCATTAAAAATGTGTATATATAGTACACATAGTTGAATTAAAAGCATGATGCATGGACAAAAAATAGACTATAAAATATTGAGAACCAAAAAGTGCTAAAAAAGTTTTATAGATTAAAACTCAAAAGGTCAGCTTCTCCTAGGTTTATGGATATAGTACTTAAAAAAATGAGTTTTACAATCTAAAATAGAGTAGCGGCGCAGCTGTAGTTGTTCGCTTACCTTCTACTCTTATGTTATATATATATATATGGGAGTAAGTTAACGAGTTTATGCCCATTATATTATGTCTAAAATAACCAACTTTGTATGTACAAACTCATTTTAACAAAAGGGCAACTTTGTAAATTGAATTTTATTTATTAAAACAGAAACAAAACATCCAATTTGTGTTGCTCAATTTATTCGTTCATGCAATTTATTTTGGTGTGCACTAGAATGATCTTGTGTTTTTGTGTTGGTTAAATAGAAACCAAATCATTCTTAGCAACCGGGTCATATATGTTCAAAAGAATGTACAATTTAGCAATAAGGGAATATAATATACTACTTCCGTACTAAAATATAAGTTATTTGGACCATATTACACAAATTAATAAATATAATTAATTTTGTATAGAAAAAAGAAATTATAAAATATGTTACAAAATTGTCCTTCATTAACGTAGTGATATGAAGAAGATAAATTGAATAAGTAAAAGAAGAGAGAGTAATAAATAATTAAGGATATAATAAAAAAAAGTAGCACTAAATATTTCATTAATATTATAAAATGACTTATATTTTGATACAAATTTTTTTTTAAAATGATTTATATTTTAATGCAGAAGAAATAATTGCTAAGGAATCAAACAATCTACCGATAAATATAATCTAATTGAACAAATCATAGCTAACCTAATTGAATGCTTAATTTGTATAAGTAAAAGTGACGTTGTTAATTGGTTATTAGTGAAGCAAGCATGCATGCATGCAAATTAATGAAATTAGTGTAGTTACAAATTAGGAACCCAATGTATTTTAAGTTGTTTTACTCAACCAGGTTGCCACGTTAATTTGGTGAAAATAACCAAATTTGGATGAGTTTGTGTGTTTTGGGGTGAGAAAAGAAAAGATACAATTGTTTTTGGGTGAAAGTGTGGTTATTATGTTTTTGTTTTTAATTAATTAAAATAAAATTACAAAATTAACCTTACAATTAAAATTCATTTATGTAGAATTAAATGTTTTTGTTTTTAATTATAGTAGAATTAATTAAAAACAATGTTAGTTAGTATCTATGACACATTTAATTACTAAATTAAGGAAACATGTTTTTAATATTTTGTTTTTATTTTTAATTAATAAAATCCAATTTATAAATTTATCCCATTGTTAAAATAAGTTTGTAGATATAAGAGTTGAGTTTTTTTGTCATTATATAGTGGGTGTAAACTTGTTATCTTACTTCCACATGTTTTTAGATGGGTGTAAGTTAACGGCCTTATATTATATATATATATATTGGTCGCGACGAGTGTATCTACCACCGAATGCAGTGACGATTCCTCTCGTTAGATTAGAGGCACATCAAAGAGTGGGATATAGCTGACTTAAAGATTTAAAGTTGCTATATGTATCCAAGGTATATATATATATATATATATATATATATTTCATCTGTTATATAAAAAATTAAAATAAAAAATTTCAAATATTTATAGGGATAATTTAAAAAAAAATTAGTACTTTATTGAACATATATGATTTTTGAGTTTATAAGTTAATTTATGAAAGTATTTTTAATTTTTTAAAATTTATCCATAAGAATAATTACATCAAATTATATTTCATGTATGTAATAGCTAATTTTTTACACATTAGAATAATATTGATAAATTAAATCTTATATATAATGATTTATTTATTATTGACAAAAGATATTGATATTTCTTATTTGTTGAAAATCTTTGAATTCTTTAAATAAAATAATACACATTCAGATACCGATATCCAAGATATTTAAAGGGTACCCGAAATTGTCATCACTAAATTTTCATCAATTTTAAATTGTTTTAAATAACCAATAACTAATTGTAGTTAAATGTCTAAATTTAGTATGTACTATTGGCGACAGCGGCTGCTGTCAAATTAATTTACTACAAAAATATCAATGCATTAATTGTATCTCAACAAAAAATATGAAAAATTCAACATTGTATAACATAATAGCAACAAACAATGTATGTTGCATTTTCTAGCTCAATTACAATTAATATCTATAATAACTTGTATATTTTCAGGTAAAATGACATATTATTTAAATGAAAGAAAAGCAAAGCATTAGAATAAGAAAATCGATCAAGGCCTCATAAAAGAACAATGGAAAAAGTTAAGGAAATGACAAATCTTTCATGTTATAATGTAACATTTAGTGCTACAAACAATGTATGGATGATTGATGATGTTATTCTTAAACGTATTCCTCTTTTGTGTCTCCAAATTGGTCATAGTATTTTGACTTCTCATTTTTTCTACTGGATTTTTAGGCCCATTCGTTTGCCCCTCATTGTTGCACAAATATTGGTAAGCATTCATCCATAATATCTTTTTTATTTTATTTTACCGATAAATTTGAATCATCTATTCAATAGACATGATATTTATCTTTCTCTTTATATTAATATATTTACAAGTTTTTGTAAAATTTATTTGTTTTCTACCAAAAAAATGTTTTGTCAATCTAGATTGGCAAAAGTGATTAAAAATTCAATGATTCTTGATGAATGTAAGCTTTTAAATATGTTTAAAGCTGATAAAATCTCTTTAAGTGGAAAATCCTTTTCAGAGATAAAACTACAAACATTATATTGAAGTAAGTGGAATTGTGATTAGATCCATTAAGTAAGATTTTGGTTTTGGTTTTGAGTCCTTTCAATAGAAAAAAGAAAATGTCACGCACTAACCTGGACAACTAGGTTTTATAACAAAGATTAATCATAGGCGAAGTTAATTAGTCAATATTTTACACATATAAAATAGTAACCAAAAAATGCCTATTCATTGAGATTTTTAGATATATCTTAGATTAGTTAGTAGCACAACAATGTAAAATTATTGGCTTAAACATCATTTTCGTCCTTGTATGTACGAGAAATTTTGGTTTTAGTCTCTGTATCGATTTTTGTTATAAATAAGTCCCTGAATCAACCAAATTTTTTGATTTTAGTCCCTAAAGCGAAAATCCGCAGGAAAATCTGCAGGTTTTTCCTGCGGATTTTCGCTTTAGGGACTAAAATCAAAAAATTTGGTTGATTCAGGGACTTATTTATAACAAAAATCGATTCAGGGACTAAAACCAAAATTTCGCTTACATACAGGGACTAAAATGATGTTTAAGCCAAAATTATTTGTAGTTTTGACATGTGCAATAACTCTCTAAGATTCTTGCAACATCTACATATTGTGATGCTCTGTTGATGCTCTATTGAATAATGTTGGGATGTCGCAATGACTACATAAATGAATTTGTCGAATACCAAATTTTCATATACTCTATATGTTTCATATTATTTTTCGCATTTGAAATATTTCTGTCTCAAATTATTTTATACTACGAATACAACATTTATTTTATTTTATTTTGACCAATTTAACCGTTATTTATTAAAGTAGTTTTGATTATAAAATTAGTGTAATTAATCATTTTCTTAAGAAGTGTGCGGTTTTCAAATTAGACATGTAATATGAGATAGAGGGGTACATTGTCACATACTAGAACTTCAACTTGAAAACATTTTAATGTTCATTCATTATGATTGCATTGCATAAATGTGAGATTAAAGATACAAGAATTTTCTGAACATTTATATTATGCAGGCTGGATTTACTCTAGGTCCAACTCTCTTGGGAAGTTTCAAGCTGATAGTTGACTGGTTTTATGTTAGTAATGGAATCTTAGCCATTGAAACCTTTTCAAACTTAGGAATAATGTACTATGTATTCTTAAGTGGTTTAGAAATGAATTCAAACACAATTTTAAGGTCAAGAAAAAAAGATACAAGCTTAGCAGTTACTGGTATTGTCACATCAATGTTATTGGGTGCTGGATTTCTTACTGTACAACACAAAATTGAAGATAAAAATGAAGTTTTCTCGCAAACACCTAATGAAAATCGTGGCCAAACTTATTTATTTTGGTGTTTGGCACTTTCTGTCACAGGCTTCCCAGTCCTTGCAAGAATCTTAGCTAAGCTTAAGCTTTTGCATACAAAGCTTGGAAAAGAAGCATTAACAGTCGCTATGCTAACTGATGCTTATGGTTGGGTTTTATTCACATTGTTGATTCCTCATTCTAATAACGATGGAAAACCTTTTCTCTCTGTAATCACTACTTTATTCTTTATAGTTTTTTGTTTTATTGTAGTGAGACCGATCCTTACTCTAACCATTGAAAACAAAACGAGTACGAACACTTGGCACAAGTCGCAATTGTTGGACTTAATGATGGGAGTGTTTATTTGTTCATATATTACAGAATATCTTGGTACACATCCTATTGTTGGAGCTTTTGTGTTTGGATTGATTTTGCCTCATGGGAAGTTTGCTCATATGGTCATGGAAATGTCAGATGATTTTGTTTGTGGGATTTTATGTCCCACCTACTTTGTTGGATTTGGTTTTAAACTCGACTTGTCTGTCCTTTTAAAGCAAAAATCTGCAGGTTTAATGTTGTTGATTGTGGTTATGTTATCGATACCAAGAATTTTGAGCTCTTTGATTGTTACTTTTTTCTATGGTTTGCCTGCTCGAAATGGCCTTGCCATTGGGTTGCTTCTCAACACCAAAGGTGTCATGGTTGTCATACTACTAAATCTTGCTTGGGACAAGAGGGTAATATTTAACTACCAACTTTCAATTTTAGCAATCTTTTTTCAAACTCTTCCTTGATTAATACCAAACATGATATGCATATATAGGTAACACTTTTTTGATTCATTACTCTAGTAATGCATAGAAGGAGGGTGATGAGCCTTGGTGGAACGACAAGAATATTGTAGTGTGACTTAGAGATCACAAGTTCAAATCCTTAAAGAAAACATATTTGGTAGCATGTGTGAGATTATATACATTTACCCTTTCGACTATGGATTAGGGGAGTGGTACACTAGGGACTAAAGTAAGAAGATCTTCATTTAATAGAGACTAAAAACATATTTAACTCTTTAATTAAATGAGCTTTTAGGTGTTAACTATACAACAACAATCATACCCTATCCCACTAAGTACAGCCGGATCAAACAATGCTATAATGTTCTACCATATATCATATTTCTATCCAACTAATGTTTGATGTTTTAATTGTTCCTTTAAATATTTCTTTTCAGGTTTTAGATCCAAATTGTTTCATGGTTGTGGTGCTTGCTATTATATTAATGACAGTGATGGTTTCTCCCTTGATCAATGCTATATACCAGCCAAAACACAGATTCATGCAATCACAATTAAGGACCGTGCAAAAGCTTAAATTCAATATGGAACTTCGAGTTGTGGCTTGTGTTCACAATACTAAACATGCCAATAACATGATCCACGTTCTTGAAGCCACAAACGCAACCATTGCTACACCTATACATGTGTCAGTATTTCACCTAGTTGAACTAACTAGACATGGCACAACAATTCTTGTTTCACACAATGATTCGTCAAACCACTCTGTTGGAATAGAAACAACCAACTCTGAATCACAATCGGAGTTTGAGAGCATAACTAATGCATTTGAAGAATTCGTAGAATACTATAAAGCTGTTAGACTTGATACAACAAATGTTATCTCATCTTACAAAACTATCCATGAAGACATATACAACTTAGCCGAAGAGAAACATGCGAGCTTGGTTCTCCTTCCCTTTCACAAAGAGTATTCAACAATTGAAGGTTCTTTAGAAACAATCCATAACGAATATTGTGAGATAAACAAAAATGTTTTGCAACATGCACCTTGTTCAGTAGGGATATTTTTGGACCGTGGTTTAGGATCATTGTTAGAAACAAAAATGCGCATTATAATGATTTTCATTGGAGGACCTGATGATCGTGAAGCCTTATCTATTGCATGGAGAATGGCAGGGCATCCAGGAACACAATTACATGTTGTGAGGATTCATTTGTTAGGTAATGTTGTAGAAGAAAAAGAATCAGAGATGAAAATAACCAAGTCTCGTCATGGAATATTGTCGACCGTTATGGACAATGTGCAACAAAGGGAGTTAGATGAAGAGTACATAACTTCCTTTAGGCAAAAGGCCGTGAATAATAATGATTCCATTGTTTACTCAGAGATAGAAGTGCATTCTGATATCGGTGAAGAGATACCAACACTTTTGAATGAGATTGATAAATCTGGATATAATTTGTACATTGTTGGGCAAGGAAGTGGTAATAACTCTAAGATTTTTTTGGATTTGTTGGAATGGTGTGACCATCCTGAAATAGGTGTTATTGGAGACATATTAGCTTCATCTAGTTTTGGTACACATTCATCTGTGCTTATTGTGCAACAATATATGGATGGAAGGCATATTAGTTTTAATAAATGTCGTCATGAAATGAAAAAGAGTCATGAGATTTTGTAAAAGACAAAACAATAAAACAAATTATTAGGAAAATTGCTATAACTAGATTTATTACCATGGATTAATGAATATTATGTACAGTTAGAAAATTTTGTTTTTATTTTTATTACTTTAATCTTGTTGACATTTTTTTTGTCTAAAACTTCAAGTTATGGTTTGGAATAATTTGAATCAAGTAGTTTTTAATATAGAAACTAATAAAAAGACTAAATCAAATGTCAAATCGTGCACGCTCCCCCCTAATAATTACACATGAGTCATACTTATTAACTTCGATTTATATGGTCAAAGTTAGCATCTCTACATATATATATATATATATATATATAATAACAAATAGATGTAATATTCTTAAAAAGGATTATTTTTATATATTAAAACAAAATTCCTGAAAAAGCTATAACAAACGTTCTCTTAATCACTAATTTTAAATTCATTATCCTCTAAAGCCATTTGTTATACACACTATAAACTGATGATTGAAACAAAAATATTTGGAAAACAACTTTTTTTGATAGTTAAATCATTTTATTTTTCCAACCCTGTCTGAAGTTATCATACAAAAATTAATTGAACATAAACTATATACCCATAGTTAAGGTTTAGGGTGCGTTTGTTTTACCTTTAAAAAAAGTGATTTTTAATTTGTGTTTTTTAAAATGAAATTTTTTATAACTTAACTAAAAATAGGTCAAGTTATTTCAAATTTATTTTTTTTATAAATTAAAAGAATGATCTTGACATTCAATAACTTAAATACTCATGTTAGAGATTTTAACTTGATAAAATTCTTAATTTTTTATTAATGCTATCTCCAAAAAATGATTTTTGTGAAAAGATATTTATTTTTTTTTACATTTTATAATCTAAAAATTTGTAATTAAATGAGAAAATACTTAAAACAACATTTTAAGATGATGTATTTAAACCAAACTTTCAGTTGAAGCTTTTATAAAAAAATTCTTTGTTAAAACTTTTTAAGGCAAAAACAATATGCTATAAAAATCATTTTTAAAAAAATATAAAACAAACGCATCTCTTAGTTATTTGATATGTTAATATGTATATATCATTGTAGCCACATGCTATTTGTGAGAATTCTTGCAAGCTCATCTTGTTGCAGGTTTCACCTCTCTCTTAGTTAATTGATTTTTGTGTTTGATTTGTGGGTTCTTTTCTCTTGTTAATTTCTGGGCTTTTCAATTTTTGTATTTTAGGGCACAATTCCTGTGTTATTTTTGTGAAGCATTCATAACACAATATAGAAATTGAGGAAACAACACTTGGTTCTTCAATTTCTTTAATTATGAATGGTGAAGCAAGAAGGTACGTACATGAATTGTAAACATTAAAAGACTATATGATTTGAGCTATGTTTGATTTAGTTCATTTGAACTTATCTACCAGAAGAGCTTATGACATATCCATAAGTTGTTTACATCTTGCTTTTATAAGATCTCTAGGATAACTCATAAAAACGGCTTATAGTTTACATGAAAATATTGACTTTATTTTATCTTGTTAAAGAAAAAGCTTATACATACATTCTTACACATTTTCCTTTATTTTCAGTTAAATGACCTTGACACCTAATGCACTATGTGCAGGTAAGTGACTCTAAAACCAACAACATTAAAAATTTTAATCAACGGTTAATGGAAGACATGCGTGTAAGCATCATAGTAAGTTTCTACCAAATTTTCTAATTACTAATACACTTCATTCTCATGCCTTTGATTTTGAAACAATGTTTCTATTGTGTTGCTATTTCTTGCATATGCATATTGATATTTGTCTAATATGCAATTTGATGCTACTTGGCTTAATCTATATGCTTTAAAATTTGCGATTCTTATTTCACTTGCTAGTATAGTGTATAGTTGTTTTGTTGATAATGGAAACCAAGGAGAGTTTGATTCTTTTACTTTTAATTAGATTACAATAAGACACTTTTAAGTTATGAATGTTACACACTTTTAATTATATTACAATTAGACAAAACTTAGTCTTCATATTAAAGATCAAAATGAAGTGGAGAAAACTTATAGGACCAAATTATCTAATATTTGTAATTTAAAAGATCAAAATAAAACAAAACAAAAAAACTTAAGTCAAAAAAGAAGCCTAAAATTAAATTAAGGGAAAAATAAATAATTTAGCCTAAAAATAAAAAATAGAGATAAATTGATTCCAAAATTAACTCTTTATGAGTTACTCCAAAATCACAACCATTCATTATTTTTTAATCTAATAGTCCTAATTAACTACCATTTCATCTTCACATGAGGACTATCTTACTCTCTCATTCCATTCGAACCCTTGCTAATAAAATAAACTGAGAAATGTGCAAAATAGTTTCCTTAACTGAGGAGATGATTAATAACAACAATTTCTTAAAATTGTTTCATAAAGAATACAATTAAACTAACTGAGCAAAATCCATGTGGTTTGAAGGCACACAGCCGACTATAGAAGCAGAGATGTGGATGACATTATGAATATGTCTACCAAACGTACCGAAATTTAGTAGCATAATGATAATGTGTACATCACTTTCTAAATTTTTATTTAAACTTTAAGATAAGTTTCGTGCGGGGACAAGCAAATTATGTCGCTCATAACTTAATAATGGCGTCAAAATTGTATTCTAGTAACTACATATTTGAGTCTATATCATTTTATATTTATCCTATTGTGATGAATGAAATGTTATTAGTTTGTTTCTCTAAAAAAAAGTATTTGAAAATTGACCTACACATGCACAATATCATGAAAATTTCTCTTTAACCCCCCTTATTTTCTTTTTCCCCCCCTAACTACCTTTTTTACCCTCATTAAGCCCAATTCGTAACGTAGAAACCGAACTGCAGTTCGGTTTCCACGTTCCGAACTAAGCCATTTTCAGCCCCCCCCAAGCCTAAATTTGTTCTCAGCATCGATGTTGAAGTTTCAGCATCGATGCTGTCCACGTTGATGACTACAACAGCATCCATGCTCCTATGCCACAACATCCATGCTCAAACCAGAAATTATTAGTTCTGATGCCTAAATTTGTTCTCAGCATCGATGCTGAAGTTTCAGCATCGATGTTGTCCACGTATCAGACTACAACAGCATTCATGCTCCTATATCACAGCATCCATGCTCAAACCAGAAATTGTTAGTTCTGAGGCCTAAATTTGTTCTCAGCATCGATGCTGAAGTTTCAGCATCGATGCTGTCCACGTATCAGACTACAACAGCATTCATGCTCTTATGCCAGCATCCATGCTCAAACCAGAAATTGTTAGTTCTGATGCCTAAATTTGTTCCCAGCATCGATGCTCAAGCTTTAGCATCGATGCTGTTATCACACTTCGGATTCTAGGTTACGAAGTGAAAGCGTTGAAGCGCTGCCGCGGGTGGGGAGGGATGCACGCGTAGTTATCAAAATCTGCCTGCACTTCGGAATCCACGTTACGAAGCTGAGTTCGGAGTATGGATTCCGAATTGCATAATTTTGCCAAATTCAGGGGTATTTTTGGGTTTGAGGGGGGGAAAGAGAAATAAGGGGGGGGGCAAAAGAGAAATTTTCCAATATCATAAGCCAAGCCAATCTGCAACATTAGGCAATCAAAGTCACAACTCACAAATTTTCTCTATTAATACATTACGTAGTTTTTGACTATGAGGCTGAATTATTCTCTTAATCCGGATTAACGAACCGATCCAAATCACATTGGTTTGGTTTAGTTTAATTTGATTTGAAATGACTTCTTAAAAATAAATTGAACCAAATTAAATGTACAATTAGAATACTTTATTTTCATTTTTATTATATTAAGTGTTTTAGACTTAATCTTGTTGGTTTTATTTTTGTTTAGACCTTCAAGTTATGGTTTTGAATAATCTGAGTCAAGTAGTTCTTAATATAAAAATTAATAATAAAGATTTAGTTTAAATGGTCTTTTGGTCCCTGTAAATTGGCGTGTTTTTTATTTTAGTCCATAAATTTTTATTTTTAGAATTCATCTCTGAATGTTAAAATCATTTTAATTTTAGTCGTTAGAGTCAAAATCCGTAAAAAAAATCAGTAGGTTTTCTACAATTTTTCTTCTAATTTTCTTGTAGTTTTGACTTTAAAGAATAAAACTAAAATGATGTTAACATTCAGGGATAAATTCTAAAAAAAAAAGTTTTATGGACTAAAACAAAAAATATGCCAACTTCAAAGACCAAAAGATCATTTACGCCAAAAGAATAAATCAAATGTCAAATTATGATTACTTATTAATTCAAAATTTTAGAGTGCATTTACGGATTAAAAAATAGTGATTTTTATATTAAATAATTTAGAGATTATCTATAAATGATTTTATAAAAACTAGAATCCATTTTATTTTTGTTTATTGTAATAAAAATCTCTTTTTGTAATAAAATAATTTATAGTTTGTTTGAATATTACATATAAAGGTGATTTTTTTATCAAAACATTACTCTCGCCTTTTAACACTTATTCTCTCTCTCCCTCCTGAAAAAAAATCTATTATTTGAAAAGTTACTCTTAGCCGCTACTCATTTGAAGTTTTCTGATGATTTTTATATTCGGATTATTTTCAAAATTTATATTAAATAGATGCAATATTCTTAAAAGTGATTATTTTTATAAAAAAAAAGTGATTTATTCCTAAAAAAATGTAACAATTGGCATCTTAATCACTAATTTTAAATTTATCATCCTCTATTTTTTTTGACACAAATTCATTATCCTCTAAAGCCATTTGTTATAAAAACTATAGACCGAAGATTGAAACGACAATATTTGGAAAACAACTCTTATTTAATTAGTTAAATCATTTTATTTTTTTGCAATTATTTTATCATAAACTATATACTAGTATCAATGGTTTAAGGTGCGTTTGTTTATATGTGCATTCGAAACAACCAAGTGTACTTTATCAAAGTTGTTGTAATTATCTTGAAATCTCAATAGAATAAAAGAAAGGAACAAAAACCATGTGAAGAAAAGTTGTGGGCGCAAGGCAGTGAAAACAGGGCGCAAGGCGTGCAGGAAAAAAGCTGAAAATCTGCCTGCTGCGCTCATCGCAATTACCAGTAAATTGGGAGGTTTTTGCTACTGCCAGCCGCGCTGAGCGCAGGCCTATTTGCGCTGAGTGCGGGCGCGAGACCAAATTTTTTGTTTGGTATTTTTTGGGCTTTTTTTTGTCAGATTTGTTCCAGATTAAAATAGATTTGTTCCTATTTTAAAGGTATATTTTATTCTATTTAAAGGGAGGTTTACAAACAAGGATTTGCACCAAGAAAACAAGAAACAATAATTAAAGGGTTTTGAAGCCAACAAGCAAGCTAGTGATTAAAGAGATTTTGCTCTTGGTAATATTACTAGGGTTGGGGTTTATTCTTAATTCTTGGGAGACACTATATTTAAGTTTTTTGGTCACGGGAAGAAACTTGAGATTATGGTAGAGGTAGGTTTGAAGACTATCTCTTGTAACCCTAATTGGAATTTCTTTGTAACGGTACCAGAAGTATTATAGTGGAACGGAGAGGTGCTCTCTCCCCCAGATTAGGTCGGTTTGACTGAACTGGGTAAACAATATTATTGTATCTTTTATCTTTCCGCTATTAATTGTTATTAATAATTATTACCGTCTCGCTTATTTGATTGCTTACTTGTATTGCTCCACACATCAAAATATTCATTGGTGTGAATGTACCCTAACTTTCGCAACAAAAGCAAAATCCATGTGGTTTGAAGGCACACCCCCATCTATGGAAGCAAAGTGATCAGTTTGAAGGAAGCTATCATGTGGCTTGGTGAGATGAAAGTATCAAGGGTGTTGATAGAGCTAGATTGTAAGCTAATGATGAATGACATTATGATACATCTAACAACAGTACCAAATTTTGGTAGCATCATATCATGAATTCAAGATAATATGTAGATCACTTCTAAATTTTTATTCCATTTTTTTAAGATAAATTTTGTACAGAGATAAGCAAATTATGGCGCTCATAACTTATTAGCAAAGACACCAAAACTACATTCTACTTACCACATATTTGAATTTATGTATATCATCTTATATTTATTCTATTGTGATTAATCATTAATGAAATGTTATGAGTTTTTTCTTTCTAAAAAAAAAAAATTTGAAAATTGACCCACACGCACAATCTCGTAAGCCAATCATCAACATTAGGCAATCAAAGTCACAAATTAAACCTAAAAAAAAAATAATACATTACGTAGTATTTGACAATGAGGCCGAATTATACTCTTAATATTAAAATTAAGTTTATGATCTATCTAATTTTTGTATGGATATAATGTATCATGTAAATACTAAAATAAAATTTTATATGCTTATTTTGTAAAAGATTGGTTATATTAAAGTTAAGGGTAAATAGGTTTTTATCCCATCGTAATATAGACGAATTTTGATTTACCTCGTAAAATAACAAAAATTGGATTTACCTTCTATGTTCACTTTTTTGTTGACGTGTCACACAATAAATCACTTTTTTGCTAACGTGATAGAAAGTATTTGTTGATATGACAACAAACTTTTGCTTTCCACGTAAGCAAAAAATTAATAAAGGAGGTTAAATCAAAACTCGTCAACATTGCAGGAGTAATCCAATTTTTTTATTTACAGAGTAAAACAAAATTCGCCAACATTGCAGAGGATGAAAACCTATTTACCCTAAAGTTAATAATATTGTCATATTTTTTATCTCGCGTTAAGCCGAACTAACCGAGCGGATCCGGACCACATTGGTTTGGTTTAGTTTGATTTGAATGACTTCTCAAAACCCAACCGAATCAAACCACCTGTTTTTTTATCTCGCGCTTGGGATGTGTTTGATTTGCTAAAAAATAAGGAACGAGACATGAAAAGTCAGTTGTACTGTGTTTGTTTTTAAAACTGTTACTGAAATTGGACAAACTGAATGTAAGAGATTGGATAAAAACAAATATTATTGTTCCTCCACTGAACTACGAGACAACTTTTTGTCATCAACACAAGTTGTCTAACTTGCCAAAATAACATTTTTCTCACCAAGCATTGTACAAAACAAAATTTGTTCAATACTTTAACATTTGTCTTGTGTTATTCTATCTTATAATATATTGTTCTGTCAAGTATTTTTATTTTATATATCAAACAGATCCTTGATGCTTGAAAGACAAACCACGCCGAAAATACCCCTAAAAATATAACATATAAAAGTGATATTTTTCTTACAAAATTACCTCAAATTTTTAACATTAACTTTGTCAAAAATCTATTATTTGGGAAATTACTCTCTCTACTTTTTTGTAATTTAAAATTACTTTTGAGTAATTGTTTTCAAATTTTAATTTATTAAAATGTTTAACAAATAGATAAAAATAATCTTAAACGAGTTTAGAAGTTATAGTTCAATTGATAGAAAATATCGAAATTGTTAGATCGTACATTCATAATCGGGGTTGGACTCTTGGTCACTCTATATTTTGTGTGAGTTTATAATGACTTTGTCATTTCCTCTATGTATAAAAAAAAAGTCTTGTGATTAATTTTATGTTAAATTACACACTATTGATCTCATATGTTTATTTTAAATTTCAAGTTGGTCCATTACGTTTTAAACATTTTATATAGGTCCTTTATATTTATAACGTTTGCATAAGTTGGTCAATTATGTCTTAAACACCGTTTCAATTGGACATGCGTCCACATATCTGTCTACATATGCAAACCGTCTGTCACATGTAATACAATTGACGGAAATGACCAATAAAAACAATATTCATTCATTCAAAATCAAAGAATACATCATCGAATACAAACTCAAAATCGTTCAAATCTAAAAATGATTAATATGCGAACAAACTCATAGTATGCAAGACAAACATACAACAGCAAAATTTCTACAAATATAATATAAATAGTGTTTGAAATACTCATGTTTTCAGATGTGCAACATTGTCAAAGCAAAAATCATTGATTCAATGTGGACTTGATCGAGTATAATCTGAGAGTTTAAACCGAACAAACACTACACAAAATGGGAAAACACACATCGCACAAGACGGGAAAATATACCATAAGACAGCGAACAATACAACGCGAACTAAAATGACGAACAACACAATATTACATTATAAAACGACGAAATCACAAAAGAGAAGTCTTATTTGAATGCAATTTTGAGTGGAGGCACATACAATACAATACAACATCATCATCGCAGCAACGCAACTTCATCCGCAGAGAGAAAGAGAGATACAAACAAACAAATCTCTCTCTCTCTCTCTCTCTCTCTCTCTCTCTCTTCAGATCTTAAAACCATTTTCGGATCTCAATTGACGGCGTTAGGGTTTTGAAGGGTTTTTCAATTTTCTTCAATGGCTACGCCTTTTCCCACTATCACTGCTGCTCAGGTTCTTCACTTTTCATTTTTCTCATCAATTTCTCTCTCTCAATTGTGAAAACCCTATTAACTCAATTTCATCTTTCATCATCAGGTTGGGACTTACTTCGTTGGTCAGTACTATCATGTTCTTCAGACTCAACCTGAGTTTGTTCATCAGTTTTACTCTGATTCCAGTACCATGATTCGTGTCGACGGCACCGCTCGAGAAACCGCCACTGCAATGCTTGTATGAAAATATCTTGTTTTTTAAATTATTCATTTTTATTAGGTGTGAAATAGTACTGATTATAGAATGATATGGGTTTTTGTTTTTTTGAAAAAGAATTGATTTTTATTTTGATTTGAGATGTTTGAAAATTTTATTACACCTATTACTGTGTGGGTTTTGAAGTTGATGAGAAAAAGATTAAAAATTTATGAATGTGGATAAGGAGTAAGTGTTATTGCAGTTGATTAGATGACTTTTTGGTATCTGGGTTGTGTAGTTTTTGTGGGTTTCACTTTGTTTGTTTTGAAGTTGATGAGAAAAAGATTAAGAATTTAATGAATGTGTGTTAGAAGTAAATGTTATTGCAGTGGATTAGATGATTTTTGGTATCTGGGTTGTGTAGTTTTTGTGGTTAGATAATGATTTGGTTTTGTATTGGGCTGTGTATTTTGTATTGATATTGATAATAACTGGAAGAGATGACATGTTGGATTATGGAACTAACTAGCTATTTAAATTTGAATAGTTTCAACTGAGTCTGTAATGGTCAGCTTCAGTTCAAGAACACGGTTCTAAAGTGTGGTTGTGAGTTGAAATTATGTTTTGTTTGCACCAAATCGTTACTCATTAGGTTGTAGCTAAGATCCATCACGATTCGTTGTAGTGGTCTTATGCGATTGTTACAGCATTATGTTTTGTTAAAATATTTCCTCAGTGATATTTATTATTTAGTGCATACAATTATTACAGCCTTTTTATGAAATGATTATTTTCACTTATATTCTAATAAGTTTCTTAGCTGAACTTTATGAAAAAAGTTTACATTTTGAACGATGAGCTACTTTTTGATGTGGTTTCATATTGCTCTTCTTGCCGTTTATTTTGTATTTTTATTTTATTAGGTATTTACTAGTTTGAGTAGACTTGGCAATGCAATATCTTCAATTGTTTTTGCACTTTTAATAATATTAAATTATATATCCCATTTTCCCTTCAAACTGAGAAAACTTCTTTCTGGGCAGCAAATCCATGCACTGGTTATGTCACTCAGTTACACTGGAATTGAAATCAAGACCGCTCAGTCTTTGGATTCTTGGAGTGGTGGTGTCATTGTGATGGTTTCTGGATCTGTGCAAATTAAGGACAACCAGAGGAGAAAATTTATGCAGACATTCTTCCTTGCACCACAAGAAAAAGGCTTTTTTGTGCTCAATGATATTTTTCACTTCGTGGAAGATGACCTAATTCACCACCACCATCACCAGGCAGTCTTGTTAGCTCAGAGCGTTGATCCAAAAATGAATGTTCCGAGTACAATTAATAACACAGGTAAATTCCGAGCCAGCTTGTATTTATTTACCTGAACTGAAAACTTATCGCTTATTGCAATTAATTAATAAGAAAATGCAAAACTTTGTTTCTTCCAGATATATTTCTCAGAGATCATTGACTTTGTATTTCCCCATGGGTATTGAATTGCCCATTCTTTACTTGAAAATATGGATCTGGTGTAATTTAAAGTTTATATTGGAGTATTAGTCATGTGTTCCTTTGTTGTCTTTCTATTCTCAGAATCTCTAGTTCATATGTTCTTTTAGACAGATATCCTTAATTGTGTTTATGAACTTTTTCCCTCATTACACCTCAAACTACTATTATCTTTTTCACATCCACTGCCGTTGGCACTGTTGATTTTTTGAGCTGTTTACAGTTACATATTTATATTTTATCATTGGTACTGATTGTGTTTTCTATTATCATGTTTGTAGCGCTTTAAATTACTGTTGTTAAATAGTGGCTATAGCAGTGTTATATCACCATTGTTCCGCAATACGTTATTTAGTGCAAACTATTATGAAATAGCAGCTTCAGTTGTGCTATAGCATTGTTGCTTAGCTGAATTTAAACAAACTGCTATTTTCCACAATTCACAGTCGACAACACTGCTTTAAATTTAAAGCCATCAGTGTCTTCAAATTGGTTGGAAAACATCATCTTTTCTGTGACACACCGAGGCTTACTTTTACTTCTTACATTGAATGATAAGATCTTACATGGGTTTACAGGGCTTGAAATTGAACAGTTGACATAACCTTTATATATATATATATATATATATATATATATATATATATATATATATATATATATATATATATGCATATGTATATATATATATGCAGATTGTTATTGCAAGTTGTAGGCTATAATTCTTCCTTAAGAGTATAATAGTGTGAAGCTAGTAGTTGACAGGGAAGCTTGGTCACAACCAGATTTAATTATTAATGATAAATGTTTAGATCTTTGAAAAAAAAATCAAACCTTTTAAGGAAATAACCATGGCTAATTATGTAATACTACTGATTCTTGAAATCGTGATGTTTCAACTTTAAGTGATTGAGAAGCCATGGGTTTTGCAGTGTCCAGCTATATGCTAGGTGGAGATATCCAAGCCAGGGAGTATGCTGCTACAAATGAGGTCAAAGAAAATGGTGTACCTGACAATTATGGATTTTCAGAACAACGGATGCAGCGGGTCCCTGATTCTGAACATATTAGAGAAGATAATGCTGCTGAAGAGTCAAATGGCTCACTTCATTCTTCAGGGAATGCCGTGCAAGATCTACTACCTGCTTCTCCCGATGAACCTGCTGGGGAGCCACAAAAGCACACTTATGCCTCCATTGTATGTTCTAATTAACCATTATTATATTAATATCCAAACAATGTTTTCTTTTGGGATTTAGTTATGACATTGGAACTGACCCTGTTATGGACTGTTGTTGGAAGCTACGGGTTGCTAAAGGACAAGCTACACCATCTGCTGCTTCTCAGCCCTCTCATAAGAATGTTTCCCCATCAGAATGGGATCTTACTCCACCAAGCAGTAATCAGCAAACAACTGCATCAGCAAATGCATTTGAAAGGTCTGAAACAGATGCAGTAGAAGAGCTTCCTGCAGCAGAATATGAAGGTTATTGTGCGTACTTTTTTTTCTCCATTTACTATTTATAGTTACTTTCTGGCAGTGAGCACATTTTCACTGCCCATTAGTAAACTAATATTTTTTTTAATAAAAGGGTTACATGTATTTAGCTGTGTCCATTGCTCTCCCCCAATGATCTTGATTTGCTTTGCAATTCTTTCAGATGAAATTAAATCCGTTTATGTGAGAAACTTATCGCCTACAGTGTCTCCCTCTGATGTCGAAGAGGAATTCAAGAATTTTGGCAGAATCAGGCCTGATGGTGTTGTTATAAGAAGTCGCAAGGTTTGTGTCTCTTCATAATTTCATCTGTAAATTAATATTTTCATTGATATATAAGTACATTTACGTCCCACCTAGATTAATGATTCTAAAATTTTAATTTATATCCAGGATGTTGGTGTTTGTTATGCATTTGTTGAATTTGAAGATATGTCAGGCGTTCATAATGCAGTCAAGGTTTTGATTTTCTTTTAAATTATAAGTTTGAGAAATGTAGTCCTTATGAATTATTTTGTAGTAATACCCATTCATAATCCAAAACTAATATTTGTCTTCTTGGTCAGAATGAAAACTGAGTCTTGTTTGTCTTGTATATTTCAGGCAGGATCTGTTGAGATAGCAGGAAGACAAGTATACATTGAAGAGAGAAGACCGAACAGTAACATTCCTTCTCGAGGAGGAAGTATGTCCTTATTTTGTTGTTATTGTTATTATTAGATTTGTTTGCCAATATATAAATTGATAAATTTTAATTTTGTTCCGTATCCCATTTTATTTGCTTTTAGTCCCCGGTGAAAGACTTACAACACTACTTTTAAAATATAGAGATTAAAAACCAATGCAATTTATAGCTTTGTAAATCAAATTATCATTATAGAGACTCTTCTTGCTGTGCAACATATGAATGAAGATGTCATATTTTGATTTGACTAGCCTCATGCTTTATTTAACAAATGTATCATAAATTCAAAACAATCTTATAACCAGATTTATTTGATAAATCTATCAATGATGCTGTTGACATGATTATGCAGAGAGGCACTTGTTTTCTTAGTGTCCATTTTTTTTCTGTATATAATTGAATGAATATTTGCAAGGCATTTTTTCAGATTTATTTCATCATATTATTTTTTATGTATCAACAGGACGGGGTAGAGGAAGGGGTAGCTATCATTCAGATGCACCAAGAGGGCGTTTCAGTTCAAGAAGCTATGGCAGGGGAAATGGTCACGATGGTGATCGCGAGTACAACAAACCACGGGGAAATGGTTACTATCGACCAAACCCACGCCAAGAGAGGGTATATTCAGGTCACCACCATATACCAAGAAATGGGCAGAATCTGGCTGAGTCCTCTGTTTAAAGTATTTAGACAGTCCAATTTTGTGTCCAGATATTTCAGCTCCTAGTAGTCAATTTCTATAGATTAGACCAAATACTGGTATTTTTTTAGTCTTAAATTAAGATGCTCTGGGAATATGGATGGGGTGTTTTCATTTCTGATCAATTTTGTTGAAGAGGGTTCTTCTATTCCATTTGTTCTCAAGGAATTTTTTTTGGTGAGCTGGTAATGTGTTTATTTAAAACATGACATTTGTTTACTCACAATTGAAATATGAAATCTATTTTTATTATAGTTAATAATAATGCTCTTGAGTTTGATACTCATAGCTTGATAGGTCCGGGTTGATCTTGTCCTGTCTTATGCATGTATTATTTAGTTTATTTATTTTCAAACTATTGGAGTATATATTTTCAAATGTTAATCACAATTTTGTCAAAATAATATGACAATATTGTTGGTTTTCAAGAGTTAAAGTCAAATGAGAAAAAATTGTGCTTAAAAATGGATCTACGATGATGTTTAAACTTTAGATACAATGTTGATTTACATTTATTTGGTAGTGATTTTCTTTACATTAAGTTGTAAAGTTACTTATAAATTTAAGAATGTGTCTATTAAATGTAGTTATTAAATCTAATTTTTTTAGTGACAAACAGTAAAAACAATTTTATAATTTGAGTCAATCCGATTTTGTCTTGAATAAATTTGGTGTAAGTTGAATCAGATTATTGAGTTTGCTTGATTTTAGAGATGCATTAGTACTATAAAGTAGTAAAAATTATAACTCATTTCAATTCGTCATTTGCTCATTTTTACATTATTACGTAGAAATTGAGAAGAGAGAAATGGATAAGGAGAAGTGAGAGGAGAGAAAAATGTGAGAAATAAATTATATTTGATGTATTATTTGGCGAAAGATAACAAATTTTATTCTTATTTTCATTGGTGTAGAGACCAGAGCATAACACAAGTATCATAAACTTTATCATTTGTTTCTATTGAGGAGGACAGCACAATGATCACAAACATTTTTTTTAGAGACAAGACTCATTTTAACCCTTAAAAAAACTGTTAAGACTCAATTTAGTCCTATAAAAACAAGACATTTTGTGTAAATTTTGAAAAGTGAAACATTTTGTATTTTTTATTTTAGAAAAGGTACATTTTTTTAGAAAACCCTACACTTTATGTGCCACACTTAAATCACAGCTGTTATTTGTGAAGTTAATTATAGCTTAACCTGTCTGTCTCTGCAAGCTAATTAAGGAGCTCTAATTAATAATTAGTTAATCCATATTTGTACCTATATTTTTCAATTAATAGAGGTTTGTAATGACACACTAGAAAAGTCATGTAACATAGCTTTTACCAACAACTAATCCTAATATAGACTCATATCAAAAGGAGAGAGAATTTCCCAAATCATCACCTAAAATAAGGGACAAAATTAAAGGTTGAAATTTATTCAAATACTTATTTGATTTGCTGTCTTCAGTGTAGCAAATGCCTTATTTTTTCTTACCTTCAAAAGTATTAAAGCAACACAACAAAAATCATATGACAAATTAAATCTCTAACACAAATATCTTCAATTCCTATTACCTCTTGATATAATTTCATTTTCATCACTAACTAGATTTAATTCTTAGGTTTCCATTCCTCCATCTTGTTGGTGCAATATTTAAATTGCATCAAAACTAAGAACCTCCGACGCTCCTTAGATTAGGCGTGTCACGGTGTCGGACACGTGTTGTGTCTGACACCGACACGACACCGACAATTACAATTACATTATTGATCAAAACTATTAGTGGTTGGTATCATGTCAAACATCTTGGCATGCTACCAACTCCTAGAACTCAATGTCATATCAGCACAAGATTTGGCTGAGGTTGGTCGCTCCATGCGAACATACGCGGTCGCATGGATTGACCCAGACCGTAAGCTGTCTACACGAGTTGATTCAGATGGTGGTACCGAACCAGCGTGGAATGACAAGTTTGTCTTCCGGGTTGACGAAGAATTCTTATATGATGAAAATTCAACAATAACAATTGACATATATGCCATTCATTGGTTCAAAGACATCCACGTCGGTACGGCTCATGTCCTCTCTGACGACATCGTCCCACCATCACGACCTGCCAATAACAATAACTATAAACCTTCTGGCATGCACTTTGCCGGACTCCAGGTCCGACGACCCTCAGGTCGCCCGAAAGGAATTTTAAACATCGGTGTGGCTGTGATTGATGGCTCTATGCGAAGTATGCCTCTTTATACAAACAATAACACCCCAACTGTTGAATATCATCATAAAGATGATAATCAAAGTCAGCTAAGTCATCAAGACATCATGCCAGAGCTTCGACGCTCGAAGAGCGACATCAGCTCAATGATCGGCTCAGAAATTACGGAACAGGAGAAACGATTCCATGCTAGAAGGAGAAGAGCAAGTTCCCAAGTTACCGCTTCTGATGTTAGCACATACAGCAAGACAAAATCTAGCTCTATGTTGAGTGGCTCGGATGTGAAGGCTACGCCAACACCTAAAAAAGTTAAATCCAGAAAAGTAAGGAAAAATTATCCAAGTGACATTATTTCAACGCCTAAAGTTAGTTATGATTACAAAGTTAAATCCTCACCAAAACCACAGTTTCAAAACTCTTCGGTGCCTTACAAGAAAGGTGGTGCACGGCCTAATCCACTACATGCACTCGCCATAAATAACGCAGTGGCGAATGCAAATATGGAGTACAACACTCCATACAGATCAACCATGGGTCATCGTCGTCCAATGATGACAGACTCTGAATTGGGTCCGTCAGCATCAGAGGTGGCTGCGGCTGTGGCAAGGCAGCCTATGATGGAAGAGGGAGAGAACTCTACAATGACTTGGGCCATGGAATCCGAGAGTGTTGAAGAATTGGAACCTAGAATCGAGAGATGGCAGACAGATATGGCACCGGTGTATGACAACGGAGACATGCCAACCTTGCCATCATCTAGCAAGAAGAAAGGGAAGCATTCACATAGGCGCACCAATAATGGTGAGAATGGCGAAGGTGGCAAAAATGGCTTATTCTCTTGCTTTAGTGTTATTTGTGGTGTTGAATGTTCCATCGTCTGCTGCGGTGACAAGAAAAGTAAGCTTCGCTGGAATCAATCAATGGATAATGGAAGCTATGGATGAGAAAACTATGTGAATTAGATTGCATGCATGGCCTTAAAAACTTGTTTTTTTATTCAAATTCAGTATTCCTTGATTTATTTCCAATAAATTTTCCCTTTCAAATATAAGTTTTGATTATGTACCTAAATTATGCCGGTATAGATTATGTGACTTTGATGATGAATACGTCTAATTTTTTCTTTTGAATACAAAGAGAGTCGAAACTGAATAAAAAAGATGTTAAAGCTATCCCCTTAACATTATTCTCTATTTGACTATTTGAAGATATGGTTAATATCAATCATCTCACTGAAAAAAGAATGACTTAACTTATAACAAAAATAATGTATATAATCATTATATCCCTTGATTTTAATCAGTGAAGTAGTGAGCTAATAATAATAATAATTCTAAAATCTTAGTTTGTTCAGAGAAAAATAGATGAAAATTTTATCTTCTCAATTAGGTGAATGATAAAAAAACAGTTGGTTTTATATAATTAACTTTATTGAGAGAAAAAAAAATACAATAATTTTGTTGAGCTTAAAATATTAAATCTTATTTTGTTGAAAGAAAATTACAAGAATGATTGAACCAAAAAAAATTATCTATATGTATTCAAATAATCACATCTTCAATGTTATCCTAAAGACCTAAGCTACTTTCACAACCATTCTTACCAATAGGTTTAAAAAATCACTTTTTTAAAATATTAAACAAATGCACCTAGTCATGGTATTATAAGAATAAATTTTCATTACCGTGGCAAATGATTGATGCGCAATGTATTGAGTGTTATAAACGCCGAGTTTGATTCCTTTCTCATTTCAATTTTTCTATTTCGATAAACACTTGGTAAAAAATTTATCCAAACCACACAACCTATGTTTATCTTTGCATTTTCTAGATCTAAGGTGATGATTGATGTTCTCTAACTTCTAAGTATAGAGCATGGATTAATTGAAGATGAGCAAGAAAATGAAGTACTAACAAAAGATACTCAAAAAGTAGTAAACAAAACCAAATATTGTTTTAGTTACTAAAACTAAGAATCAATTCATTAACACTCGCAATTTCTCCGATGAAAACAAATACTAATAGTGGTTAAACTTTATTTAAAAGCTAACAGTTCTAAGTTTGGCTAGAGAATACAAAACTAACTAACCAATGTATACAATACAACAGAATACAATGGGATAATATATCTTACTGCAAGAACTCTCTTGGATCAGTTACATAACCGGTCAATGCAGATGCTGCGGCTGTATATGGAGAAGCCAAATATATTTCACCTTCCCTGTGGCCCATTCGCCCCGGAAAGTTTCTATTTGTAGTTGAAACACAAACCTGCAAAACCAAAACATCAGCAATGGAAATAAGTTATTTAGATTCTCATTGTCATTACTTATATAAACGCAATCATATGGAAAAAGAGCAATCATTTGTCGAGTACTCAAAATATATGACTGCAGCTAGCTTTATTCACAAGTATGACATTATCAACGAGCAGCCGAGTGAGATATTAAGAAGGGCACCACAATTCTAATTAACTACAAAAACATGGTTTCTTTCACTTGCTGATGATTTTCATCAATGAAGTGTTCAATTGATTTTGGCTAAAAATGAATTGAATGTAAAGTAATTTATATTTGGATATATTCATGTAAAAGTAGGTCGAACAATAAGTTCAATTGTAGAGGCAAAAGCAACAAATTCTAGCTAAGTTAGGATCAATTCTGTGGACAAAATCAAATCTACTAGAGAACATCCAAACATTTCTAGAACCAATTTTGCCTCCTTTGAAGGTGGAATCAAACATACACATTAGCAATGCTTTCAATGTAATAAGGATAGAAGTAATATAGATGGAATTTGAGCCGCGCTTGTATATTACAAGATGCTGTGAAAGAAGCAGGGAACTTGCCTGAGGTTCATTCATGCGAGCGTAAGTATCTTTTGGGCCACCCAAACAGGCACCACAACTAGGACTAGCAGGTGTGTCACAACCAGCTTCTTCGAATATCTGTGAGCAAGTCTTACCGCCAGATCCAGGGACAGGGAGGCTGTATACGTCCATCCATACCTGAAATTCCATTAATGGAGATACGTTAGAAAATATTTGTATACCATAATTTACAGTGAGAGCTTCACTAATGATGTAAATCAGCTGCTACGAAGATATATGAACGTGAAGTTTTTTGCAGACCTTTTGTGTTGCAGGGACAAGAAATGTGGGAACTTTGACCTTTTTACCCTGCAAATACAGATATCGTGTGCTTCATTAGGGGGAATAATTGTAACATTCATACAAGACATCGGCACATACAAGTCTTAAAAAGCATAGGAAAAACTTTAAATCCAACTCCAAGTTCCAACATCGTTTTTCTGATGGAAGAATATGATGGAAAGCCAAAAAAACCCGCCATTGGGGCCTATGGTACCACCATGGCAAGCATCCCTTCACAAATTGCCTATGGCAGTTGTCGAATAATCCGACACACCATTTAACAACACTCCTTTTCTAAATATAATTTTATAGTTATGCAGTAGGAAAATATGATGCATACTGATGCTAGAAAAACTTTAGCGGCAGCCATGAAATCTTCTGTTTTTCCACCCGTACAAGATCCTATGTATACTCTGTCAATTTTCACATCCTTGCACTCTCTTGCTAAAGCACGGTTATCCGGTGAATGAGGCTGCAACATTTAAGTATTACATTAGCTGAGGAACATTGTGACAGCATTAAACAATGAAAATTTATTTATTAAAGGACTAACCTTGGCCACCAGTGGCTCCAATTTAGTGACATCAAATCTATACTCAGAAAGAAATCTAGATTCCAGAAAAAACAGTATTAGTAATTAACAAAACGGATTACCAACGGATACTAATATTTCAGTCCTGAATCCAGTTTTTCTCCGGTATAAATATCAGATGTTGTTTTTCATTTACCATGCTAATTTACAAGAGGTTCATGCTAAATACAAATGGCAAGCATATAAGAACAGTTTGATAAATTAAGGCCATATGCAACATGAGAATTCAACGAGGTTATTATAACTTGATCTACGAAGAAAGCCAACTTAAATATAATGCTGACCATGAAGCAGCTATATTTCATAGGCATAATGCAACAAAAAGAAAGAATAAGAAAAAAAATTGGTGCTATACTTTCCTCATGAAAACCACAACATCCTAACAAGATGAAATATTTTTTTATATAATCACCAAAGTGCAAAAATATGCATTTCTAACATCATATCCCTTTTTAAATTACATTTATACTAATTATGCTCTCATGGATCATCAACAAAAAGTTTATGGAAAAATAGAAAGAAATTGAAACTATGTCTACCTTGCCTGCTGGTCACTATAAACTGGTTCATATGGCACAGATGTCTTGTCCTGAAAAATAAATGGAAACAACATTAAAAGCAATGCTGGACAGTGGATAATTTGTTTTGCACTTTTTACATAATAGTTGAGATACATTACAGAAAACCAATAAGTGAAAATGTAAATCATGACATTCTCACTACAACATCGCAAATGAATAATTTGTCGTGCTTACAAATTTGCTATGTGTTGCTCTTAATTCTTTGACACTATTACAATTTAACATGGTTGCTATTCTGATTCAATTTACCACATTTTTGTTACTAATAAGAGTTCGGTTTTGTTATAAGAACTCAAATGAATTGTGGCTAAACGCTCATCTGAAAAGCCAAACAATTATAAAATATGATAATTATGCCAAAAATTAGTGATGGTGAAAAGAACGAGGCCTTTTTGCGCTCCCACACACCCTAGAAATATAGGATGTCGTAACCAGTGAAGGAGAAATGGCCAATAGAGAAACTGAGGAACTAATGAATGAGATGAGAGTGAGACCATCATCGGAAAGGAAAAATAAGTCAGGTAGGCAATTGGCAGGTGGAGATGTTTCCGCCATCCGGACACACCCACAAACACAACGAATTCCACATTTTGGAACTCGAGTCAGGGAAAAGTGATGAGACAAGTCGTGAAGTATTTCCGTTTTTATTACCATAATCAAAATATTAGGTTTATATGGGGAAGGAGGTAAGGAGAGAATGGACTCAGTATAATAAGACTCCTTAACCTAATCAATAACAAAAGCAATAACAAAAACATAATAAAATTTCAGTGCAATGTCTCAATTATACAAACCTCGAGGTATTTATATGTAACGCTGTCAGGAGGAATAACACCGTTCTTTCCTCCAGCTTCAACAACCATGTTGCACAATGTCATTCGTTCTTCCATCTACCAAAACGGGACAACTTATCAAAACAACATTTGTACAATTTGTAATCAAAATAATAAGAGATCAGAAATTTAAAGAAACATTACAGCATAGCATAACATCTTTGCTTTTCATACTTACAGTTAAACTTTCAACAGTTGAGCCAACAAACTCCATAGATTTGTAAGTTGCACCAGCCACACTTATTTCACCAATAATCTGTAAGGTAAATAATTCACTCATGTAAGAATTAAATCTCATATTTGCTGCATGTATACAAGCTATAACTATTTTAAGGGCTACTTACTTGCAAAATCAAATCCTTTGCAAGCAAATAATTGGGCATTTCTCCATCCATTACAAATCTCAGAGTTGGAGGTACCTGCGTGAATATGGGATACAAGATATAAATAAATAACAATTATATCTATACAATTAATTCATCGAACAAAAATTCAATATTTGTTATTGTTCTAAAAGCTTTAAGAAAATCCTTAATTACTGATTCTCTTACTTCACTCCAACACCAATTATTTCACTCACAACAGCACACACCCCAACAAGAAGTTACGCTTATTCAAGTCAAGATGTTATATTGTCAAAATTTCTAGCAATCTTGTTACATTGTTCCGATATACCTACATCTTATTTATGATAACAAAGCACCCTATATTTTGATATCATATGATAAAAGCTTCAAGACATAGATATTAAACCTAGACTAGACACCAATCTAGTTGATAAATTGTGTCACTAGACCAATAGTCCAATGATTATTGATTGTATCTCAGTTAAGTTTACACTTTAAAATTATATCATAAAAAAACTATTGCTCAACCCTCCGAGTTGCAAAGGGAAAAGCACACATTTAAGAAGTAACTATACTGATACTTTCTTTCGTATAGTTGACATCAGTTAATCTAGCCCTTGTATCATTTGGACGTGATGAACACATGTCTTCATGGTGACTTACAGGAAAAATTAACTATGAAGATAATTCACATGTTTATGGCTCAAAATTGATGCTTATGAATTCATTCGGTATATTTATCTATGTAGACTTAGAGTTAGGATGGAGAAGGAGCAATAGTGGTTATATTTAAGGATCAAATAATCAGTAAGAAAATAATTGTAGATGTGAGGTGCAATTCACATTGATTGGTTATGCAAACCAACGATCACAAGCATATAGGTTATACTTTTCAAACCAAGTTATGATAAGAAAGTACAAGAGTGGCCCTTAAAGTAAAAAGAAAAACTGTATAGGAACGCTGAACAACAACATTGTACAGCTTATTGAAACATAAAATCACCTTAAGCAAAAGCTTCCCTGCTCCCAACACAAAACCGGCATCAGTATTACCAATCCCTGTTGCAAATTGACCAAATGCACCAGCAGTACAAGTGTGAGAATCGGTGCCCAAGAGAACCTGCAGAAAGAACCTAATTAGCAACTCATGAATCAAATTCTGTGAAACAAATGAATTATACTTTATTGTTCTTACAAACAAATAAATTAAACTAATCAAACCTCTCCTGGCCTGCAATGACCTTCCTGAGCAAGAGCGATGTGACAAACACCTTTGTAATCTGGATTTACCTGCATTATTATAGTCTCAAAGAATCAATTTCCAAGGATCTTATGCATATTATAATACTCTTTTAAGATTTGAAACAACCAAATCTATAAGAATGCATACCTTAAAATTACTAAGATCCTTAATATCATAAAAGTACTTGATATTTTGCTCATGGCAGAAATCTCTGAGTATGTCAACATTGCGATTGGCACGTTCATCACTTGTGAATATATAGTGGTCAGGTATTATTACAATCTTTTCACGATCCCAAACCTTCAAAGGAACAATGCAGTCAGGAAGGAAATCACAAAACATAGGCCTCAGCATAAAGAGAATGACAGTTTAGCAACCCAAGAAAAACTACAATCCTCCTATGAATCACATGATCATAAGTACTAAATCCTTCTATGACAGTCTAGCTGCTACATACATGCTTATATATCAAAAACAACTTTCAAGGTATAAGAAACAACCATATATGTTAAATTAGAAAACTAGCACAACTCACATGACTTCTAAATTGACAAAACTCTCTTAAGTGTTGTTAAATAGCAGCTATTGCAACGCTATATGACTACAGCATAGCTGAATTTGAACAAATTATTATTGTTCCGCAATACGCTAATTATTAGCAAATGTTGTCAAATAGTGGTTATAACGGCGCTATCCCACTATTGAGTAGCAAAATTTGAACAAATTGTTCTTTTCCACCACACCATTCATAGCTCTCTAGCAGAAATCATATATTGAATTTTGATAAACATCAACTAATAACCCATATACTTCTTCAGTTTAATTACATTACATAACTCTAATTCTATTACTAACTATTAACTTCAACAACCATCACACAATTCAATCCTTCATCAAATTACCTAAAATCAATCTCTATAGTTGAAGTTGTCACCAAATCCTGTCACATAAAATCCATTTTCACATGACTTCTAAATTGACAAAACTAATAGCGGCTATTGCAACGCTATATGACTACGACATAGTGGAATTTGAACAAACTATAAACAATTGTTGTCAAATAGTGGCTATAGTGGCGCTATAGCACTATTCTGTAACCGAATTTGAACAAATCGTTGTTTTCCACCACATTGTTCATAGCTTTCTAGCAGAAATCATATATTGAATTTCGATAAACATCAACTACTACCGATATATTTCTTCAATTTAATTACATTACATGACTCAAATCCTATTACTATTACCTTCAACAACCATCACACAACTCAATCCTTCATCAAATTACCTAAAATCAATCTCTACAGTTGAAGTTGTCACCAAATCCAATCACATAAAATCCATTTTCACATAAAGCAGCCAACCACACGAAATCAAAAAGTTCCGAAAATGAGACACATAATTACAATTACCTTTGCATCCTCACCAAATTCCTTCTTAAAAATCCCAATTGAACCAGGACCACAAACATCATGAGTCATCAAAACATCAATATTGACCCAAATATTATCCCCAGGTGTGACATATTGCTTTTCAGAAGATCTAGCCAATATCTTCTCAGTCATGGTCATAGCTGTCTTCACCTGAAAAAACCCATCAAACAAAAAAACACTAAATCATCAACAAAAACTCAAAAACAATCCACAAATCCAAAAGGGTATCCAAAAAAAAAACACAAAGAAACTAAACTGATCCAGTGGTAGAAGGTTGGCGCTGTGTTTGCTGAGGTGCCGCAACTGAACAAGAGATTTTCCTGGAAGCATGAGTCTGACATCGTTGAGAAGAAGAAGATGATGAGAAAGCAGAGAAACTCAGATCCTTCTGAAAAGGAAATTAAAAATGGATTAGTTTGTGTAAAGTTATAATCCTTTTGAGCAAAAGGGGTGAAGAAAAAACAAATCTTTTTTTCTTTTAATGCAAAAGGGGTGAAGAAAAAACAAATCTTTAAGGCAAGGAAAAATGAAGAAAGCACCTTGGTGTGGAAGAAGGAGGTGGTGGATGGTGGAGGAACAAGAGAAGAAGCCATTGATGATGTTTGAGGAACAGAACAGTAATCACAGACAGTACAATAAGGTGTGGCTGGCGGCTGATGTAATGAAATTGTACTTAAGTAATTTTCTGATTTTTTTTTTTGACAGAGTTTTCTGATTTTGTTTTATTATTATATTATAGTATTAATTATGTTTTATAATGTTTAATTTGATTATTATTATTATTATTATTATTATTATTATTATTATTATTATGTGATGTGATGTGAAGTGTGTTTGTTTGATTTTCATTTGCTTCTTCTCCTTTTTCTTTGATCTGTTTTTAGTTATTATATTTGATTTGATTTGATCTCTCTTGTTATTTTTTATCTCTCTTGTTGTGAAAAGTTATTTAATTTTTTGTTTTACAAAAATTGCACAAATATAAATTATATGATATTGTTTAAATTAATTTTTTAGTTTTTAAGTTTTTCTCCAAGGCAGTTTTTAAGTTTTAAATAAATCAATTAATTTTTTAATAGATTATATATTTTTTTTTATCAAATAGCCTAGTGACTAGAAATTCACCTCTCATATTATTACCTTTATTTATTGTAAATATTCTTGTGGTAGTTTCGTTTACTAAATGACATGACATGACATTTGATCTTTACGTGGTCATTACAAATGTTTAAATGATATTCTCTTCGGTCTTAATTTTAAGTAAAAACTACTATTTAGATATATTGAATAATGTATTAGATAGCCGCCCCCTCTTTTTCTTCAAACCCTAGTTTTTAGCTTTTCTTCATCCACCGAAAATGGGTGGTTTTGGGTCATTTTTTATCTAGAACCACCCTTATTCATCATTTTTTCGTTGTTGTCTATCTAAATAAGTGTGGTTCACATATTTTTGAGTTGTTATTTTTTTGTTTCTGTCATCTGAGTGCGGCGTTGTTGGTTTGTTCGTCGTCTTGTGCGATGTTTGCTGTCCCGTCTTAATCCGGTGTTTTTTTTTTTTCGGAATGACTGATTGGTTTTGGTTCATTACAAATTGCAAACAATGATATAAAAATTAAGAGGCATGGATATTATATTTTGTTTAAGGGACTTATGGCGGTTATCACTAAGGTCAATTTTCTCTCAACCTCGCAGATATTTTGTGGGTATGTGGCAGAACCAGTCATCTCAGATACCATGCATAGTTGATTTTTTGTTCGAACACATGCAAATATCTTTTTTCCAAAGTTGGATGCCATCAAAGACTGTGGATTTCAAATTATTATTGACTTTTGGTCATGTGTAGAAGGATTTACTATGGTTGTTAGGATTTATATATTTTGGTTTGTTAAGCTATATTGTCAGCTGAAAGTTTTATATGTATTCTTAGTGAGTATTTAACTATCTTCGTCTCTTGTATTATTGCTATTTTAGCATATGAATGAAAGAAACTACTTTTACTGTAAAAAAATATATATCTAATGTATCTAGTTCATATTGTAAACTAAATACATTAGTTATTCAATGTATCTAAAAAGTGATTTTTGTTTATAATTAAAGCAAGAGGGAATAGTTAACAGTATAATCTATATGTCTTGAAGATTGTGAATAGAATTTCCTGAAATGCAGCAATTAGTGAATATGTTGGTTACTTAATGTTAGTCAAACACAACGAGCCTCTCAAACAGCTCACCTCAGAATGTCTAGAGTGTTTGAAAACTAAAATGAACAAGATAATTAATGTGTGTTAAACAGAGCGGATCCAGGGGTGGCTGGGGTGGGCGGCCGCCCACCGCCTAAGAAAATAAAATTACTATTATGCCCTAAGAGTTTAAATAAAATATCAACGTAATACTATATATATATATTCTGTTGCGCCTTTTTGTAGATTTGTGTAGGTAGCCCGTGTGGTCAGAGAGTATTAAGCCTTCACACTGGTTGTGTGTTCAACTCCCACCTAGTCACTTTTTTGATATTTTTTCTGTTTTATTTTTGTTTAAAACAAAAAATCTACTTTAATATAAACAAAGATGCTTAAACTTGATGTTTTTAAGAGTAGTATAGTTAAATCAATACACCTAATCTTACAAATATAAACATTTTTATGAATTAATTTATTTTATATACAATATAATTTTTAATTATAATTTTTTGTTTGTCTTGCCCACCCAAGTATTTGTTGCTGGATCCGCCACTGGTGTTAAACCTTTTAAATTTGATTACGCTTATGTTCGGACTATGAAACTTATGATTATGAATATTGACTGGTTAACTGGTATAAATTATGAAATAGGTTTTAACTAATCTCAGAGTTTAGTTGGAACTCATCAAGTAGGTTCATTCACACCCCTTTACTTTTTTCTTAGATAGGTAGTTGGCTTAAGATATAGAGATAAACATGGAGTTGAGTAACAAACTTGGGAAGGGTTTAGCTGGTTTATGTTATGTTGTTGTTTTTTGACTAAAGAAATATGAATTTATTGGCTTTATATAATATGCACCACTTGATAAAACATGTAACAAGTAAAAACGATTTTCAAACTTATTGTTTGAAATAATAGTTAGAATTTTTAAAGAAAAATAGAACAAGCATGGAAACATATTTTGACCTTTTTTGGTGTGATGTTGCAAATAAATTCTTAATGTGATAAAAATTTGAAGAAATAATGAGAGAAAGAAAGAAGGAATGAAAAATGTAAAGTATTATCTTTGAAATCTCTATTTATAGAGGGGATAAATTGATTTCGTTCTTCACAATTGATGGCACGGTTGAGAGAAGAGAAATTGTGTATAAGTGTGTTGTCCATTATACTAGAGTGTAGGGAGTTCTATGTGAAATGTATATTGATTTGGTTTTTCACGGTTGAGGGAAGAAAAATTATGTATAAGTGTAATCCACTACACTAGAGTGCACGGAGTTCTATGTGAAATGTATATTGATTTCGTTTTTCATAGTTGATGACACGATTGAAGGAAGATAAATTGTATATAAGTGTAATCGACTACACTAAAGTGCAAGGGTTCTACATGAAATGTATATTGATTTTGTTTTTCACGGTTGATGGCACGGTTGAGGGAAGAAAATTTGTGTATAAGTCTAATCATTACTTAGTTTGTTAAACGAAATATGAGTGTACGGAAATTTGATTGAGATGCCCATGGTAATGCCAAAATAAACAACATGAACAAATATTAGTGAAGCATTTCATGACTTAACTAAATATTTAGAGCACTCAAATTTATATCACAACTAATAAAAAAAAACTTTGATATAAAAAAAATCTTTAATTCTAAGAGTTTAATTTGATATAATAATAAAAAAAATAGGTTTTTAATTTTAAGGGTTAAATATGTTTTTGATCCCTATAAATATTTGAACCTTCTACTTTTAGTCCCTCTAAACTTTTTTCCCACTTTTTAGTCCCTATAAAATTCTCTAACATGAATTTTGGTCCCTACATTTAAGTCAACTCATGTATACTAATTAAATTTTGAAATTATGTATTGCAATAATGTTTAGTGTATTAAAAATTGAATTGATTTGCAAAATTTGAATTTTTTTAATTAGTGATGAATTAAATATGAATTTTTGAAGTGTTTGCACTTAAAAATTCATAGTTAATTCATCATTTGTTAAAAAATTATGAATTTTGGTTTGAGTAATTTTTATAATATTATAAACATGATCACAAAACCTCGTTAAAAATTTTGAATCGTACACATAGTTGAGTGAAAAGTAGGGACCAAAAATTATGATCGGAAACTTTTGAAGGACCAAAAAGTGGGAAAAATTTTTAGAAGGACTAAAAGTAGAAGAGTCAGATGTTTATAAGGACTAAAAACATATTTAACCCTAATTTTAAAGATCTCGAATTCGAGCTATTCTATTGTCTGTAGAAGGAGATAAATATCTTTACATGTGTTCTTTAAACTATGAGTTCTTTTCTATCTTAAATTAGATTACAATCCCTTCATTATAAATTTATTTCATAAAAAGAATCATAATATATATCTTGTGATTATTTCGAACTTTAAGTTTGAGAATCATTGTTATTTGTGACATGTTTTCATGTGTGCTATGTTTCTCATGCACTTTCACCATTTGTTACGGTTGTGATTTTTTATTGAAAATTCTTAATTTTTATGGGTATTAATAACATATCATAATATCATATGATTTTACAATTTTAAAAAATATATATATGATAAATTTTTGGGTTAAATATATTTTTGGTCTCTATAAACATTTGAACCTTCTACTTTTAGTCCCTCTAAACTTTTTTCCCACTTTTTAGTCCCTACAAAATTCTCTAACATGAATTTTGATCCCTACATTTAAGTTAACTCATGTATACTATTTAAAATTTGAAATTATGTATTGTAATACTGTTTAGTATATTAAAAAATGAATTGATTTGAATAATTTGAATTTTTTTAATTAGTGATGAATTAAATATGAGTTTTTGAAGTGTTTGCGCTTAAAAATTCATAGTTAATTTATCATTTGTTAAAAAATTATGAATTTTGGTTTGAGTAATTTTTATAATATTATAAACATGATGACAAAACCTCGTTAAAAAATTTGAATCGTACACATAGTTGAGCGAAAACCAAGGACCAAAAATCATGATCGGAAACATTTGGAGGACCAAAAAGTGGGAAAAAAATTTAGAGGGACTAAAAGTAGAAGAGTCAAATGTTTATAGGGACTAAAAATATATTTAACCCTAAATTTTATAAAATTTATATTCGTTATAATATTATTCGTAATTTGTGCACCATGCACCACTTAATGTTAACATGGCCGAATTTACTTTGTAGCTTTCTTTGGATCACAAAGTAATTATAACTTATGTTATGTATAATACATTGTAACATATTAATTTCAAGGACAAATTTACATATATATTTAATACATTTAGATTTCAAATATACATGTTCCTATTTAATATACTAGTCTTTCTTTGTCATTTTTTTTAATACTAGTTTGAGACCCGTGCTCGCACGGGAAAAATTTGTGTAGAAATTATTTTTTTAAGTTTTAGATCATGTAAAATTACCCACACAAATATGCTTGTTAAAATATACATGAATAAAAATTACAGTAAAATTATTTCATAAATTATGTACAAAATTATAAGTCCTCATTAATAATGCGATTAAAAAATTATTTTTAAAATTTTAAATGTTTAAAATAAATGAAAATCTCCTTCATTTTGTAAATATTGGCAATTAACCGGTCATTCTTTGGATAATTGTGTTAACTATAATCCTAGGAAGTAAAATTGTTCAAAAAGATAATGATAAGAAACTTCTTAATTACTACTACTCCTTCCTAAAATATAAAAGAAAAATAGTCAAGGAAAAATGATGTATCTATTCAAAAATTTGATCCAAACACATCAACTTTCTTTGACAATTTTTCTCTATTTTGGGACGGAGGGAGTACTTCCGTTACTTATTATAAGAGACAATTATATTTTATAGATTCATTAAAATATGATGTATTTGGTCTATTAATGAATCGAAATACATAATTTTTAATGAATCCGAAATGTGCATTTGTCTTTTATAATAATAAGGAACAGAGGTAATAGTAAGGTAATTGTATTTTATAGATTCATTAAAATATGATGTATTTGGTCTATTAATGAATCGAAATACATAATTTTTAATGAATCCGAAATGTGCATTTGTCTTTTATAATAATAAGGAACAGAGGTAATAGTAAACATGTTTCTAAAAACGTTGTGTTATTTCAAAGTCACCTAAAGTTATGGTAGGTAATAACTCATGCTTCAAAAAAAAAAAGGTAATAATACTCAACAAAAATAATTTATGCCTCATGTTAATAATGATCCAAAGTTGAAGACATTGATGAGAAAATGTTATTATCAAGAAAAGTCAAAAGTGTCTAAGAATCGACTCACTATAAAAATATGGGGAGTTTAATATGGACCCGATCAACAGTTCTGAATCTCAATGTGTTTAATAAAATTTAGATTTTTTTTTTGGTGAATATAAAATTTAGATTTTAATAGAATGTTAGAGATTTATTTTTCATTTTATTTTTCGATAAACAAAAGTATATATATCTTTCACGCCATGTGTGGAATTGCAGTAATTAATCCTTCATGTTATTGAGATTTAGACAAAACTTTTCTATCATCAAAATATTTACTACTTGTGTCGCATTTTGTTGGTTATAATTCTTTTTTGATACATATAAAATTCATTTTTAATTAATGATAAAAATGATAATAGAGATAGATAGAGTACAAAATTTTGGGACATTAGATCAAGACAGATAGAGTATAAAGAATCAATATAGTCTATATTTCAAATACTAACTGAATTATTTGGTCTTGATATATGTATATAGAACGAAAGAATAAGAATCATGTTTATGTTTAATTAGGTTGAACGTTGAAACACTTTAGAACATGAGAAAAGAAAATTGACTTTTGCTCAAGGGAAAACTTTTTTGTTAAATGGAATATGTGGTTGGAAAACTATAGTTTAGCAAAGTTGTTGTCAGTAAATAAGATTCCCTACAGTAATATACACATAATAATGAATCTCAATCGTTTGATCTCAAGTTAGGGTTTAGATTGTTTTAATTCAAAAGATATCGCTTTCAATCTTAACCCTCCCATTTTTTATTAACTACTGAAATTTGAAATTGCATGTATCTGTGTGTATTTATCAGTGCAACAAATCCTTATGTGTTGAATCACCATCACGAGCTTGCATGGTCTCCAAACAATAGGATAAAATGCTAGAGCAATAATGATAGAAAAGCTGATAGGAGAATTAAAAATAATATTAGTCAAAGCAATTAAAATTATATAAAATATTGTACTAATTACTTAATTTGTACTAATTTAATTATAGTTTTTTAAAATTATATACTTTATTATTTATTATTGTCCATAAATATTCTTGCTTTTTTGTTTTCCACCGTGGGATAAATTATAGTATCTAAAAAAATTATAGTTATAAAATTATAAAAATAAAATAAAAATGCCAAAAAATATATGTATAGGAAATCATATTTGAATAATCTCATTTTATTTAAATTAAATGTTAGTCGGATTTCTTGTTTTGCAATAAAGAGCATATATTTCATTGCCACTAAAATTTTAAAAACGTGTGCATTATTGCTGCACTCAATCATTATTTAAATTAACAAACTATTGGAGGCAAAATTACTCCATACAGAGAAATAAAATTATGTTCATTATAAAACAAATTATTTCATTTATAATTTATAATTTAAATAATACAAATAAATAATAGGTTTATTAAAATTAAAATTAATCTGACGTTATTTTTAAAAGAGAGAAATTTGTAAAAGAGATAAATTTATTTGTATTATAATTTATATTTATATTGTATGTGTAATTTATTTGTGGTTGATCGAAACACATGTAATGTATTATAATTGTTTTTTGTAAGCAATGTATTATAATTGTTTTGAAAGTGTATTATAATAATTTTAAACAGACTAATTTTAAATTGTATATTTTTTGGTCCGATAATTTTAAACTGTGTTATTGAATATAGATATTAAATAATTTAATTAAATAAAATAAATAATTACAGTTTTCATTAAATTAATCTGAACAATTATACAATATATGATTATTACTAAAAACATGGAATTGTATTATTAGTATAAAAAAAAGAATATAAGAATAAAAGTAATAATAAAAATAAAATGAATGATTTCATAAATTGTGTGGTTAAAATGAAATCATAATAATAATGAAGATAAATGGTTTTAGTATTAAAATATTAAAATTAATTAAATTTTTTTGAATAAAAATTTCGTAATTAATCTTACAAATATTATTTAAAATATTATAGATGAAATACTTACAAATTCTCCATTTAATAATATGTTCAAGTTAATAATAATAATAATAATAATAATAATAATAATAAAAATTGTATATGTTACATTTAATAAAAATTGAATATGAATTTTGTGGAAGTTCTTAATATTTTTTTTTATTTGATGATATTTTACGGTTTAATATTAAAATATTAAAATTAATTAATCATTTTTGAATAAAAATTTCAAAATTAATCTTACAAAAATTATTTAAAATACTATAGATGAAATACTTACAAATTCTCCATTTAGTAATATAGTATAATAAAAATTGTATATAGTATATAGTATAATAATAATAATAATAAAATAAAAAGATGAGTGGTGATAGTGTGACACATGGCAATGAAGCATAAGAATGAGTTTGTAATTAATAGAGTCATAATTACACCCATTGTAATTGTAAATAGTATAGATACTAGTCAATTAATATGAGATGTGATTTTATTCTTTCAATAAATTTGTATTTTTTATTCTCTTAAAAAGGAACTAAAAAATTTATGAAGGATTATTGTACCAAAAAAAAAATATGAAAGATTATTTTTGTATCCCATAAATATATTTTACAAATTTACTAACTATTTTTTTCCTCTTTATTAATACAATTGTTACGTTAATTAATATTTTAGATTTTGTCTGTTTAATAAAATTTTATTTTGACACATAAATTCAAACGAATTGTTGTTATTTTTAACCTTTGATATCAACGTTATATAGTTCATATATCTTTTTTGTAAGATATATTATTTTAATTGTAGATATATTTTAAACATGTTTTATGCAAAATACTTTTAAAAATCAGTATTTTATTGAACATGTATGATTTTAGGTTTATAAGTTAATTTATGAAATTTGTCAAAAAAAAAGAAGTTAATTTATGAAAATAATTTACTCTTTAAAATTCATCCATAAAATAATTATATAAAGTTATATTTCATGTAGGTAATCTGTAATGTTTAAATATAACAATAACATTGATGAGGTGACAATAAATTGATGCACATAGATATTTTAATGTTAATTTTTTTTTGTTGAGTAATACTTGAATTCTTTAAATAAATTAGTAGAAGACCCGTACATTCGTACGGGTTGCATAATATTGCCGTAATTATATATATAAAAGTAAATTATATTGATAATATTGTAAAATATTTAAAGATAGTAAATGAAAATTATTAAAATAACCATAAATTTTCTATTAAATTAATTAATAAGTAAAATTAAATATTAACAACGTGCCCATTGCATATTTTATTTACCTATATTTGCGAAATCAATATTATAAGTATTGGTTTGAGATGCTTAAAAATATGTACTAATATGAGAAAGTCAATATAATAAAATTTAAAAAACACATTATTATCTTTTTTTAAAAATATCAACATTAGTATATTGTTTATGTTAACTATATCATTGTTTTATATGCAAAAAACAGTCATATGTTACCACTGTGCCCGTTGTAGAATGAAATGCATAAAAAATATACTAATATGAGAAAGTAGAAAGTCGATATAATAAAAAATTTAATATGCATTGCCCATGAGACTAAAACTAAGTGCATGATTATTTAACATTTTTACAAATTCTAAGATTTTCCCAATAAAATGGAAATAAAAAACAAAAGGACTTTCTCTATGAAATATTTATTTATTTATTAGTATGTGAAAAAGTGTTTAAATATTGTCCCGTGCCCGTTATATATATAACACATTTGAACTAAATCATTATTTTTTAGTGACAAAAAATTATCCTATAATTTGTATACATTAATGGAAGATAAACATTTATCACATTTTTATTTATTTATCTATGACAAATATGTGTACCGTATTTTTATTTTTAATTAATATCGACCAATGCACAATTTTATAAATTCAAATCAATAAATCTCCGAGTTAAGACTAAGTGAGAATCACAACAATAGTATGTTATTAAAATAAATCTCAATAAAACGTTGAATATTCTTTAATAAGAGTAAAAATACTAAGTAGATAATAAATATAAAGATATAAAATATATTTATGAAAAAGAGAAAATGAAATTTTGTATTAAATTAGATTAAAAGAGAGATGATATAAATTTTAAATATAAAAATAAAAAATAAAAAATAAAGTTGAAAAAGAAAATATATTAATAAGAAAATTGAAAAGTTAGAGGGAGAATGAAAAATAATAAAATAATAAGAGAGAGATTAATAGTAGAAAAAGAAAATAATAAAAAATTAAAAAAGTAAGAAAGAGAATATATAAAATAAAAAATAATAAAAAGTAAAGTATTAAATTGACTATTTTACCCTTAAAAAATTTAAATTTATTTATTTAAAAGAAGGATAAGAATGTTATAATATAGGTAATTACATTTGTTATATTGATAGTAGAAGAATAATAGAATACACATTTGGAATTCGTTATTTAAAGCGTACCCAAAATTGTAACCATAATAACTAATAATGATTAAATGTCTAAATTTAGTATGTTTTAATGGCGGCAGCGGGTATACATTAAGTAGATTATTACAAACAACCAAAGCATAACCGTATCTCAAGAAAGAATGTAAACTGCATTTGCCAGCTCAAAGACAAAAAAATGTCCAGAATAACTTGTATGTTTTAAGGTAAAAAAATATAGTATTTAATAAATTTATTTCTTATTCCAATGCATTTATTTCTTTCATTTAAATAAATAATTTTTATTTAAATGAAAGAAATAAATGCATTAGAATAAGAAAATCAATCAAGGATCAAAGCCTCCTAAAAGAACAATGACAGAAGTTGCAGAAATACCAATTGTTGCATGTTATAATGTAACATTTAGTGCTACAAACAATATATGGATGACTGACGATGTTATTTTTAAACGTGTCCCTCTTTTGTGTCTCCAAATTGGTTATAATATTTTGTTTTCTCGTTTTTTCTACTGGATCCTCAAACCCATTAGTGTACCCCTCATAATTGCACAAATATTGGTAAGCATTCATCCATAACATCTTTCTTTATTTTGCCAAATAAATTTAAATTAATTATTCAATAGACATGATACTTATCTTTCTCTTTATAATATATTTACAAGTTCTTATAAAGTTATTTTATTTCTATGAAGAATTTGTTATCAAGTGATGTTGGCACAAATGATTTAAAACTCATTTATTCCTGATGCATGGTTGAAATCTCTTTATGTGTGGACAATCATTTTTAGAAAGAAAACTACAAATTTTATATTTATGTGTATGAAATTGTGAATAGATATATTAAGTAAAGTTTTTGTTTTGAGTCATTTAAATATAAAAAAATATGTGATAAAGATTAATAATATTCTTGTTTATTAAAGTAGTTGCAATTATATAGTTGGCAAATTATAAATGAAATGCAATGATATTTTAATCTTAGAATACTATGTTGCTATATGAAAAAAAAACTATTTTGCTTAGAAAATTAGTGTAAATAATCATTTTATTAAAACAATGTGTGCATATTTCAAATTAGAAATGTAATATGAGACAGAGGGAGTAATTTTCCACATACTAGAAGTTCAACATGAAAACATTTCAATATTCTTTCATTGCATAAATGTGAGATAAAAGATAAAACAGTTTCCTGAACATTCATATTATGCAGGCTGGATTTACTATGAGTCCAACTCTCTTGGGAAATTTCAAACCGATACTTGACTTAATTTACGGTGAACATGGAATCTTAGCCATTGAGACCTTTGCAAACTTAGGAATAATGTACTATGTGTTCTTAAGTGGTTTAGAAATGAATTCAGACACAATCTTAAGATCAAGAAAAAAAGGTACAAGCTTAGCGGTTGCAAGCATTGTGTCATCAATTCTATTTGGTGTTGGATTTCTTAGTCTACAATACAAAATTGAAGATGAAAATGATGTTTCATCTCAAACACCTAATGAAAATCATGGCGTAGCATATTTATTTTGGTGTTTAGCACTTTCTGTCACAGGTTTCCCAGTCCTTGCAAGAATCTTAGCTAAGCTTAAGCTTTTGAATACAAAGCTTGGAAAAGATGCATTAACAGCAGCTATGCTAACAGATGCGTATGGTTGGGTATTATTCACATTATTGATTCCTTATTCTAATAATGGCGGAAAACCTTTTCTCTCAGTAATCACTACCTTATTATTCATAATTTTTTGTTTTACTACGGTGAGACCTATCCTTAGTCCAATCATTGTAAATAGAATGAGTACAAACACATGGCGCAAGTCACAATTGTTGGACTTGTTGATGGGAGTGTTTATTTGCTCATATATTACCGATTCTCTTGGTACACATCCGATTATTGGAGCTTTTGTGTTTGGATTGATTTTGCCTCATGGGAAGTTTGCTAATATGGTTATGGAAATATCAGATGATTTTGTTTCTGGAATTTTGTGTCCTGTCTACTTTTCTGGATTTGGTTTTAGACTCAACTTGCTTGTCCTTTTGAAGCGAAAATCTGCAGGTTTAATGTTGTTGATTGTGGTTATGCTATCCATACCAAAAGTGTTGAGCTCTTTGATTGTCACTTTTTTCTTCGGTATGCCTGCTCGAGATGGTCTTGCCATTGGGTTGCTTCTCAACACCAAGGGCGTCATGGCTGTCATACTATTAAATGTTGCTTGGGACAAGAAGGTAATATTTAACTACCAACTTTCTATTTTATAGAAATTGTTTTTCAAACTGTTCCTTGATTAGTCCTAAACATGATGTGCATACATTGGCTACATTCTTAGTAATGCATAGAAGAAGGATGAGCCTTAACACAATGGTAAAAATGTTGCCTTGTGAATTAGAGATCACAAGTTCAAATCCTTAAAGAAACATTTTTGTTTGCAGGGAAAATATTATATTATATACATACACATTTTTCATACTCTAGATGGTAGGAGTTGCGCATTAGGTCTCCCTTTTAAGTTTTGACTATACAACAACAAAGTCTTTTTAAGATACATGGATTATATAATGCCATAATGTTATATCATATAACATATTTCTATCAAACTCGTGTTTTAGCTATTCCTTTTTTATTTTTTTGCAGATTTTGGACCCATATTGTTTCATGGTCCTAATGCTTGCTATTATATTAATGACTGGGATAGTTTCTCCCTTCATTAGTGCTATATACCAACCAAACTCTCGATTCATGCGATCACAGTTAAGGACCGTACAAAATTTAAGGTTTGATATGGAACTTCGAGTCGTGACTTGTGTTCACAATACTAAACATGCCAATAACATGATCCATCTCCTTGAAGCTGCTAATGCAACTAGAGCTTCACCTATATATGTGTCTGTATTTCACCTAGTTGAACTAACTAGACATGGAACAGCAATTCTTGTTTCACACATGGATCCTTCAAATAACACTGTCGGAATAGAGACAACCAACTCTACATCACAATCAGACTTTGAAAGCATAACTAGTGCATTTGAAGAATTTGTAGAACACTACAATGTTGTTAGACTTGACACATCAAATGTTGTTTCATCCTACACAACTATCCATGAAGACATATGCAACCTAGCTGAAGAGAAACGTGCGAGCTTGATTCTCCTTCCCTTTCACAAAGAGTATTCAACAACAGAGTGTTTTAGAAGCAATCTATAATGAACATTGTGAGATAAACAAAAATGTTTTGCAACAAGCGTCTTGTTCCGTAGGGATCTATGTGGACCGTGGTTTAAGATCATTGTTAGAAACAAAAATGCGCATTCTAGTGATCTTCATCGGAGGACCTGATGATCGTGAAGCCTTGTCTATTGCGTGGAGAATGGCAAGGCATTCAGGAACACAATTACACGTTCTGAGGATTCATTTATTAGGTAAGGCAGGAGAAGAAACAAATTTAGAAATGAAAAAAATCAAGTCTCGTGATGGAATGTTGTCGACAGTTTGGGACAATGTGCAACAAAGGGAGTTAGATGAAGAGTACATAATTTCCTTCAAGCACAAGGCAATGAACAATAATGAGTCTATTGTTTACTCAGAAAAAGAAGTGTATTCTGACACCGGTGAAGAAATTCCAACATTTTTTAATGAGATTAATAAATCTGGATATGATTTGTACATTGTTGGGCAAGGAAGTGGTAATAACTCTAAGATATTTTCAAAGTTGTTGAAATGGTGTGAACATCCTGAACTTGGTGTTATCGGAGACATATTAGTTTCAACTAGTTTTGGTACACATTCTTCTATACTTATTGTTCAACAATATACGGACGGGACAAAAAGTAGTGTTAAAAATTGTGATCAAGAAAGAAATATGTTTCCTCAAATTTTGTAAAAGATAGATCAATAAAACGAATTGTTAGGAAGATTTTTTTTTTGGTACAAATGCTAAACAAAAAGAAGCAAAAAGAAAACTAACGGCGAGGGTGTTGCGTCCTCATAGAGTCAGAATGCAACAAGTCTTCCATTCCTTCAGGAGGGGTGTTCCAAATCTTCAATTTCAAATCATTACTAGAGCCAAATTTTACTAGAAAATCTGCACAAGCATTACCTTCTCTTAGAGTATGAGACAAATTCACTTCCCAATCCAAGTTCAACAACTCGTTAATGTTAGCAATCACATGAGCATAGAAGTGAAATCTATTCATAGGCTTTGAAATGAGATCAATAGCTGTTTTAGAATCTGAGTAACAACAAATATGGGTGCAACCATAGTTCCTAGCCATGTTCAACCCTTGATAAATGGCCATGAATTCAGCATAGGTGTTATTAAAAATGCCAATGTAGCAACTGAACCCGGTCACCCAAGAGCCATCGCCTCTTCTAATTAACCCGCCTGTACCAGCCCTGCCTGACACATCGAGATAACTCCCGTCAACATTAAGAACGAAACAATTTTCTCTAGATGGGTGCCAAGAAACAAATTTAGGAGTAATTTGAGCATCAATAAGAGATTGACAGTACTATATTATAAGAAAGTTTTATTTTTATAAATTTTTAAGTGTTTTAGACTTCATATTGCTTTTTATTGTCTAAAACTTCGAGTCATATTGGTTTGGATTAATCCGAATCAAGTAAATCTTAATCTATAACTAAAAAAAGACTAAATCAAATGTTAAATTGTGACTCACACGCCAAAGCAAATTGTTTATCACAAATTTAAAATTTATGATATTTTTTTTTTTACTTTCATCTTCTAATTTTTAAGGAAAATGAGTCTTAATAATTTAGAGTTTGGGACGAATTCCGACATCAAGTGATTATATTTCCTCTCAAACGCAGCTGTGGGGATTGAATTACAGTTCTCTCTACCAAATTCAACGTCAATCACTGCTGGACTAATGTAAATTCATGATTTTGAAGTTAAAGGTTGAAACAACAATATTTTCAAAAATATCATTTTCTTAAAATAGTTAAATCATCCCGCCAAAAAATGAAAATAGTTAAATTATTTCATTTTTCTGACCATATGTGCCTAGAAAGATTAATTGAACATAAATAAATCCTATATTACATATGTTCAAACAAAAAAAAAGGTATAAAGGTACTTTAAGTCTTCTATTTTTAAAATAATGAAGTTTTAATTCCGCTATTTTAAAATCCAAATTAGGTTCCACTCCATTTTGAAGTCAATTGTGTTGATGTGACATAGTCATTAATGACATGACATTGTTTAAGTGGACAAAATAAATAAATATCTATGTCATTATTAATTTATTTTATTCAAAAATTAATATTTTTTAAATATTTTAATTATTAAAATAATATATTAAATTAAAATGTCTTTCAAAAAAATTAACAAAAATAAAATAAAAAGTCATTTATAAAATTAAAGTTAGGATATTATTTTTTTTTGTTCTGGTCATTTTCATCCCATTTTAATTCATCTTTTTCTCTAAACCTTCATCATACATTCATACTTAACATTTTTATCATCATCTTGTGTCACCCTTTTACCCACAAAACAGGAAAATTAGCAATATATAGACCTAGAAATTATGAGCCTTGCATAGGAGAGACAATTGGAAACAAATGCAGGAGATGATTCAAAGGGTTTATTGTGTAGAGAACTAAATTGAATGTGGCTGAGTTTGTTGTTGAATTTTTTAAGCTTTTGTCATTGAATTTCTATAGTGGATTTGTGATGATGTTGACGAAGGTTGGATTATGGTTCTTTGATGGTGGGGGGGATGACGACGAAGATTTTGGGTCAATTGAAACAATAATTTCTATTTTAATTATGTTGAAAAGAAAAAAGAAAACTGTTATTTTAATTTAATATTAATAATTAAAATATTTTATAAAATAGTAATAATTAAATAATGACATGGATATTTATTTTGTCCTCCTAGACATTGTCATGTCATCTTTTATACTATATGTTTGTTACAATGCTTGTAATTCAAGCATCACTTTTACCCTAAAATTTGAAGTTTTCCCCTCTCATTTTTTATTAATTGTTCTCTCCATTAATATCTTTACAATGATAATTCATGCATATATTTAATTATTGGTCAATTAGTCAATCCACTAAGCATTGGTAATTCCCATATCTTTAAATTATAAGTGACTACTAAGAATTGATTCATGCATAGTGCATATACTTAATTACTCAATCTACAATTTTTTTGGTTGTTATTTTGAGAACTCAAACCACTAATTTTTTTTTACGGTTCAAACCACTAAATATTGTTAATTCCAAAATTGATGAAACTTACTTCATGACAATGTTAGCTTCGGTGACATTAACTCACCGACCAATTTAGGTGGATGCTACATCAAACCGAATAATTTGTACTATTTCATTTCAATATATATACACCATAATATTAAGTTTGGTCATTGAAAATTTGGCTTGCACACCAAAATATACCAATTCTTCTAAATATATTCTTGCATAAAATGAGTGCCGATCCAAACCATATCATTCTTGCTATCCATTGTTTGAAAGGTAAATAGTAACATTAAATATGTGTTGCTCTTTTAATTGATTTATTCTAAACAAACAAAAATGACTTTTAATTTGTTGACAATATAATAAGTTCTAAAACTGCTCATATATAATCAATATATCTGCAAGGATGTTATTTCAGGCAGCAATATTGGTGACGGGGTATTTATAGCAAGAATATCTCTTATTTGATCTAAGAATTCCATATAAGTTTTAACGCACTTTCCTGTAATTGTTTCATTTGCAATAACAATTAATAAGTTTCAAGGTTAGTCTCTTAAACATGTAGGAATAGACCTTATGACGCCAGTGTTTTCAGACAGTAAATTGTATGTTGTAATATCTAAAGTTATTTCAAAAGAAGAATTAAAATATTAATAAATAATGAAAATGACGAAGACACTTCCGTAATGTCAAACGTAGTGTATACAGAAGTTTATTTTGAAATGTATGACTGTAAAATTAGTTTTTGTCATATAATTTTTCATAATGATAAATGTTATTGTTAGTCATAATAAATTATAAAAGATCTAGTTAATGACAATGACATACCAGCACAATTGACTTCAAAATATTGTGGGGGACTAAATTTGCATTTAAGCCAAAAAAATACTGGAGGGTGTGATATAGTGGTTGAAGTTCATTCTCCTTTAATCAAGCGTCGAAAGTTCGATTCCCGCCTTGGATACGGAACAACTTTAAATCTATGGGTCAACTATTTCCACCATAGTGCATCCACTTTATTACTAATTTAAGAAAGATAAATCATATAATTGAAAGAAGAAAAAGACATATATTTTGGTACAAATTGTTGTCAAAATGACATATATATTAATCCCTCCGTCCCATTTTAAGTGTCACAATTAACTAAATTACACACTTTAAGAAAAATATGTAAATGAAAGAGAGAGAATATGAATTTTACTAAAATACTCTATCTTTTTTTTTTTGAAAGTAAAATATTCTATATTTTTATTGGTAGTAGATATTTGAGTATATTTTTTCTCTCATCTAATAATTGTTTTAAACCATAAAATAGGAAAAACCACTGTTATAAATAATATATAACATTTATTTTAGAACAAACAATGTTGGCAAATAAGACATTTATTTTCAAGGATATTTATGCTGGGTTGATCCAATATATCAAGGAGTTGCTCTCTCAAACCAATGGCGCTCTCCATCACACACTAAGAGAAGGAAATCAATGTGCAGATTTTTTCGCTAAACTTGGAGCATCATCAGATACCGATCTCGTGACTCATACATCTCCTCTCGAAGGCCTTCGTGAACTTCTTAGGAATGATGCAATGAGAACTTTCTTCCCTCGTGCTCAGTTTTCCTTTTTAATTTTCTTTTTATTAACTTCTATACCAAAAATAAAAAATAAGACATTTATTTTGAATAGTACAAAATATAAAATATCAAAATTGTTAAGAATGAATGTTCATATTTGAATTAGGTACCTCAAAGTAAAGTAGATTACACACACACACACACATATATATATATGTTACCTCTAACGCGATTCTTTCTTTCTCTCTCTGCGGGAGGGCTCTCTCCATTCTTCCAAATCTGTGCGACCAACCGACTTCCATCATCAGATTCAAGCTTGCAACCCCAAAATCTGTATTCTTGTTTTAAGGTACTGAAAATTTTCTATAATTTTTTAAAATTTTAGGGTTTTGGGTAAAATTGATTTGGGAAATTTCTACAATTCCCGTCTGATCCTACGAATTGGATCGCGATTCTCTCTACCTTGGCCTCGCCACCAAATCCATCTTAGGTTACTATCCCTTTCAATTTTGCGATTATGGATTTTGATTACAGCGTCTAGGGTTTGACACCATTGTTTCGATGGAATCTTCTATTTATTTTGTTTTATGTTCATGTAGGTTAATATTGTTCATTTTTTGGTTTGGTGCATTTGTTTGATTATGATATCTTTACCTTTATATTGCATGTATATCCTTCAATTAAAGGTTGGATGAACATGCTGGATTCATCTAGCTTCGAGATTCGCCTATTTTTTTTTTATAAATTATCGCGCAAAGTGATAAAAACGGCTAATTTTAAGTACTTGTAAATGAAGATGATAAACTTGTGTTATTACTGCCATGATGGTTTCTTAATAGTGTATAAGTTAGCACCTACTGACAGAGAACAACTCCAAATCTTTGTAGAAAATAGAAATCATAAGTTCTGGAAACTGTAGATTTGAACTTGTAAACACCATACTACTACATACACATAAGCTCCGATCTGAGTGGTTAATATTAATGGGTTTATTTCAAGTTTCTACCATGGTCGTGTTATAATTACTGAAACCTGAATTATTTGATACTTCTAAATGAATTGATGTATAGAGTGTACTAAATACTGAGTCCTATATACTCAGAGTAATTTATGTTGGTTTTTCCCTTGAATGTTTTCTCAATGCTGATTGCTGATGAAGGTTTTTCCCTTGAATGTTTCCCTTGTAATTAATGTGCTAACTACCTTTTTTATATTACTATGCCCATGATTGTCAAAATTCTGTTCACTAGATTTAAGATATTGCTGTTTGTATATATCTCAAGTATCAGTCATGTATTGAATTGCAAGTCATTCATTATTTAGTCAATTGCATGTAAAATATAAAAGTGTTTTTTTGTTTATATGTTGATCACAAATTTTTCACTCTGTAGAGTAAGGCTTAAAATAATAATTTTTACTTTGCATTATTGAAGTGCATTTTTTTGACCATGTTTAATTGCCTTTATTTTTCATAAGCCTACTTCCTTTTAATATTTTCCAAGACTACTTCCTGTTGGTGCTATGTGATTATGATTGAAAACTAATGGATTGCGTTACGCTACTCACTTTATTACGACTTGTAGTTGTAATAATTGTTGATGTGCATGATCATAAGTCATGACTATAGTCTATAGGAGTGAATTTAGTATTTTAGATTATGACTTTTAATATCAGTGTTTTCTCTTTTCTCTTTTTGGCCCATCATTTAGAGTCTGGAGTTATATATCGATGTCCTGTATATGTAAATGCAGAGTGTTATTAATTTGTTGTGGTGTATATATTGTTTGAAGAAGTTTAGTTGTTTTTGTACTTCCATTGATGCTTGAGATTTGGCTTATTATTATGCCTGGACAGATGTCTCCTGCACAGGATTCCTTATCTTAGTGTTGTGGCAAAACCTTTATTTGAAGATTTTGATGTTCATGTTTGCATATAATTTTCAAAGTGCCAGAATTTTATTCCCGGTCTGAACACAGTAATTGGCTATTTACATATGTTGTCAGCTAGGCATAACGACCTTCATTTGGAAAATTGGCTATATGTCATCTAGGAAAAATGACTTGTCTTCAGAAGTTTCTAGTTTGAAGAAGATTTACAAAGATGAATCCTGTCCTTATGTTGTAATTGTATCTATATTTTGTTATGGAAGATTAAACGCATAGTAGATATTTCATAGTTGTGTGAATTTTTGTGTGAGATTATATAAAAATGCATGTGCAGTTGATGTGAGAGACTCCATTCGCGGCCTCTGGTCGGTCACTTAAATTATGATTTTTTATGGGGCTGTGTTTTTGTTCCTGATTGTTTCCTCTTTTTTCTTTCCCAGGTTCAGGACTTTCATTAAAATCTTAAGATGCCGGCTACAGCAGGTAGGGTTCGCATGCCCGCGAACAATAGGGTTCACAGTAGTGCAGCCCTTCAAACCCATGGCATATGGCAGAGTGCCATTGGCTATGATCCTTATGCTCCCAATAAGGAAGATAAGGATGCTTCTCAAAGTCAGCCAAATGCAGAACCTGATGCAGAGAATGCATATGCCAGTTTCCAAGGGCTTCTACAACTTGCTAAGATAACCAATGCTGATGTAGATGTGTCCCGTGGAGCTTGCAAGAAGTGTGGCCGTGTTGGGCACCTCAAGTTTCAGTGCAAGAATTATGTGAAAATCAAAGATGAGAAGGGGGAGAAGGATCTTGAAGCAATGCAGCCACTGGGTTTGGTTGGAATGGAGAAGTTGAAGGGAAAGTCTGAGAAGGCGGATAAGAGAAGCAATGTTGAGAGCTCAGAAGAGGAGGAAGAGGAGAGTGAGAGTTCAGATTCTGAGATTGATTCAGAGATTGAGAGAGCTATTGCTCAAAGGTCTGGGAAGAAAGTTAGTGGAAAGGGAGGTTCTTCTAGAAAGAAGAAGGACTCAGATGATGATGAGTCAGACGAAGATTCTGAGCGAAGGAGGAGAAAGAGAGGTAGGGCAAAGAAGAGGACTGTTAAGACTAAGAGGGAAGCTAGTGATTCAGATGATTCCACTGAAAGGAGGAGGAGGAAGAAAAAGAGGGAGCACAGGAGAAGCAGGAGGGACAAGTCTCCAGATGATAGTGGTGATGAATACAGGCACAAGAAAAGGAAGAGCAGGAAGGAGAAGAGGAGAAGGAGAAGCCGTCTATCAGATTCTGATTCTGAAACATCTGAGGATGATTCTACTTTGCGGCACAAGCGGAAGAGCAAGAGGACATCATCGTCAACTGACGGTGATTCAAGTGATGGATATAATGGTTCAAGGAAGGGCAGGGATATCAAAAAATCAGAAAAGAGGAGGAGACGCCACCACGGAGATGATGATTAGAGGAGCAATGAAGTAGTCAAATCATATGCCCTTTGATGGATGATTGTAAACTCTTATGTATAATACACCTATATGCTTGTTCAAATATTGTACCTGGTTTCATTCGACTTCAGAATCTGGTTATCAGTATGGCTTGATTTTGTTGATTTTCTACACTAATGGTTGGATATATGGATGGTTGTTTTGATTTTGTATGAGCTTTGCATTTTGTGTTATTTTGTACCCTTTAAATTTAAGAAATGTATGAGAACTGCATGCTATATGATCAAGGTAAGGTAGTTATGTCTTACTGACCTGAAGAGTGGATAAAACTAACATGCCATTTGATTTCCATGCCTACCTAGGATATTTGTCGACAGCGGCATGTTTCATCTCTATCATTGTATTCTCCTATTTATACAAAATAGCCTAGTAGTAACAACCTCAACTAGGAACTTTGATTAAAAGGGATCATAAAATTAAGTGGCTAGTCAACAAGTCTTTTAAGAACACATGTTATAGAAAACATGGATGTAGGGAATTCCTGTTTTGTTTAAATTTAGTTTTGGTCCTTTTTTTTGTTTGTCAAAATTGCAATTTTAATCTCTCTATTTTTAATTGCGCAATTTTGATTTTAAGTCTATAAAAAATTATTTTCATAAATTGTTATACAATGAATCAAATTATTTAATCTAATATTTATAAAAAAAATAGTATTAATAAGAAGTTCAATTTGGTTCATCGGTTTTTAAAACTAAAAATTATGATCCGAACTGAACTAGTTCGGCTTAATTCAGTTCAATGTTTTTTATCCAAACTAAACTACATTGATTAACTTTTGAAAAAAATTAGAAAAAGCAAAATGTATAAAAAATGGTCCACAAATTTTTTATTACTATTTTTTGGAATAATAATAAAAATGAAGATGTATGCAGCACAGTCACCACAGAGAAGAAAAACAGAGAGACAGTGACAAGTTGTTGGTCTCAAAAATATCCCTCCTTACACGTCTGGCGGGAAGGAACTCACTCACTCCCTCCTTCCGTCTGTCTCTGTCTGGGGTTTTACGCTCGCTCTCCACACACACAATGTACAAGCTAGCTACTACTCGAAACGTCGTCGTTTACTTCCCTCGCTTTCGTTCTCTTTCTTCCTTCCTACTTCACTCTCCTCCCCCTTCTTCCTTCGCCCCCTCTCGCTTCCTCCGGTACTCTCTCTCTCTCTCTATTTATTATTACTTTCAATGCCTATTTTTGTTTTTCTGCAAATGCAACATTCAACTGTGTCCAGTTAAGGTTTCATTCAATTTTCAATTTCAAAAAAAGAGGTAAATTGTAGTAATAAACAAACAGTCTTGGTAAGTTTTTTTTTTTTTGTGTGTGTAGAGGTTGAGATTTTGTTGTTTGAACAAAAACACCTACTAAGTGCTTTTGTGCATGTTTGGATTAGTGGTGACCGGCGAGTTTGATAAAATTACGGCGACATCTTGATTTTGTTGAAGTTCAGAAGTGTTTGTTACTTTTTGTCGAAATTGTGGTAGCTGAATGTGATTCCATTGAACTCACACTGTCAATCCAAACATGCACTAATAAGTCGGTAAATGATAATCACGGTTGACCTAAGAGTGAATAAGAGTTAAAACAAACTGTTAGAGAGACCTTTTTGCTTTAAGAGTGAGAGAGTTTGAGATTGCAAGGTGGTATAGGTTTATAGCAAGTGGATGTGAACCACGGTATCAGGGATTCGAATCGCTCATTGTCAACAACCGCCTAGCCCTAAATATTTTTGAAGCCGAAAGCCCTTGTATAAGTTGATCGGGCCTTGGGAAAATGTTATGCTATGGTTACCAACCATATGTGTATTTGAAATAGGTTGAATGTGAATTGTATAATACTTGGACAGATATCGTTTGTTTTTCTGTTAGATAGCATGTGAAGCATGATGTGATGTTCTCATTCTAAATTTAGCATGATGATAAAATCCTAATGATGTGAATTTCTATTGTTTATGGTATGGTGACTGTCTAAATTGTAAAATTTGTTGATGAATAGAACAAATCGACGTGTACAGAAGATATCATGTTTTAAAGATAGGAACGCTTCAACAGGGAGTGGTAAAGTGACCAAGAAGCCCAGAGTATCAAATAACATTTTAAATGATAAAGATCTTTCTCACATATTATGGTGGAAGGAGGTAAGTCACCTTAGTTTTTTCCCCTAACTTGTCTATCTTTTTTATTGTTTTGATCATAAACCACAAAATCTTGTGAGAAAACCTTGCCTTCTTATTCTTGGTTCCTTTCCAAATTATGGCAGAAGTTAGAGATGTGCAAAAAGCCGTCAACAGCGAATCTAATTGAAAGACTCGACTATTCAAATTTGCTTGGCATGGATACTAACTTGAAAAATGGAAAGTGAGCACTTTTGAAATTGATGGTTTTTTATTTTTTGTTTTTCCTTTTAATATCTGCAACCGAAAATTGAAAAATTAATTGTTTGTTTCTATTTTAAAACATTTATGTATAGTCCCCATAAGCTTATTAGGAGCTTAGCTCCGTTTATAGGGACCCGAGTTCGAACTCGGGATTCTCCACTTATTCACGGTGGAGAATCTAATTGAAGGGATGAATTTCTAGTCACTAGGCTACTTGACAAAACAAAATGATGTACAAATCTCTTCAATTTTAATAGCGATACTTATTTATATGAAAGTTGATGGAAGAATCAATTTGTTTATACAGTCTGAAGGAAGGAACACTTAACTGGACAATATTGCAGTTCAAGTCGCAATTCCCACGTCAAGTTTTACTTTGCAGGGTACGTTATATATATACACCATTGGTTGAGAATTTGGTTAGGCATTGGTTGTCTTGTGTATTTAGTCTAAAGGAAAGAAAGCTGCCATTCTCACCAAACTTCTGTTTGCTCTTTTGCTTGCACATTATTGTAATTCTCGAGCTAACTTTCTTTTGCTATCTCTTTATTTTTGCATTTTTCTTTTTTCAAATATGTGTGCAGGTGGGAGACTTCTATGAAGCTGTTGGGATAGATGCTTGTATTCTTGTTGAATATGCGGGTTTAAATCCCTTTGGCGGTCTGCGATCAGATAGCATCCCCAGAGCTGGTTGCCCTGTTGTGGTATTTGTCATTTTTATACTCATGCATGTTGCTTATTTTTATTCTCGTGCATGTTGCGTGTTTTTATATTCTGTTGAGAATTTTTTTATATAAATACCTTTTCTGGTTGTGCTTGTTTGCTCAAGCTGTTTAATTTTTATTGGTAACTGTTAGCGTAGCATACCAGAAGAAAGTGGTCTTGCTTTTGTCAAGTATTTTTTTATACCTAGTCTTTGTGCTACAAGAAACATGATACAAGTCTTTAGTGGTTATTGATGTTGAACTTTTGTTATTTGTTAATGGTTTTTAACACCTTGATTAATATTCTGAGTGTTCATTCTGCTGATGTCAGATTTGGGCGTAGAGTCTCTTTTATCTGTTTATTGCATGCACAACCACAATACATTTGTATTTATTTCAATACTGCTATGATTCAATGCGGTTTGCTGATTTGTTATATATCTAAGGGTGTCTTTGGTTTTTCCTTTGGTCACAGAATCTTCGACAAACTTTGGATGACCTGACACATAATGGTTTTTCAGTGGTGAGTGTAGCGATTAAATGGTCTTCCACTTCCCCTATTTTAAATTTTATCATTACATGACTGAATTTATCCATCTACTATTGCCTGTGACTTTATAGCATTGTTCACAATGAAACCCAAAAACAGTATCCCCCACTATATGCATTTATGCTGTTTGTATGAAAGCACATTGCTTACGAGTTTTTATCTTGCCAGTGCATTGTGGAGGAAGTTCAAGGCCCAGCTCAAGCTCGATCCATGAAACATCGTTTTATATCTGGGTAAGTACTAAGTACAACATTCTCCAAATGACAGTGGTCTCTGTCCTTCCTCCTTCTATCTCGTTTAGATGATCTTAAGAAGATTTGTTTGTGGTAGAGTTCATTGAAATGGAATGCTTTTCTTTTCCGGATAATTCTTATAAAACAATTTCAGATTTTTTGAGTATACAGTGTGACTGACATAATGTTCAAACTTGCAGACACGCTCATCCAGGAAATCCCTATGTATATGGACTTGTTGGGGTTGATCATGATATTGAATTTCCAGAACCTATGCCGGTAGTAGGTATGGAGGGTTTTTGGCTTATTATACTACTAATTAGATTATTAAAATTTTAATATTCTAATAGTAACTTCTATTATATAATTTTTATCTGCTCACTTCATTTCTCTTTGGGCATTTGCATAGTATTAGTTTTTTTTACTTTTGCCTCATTTTAAAGATCTTCATATAGTAAACTGGAAAAACCAGTGCATGCCAATTAGAGCTTTTTGGTTCATTGATTTATTTATTCTATTTCTGTTCTGTTTTCTGTGCACCGAGTCACCGACTGTATTTTTCCTCACTGATTAAGTTTTGTTATTCATGCCTTTCTCTTCACACATAATATATTGTCATAAAAATAGAAACTTATGAATAGACGTAAGAATAGACGTAAGATGTTCTTAATTCGTGAGGAAAATGCGTCTTTTTTTGGTTTATCTTCAATGTACTCAAGTGGTGACCAATTAATTTATTTTAATGCTCGTTTCTAATTATTCACAATTCTCCATTGATAGTACATCTTTCGACTCTATTGGAATGACCAATTTCAATGACGCCTCTTTTATTATAGGAATTTCTCATTCGGCAAGGGGGTATTGCATTAATATGGTCTTAGAGACCATGAAGACATATTCTTCAGATGACTGTTTGACAGAAGAAGCTGTTGTTACAAAGCTTCGGACTTGTCAATACCATCACTTATTTTTGCATACATCTTTGAGGAGTAGTTCTTGTGGTTCGTACTTCCTAATTCTTTTTCTTATTTTTTTATCATAAATATTAGACTGAACTTTGTTACTATTTTTTGGTGACTAGATATGTAGGACATGGCAAAGCTGATATTATTAGATTTTCATATGTCGATACTTTTCAGCTCTGGTGGATTATGCCCTCTACTTGATTGTACTTTTCCCTGTTAGAGTAGACAATTGTGTCTCTTAACTAGCTTTGTAGAGATAGTTATTTGTAACTAATAGTCTATTGTTAACCATTTTCATGATTAATCATTCTGAATTCGATAATTGTTGACCGAAATATCTAGCATCGTAACAAACTCTCTGATTGCTTGATCCTGTGAAATGTTAGGGATAACTTCTCCACTCTCAAACACATTTATGGCATATTGTAATTTCATGTATAAGAGTTATGAATATGAGTAGCGTATTTCAGGACCGTCCAATTGGGGAAAATTTGGTGAAGGGGGCCTCTTGTGGGGAGAATGTAGATATAGACATTTTGAGTGGTTCGATGGCAACCCTGTTTCTGATCTTTTGATAAAGGTATGATTCTAAACAGGAAATATGCATTGAGATTTTTATTAATTTTGAATGTAATGTACATATAAAATCTAAATGAATGAGTTGTTTTAGATTCTTACATGTCTGTCCACTTTGGAATATAGGTAAAGGAACTTTATGGTCTCGATCATGAGGTTATGTTTCGGAATGCAACTGTGTCTTCGGGAAATAGGGCTCAACCGTTAACTCTTGGAACATCTACTCAAATTGGTTGGTCTTAAACATTGATTATGCTCACCGGTCAATTTCTTTCTCTTATATTTGGATCTCTTGTGTTTCAGGTGTCATTCCAACAGATGGAATACCTTCTTTGTTAAAGGTCTTACTTCCATCACATTGCAGAGGATTACCAGTACTGTGAGTAAAGGATTCTTATATTTTTTATGAACCAGTTGAAAATCATTCCATGCTAGTTACTGACAAACTTGCTTAGTCATTGTTTAAAAGTTTTGTAGTTACTATTTTTGATTATTCGATATTCATCTTTTTCATCGTGTATCATAATACCCAACTAGTTATAACCAGACTTTCTGCTTTTAAATTAGACTTAATTACAACCTTCCTCCTATTTTACATTTGTTACACCTAGAATTAGGTTTTTATTGCAAAATTTAAAATAATTTTAGTTATTGTTATTTCCTTTTATTCATACAGCTGTGTTTTCTTATTTTCTGTTTTTAGGATGTGGGTATTGCCTTTGCTGATAGAGAATTAAGTGCGATAGTTTAAACTTGCTTATATTTTTCAATGTTCTATCAATTAGATAATATATTATTCATTGTCCATCTCAACTGGACCAAGATTTTCACTTTAAACTATTTACCTTATTTCTTTTTATTTTAGATGTAGTAATTAAATATAACTCAAAGTATAGTCTTTTAGTTATTAATTCAGGATTCTGCTCCAAATATATGTAATTGTTTGTTTACTGTTTTAATTAAACTTGTTTATACTTGGACCATATAAAGAATTGTACAATCATAGTCCAATTGTACCAAAATGTCACTTAAAATGTAGTCTTTAGTGATTGTTTCTTTATTCCTTGCCAAATTAACGTCATTGTATGTTTACTTTGGTTCTCAGGTATGTTAGGGATCTTCTTTTGAACCCTCCTTCCTATGAGATTGCATCCAAAATTCAAGGTGATTTTTAATTGTTATAATCTTCCTTATATAAAATAATAATTTTTTTTATATCTGAGCCTGTATTTTATATAAAATAAATTTTTTTTACGAGATTAAGTAATAATATCATGATATTTATACTTTATTTAATATTCATTTCCTTCTGCTTTTGTTTGGCAGCAACATGTAAACTTATGAGCAGTGCAACATGCTCAATTCCAGAATTTACGTGTGTTTCTTCAGCAAAGGTTGTTACTTCTGTTACTTTTGAATGAGCTTTGAGTGAAACTTAACATGCTTTAGTAACAATTATGTCGAACAAAGGGAATAAAACATAATGGTTGTATTATTGTATATTCGTAACAAAATTCAACCAATGGTCATAATGACTGAATTGAAATAAATAGCTACCGTTAATGCGATATTCAAATATACTTCCCTTTTGAAGGTCAATTTTTGGTTTATCTTTATCATAAAACATAAGCAGATTGAAAAAAAGGTATATTGAGTTCATATATCTGTTTACCAGTATGAATGTGATAGGTACTGGTTCAGAATTGTTAGAAATAAAGTAAGGAAAATGATAAACATTGCCCTTAGGGCAATGGTTAAAGAAACCAAAATAGAAAAAACACTCTTGAAACTTGTGCAATGTACTTTTCTATAGTAATAAAACACAATTTCCAACGTAAATATTACTTTTTTTAGTAAACTTAACTAGTGCCCTTGGGGCACTAGTTAACAAGACCCAGTAAGTAAATAGGTTATTTATGTTTGGATAGAGTTATGAGATATGGTAAATAAGACAACATTAAGATGTATTGTGATTTGGTGTGCCTGTTGTTTCTCACTTTCTTTAGTCTTTCAACTGTGTTATGAGAATGCATAAACTACTACGATTGCCTCTGTAGATAATGTTTTAAAGGAAGAGAAAATGAGAGAAAATTGATGAAATCTTCATGTCTTAATTACACAGCTGACGCTCAATTTCATTAGCAAAAACTAATAGTTACAAGAATATTGAATATCCTAATTACTATGATTAGAGCCTTTTTGCATGAAAATAGTTTCTTAGCTAAATAAATGCATGTCATGACTGCTGTTTCATATATTAGCTGATATTGTCTTTGCCCTAAAATGAAGAATTTGACTAGCTGTGTTTTTTTTATTTTAATTACTCTTGATATAAATTGTCCTTTTCCAGTTTGTTTTTTAATACCGTGTCTTCAATATATTCTATATTTAGACGTTTTACCCTCTGTATCAACCATTCTTTTGTTTTATGCAAACGTGTTTCCCTGTTTGGCTCCTTACTATTTTACTGCAGATTGCTAAGCTACTTGAATGGAAGGAGGCCAATCATATTGAACTTTGTAGAATAAAGAATGTGCTTGATGAAATTTTGCACATGTACAGAAAGCCCGAGCTTAATGAAATATTGAAACATTTAACTGGTCCCACATGGGTGGCTACTGGGTTAGATATTGACTTCAAAACCTTGGTGAGCCCCGAAACTTTGATTTTTTTTTTCTTCCTAATTTTGATTATATGAAAATAAGGGATAGTTCACTTCCTCTTATATGTGCATCAAGGAAAAATTAAGAAGCATTAAGTTATGCCCTCTTCCAATATCCAAAGTCCCCTTATTATATTTGGGACTGCTGATGTAGAGTCAAATTGCATTGCGTGTTGGTTATATTATTTTTATTTTAGTAATTGTTGTTCAGTTTACAATTGTGGGTGTTTAGTTATCAGATGTTGTAGTTTTTATGAAACCAAAAATGGTTGTAGTGTTATCCTGAGACAGCAGATTGATGGAAGTTTATTTTTTCCGTGTTCATCAACTTTGTTCTTTTTCTTTTCTTGCCTCTGTTAGAGTTAGGGAAGTTAGAGCAGTTAGTTATTTAAACAGTATTAGTTACATAAAATGAATGTGGGGATGTATCATTTAGATTTGTTAGTGCTAAAATTATAGGGTTTTAGATAAGGAGAAAGGAAGAGAAAAGATAGAAACTTAGAATTATGATCGTTGTTTGATTTGATACAAAAGACCTAGCAGTAATAATGTTTTGTGCATTTACTAGGCTCCTAAATTCCTACTAAGGATACCATTCATGTTCAATTGATGATTATTCAATTCCTAATCCACCGGTCATATTAAATTGAAATTTGCGCTGAAGTGCGTCACAACCACTGATAATTCTTCAGATGACTTTTTCGTGAGATAATAGAAATCACCATTGGTATGGTTCACAACTAATTCATCGCTAACTTGGAATAGCTAGAGCCAAGTTACAGCTAGCATAGTCGGAGCCAGATTGAATTTATGATAGTCAGGGTCAAACTTAATCGACTGCCCGGGCCAAACTTATTATCACAGTACTAAATTTGACGATTTTATGTATTTTGAAGCTGGATTTCTGTTGCAGGCACAATTAAAATATGATACTTCAGTCATTTATTTCTTGATTGATTTATTTGCCTCAAATTGCATTGGAATGTAAACTTTTCATCATGTTATATTTTTCTCCAGGTCGCTGGATGTGAAGTTGCATCTGGTAAGATTGGTGAAATAATATCTCTGGATGGTGAGAAAGATCAGAAAGTAAACTCCTTCTCTGTTATTCCTGACGAATTTTTTGAGGATATGGAGTCTGTGTGGAAAGGTCGAATAAAAACAATCCACATAAATGATGTACTTACTTCGGTGGACAAAGCAGCTGAGGCCTTGCATTTAGCTGTATGTCTTTGTAATTGACACCTTGTCTATAGCTGTTTGCAAGTTAAGTTTATTTCGAGAGTAATGTTATGTTTCATTTATACAGTATATAAAATCTTTCAGGTTACTGAAGATTTCACTCCCGTAGTGTCTAGAATAAAAGCTTCCATGTCTCCACTTAAAGCTCCCAAGGGAGAAATATCTTATTCTCGGGAGCAGGAAGCAGTGTGGTTCAAGGGTAAACAGTTTATACCAGATGTATGGACTGGTAGCCCTGGAGAGGAACACATTAAACAGCTAAAGCATGCTTTAGATTCTAAAGGTAGAAGGGTAGGTCAGGAATGGTTTACTACTGTGAAGGTGGAGGCTGCGTTATCAAGGTATGCTTTTTAAATAAAAAAAAAACTGGAATTTTATTTATTATATATTTTTTTAAAAAAATTTGTCAAATACATGTGTTTTTCTTTTTTAATCATATATGCTGGTAACCAATTTGTTTTAGGTACCATGAAGCAAATGACAAGGCAAAATCTAGAGTCTTGGAACTTCTAAGGGAACTTGCTGCTGAATTGCAATCCCATATAAATATCATTGTCTTTTCTTCCACTTTGCTTGTAATTACCAAAGCGTTGTATGCTCATGTGAGGTTTGTGAACATCTTTAATTTCTTCTGCTTTAATTTTGTATATAAAAATTAAAATTCAATGGTATTTGTCCTTGTGGTGGTGTATTGATGTTTTTTGACTAGCCACCATCAGTTTGACTAATCTTTAAAATATTAGCTTTCTAGATTGTATTTTAATTTGATCAATTTTTTCAACACACTGATTTGTAGTCTTGCATGCGTGTATTGATGGAAACATGGTTTTATGGGTGACTTTAAATCATTTGATATGAAAACATTAAATTGTCAATGATAGAGCTGCACTACCATAGCAGTTTGCTCGGTCAATTTATCTTAAAAATAGGACAGCATCACCAAAATTGGGCAATCATTCTTGCAGCAGTGATAGTTTTATAGTATTGGCTTATTTATGGAGTGTTTATTGCATTGTTGGTCAAATTTTGTGGATACTATTATCTTTTTCCCAAAATTATACCACAAATTCAATTATACTCCACATTTCAAGAAAAATATTGGAGGTGACTTGAAACTGGTTTAAACTATTTTTTATTTCAATCTGATTATGTTAAATCATGAATTTTCTCTATGCAGCCTTGTATGTTTTATACTAAATATGTTCATTGATGTTGTGCAGTGAAGGGAGAAGGAGGAAATGGGTTTTTCCTACAATAGTAGAATCCCAAAAGCTTGAGGTAGTATATAAAAACTTGATGTGTTATGGGGAAATTGCATCAAGACATAGGATTTTCTATTATAGATGTACTGTTTTGATGCTTGCCATTGATATTCTACAATACGCATACTGCATATCTCATATTTCTTTGGACGATTAGTTTCCACTGTATTCCAGCAATGTGATGAGTTATACCTGTAGAACCATGTTACTTACCTGTATCTTATAATGCCTTTAACATGTAACCAATGATCACAGTCAAAGTATTGCATGAGATGTTGGCTTAGTGCTAAACGTTTGTTTTACCTCGTAAAATGACTATTAGTGTCACTTTAATTTATAAAAATTTCTCCCTTCCCCAATTTTTTTTAAAATGATGGTTGCAGTTGAAGTAAAGCTATTGTATGTGTCAGTAATGCTAAATTTGGTTTTGGATAGAGAGTCGTAGACTGATCCAACCAGATTCAGCTATTTTACCACACAAAGGACGGTAAAATGTGGTCCAATAGCTTTACTATCTTATGAAATAGGGAGATGCTAATGTTCTTAATTCTCTACAATGGTGGGGCTAGAATTAATTAGTTGATATCTGTCAGTGGCAAATATGAATTCAAGTACAACTCTTTTTGTAATGAAGTGTTTTCATCCACAAGGGCTGACATTATGTGAAGATCAATGTTTTTAACCCTTTTTTTTATAGGAGCATTGGTTTTGATGAGTAATGCTTAGTGTGTTCTAGTTGATATCATCCATTTGTTAGCTAGCTGTTCTTTATTAATAACATGTTTGGATTCATAATCGATGTATGCACTTTGTTTACTGTTGTAGGATGGGAAGCCGTTTGACAAAAACTGCGAGATGAAGATAGTTGGTTTATTACCATATTGGTTCAACATAGCAGAAGGTGGTGCTGTACATAATACTGTCGAGATGCAATCATTATTTCTATTGACCGGACCAAATGGTGGTGGTAAATCAAGTTTGCTTCGGTCAATTTGTGCTGCTGCACTACTTGGGATATGTGGACTTATGGTTCCTGCTGAATCAGCCCTGATTCCATATTTTGACTCCATTATGCTTCATATGAAGGCATATGATAGTCCAGCCGATCACAAAAGTTCATTTCAGGTATGCTTTCGGTTAATACTTGTACTTAAATTTTTCTGTAGTTAGATATCATATAATCTTGATTCTTGACTGCTTCATTGTCTAATTAAGGAAACCATAAAGTAATTATTTATTAAAGTTATCTAAAAGTTTATATCCAAGGTCCGTATATAGACCAAATAAAGCCAAACATCAAATTAACTAATCCTATTATTATGAGTTTTAAATAATTAAAAATAACTTTCAAAAAAATAGAATAAATTCTCTAAACCCCAAATAACAATAAAAGCATTCCAACCAAAAACCAGACTATAACTCTCCTCAGAAGATTCAAATGACAACGAGCAATCTGATGAAGCGGGATTCAGCAAATGAAAAGCGTAGTTGAGACCTTAAGAATATCTATAACTTGCAAAATCAGTTGAAGATATCAAGGGTGGCTATAATGTGCCTTGACAAGTGTTAGATCCCCTACATAACATTAGTACTCATATTGCTAGGATTATCAAGTAAATATGCATTTGACTCAGATTTGAAAATGATAGAAAGTTCAAAAGCATTAGGATGCATTTGTTTAAATAAGTTTGGAGGTAGCTGTTATATATTTTCGCACTACTAAATGGATGTAAATCACTAATTTGATATTTTGTGCTTGGAACTTTCTGATTATATTTCTTGTAACAAATACTACTCTAGTCTCCATTTAAATTTTATAAATTTACAATAACTTACCTTCTAATATCACTATATCAGGAACTACAGGGTTATCTTTTTCATTCCTCCGTATAGTCTATCGTACAATCATGTACGATTGAAATGTTCACAGAGAGGGGATAAGTGTAATTTCCAAAACTAAAATCAACAATTATGAAATCTCAGAAGTAAACATAATTTTTTGTGCAAATTAAATAGTTTTGTCTGTTTCTTTATTGATTTTGCAGAAAACTATATAGTTGTTTGTTGCTTTATGGAATTGAAATCTCATAAAGTACCTTAAACATTTTATCCTTTGTATTGTCTGCTCTAGGTGGAGATGTCTGAACTTCGATCCATCATTGCTGGAACCACTAAAAGAAGTCTCGTGCTTGTTGATGAAATTTGCCGAGGAACAGAAACTGCAAAAGGGACTTGTATTGCGGGCAGCATAATTGAAACCCTTGATAGAATTGGCTGTTTGGGCATTGTATCTACTCACTTGCATGGAATTTTTACCTTGCCATTGAACCTCAAGAACACTGTGCACAAAGCAATGGGCACAACATGCATTGATGGACAAACAAAACCTACTTGGAAACTGACAGATGGAATTTGCAAAGAAAGTCTTGCTTTTGAAACTGCCCAGAGGGAAGGGATTCCTGAGATTATTATCAAAAGAGCTGAAGATCTTTATCGGTCAGTTTATGCTGAGAAACTGCTTTCTGCAGAAAATTTTGCAAAACATGAAGAATTTTCTACTTATATCAATGGTAATAATTTGAATGGATCGCATGTTGATTCCGAAGAAATCATATCAGGAACTTCTAATGAGGGAATCTCTTTAGCTAATCCAATGGAAGTTTCACATAAGAAAGTTGAGAGTGCTGTCACTGTAATTTGCCAGGATTTTATAACAGAACTCCAAAGGAAAAAGATCGCACCAGATCTTACCAACATAAAGTGTTTTCTAATTGGCACTAGAGAATGGCCTCCTCCGATGACTATAGGCTCTTCAAGCGTCTACGTAATGCTCAGGCCAGATAAGAAACTCTACGTAGGAGAGGTAAATCATGGCTTCTTTTATGTTTTCTCAATATGAAGTTATACTCTGTCTTATTAGTTCCTTTTTCAGCGAGTAATACTAGAAAGCCTGAAAAATGCTTGAACCAATCTAAACATAATTTATCTATTTTAAAGGGTTCTGAGAGCACTGATCCATCCAATATTTCTTTTTATAAAATATACCAACTCATTCTGTTTCATATTCTTTGAATCTAATTCTGATAATCACATTTCCGTTTATCTTTTAGTTTTCCCTATGGGGTAGGAGATGACATTAAAACTGTTCTTTATACCTCTGTTACGGGTCTGGATCCTCTCCATTCTCTATCTCTTACAATTGAAGGAGTTGATTCATTTCACTCTGTAATAGGTAATTTAGCTGGTAGGTACCAGATTTGGTTTAATACTTTCTTAGGACACCTAATAGCAGCTTTTTTTTAGTCGAAACCAGTTTCAAACAGAAAGCTGAGGCTAACAGCTCGTATGTGAATTAGCATAGGTTTTTACTGTTTAGAATTGGATTGGAATTCTCATGTGAGCGTCTCACTTGACAAACCATTTGGAGAGACAGATATACATATATGATACCTATAATTACACTGCCATTTCCTTTCTCTTTGTGACTCCCTTATGTTTTCATTTCCCCTGCATTTTATTTGTCATGACTTTTAGAACAAGATACTCTATCTTGATTTTATACTGCCTCTTTTTGGAATGTTTATCGTATGATCACTTTTGTTCTGTGATGAACTGTTGACAGACGGATAATCTTGAGGATCGAATTCGTGCACATCGATCAAAGCATGGGATGCAGGATGCATCATTCCTTTATTTCCTAGTTCCGGGAAAAAGCCTGGCATGCCAAATTGAAACTCTGCTCATCAACCAGCTTCCGAATCAAGGCTTCATATTAAGCAATATAGCTGATGGTAAGCATCGGAATTTTGGCACATCCAACCTTTATGTGTAGCTATAAACATCGACCATCGTTTATAGGGCTAATGACTTTTGGCTGGTTAACAGTAGAAAATACAACTAATGACTTTAATCATCTTTTAAGTTTTACTGATGAAGTTCAGGAAGCAATGTCTGCAGCATTTTTGTTAGAATTAGTTGCTGCAGTTTGCGATTATGCCCAAATCATTTTTATTTGGGGTTGTGATCAAGTGTTGCTCATGATTGAGATGTCGGTTGAGTTCAACTGTGTTATGTCCTTGTCTCTCAAGTAGTTTAGCATCAATGGTTAGTTGACATGAACAGAATGTTATATGATACTAAGTCTTTATGTAGTGACAATTTTAAATTATACATTATTTTTAGAGGCCAGGGTTAATTGGAAATTTGGATGTGTAGAATAGTTTTTCTCAAGATTTCATGAATATGATTTTTTTAGTGGAAATTGATATTTGGAGTAATATTCACACACGTCGGCAACTGAAGCCATAATGTTTGTTCACCATTTGTTTTGGACAATGTAAAACATAAATTTGATTCAACCAATGATACAAATTTGGAGGCATAAGTAATATATTTTTTTACCAACAAAGGCTTACATCATTTCATTATGCAACAAAGGGGTAATACAAAGAGGTAATAAATCAAAAGTACAACAACTAGACCAAGATACGACTGCCCTAGCAAGTGTATGAGACACCATATTAGCTTGTCGCTTAATAAACTTCACCACAGAGTTTGGATTTGACAGCAAAATACTATTAATATTACAAATAAGTGAACTAAACTTGGAGATACCGGCTTGCTTATGGATTGTATCGACTACACTCTTTGAATTGGTTTGAAATATAACGTGTGATCCCTCTATGTTGCATCTCTTCCATAGCTTTCAATAATGCAATTGTTTCCCTTCATTAATAGAGCACTTGCCTTCCTTCCAATGAGTAACTGTCGCCCTAAAATTCCCGGTGTGGTCTCTCAAACACCACCCTGCACTTGTTTTATTTAAATCATTATAAAACCCTGCGTCGACATTACATTTATACCAGCCCTCAGGTGGTTTCTGCCATGTGGTATGTTGCTGCCGCGTTTGGGAACCACTCTAATTGTCATGGTGACCGTGTTGAACCGTGTTCCATTCTTCTCAGAGGGTTTCTGCCATGTGATATGTTGCTGCCGCGTTTGGGAACCACTCGCATTGTCATGGTGACAGTGTTCAACCGCGTTCCATTTTTCCCAGAGGTAACAAGCTTTAATGCCGAGGTGTTTGTCTTCTTCCTTCAAATCAACTTTATTGTTCCACAACACCCAAACTATCATTGCAAACAGCCCTGCCGTATTCTTATCCTTACCGCGACATATATCCATATCATTTCCTTTATAATCTTGAATAAGGGGTTTATGGTGGCTTCAAGGCAGGGACGGACCTGGACCTAATTAATTGGTGTGGCTAAAAAATTTATTAAAGAAAATTTATTTATCATAATAACAACAAACCAGATAATAAATGTTCAAAAAAACAAACAAACAAACTATTATCTAAAAAACCACAATTTCTATTCTGAAAATAAAGCGGACAATAACTTATTTAATATCTGATAAAACTCAAAATATATAGAATCCAAAATTGTTTTAACGGAATAACCCAAAATTATAGAAATGACAGAAATATATAGAACTCCAAATTATACTTGTTTATACGTTTATTTTGATAAGTTAAGCCAATTAGCAACTTATTAATTTGTTTTCCAATTTTACCCGTATTATCTTACTTGAAAAAATTAAATATTAATTAAACATAATATTTTATGTCATTTCTTATTTATATGTTAGTTCAATTGCTAATTTAACCAAATAAAAAATTTGTTAATTTTACGCAATACTATAAATTTAATTATTTATCCACTATTTTATGACAAACAAAGTGATAGTTGATCATTACAAAGTTAAACTATATAATTTAAAATAATACTCTACATTTATGATTAAAAATAATGCATTGAAAGACTTAAAATCATCAATAATAGACTACAAACTAATATTTGCATTAATATTTAAACTAGTATATTTACCGAGAGATCTACAGTCATCAATAATAAATTTTAAACTAATATTTTTATTAATATTTGTATAAATATGTATACAAAATGACTTAAAATTATTTTAAAAAATTATATTTTATTTTTTGTAAAAAATTTGGATTGGGCTGGTGTAGCTATAGTCATACCTAGCCTCACACAGGTCCGTCCCTGCTTCAAGGCCATATGTCGAAGAATTCTTATGAAATTTTAGTAATTAATATCCCAACTTTTTAATAAGTGAAAATTATATTAGCAACTCTTATATTTTTGTTTGTTTTGAAGAAGCCAATAAAATTAAATAAAGTTAAGCATAAGCATAATGAGTGTCTAACTAAGAGGAACGCACAACAACGTTACAAAATAATATAACCTAACACTAAAACACTTTTATCCCAATCGTAACCTCAAACAAGACAAGTAATTATACCACCACAAAAAATTGAAAGTAAAACGGATAAAACTTTTCTTTCTCCTCTTCATCCATCACCACACAAGTCTTTCACCTTATCAAACAATATTTCCATTGATATTTTTTTTAAAGCGCAAAAATTCTATTATACTTATACCACATATTAGAGGTATAAGTGTCGTTCTACCATGCCAGAATTAGAGAATATTATTATTATTATTATTATTATTTTAGTTCGTAATCTAATGACTAGAATAAAAGTAGTGTGTGATTGTCCGTTCATGAACGGTATATCTTTTGAAACATTCTAAAGTAAATAAACGAGGTAACCATGATTCGAACTTCAGCCCTCCATATATATAATGTGGTCCAATAAAGTAAATATATCCCTATATGTTTTAGCTTAGTGTAAAAATTTAACATTGTAAATATATCCGTAAAAAAGTTATAATATGGTCATTTAGTGCTAATGTAATAAAATTTTCCTCTTTTCCAATTTTTTTTAAACAATAAGTAAATAGTAAATTAGAGTAGAAAAATAAATTTGTAAAAGTCAATTGGGCATTTACTCATCAATTAATTAGTACTCCCTTCGTCTCATTATATAAGCACCCTTTTAAAAAAAGTCTAGTTCCAAAATATAAAGCCTCTTTACAAATTATTATGTGTAATCATTACTTTTTTTCCTACATATACCTCTAATTATTACACTAACTTGCATTGAAATGTGAAAAGTTAAATTAAATACATATACAAACAAAGGACAATTTAGTAAAATTTACACGTAAACTAGACATAATAATTACACTACCAACATTTCTTAATAAACGTGATTTTGGCAAGAGGAGCTGTAATTGGGAAGGAGGGAGTAATTTACTTACCATAATAAGAAATGAAGAAAGATAGATAGATAGTTGACATCTTGACAATACAAAGAATGAGGTCCCACGCTGTCTGACAATATAGGAAATATGAATCCAACGCTTGCTAAGACAACAACAACAACAACAACAACAAATGGAGGTTCAACAATGGTGGAAGCTTAGATTCTCTTTTAAGAGCGCAACCATTCTTGTCTGTTTCATCAATATAATCACTGCTATCTTCTTGCTTCATGGCTTTTTCACTTCACCTTACAACCGTAACAAACTCTCCTCCACTCCAAATTCTAACTCAGGCTAGCCCTCTTCTCTTTTTCTACCCTATATGTTGAATTTCATCATGGGTATTTCATCTTTTCGTTCATCATGTCATAAAGTCAAGTTTTTTCTTTATTTGGGTCAAAATTGTGGCTTTTTTTTGTGGATGTTTGTGATTAGATTAAGGGGGTAGTAAAAGGGGTTTAATTTATCACCTAGTTCTTTGTTTTTTATCTATTGTTTGATTTGATAGATTGTGATTTAGGATATTAATTTTGTTTTCCTTTTCAGTTTTTAGTTTGGGCTTTTTTTGGAAATTTAAGTGCTGGTGATTTTTAGTTTTGGTTGTTCTTAGACCTTGGAATTATTATGAGTTTGAATTGGATGTTTTTATTAATGATGTTGTATGATGTTAAAATCAGAAGACGAATTTTGATTGTTCAATGATAGTATGTGTCATTGTGTTGAAGTGGTCCTTAATTTATTGATGAAATTTGAACTAATGTGTCGGATAGATTACTAGAAAGAAAGGTACACACAAATTTGAAGTTTCTTACAGAAATACTTACGGGTTGTCAGTGTTGTTAAATATCGGCCATGGCGGATTGCTGTGGTCAATTTTTTGAAAATCACATTGGATGATTTGTAAAGGACGGTGACCCCATGGTGTTTTGTGCCGGACATGGCGGCTTAAAATTGCAGATTTTTGGCTTTCCGCCATCCACAACTGACAACACTGGGTTGTGCCACAATTGATTTTTGCGCCTTCCAGTCCACACTCATGGCATGAAAGAAAATATGAGACTAATATAAGAGGATCCAAATCTAGGTTCAGACCATAATTCTACAAAAACAAGATTACGGAATAATCATAAGGATGCTAAAACAACATTTGCATCTATGAAGTCAATAGCGCGCTATAACGCCGCTATAGCGGGATAGCGTAGTGGTGGGCCCCCTCTCCGCCACGCCAAAGGGCCGCAAACCGCTAAAACAAATTTTGCATCTTATAAAAGATGTAAGATATATTACAACATATTTGCTAGATTCTTTTCATGTGCTGCAAGCGAATAGACTCTGCTGCTGTGTACAAGCCACACCTTCTCCATGCCTGTCGTTTCATTTATCTACTTGAATTGTGGCAAAACAAAAGTTCGTTGATCAACATACCCTGTGGTGAACTTTTATTTGTATTGAACTATGAAGCACAGAATCAAAATGTTTTTAACTCATGGGATGCTTGATTAAATAAGCTTTTGGTACCATGTCAAGGAACCAATTATCGGAAAGGCTTTGTCTGATACACATAGTATCAAGAATAGATTTTCATATCTAACAATAATTAAATTCAAAGAAAGAAGAATGAAAACATTCTATTTGTGAGCATTGGTTTTACTTATGAAATGCCTGTAATAGACTAATATACTCTTTTGAAGGGTTTTCTTAAACTTGCTTGTGATATGTTTTTGATTTTAAATTGCAGCTGAACTCGGTTACATTAAAGAATCTGAAGAGATTCGTCTTGCCATGTTACCGTTGGAGCTAATAAAAAGAGTGAGTTTTGAATTGGTTTTGTTGTTCACTATATTAATCATGACCGTCTTTGTTATACATGAATGACAGCCAATATGTCAGAAGCGTAACTAAGAGAGGGAAACATAAATTATGTTGACGGTATTTCATGCATACATTTTTCTGGAACAGGCCTAAAACTATGTTGTGGGTTTTGAGTTCATCCTCTAGTTAGAAGACTTGGAGGTCATTTTAAAAATTATTCACACACAAAACAAAGCCTTTGCTTTATACACATTATAATTCACATGAATTAAAATGTACTTTTTTAAACTAATTTTTCCAGCAAAGCTGAAATTTTTATTGTTTCATCAGTGAAGTTCATAAGTCTTTTCCTTGATTGTCAAGTCAACTGATGGGAAATGGAATATGAAATAATTTATTACCATGACATATCATCACCATGACAGTAACTTGTAGTTCACTGATATTATAATTCATAAATATCTCTCAATTGTCAAAAACCTATAATCTCTTCATGGGCATACATAGGTTTAGCAGATGAATAGAAAATGTAAATTTTGTATTTTGCAACTATTGGTCATATGAATCCAACATTAATGAGAGCCCCAAATTGGAAAGTAATATGGTCTGAATAGTGGTAATAAATTATAAGCCGGATTTTAGTAGGGTTAGGTTGTGATAATATAAGAATTGGAAAGATAATATAAGAACTTATCCTCCGCTGAGCTACCTCCTATTACTAGATCACTCAGGTCACACTCTAAATTTCTTTGGGGGTGAACGGTTCATATTGGATAGTGATATGACCGAAATAGTAATTATGACTAATGGGTGTTACCTTACAAGTTGGTTTTGTGGGGCTAAGTTAAGCCCCACCCAAGAAACGCGAAACTGTCATTGATATTCCAAATCATCTTCATCGCCATGTAATAAACTACTCATATCCTCCTTCTTACTAACTAACTTTAACTACCTCAACCAATAACTTATCAGCAAGATAAGGTTTCCTACCTATCGCAGTTCCACTATGGGTTCCGCCATTTCCTGGAACATGCTATGGCAGGAGCTAAACATCACCATGTTTTGTTTTTTTATGGAATAAATTTGTGTGTGAATCTGAGTGTCTTCTCTTTCAGGTGAAAGAGATTGAGCTGGAAGGGTACACTGAACCAGAAACAGCCCAGAAGAAAGACACAAAGCAGACAGCTGCAGTTGATCTGTCAAAAAGGTTAAAGGATTTCCGTTCCTTGAATGATGCTTCCAGCTTGAAAGGTTCTTCTCCTTACACCCTACAACCCTTTCGTAATCATAACTGTCTTTTATGTGCAAATACAAGCAACAAATACAACCCTCTCGTTACTTCTTTGTTGCCAGAAAAGAATTTATTCAGGAAGTTTTTCCACTTAAGTAATTATTTCAAGTTCATCATATTTAGATTATCATAGATTCATAGTCATATAACAGTAGAATAATGGCAAACTGTAGTTATAAGTTGAACTGCAGCCATATCACGCAGGGAGCTTTCATTAGTGTTATTTGTAATAGGGTGATAATTTGTGTTTAAATGCTTATAGGATTAGGCAATTAGCATTGAAAAGTTCTATGTATGTTTGTACTTATTTCTTTTCTGATAGATTTTTCGCTGATAGTGATAACACTATTGCTTTGTTTGGATGAAAAAAGAAAGTGAAAGGAAAGAAAGTAAGTGAAAAGAATGTTAGAGAAATGAAAGTGAGTAGAAAATGAGATGAACTTAGTTGTTTGTTAGGAGTGAACGAGAACAGAAAGTGAGAGGAAAGAAAGATATGTGGAAATCAAATGACAAAAATACCCTTGTTAAAAATTTGAATTAAAACACTTAAATTAGCTTTAAGCATTTTTTATGATTATTTAGAAAATGTATCTTATTGTTACTTAAGATAACAGCAGATTATTGGCAAATAAGGTTAATTGCTAAAAATCATTTGCAATAGATTTCCATAAAATTTACAATTCATTCATAAAGTTCTCTTTTGTGTTCACTTTTGACCTTTTTATGCTCTTCACTCATCATTTAAATTTAAAACTTACACCCTGAACAAACATGATTTTATTGTATTCTAAACTTGATATAATCAATGCTTAAGTTATTGTTTCTCTATATTACATTATTCTGTTTGTTCTTTCCAAAGACTTGGTTTATGTGGTAAACATCATGACGATATTTAATCTATAACGCCTATCTCAGCAAGTAAGAAGGAACTTTATTATTCTTGTTGTATATTGTTTGTTCTTCTAGAATTTGCTGTATTGTTCCAATTGCAAGTTGCTCAATTCGACCCCTGAATCATGTACCGAACTTGGTTTTAATTTTCTTTTGATGTTTGTGGTTTTCAGCTTTGGAGGAATGGCGTAAAAGGAAGATAGAGAGGGCAAGACTAAGACAATTGGAGAAAAATGGAACAACCTCTTCTCAATCTTGACTTTATATACTTTCTGATATCAAGTGTAACTTGACATGCAAGTTAAATGTGTAATGGGGAAATTAATAGGTCATTAGTGTATATTGCATAGCATCATCATACACCTTTGGATCCTCTCTTGCATAAAACAAAGGGAGAGATGAGGATATAGGGAGAGGAATGGTATGAAAGAGAGGAAACAAGAGAGAAAGGGATAGAGGTTGGAGAGGAATATTGATTGTGATTGATACAATGTAACTAATATCCTTTTTTTTTTTTCTCTCTAAATAATTAAAGATATAAGGAAATACTTTACTATCTGTCTTGATCTTGTTTTTATAGATTTAAACATTTCATTGTTACCTTTATTAATAAGAGTTATGCTATTAAGTGCCCCTAGGTTATTATAGTTAATAAACTAAAAAATAGAAGTTTCATATTAGAAAGTCACCCAATCTTTTTGTTTGGTGCTTAAATGAAATTGAACCAAAGTAAACTTAGCTGAATTGGTTCGATTCTAGATTTCAAATTTGAAATCTAATAAACTAATGAACTAGATTTACTAAGCTTACTAAGTCCACTTTAACTTAGCTAAAACCCAACATTTTACCAACACCTTTACACTAAAACAACAAACAACACGAATAGAGTCATTTCTCACACTTAAATAGGAAAATTGAAGATAGAAAGAACAAAAATTTCTCTTAAGCTAGTTAAGTGAGTAGAAAAAAAATAACTTAAATAACAAAATGAAAAGTTTATTCTTTGCCACAAACTATACCTCATAAAAAAAGAATTAAAATTTGTTGCTAGAATTCCTTATAAATTATAATAGTAAACCTTTATCGTAAATGTTTAATTAATTAGTTTAAATGAAAACGAAAAAATTTCTATAAAGTTAAAAATGTTTAATTATAGTGATGCTAGACATGCAAATTAAGACAAGATTGAGAAGGTGGATTATGATCACTATGATAGTTATGTAAGCCTACATCATGCGTGTGAACTTGTTTAAAATATGAAAATGGTCATAATTCACATTTTTAGTCAAAAAGTTTACTTGAATGAAGAAAAGGGTTATGTATTTAGATGAGTCAAATATAGCTAGAGTGTTCTTGTTGAATTGGACTTACAAATACCAAATCAATTTAGAGCTAAGTGAGTATAGAGTGGAAAATTAAAAGGAGTTTTAATAATTAATTATTATGTACTTTTTTTAAGGTTATCATTATTGTCCAAATAAAACTAGACAATAGGTAAATTGGCGTAGGAAACAGGTAAAACATTTAAGATCAGATCAACAATAAATTATTTTAGCTTGCACTTTGATATTTTAATATGTCCTAAAAGTTTTGGATGTAGATTATGTATTTTGATAAGAATTTAGTCCTTATACATTAATTTTTGTTGATCATCTTTCTTTTATATTTTGGGATGGAATGAATAAGTAAGTGATTATCTCAAAATTTAAAAATTTGATGATGAATTGTTTGGTGAATTATGCGCTCCCCCAATTACGAGCATTACTAGAATAATTGAATTTCTTCAACTCAATTTTTGTTGAAATTATTTAAATCTCTCTAAAAATCATAGTGAGGAAATAGTTTCTTTCATAAATCCTGCCGCTTATTCAGGTGACTAAAAGAAACAACAAAATATTTAAAGGATAAATTTGTATAATATTTATAGCTTTTTTTTTAATTACACACACTTAAAGTATAATGTTTATAATTTAACGGACTAAAAAATAAACTAAAATTAAATTGAAGAAATTAACTTAAGCCACAAATTAAATAAATTAAATAAGCAGAAAATAAATCCTTCTTTAAATAAATTAAGAAAAGAAAAAATAAAGTAAAAGATCAGCTCACAAATCCCATATCCATAAATTTCTTTAAAAAGTTTTTTTTTTTTTTTTCCATTCAAGAAAATCTTCTATATATATGTGTATACAATCATGAATCATGTAACTAAGATCATGCGTTATTTCTACTCTCATTGATGTAATCAACTAAACTCTTTCAAGTACATTTAATTATGAGCTTCATGTACTTAGTGAGAGTCCAACTCAACATATATAAATATCAAACTATACAATTTAGTGGAATATGTCGTGGATTTCATTTAACTCAATCAAGTTAATTAGAATTGAGTTGATGACAGAAAAATTCACACATTACTCACTAAAATCCAATCTAAGAAAAACATCAATTTAGATTATTTTTTTTGGTATAGAAGATAATAAAAAGAAAAAAGTGAAAAGAAAAACTAAGCACGAGGGAAGAAAGTTTCCATTGCGTTATTCTTAAGAAGATCATGAAGGCCTTCTGGAGGAGATGTATGAGTCAAGAGGTCGGCATCTGATGATGCTCCAAGTTTAGCGAAAAAATCATCACATTGATTTCCTTCTCTTAGTGTGTGATGGAGAGTGCCGTTAGTTTGAGAGAGCAACTCCTTGATAACCTGGATCAACGCAGCATAAATATGATACTTAACTTGTGGGCCTTTGATGAGGTTAACACAGAGTAGAGAGTCAGAGTAGCAGACAAATTCATTAATATTCCTGTCTTTGGCCAGCAAGAGGCCCCTAAAGATAGCAGTCAGCTCCGCGAGCAAAATGTCAGATGATCCTTGAATGAAGCCTGCAAGATAGTGACCGAAGGTGTTTCTAATGATGCCGCCAAATCCAGCTCGAACAGGAGTACCGAGGCAACTTCCGTCCACATTTAGAATGGTACAAGTATAGTTATTATTGTTCCACCTAATATGTCTATTATTGAAACGGAGTAAAGTTCAATGAGAAAAATATGGATTTCTAGAAACTCTAGGCATGCCACAAACATAACCCTATCTATATGTATAATAGTTTAAGCCGAAAGACAATTAGATGAATTTAAATAACATTAGTGTGACCCAACAATAATCCTAAAACCTTGATCATAATCTAAATTGAAAAGACACCAAAAAGAACAAAACATTACTTCCTCCATTTTCAAATATACGTCGTTTTAGCTCAAAATATTTATTTTAAAATGAATGTTATTTTTCAATACAACATTTTTAATTTTATTTTATAATTATTATTTTATACACTATTTTTAAAAAAATAAATAAAAAAGTAAAATTAATTTAATAAAAATACTATTATTTTTAACATAATAAAACGAAAAAATATACACATACAAATCAAATTGTTATAAGCAAAGGAATCACATGTGATCCTAATTCCTATCTCACCTCTTTAAAATAAAATTACTTTATGGTGCACACATGTAGTTGCGTTTTATAAATTGTTTTTGATGTCTCCTTCACTCATAAAGAAAAACAATTTATATTTTAAGGTTCAGCTATGATTAGGGTCTATTTATTACTAATTTTTGTTTATTACTCCCTACATTTTTATAAGCAAATTGAATTATAAAAAATATAAAAGATACTCAATTCTTACACTTTTTTTTTTGGTACATCGGAAAGTTAAACAAAAAGCGAAGATTAAACTACGGTAGCAAAATCTCTTAACAGCAGTGCCTCAACTTCCAAAGGAGGGTTATCTAGACTAACAACACCAACACTAGCATTCTGAGCTCCATACTTAGCTAGCCAATCCGCCACATAATTTGCCTCACGAGAAACTTGCTCAATAGTGCAACTCCAAGAGCGTGTCAACAAATTCTGAATTTCTATGAAAAGTCCTCTAAGAGTGTGGAACATGATCCTGCTATTTTCCCTCAAAATGTTAGTTACCTCACTACAATCGACTTCACAAATAACAGTCCTACAACCCATTGACCACAGAAGCTCCAGGTCAACCTTCAAAGAATACACTTCAGCAAAAAGCGCATTGCCTTGGCCTTGTACATGGCTGTAAAAACCTCGCAGCCATCTCCCATCTGCATCCCTAACGACGCCTCCAATTCTCGTAGCCCCATCCGTGGGATTGAAGCTCCCATCAACATTTAATTTAATGGCATGCCTCGGCGGCGGTGACCAAGAAGGTCGTAAGCCCATAACCTCTTCATAACATGCTCCTGGATCCAAACAATCAAGAAAATCTGCATATTGGTGACATAGAAACCTCCAAGCATAATCAAAGCTCCAAGGACGCGGGTCTAAAGTGATAGAATTTCGCCATCTCCAGATGGACCAAACAACCGCGGCGAAAAGAATAACACAAGGACCTGAAATCTGAGTTATTAACCAATTTTGAGGATCATGGTGAGAGAAATAGCGCCAGTTCGATGATCCCAACTTGTCCCAAATAAGTCTGGATTCAGTGCAATCTCTTAAACAATGGAGCAAAGTCTCAGGTCCATTGGAACATCGCATACAAAGATTAGAATCAGATAGACCAATTCTATATCTCTTTTCGTTCAAAGGCAATGCATTATGCAAAGCAAACCACAAGAAAACTCTAACCTTCTCAGACACTTTCAACTTCCAGACTTTTCGCCAAGGAATAGTAGATATTGTAACATTAAATATACTTCTATCTAACAACCACATATAAGCAGATTTAACACTATACCTTCCATCCTCCCAAACCCAAGTGTCATGAAGATTATGAGGAAAAACCATGGGGCATGAGGGCAACATATCCATAATATTCTGATCAATAAAAGTGTAAAGACCAGAAACATTCCAAACTCCATCTTGAGCAACATCTTTAAAACAAATATTAGAATCAACATAATGAACAAAAGGAACTACCTGAGAAATAGGTCCATGACCGGTCCAATCTACATGCCAAAAAGAAGAGTGACCATTTCTAATTCTAAATTGAAACCCCTCACGCAATTGATCTCTAGCGTTCAAGATTCCACGCCAAATATAAGAGGCTCCCTGCTGTCTTTAAACGCGTTCAATTCTTACACTTTAAAGAATACAAACTAAGAATGATGAAAACATTCTAAAAGGTTATTACACCAATCCTAGAAAGAGGAAGTAACTCTACTCTTATTTCTATCAAAAAACCACAATCAAACAATATAAATAATATGGTTCACTACAGAAGAAACATTAACACTGTCTCCTATAAAAAAAACATTGTTTCGCAAATTTTTATTCAGGTGTTTATGACCGGGTTCGATCTTTGGTTCATTTATTATTTTAAGTGTTAGAATTTATAATGACTTTATCATTTTATCTATTTACCAAAAAAATATGAAGGACGTTCAACTTTGAATAGAGTTTATTCAATTTAGACGCTTTGCAATTCAAAATTAAATTAAAAAATAACAAAATTTATATGGCTTAATAAGTGGGTTTTTATTTCACTTTTAAAGTTAACTGTGATTTTTATAAAATAAAAAGAATGTATACCTTGATTTTTTTTTATAACAAAAGTATATATACCATGATTTAATAATAAAATCAAATAATCCTATCCTATCCTATCAAACTTAATTCTACCTACTTTTTAGAAGCTAGCAACTATTATTATTCTAATACCTATCATATGTTTCTTTTATTTTTCATTTCTATTTCAAAAAAATAAAAAACGAATGTTCTTTTCTTAGATCTGTTTTTATTTTCTAGAATTTTTTATTCAATCTAACAATATAATAGTAGAATAAAATGATGGAAACCAACACTAAACAATTCATGTAGTAATACTAAAACTTAATAAAGTTTAAGTAAAATTCAACCAAACAAATAATAGAAAAATGGTAAAGAGGTATAAAAAAAATCAAGAGATTTTTATTCAGTTCGGTCAAATAATAATAACCAACGTCTGAAGAGAGATCGATCATCAAACTCTCTTATTCGTAAAAGATTAAATGAGTTACAAAAAAATTAGTTCTAAGAGATTTTAAAGCACATACACCTTAAGGGGTGGGATTTGTCTACAATAATATATTAACAAAAAAAAACACATGTAAAAAAAATGATTTTCATATTTGTGAGAAATGAAATGAGTAAGTACGTACGTGTGGGTTTGTACATGACAAAAAATATGAGATACTGCACTTCTGTCCGCTTTTGTGATATATATAATAGCATATACTTGGAGTACTTTCTTTATGAATGTGAAAAAAAATAAGTGAAAAATTTGTAAAGAAGAAAGTAAAAAACAAGAAAAAGAAAAGACAACAAGGCGGATTTTATAAAATTAATTCTTAGTCCATTAACTTTTAATGATATAAACTATGCTCATTTATTCTTAAAAGATCATGATACTTTATCTATGTATGAATTTTTAATATTAGAAGATAAGTTCTATATAAAATATAAAAAAGTATCAATTAAGATTGATCAATGCATATAATTAGATACATACTTAGATCTTCCATTCACACACATAAGTCTTCTGTTCACTTCCATTTGATTTAGATTCAAGTACTGTTCTTCTGGACTGGGCCTAATCACTGAGCAAGCTTAATTCTAGCCGTAGTCGAGCAGGCCTAATATCAGTGGCCCATTGCTACGTCATCGTCGGACCGTTAAAGAATGAAAGATTTTGTAACGGCTGACCGTAGAATGATAAGCATTAACTGCTCATCATGGTTCATCGCCAGATTTCGACAACCATTAATGTGAGCGGCGAATTCCTCTCCCTTCATTAATGGTTTTGGCCCAGCACTGGAGACTATATATACTGTCATTCTGACAATGACACATGTATCTAACTTCTAAACTACTTGCTTCTCCTATACTTGCTGACTTGAGCGTCGGAGTCCTTGCAGGTACAACCCCTCTCTTCTCCTCAAACGATCGTGTTCGGTGGTGCTTTTTGCTGGTCGACACTTCTGGTCGGACAAGATCAACTACATACATACTTTTTTTAAAACATAAAATGAAACATATTAATGGAGTGAAGTGAAGTACAATTGGTACTATATATATCTATAATTTTGAAATTAAGTGCAAAAAGTATTTGATTCACTAAAACAAAAATGAAAACCTACTTGCATTCAAAAGAATTAAAATTGTTTAAAAATATAAATATATAATCTATATAACCACACACATTCATAAAATATACACAAATGCCCTTTCTTCTTGGTAATAATTCAATTATGGCTTTTTTGGAAGAGTGCTACTGTAGTAAAAATGCCTTCAATTATAATTCACCAAGTCAATTACTTCATCAACCACCAAAACAATGGAGGATAAAATAAAATCATTCCTAAATTCAATATAACTCGGTTAGTATGCTATACTTAATTTCTATTGTAAATTCTTGTTGAGACTGTGGTTGTCTTTTATATGAATATATGTGACTTCTCTAATCAAATTTTGTTTTAATAAACTGTGTAGTTAAAAGAATATATATATATATATATATATATATATATATATATATATATATATATATATAAATATATCAAAGAGTTTTTTTTTATATATAATAAAAGATGTAACAAATAGTTGACGCACTAAATGCACCATAACTTTTTATTAAAAAATTTAAGTTGCCAAACAACTTGCCTCAACATTCTTTTGTCACTACATGAAAGATCTTAGATTGATACTTATAACTTAAAATGATGTTAATTATTTTATTATAACATGAAAATTTATTTGGTGCAAACATCATCTACAAGCACCATCTTTTCAAATATGATCACAAAAGACCACATGTCACCCTTAGATGACGTTCAAGGCTGAGACAGCCATATTTAATATTTTGTTTTATTAGGCTTTTTATATGTCAAAAAAAATAAAATCAAAGAGAGCATACCTACTAATAAATTCTCACATATATCAATTTTAACTCAAGAGTTTGTTACAACTTAGATGAGATGGTGCAAATCTTTTTTAAATTAATTAATATTATGAGTTTGATCTTTAATTTGGGCATTTAATAGTGTTAAAGTTTTAAAGAGAATTTTTTGTCTATTTAAGTCTCAAATGCTCAAAGAATTAATCAATCTTTACAATTATACGAGAGGATATCTAGTTTAGTCAAAAACAAATATTATCTTTTTCTTTTACCAACAGTTTAATTAAATAGTTAAATATCTAAAATTTTATATCTTAAAGATGAATAAATCAACATATTAAAATTCGATTATCAGCTAAACTCAGTGAACATCTAAATAAATATCTATTAAATTAAATTAAATATAGCGCATTAGTCTCCGTTGTGTCTAGATGCATAAGCCCTAGTGACAGGTGTCCTCGGACAAATGAGATTCTTATTTTGTCTTTTGTCTCACTTTAGCATCAATCTTAATTTAATCAATTTTGTTGTAGTTTTGGTCGAACATGTCACCTAATAGCTTAACACATTAATTCTTAAATTTCTAAACTTTCCCTTCTATTAAAATAGGTGGCTTTCCATCATTGAGTGACCTTAAACATCTTTCTATGATGATGATGATGTGGATTTTACTTTAAAATGTGATTAATCACAATTTAAAAAATATAAAGCTAAAACCAAATGTAAATACTCTCCTTCTTTACTTTTATGTAGTAGTAGTATTGAGTTGAAGTATCTGAAATTCTCAATCTCTATCTTAAACTATCGTTTTTATAATCAAAATATATTCGTTTTCTTATTTAAAAACAAATTATTAACGTCAAAAAAAATTAGTCCCCCCAAAAAGATAAAAGAAATTCTTAGCTTAAAACATAAATACATAATAATTAAATATGATGGCTATTTTATTTACTTTTTTTTTAATGTCTATGACTTTTTTTGACAGATTTTTGTTTCTATGGGTTAATTCTTAATGAAAGGTATTTTAGAAAAAATCAATTAACATTTTTTATTGTTATTTTTGACAAAGTATGTAGCAAGCATGAAAATTTCTCTTTTGTCCCCCCCCCCCCTCATTTCTCTATAACCCCCCTAAAACCTCAAATTACCCTTCAATTCGGGACGTAGATCCCGAAGGCACCAGTTCGGGATATAGATCCCGAAGTGGTGCCTGGGTTTTGGGGGGTACAGACACCAGTTCGGGATCTAAAACCCGAAGTGGTACCTATACCCAGAACCCAGGCACCAGTTCGGGATCTATATCCCGAACTGGTGCCTGTACTCCCCAAAATTCAGGATACACTTCGGGACGTAGATTCCAAACTATAGTTCGGGTAGTTCGGGATCTACATCCCAAATTGGTGCCTATACCCCCCAAAAACCCCCTAAAGGCAAAATCGGTAGTTAGGGGGGAAAAGAGAATGAAGGGGGGGGCGATTGAGAAATTTTCAACAAGCATCAATGAAACTCATAGACCTAATGCAAGATCTTGGGTTTGAATTTAGATAAAGGGGTTTGATCGAACAATATCGACAATTTTCAATTGAGCTAGATGATATTTGAAAATTTCTCAATCGCCCCCCCTTCATTCTCTTTTCCCCCCCTAACTACCGATTTTGCCCTTAGGGGGTTTGTGGGGGGTATAGGCACCAATTCGGGATGTAGATCCCGAACTATAGTTCGGAATCTACGTCCCGAAGTGTATCCTGAATTTTGGGGAGTACAAGCACCAGTTCGGGATATAGATCCCGAAGTGGTGCCTAGGTTCTGGGTATAGGTACCACTTCGGGTTTTAGATCCCGAACTGGTGTCTGTACCCCCCAAAACCCAGGCACCACTTCGGGATCTATATCCCGAACTGGTGCCTGTACTCCCCAAAACTCAAGATACTTTTCGGGACGTAGATCCCGAACCTTATTTCGGGATCTACATCCTGAATTGAAGAGTAATTTGAGGTTTTAGGGGGGTTATAGAGAAATGAGGGGGGGCAAAAGAGAAATTTTCATGATATTTATGGACAAATTCAATTAATGTTTTATGTTATTTATGTATATAGACGAAATGACAATATTTATTAAAACTCTACACACGAGTGGAGAGTTGAGACTCAAATCCCCGTCACGACGTTTCATCTAACGATTTCAAAAAATTTGTCAGTTGAACAATATTTTTAATTAATTTTATTACAACAAAAATAATTAACTATGATAAACTATTGTTTTAATTAGTTGTTTATTTATTTTTATATGTAAAGATGGTAAAGATATTTTGGTCAATTGACAATCAATGACAAAACGATGCTATTATAGTGTCACTTGCACACCTTTTTGTTAATAAATATTAATTTTCATAAACAATGTTACCTTAAACAGTGTTGAACATATCCTAAGAAAGTGACCCTTGATTGAGTGATAAAATCAAGTTGAGGCCAAAGCTACGAGTATAAATATTCAACAAATCACTAAACCAAAAAATCATTGCCAAGACAAAAAAACTTTATCCAAGAACACACAAACTTTAAAACCTTTAATTCTACATGTACTATCGTGGAGTTATGGCTGCAGGCCAATTTGGTCATGGAATCAAGGAAGAAGAAGTATGGAGGAAAGGACCATGGACTGCTGAAGAAGACAGGTTGCTAATTGAGTATGTTAGAGTGCATGGTGAAGGTAGATGGAACTCTGTTGCTAGGCTTGCAGGTAATTAAAATCAAACTTTTTCTAATTTCGTTTATCAATATCATTTGTAACACCGACACTTATGATTGAAGACATGTTTAGTGTTCAACACTAAAACATGTAATTACTTTCGATAAATTCATTCTCTCAAATCATTATCAATATCGATGTGTCAGTGTTAATATCTGGTGTCTTGTCTAGGTCACTGTTTCATAACATATCGATGAATGCCCCAGTATAGCGACCCAAGGTTTTAAATTGTGGTTGCCGTAGCATATCATGTATTATGATCAATTTATTTATCTTGTATCTTAATTTAATTCGTTTTTCTTGTATATAGGATTGAGAAGGAATGGAAAGAGCTGCAGATTGAGATGGGTGAATTATCTAAGGCCAGATCTCAAAAGGGGTCAAATCACACCACAAGAAGAGAGCATAATTCTTGAACTTCATGCTAGGTGGGGAAACAGGTAAAATATTTAATTCTTCCCATCCTTTTAAGCTAGCATGTTTGTTTTACCATTCATCATTTTTTATCAAATGTGGATTAGGTGTCTGACACGTGTCAGTATGACACATTAATATTATCGTGTCACCATCCTATCTAGTATCTGTGTATCATAGATTGCCAATATGTTTTTTCGAACCAAAAACTTGACCACTAAATTTTAAAACTTTTAGGTGGTCAACAATTGCACGAAACTTACCAGGAAGAACAGACAATGAGATAAAGAACTATTGGAGGACTCATTTCAACAAAAAGGCAAAAAATCCCAATGAAGCTGCCGAAAAGGCGAAAAACCGATTCATGAGGAAGCAGCTATTTCGCCAGCAACAACAGCAGTTGCAACAAGTTCAACAACAACAACAATTGCAGTTCAACTTGGACATGAAAGATGTCATGTCCTTGTTTGAGGAAAATAATAATAACCATAAAGTTCCTTATATATCTCAAACTAGACAAGAAATGTTCAACATGTGTCCAAACACAACAGAAGAACAGAGTTACTCTATGCTTAATGGAAACTCTTCTGTACCAGATTCTTCAGCAGATGATGTTTTGTGGGATGGACTGTGGAATTTGGATGATGTTCATGGAAATTTCAGTGTTGCTGCAACAAACAAAAATGGTTTATACAATTTAGTTTCTCCTTACTGTTAGTTGTATTTGGTTGAGGAAATTTATAACTTATAAGCACTTTTATTAGTTTTAGTTTTAACTTATAGTTTGATATAATATTATATAAGGCTCCAAAAACCATGAGCTTTGGATTTGTTGCATAAGGTGTGTAGTTGAGTTAGTAAAATGATGTTCTAAAAGGAAACTTATAATGTAATCTGTTAATAAAGTGTCAATTTTGCTTATAAAAAAACTCAAATGAACTTTGTTTTTCTTGGTATACTTTTTATTATTACTCTTTTTGTCTCTTAGTAAATGTCACATTTGAATTAAAGGATTGAAGGTTTGATCTTCGTCTCGAGTACGGAACAATTTTAAATTTATGGACCAATTGTCTCACTATTTGAAGTGTTTCCAATCCAGCAAAGAGAATAATCACTATATTTGACAGTGAATACCTTGGTCTCGAAAAAAAATCATTTTTATTGATCATTTGATGTGTTTTGAATATTATAAATACACTTATTAATAAAAGACTATGGGTCTTGCTTACAAGTGCCCCCGGGGCACTCTTTAAGCATTCTACTTAAAGAAATTTTTCATTCAAAAAAATAAACAAAACAAGTTCTAATGCGTTGACTTCACAGATTTCTATAAAAACTTTATATTTAAAGTGTTTAAAGAGTGCCTTAGAGGCACTGTTTAGCATTTGCCAAAAACTATTTATTATTGTAACATTTAGTACTAATTAGAAGATAAAATTAAGAGAGGATAAAATTAAAAGTCTCTTTAATTATAACTAAGTTAGTAAGAACATTATATATAGGGTTATATTTGAACTCGGTCGAGAGTTCCACTATTCATCTTAAGAAGTAAATTTTTAATTAGTACTATACTACTTGATACAAAATGAATAAAATTATGTAAAACCAATTAAAATTACATTGAAAATAGAAATTGAAACTCTTTTCAAAATAACTTTTTTTTTATAAATATGAAGTTATTATAAAACAGAGAAAATAATATTTTTATTATAAACAAATAATAGTGGTTAGTTTGCTAGAGATGTAAAGCTTATAAGCACAAAAATTGAACTATGAATATTCTTCTTAATTTTTTTTTGGAGTATTTCAACTCATATCACTAAACTACATCTCAATAATTTCTTTTTTTGTTTAGGGATAACAAGCATTGAGGATAAATTGGATCCTTCACTATGACACAATCTTAAAAATGATTCTATCATGTTTGCTTTTGCCCTTACATTTGTCTGAATTTAAATCAAATCAAATTAAACCAAAACTATAGTAAAATTCTATAAAGCACTCTTAAAGTAATCAAGTTCCTCACTTGGGATGGGAAAGATGTGCTAGGTGTTAAAATAGTGTATCTAAGAGATCCCTTTAAGCATTAAGCATAGATTATGAGACACTTTTTAGTGCTTTTGTACAAATCCTTACTTAGTTAACATCTTTGTCACCATATTCTTTTTGGTTATTTAATCGACACATAATACAAAAACAAATGGTCACTTAAAATCTTTTTTATATTTAATTCAAATTAATTAATTGGAGTTTTGGACTAAAACTAATACAGAACTGGATTCCTCAAACATCACATATCTCACATGATATCATTTTTTAAATTTTACAAATCATCATTATGCAAGTTGATTATGCTGTAAATTCATATTTATATATAGGAGGATTGCAATTCTGATGTTTTGTAATAAAAATATTTATATTGATTCTATTATTGATTTTAAATCTGATAAAAATTGGACAAGAGATCTTATTGATGTGACCTTTATGTTATGATTCAACCGTTATTGAATCATTTTTTTTTTGTAAGAAAGTTGAAAGAAAATTAAAAAGAAAAATTAGTCGTGAGAAAAGAAAATTCTCATTACGTTGTTCTTCAGGAGATCACAAACATCTATTAAAAAAGAAGTTATTGAATTGATTGAACCGGATACTTATTTTACAAAAGTACAAGAACTAAGAAAAATAATTTTTGCATTAAATTTGTCAATAATTACATTCTCTTTTCAAAATTACCCTTTAATAATTATTCCAAAAAAAAAAAAATTACCCTTCAATTATTTTTTGGTTGACAATTTCAATTATTTAGAGAAAGAAAATATAATTATAACATTCTTTTCATTTAATCAGGAGTAATTTTGTGAATATTTAATTAATGCATTTTGAACTTTGAAAATGATCTTACAAAATGGGACAGTAAAATTTTGAAAAAATGACCCAAGAGCGTATAGAAGAGATGGTGTTGATATGTTATAGCTTAGCCAAAGTCTTGAATTCGATCTTTGACTTAGACATGCAACATCGTTAAAACTCTTAGAGAGACTTTGTCCTCCATTTAAGTCTCACAAAACTTGAGTGATTAGTTTGCGCACAGAGAATGCCGAGTCACACCAATAAAAAATTTAGAAAATTGTCTTTTATATTTGTATTAAAACAAGGTATGTAGTATTTCACGGGAAAAAAAAATACAAATGTCCACTATACATATGGCCCAAGCCCAGTTACTATAACCCTAAATATAAAATAGAAAAACTACTTTTCGCGTCTCTTATCTTTTTAAAATTATTTTTTTTATTGGTTAGGTAGCAAGTGTGTTAAATTAAAAAAAAAATTGTTCGCTACTTTAAAACCATCTACAATGGTAAGTGTTTATCAAATAATATCTAATAAGAACTGATATTTATAAAGTACTATCATTAGAGTACATGCAAAAATGGTAATATATGCTAAAATAAGCATTTTCTCTCTCATGGTACTTAATGGGTCTCACACACTTTAACATATTATTTTATTTTCTACCACGCTTTAATATATAAAATTAAATGATTTTTTTTAGGAAATATTAAATTAAACGATGTATAGTTATTGGCGGGACCCATTAAGAACTTTTTGTAGAGGTGTTGGGTTGGAGGGAATGAGAGCTTATTAAGTATTTTTATTAAAAAATTATAAATAAGTTATGTGTACAAGTGGAGCCCTATAAGTATTCAAAAATGAGATTCTCCATTGGAGATGGTCTAAGTGGTGAATTGGTTCGTTAACTAAGCAACAAACTTATAAAAATCAATTTTTTGATGTCTTCGTCGGTTCATCCTACCCTCACCTCTCATGATTATTATTTTTTGTTTGAATAAAACACAATTTGTTGGTTAAAGTGTAAATCCTTCTTTCATCCACAATAAAATATTTTGAATGAAACATTATATGAGCGAGTGACTAAAAAAAAGTTTTCAATTTATAAAATTAATAAATTATACATGTGTATGTAACTGATAGATACTATGTCCCAACAAACAACTGTTTTAGTGTCAATCAAAATATGACATTGGTTAATGCTCAATTTTTTATAAAATTCATTAGTTAAAGTGCAAAGTAAATTCACATTTTAAGTAGCAAACTAAGTTTAAACTTACTACCTAAATAGCAAATTCTCAAATTCTTCCATTTTCTTTTGTCCATCTCTTCTTCTTTTTAGTTTTTATGATCTCTCTCTCACACATATTCAAGTAGTATGTAACCCAAAAAAAAACACATTCAAGTGGTATGATGAATTTACTCTCTTAATTTATCTTTTCACAAATTGAACGATGTATTAGTCAAACATCACAACAACAACAACATAATTTTTTGTTGTTGATAATAACATAAATTTAAATTAGGATCATAACTCTGCGTTTTATAATTGATTAGGTTGTTTTACGTAATTGATAATTTCCTACCTTTGATATGACTGCGTTGAAATTTATTTGAAAAATGAACAAATTTGTTCCTTGACTTCGTCATTGAAACTAATGGGCTATAGTTTGGGCCTCAAAGTTCATGCATGAGGCTCACATACACCGCAGATTCAGCCATTATTATAGACGTCGTAATAGAGTAAATCACCGATTTTATAAGACACCTTCAAATAAGTCAAGTACTTTAAAAATATTTCAAAAAGTTTTTAAATTTTTTTATATTTTACTCCTTTGAGCTTTATTTATAAGTAAAAATTTATTTTTTAAATTTATTAAATAATTGATATATCTTGTCTATATTTAAACTGGTATATTAGTTATTCAATAAATCGAACAAAATATATTCATGTTTATAAATAAGGTTCGATGGACTACTCATATTAGTACTTCGAAGTATATGTTAAGATTAAACTGTAAGTAAGTAGATAAACTCTCTTTTTTCTTTTGAATAGCAGTAAGTAGATAAACTTAAGAACAAAATTAACAAATAAGTAGTTAAAAATATGAATCAATTTAACACTAGAGTTATGAATATTTTTAAAATATTCATAAACTCATAACCTACTTAAGAGTGCTCTTGACCAAAACAAAAATATACTTAAGAGTGCTTTACAAAGTCATGTATTATTTTTGTAATTTATTCTAAATAAGCTTCGTAGTTTGTATGAAAATATTTACATTTCAAGGTTTTTTTTTTTGAAAAAGCAAAAACAAATAAGTATATTAACCAAGCACAAGATGTGCACATGGAAAATGATAGAAATACAGTGTTAGTGTTACTTTTATACAGATTTATAGGGTTAAACTTGTGATTATAAGTGATGAAATCACAATAACTAAGAGCACTCCATACCAAGGTATGAAAATATTTACATTTCAAGGTTGAAGGTCACTCTCGCTAGGGGTGATCATGGTCGGTTAATAATCATAACCATAACCAAACCATATTTTATCCACTTATTGTAACCGGATACTATAATCATTTCATAAAACCAGTTTTAACATCACAAAACCAGTTATAAAACCGGTTATGTCCATATCCACTTTTATAATTGGCTTTTGGTTTTTAAAACCGGTTTTTAGTTTTTAAAACCGGTTTTTGGTTTACTAACTAATTTTTGAATAAAATTTTGTTGATTTCGATAAAAAAAATTATGGATTTTTTTCCAATTTCGAGAAAAAATGTCCGCGGAAGTTTTTTCGATGTCAAGAAAAAAAGTTATCGAAAATTTTCCAATTTCGAGAAAAAAAGTTCACGGAATTTTTTCGACATCGAGAAAAAAAGTTATCGGAATTTTTCCGATTTTGAGAAAAAAAGTTCGCAGAATTTTTTTCGATATCGAGAAAAAAAGTTATCGAAAATTTTCCGATTTCGAGAAAAAAAGTTCGCGGAATTTTTTTTCGATATTGAAAATAAAAGTTATCGGAATTTTTTTCGATTTCGAGAAAAAGTGTTATTGAAATTTTAGACTTTGAAAAATTTGGATTTAAAATTTGGTTGTGATTATCCATTAACTGGTTATGGATATCCAATATCCATAAAAATGGATTTGGTTATAAAACCCAAATATAATTAACCAGTTTTTTAAAACTGAATATGAATTTGGTTATGGTTAATCCATAAAACCGGATAAAATGAGCAACTCTCGCATCATCCAGTATTTTTTAAGGTCACTCCCACCATCATCCTTACTCCACAGATGACGTTACATGGTTTATATAAGGCCCACAATAGATGAGTTGAAATAGACAATATAATTTGAAAATGATTTAAAATTTGTGTTGCCAACGTGTTTTTATTTCTTACTAGTAAGGAGCATTCATACTAGCTAGAAACATAAAAAATATATGTATTTAATCATCATTTAGACAATTTCTATACCTAATTAACCAACCATTCATAAATTCTGTGGACTTATTTTGGTCTTATATATGATAAAGGTGCAATAGACCATAGTATATGTCTCTATCTAGATTTAATCAACGACTTCTTAAAAAATCGACATTGGAAATGTCCAGAACCGCAGCTACAAATCTATGAGTACCTAAAATATATATTTACACGAACCAATTTTATTAAATTAGTATAAGATTGATATATATATTAGCAACTGATAGTAGTTGATTATATAACAAAGTGAGCACATTATATTTAAGTTCTCAAAAAATGTGTACGTAGTCAACTAAATTACTACGTATGTAAAATTTATCCGTGCACTTATTGAGTAATATAATACCGAAGTCAAAGTTGTAAATACAAGAACTGTACTTCAAGTAGGCGACGTCATGACATTGACAAATCGCTACTCTAACAACTTTGGACATTTGAATTTCCCTTTTTATTATGCCAAATGCAATGTAACAAATATTTTTTTTCATTTTGACTTTAATAAAAGATATGCAACTATATGTAAATACATTTTAAAAATAAGCAGAGAGATGACTATCCCTGCCTCTGACTTCCTTAACTGGGACATGCTTCTTTTTTTACTAGAAAATGTCTTATTCATTATTCAATTTGATACTAATATTGAGCATTGTCTACAAAAAATCAAGTGTGAAGTTTATATAATTACTTAAATTCACTTTTTTCTTCTAAATTTTTCAATTGTTCGATTTTAACCCCTTCTTTTTTCAAACAAGTAAATTTAACTCTCCTAACCTTTACTCCGTTTTGGAGCCCCCTCGTCATGATAATTTTGAGGTTAGTTAAATGAAGGAGTCGCTGAAAATTTTAACAGTTATAAAAAAAATAAATTAATTACTACATTCTAACAAAAATTATATCAGTTTAGCTCATAAATCTTGTCAATAGCAACTATGACACCAATTAATTCAGCCTTAAAAGCGGTAGAGATCACTAAATTAGCTGCAAAATCATCAAGAAAAGTGCCCTTGCAAACCAATCCAATAATAATTAAGAGTAATTGGAGTAGGAATGAATATTGTCTCTGGATAAATTAAATTTTCAAAATTAGATGTTGCACCTCTAAATATAAAAAAATTACCTTCAATAAGTCGGACCTTATATATAGAATTGAATCTCATATCATATGATTTCTATATTTCCAAATCATCCCAATGATGTGAGGGATTAAAAAATAGATAAACATTAGATGAGTCGATATTGTGTGATTTGTGCATGATGATAATACTTGTCATTTCAATTCCAAAAGTGAGTAGCAAACTCAACAAAACAAAAATATTTAGAAGTTTCACATTGACGGTCACACAAACTACAACAGAAGACAATAATCATGTATCTTTTTTGAGATTATATCATCAGTAACTAAAATATAAGATGAAAATCAAATCATTAGATTTAAGTGGTTAATGAATTTTACCAAAAAAGTTCAGATTCAATTTTTAGGTGGAACAATTTTTAAGTTAACTTTACTTATCTTGCAGCCAAAATCTAAATTACTAGAGCCCCTTAGCTTCCTCTAGGAACTAGATGTTGAAAACAAAAAAAAAAAAATATATGAAGAAACACCCAAAAATCAAAGTTCTAGAAAGAAAGAATAATTGAATCAAATTGTGCTATCCTATTATTTTATTTTCTGAACATTAAATGTGAATATATTATTTTATTTCTGAAAATGAGAAAATATTATTTTATCTAGAAGTGTCTGTAATATAAAAACATTTAAAAAGATGAAAATGTCATTGATATTCGTTGAACTTTCCAATCCGCACTCATTAACAAATACTATTATATACTCCAATGTATTATTGTATTTTTTTGTATATTAAAAAAATAAATTGTTCTCAATAAAAATTAATCTTTAAACATTTTGGCAAAAATACATCATTAATCTTTTATTTTATTTATTTGTAATACTTACTTCCTAATATCTTTAAACTCTTACTTAAGTGCTATTTTACAAGAACAAAATGTATTTCTGTATAAGTGTACCACAACAGTAACAACAAATGCTAAGCTGTACTCTCCCGTAGCCGCAATTCAAGAAGATTCAAACCTCCAAACTAATACTTCTCCATTATAGCCGATAAAAAAAATACTACTCCATTATAAGGTTAAATAGTAGTATTTTGTCCTCTATAATGATAATAAATCTTGGTTTGCTTCCTTGTAATTTTATTTTTATGATTCTAATCATTTTGCACTTTAAGTTAAAAATGTTTTAAATCAAGATTCTTATTGTGATCGAGGGTAAACAAAAAATGTTTTAGTTGTGATTTGAATTATTGATAGTTTAATCATTTTTCTCGTTTAGGTATTTGAATTGACCTAGAGATCAAAACATTTCAACCATCTAAAATATTTCTATCTTAAAATAAATCAAACGGTCTTACTAAATATCCGAGGTTGGAATGCTCATTGGCAATAATATGATCCTGAATGTTGATGGGAGCAGCATTGGTAATCCTGGTGTATCGGGGTTCAGAGGCTTGATTCGAACCTCATACGGTGTATGGATTTCTGGTTTTGCTGGTAATATAGACTTTTCGAATATCCTTCATGCGGAGTTATTGACTGTGTATCATTGTTTGGTTCTAGCATAGGAGTTGGGTATTAAAGATTTGTGGTGTTATACAGACTCGAAAACGGTAATTAAGTTGTTGTCTGATCATGTTAATGTTTGACACCATTACACAGCTATTATGTACAACATAAAGGACCTCCTTAACAAAGACTGGAGGGTTAAAGTGGTGCATACTCTCCGAGAGAGCAATGTTTGTGTAGACTACTTAGCGAAGTTTGGAGCTCACAACCCTGAAGCCTATTCCCCCATCGCTGTTCCGCCGAGTGGATTGAATCTCCTCCTGCTAGCAAATGCTAGTGGGACTCTTTATTCTAGATAATTTTCTTTTTCTACTTTCCTTTTCCTTCTTGTACCAAAAAAAAAAATCATTGACCATTTATCTTTCTAAAATACTTCATATAGTATTAACCTTATTGTCCATTTTCTTAGAAAAACTGTCACTAAATCACCACTCTACACTTTTACCATTCTCGTTCCACGCACTCAACACATTACCCATCCTTCCACCATACAAATACCTTAATTTCCCCACTCTTCACCATTCCATCCTCCACCCTATATTTATCCGCTAAAATCTTATATTCTCTCTGTTCCATTTTAAATGTTATAATTGATTAAATTACACATTTTAAGAAAAGTGTGTAAATGAAAAAGAGAATATGACTTTTATTAAAATATCCTTTTTTTTATTGGTAGTAGACATTGAAATACTAAATATTTAAGGGATAAAATAGGAAAAACTAATGTTATAAAACAGTTATTTTAGAGTATAAAACAGTTATTTTGGAACAAACAATTTTAACAAGTATAATTTTTCCTAATAAGGAGGAAGTACCAAATATTCTTTTGCCCCACAAACTTCTCCGACACCACTTTCCTAGTAAGGAGCCTTTTGTATTCTACATCAACACCATCCCATAGGTCAACATTGTTTGAATAATTGAGTTAGTCAAGATAATACAAACCTACAAGAGACCATTATTAAGTCTCCCAATCAGCAAGATTACACTTAACTTTCTCAATTCAATTTTATAAATAAATCATGTTTCTTCAACACATATCCTAAAACACTAGAGTAAAAACACCAACATAATTTACAAAAGAATAATTCAGAAAATATATAATCCCCTATTTATTGCTGAATTACAACAGATTTTTTTAAACAAAATCAATATAAAAGTGATTTTCCTTTTTTTTTTATTGACTAATGTAAAAGCAATAATAAAAACAAATTTTTGAAAAGTCTTCTCCCATTCATTAATCAAAACACCAAAAAGTAGAAACCTCCCACTTGCCATTTCCCTTCCCTTTTCTATATATACACACTGACACCACACTATTACTAATCCATCATTAAACAAAACGCGCTTTTCTTTCTAGGCAGCTTCGTTACCCACTCACCAAACATGTCTCTACCAGAATGTTCAGTGACGCAACTGGCGCAGTTCATCGGCCCAAACGCTACAAACGCAGAGGCAGCCGCCAAGTTCATCTGCAACCAGTTCACAGCGGTGGGAAATAAGTTCGTTGACACACAATACGCTGTAGACAACACATATCTTCTATTCTCAGCTTATCTCGTTTTCTCTATGCAACTTGGTTTCGCTATGCTATGTGCTGGTTCAGTTCGAGCCAAAAACACCATGAATATCATGCTCACAAATGTTCTTGACGCCGCTGCCGGCGGTGTTTTCTACTATTTATTTGGTTTTGCTTTTGCTTTTGGTGGTCCTTCCAATGGTTTTATTGGAAAACATTTCTTTGGTCTTAGAGACGTTCCGACCGAAGCTTTTGATTACAGTTATTTTCTCTATCAATGGGCTTTTGCCATAGCAGCCGCTGGTATCACCAGCGGCTCAATAGCGGAACGAACTCAGTTCGTTGCGTATCTTATATACTCTTCTTTTCTCACAGGGTTTGTTTACCCTGTGGTTTCTCATTGGTTTTGGTCCGGTGATGGTTGGGCTAGCGCAACCAACACCGGAAACCTTTTGTTCGGCACCGGAGTGATTGATTTTGCTGGCTCTGGTGTTGTTCATATGGTTGGTGGTATTGCTGGGCTTTGGGGAGCACTTATCGAAGGTCCGCGAATTGGACGGTTCGATCATACTGGTCGAGCCGTCGCACTTCGCGGACACAGTGCCTCCCTTGTTGTTCTTGGTACTTTCATGCTTTGGTTTGGTTGGTATGGTTTCAACCCTGGTTCTTTCACTAAGATTCTCAGTCCTTATGAATCAGGTAATTAACAAATCTTAACTCTAAGCAACTCAATTATTAGTACTTGTTTAATTTAATTTAGATTTTAGTGTATCTTTTTCTTCATTTTATTGATTTAATTTAATTTTTGATGTACTTTCTATTTTAGGTAACTACTATGGGCAATGGAGTGCGGTGGGTAGGACAGCGGTGACAACCACGTTAGCGGGATGCACGGCGGCGCTGACGACTCTTTTTGGGAAAAGAATCCTCTCCGGTCACTGGAACGTGACCGATGTATGTAACGGTTTACTCGGCGGTTTTGCTGCGATAACCGCCGGGTGTTCCGTGGTGGAGCCATGGGCAGCAATAGTATGCGGATTTATAGCCGCTATAGTTTTGATCGCGTGCAACATACTCGCGGAAAAGGTGCGTTACGATGATCCATTAGAAGCAGCGCAACTTCACGGAGGTTGTGGCGCGTGGGGTATAATATTCACGGCTTTGTTTGCAAAAGAAGAGTACGTGAACCAGGTTTATCCGGGTAAAGCGGGTCGACCCTATGGGTTATTTATGGGTGGTGGAGGGAAGTTATTAGGGGCACATGTGATACAAATTTTGGTTATTATTGGTTGGGTTAGTGCAACCATGGGTCCACTATTTTTTATTTTGAATAAAATGAAATTGTTAAGGATTTCAGCTGAAGATGAACTTGCGGGTATGGATATGACCCGACATGGTGGGTTTGCATATGCTTATGAAGATGAGTCGCATCATAATGGGATTCAATTGAGAAAAGTTGAACATAACTCTTCTTCTACTCCTACTCCCACCACAGATTCATGATGATATGTGATATGATTTTTTATTCTAAACACAGTGATTATTCATCTCGTTAAATTGAATATACTTCAAACAATGAAACAGCTCGCCCAGAGTCATAGTCATATGATATGATTGAGATTATAATAGTGATTAACTTTTGTTTTGGATTTTTCCTACTAGAAGTGTGTGAGTAATTTTAATTTTCTAGATCTAGATATTTTTATTTGTACGGCATTGTAATTTAAATTTGTATTGGTCGTACATCACTTTGTGTTAAAGGATAGAATCCAAGGGGGAGATTTTGTTAAATTTTGGGTGAGTGGTTGTTTGTTGACTAATGTCAACATGTCATGTTGTAACAATGGAAAGGACAAGTGGCAGTAAAAATATTGGTTCTTTGGAAATGATGATGATTCGGTGGTGCCCGTGTTGCCACACAAAGTTTGTGATATTTTTAAGGAAAAGGGTTTTAAATTTGGATTTAGATTTTGGTCTTTGGTCTTTAGATCTTTATGCATATATTTGTAGGTTATGTAATAATCTTTTTATGATCGTGTAAATTATAAGGAAGTGATTTCTTGCCTCATTCTGAAAAAATGTCTTATATATGCTTCATGCTTGAGTCAATACTCAATTGTGAAAGAGTTGTATGATTTGAGCATAAAATACAGAGCACAAGACATGTTAAGTTGACTTTATAAGTTGAAACAGATTTTAAATTACAAATTGATTTTATATGAATAAATTAGACTCAATTTCCAATTTTAAAAGAAGATAATACCTAATATATATTTTTATATCTTGCTCTATAATAAAAATTAGATGTCAAATATATTTTTTTTTTTACAAAAATATCATTTCTTCTGTTTTCACCACCGGTATCCACTAATCTGATTCTTGACGATTTTTTATATCAAGTAGTTTTAATCACCTCCCAAACATAGTTAAGGGATTGAATTGTGATTTTACTTACTAAATTTAGTGTCAATCACCATTTAACAAACTATGATAAAATGTCATTTTTTGACTAAACGATTTTAGTTCAATTTTGCCTTGAAATATTAATTTTGAAATATGGAAGTGAAAGAATATGGTCATTAAATATTTGAATTGATATGAGGTCATTGCCGGTTCTAGGCTTCCAGCAGGCATGAATACATAAATGCAGATGTATAAAGAAATAGTATACATCTTTCACACATATTCCTTTTACATAAAGTAAACTTCATTCTTATGCAAGATTTGACTATTGATTCATTAAGTTGTTGAGACTTGGGACCAACCTCTTCTAGTTCTACTAAGTTCTATATCTTGATTTGTTAAGCAACATCAATTACATAATTTAATTCTATTGGAGTGGTAAAAAAAACAACTGATTTTGAATATTATTATTTTTACAAAGCATAAGATACTCAGGACTTGATGCATACTACTTAAATTTCTCACCATTAATTTATCTTGAAAACATTAAAATTAAAAAATTTATTTTATATTTTTCTTACAAAAAGGACTCTAGACATGTAAAAAATGTCTCACTATTTTTGCAGCATCTGCAAGAAGAGGTTAGGTTTGTTGGCTGTTATCATTGAAGGCTTTTGTTTGTATACTAGTATTTATACCCGTGCTTAAAGGACTTATGTATAACATGATGAATATAACTTGAAAGGACCTATGTGTTACATTTTCAAAATTTAAAGGACCTATGTGTTACAAAAAAAACTTAAATGACTTATATGATACAAAACAAAAACTTAAAGACCTGGAGATACATTTAGCCTATATAAAAATTATTTGTACTTATTTCCAAAAATAAAAAAATAATAATTTGTACTTTAGAAAATGCCAAACTGTGAGTTTTCTTAATTCAGTACTTGCTAGACAAACGCAAGTTGAAGATAGGTTGTTCAAATTAATGAATTTCTACCACCAATTATTAAGTAGGCATTATCTATTAGTATGTTCTGTCATTGGTCCTGATTTATAAAAGTGATTTTTCATCGAAATTAAAGTCCAAAATCAAATGAATGTAGATTTCTCAAAAACAAAGAGGGAATATTATAGTACGTACGTACTACGTATAGCACATGCTGTATTTGACACAATTTCTTCTAACTCGCTATTTTATTGATTGAAATTTATAAGGTTAATAGACTTTATTTTCTATAAATTGGATGAACTTTGATTTATCTCATGCAAGAACAAAAATTGGATTATTACTGTAATGTAAAGATATCATTTATTCTTTTATGTTGACTTGTTGTTGATGTGGTAGACAAAAATCAACTATCACATCAGTAAAAAATTGACCTTTTATCAACAAAAAGTTAATAGAAGAAGTAAAATGATGAAACCTTCATATATTTGCAGTAGGCATCTAAAAAACAATATTGCATGGGTAAAACAAAATTCAGCCACATTATAAGATTAATTTCACCAAATTATTACAGTGATAGTTATGATAGACTCCCGTAAACTGTTAATTTTGATGTGTTTGAAAAACATATTAAATAATTTTTAATTTTTTCAAAAATTTTTATGAATAATTTATATGATATAAATTTTTAATCTAATAGTAAATTTGTAAAATTTATATTATTCATAGTGTCTTTTAGGAATTGTATACCATGCACAATTTCTCTAACTATTTCATATTAAACAAAACTTAATATACTAGGATTAAAATTCGAATTGGAGTACATCTACTATATTGCTAGAGGAAAAAAAGAACTACGTCATTCTCTAGTGGTTTCTATGAGAACTTTGTAGATGTAATCATTCAAAAAATAAGACATAATTTTTACATTTTTTTTGGTACAAATTTTTACAAATTTAATAGGAAAATTATGTTTGCCTACTTTAATTTTGACCCTTATTTCTTCTACGTATAAGTGATTATAGTTCCCTCTTGAGTACGTCAATGTTGGCGGCCATGTTGCTTTCATTGTGCATAAAGTAATGGAATCCAATAAGAAGGAGGACTGGGAGTTAGTGAGACTTACTTTCCCACATAAAAACCAACTATATATGAAGTAGGGACTACCTCTATCTATGGAATTGAATCCTCATTTATGTTTGATTTTAATTTTAGAATAGCTATAATTGATTCTGAAGGTGTAGAATTAATTTTGACTTGTTTGACTTCTCAAAAATAGAATCGATATTGTCTTCAAAATTGATTCTATTTGAAGATAGAAATTGTAACTTCTGATTTTTAGAATTGATTTTACACTTGAGTAGTTTGTTCAACTCACTTTTGCATAAATATATCCAAATATAAATCACTTTATTTTCAAATAAATTTTTATCAAAATCAATTTTACTTAAACAATTCTATCAAAATCAATTTTTCTCACCATAGAACCAAACATATTGCTCTTCTCTGCTGCTCTTTCTACAACCTTTTATGTCATTTTCAATTTCTCTCGTTCTGAATTATCAATGAGATGATTCATAATTTCAATACTTTTAAAGTTTTGGATGAAAATGTGATGTTCAATCTCACCCGTGTGGTTGCTCTTAGTTCAACATGTATTAATTCAACTCAATAGAACACCCTCTCATGGCTCAAGAGTTACATACCCAATTATATCTATCCACAACAAAAAGTTGCATTCCCAACTATGCACAATTGAAATATTTTTCAGCTTATACAAAGTTGTCACAATCACTTGAAATTTTCTAGTATACTTGATCACAAAGCTGTCTAAAAACCATTATTTGATGAACTTAAAGTTCATCATCTTGTTCCATCATATATGGCCACTAGGGCAGACAACAATCATACAATTACTAATAGGCTTCTTTCTATCAGAGGAAGATGTAAAAAAAATCACAATCCAACTCATCCAAGTTTGAGCGCAATGTAGAGGAGTTCATATATCCTCTCTATTTAATGAAAACTTCTATTCAGATAGATATAAATACATAAAATGAAATAAGATTTGAAAAATAATAATATTTCATTTCACGTATATATCTCTCTCCAAATAAAAGTGTTCATTCAATAGATATGATCTCAACCGGTCGAGGAGACTATTACAACATCTTTGTCCATGTGCCCAAAAATGGAAAAATCGCGATAAGCAATCGAACCAAGAGGGGTGTGTCACTTTTTCTTTCTCTCCTACTCAACCTACCACCTTCCATAGGACCCCTTTGTGACCCCTTCCTTGCTTGAGATCTCCTTGTTTTTGGCCTAGGTCTCTCCAAGTCATCCCATCCACCAAAACTCGGTGCATTTCGGCTACCACCACTATCAACTGAACCGTCATTTTCAACTACCCATGACTGCATCCCTGCCTTTCGTGTATTATTAGTTTTCTCGTTTTCTTCTGGTTCTTCCTCAATTCGGGTGTCATTTACATTTCTTCGTTTCCTCTTCATCCTGTACTTGCGCTTTGGTTTGCTATCGATTAGCCCCCATAATTTCTCAAATGCTAGTGCAACTGCTGACTGACCAAGGATGATTCCAAATGCCATGAGGAAAGCTTTTGGACCGGAAGAAAGCAACCATGATGCGAGGACGATAGGCAGCGTCCAACCGTAGGATTTAAAAACCTGCACTGTGAAAATTAAATTCAACACCTTTACACCAACAAAAATGTTCAATGCACATGCAGAGTCAAATGTAGCAGCTTAATACATAAATAAAATGTTCTGTAGAGTATTCTGCTTCAACACAAAGCAGCAAATGACAGGTACATTTATAGCTTACACTAAATTATAGCTTATGTTTACTAGTTTATAGCTTATTCAAATAAGCTAATTCAATTAGCTTATAGCTTAAAGCTTATAATTTTTTCTTCAAAGTTTACCTCTATCATCTTACTTGAAAAAAATTAAATATATCTTTTTCATTCATTTCATATTTATAAACTAGTTCAACCGTACATTTTACAAAACACTATAAATTCAATCATCTAGCTTATTCACTATAAGCTAGAAGTTCACATATCCACTATAAACTATAAGATCAAGCACTATAAGCTAGCTTATTAGCTACTATTTTTTTACCAAACAGAGCCTTAATGGCAGTTGCGAAAACCATATTTGAACTTGGATTATGAATGGCTGTCCTTTCATTGGTAAAATCATTTTAAGAACATGATAAATTTGTTTCAAAAGAACATGATAAATAAAGAAATTTGGAAATTCTTACAGAACAGTGATCTTTCTAGTATATGAAGAATACAAGATTCAATGGAAGCAATCACTATTAGTAAGATAAGGCTTTACCATATGATCAGTACTAGAGCAGGTTACAGACTGATTATTATAACCCGGCTTTGAACCAGATTCAAACCGACTTAGAAATGGTTTGGAAAATAACCATTTTTTATCAAAACAGATTTTAGGGACCAAACTGAATCATTAACTTAGTCCAATCCTTTATTTCATATCATCCATAAGCATTATTCTCACGGTCCCCTTTTAAAATTTACTTGTAAACAAGGTATAAAACTAACCCCCTCCCCCAAAGATTTTCACTTCCTAACTCCCAAACAAAGTCTTAACTGCAAGGTTTCATTAATGCAGAAAAACATAAGGAAAATGTGCATATGCTTGATTAATTCAAAACTGTTTAATGAGTACAAAGTAATTGGTATTTTTAGGAAAGGGAATTCCTCTAACTGATTTGATTCAGATGATTAGCGATCTAACTAATACAACCGAATATCATTTATTTGCGCACCATTTTGTTTTAAATTAGACAGATAAATATACTTATCAACAAAAACTTTTGTCAATCAAAAGCTGTAGTGAAAATGCTACATGCACAGATGCGGGAAAAAGTTTCTTCTTGTGTAGCATTCTTAGCATTTTCTTTTCTGTTGGAGTCAGGTTTGGAAATTTGACAGAAACCAAACAATATCATTACTATATATAAAGAAAGCTTTGATTTATGAACATTTAAATATTAAAACTTAATTTTCATCATGCAATACCTCCCTTATTAAATCATCACTTGCATTAGTGGAAAAGTAATATCTTATACAAATTTGTAATGTAACATAAATCACAGTTCAATATGACATATCAAAGAGGAAATGAGAGATACAACATACACACAAACTCTAACACAATAAGAGCTTATTGAATAAATACTTGATTAAATTGTATATCCAAACACATCTAGTATCTGTAACACAACTTCTCGCTTTAGCGGTTATCATTTCATTGAAAACTATAAAAAAAAAACACAACATTTATTTAGTACTATGTACTTAAACATAAAGAAAAGCCTGTTTGGATCGACTTATTTCAGTTTATCTACTGACATACTTGTGAGACTCTTTGATTGAGCTTATGGAACATTTTATGACATGTCCATAAGCAATTTTCAGCTGATTTCCATTAGCTCTCCAGGAGAGCTTATGAAAAAGCTTGACTTTATTTTATTTTTTGTAATAGAAATAGCTTATTCACAAGCACTTATATGATGAGCCTTTAAGTTATTCATGCATAATTGGCCTAAATGCATGAAAAAAATTTTTTACACTAACAAAGATACTCCTACATGAAGTACTAATCATTTACTAATTACTAATACTAATCTTTCAATAAACTCTCATCTACATAACTTCATTATCTAAACCAAAATACAAAAAATCCAAATTTTTTAAGATTTTCTTCCACATATAAATAAAGGGCATCATTCAAACAACCAAAAATGATTTACCTTGAGAATCCACAAACTATCTAAATCTTCTTTCCAACCCCCACCACCATATACTTCTTCCTCAGGTTCTTCCAGAGACTCATCAAACCACCACCTCCTCTTCTTCTTCTCATATTCACCATCATCATCTTCATCTTCTTCTTCATCATCATTCTGAGGTTTGGTTCTTGTGGCATTATTGAAGTTGAAGTTTGGAGGTGGAAAAGTTTCATCAGCGGAATTATTCCAACGTGGGAAGTTGTTGGATGAGAAAGAGATGAGAGAATGAGAAAAGGGTTTTGTGTGAAAGGGTGTTCTCCATGGATGAGAAATATAGCGAGGGAGTTGAGATGGTCGGTAGCCAAGGGAGTTGGAACCTTGGCAGGAGTGGTGAAGATGAGCTTCCATCTATCATCACACACACTAGTGTTCATTATCTCTATCCAATTAATTAATTCTATAAATTATAAAATCTAATAAAACAATTTTATCAAAAAAAAAGATTAAATATATTTTTGATCCTTTAAGTATTTTAACTATTTTTTGTTTTGTTTTGGTCTTCTAACTTCTATTCCGTTAGAAAAATGTAAAAAACGAGAGGTAGAAACCTCGATTGAAAAAACAGACATCATATTTAGATTCAGCGTGAATAATGACAGGTTTTGAAGTATCGTTTCGTAAGTTTTCGTGACTGAAAATATCACCGGTGATGTGGACGGAGACAATGATGGAGGAAGCTCCGTACGTGATGAAGAAGAAGATCTCTGACCACGTCGCATTTTTCTACTGGATCTCACAGCAAAGTCACCAAGTCCCTAAGTGTCAATTACGTAAAATTAACGTTTTTGATATTTTTCTAACGATAATTAGAACCAAATAGATTAACATGATGAAAGTAAGAAAACCAAAACGGAATAAAAAAATAGTTAAAGGACCAAAACGGAACGAAAAATAGATAAAGGATCAAAATAAAAACTTAAAAATATTTAAAGGATCAAAAGTATATTTAAGCCAAAAAAGATCTATTAAAAAAATTATAAAGATAAAATTGGCTTGTAGCTTATTTTATGTACTTATCTTAGAGTTGATTATGAGAAATGATGATACTGGGTTTGATTTAATAAGATTTATGTAGTTTGAACCACGTGATTTTATGATTATTTTTTAGTAAAATTTTTCCTTTTACCTGTATGTTTGTTTGGTGAAAAAAAAAACATCAATTTTGATCATTTTTATTTTTAACTTCTTGAACAATTGAATGTCTTACGTCGAAGTTGTTTTTTGTTAAGAAATTGAAATAAGAGAATAAACAACAAGAAATGAAACATAATTTTATGTTTTGGGTCAAATTTAGGGATATTTTTGGTAATTAATGTATTCTCTTTAGATTTCTTGTTGGATCATATTTGTTGAATCATAATTATTATTCTCTCTTCGCCCTAAAATAAGTGTCATACTTGCCAAAATTGTTTGTCCCAAAATATATGTCATATACTATTTATAATCTTAGTTTTTTCAATTTTATTCCTTAAAGCAATCATTAAGAGAGAGAAAAAGCACACTCAAATATCTACTTTTTAGTATTCCAATGTCTACTACTAATAAAAGAGAGGGTATTTTAATAAAGGTTGTATTCTCTTTCTTTTATTTACACACTTTTTGGTCAACTGCGACACTTAAAATGGGACAAAGAGAGTATTAACAAAGAATTTATATGGGCGATGAGATAATTCTTGATGGGTCAGATCCACGTTAGACCATTTTCAATGATTTTTATCATTCAACACCAATTTTTCCATTTTTTACACTCCACATCATCATTCAACAAACATTCAATTTTTACTCTCTTCAATAGTTTTTTCATTCAACACACTACCCCACTACTTTCTCTACCCCACCACTTTTTATTTTACATTCTTATTTAAATTTAAAATTTTGTTTTTATTATTGAATAAAATTACAATTATGGATTAACATTAAACTAAAATAACGAACACTTAACAAAAAAAATTTAAGAAGTGTTAGGATTTTGAGAAATGTTTGGATTTTGAGAAGTGTTGGAATTTTGGGTGTTGAAATAATTATTGGGATTCATTTTACTAAAAAAGACACTTAAAGTTCAAAATTAACATTAATAATATGATTGCACCAAAAAAAAAAACATTAATAATATGATTAAGAGAGTGAAAAATTTGGATTTTTTTCTGTGTCCAAATGAAATGAACCAAGTCTCTATTTATAGAGAATTTTTTTTTACGAATTTTGGTGAAAAAATAAAAAATTAATTTGCAGTGAAATAATTGAGTTTAAAGATAAAGATACAATTAAAATCCACCCAGCCAATCAGGAAGCGCCACGTGTCATCATATATCAACTTTCTCATCTCTCTCCACGTTCCCTTTGACACGCACGCGCCCTGTCGGCGATTGGCTTACATGCGCCATGGGCGGACGAATGAGAAGCTGCTGCGTGTCCATGGTTGTCAGATTCACAAATGTTTAATGCTCTCAACACTGAACCGGATATTAAGCATCTTTCTCCTGTTTTTTCCTGACAAAATAGTGATTCAACGTACCATTTTCATTCCATTGAACATGGTCTTATTGGTTATTGGAAGTGTCTCAAAAGAAGTCAACTAACTAAAAAAATTAAAGGTTAATAGTTATTTTAGTCCTTGTAAACATATAAGCGACTTTTAGTTTACCCTCTGCACAATAACAAATACTTTGATTGCCTCTTTTTAATATCAAATATTTTCATTTACCCCTTTGTTGGACAACTTGGATTATGATTGGAGATTTATGATGACATGAGAAACATATTTGACTTTTTTTTCATTTTGATTTATTTATGTAGTTTCCACATGCATAAATTAATTATATGTATATCTTTTTTTTTGTACGTTATGTATTTTTTTTTAGTATGTAATTATATGTATATCTGTTTAATAGAAATTGTTTAAAAATATATGTAAAATTAGAAAATTAAAACCAATCTGAAAAATATTAATTTAACAAAATTGAAAAAAAATCTGAAATATTAAATAAAAAAGTTTGAAAAATCGAAAATTAAATTTTACAAAAAAATTTAAAATGTGTTTTTTTTGGTATGGATTATTTTAAATTTTTTTTGAAAAAACAAAATATTTTAAGTTTTTTTAAAAATATCTAAAATATTAAAAAAATATCCTTAACTATCTTGTATCATTAATAACTTTTTTTATAAAAAAAATTCATAACTATTACTCTATGTGTCATTTAAAAAAAATGATTTTTTTAAAAATTTGAAATATTAAAAATAAAAATCTCATAACTATATATCACGTGTCATTAAAAATTTGTTTTATAATAGAAGAGAGACGCCTCTAAAAAAATTCTGAGGCAATGACGAAATCTGTCTCCGATCGTTGGAATATTGAAGAAAAGACACCTTTCAATGTTTTAAAACTTGGTATTGTAATCTTTTATTTGTTTTATATAATTGATGATGTTTGATAGAAATTGTTCTTGTGTAGTTGAGTTAGTTGTTGTTGTTGTTCAGTTCATCTTTTTAAAAGATGAACATAGTGATGAATTGATGATGAAGCTTAAATGATGTGTCTTAATATTTAGTTATTATATGAAAATTCATGTTTTTGGAGTTGTTGTTGTTTATACATATTTATGAAAATAATGATATAATGAAATTGATGATAGACGATCGATGTTAAATGTTAATTTGTGTTTACTAGTAAATATGGAATTTATGGGATTTGATACGGATTTGAGTTTTGGACTTTTTGTACTTGTTTTTTTAAATGCAGTAGTTTAGACCCTTGTTCTAATATGTATTTTGTTCTATATCTTTCCTTGGAATTCAAGTTTGATAAGGAAGTTGACGACTCTATCGCCTCTAATAAGGCAGTTTGCGGATCATCTCCTAACTCAACGATAGCTTGACTGGTCAGGCTCTTCATGGCTCCGATAACGGGCTATCTGATTTTTCTGCATTTGTTTATTTTAATTTATTTAATTACTAATGTTACCAATATTGTTATTTTGTTATTGTTGTTTCATAACAATTGATAGAAGCAGTTATGACAAAGTCTCTTTTGTCGAACGATCTTTGGTTTTTTCTACCTGTTTTCTCAACCATTTGACGGAGCGACTAAATCTGCTTTCGACCTATTTTCTACTATCACATAGTTTGTAGCGTTTACTCTAGCCTTCTTTGGTATAGTTGTGACCACATGGCCTGAGCGTAGTAACTACAAACTTTTCATGTTTGCCATGGTGAGACTTGGTTATTTGAGTGTAATTTCTCATCTTATTTTTAGTTGAGTTCTATTTATGTTCAAATTAATTTTTTCGGTCCCACTGTATATTGTTCTCTACATGTTTGTGAGTAGAGGAAAAAATTCTCCAAATATTTTGTTTTTTACTATGATTGAAAAAATTGTTTTATAATTCTATTTTTGCAGTCTTTTATTTAAAAAAAATTATATTTCAAATTTTCTAAAAAGTCTTTATTTTTTGTTCTGATTTTTTTAAAGAACTTAAAATGTTTTGATTTCAAATATTCTAAAAAGTTTTTATTTGTAAACATTAGTAATTAGTAATATAGATGTAATGCTATGTAATGATTTGTAAACATTATTACTAATATATATTAGTAATGTTTGAGTTTTATTAAATGTTTAAATCCTTGAATGTAGTCGAGTTTATTGTGTTATATTTTTCATTCTAGATTTTAGTAGAATTTGTTGTGTTTATTATTCCTAAAAACTAAAGAAATATTATAGAATAGTAATTAATTGTGTGTTTATTTTTCCTACAAACAATAGAGAAATTATAAATAGAGTCATCTACTTGCATAACAGGGGTGTGTGACATGGGAACTTAAATCCACACAATATTCTGATTTTCAAGAATCAGTGAGATAATGGATTGCATGCTTATTATCCCACTTTTGTTGCTCTTCATTTCAACTCAAAACTTCATCTAGTAGTACGATACACTTGGGTGGCAGGCACCTACACAATGAAAGAAAGGAGACATGATTTCAGATATGTATGTGTTTGAACATATTTTGCATTATTCTATGACCGGAGAACACTCTGAAGCAAAACTTCATACATAAGTCATGTATCTAGTTCATGGGTTATTACATTTAAATCAGGGAGAAAGGTATATAATTATATAATTTTTCACAATTATCTGTTTTGATTTCAAATATTCTAAAAAGTTTTTATTTGTAAACATTAGTAATATAGATGTAATGCTATGTAATGATTTGTAAACATTATTACTAACATATATTAGTAATGTTTGAGTTTTATGTAATGTTTACATCCTTGAATGTTGTCGAGTTTATTGTGTTATATTTTTCTTCCTAGATTTTAGTAGAATTCGTTGTGTTTATTATTCCTAAAAACTATAGAAATATTATATACTAGTAATTAATTGTGTGTTTATTTTTCCTACAAACTATAGAGAAATTATAAATAGAGTCATCTACTTGCATAACAGGGGTGTGTCACATAAGAACTTAAATCCACACAATATTCTTATTTTCAAGAATCAGGGGATAATGGAATGCATGCTTATTATCCAACTTTTGTTGCTTTTCATTTCAACTCAAAACTTCATCTAGTAGTACGATACACTTGGGTGGCAAGCACCTGAACGATGAAAGAAAGGAGACATGATTTCAGACATGTATGTGTTTGAACATATTTTGCATTATTCTATGACTGGAGAACACTATGAAACAAAACTTCTTACATAAGTCATGTATCTGGTCCATGGGTTATTACATCTAAATCGGGGAAAAAGATATATAATTTTTCACAATTATCTGTTTTTTTTTGTTTGTTTAATAGTATAGAAGTAAACAGAATAATTGCAGTAAACTAAAATTGTTGGCTAAAAGCCCTAAGCTTATTCCATGCTTTTGATAATTGATCTTTTTTTGATCCACTATATCTTGTTGTAGCATATTGTTAACGATCTGGGCAACCAACTCAGTCTATCTCTTTTGAAACCGATCCAGAGTTCAATGATTATCTCGAATTTTTTCTTCAACATATGGAATGGAATCTTGAATCTATGACTTCCGTTTCTTAAGAGGATGTAAATATTTCATTACACCTAAGAGTAAATTTCGAAGGTATTATCACTGACATCTCTCTTCTTTATTTTTAAGAAGAAGCAATTTTTTCATAACATCTATACTTTGATTCACAGAGCGTTCCTCTTTAGAGTGAATCTCCCACAAAGTCTCCCACGTTTTCATATTTTGTCGGACTAAATATGCTTGATCTTTTAAAGCAATCATATCGTGGTCTAAAAGGATGATAGATAATCGATTAGATAAGAGATATATTTTTCTTTACTAGTTTTTTTTAGCTAAACATTTTTGTTTTTTTTTTAATAATGTCTGACTTAGTATTTAATTATGCAACAACTTTTTTTTAATCATAACTATGCAAGAACTTGGTTTTTCGTTTTTGGTGATGGTGTCTTTTTGACAGTGTTATTGTGATTAGATTATGATTACTTTGTAATTTTGTTTTTTGCTTCTTCTCTTGAAGAAGAAATAAATTCAAATAGTGGTTGATCAGAAGCCAACAAATTTCAAAACATTTCGGTCATTCCTAAAAATGTGTTTTGATGAGTAGATAGATCAGTACGTTGTTTAATATCATCAACTTAATGGTGGAATCGTTTAATCTTTTTCTTCAAAGACAAAAGAAAATCAATATCTTTTTTCAACAAACTTCTGATTTATTCTAAAGTTGAAAGTGTTTCAGAAGCAGATGAGGAATGAGAATCAAATGAGGAATGAGAATAAGAAAAAGAATGTGATTTAGAAGTCATGAGAATAATGAGAATTATTTGTATGCAAGAATTTAAAAAGAAGTTTTTTGAAGATAATCAAGAAAAAATGAAATTAAAATGAAGTGTTGCTGAGTTTTTACATGCGGGAAAAAAATCTAGAAAGACAACAAAACGGTGTAATTAAATTCATTGATCATTATATTTCCCATATTTTAGCTTGTGTGACTGCTCAAAGTCTCTAAATATACACCCATATATACACATAGACACACACATCAAAATAAACTAATAGCACACTATTTGGACAATAGCAGACTGCATCAAACACAAAATATCAAAAAATAGATCAACTTCTAAATTATAGTGCATTAACAAACAACCACATTGTTAAGAAAAGAGGAATACAACACACTAAAAAATCATGTCTGAAAACCTAAAACTATCAAAAACCATACTAACTTGGGACATAATTTCAAACTAAAGATCAACTAAACTAAAACCCCAAATTGAACACAATATAGGTTAAAAATCAACAATACATGTGCTCGATGAATTTGGTGCGGCGAAGAACAATGACGGTGATGATAAAATGAGAGAGAGTCTCATACTAGTAATGTTTGATTTTTATGTAATGTTTACATCCTTGAATATAGTCGAGTTTGTTGTTTTATCTTTTCCTTTCTTGATCATAGTAGTATTTATTGTGTTATCTTTTTCTTCCTTGATTTTAGTAGAATTATTTGTGGAATATTTTCCTTACATAATTGTGTGTTAATTTTTCCTAAAAACTACAGAGATATTATAGACGAGTAATTAATTGTTTTTTTTATTTTTCCTACAAATTATAAAGACATTATAAATGGAGTCATCTACTTGTATAACATGGGTATGTCACATGAGAGCTTAAATCCACACAACATTCTTATTTTTAAAGGAGACATAATTTCTAACATGTATGGGATAATGGCATGCATGCCAAAGTATCCTACTTTTGTTGCTCTTCATTGCAATGGAAAAAAGGAGACATAATTTCTAACATGTATGTGTTTGGACATATTTTGTATTATTCTATGATTGGATAGCACCTGTTTGAAAGTTTTAATCACAAAGGAGAAATAGATAATCTGACTACATGCAATGAGTTTGTTAAACAAGGTTGGTGTGATTTCCAGAAACCATACTTTTTTAAAAGTTTGGTATCCGACATGTAGACCGACTAATCTGATGAGATCAATTCTAACGCCTACTTGCAGGAGCCTCATTTAAAGTCTGAGTTTTTATTCTGCATGAACAAGCCCATCAAAATTGACATAAGAGGAATCGAACTTGAGACATTAGATTGTCTGGTCCATGAATTATTACATCTTAATCGGGCAAAAAAATATATAATTTCTCACAATTACCTCTTTGTGTGTGTGTGTATATATATATTGTATATTGTATCCTATGAGAATGACATTCTTATATGAGAATAGATTATTAGTCTTTAGATTAAAATTCAAAGGTTAAGATTAAAAATCTCTTTCAATTTTCAAACAACACATGTGTCTTGTACTATTCAATTATTTCTCCAAAACCATATGCATCGTATTCTATTCTTGCGTTAGTTTTCACGTAATCATCGTTTCCATCATTCTTTTTCTTGACCTTTTGATTTTAGAGAATTAAGGATTTCCCGTCAAGTGATGGATTGATGTTGTAAATTGGGGTTTTTGTTTGCTTTTAGATTTTAATTTGTTGGATTGATTTTAACATTAGTTCAAAAACTTGCAACAAAGCATTCTTAGAGCATCTCGATCGGTGATTTTTTTTCACCGTTCTTTGTGGGTCCTATTGATCTACATAAGATCAAAGTAACTCATTTAAATTTTATTTCATTGGTGATCTTTCTCTCGATTTCTTTGTGGTCTCATTGATCCTATAAAAAAATAAAAAAATAACACGGCAAAGTCTCGTATCCAATACTATTACTTTGTGGTCTCATCCTCTCATTTTAAAAAGATAGTATATATCTATTTTAATTTATTAAAACAGAGTCCCAAATTTTAGTGTTGACATCTCATCATCCATTTGCCATTTCATGCAAAATATGCCACATCCCCATATTATCTGATGTGGCAGCTTGGAAAATTCACTCCACTAAATTTCTACCCATTCACTCATATTTGCTTCCTATGTTTAACCTCTCACCATCAATTCTAATAATGAACCGTTTTTAATTATCATTATTTCGTCAGTTTCAATTCCATTGGTGCACCTTCCTTATCCTTACTATATCAGTTTCAAACTAAAATTATCTCAACATCCAAAATTTGCCTGCATATTGAAATGGTACACTACTGCATTAAGCCTCCTTCATTGCCGCCCTCTTCATCATCATCATCACAACATACCCTTTAAATCTCCTGATTCTCCTCCATGCATTGTTTCTTTGACATGCTTCATTATTTAGAACCTCCTTCCATTCATCTAAATGGTTCCAAGAATGTCTCAGCCTCAAACTTCTTCTTTCCACACTATCCTTAAATGTTCCCTGCTTGTGCTACTGGTATGTTGCTGACAACGTTTCCTATTTTATTTTTAATTTCCCTTCCAACGTAGGGGGATCATTGGTTTTAATTTTCTATTGTTACATTTAATCTATTTGTTAATACATTAATTATACTACATATCATTGGTAACAACATGTTTAGATTATGTTTAGCTAATTATTTCAAAAACTCACGGTCATGGATGTGTTATGACTGATGCTTTGCAATGTGAAATTTGCTGACTTTGTTTGAAGATCTTCCATATAAAGCTTTCATATTTCCCACACAAAAACACTAATCGATATACTTACTACCTCAATGTGTGTTAATTTTAATTTGCATTCATGGAATTTAGCCTATATAATGAATCCATTGACAGGTTTTATTGTTCACTAATCTAACTCAAAAAATGAATTGAAATTTTTATCAAAATCTATTAATAATCAATCAAGCTATAAATTCAAATTGAATTTTATTTGATTTTCTTACACATAACTTTTGGATCAAGTAGTCACTCATAGTAACTAAACCTTAGTTGATTCATAGTAACCAATATATGGAATTGTACAAAGGTCTACAAATGGATCATTGATGAAATTCGGAAAACCTATCATATTAATTAGAATTAGAATATGGAGTCCATTGTAGATACAATCTTTAGTTTGAACTTTCAATCTATATTATTCAAAACACCATTATTTTAGACTTATTTCTTCCGATCGCTATTAGAAAAATTAGGAAATAATAAAATTAATCTATATATCTTTTTTTGTAAGAAATTAATCTATATATCTGATAAGAACTCTATGATACAAACTTCAAATTCATAAAATACAAATTTGGATGCAAAAATTGTCTAACTATATGTTATATCTAACATCAAATACATATAATATATCACCCTCACAATTTATAAAATATAAAAACCCAACAAATCGCACAATGCGCGAGTTTGTATCTAGTTCATATTTTAATCAAAGTACCATGAAATAGCGTTACTATGTAATGAAACAATGATGCCACGTGACAAAATAGTAATGCCTTGATGGAACACTCCAATAGTGAATTTGGTGAAAAGGATATGTTTATATGAGAATAATTTATTAACCTTATTTAAAATAAGGGCTCAGATTAAAAATCTCATTTTAAGCCTCTCTTTACTCTATCATTTATTTTTAATCTATAGTGATAATTCATTTTCACATTCACATATAAACATAGAATTCATTGATAATGCTATGTTTATATGAGAATGTGAGAATGAATTATCATGTGATACATTCTCTATCGATAGAGATAGGATCCATTGACACTATGTGTCAAAATTTATTTTAACACAAAATCTTAACCGTTGATTGTAATTAATCCAACGGTTTGTGATCGTTCATTAAATATGCTCACGTGATTAGATTTCGGTATACTTGATCTAGGTTTCCTTATTGTGAACATTCTTGATTCTTCTATTATGTCGTTCTTGTTGTATCATACTGTCATTCACTCTTTCACCTTGTTTGTTGATTATGCAATCATGATCAAAAGAAAACAAATTTCATGACAAATATGGCACATCAATTAATATGATAATTCTTATTTTGATATTCATTAATTGACGTGGCAACACATCAATGAATACATGTGTAAAATAATTATACATCGGTAAAATATACTAATTAAATTCTTAAAAAATAATATGGGAAATTTTATAAAAAAAAAATCATCATTTGGAATTGAACGTATCGTTGAAGGGGTAGAAACTATATTCTTTGACATAATGACATGCCTAGCTAAAAAATAGGCAGCACAATGAAGGGGTATGAATAAGGCTTGATACTTCAAAGTACAAATTAATCCTATTATTTTGAAGTTTATTATTTCACTAGGATATTAAACTTTACACCTTGAGGAACTTAATACTTAATAGCAAATGTTGCATATATAAAATTGAATATGGCAATTAATATATGAATTTCAGTGACACAAGAATGAAAGGAAGCAATATAACATAGCCAATGTTAGGGCTAGCTAAAATTTTAACACCATAAAATATGATATGGGTCAGCATGTCTTATAAAAATTGGAGGAAATAATTTATACACCACAAGAAATGAAAAGGAACTTCTCATCAAGAATCAAGTGCATCATCATGGTTGGTACATGGCCATCTCCTTCTCATTTCTCTGGCACACCATTGTTGAACGAAAATCTAAGAGCCTTTTCGAGTTTCTATTGACGTTTTCCTTGAGCTAAGCTTACACGCAATGTTCTTCCTTCTAATTCCTGATCAAGTGCACAAATTACAAAGAAATACTAAGAAAAATCACAATTACTTGTTTACACACACAAATGTATAACCAAAGTTTTAAATCACAATCGCAGTCGCATTGATATTCTTCATATAACAAAATTGCAGTAAAATGTTGATGCAGCCTCAATTGCTGTCAAATTGTGGTCACGAAGACATCAAAAACTTCTTTTTCACACACACAAATGTATAATGACCAAAGTTTTAAATCATAATTGCGACACTATCATTGATATTGCAGAGAATTGCAGTCAAATGCTGTTAATGCAGCCTCAATTTTTGTCGCATCGTGGTCAACAAGACATAAAAATATGATGTCTACTCAAATTATCGTCGCGGACCTTTTTTCAAAAAAAAATTGTGCATAAGAGAATGAATAGATGAGAAGTAGCATACCACTTCATTCATGACGGTAAGAGCAGCTTCCATTTCTGATTTATTCGAATAGCAAACAAAGCCATAGCCACGAGATCTTCCAGTTTCACCATCATATATCACCCTAGCTCCAACCACAGTTCCATGTTCTTCAAAGGCTTCTGTAAGAATCTCAGCAGTTACTGTCCAAGCCAAGTTCCCGATAAAAAGTTTGTACTCAGTTTCAGGGTATAATGGTTCTTTTGGTTTGGGTTTTCCCGAGAAGTTAACCCGCAAGGATCGGCCATTGAACTCCTAAGAATTTGTTCATTTACAAACTTTAGCATGCAAAAAAGTTTAAGCATTACATAGCAATTGAATATAGAAAGTGATTCTTACTTTTCCATCAAGATTTCTTATCACTGAATGACAATCTTCAATTGAACTCATTGTCACAAATGCAAAGCCTCTACTTTTTCCAGTGTCCCTGTCATAAAGAACCTAAACACATATATATAAATCATTAAAATTACTGTTAATCAAGGAATGAAATATAACAATGTAATAAACTATATCGTACAATGCAATTGGACACTAAACATGGCAGAACGGAAACCTCAGTTCAAAAGATTAAAAATACTAAAAATGCAAACAACGAACACATGATATTTGATAACGAAGCTCGGTCTATTCTGTCTAATTCTTCGACTGCGGGGTGGCTGCAGTTCCGTTCTATTATTCCGAGCTTAGGGTTTACAATGTACAACTTGTATTTAAATACTATTGTTCATATTTCAATATTAACCATGAACAATGGCTTAAACTGTGGTTTTTGCTTTTTTTTCTTTCATTTTACCATGTAACTTGCCAAAGTCTACCGCTAAATAAGTTTTATAGTTAATATCTCTAACAATTTAATTTCTCTTTATCTTTGCAAATTTCTTATCTGTAAACATATGATCTAAACTTCAGTACAAAATCTCTCAATAAATTGTAAATTTAGTTGCATTACTTATTGCATTCCTTGCTTATGATATGGTTGTTACCTTAATTAATTGTTAATTGTAAATTCAATAATAAGAGTTTTCAAACTTAAATATGAGTTCATGTTATGGATAAATCTAAGAAAGTTTTAAACAAACCCTTCTAAACCCATGTTACATAGTTTTTTGGAAGAATTTCATAGCAATTAACACAACCGCGAAAAGCCTAAAAATTCACACCTCCCTGATCAAGTTCTCTTCCTATTTACTCCATCCATTCCTTCTTATAATAGACAATTCACTTTTCAGATTCATTGTAATAACCATTTTACAACTATTGGCCTGTTTGGATTGACTTGTTTATTTAGCTTATGAAAAATAGCTTATGCAAATAAATAAGTTTTTATGTTAATTAATTCATAATTTCTCACTTCTCAGTAACGAAAATTGTATCTTTATAAGGGTCATGTCTATGGTGCACAAGTTTATCGAGTGGTGCACGGTGCACAAGTGTTGAACAACATCGTTAAGTTTGATGGATCTCAATAACATATCAAACGATTTTCAATTTTTGGAAAATTTGACATGAATGAACTATATGATAGATTATTTCAATCCAACAAATTCGTATTTGTTAGTGTTATTTACGACTTGTGCACCCTGCACCACTTAATCAACTTGTGCATGTTAGACAAAACCCTTTGTAAGTTTTTTTTTTTCATAAACTACCTTGATAACTTATAAATAATATATAAAAAATTAATTATTTGCATAAGAATAAACCAATCCAAAGTCACCCTAAATCCGAGTAAATTTCAACTCTTAACACACTTCAAGTACTTATTTGGTTTATTCAAAACAAATAAAATATAAATATTATAAGTAAAAAAGGAATATGCACACCGTAAAATAATTTTACACCGTCAACTAATAGCAAAATGTCAGTTAATTTACACTCACAGTGTGCATGCTTTAAACTCATATTATAAAGAGTTAGAAAATGAAGTATTATACCTCAATTAGTTCTGCACCACCATAATCTTCAATTAACCCTGCAAGTTGTGCACTATCAACACTGAAAGGTAAATTCCCAATATAAAGCTTAGTAGTAGTATCTTCTTCAGCAGCCACAACAGCCTCTTCCTGTGCAACAGCAGTAGAAATTCTAGGCATCCATAACTTATTTGATGAGATTGTTGTGCCAATGGTTAAAGGTTCAATAATTGAGCAAGAATAATATGAGGATTGTGACAAAGAAGATGCTGCAATCATGCAGGTTCTGGAACGGAGACATTTGACAGTGTTGATGGAAGATGAAAACAAAGAGGCTATGCCTGCTGCAGCAGTAGCCATGTTGGTGATTGAGTGAGTGGTGTAAAACTCAAATGTGGTACAAGTTTGAGAATTTAATAAGAATAAGAAAGAGGGAGATTTTGTGTGCTGATTATTGATGATGTGGCTAGATTGTATCCACTTTCTTGTGATATTTTCAAGATAAGATCAGTTTAATCCAATCTGTTGAAAATTTAATGTTATAGTATATGAGTAACATATGTAATAATAATATAAATAACCATTATAAAGTTTTCTTTTAAGAAACTACCAGTTAAATTGATACCGGTGAGAATTGAACTTAATAATTTAAAGAGGAACATGCTCCTAAATCTCAAACTAATATTACGAGACCAACTCAACCACCATAAACATTGATTAGTATGAACTTAGAATTCAACACTTTTTTTTAATAGGATAATTCAATGAGTCTAATTACTAGATTTTTTTAAAAATTAATCCCTCTGTACTTTTTGTAAGCACACATTACATATATCACATAAATTTTTTAAAAAAAAATGGTAGTGTAATTAATATGTTTAATTTGTATATGGCTCTTTTTTTGGTTATATTTGTATATGGCTTTTAATAAATTACTTCAATGTTCATTTTTCATATTTTAGATAAATTAAATGTATTAATTAGAGTTATGTCTGGAAAATTATTTTAAATTCATCTAGTGATTCAAACGATGGCTTATATTTAAGAACTTTTTTCTTTTTCTATTTGAAGCTAGATGTTTATAAAAAGTGTTTATAATTAGGGATGAACGAAGCATTCTGAAGCAGTTAAGCGCAAGAAAGATGATTGAAAACTGCTGTAAATTACAGCCAATGATATATGGTAATGTTAATGTATGAATTCAACATCAAGAAAAATAATGTGTTTTAAAACTTGAAAAAAAAAAAAAACAATGTGTGATAACACTACAGAAAACCATATACTTGCATTTAGTACTTTAAAAGACTCTCTTGAGAAAAATATTTGAAAGACAAACTTGTAAAAACAATATTTACTATTAATAAATATATTACTACTATCCACTTTCTTGATTCTTGTGTAGTCAACGGAATGTTATAATTATGGGACGGAGATAGTACTTGACAATCATAAAAACCTCATCTCTGACTCTAAATGAGCACCGATCATCTAAGAGATGAGGTTTCTATGATTGTCAAGTACTATCTCTTTGAATTTGATGAATACTTTTACAATCACTACTTGATAAGGCCGTTGAAAAACATACTTAATTCCATTCAACATGAAAATGAATTGACCAATATTTCATTTAAGAGAGCCCATAAATAAAGTTAAAACAATGCATCTGAGTAAATCCATTCAGAAAATGGCAGCAACTAATTGCAATTTCCTAGCATGAGACCAAATTTCATAGAACAGACATAGAGAACAACAAAGAAAACAAGTAGAGATAACGATAGAAGGAATAAGAATACAACACTCTGTTATGTCTGCACTTAGAATGGCATCAGCAAAGGTCATAGGGCCATAGGGTTTAAATCCAAACCTTAATAATGGTGAGGACTGACGACAAAGAAATCACCAAAAAGCTAAAACAAATAACAATAATAACAGCAGACACACTAAGGATGAGATTAACTGTTTCTATCGTGACTAAAACATTGGCAATTCTCAGTAGTCAGCATTGCGAATCTTTCATTAAGCAACTTTTAACTTTTCGGTTAACACAACCCTAAAACTATGACAGGGCAAGTAAACCCAACAATAACTATTCACTCGGCTAAACAATATCAAAACAACAGATACCAAATCCAGTTACACATTCCAAATTCCTTTGTCCAAAATATATCTAGTTAAAGTGTCTTAGAACTTTTCAGTCAAGTCATTCCACTAAAAAATCTAGCAGAGCTCACAAGTCCAAATCCCTTGGAATCCAAAAGAAATCATTCACACAACATCAAAACCATTCATTTAAGTAACCAAATAATAGCAGCAACAACAAAAAACTAAACAGTCCAAACCCCTTGGTATCCAAAATAACCACCCACCTATTTCCAACACACACACAGGCACACTATATCATTGATCGTCACATTGTGGTTTCACTATTTCAGCAACAACAATAACTGTATGCCACAGCCCATATTCCAATGGTAGACTTTTATTTAAAACAAACAAACAACCTTTTTGGTCTCCGAATGTGTGAGGCATCGTCACTACTCATTATAGTCCCTAAATGTGTTGAAATTGAAAAGTGCCTACTTTGTTAGTAAGTTTATGGACTAAACTTCCCAATGAAAATCACATTTGATAATTAATTTTACTACCTAAAAACATATTCAAGCACCAAAATGACTAATAAAAAGACATTTACGGATGCATTAACAATTTCGATACATTCAGTGATCAAAATAACAGCGAGCCAGACTATCAAGGACCAAAATAGTGGTTTGTCTTGTCCTATTTAAAACCCTATCAAAAAAAGCAAAACCCCCCAAAACTCTCACCATGCTCTAAAACAACAACTTGAACAATCTCATAAAAATATGAAGCATAGACATAGACACCAGATATGGATAATTTTTTTCAAAAACTGATATAATTCAATGTAATTGTAAGTGTCGATGATGTCTGATACGAGGCATGTCCGTGCTTCATAGGGTAAAACAAACAGCACCAACCAACAACAATCTCATTCACATCATCATGCAATTGAATTCATATAAATTACATCAAATCATATCATCAATTATTCAATTAAACTCAAATAAATTTATAAATCGATATAAATACCACAAAATCCAACATCAAAAATCCAAAAAACAAAAACCCTAAAAGTGGATAAATAGGGTTTTAGTTAGTTAGCAAGAGGAAGAGAATGAGAGGAAGAAGTTCCGAGGATATTAGCCTGTTGAGATTCGATTTCATTGATCTGTTGTTCACGATCCATGGCAATGATGAGAGGAACAACAAGTATAAGGAAACTGGTACCGGTGATCCATGCTGCTTTGCCTGTGCTACGGAAAAGCTTCTTGGCAACGACGGTGGAGTAGGAGGCGGCTTCCTTGGTACGACGAACGACGGCGGAATTGGAAACCCTAGAAACTGCTGAAATTTGCTTTTTCGACATTTTGATAATACTCTCTGTGAGGTGTGATTGAGTGAGGAAGTTTAGAACAGCAGAACACAGGTTTTGCCCTTACCTCTGAAACCGAATATTAGAAGAAGAATTTTTTTACTACTTGTTTATTTACTTATTTATGAAAATCGTTAACTCTGATTTAAGTCAAAGTTAGTAATATTTGTCCATATATAACTATTTAACGTCCTCTAATTACTTGTCATGCGTCCCCTAGCTACTCACATACTCCCACATGTGCGTGCCACATCCTTCCAATAATTATATGTAGATCAACTTTGTTATCTTCGACCAGTCTAAGTTAGCAGTTCTTTATTTATTTATTTATTTTGATACAAAAGTTTTACCTATTTCTAAAAGGATCAAATTTAGGGACGTATATGTTAAATTTTGTTGGCTTAAATACTTTTTGACTATTTAATTTATCTTATTTATGAATAGTACAACTATAAAGTGTATTGGTGGTCGTAAGTATTACTAAACAAAACAAAAAAAATGTAATTGTAATTTTTGTTAGTGACAATTGATATTTGTCAGAAAATATGTGAAATACAAAATGAACTTTCTTCTTTCAGTTGAATTATTTTTATATGCAGAGTCATCAAACAAATTTACATGTATATGAATGTAAAATTCCTGGTTCAAATTTAAATTAAAATATTCAATTTAATAATTTAGGCATTTGTCACTTCACATAATCCTAATTTTTGCCATATTATGGTGTATTCTTTTTTTTTACACTAAAAAGTATTTTGTTAAAAAGCGAAGGATCAATATAATTGTGTAGTAATAAATAGATGGTCAAATAAAAATAATATATAAGTGTGGATTTATCAAAAGAAACTTATTCTAAAATAAGTTTCATTTTTCTTTTTCAATACAATGTTAACTAGGGATTTAAGTCATATTGAAGTTTGTATGGATTCAACATAAAGTCATTTCAGCTACTCGAAGTAAGGGTGAGAGAAATGTTGATGGTTACACATTAGTGCAAAATATCCGACATTTGATGAAGGAGAAAATTGGGAGAGTAATTTGAAACATGTTTCTCGACAAAGGAATTGGTGTGTTGACTACGCGTTTACTAAAGTGATGTCTTAGGAGTCATGACTACGCGTTTACTAATTGTTTTGTAACTTTTCTCATTTTTCGAGCTTTAGCCCTTTTGTTTCACAAAATAAAACACAAGTCCTTCCGTCTCAAATTATAAAAAGAACTATAAAATATTTCAGACTTAGGCCCTCTTTATTATAAAAAAAAAAACTAATAAATCATTAATATTTATTAAGAAAATCAAAATATCCCATTAGACAGATTGATGCACTGTTTTTATGAAATTTGCTTACATACAATGGCATGAGACAAAATCCACCACTGAAAAAAAATTCTTCCAATAAAATCTTACACTACCAAATAATATATTCAAATACTATACACTACTAGAATATCTTCCAGTGGAATAGGGAAATTCTTAGCAATTCATGGAGAAGAGCAATCACTAAGTTTCTTTAGCCTTCATACATATGAATCTATCATTGCACCTTCTAGACTTATAGTGTGTATATCTTAGGAACTAAGAACATTGACGCTTTGCAAGTGAACAAATATCAAAATAGATAGAAGACAGAATTAGGATGATGGCAGCACGGACAACATGAGCTGGAGAAGATCTAGATCCATAGAAGGCACGAAGAGAACAACACATCTAAAGGAGAGAAAAGGAGAACCGTATACACCAATGTACATATTTAATCACAAATATTTTTAATTATGTATTATTAAAAAATTCTAAACTTTTTATATTTTAAAAATATTCATCGAGACTAATTGAACATCATATATACTAATATTTATTTTTATATATTAATCAAAATATATAGTCAAAGGATGTTATATGAATAGTACGCACATAACTGAAACGACATTTTTAGGAACATATGGAGTACCTCCATCCCCGTCCATTAAAAGACTCATGAGAAAAATATTTGTAAGGAATAAACTTGTAAAAACAATATTCACTAATAGTAAATATATTATTACTATCCACTTTATTAATTCCCGTGATTTAGTCAACAGAATGTTATAATTAAGGGACGACGATAGTACTTGACAATCATAGAAACCTCATCTCTGACTCTGAATGAGCACCGATCATCTCAGGTCAGAACAAGGTACTATCTCTTTGAATTTGTTAAATAATTTTACAATCACTACTTGATAAGGCCGCTGAAAAACATAATTGCATTCAACATGAAAATGTATTGGCCAATATTGCATTTAAGAGAGCCCATAAATAAAGCTAAAACAATGCATCTGAGTAAACCCATTCAGAAAATGGCAGCAACTTATTGCAATTTCCTTGCATGAGACAAAATTTCATAGAACAGACATAGAGAACAACAAAGAAAACAAGTAGAGATAACGATAGAAGGAACAAGAATACCACACTGTTATGGCTGCACTTAGAATGGCATCAACAAAGGTCATAGGACCATAGGGTTTAAATCCAAACCTTAATAATGGTGAGGACTGACGACAAAGAAATCACCAAAAAGCAAGGAAGCAAATATAAATAACAATAATAACAACAGACACGCTAAGGATGAGATTAACTGTTTCTATCGTGACTAAAAAATTGGCAATTCTCGGTAGTCAGCATTGCAAATCTTTCATTAAGCAACACTTTTGACTTTTCGGTTAACACAACCCTAAAACTATGACAGGGCAAGTAAACCCAACAAGGCAAAAACTATTCACTCAGCTAAACAATATCGAAACAACAGATACCAAATCCAATGACACATTCCAAAATACTTTGTCCAAAATATATCTAATTAAAGTGTTTTAGAACTTGTCTTCATGAGTCTAGCTCAATTGGTAAAGGACATTGCACATTTGTGCAGGGACCGGGATTCGAACCCGGTATGGCCACTTATTCACCTTTAAGGAGTGAATTTCTAACTGCTAAGCTATCTGACAAAAAAAAAGAGTGTTTTAGAACTTTTCAATCAAGTCCTTCCACTAAAAAATCTAGCAGAGCTCACAAGTCCAAATCCCTTGGAATCCAAAAGAAATCATTCACACAACATCAAAACCATTAATTTAACCCAATAATAGCGAGCAACAACAAAAAACTTAACAGTCCAAACCCCTTGACATCCAAAAGAACCACCCACCTATTTCCAACACACAGGCACACTATATCAGCAGACACCGGGGTCTTACATAGCCATCACAGTGCAATCTTGAAATTGCTTAGAATATCAGTCAAATGTGACTGATACGGTTTCATTGATCGTCATATTGTGGTTTCACTATTTCAGGAACATCAAAAACTGTATGCCACAGCCCATATTCCAATGGTAGACCTTTATTTAAAACAAACAAACAACCTTTTTGGTCTCCGAATGTGTGAGGCACTAAATGTGTTGAAACTGAAAAGTGCCTACTTTGTTAGTAAGTTTATGGACTAAATTTACCAATGAAAATCACATTTGATAATTAAATTGACTACCTAAAAACATATTCGAGCACCAAAATGACTACTAAAAAGACATTTACGGATGTGTTAACAATTTCGATACATTCAGTGATGAATATAACAGCGAGCTAGACTATCAAGGACCAAAATGGTGGTTTGTCCTATTTAAAACCCTATCCAACAAAGCAAAACCCCCCAAAACTCTCACCATGCTCTAAAACAACAACTTGAACAATCTTGTAAAAGTATATGAAGCATAGACATAGACACCGGACATGGATAAATTATTTCAAAAACTGATATAATTCAATGTAATTGTAAGTGTCGATGATACGCACGTCTGACACCGGGATACGCCTAGTACAGGAGTGTCCGTGCTTCATAGGGTAAAACAAACAGCACCAACCAACAATCCCATTCACATCGTCATGCAATTGAATTCATATAAATTACATCAAATCATATCATCAATCATTCAATTAAACTCAAATAAATTTATAAATCCATGTAAATACCACAAAATCCAACATCAAAATTCCAAAAGAAAAAATTAAAAAAAAAATCCAACAAACAAAAACCCTAAAATTGGATAATTAGGGTTTTAGTTAGTTAGCAAGAGGAAGAGAATGAGAGGAAGAAGTTCCGAGGATATTAGCCTGTTGAGATTCGATTTCATTGATCTGTTGTTCACGATCCATGGCAATGATGAGAGGAACAACAAGTATAAGAAAACTGGTACCGGTGATCCATGCTGCTTTGCCTGTGCTACGGAAAAGCTTCTTGGCAACGACGGTGGAGTAGGAGGCGGCTTCCTTGGTACGACGAACGACGGCGGAATTGGAAACCCTAGAAACTGCTGAAATTTGCTTTTTCGACATTTTGAAAATACTTTCTGTGAGGGAATATGAGTGAGTGGGGAAGTTTAGAAGAAATTTGCCCTTACCTCACATACCGAATATTAGAAAGAAAGAAAAAAAAAACTGGTACAAAAGTTTTACCTATTTCTTCAAAGGACCAAATTTAGATGTTAAATTTTGTTGGCTTAAATACTTTTAATCTCTATATTTTAAAAAAATCTCTATATTTTAAAAAAAATAAAAATTAATCTGTACTTTCATTTTACTTTTAAAATGGTTCATGAACTCATCCGTATCAAGTCATCAAAAAAATGAGTTCAGAGATATTTTTAAAAGTAAAATAAAATTACAGAGTCAATTTGAAAGTTTTTAAAGTACAGAAACTAAAACTCAACTACTCAAGTGACCTTAAAATACATAAACTTTTCACATATTTAAACCTTTATCTTATTTATGAATAGTACAATTATAAAGTGTGTTGGTGGTGGTAGGGGTGGACAAACGGGTTCGGGTGAGAATGGATCAAATTCTCTCATCCAGCTCGGCCCATATTTATCCAAATGAACTTGAATAAATCACCCGCAAGACCCGCCAGCCCGATCTGACCCACCCCTAGTGGTAAGTACTAAACAAAACAAAAAAAAATGTCATCATCGTTAGCGATAATTAATATTCGTTGGAAAATATGTGAAATATAAAGTGAATTTTCTCTTTCCAATTGAATTATTTTTATATGCAAAGTCGTGAAACAAATTTACATATACATAAATGTAAAATTTCAGGTTCAAATTTAAATTGAAATATTCAATCTAATAATTTATGCATTTGTCACTTCACTCACTTGGACTAGTTTCATAATCCTAATTTTGCCATTGTGGTGTATTTTTTTTTTACACGAAAATTATTTCGTTAAAAAGCGAAGGATCAATATCATTGTGTAGTAATAAATAGACGGTAAAATAAAAACAATAAATAAGTGTGAATTTATCAAAAGAAAAATATTCTAAAATAAGTTTCATTTTTCTTTTTCAATACAATGTTAACTAGGGATTTAAGTCATATTGAAGTTTGTTTGGATTCAACAACTATCATTTCAGCTATTCAAAATAAGGGTGAGAGAAATGTTGAGGGTTACAGATTAGTGCAAAAGATCCGACATTTGATGAAGGATAGAATTGGGAGATTTATTTGAAACATGTTTATCGACAAGAGAATCGATGTGTTGAAACGCTAGCTAATATGGCATTGGATGTTGAAAAGGTCATATCCTTCTAAGAGAGTTGTCATAAGATTATCAAATATTGTTTCGAAGTTGATGTTTTAGGAGTCATGACTACGCATTTACTAATTGTTTTGTAACTTTTCCCATTTTTCCGAGCTTTAGCCCTCTTGTTTCACAAAATAAAATACTAGTCCTTCCGTCTCAAATTATAAAAAGAACTATAACATCTTATAGACTTAAAGCCCTCTTTATTATTAAAAAAAAAAACACTAAAAAATTATTCATATTTATTAAGAAAATCAAAATAGCCCATCAGACAGTTTGATGCATTGTTTTTATGAAATTTGCTTACATACAATGGCATGAGACAAAATCCACCACTGAAAAAAAATAATCTTCGAATAAAATCTTAGAAGGCAGAATTTGGATGATGGCAGCACGGACAACAGGAGAGGATATAGAAGGCACAAAGAGAACAAGACATCTAAAGGAGAGATAAGGTATAGTGTTCTGTATGATTGGGGGCATAAAATTCTGTTAAATTTGGCAGGTGTAAATGGTCATGTGAAAATTGGAATAGTATAAACATTGTTGATTGATATGTTCAGAGAACCTGTATAACTGAGTAGTGGCATGGTGGAACCAAGAGATGAAGCAATAACTTAGAGATGAAGCATGGTCTTAACAAGCACAAAATACAAATTACAGCTTGAAATGAAGCCAAGAAAATTTATAGTGCAGCTTCTTTTCGGAGTACTCCCCATCTGTTAATGAATCCAACAAAACTTAATTTCTACTAATCACTGATATAACATGTCATTAACTCCACAAATAATCCCAGTTTCACCAAAATCCCTCAATTCAACCTTGTATTCTTTTACAAAAATTCCCTGTTAAATTTGATCGATATTAAATAATCTCCATTATACAATTGCATGCTTTTCTGAACTCAATATACAAGCTTCATTATTTGTAAAATGTAGAAGCATCATACACATAAAAAGCAAGAATGGATAAAGAAGCATGATCATCGCAAATGTTTATCGCGAATGAGGTGAAATGTTTCACAATGAACTATAAACAGTTACAGTTACAAAAACAGTGAAATTGAACCACCACAATAATCATTAGACAAGGGGACAAAATAACTGATGAACTCACATGCTAAATATTTCACACTTAAAAAGTAGAATAACAAGATTGGAGGATGATACAAGAAAATAATCAAACAAAAATCAGATTGAATTCCTCTATCTACTTTTCATAATTACGTGATTGCAAGTTAAAGCACGTACACTTATCTTTCATGGCTTCACCATCATTTCCATACTCCTTAAATCTGTATTCTTCCTGCTTAAATGTAGAAGGCACTTTTCCTTCACTGTAGCATTGGTTACACAAATTAAAATGAGATTTTGTCTCCTTAAAACGGGAACCGATAATCGGGTACCGGCAAACCGAGCACATGGTTTTACCATGTCGGTTTCTATCTCCTGTTTCAAGCTTTATTAAGGTTGGCATAATGCCAAAACCCCAATCTGGATCATCAAACATAACTAAAAACTCAGAGAAAGACACCGTTGAAGCGTCTGAATCTCCATGAAGCTCCATTAATTCACTAGAACCTTGGGAAGGAACATAAATAGCCCTTAACAACTTGATGTATCTGGTAGCATCAACTTTCTTTAAATTAGTGCCACCTTCATTCATGGGACGCCACAACAGTGCATCGAAGGCAATCCTTTTACGTCTCTCTGGAGGACCACCACAAATGGGAGCAAGAATAGCATAGAACATTCCAAGATCTAACCTTCCTGAACCATTTTCATCCAAAACTGAAAGAATCCTCTCATTTATTGCTTTCACAGCTCCTTGAAAAGTGTCTGGCTTCAGAAAACTAAGCAATTTGCGAAGAATTTCTTCCAAGTTCGGTTTCCGGATGGATTTTTCAGGCACTCCGCTGCCAGAATAGGACACCGGCACATTGCGTTCACTCATTTCCCTCTTCAAAAGCTCAACATTGCAACGACTCAACCTAGCAACCTTCTGAAGTGCTCTGATTTGCAAAGCACTGGCTAGCTCCTGCCTAATAGTAGTCTTTTCTCCAACTGTCTTAAACTTCGTCGGGTCAACTATGACAAATGGTGATTCTCCAGGAATAGCCCCATTAGGTTTGTTCTTCTTTTTCTGCAGCTGCTTCAAATGCGATATTGCATCATGCAACTCAACCCTATTAGTCATTTTCAATGCTTCCTTCAAAGCTCTTTTGGCTTCTTCGGTCTCACCAGCTCCCAGCAACGACACCGCCTTGTTCAACTGTGCCCGCCAATGATTCGGCCACACAGCCAAAACCCTCGTATACATCTCAGAAGCCCTCTGAAACCTACCCAGGTCCATATACAACCCACCTAAATTATAAAGAGCATCAATATGACCCGGTTTCAAATCAATAGCCTTCTGAAAAACCTCAATCGCCCTCTCATCCTCACCCATAGCATGCAACGCCGAAGCCAAATCACAATGTGCATCAGCATAATCAGGCTTCATAAAAATAGCCTCTTCAAGCGCCTTCACAGCAGCCCTATATTCCCCTACGCCGAAAAGAGCACTACCTAAGAGTTTCAAAGCTCTAAAATGTGTAGGACAAAGAATTGCAGCCTCCCTATAATACTCACAAGCACTCAAAACCATACCTTCACCTTCTAACGAAATACCAAGGTTAACATAAATCTGTGGCAACAAATAAGACCATTGATTTCCACCAGCCTCAGCAGATTCAAGTGCCAACAAAAACTCTTCCTTAGCCTCCCTAAACATTCCAAGAACATAATAACAATTACCGGCTCGAAAATGAGGCCTAACATCAACAGGCTGCAATTCACAAGCTCTCTTGAAACTAATCAAAGACTCCTTAAACAATTGATGTTCATACAAAACCCTACCAATTGCCATTTGTCCATCAAAAGCTTCTTCTCTTGACCTAGCACTATCAGCTCTACTCCTCAAACCAGCTACCTCCTTAACAAAAACAGCATAATCATGTCCTGATTCATCCCAAACAACTCTCTTCTCCGAAATCTCGGTAGAAGGACCCAATTCACGAGACCAACCCGCATCAGAATAAGCATCAAAGTTTTCACCTTTCACTTTCCCATCTTTAGCTTGTTTCAGCTTCAACCTCTTAATCAAAATCTCTAAATCATCAACAATCTTCCATGTATCATCAAACACAATACCATGATTCGGCGACACAGCCCACGCAGCTGTCCTCTGCTTCTTCTGCGACTCAACAGCCATCCTCTCATCAACAATCGACGACGAAGCCTCGGACTCCAGGACCGGAGTCTTCCCAGCCTCATCAGCGTTAATGTCAAGAGCAAGAGCATCAAAATCTCTATCAACATCACCAGCTCCATCATCATAGGTACGAAGAAGACCCTCATAGGTAAGACCCCTTTCACCATCAATGAATTCATCATAGGTTCTGAAAACCTCATCCAGAATGGCGTTGATTTGTTCATCACTGAATTTCACCCTAGGGTTTACAGCACCAACAAGAGAAGCCATTTCTTCCCTGTTCAGACCCCCATCACGATTTGCGTCGAATTGGTTGAAAATTCGACGCACTTTCTCCGATCTAGTGCCTCTGGTCGCCATTTTCAACGTCAAAATCCAAACTTGGTGAAGTTAACAATGATGGGTATGTGATGGTTGTGTTTAGGAACAAAAAAAAAAAAACCCTAATTTGAAACAATTGAAAAATTCTAAGGATTTGAAATTGGAACCCTAAGAGAATGTTTAAGGATCATTATAAGTAGAATTAGAATTTGGGTTTGGGCTTTGAGAATTATCAAAAGAAATAAATAATTTTAAAAAAAGGAAAATATTTCTCTTGAAATTGGAACCAAAAATTGTGATTAGAATCTTTGTTAGGATTTAGGGTTAGGAAAGGGAATGAGAAAATGGTTAATTGTTTGTTGTTGTTGATGATGATTGATGGGTGCATGTGGTGAGGATGAGAGGATTGAGAAATGGGGACCAATTCAATTTATGAAAAGGTAATTTATTATAATTTTAATTAAATTTTTATATAGGTTTTATAATTAGAACCCTAAATTGTGTTTATGAAATCATTAACATTTGATTTGGGAATGGTAGTTTGGTACTATTATTAGCTGTTAGTCGTTATAATCGTTTTCCACCATGTGATTGTCAATCACAGCTAAGCTGGAAAGCAAAAAGGTAAAATAACTAAAGAATAAAACATTTACATTATTCATCCATTAAACCAGCTTATAATCGAACTTCTGACAACATATTTAGTGTATGTTTGGTATCACGGTGGGGTGTCACATCATGGTGACTTATCGTCAATTTACAAATAGTTTCTGCAAAATTACGGTAGATCGCCGTGATTTTGACATATCCACCGTAATATCAAACATAGACTTAAGGGTTCAAAACTCTTACCATCAACTCAATTTTATTTCCAAATCTTTAAGAAAAATATTTTCCTTTTTCTAAACTATTTCTTTCTTTTGATAATTCCCAAAGCCCAAACCCAAATTTTAGATATAATGATCCTTAAACATTTTCTTAAGGTTCCAATTTCAAATCCTTAAAAAAATTTCAATTGTTTTAAATTAGGGTTTTTTTTTTCCAAAACACAACCATAACACACCCATCATTGTTAACTTCACCAAGTTTCGATTTTAACATTGAAAATGGCAACTAGAGGCACTAGACCGGAGAAAGTGCATCGAATTTTCAACCAATTTGACGCGAATCATGATGGAGGTCTCAACAGGGAAGAGATGACATCGCTTGTTGGTGTTGTAAACCCTAGGGTGAAATTCAGCGACAACTTATGTACGGTGGAAGACTTGTTCTACATTCATCGATAAGGCCCTACATTACATTCATTGATTTTAAAAAAAATTACATACACCGTTTCTAGAAAGAAAAAAACATTACATTCAATTTTTTTTTTACCAAGCAGTATTGTGCCTATAAATTCATAATTTAAGATGAATAATTTGAGTATAGAAGCTCTAGTTTAACTGATAGAAAATATAGAAACTGCAAGATTGAACGTCCATAATCAGGTTTCAATTAACGGTCCCTCCATTATATGTATGTTGAGGTTATAATGCTTTGTCATTCTATCTACGTACAAAAACAAAAAATTGGAGAATTTTGAAGTCAAATATAAAATCTGACATCCTTACAATTATTTTTTTTGTTACATAAACAAAATAGCAAACTATTAAAAATTTATACACACAAAATGGAAATATTGGAATTCAAACCCTGGTTATGTACTCTGATTCAAACTCTAATTATACAACACCACTTTTGGCATTATATACTGATTACGAGGACATCCCCGCATCTGCACGCTTTTCATATTTATTTATTTCAAAAAATAATATATGTTCATTCATTCAAATTAATAGCGTATATCAAACACAAGTATAGATTTAAGAATACTAAATTTAACACTACAAATAATGTGATAAAATTAAAATAACTGAAATACCTATCTCTCTGGATCTGCATTATTGACGAACTTTGACATTGGTTGAATCAGTAGCTGATCAAAGTAGATCTGTCAATCTGAAGCAAACGAACATTGCAACAAGACGGGAGATCAAAAAAGTTGCACAATACGAGGAAAACAAACGAACATCGAATTGAGACAACTAAATCACAAAAAAAAACTAATTGAAGTGAAAATACCTTATTTAGATAAAAAGGAAAGAAAAAAAAAAGAGATGCACATGGGAGATTTTGGATCAAGAAACGACCCAAAATCACCCCCTCTTCGGTGAAAGAATAAAGGAAAAACTAGAGAAAGGCTTGAAAATTTTAGGGCCGGCGGATAGAGAAAGGTTTGGAAAATTAGGGCCGGCAGATAGAGAAAGATTTGTAAAGGCAAAAATAAATTATATTGATTGATATTTAATCTCAAAAATATATTGATCGAATCATTTTTCAATAAATTAGTTATATACATTTTTTAATAATTTTATTTGCTACTATTTTTATAAATTAGTTAATACATCGATTATTATATTAAAAAAAGTTAAAACCTATATTGTTAAGATGACAATATGAATCGGGTCAGTCAAAGTCAAATTAGTCAATTAAATTTGCCATATTTGACGGGTTGAGTTGAAGTTTTTGACTCGATATTTTAAATTGGTTGGGCTCCATCTATAATCTAACTCCCTTAAAAAATAGAGGTGGATTCAAGCTGATATGGTATATTTTTTGTTTTTTTTATAAAAAATGCATGATAAAAATGAAGGAAATGGTTAAACTTCATGGTTGAGATCAATCCAACCTTTTCTTTTTAATTTTTTTAGATTGAAGGCAGTCTAGAAGGTATGCGTGAGGAGCAATGTTCTAAATTTTGTGTATGAGATGCCACTGATACGTCATACATGTGTGGATTGATAGATATATGCATAACTATTTTTGTTATAATTTTCTTGTAGTTTTGATTTGGTACAAACTTTTCAATATTGATGCAATCTTCAACTCTTATTTTATAATAATTTTCTTTCATTTCATTTTGAATTAAAACAATTATAATGACTAGTTTCTTGCACATCTTTTATACATGTGTGGAAGAATAGAAATAAAGGAGAGAAAGAAAGAATAGAGTTTGTGTTCACTTCAAAGATCTCTCTTTACATGAGTTCTATTTGTAGAGAAAAATCAATGGCCTAATAACACGGGTCATTTACTAATGGACATCAACTAATACTTTTCATAACACTTCCTATTGAATATATATTTGTTGGTATGCCTCATTAAAAACTTCCTAAAAACAAATAATGGGAAAAATTGGCTTAGTTATAATCTTAGTTCATTTATTTTTACTCACTCATAAAATTAGTCTCTCTAAACCATAGTTTTAATCCAACCATGAGACTTTTGTCCTTTAAAATGGTGATTTGACAAATTTTAAGCGACAATGGGATACAAACTTATGATATGAAGTGATTAACACTCATTTTTGGAATTTGACCAAACCATTTTTTATTGTGTGGAAGCCATGGAAGATTGAGAGGAAGACTCTGATAACAATCACTATGAACAAGTTTTCAATTTCAACAGATCCCTTCCTCCAAGCACTAAAACCATGCTCCTTCCTCTGACATTCACGGGACCTGTTCAGAATCTGCTTCTCATACACGCCATTCCCTCCGACCTTCACAAAACCAACAACAAAAAACTTATGACAATGTTACTATCCGACTCATCAAACCCTGCCCTCCATTTTCCTACTCTTTATGCTACTATCCGAGATGATCCTTTTCAGTTATTCCTACCCTTTGATTCCAATTCATTGGAAAGTAAGTCAATGGGCATTCATTGATAAGATTTGGCAATATATCGTGGGTACTAAACACTGTAGCAAAGCCCCACAAATTCTGATTTGGAGAAAGCAGAGATTAATAGAACAAAAAACAGATAGTACTAGTTTATTTGGCTTCAATAAAAAGACAAACAGTTTGCACTTAAATAAGATAAACAAAATTTCAATGCTGTCTGCAAAAAAATGTGATAACCTCAACTTGCAAAACAATAATCCAAAAATATATAGTGTAGGCAACCTTTCAAACCAAAATACTATTACAAAAAATATAAATAATGGACATCACTGCGATACACCCAACCACTTGGAGAAGTTGTCAAATTCTGTATAGTCAGAATCTGAGACCATGGTGTTGTACCATGCTTTTCCTGCAGCCTTAATGGCAGAAGCTTCCTCCTGAAAGGTACAAGGGAACATAAATGTCAATTTTAACCAATGAACAATATTGGGACAAACGCCTAATCGTAAAGCATAGAATTCTAAGTGGACAATACAACAGCAAAGGCAAAAACAAACAAAGAGTGCATAGACTGATCAAACAAAAAGTCATTCATTGTCTCACATACAAGTGATTCATCCATATATCGTCTTACATGATTGTATCAATACAATAGATTAACTAATTGAGAGAGAAAGAAAACTTAATCCAATAGACTAAAGGGTCTTACTCAAGAGAAGGAAGAACAACACAATAGAAGAACAAGTGAGACAATGACCACAGAAGCAGTGATACAACAAGAGTGGAGAAGGACACCCTATGCATCAACACAGACACAGGTGGTGCCATGGATTTAATTTGGTACTCATTGAATCAGCACAGGTAATGCATTCCTACAGGAGGAGAGGAGTGTGATGGGTCTTTGCGACTACATTTTGCGAATTAGAGGGAGGTGGTCAAAGCTCTGTTGACAATTGGTTCAAGGAAGGAAGATTGTCCAGCTGATAGAACATTGACAGTGGCATTCAAATCTTTTGTGCACTCTTTAATGCCTTTTTTTGTAATGTTCTCATGTTAGTGTTTTACATTAGGTTCGTGATGGGTTTGTTTTGCACTTCTGAAGTGTTGAATTAGACTGAAACATGTTACATTCAACTAAGGTGAAAGGTCATATCCAAGGAATTAAGTTTGCAGGAAGGAGAATAGTCAAGTTTAGTGGCAGTATGAGTAGAGAAGGCGAAAGGTTAAATCCAAAAAATAGAGATGCCATAGCTTCAAGTGTGTAAACTGAATATTGCATGACATGAACACGTCTCAATGATAGAAATTAAAAACCAAAAAAGCCAAATCTAAAGCTAAACCTAACAAAATTATTACACTATGCACAGACATAACCTATTTTAGGAGTGCATAGAATCTAGCACATTTAACATATAATTCAGTATGCAACATAATACTAGCATCAACCGAGATAAACAAAATGAAACACCAAAATAAAAAGTGCATAACAATATAACATAAGCAAAACAAACAAAAGCTTATTCAATTCTAAGGCATAGCAGCAATAATAATCAAACACTAAACACAAAAAACACAAACATTTGAGCAAAATATTTAACCAATGTAAAAGTATATCACCTTAGAAACAGTCTTCCTCTTCTTATCAAGCTTCTCCTTCTTAGCCTTAACCCGTTCCGCCTCAGCAAGTAAAGCCATCCTCTTAGCAGTCTTAGCATAAGGATTAAGTCTAAGCATAACATTCAGATTCTTAAGAGGATTCTTCTTAAGCGTAGCGCGCTTAACATCCTTCTTAATCGGTCTCACAACAGATTGCACTTCATCAGAATTAATAATCCTAGTCAAATCAGAATTAACCATTTTCGCCCTAGGTAAAACATACCCCTTTTTCTTCTCACTACCCTTATCGAATGACCCATAAATCGAATCAAGTTTCTCAAATGCAGATTTAGTCCAAACAACAAATCTACCTAAATGTCCACCCGGTGCAAGTTTCAACAAATTAAGCCTCTCAACATTACTAATCTCAACACCAGGAATATTTCTAAAAGCTTTAACCGCTTTCGCACCATCGTTACCATAAACAATCAACGGTCCCTTACGCGATATATATCTCCGATTCCTCATTTTACCTTTACCAGCACGAATTCCATGACTTTCCTTCGCTTTCTCAGCGTCAGGAAAAGCTCCGATTTTCTTCAAAACCTTGATAGCTTCCTTTGTTTTCTCGACTCCTTCGGCGGAATCACCAACAACAAGAGGAAATTCAGGAACAGATTCAACCCTATGACCACGAGCAAGAACAAGAGAAGGAACAGCAGAAGCAGCAATAGCTGAAACAACAGCATAACGCTTCTGATTAACGTTAATCTTACGGTGCCATCGGCGCCAGATTCTAGTCGGAGCAAACATCCGACCACCGCGACACATGTTTCCGAATGCAGCCTGACCTGCACGGTGAGTACCACCACCGGCAACACGAGGGATACGGGAGACAGCACGACCTGTACCCCATGATTCGGCGGAGGTTTGGTGTCCGGCACGGCGGCTGACGGCGTAGGGTTGGCGAGCGTTTTTGGAGATGTTGGAGTGGACGAAATTGACGATGTCGGGACGAATTGAGGCTCTCATTACATCGGGAATGGGGAGAGTGGTTTGGGTGTCGGTGGCCGTATCGGAATCGAGTGGCTGGACGGTGACGAGGGGTCTTGCGGCGGCGGAAGCCATTTCTGGTGGAAGGAAATGGAGGAAGCAGAAGCGAGGGTTTTGTCTGCTATGTGAAGTGAGTGGAAAAAATGGTTTATATATATATATATATATATATATATATATATATATATATATATATATATGTTAGGGTTTTGTTGGATTTAATGGGTTTGGGCTAGAAAAAATAAGCCTGAAATTTTCTTTTCGCACCATTTGAGTTTTCTTGCTAATTTAGGGATTTGGTGTAGTTATTGCGTGATGCAAGAATATACTTGAATTGTCGGATCACAATTTGACGGATGTGATCTTTAGTGGTTTTTTTTTTCTATATTCAATTATAAATGGATGAATCAGATTCAAAACAGCGTGAAATTGCGTGCTTTCTCTACAACAGTGAATCCAAATCTCTAATTTAGTATGGGGTTGGAACATTTTAAACATGTTAGGCTCGATTAGGACGTCCTAGAACAAAACCGGATTGATTCTTAGAGATTCATTTATCTATCTATCAATCATTTCATTATGTTGGTGATAACGTGAGCAACTATTTTGTACAACACATCACACAGTGCAAAGTGTAGATAAAAACAAGGATTAAATCTATCTAAACTTGGGCACTCATCAACTTTCGTGGAAAACATTACATCTATAGACTCATCAAGCTTAAAATTTGCTATCAAGTATCATAACCGTCGCTTGTTACCGATCAAGATATAGAATTGAAGAATGCACCATGCGAACCTGGTTTCTTTTGGGAACATCTCAGTATAGCAATAGCATTCAGCTCATTTGAAGAACTACAAACAACCCAACAATTCTATTCACTTTCTTTTGTGACATTAATCAATCTCTCGCGAAAAGTAATTTTTACTCCACGCAGTCACGGCTGCAACACACTGATCAAGCTCATGTACAACACCATCAAGGCATCAATACTAGTTTTCTGCCAAGTGCCAACACCTTCTTGTAAGGTTATCAAACTTTGGATCCACAAGCTATGCATTTTCAAACATAAACTCGCTATCCATTCTAAGAAAGATTCAGACAATCAAGCCATGCATTCTCTGAATAACATTTGGAAAGTTGCTACTTGCATTTTTCTATCCAAAATTTTGGGCCATATCTTTTCCCTCCTCCATTTTCTAGTCTTTCATTAACTTTAATGCTTTTGGAAAGTTTCTGCTTGCATGTCTTCACATGGCTCAAAAAGGGATGTGGCCCAAAATTTCCATCCACTAAACATGCATTTAGCACTTCCACAATATCTATGCAATTACAGCAATTATTACATTAAAGCATATTCTGATATTCTTTCTGTACTAAATCAATGAAGCTCTATTTAGTATTTACCATAAAAATTTCTTTGTTCATTCATCCATATAAATAAAGTAAACATGTAAGAAAAAATTCATCACAAGAAGAATTTTGCCTTCTCGCTTCTCAGAAATCATTTTTCAGCATCCCCTCAATAATCTGTGCAAGATAAAATGAAATTGCAAAATGAGTAAACAAACAACTGAACAAGAATCAAAACAAGATAAATAAATGATGCAATATCATTAACCCTTATTGCAGCACATAACTCATACCACTGTGTTTCTTTCTCAAACTCCTAGCAAATAGCAAGAATATAACTAGAAAAGCCACTCCAGCAATCCCTCCTAGTATTATAGCAGCTGTTTTCCCTGGATTTTGCCCTGTCAGTGCATCAAATCAATAAGAAACATATATGGAGCAGAAATAGTAGTGTTATGAAATGAGTGGAGAGTCAAATTGGTCCTTGTACGTATCGACTTAGTCTCCACATATTCAATATTTCAAAAATGATACCTAGAATTACAAAACGTCAATCAAAGCTCGTCCATCAGTCCGGAATTGTTAACAAATGCATCCCGACATTATTCAATTAGTTTCAAATTCATTCCCAATATTACAAACTAAATGTCATTCTAGTCCCTACAACTCCGGAAGGGACATATTTGATCAAAATTGTACAATTCCGGTGATCTCTTTCAAATATCGAAAATGTGATGGATTAGGTTGATATTTTCCTACAACTTTTAGGACTAACTTATATTTACTCGCTATTAACCAACATTTGTCATAAATGGTAAGAACAATATAACATATTAATCAAAGTTTCACTCTTTTACAGCATTATTTTTTGGTTAATGTGTAGGTGTTAAACACTGGTCATTACCTGAAGAAAATGAGGAGTATGAAGAATCTCTAGATGGAACTCCATTAGGATAATAGCCATAACTAATGAAACACTTATGCAAAAAGATTTCGCCTGAAATAGAGTTTCCACATTCAACTTGAGCTCTCTGAACAGCATTTTTCACACATTGTCCACAATCAGAGTCACCAACATCACCTTCACATTGTCCCAATACATAAAAAGACTGATAGCTAGTTGTATAAAAACCATGACCACTAATCACACCATTTTCCATTACTGATAATGCACTGTCTCTTCTCTCTCCAAAACCACTTCCAGCAACATTTGTTAGCCCACAAGTCTTGTACAGTAGCTGCATTCCTGATATTTGTCCATAAATGTTTAGCTCAACGATAAGAGTTTGACATTGTAATCTTAACGAACATAGTTTAAATCGCCTTTAAAAAGGTTGTTAAATGATTGTTATGTATTTTAATTAATAATTAATAATCCATCTGCCTCATAATGAGTGGCCCATTTAATCATTTCACTCAGATTAAGAAAAATGTATAAATAACAGAGAAAATAATACTTATTACAAGTGTTTTTTTTAATCATGTATTGCGAGTTTTTTTGTTTCCACCACTAATATCCAGCCCACTAGGCCGATTAATCCGGTTTGGGGCGAGTTTTGGCATTAAGTGAGTCCCCTCCCAAACACAGTTGTGGGGGATCGAACTGTTGTCCTCCCAACCAAGTCCAACGCCAATCATCATTGGATCAACTAACGTTTGGCATTACGATTGTTTTTAAAATATAGTGGATAGTCGATAAACTAGCTTATAGCAGATGAACTTATAATGGGTAAGCTAACTAATTGAACTTAGTGTCTAAGTTTAACGAACTTATATAAATATAAAATGCTTAACTAATGTATAATTCTTTTCAATTAACATAACAAGGTTAAAATTGAGAGGAAAAATGATAATGCTATCAGCTACTTTATTATTATACTTCAAGTAGCTTATACGAAAAACAAGCTAGTAAAAATAAGCTATAAACTCGTCTGAAAACAACATTTACTAGTTGATTATGCTTGCCAAATAAACCATAACTAATACTTTACTCTTTCCCAAAAAAAATATGCATACCTGATATTTGAGAATAACCAGCAACTTCATATAGTAAATAACAACCAAGAAGTTGAACTCTAGCAGCAATGGTTTTACCACAAAGTTTGTTAGACAAAATAGGAAGTTTGTTAACACAACTGTAACAATCAGAATTACTAAGATCTCCTCTACATTGGAACAAACCTGTTATACTATTCTGGCCACTACCAGAAGATGTTTTATAAAACTTAGTTTTTGTGGATTGTGAAACTAATGAACCAAATAGTGTAGAAAGTGTTTGTGAGTATATTCCATTTGGATCTGTAAAAGTCTCTTTTGAACAACCTTTGTAGACCAATGTAGTGTAATCAGAAGCTGATTCTGTAAAATGGGGTTGGTTTAGATTTGTGAATAAAGCTAGAATTAAAGATAGGAATATGGGTTTTAGTGTGAAACCCATTTTGGCTTTTGTGCAATGTAAAAGGGCTAAAGGGTTATCAAATCATGGCAATTTGGAAGAAATTGTTTATTTGTTTTCTGGTTTTGTGGTGATGAGAAGTTGGGATTGAATTTTTAGATAGCCTTAAAGCCTCAGTAGATGTGCAAATGGATGAGTTGCATCTACTGTTTTTTTTTTTCCTCTCTTCTTTTTCTGTACAATAAGTGCATGTATCTATTTTTAGATTTTACTTTTTGACCACTTTATCGATTTGTTTTGGAAATAGAATTGATTTTGGTAGTGCCGGACTGCCGGTACATCTAATAGCTAAACGGATAGAAAATGTCCAAAATGTTAGTTTTTTATATGGACACTGATGCGTTGATACAAGTAAAAAAAATTGGATGAATTTTTTCTTACATGTTAGACATGTCGGTTCTCTATTAATACACATCTGTAATTTGAGAGTAAAATGTTAATGTTAGTAAAAATTAAAATAAATGATGCACTATTTTTCTCTAAAAAGTACTAGAAAATAAAGGAAACATAAGATGGTGGGAGAAAATGCACTTTATAAATTGGACCTTTTAGATATATCTCTATCTTTATATAATATATTTACGGATGTCTCTCTCTTGGTCGTAATCCTATGTGACAAGCTATCAAGTACCCATATACCTATGTGGCAAACTATGAGATTATCTACATAACAAACAAATTCTTCCTTAATGTATCACTCTTCGATTCTCACTCAAGACATTTTTTCAATTATGAAACATTTTATTTTACTTTTTAGAGTTCCTTGATGTACCACTCTTCGATTCCCGCTCATGACACTTTTTTAATTATGCTACAATTTATTTTATTTTTTAGAATTTCTTAATGTATCATTTTTTTTATTTTCACTCATGACACATTTTTAATTATGAGACATTTTTTAAAAGATACTTTTGAAACACATATTCTATATAACTAAGATTAATAGTCACTTATAGACAAAAACAAACAAAATTTTTGGATAAAGATAAGTAAATCAAGTCAATTTCTAACAAATAACAATAATTTTTTAAGATTAATACTTTTAAAGAAATTTTTTCTTAATAACGTTTCCATGACTTTTTTTTTAATCATCGTAACTAATGATATATCATAAAAAAATTAATTGATTCAAATGTTGAAATACTATTATATAAATATAAGTACCCAAACAATTATAATTATATGTATCTATTTTTTAAAAATAAAGTTGTATGAATTAATATATAGTATTACATAAATATTATTATGATAAAAAAAATTCATAATTTCTCAAATAAAAGTATATTTTATTAATTTAATTTTTAACTTTTATTTACATGCAAAACTTAACTCATTTCTATCGATCATTTTTTTTATTATTAAGTTGTATCATATATAAATCATACTTATTATTTATGTTTTATTTGTATTTTATTAAGAACATATTTTTATTCCTACATTAATAGAATAAACCCATTTTTTATAATTTTTATCATTACTTATATTTACACTTATATTAATATCAGTGCATGTCTTTATAATTTACACGAGATCAATATTAATAATCATATATTAATGCAAGAGCTTATTTTTTTATTTAAAAAATGAGACTTTATATTCACATATCAAAACAAGGTCCTATATTTTTTTAAATTGCTACGGTGATGGGAAAAAAAATATCACATTGTTGAGAACGAAAAGTGGGAGATCATTCTCCAGCTATGAATTATATTTACACTCATATTAATATGAGTGTATTTTTATTTTGTAATTTATACAAGACAATATTTATACTTATATATTAAAACAGATCCTATTATTTTTGTAATTTTTATGGGGACAAAAAGAAAATACCATACTATTGAGAACGGGGAGTGGAATATCATTCTCCACCATATTCTATCCATTTAAAATCCCTAAATATATAATTATTTTTTATAATTAAATAATATAAATATTAAATCTATTTCATAAGTAATTCGAAAAACATAAATTATATGACAAAAAAATCATTAATTAAAAATAAGATATAAAAAATTAAATTAAATTACAAAAATTAATATTTAAACTAATCTACTTTAACATTAATTATATATATTAATATAATTTTGAATTTTAACCCGTACATTTGTACGGGTTAGTTATACTAGTATGTTTTTATAACTTAGTAATTAGAAATCTTATAAGTTTAACTTAATTAGTTGAACATATTACACAAAAGTGTGTATGCTCACTTATTCACTTTTAAGGGGTGAATTTCTAATCACTAGACTATCTGACAAAAAAAATTAATAATTAGAAATTTCATCTTTAAAATAAATATATTATCAAGTATTTGAATCTAAGTCTCTATATATATAATATAACGTCTCTATTAACTATGTTAAGTTTATAGAAATGATATAAATTTTTTAATTGATGGCGATGGCCAAGATGATGTGACAACTAAGTACTAATTATATAACATGCTATAGAAAAAAAATCATAAAATCTTGTAATATTTAGATGGTGGTCTGTCTTCTTTCATGCTATTTATTTTGTGTTTATTTTACTTTTTACACATACGGATACTATATTAACCAAAACATAGTATATTATCATGATAAAATAGTGCACAGAGTTTTCTTTCCCGGGTAAAAACATCAGTGTGCAAGATTATTTTACAAAGTACACAGACTTTTTCAAATAATACATCATACATAAATATATAGTAACATACATAGACACAGTATATTTTACTTTTAAGACGGTGGTTAGATATATCAATCATTCAATAAATTTAAAAAATTATAAGTTTTGTTTCTTCTTTTATGCTCATTATTTTGTGGAGTATATGTTTTCCGTAAGTATGATTTTGTTAATAACTATCAAAAATATTATTCGGGGTGCGAGAGACTTTGTTCTTACAAATTACTCTCTCCAGTCACATTTATAAACTAATTTTTTTTTCAAATTGTGATCACTGTTATAAGAAAAAGTTAACAACTTTTAAACTAATTAATACTACTATTCTTAATATACCTTTATTTAATTTTACCTTTTTTAATGTATTTATTTTATTTTTACCAAAGTATGTGATTTTTAAGAAGAATCAAAAGAACTATATACTAAACTTAACTATGTTTTACAGTAAATCTAGAAAATTAATTACACTTAACTGAATTTCTTAAACACTACGCAAGTAGTTTTTTTCTTATAAATATAACCGAAGAGAATACATATCAAAGACAACAACTAAAATAATCGAGGTAAAACTAAAAGGAATTTTTTCAGAACAATCTGATTATCTAATCTTTTTAGGGTTTTTTTTTTGTAATAATATTTTTTTGCTTCTTTCAAATTAGTCTAAAATCTAAAATATAAAAAATAAATAATTTTTTTGTAATTAGACAATCTAGTAATTAGAATTTTATCTTTTAAAAATAAATACTCCCTCCGGTCTCAAATATAAGAAACAAAAAAAAAATTGTTGGTGTTAAATATAAGAAAAAGTTACTACAATGATTACTTTTTTTATCATTATTCCAGTTTTGCCCTTTATTAAACTTATTTAACGTTTCCAATTAATGCTCATAAACGGATAACAACTAAAATATGTTTATAAACGGCTAACAACTTAATCCTAAAAACTAGTAACTATTAGTAATAAATATTAATTATTTAATTTAATTAAAAACAAAAGTTAAGAGTAAATTTAGAAATACAATAATTTCCTTAATATATGTGTTTTTTTTTATTTCTTATATTCGAGACCGAAAAGAGTATGTTCAAAGATTTAAACCTCAATTTTCACACTTACCAACTCAACTATATTCACCATGACTAAATAAACATTTTTTTAACCACAAAATAATCAAACCTACAAAAAATCAAAACCCTTTTTTTAATCATAAATTCAAGTAACACCATATCATCCGTTGATCACACCCCAAAACTATTATCACCGTTGGATCAAACAAACCACCCCATATAAATTCCATCCTCAACCATTTTCGGCACTCATCAATCGCTAGGGTTTTGTGCAGTCTCCGCCGTGCATACTTCTCATCCCTAGCTGCGGACCTTCAATTTCTTCCAAACTCCGAATAATGGCAACTCAAATGAGCAAAAAGCGAAAGGTTAGTTCTCAGATTCTTTAATCGATTCCAATAAGCGATTCTCAAATTAATCTGATTTTTTTTTTTTGTGTTTCAGTTCGTCGCCGACGGAGTTTTTTTCGCTGAATTGAATGAAGTTTTGACTAGAGAGCTTGCTGAGGATGGTTATTCCGGTGTTGAAGTTAGGGTTACACCCATGCGCACTGAAATCATCATCAGAGCTACTCGTACTCAAGCTGTTCTTGGTAAATAGTTTCATCAATTTTCCAATTTTAATTACTTTGATTGAATCTGATTTATGATAATTGTTATGAAATTATGATTTTTTGTTACCCTGGGGTCACGATGTCTGTCTTAACAATTTCGGTATTTTGCTGACTTCTAGAATATGAAAATGATACATTAATATATGATATTGGCTTTAATTGGATTTATTTTAATAATGTATGATAATTGTATTTGATTGTTTTTAGTAATATATGATTTATTTTTCATTTTGGGTTTTAATTTGTGATGTGTGATAATGATATTATTTTTGTTTTGTTTGATTTTGGTTTTTTGTGATGTATAGGTGAGAAGGGAAGGAGGATTAGAGAACTTACCTCAGTGGTACAGAAGAGGTTTAAGTTTCCTGAAAACAGTGTTGAACTTTATGCTGAGAAGGTTAACAACAGAGGACTTTGTGCCATTGCTCAAGCTGAGTCTCTTCGTTACAAGCTCCTTGGTGGTCTTGCTGTGCGAAGGTATATACACAAAACACAATTAATTAGACTTTTGCTTATGTGAAATCATTTTCTCGGTGTTTTAACTTTTATGTTGTTATCCCGTGACAATTTGAGTGTTATTCAGTTTAGCATTTCAAATTATGAAAAAAAGTGTGTACACTATAATAACCAACATTGAACGCATTAGTCCCCATAACATAAGTTTCAATCAAAGCTATCCACGGTGAAAAGATTAATGTTTCTTGATTTTGTAATTTTGAGCAAGTATTTGTATGCTTTTTTAATGAAGACTAAAATGGGTTATTGATTTTTCTTAGTTACTAGAATACGTCTTTATTCTTGATTTAAACTAGACTAACCATAGATGCTTTGTGGAGTCCCAACTCAGTAGGGTATTGACATTTCCTAGGTTTGAATACTTGATACTGTGATTGAATACCAGCCACACCGGTTAATAATTTCTTTAGTTACCATGATCAATTTTGTAGCCACATTTTGTCTTGTTCAAGACATTATTGAGCTTATCCTTATCTTGAATATGGAGCTGTCATAACTCATAACTTGTTGGCTGATCACTATCTAACATGTTTAATGTTTACTATGTGCTGCAAGATTGAAATTTTTATTCTTTTGTAATCAGATCTTAATTGTTGACTAATTGTATTACACTAAAGTTTGAAGTAGCTTAAATGCATGCTTATGTCAAATCGTACTATTAATCTGCAACTATTGTTCCAAGTTCTACCTTTTGGAGTATGTATTTTCTAGGCCCACATGATAATTATATCTTGGTGTAACTGACATATTTTCATCTTCCTTTGATTGGTGTGTATTTCAAGGGGTGGTAGCTTAACATTTCACATTTTTTATTTTCTCGAATACAATTCTCGTCTAATACAATTCTCTTCTAATATTTCAGAGCATGCTATGGTGTTTTGAGATTTGTCATGGAAAGTGGTGCCAAGGGTTGCGAGGTTTGTTATACAGAAATAGCTTTGAACCCTTGTTTGTTATAATGTTGGTTGTACAATTCTTTGATGACAATTGGTTATAATTGCTGTTTCATTTGAGCAGGTTATTGTCAGTGGAAAATTGAGAGCCCAAAGAGCCAAATCCATGAAATTCAAGGATGGTTACATGATTTCTTCTGGACAACCAGTCAAGGATTACATTGACTCTGCAGTTAGACATGTGCTCCTTAGACAGGTTTGCTTATGGCCGGATACTTAAAGCTGTTAATTCTCTCGGTTTGTTTTGGATTTACGCTGCTAATAAGTTTTCCCTTATTTTCTTACAGGGTGTTCTTGGTATTAAAGTTAAGATCATGCTTGATTGGGATCCTAAAGGGAAACAAGGTCCTAAAACTCCTCTCCCTGATATTGTCACCATTCACACTCCAAAGGAGGAGGAAGAGTATGCCCGACCTGCCGCTGTTGTTGCTACTGACATCGAGGTCCCTGTCCCAGTCCCTGTTGCTTGAAAATGTTTTGATTGCTTTTGAGTATTCCTTTTACTTAGCTGAGCGTATGGTTTGTCACTTTTGGTTCGTGCAATGTTTGTTGTCAAAGACTCAGGTCACAATTTTTGTAGTTTCAGACCGTCTAAGATATTGTTATTGTTATACTCGGTTTTAAATATTTAACCATTAATTGTTCTTTTTTATTGCCATAGTCTTAGCTCTTGATCAAAGGAAAAAATTCACCAGTTTTTTATTTATTTAGTACTGACTTGCATCTCGCATCTGTTTCCTGAATTTTTTTTTTTATCCCTTGATTATATATGCATGTTCCAGGAGTAGAAATATTTATATCTATACACTGAAGCCAAAAAAACTATCCGCAACAAGTTATTTTATTCAGGGTAAAACCATAACCTAGTTTGTAAAATTAGCTGAACATTGTTTTATTCACAATACTAGTTATGGTATGCTTACCATTGTAGTGATTATTGTGTTATTATAAACATTCTATTAATTTCCTCAATGGCAGTGTTTAATATTTGACTCAATGTTAAACTCATAATTAATATCTAAAAAATCTGTTTTCATAATGAAGAGTATTGTTCGATGAGTATTGTTTTGCTGGATCATATCATACTTCTAGATTTTTTTTGTAGCAAATTTCTATATCCACTCTACCTAAGACAATCATTTTTTTTAACTCCAAGTTTGTTTGTGCTCTTGTTGCATAAGTGTTTCTCCTTGATGTGATGTCATACACTAATTTCTGCTGAAGTGCAAAAGCTTTCCGATTTAGCTATTAATACAAGATGAATACGAGGTACAGTGTGAAGTTAGATAAAATTGATCATGGATATTATATAAAATTAGAGCACACTTAAATAAAGTTAAAATTAACACAAATTATCAGATTGATGGCAAATGATCCCAAGTATACAGAGCACCGTATGCCTCAAAAATACAAAATAATAAGTGTGACTAAAAAACACCGCAAGCCACAATTTATAAGTTATAACACACATGCATCCCACCTGCTACCTTAATTTGAACCCAAAAGAACCATAGCCCTTTGTTCATGGAGTATCAAACTATTGAATATTGGATTATCCACAAAAATTAATAAAGTCACAAGCAATAATGGGACATATTATCTTAACAATGATACCAACCAACGTTTAGCAACGCCTTGAGGGAGAGAGACTACTAGATATATTATAATCTCAATTAGCAGGGACATCGCATTTTATATGCAGACGTCGAAGTTTGAACTCCACACATCTCGCTTATTTATCTTAAAGGTGGAATACCTTAATTAATTAAATGACATGATAAAACAATTCTTGAAACAGCTTCATTTGATGTGGAGGTAGATGAATTACGACATATAAGCTTCCATCGTTTGTTGAGCTTGGTATGATGTAAGACTTGCCCTCACACACAATCCCAGGCCCCATGAATATAGGTCTCCCCCAACCAAAATCAGCATCATAGATTGGTCCCCTTGCACAGCTAGTGATAGCAAGATTTGGAGAGTTAAAAGTTCGTGCACCACGAACAAAAGGTTTTAAATCAGGTTGTAGCTCAAGATAATCCAAAGCAGATCTCAAATAATCATTGTTCATTTGAAACAATGCATTGTGGATTTTACTAGCAGCATATCATATTGGTTTAGAGTTTAGACATTAAATCCTCTGCCACTGCTATTAGAGTAGTTGTGAATATGCAATTCCCAAAGTAACCTTGTGGAAATGATGGTTGAAGTCTTGATCTTCCATCAGTTGTAATGTACAACTTTGTTTGTTGATCATTAGGAAGTGATCTTGCTTTGCATAAAGTTCTCCATACACGACCTGCCAACATCTCATAGGTGCTATAGTTAATAGTGTTTCCATACCCTTCAAGATGTTGAGTTGATTGCGCGCCACTTTTAAGATAGACACCACTATATTAAAAAGAGGTTGATGATGATGATGATAAGTACTAGTACTGCTACTAGTAGTAGTTTTGATAGGTGCAGGTGGAGGAGCATATTCAATGTGATCGAAAATAGGTTGAGGTGGATCGCGAGCAGAGAGTAGTGTTCGATCAACCAATGGTGGGATAGTAACATCAAGGTCACGAGCCACATCTGACCATGAATTAATGAAGTGGAGAGTAGAGGCTCCATCAGCTAAATGGTGGTGCAACCTACTCCTAACGATACTCCACCGCATTTGAAATATGTTAGCTGCATGCATATATGGATCATTATCAATATGTAATATATTATATTATATTATAAGAAACAATGAACTTTTAGGTTAGTTAAGTAAAGGATGTATGTGGAAATTGTGGTCTATAATATAAACAAAATATATTAATTATTAAATGGATTTAAAAAGTCAATTATTTCTTATAAAAATAACTGGATGATATAGTAAATGACATGATCTCAATAGTAGACCGATTCCTTTTTACTTGTCGTTTTCAAAAAAAATATTTGTTTCTTTTTACTTGTCGTTTTGTCAATTTAGATTATATTTTATCTATTATACCCTCCTTCCAATTTTATTTTAGATAAATGCTAAAAATTGCACCCGGTGCACCCTTTAAACCCCTTAAACAGTAAGTTTTTTAAAATAAACTAATGGTAATGTAAAAAAGAGAGAGGGAACGATTATATCTAGTGGGGGCAGCACGTTCTCCACCAAATTTTTTACAACTGCTTGGAATTAAAATTTTCCACCCCTATGAGAGGGGATTAAAATGCCGGGCTATGTGGGTAAAAATTTTTCCTGGGTATAAAATTTTCCTTGGAATTTTTTTTATTATTCCCTTATAACAAACATGGGTATTTTTATTTCCAACGTTGGATTTCTGGGAATATATTTAGTATCCTTGAAATAAACGCCTCCTTAAGGAAAACTTTCCGGCAAATATATTTAGAATTTCATAGATTTTTTCTCTTCCATCAACCCGATCCACCTATTCTTCTTCCTCCAGTAAATTTGCAGAGTTCCTTACCTCTTCCTCCCCGAGCCCTCTTTTTTAACAGGCTTTTCAACATCACTGCTTTTATAATCTTTAATCAGCTTGTACTGTTCTTTTTTCACTCATGGAGAATGAATCACGCATCATAAACCACTACCATTAACAATTAACAAATAGTAAACATTCCCAAACACAATAAACTACTGAATTTTGGAGATAACTGAAAGGATAAAATAAAACCGTGTTTAAGTTTTGAATTCATTTTTCTGTGTCTCTATCTCAATATACTTTGTCAATTTTGGAATGTTTATTGACTGATTTGTTAAGACTTTTTTTACATATATTATTCCTTTGCAGTACTGATGACTCTCCGTCGTTACTTAGTGTTTCAAGTACTTTTAAGTCATTTTAGGAGCTTTTTGTATTGGTTTTATGAGCCAAAATAAGAGAATCCACCTTGTTATTGAGTTAGCTTGGAATCAAAGAAAAGATGAAGAAATTATGTTATGGATACTTGTTGAACTGCGCTCAGCGCAGGTTAATTAGGCTCAGCCCAAATCAATTCCAAATAGAGAAGATTTGACTCTGTCAGCTGCGCTTAGCGCAGGGTAATTAGGCTCAGAAAAAATCAGTTAGTTTGGCTCCTGCCAGCTATGCTCAGCACATATCAGGATTGGGCTCAGCCTGAGTTTCGCGCTCAGTCTGGCGCTCAGCACAACTCTGCTGAATTATTGAAGGGGCTGAGCACAGGATGTATTGGCTGAGCCTGAATCAGATCTGTTTGAAAAACTATAAATTAAGAAGCATTTTCTGGTGTGGGGTTGGTCAGCTGAATATTGGAGCTCATTTGAAGTGGATTCAAGCAAGATTCAAAGGGTGGAAACACTCCAAAACTCTTGATGATGAAATCTTCTCATTTCTTCCATGTAACTTCACATTTTACTATGAATTGCTAGATTCTTAGATTGAATTTTTAAGGGATTCTCATGTAATTGTTTGAGCTATGTGAACTTGATTCTATATGAGTGAATTATGAACTAGTTTTAATTGATTATTCTTTGCACTTTATGCTTCATATGATTTTGGCCAAATTGTGTGATGAACTTGATAGTTAATTTATCATGAGAATGAAAGTTAACTATGGATCTAAGATTAATTGAACAATTGATTTTCACTTTAGAAATTTAGAAATATTGATTGTGATTAAAGAATCAATGTTTGTGAAAACCTCACTTAAATACAAGTTCACCTAAGAGATTGGGGAGTTGTGATTAAGTGAGAGGATTATTAACCAAGAGATTGGGAATAATCATTTTATTGATTCAATTTTGAAACTAGTTGAGTAATTCATGAGTATAGAATATGATTCACCAAACAATTATCATGAGATGAACCGAAGAAATTCAATCGCCTTCCAACTATTTGATAAAAATCCCAAAAGAAAATTCAACAAGGTTTTATGAACTATTTTCCTCAATTGTCATTTTATTTCCTTTTTAATATTGGTTTAATTGTTTCGTTCAAAGTTAACGTCAATCCTCCTGAACACGATATCTTAATTACTACTTGCCAATAATTGTAAACTTGCAATTTATCTATCAAGTACGTACCCCATTTTTTTGTTTTATATTACATATTGTTTTATAGAGGAAATATCATATCAATTTGGGCGATTTTGAATTTACAGACTAGTATGAATTTAGAAGAAAGTTAAAAAGCCACGGTTTACCGGAAAAATTTCCAACTGTTCTGAGATGAATATTGATACCGGAAAACATGATCACTTGTTCTGAAATTTTTCCCCATTTGACTACAACACAACCGTGGCTAAAAAGTTGGGTAGGGTGAAGTGAAATTACAAAGGGATAGAATGGTAATATTGAATTATTTGTAGAGGTCAAGTAGGGGTGTGGGAGGAAATTATTTTAACATCATTTATTATGATTTAAGCAGAAGAGTTCAACTCAAAAAACTAATCCAATTGATAAGAAAGTTTCGTAGTTTAAATACTATATTAAACTCTTTAATGTAATCAATGTAGAACTCGTAAGAACTACACTACGTGCCAACATTGAAGTTAGTAAATCATAAATCTAAGGACCCCGCTCTCACCATCACCATCTCTGTATCACGTCATCACAACCACACTATGGTACCAAGTACCAAGTACGATCATTTAAGTTTCAAGACTGATAAAGGAAGAGTTACAACAATGACTTTAGAGAGGATCATATGGTGGATATTATATAAAATTAAAGCACACATATATTATCAGATTGATAGCAAATGACCACAAGTTATATACAGAGCACCATATGCCTCAAAAATATAAAATAATAAGCGACACTACTATAGATACATTATAATCTCAATTGGCAGGGATATTATATTTTATATGCAGAGGTTGAAGTTCGAACTCTAAACATTCCACTTATTTATCTTAAAGGTGGAATACCTTAATTATTTAAATGGCATGGTAAAACAATTCCTGAAACAACTTCATTTGATATGGAGGTAGAGGAATTACGACAGATAAGCTTCCATCGTCTGTTGAGCTTGGAATGATGTAAGTCATGCCCTCAAACACAATTCCAGGTCCCATGAATATAGGTCTCCCCCAACCAAAATCAGCATCATAGATTGGTAACCTTGCCCAGCTAGTGATACCAAGATTTGGAGACTTAAAAGTATGTGCACCGCGAACAAAAGGTTTTAAATCAGGTTGTAACTCAAGATAGTCTAAAGCAGATCTCAAATAGTCGTTGTTCATTCGTAACAATGCATTGCGGATTTTGCTAGCAGCATACCATATTGGTTTAGACATTAAATCCTCTGCCACTGCTATTGGAGTAGTTGCGAATATGCCATTTCCAAAGTAACTTTGTGGAAGTGGTGGTTGAAGCCTTGATCTTCCATCAGTTGCAATGTACAACTTTGTTTGTTGATCATTAGGAAGTGATCTTGCTTTGCATAAACTTCTCCATATATGACCTGCCAACATCTCATAGGAGCTATAATTGATAGTGTTTCCATCTTCTTTGGACGACATACCCTTCAAGATGTTGAGTTGATTGCGCGTCACTTTCAAAATAGACACCACTGCCGCAGCAAGAGGTTCATGAAGATGATGATCTGTACTAGTACTTGTAGTTTTGATTGGTGCAGGTGGAGGGGTATATTCAATATGATCAAAAACAGGTCGAGGTGGATCGCGGGCAGAGAGTAGTGTTCGATCAATGAACGGTGGGATAGTAACATCAAGGCCACGAGCCACATCTGACCATGAATTAATGAAGTGGAGAGCAGAGGCTCCATCAGCTAAATGGTGGTGCAACCCTACTCCTAACGACACTCCACCACATTTGAAATATGTTACCTACATGCATATATGTTCATCAACAATTGTATTATAAGAAGCAATCAACTTTTTAGGTTGATATATGTGATGATTGTGGTCTATAGTATAAACAAAATGACCGGATAATAGAGTATATGACATGATCTCAAATGTGGGGCGATATTAATTTGGTATTACATTTCAAAAAATACAGTTGAAGAGAAATAAGTAATGTACTACGGTAAACCAAACATTCATCTCCAAGGTTCACATGTTGTCGGTGTGATGCATCAAGCCGTTTTTCTCTATCTATCATACATATTCATACACATGAGGCAGTAGCTAGTTAAGATATACTAGTACTTGTACCATAGTCAATCCTAAATAACTTATATCAATTTTTGTAAACTCAGCAAAAATGTATAAAAAATTCAATGTCTCCTAAGAAATAAATACTTAAGAAAAGGTAGTAGAAAATGAATGAAAGGATAGAAAAAGAAGAGTTTGGCACTTTGGCGAAGCATGTGAAGAAAGAAAACAAACGCGCGCACCTGCAACACCAACAATGGATACGTTCCAGCAGAATAATCAACGGTCGGTATTAACTCACGGAGTAGAAGCGTCGGAGCAAAGTCTCCAAAATCATCAAGAGAGGCGGTTGTATCCGCCTCCACGAAGAGTACCCCTTGTCCGTCACAATATATAACTTCAATACAACCGCCGTCATCATTGTCATGGCCGAGACGAGCTGCCATTGGATAGAACGGGACTAGCACCTTGCTCAGCGCCTCCTTCATAATCTTGGCGTCGAAGAAATTGGAAGCTCCATTTGGCTTGTAGAAGTAGACACTCGGCGTGTGAAAATAGGGAACCACTAAGTCCATGTTGGTGTTCCGCAACGCCCTTCGTGGTGTCTCCTCCGCCGGACACACCATCGTGGAGTCCTTTACGTTGATCAACATCTTTCTAGTCTGCTACAAATTAGAGTAAGTACGTAGTTATTATTAATTAGTTATATACTTTTTTTGATTTGTACATGATTGTTAATTAACGAAATATATATAGAGATATGATAATTTGCATTACCGAAATAAATTAAGGATGAAAAGAAAGGAAAAAGAGGTGAGTTTGTGTGTTGATGAGGAATGGAGTGAATGATTTGGTAATGATATAAAGGAATGAATGGGCTCTTATCTCATCTCAATATTACTTTTGTAGCTTTCTTTCTATTATCTACTCGTACGGCAGGCAACGTGGGTCCACTACAAGACAAAACTTTCAAATAGAACAACTCGGTAGAAGTTTCAATGGTTGTTGTCAATTGTCATAGGTGTGGTTGTTGTCGATTGTGTCATAGAGCTGTCAAATAGGCCGGCTCAGCCCAGCCCGGCTTGCTCCCCGGGGCTTCGAGATATTGATGGGCCAGACTGGCCCGACCTAATTTTAGTTGGGCCATGATTTCACGAGCCCGGTCCGGCCTTGTAAAAGTCCAGCCAGGCTCAATGGACTTGTGGCCCGCTTCGATCCCATTTATATTTATTTTTTTTACTTTATTCGTTCTTTTTTAAATGAATATGATATATTAGTTCTTCATCATTATTAATTTTATTGAGATATAACTGTATGCAAATGTAAATTACTAAAGTTTTAGGTAAATATAATCATTTTTATTGAATTTACACGTTAAACTATGTTTTTTATAATAATTTTTTTACAAAAACGATATAAAAAGTTGGATAATGGGCCGGCCCGAAGCCCGGCCCAGCCCAATTATCAGAAGGGCCAAATGGGCTTGGGCCAGAAAACCCGATTGCTTTTGGCCCAAATATTTTGAAGCCCAAGCCCATGGGCTATGGATCGGTCCGGTAGCCCAGCCCATTTTGATAGCTCTAGTCATAGGGGTGGTTGCTGTCATGGAATATTACTATTGCTATCAAAATGTAATTGTTTCCTATAATGTTTCAATTAAGAATTGAAAGTAGAAAGTTATGGGTGGAGTCTAATAAGTGGTGAGGTACCATTTAACTCCCTCACCGGCGAGGCTGATTAAGGTGAACTTCTAGATGAAATGAATGGTTTAGATCTATTTTAGTTATATATAATGTGTTTTTTGTATTTTTTAGAGTTGAGTACTATGTTTCTCAAGGGCAAACGTGAGGCATGAGTAGTGTATTGGAGTTTGGTTTTTGGTTAGGTGATAGAGTAGAGGTATGACTTCTGATATTGTTATTGATCTTTATTATATTGCTCTTTGGTACCATTTCTCTCTATATCTACTAGCGGGCGTTTCCTGACCGTTCTTGTGATACATATTTTTTATGATTTTTTATTCAAATTTAAATTTTTTTGTTGATGATTTCTTCAAATTTGATTGTTATGAAAATAATTTGAAATTTAAAATTAAGGGTAAAATAAGAATAAAATTAGATCATACCAAAAGAGTATATTCTCTTTATATAGGTATAGATGTCTTATACTTATAGCGTGTCAAAATAACAAAAAGTGGTGTTATAAAAGTAAATAATAAAAAGAAAACTAGAAGCTTTAGCCCAGCCCGTCTCAAAGAGTCCATGACCCGAAAGCCCAAACCGTGAAATTAGGGTTTACAGCCACCGTAGTCTTATTCCGCGTTTATAAAAGCTCTTCATTTACAAGAATCAAAAAGCAGTAGCTACAAAATCCGAATAACAGAAACCGTCTTCAGAACCCTAATTTACTCTAATGAAAATTATTTGCGTCACATTACATAAATTGATACCTTGTCACCACTTCCCTATTCCTTTTTAATATGTTTAATTTTATGTTGTTAATGTTAGTATTCTTTGATTAGTTTAATTTTTTCAACCATGAAATTTTACTTCGAATTTGTTGTTTTAATTTGTCATCTATAAAGCAGATCGGCGTTTTTGTGCCATGTTTGTGTCGGAAGATGACTAAATCATTTTTTTTTCCTCAATTTGTTAGTTTAACTCATGAAATTCTCTTGTATTCATGAGGTTACATTTGGGGTTACATTTTTTAAAATGTTAATGTTATATGTTAGATTTTCTTGTGTTTTAAATTGAATGTTTTTCCCTGTTTTTTGCTTTTACAATCGTTTTGTCATGTATCAAGCAGATTTGGTCTTATGTTCTAAGTTTTTGTTGGAAGTTACCAAATCAAAGTATCTACAAACTAAAAATTAGCCATGTCATAGAAGAAAACTCATTCCCAATCAAATTAGCTACAAACTCTTATTCTTTCTTTGAATCTTTTGTTTCACGTTTGCTGCTAAAGTGTTATTTGTGTTTTACCAACTTAGAATTAAATAGTTATTGTTCATTTTATTTTGTGAATCACATGATCAAACTAATTTGTTTTTAACACGTCTAGAATGTCTGGATTTGTTAAAAACTGATGAGTTTGGTAGTGTGTTCATATGATAAAAAGAAAAATGATTCTTCAATTTTAAGTTAGTAATAACACAAATGGTAATAGCACAGTAGCAGCAAACGGGAAGCAAAGGAATCAAAATGTTAAGAATATTAGTTTGTCATCTACATGTTTTTGTCACATATTCATGTGCTAATGTTGAGAGATTGTATATCAGTATGACTTTTTAGAAGTTTAGTTTAGATAGATTATTTGTTGCATTCCTTAATGCTATATTGATGTTTGTTTTTCATTCCTTGCATTTTATTGATTTGGTCATGGGGATTACCTTTTGATCTTGCTATATCAACAAGCAAAAGTTTGAGAGAAATGAGTGAAATTAATAAATAATTGTTGAGTGATTTGTAGACAACATATATAAGCATCATAATTAGATTTGGTATATGCTCATATATCCCATCTTTATATAATTCTTATGCTTCTACATTCAATTCATACTAGTTTCCATGTCTGAATCATTATACTACATGTTTAAGACTCTAATTTGTTCAACAACAAAAAAAGACTCTAGGATAGTGGCCATTAGAGAAAAGGGAGAATCATAACCACCAATCTATAAATCTATTGTCTTTGAAACAACATCAACGCATTAACAGATCCATAAGAATCATAACATTTGATGATGGTGAGAAGTTTAAGTAGTAAGTTTCAGAGTGCAACAATGTACTGTGAATTCTTTATTTAGATATGTTAAGTAATCACTAATCAAGCAATAGAAGAGGGAATTTGGACTTGAAGTTACATTGAATCTACAAGGGTTCATATTTAAAGGCCAAAGCGATGCCAATATAAAATGAAGTCAACTGTTACTACTTCTTTTCTTTATTCCCTGCTCTTATTTGTGCAACAATGGGGATTGAGGATTAGCTTTTGTTGGGGAAAATTTCTCAACAAAGAACAACAAACAAAGAATAAGATAATTAACTAAAAGAAAAGATATTGAATTGAATGAATTATTGAAAAAATATATGAGAGAATATTTACAATGATCACATAACATCTATTTATAGGTGAATGCATATGTACAAAAGAGGTTATTTGACTAACTAACACAGTAAACAAGAAAAACAAGAGAAGCTGTAAAAATTGCACTAGCTTCTGATACATCAACTTTTGATCTAGTAGATTCTAATACTGCAACTTCTCACAGAACAACTTCTGATACAGTTTGAATTACATGAGAACCTGGGATTCTTTCGATTTGAAGGAAATTAGAAAGATGATTGTGTTTTGCTTAAATAATTATCATTTTGGTCCTTGTCAAGGTCAGGTGTATAATGAAATTGGTAATAAGAATTTTATGGTGGAGACTTAAACTACTAACGGAGATTTAATTTTGCACTGTAAAATGTTTTTCGTACAACGTTGTTATGATAGCTTCATGGACTAAAATGGAGTAAACTACAAAATTAGTTTGTCTTTATAATTTACTTTTAAATAGATTTTACTCTACCGATATCTCCAATTAATTATTGTCTTTGTCAAATGATTTTTAATTTATTTTGATTAATATCTTTGTCAAATTTTTCTTAATTTAGTTTTTGAAGACTTTGAAAGGGACAACCACGATGTACCAACTAATGTGGTCATGTGGAGTGGAGGTGTGTGGGAAACCCACCTTAGACATGAGAACTCATGCCTCTTCTAATTTTCAAGTGATTTATCACTTCACTTTTTTAATTTTTATTTTATGAAGCCAAAAGGGGAAGAATGGATTAAGTTAATTAGGGAGAGCTTAGATAGCTGTAGCTGATTTTAATCTTGTTTAGCTTTTAATTGTGTGCTCTTGCTTATGTAGTTTAGAAGAACTAAGATATTTAGAGAAGCTCTTTTTGATTCTTAGGCACTTCTCCGACTATATTTTACATTTCTAAACTTTTTGCTGAATCATGCTGAAATAGTGAAATTAATCATGTACTGCTATTGAATTGTATTCTCTTTGTAAGAGTTTTGATTTCTGAATGATATATCCATGATTCAAAAATGTGTGTTTACTTCATTTTTATTTTCATTTTTCACTTTGATAATGAATGTTTGTTTAAACTAAGGGGAACTCTTTGATTAAATCACAAAGTACTATTATTGTTTTGATTATATTATGAAGAATGTGATTTAAAATTTTAATTTAAGAAATTTGTCATCATAAAAAAAAAAAGATTGTTGAGACAAAAATCTTAATTTAATATTTTAAAGATTACAAACATCTTCATATATTCCTCTCATCTTAATTTGGTTTGAAAACTTTTTGTTATTTGAGAGTCGGAGTGTCTTTTTAATGCACCATCTTCTATTTAAATGCAAAGCACAAACTACTTTCTATAAATAATCTCTTTCTAATCAAGCAAGATCAATATTATAATAGTCACTAATAAATTTATTTTCTGTCAGTAAATAATGAATAATAATATTGTTAATCCTTCTAGAGTTATGTGTGTGGATTAAAAAACAACAAAGTTAAGTCTCTTTTACTCTTACTTTATTAAGAAAGAACAAATATATTTAATTAATATTTTAACTTTTGTAAGGATATAAATAAAAAACTAACATTAATTTTACATTGATTTCTGAAAAAACAATAGGTTTGGAATAAAACTAAAAAGTTAAAAGGACAATAGTTTTGGGATGAAGGGAGTGATAAGGATTTCGTGCACATTAAATAAGAAGAAGAACTCGTTTTATCTGCTTCACCGATTCCATGACGGAAAATAATCATCACTAATAGCGGCGAAAGATTCATACCAATATTATAATGACAAAACAAACACTACTATGTTGAGGTCTCCGGGTCATCTCATAAAATGTAGTGTAATAAATTAAGCATCAATTTTCAAAATTCATCCGTATATATTTCTAGAATAAACTAATTAAGACCCGCAGTTCAATTAAATTGAGAAGGTTTTTTATTTGGTACATCAGAAAGATAAATTACTTGCGTCAGAAATTGCTCAGAACTTCCTCCTACCCAACCATCAGTTCTTACTTCTTACCACTTGGGCTATATCCTACATAGACAGTTCATAAGGTTGATTTAAAAATGGAATAATGCATCCCATCATAATTTATATTTAGAAAGAGTTTGAATACCAGACTATCCATCCACTTATTTGTCTTAAAAGTGAAATTTCAGTTATTAGACTACTTAACAAAAATAAAATAACTTAGTTGTATTATGGATAAGACGATGTAGTATTAGGCACTGTATTAATGGCATTTTGATTTGATGCAAATCAAGTAATCAACAAAATTATTAATAATAACATATATACCAAATGTTAGTTTCCAAATCTAAGATATTGACCCTTTGATAGTCATTCCTATTTTTCATCTCTAGCTGTATAAGTTCAACAAGAATAAAAATAAATTTAGAATATCTTCAATAAAGATATTTAAATAAATTTTAATAAAAGATATAAATCCTTATTTACCTTCCTACATTTCCATCTTCACTGTCCTTTGTTACCAATAGAATTCAATTTATTGCCTTTTATCAAAAAATTCTTTGAATAAACCTTTTATCAATTTAAACCTTATAAAACTTTTTTTTCTTTCTACGTATGATTTTCACAGTTCTTATCCATTCTTTTTTTTCTTTCTACGTATGATTTTCACAGTTCAATTATTAGAGTACTTATCAATTCTTTTTTTTCTTTCTATATATATAGGGTACATATGCTAGCTATTGTACAGTTGTACTTATATATATATGTTCAAAATCAAACTCATTGCAGCTGATATATCTATATATACAACTAATAAACTATAGCTAGCTAATATCCTTACAATGTATACTCGAAAAGTTCATAAGTTGTTTCGTGTCTTCTCCAAATCTTACAATTTCCCTCCCAAGGTTTATTTTTCTTCTTTTCTCTTCATTTTCTTTTGAAACAAAGAGTGTTGGTTAGTTTCTCCTTTTTCATTTTAATTGTGTTGATTAATGCAAGAAAAATCTAAGCTTAAACTGTGAGGATATATCTTGTGACATCTCTAATAGTTATATTTACTAGTCTTTTTTTTTATATAAATAATTAATCTTTGACATATTGATTTTATTTGTGTAGGTTGAACAAAAATTTGAAGAGGCAAAATATTTGCTTTCACTTTTATCTTATTTCATGACTTTAGTTAACTTTGGTTCATCCAAGACAAGGAATCTTGAATCAGTCATTGCCAAATTAAAAAACAAAAAAAATTGCTATCTATTGAATAAACATGTTGATATTAGTCCCATGTGTAATAACAACATGAAATTATTGAAAGATGAAATTATTGATGAAGATCATGCCAACAATTTTGAAGAAGTCAACATTAATGATCAATTTTCTTCGCTTAAGCTCATTGATGATTCTTGTTTAATTTCTCATGAGTTGAATGATTTTTTTGATTCATGTATCCCAAAGTTAGTAAAAGGGTGTAAGAGGGTCTTACTTTATAGGTAATATTTCTTTACATTTAATTTGTGGATTGACTAATATTGTGATTTTTTTGCATTGAAGTATTAATTTGACATGTTTATTGTTTTTGATTTGAATGTTTGGGCAGTACATTGAAACATGGAACATCACTTCGTACATTGATTCGCAAGAGTGCTCAACTGACTACTCCTGGTTTGTTGGTATGTTATTACCTTTGTAAACCAAAAATATATTTCTATTGGTATTTACGGATTGATCACAAGCCGAAATATGATTAGAGTCTTTATGTGTTTAATTTCGAACTTTGATATGTATGTTCGTCTATATGTCTCATTGTCTGCTCTTCTCGAATAAAAGTCATAGTTACTCTCTATCACGACAAAAATTAAACGTGTAATTACTACACATAATTCTATCATTTTAATTAGTATTGTTATTTTATGTTTAAATTACTATGTTTTTAATTATACTTTGAATTGGGATCGATTTAGATTTTATTTGTTGAACTGAGTTAAGGAATATATAAAATTTGATTTTAAATTTAAATAAATATTTTAAAAATACTATCAAAAGTTGACTATTTGATTACATAACTACGGTTGATGAAATTTTACAAAAATAAATAGAGTTTATATATACTCGTTAATTTATTTAATTGAACAATTAAATTAGTAAAGTTTAATGATTATAACGACTTATAAGTAAAATAACTCTTCGCAAGGTCATTCCCGATGTAATTTGATGCTTTCTTTTAGATCAAATATTTTATTCAAAATTTAAATTAGGATGAAATCAATTATTTACTCAAATAAAAAGTGGTGATGAAATTGTAAATAAAAGAGTTTAAATGTCAAATAAAATTGGAAGTTAAAAACCACACTAAAATTTCGTATTTTCTTTATACATAAAGTGTACATTGCAGAGTTATTGTTTGTAGATTAATATAATCAAGTTTTTAAGTTACAATTGTGATTCCTCAAAAAAAGAAGTTACAATTGTGATTTTGACGCAATTTTTGATTAGTCAAATGTTATCGATCAGGGTACAACTTCAACTGCACGTGATATATAAAACTATAAAATCTTGCGGTCAATATCGTAGTCACGTACCTTTATTTAAATTCTTCAATATAACATCAATATACCTTTATTTAGGGAAAAATGTCATATATATTACCATAAAAAATAATGTATTGACTGTATTTTATTCATTCATTTATTTAAAAAAATATAGGTTGTTAAAGATATGCAAGGGGCTGTATTTGGTGCGTTGCTTGATTGCCCCTTAATTCCAACAACAAGGCCTAAATATCAAGTATGTGAACTCTTTTTTTCATAATATACTAGTTTTGAACATACATATAGTACATTTTCTATAATTTTCTATATGTTGAAGTATATTTGATTTTCTATTTTGTTGGTAATAGGGGACACACCAAACATCTGTGTTTACAAACATATATGGTCATCCAAAGATTTTTCGGCCTACCGGTAAGGGTTTTAATTGATTGAATGTGTAAAAAATATTTTTGTTTTTTGTTTATAAAAGAGTAAACACATTAATTTTAAGACAAGTTAGAATATGTCAAAATTCTTAATGAATGAGTCTTGATCACCTCATGTATAATAGTGTCTCATCTATTTTAAAATTTAAACTCTTAACTGTACTTCATATTTTAGATTGTCGTTTAATAATCGAGTGGAAGAAGGAATTAAACAAGTGATTGATATTTTTCTTTAAAAATAAACAAGAGATTGATTACTAACTTCTAAAATGGAGATTGTTAGTTGTACCCAAACATTACATGAAATAATCAAACGTTAACCATCAGTTTAATCTGGTTCGAGAGTCAGTTATGGTATCAAGTGGTTTTTATCCCCTCCTAATCGCAAATTCGCAATAATCAAACGTTATGGTTCTGATTACTATAATTTTTGGTAAGTCAAAAACAACTATTTTTCAATTAGCTAGTGATCAACTACTTTATAATTTTTATACGTTTAAATATAGGTGCTAATCGGTACTACCACTTATGTTCAAATGACTCACTTGCATTTGGTGGAGGTGGTGGCTTTGCTTTATACTTAGATGGAGATTTGTAAGTACTTCAATACTAGTAACACTTTGTTTTCTAACTAAAATTTCCACTTTTTAAGTTCCATATAGTTATTTTTCTTGAATGTATTCTTAGGTTAACCGGAACTAGTAGACCATGTGATACATTTGGAAATATATGTCTAGCACATACTCTAGAGTTTGAATTAAAGAATGTTGAGGTAATGTTCATACCATTAACTTTAGTTATTTAGCTTATATATCAAGTAAATAAATTATGAATACTCATTTATTCACCATATTTTCACTATGTGCAGTTGTGGGGTTTCACACATGCTTCCTCTTAATCACATGATGTGCGGTTGCAACATTTTTGTCAAAATGTTTTTTATAAATAGTTTAGTAACGAGAACCACACACTTAAGACACTTAAGTGTGAAAAAGTGCAGAATTACGGAGTTTGAATATATATCTTTTAAAAATAAAATATATAATATGCTTGATTATGTAATGAGTTTTTTTTTGTTGTAATTAGACTTTGAGTTTCGAGATAGTTTAATCATTTATGTTTTTTTTGAATATATAGTCATTTATGTTTTATTATATATTCTTAGAACAATCTTTTTGTATTTGAACTTTATTTATTGTAATGAAAATGCTAGCCACTTCTTCTATTTAATGTCTCTATTATTAACAGTCTCAACATATCATATGTCTCTGCAGTTACATATTATGATAAATATCAATTGATTTTTATTGTACTTATTACTGAAAGAAGGAAAAATGGCTAACTTTTTTTACCTCTAAAATTATAGGAAATTTTGATTGTGGTTCTTAAAAATAAAAATGGGATGTTTTTCGTCATCCCAAAATTTTTTGTTTCATTATTTGTCTATGATCAATTTTTATCTTAGTGCCAATGTTTTGTATGTCTATGTTATATTTAAGAAATGCCAAGAACATATTAAAACTATGTCTATTTTGGGTTAAAAACAAAACAGAAAATTTTAAAAGACAAATATTATATTTTTATGAATTAAAATCAAAATTTACTATCAACAATGAATTAGTTCAAGTGGTAAGAGTTTTAGACCGCTTAAGCATGTGGTCAGGAGTTCAATTCTTGGCTTATGTGTATGTAAAAAATTTGATTGGAAGAGAATAATCAACTTTGTGTGCCCCACAAGTTTCCCAGCGGAGATTAGTCACCAAAAATTCTTAAATATTTTAAAATAAAATTAAAGGAATTTTCCGATGAAGCAAAATAAAATAAAATAAAAGGATCTAATTAATAAAAAATAAAAAAAATCAAGAAAGTTCTTAATAATGACATTTATATAATCTATACCTTGATTCAGAAAAATATAAACTATTTTCTTAAATGACTTATGGTAAATAGTTACAAAGACCAGTAATATATCAAGCTAAAAGCACACAAGTAACTCATAAAACATTATCTTTTTTTTTTGGTTAAGTAGGCTAGAAATTCTACTTTTTAAAGTGGAGAATTGTGATGACTAGGGTTCGAACCCCACCCCCTGTATATATAATATGGTGTCTAATAAATTGAGCTAAGCTCATGAGATATTATCTTATTACTATCTCACTAATATTATGGCTTCATGTTAAATAATAAAAATATAGGGTTTTAAAGTTTCTTCAACTGTTTTTATGCGTACCACTTTATGGTTGAAGTTCTATTATTGACATCAGACCTTACGCAGTTTATGTATACGCTTGTCGTTTCATCTAAACATATTCGTATCTCTAATAGTTCGATGGGTCTTCCATAATACCCGCCACCACATACAAGTTGAGGGTCCCTGCCAGTTTGAGCTGCTATAATCCCTTTAATCGTCTTCGGGTCATAATCTGAAGTGAAATCTGGCTTTAAACCTTGATATTCAAGCCAATATTGAAGCTGAATATTACCATGAAGATGCATCGCAGTTGAAAAATATTGTTGTTGATCAAATAATTCGTATGTGCAGGTACCATGTTTCTCCCATTGCCGCACCCAAAATTTAACATTAAGCCCCACAAAAATTTACCAGTAGAGATTCAAAAAAATTAACATCATATTTCCATTTGCAGGCTATTGAAATAAATAATAAATGTCACCATGTGAAGAGGAGATGTTGAGGGAATGTTAGGCATTACTTCATCATTTTCAGGTGCAAGCACAATCTTGAGATCTTTGGCAGTGGCAACATAATCTTGTGAGAGAGTATTCAGTCTGTGGTGCTTAACAACTTTTGACCGCGAAAGATTCGGTTATTTTTGGTGAGGCAGAGGACCTTATTTGACACAGACAAATAAGGTCCTCAGCCAAATAAGGACCTTATTTCTCATGTAAATTATTTTCTGCTTTGTTTATGTTTGTGTGAGCACGTGCACGTGTGCGTGTTTTTATTGTCTCAATTTTATTTCTTTATTGCTCTATTTTTTTGCATTTGAGAAATATTGTCTCAAGGTAAATATCTAACCATAATAATTACAAAACCAAACTTTATAGAAAAATATTTCTTTACCTTTGTGAAACACAAACAAGATTTTTGAAAAAGTGAGGCTAACCTATAAAAACCAAACATATGTTAATGTTTCTTAATAGATTGATTGTGGATGATATGTCTAATGAACTTACCATTTTCAGGCTCAAAACAAAACAAAGAGAATGACAAAAAGGAAATGAAGATTTGCAATTGAGGTTGAATGGTGAAGGGAAGAAGGGAAGACAAAGACAATTTATATTTTTATAAAATGGTGCAACTATATATAGCCCTTTTACTTTCTCATCATGTTTTTCATTTATTTGCCTTCCTCAAATGGTACCTTCCTCACATCTTGTCTTCCCCATATCATTCGTTTTAAAAAAAAAACATTAATAAAATAGAAGGGGATGTGATGTGACCACTCCAAATGCAATCAACATTGTTTTTTTTTTTACTAAATCAACATTGTTTTTTTTTAAATGTTCTTTTGTCAAGATTATCGATGATTATTGATATTGATAAATAAATAAATTAAAAGATGATTTTTAAAAGAGGAATGAAGAATGATTAGATCCGACCCGGGTATTTGGGCCGGTCATTTTCCCTAAATAAAAGAACCACCAACCCAAATCTAAACAAATCCTGATTTCAATTTTCGCTTTTGCTTCGCCTTCGTTTTTTTCTCTCTACACTCACTTCACTTCGTTCTCTCTTTCTCTTCTCCTAAACCCAAAACCCTAATTTTTCACTTCCTCACTACACCATGAATTGCTCCAGTTAATTTCTTCTCCCTCTATCGATTCTTGTTTTTCGTTTCTTTACTATTTTGTTTTCGAATTTCAATTTTTTGATCTCTGATTTGTTTTTTTTTTGTTGCAGTTTCCGGTGAGGTTCCGGAAGAGCCTGTGGTGTCAAAAAGCTCCGGTCTTCTCTTTGAGAAGAGATTAATCGAGAGACATATTTCGGTAATTGTTCTTTCTTTCTTTGTTTGTTTGTTTAACTTTTGTAGTTCAATTTTTGTGAATGATAGTTTAGGTTAGAGGGGTAGTTTGGGAAAAATTTGTGTTGGTTTAGTTTAGTGCATTTTTGGGTGGAAAATGTTTGGGATTTTTAAGTTGTTTAATGTGTTTAGTAGTGGAAAATCAGTAGTGGTAACTTAAAATTTGAAATTGATTTTAGTTATACAATACAACACAACCCATAACTGGTATATATGATTAAAAGAAGATGGGGTGTTTCAAGAGGTTAATTTTTTTTTATAGTTGTAAATGTTGTTGTTACGTGATAGCTATGTTGTGAATAGTGCAGCGGCATAGCTTGGTGGAGAGGCCCTCCACTGCTACGCCATAGAGCTGCGAAGTGATACATAGATAAGCGGTCATAGCGGCCGTGAAGAGTGGTTGAGTAGCAGCGCATTAGCGTTTTTCGTTCCCGCTATCGTGTTTTTTTGGGGGGGGGGGATTTTAGAAAACCCTAATTTTTGAAATTGTGTTTTTTTTGGGAATATAAAAGGGCCAAAACCCAAAAGAAAAGAAACTACAAAGCAACTAGACGCGGAACAGAAACTCCAAATACATCAGCCTCAAACCTATCCTTAACATGAACCTGGCATTCTTCGTATATGAGAAACACATCCTCTAAATCAAATGACATATTAGCTAGATCTTCCGCATGATAATTTGCTTCACGATAAACATGGCTTATCTGCACCTCCCAATTGAAATCCATCATCCGACGAATTTTTGAGTATGATAATTCTGCTATTGTCTATACCGCTATAGCATTTTTGAGTGTCGGCGTCGCTATAAGAGATTAACAATATTGTGTGATAGGTGTTTCAGCCACTTTTATTGCAATTATTCTTTCATGATGATGTTTTTAAGGCTTGTCGTATGTTATTACTAATCTGATTTTGATACTTCATGTTCAATTTTGTTGAAAATTGAGTAGGATTATGGGAAGTGTCCAGTTACAGGAGAAACACTTACTTTGGACGACATTGTACCGATCAAAACAGGCAAGGTAGGCTGGTAATGATATTAGTTCTATGCTTTCTATTTCTAGTGTGCACTTGATAAGTTGACTAAGCTGGTCATGTGTGCTGCGGTTCTTTTATTTTCAAATGTTTACATGCAGTTTGCTAATTTAGTTGTGATAATTTATCATGCAGATAGTGAAGCCTAGACCAGTTCAGGCAGCAAGCCTCCCTGGCATGCTCGGAATGTTCCAAAATGTATGTATAGAATTGAGGCTATGAAGCATTGCAATATTTATGTATGACGACTTTGTTTGAGACTGTTTACTGTAGAAGTTCTTTAAATTTATTTTATAAGCTTCATTTAATTGTTCCAGGAGTTTAATGGTGGTTTCTGTTAATAAGTTTTCCTGATAGATAATGAGATGAAATGCTTAGAAATCTGTATTCTCTCTACTCATTACCAAGATTTGTTTTCCCTCATTTATAGGAATGGGATGCGTTGATGTTATCTAATTTTGCGTTGGAGCAGCAATTGCATACAGCAAGGCAAGAGTTAAGTCATGCTCTATATCAGGTAAGAGTAACAAAATTATTGACACAACAAATTATCGTGTTGTATAGCTCTGCCAATTGTTGGAATTGTGGATGTTTGAAGCCTAAAACTGGGTTCTATTTGATTTGTTGTGAGATACCATTGGTCTCTCATCGATTAATAAGTGTAAGATTTCTGTTCTGGTACTTTTTAAAGTCCCGCTTCGCTTGTAAATCGAGGCTAAGGGTAGTTTGTATACAACACTCCTCAACCCAACTAAGCCGGCCTTTTGCAAAAAACAAAACCTTACACACGCAGCCCAAATTGTACAATACCTTTGATGTGGTGTACTTGAGGGTGGAACGGATTAGGTACCATCCTCTTGAATTTCATCATTAAATCAATATGAAATTTTTCTGGAGTTCCTATGACAACTTGATAACGTATGTGCACAAAGTTTGCCCTTGAGCTTACAATCTCCAAACCTTCCTGGTCTATTTCTCTTAGCTCTTAAGGTTCTCATTTAGGCAAATTTTTTCCTATTAAAATTCATTTTCTATTCTTTCAGATAAGGATAGTGAATTTGTCTTTTGTTTGTTTTAACTCCTGTTTTTATATATAAGAGGTGTAAACTTTCAGCATCTCATAGAACTTCTTGGCAAAATCAATTATTTTTAACTGTTGTAAAATTAGAAATCTGTGATTTTTAACTTAGTTACCAAATTCATTCATGCTACCTATAAATTGTGTACTGGTGAGATGTGTTGGGAGTTTGGGCCGCACGTCGGCCATTCTGTGAGTAGTTTAAGGGAGAAGGGAGTCTTCCATCACTGAAAAAGGGTTAAAATAAAAACTAATCAAAGGGGAATGTAAAGACAGGTTTGTTTACACATTACAGCTAAGCATGGGTGAAGTAGGAGAGTATTTGAACAATGAGGAGAACTGGTGAAGTTTTTATGGACAATAAAGATTGACCACAAAGGAAAGGGGGAAGATAGAGTTGGATGATTCAATAGTACATTTAAAAGGGAAGTTATGCCATTTTTTAAGAGAAGGGGCTGGTTCAGGTGGTAGTGCTTTTAGTGGGAACCAAAATAAAGTATTAGCTAGGTATACCCCCACATACCGGTTATTTAACTTGTAACATACTGCATACTATCAGATATTTGGTAACTATGATGTTTCACAAGTGAACCGAGCTGCAGATGTTATCTGATTTAGCTTTTTTTCTCCTTCAAATTTTGTTTTGCTTTTTTATGCATTAATATTCATTATTTTCTCTCCAACTGTTCAGTCCTTCATATGATTTCTTATCTTGTTAAGATCCTTTGTCTGATATTGATCTCAAATTTTCATAATTTGTTCCTTTTGCCATATTCAATATTTCCACCGCCATAGTTGTTGATTTTAGTTTTAATATGTAGCATGATGCTGCTTGCCGTGTGATTGCAAGACTTAAGAAGGAACGAGACGAAGCTAGGTCTTTACTTGCACAGGCAGAAAGGCAGTTCCCTATTTCTAAACCAAATGATGTGACAGCAAGTGCCCCTGTTCACAGCAATGGGAAAAGAGGTTTTGCATCATATCATCTTGTTAATTTCAATGTTTCCTTTATTGCAAAGTATTTTATAAATTGAGGTTGAAGTAAATTTCTATAAAACTTCATACCCACGTAAATATTAGAGTTGAAAGTGTTGAAAAACTAGGATTTGGCACCTTATTTTTACGAGTTTCCCCTTTTTGCTGTCAATTCTTGTACTTTGCACATCTGAATTGTCTTTATTACGTTTTAGCTGCTGATGACGAGGAGATGGCACCTAATGCGAAGAAATTACATCCTGGAATATCTTCTAGCATAATTTCTGAGCTAACAGACTGCAATGCTTCTCTTTCACTGCAGAGGAAAAAACGACAGGTATTCTTATTTATAATATAGATATAGAAGTGCATTAGTTTTTGCAATGCTAGTATTTTCTTAGTTTGTACTATCAGATTTTTTTTTCTGATCTCTGTTTTGTTTAGAGACTTTGAAATTATTTATTAATATATCTAAGTGGCATTTGCATTTTACTTGGTTGACACTTATTCCATGGTTTATTTCAGATTTCTTCGACTTTGGCTCCTATTGATGCTCTAGAGACATATACCCAGATATCTAGTCATCCCTTAAACAAAACAAACAGACAAGGCATTATATCTCTTGATATCCTTTATTCTAAGGTATTACATATTTACATTTAATCTCTTTTAAGTTTGACGTAGAATTATTCAAAACCGAAATATTATTTAATTAGAAAAGTAATGGACACTGACTAAGGATCAATTCATTCCTTGTTTGACAGGACTTAATTGCAACTGGAAATATTGATACAAATGCTGTTGTTTTTGACCGACCTTCGGGACAAGTATTAGCTACACTCAGCGGTCACTCTAAAAAGGTCTTATTTTAGTCAAAATAGCTGGTTTATATTTTCTTCAAAATCTATTAGCTGACCTTTGATGCTTTCGTTAGGTTACTTGCGTGAAGTTTGTAGGTCAAGGCGAATCTATCATAACTAGTTCAGCAGATAAGGTAAAGTGCTATCCCTTTCTCATTATAAAGTATTTTGGTTTCACAGTTGGAATTATAAAGGGCTATCCCTTTCTAATTATAAGAGCACACAATGTAGTGCATGACACAAGTTTCAACCTATGTATTGCTAATATTCCTTATTTTCTCAACACATAACAAATTGTGTTTTGCATAATGCAGTTAGTTAATCCGAAACTGTAAATTTATGTGAACTATGAACCTGGAATTTTCACTTATGGAACCTGGAATTTTCACTTATGTTTTGCAGTCTCTTGCGATCCCATAATGGATGTATCTTTTGAATGTCATTTTCATTTGGCCATCTTAAAATGGTGAATTTGATTTACACTTAAAAGATGTAGTTTTGTGCTATTAAGTCCAAATGTTGATAGTTGTGGCGGTAACTAGCCAGTTTTATTAGTGGTCTTGCACTAGTGTTTCTGTAGTTATCCACTAGTAGCCAGTAATTTTGTTCCTTTCCTTTTTGCATTTGCAAAGTAAGGAGATCTCTGAAGTGAACTGGTTAACAACAAAGATTTCTCCATATAAGAAATCAAAACTTATTTGATGGTTTAAAATATAAACAAAAACTTCATCGGTCTCATTATAAGTGTCGTTTAAGGTAATAGACATTTCTTAAGAAAATGATTAATTATGTTGATTTCTATAGTAGAATAATGTGCTAAGACTTTAGTCCTAAAATACCCTTCAATTAATTTGGATTTGTTTTTCAATAACACTTATATTTCCATAGAATAAGCTCTTATGGAGAGTTGTTTAGGGAACAAAGTTGATTTTTTTATGACATCAAGAAAATTCAATGTGATTTGACTAATTTTGTTAATTAGCATAAACTTAGCTATTTTTCTTATATTCGACTTCAGACAGAATAGCTATTTATGTTTTGCATTCCCCAGTGGACTGTGGTCAATAATCTTTTATTTTTATTTTTTATTGCAGACAGTTCGTTTGTGGCAAGGGTCAGATGATGGTCGCTATACATGCAGACAGACCTTGAAGGATCATTCGGCTGAGGTAATTAAATCTAATCCTATTGCCGTCCCTAATTTTTTGTTGTTTCTTGTTTGTCTTTTATACATTTGTTGGTTTGCCCTACCAGGAGTTATTATGATGATGTGGGGTTTATTTAGGTGAAACATTAATCTTATGTTTGATGGCATGGTTTTAAAAAAGATCCTGGGACGTACTTGTTGTAAAGCCATCATTCCCACTAACTGCTCTAAACAGACTTGTAGCATTTTTGGTTGTGCATTGGCATCCCTCATAACCATGTTTTAGCAAAAGTTTGTTTTGGAAGAATGCACTTAATGATGTGCCCTATTTTTTGTACAAAAGAATGTATACACCATTTATTGAACTTAAATTAGTTAGAATCTCACTAGTCACTATGTACTTTGAATTAACAATTAGAAACATCCTCTCGACCCTGGTCAAATAGTCGTGCACACAGTCACCCACTCACAACAAAATGCATGCCATTCTGTACCAGTTAAGAAGTCCTCAATCATGCATCAAAATTTGAACCATTCATGCTAAAAGAAATTATATCATTGTTTACATGCTATATTCTAACAGTTTTAACCATAGAAAAAAATGAAGACATATCTGAAAGAAACTCAAAAACTCTTGACTGCCATGTTTTTGTGTACTGGTTTTTTTTATTCACTTCACTATAACTTGGTGTTTTCTAGTTTGATATTTAGCATTCATGCTACTTTTTATAATAACTTGAGGTATAAAACAATTGTTCAAAAATAAAACTTGAGGTATAAAACAATATATCTTTATCCTCAACCCAAGAATCAGGATTTCATAAACAACAAAACTTCTTTTATAAATGCCTTTATGATTACTGTTTTAACTATCTGAGGGTGAAAATTCTTTCAAATCTTTGAATTTATCCATCCTTATTCATATACATGCACTCTGTTGTGATGCAAGAATAAATTTATCCAGCCTTTATGATTACTATTTTAACTATCTGAGGGTGAAAATTCTTTCAAATCTTTGAATTTATCCATCCTTATTCATATACATGCACTCTGTTGTGATGCAAGAATAAATTTTCCTCACAATTTTTCAGGTTCAAGCTGTCACTGTCCATGCTACCAATAATTACTTTGTGACTGCATCACTTGATGGCACTTGGTGCTTTTATGAACTGTCTTCAGGGACTTGTTTGACCCAGGTATGATTTATTTTATATCTGTAATCTTACATGCAATAAAAGGATCAAAGTTCATGCTAATGAACCTTTTTTTACAAAGCATTTTTATCTTCTATATCTGTGTTAGTAAATATTGACGCATAAGGGTGTTGTGGAATAGTTTTGTATAGGTTTCCAAAGAATGGAGGGTATTTTAATTTTACTTTTAATTTCTTCATAAATTATCTTCTGGGGTATATTTTTATAATTTCTTTGTTAATTTCTTCTGAAAGTAACAGGTTTTATCATTTCTGCATTCTTTCCTACCTAAGTGCTGAATTGACAATTAATGATGTAACATTTGTATTGTAGGTTTCGGACTTATCCCAAGGGTATACATCTGCAGCTTTTCATCCTGATGGTCTTATTCTTGGAACTGGCACTACAGATTCTCTTGTTAAGATCTGGGATGTAAAAAGTCAGGTAGACAATATATTTTGGGTTTAATATGTAAACACCATCACTGTAAAACTATTTTACAGTGCATACAATCAAATCACGCCATCTTGGTATTTGTGGAGACTGGTGATAATATGTGAAGATAATATATTTTAGGAACTAACCTGTAAAAGTTGCACTATGGTGTGCTATGATTGAGTGCATATATAAAACAGTTTTACAATGTTGGTGCATAGCAATTAATCTCATTTTTTTGCTTTATTTCTTGTTTAATTTCAATGTTAATTTTATTCCTAAATCATATTGGTTGCAGGCAAATGTTGCTAAATTTGATGGGCATGTGGGACATGTGACTGCAATATCCTTTTCTGAGAATGGTTACTACCTTGCGGTACGTAAGAAAATTTAACTAGTATAAGCAAGATAATCTTTAATACGGTATTCTTATCGTACTCTTAAATTTGATAGACTGCAGCCCATGACGGTGTTAAGCTTTGGGATCTGCGCAAATTGAAAAACTTCCGGAATTTTGCCCCATATGACTCAGAAACTCCAACAAACTCTGGTATTGATTTTCACTTCTTGTCAATGGCCTTGCTGTATAAATGGTTAAAATCTGTACATATTTCATAAGTTCTTCATCTAATTCTCTGTATCTTGCAGTGGAGTTTGATCACAGTGGATCCTACCTTGCAGTTGCAGGCTCGGATGTAAGGTAAGGAATAATGTCTAGCGTAGAAGGGTTATTGGAAAAACATATTTGAGATTATCTTAGAACATATATAGTCTTGAAGTACTTGTCTTTTGATATTCTCTTAAGCTGTTTTCATTTTCAGTTTATTTCACAAGTTTCACGGCAACAAGTTTTTTACAGAAATAGTTTGTTCATATTTGAGATTATCTTGGAACATAAATAGTTTTGAAGTACTTGTCTTTCGATATTCTCTAAAGCTATTTTCATTTTCAGTTTAGTTTCGCATAGCTTAAGCGATGGTTACACTGTTTTATTATTGTTGATATAAATTGTAAACTCTTGTATGATACAGTAATTGTTTATTTTTATATGATAATAATTTATTTATTGCTTACCCAGATACCCATTAGATCGGTCATGGTTTCAAAATGTAATTGTAGTATTATCTTTAACTAATTTATCGTACCTGATACTTTCTGCAGGATATACCAAGTTGCAAATGTGAAATCTGAATGGAACTTAATCAAAACTTTTCCTGATTTATCTGGAACAGGTACAGTCTTGATTTTTTCCCCATTCTTATCTATTATTATTTCTCCACTGCACACTTTGGATTTCATGTTTATATAGTTATTAAGATTCAACTTGAACCATTTATTTCCAGGGAAATCCACATGTGTAAAATTTGGCCCAGATTCAAAATACTTGGCAGTTGCGTCAATGGACCGGAATCTTAGAATATTTGGCCAACCTGGTGAAGATGTTCCTTCCTCTTCATGAAGTTGTGCTCCATTGCTGCTGATGTAACAGTTGCTGCCTGCTATTAATGTTTTGGTCTAATTTCATTGGTTGGAAAAGTGAATGAAAGTTTTGGTTAATTCGATTCTTAAGTCGTGTTCCTTCACATACCATGGTGTCTGTAATGGAGCAAATATGATACTCCAGGCTTTCTGCAGCAACATTACTATGCATTTGTTCTTTGTCTACTGATCTAAAGGACAAGCTGTAATATTTGCATTTCATGAAAATCTTAAGTCTGTATTATCCTCGGATAATTTGTAACATGATTACTTGCTAGTGAGATAGTGTAATTTCTTGGCCATTGCTACTGGAATGTTTTGTTACACATTAAGAACTTTTTTGGTAAAAAGCTTTTTAACTTTTAGTGCAGTAAATATGAAAAATTACATGCAAGATTTTTCTTTCATAATACAATTTATTGCACAGAAAAAACTAATGATTCAATAAATTGAGGTTAAACTTAATGTCTACTAAACATAATTATATAAGAATTATATGTGACACAAGAAATCTTAGTTATAAATATATTAGTATATGATAAATATAATGACAGCATTCAATAATGTTGCATGCCTTTTTACGATATTCCACTTTGGAATTGAACATGCCTTTTTCAATGGAAAACAATTAGATAAAACATGCATAGTTTATTATTTTAACAACAAAAATTTATTATTCAAAATAGAAAAATAAATAACAAAAGAAATTAATTTGAAAGAATATAATTAAGATAGAGATACCTTTTATCCTGTTATGCTAAAACACATCCTTTATCTTCTTTTGGATTAAAATTCCTTAAAAGTAGTTAGAATTGAAATATTAAAAATCCAATAATTTCAAATACTTTGCTACTTTGCTTATACTTATTCTTTGTCCTTAATTAATATCTTTGGGCTAAAATCACAGCTTAATTTAAAAGCTGTATTAGATGAAAACAATAAAGAGCTGGATCAAAATTAAGGAGTATATGTACCAAAACTTTGAATTACTTGTGGAAACGTATTAATTACTAGTATATCTACGTTTTGATTAGACTCTATTAAATGTGGAGTTGATTATTATCAAAAAAAAAAATGTGGAGTTGATTACTACTATAAGTTTAACATAGATTGTGAGGATTACTTTCATTTTCTATCCCTGAAAAGTTCTTATCTAAGAAAAAGAATGGAACTCAATGGTTTGTCTAATTCAAAAAATTCCCTTGATTGATTAGTCGCATCCTCATCTTTCAAGTGATTGTTGGGGTTTAATAATCACATGCTAAAATTTTCTTGATCGATTAATCAAGTGATTTCATTTGACTCAAGTGCTTAATGAAATTTCTTAAGATAAATCGTTCAAAAAAAATTATTCTATTACTAGAAGAAATAATTTTTTGTCGGACTATACTTACCTTGTGCCCGGGCTCATGATTATCAGAGTCCCTTTTCCTAAAAAACCCTAATTCTAAAAGTTCCATTGATTGATTAATCACATACTAATCTATCAAGTGATTGGGGTTTAATAATCACATGCTAAAGTTTTCTTGATTAATTAATCAAGTGATTTATTTTAAGTAGTTCAATTACTGAAAAAAAAATTAATTTTGTCAGATTATATTTACCTAGCAGACGAACTCAGAGTCCATTCTCCTAAAATCGGATAAGTTAACACCAAAAGATTACTATTAATCTTTCATTTAATGCTAGCATGCTACTACTTTAACTAGTTTTGTTTGTCAAGATAAAACAATAATATCTCACGCTGTTGACTTCACCAACATAAATATCTGAGGAAGTGAAAAAGAATTGTTGAGATTCCATTTTGTGAATGTTGTCTTCACTAACATTATGATTTGTTTACTGGTATTGTAACATTTGTGATAGAATAAAACAAATGTTGTTTGGCACAAATATGGTAAATGTTGTTATGCTGGTGTGAGTTAAGAAAGAATTATTAGACAATTTTCATGAGAATATATGTAGATTAGGGGTACTCGTGGATTGAATTGGATCATAAAAATCATTTGATCCAACTCTTGTTAATATGGTTTGGTATTTTCCCCCCTCTTTTAAGCCTCTCTTTTTTTTTTTTTTGAGAAAATACTCCATTTGAATTCTAGGACTCAAGGCAAGTTTTTAGATTTTTAAGTTCTAGAATTTTTGAATTTTAAATTCAAACTAGTGTTTTACAGGAACTAAAAATACATCAAAAAATAAAACTACAATAAAATATGTGTATTACAAAAGAAAACAAAATTTTATCAAATATTATACAAACAAAATTACATCAAATAATAGACAAAAATTATATTAAAATTAATAAAAAAAAACACGTATTATTGTTAAGGGGTGGGGGAAAAAAACACATAAAAACACATTGGTTTGTAGTCATTTGATTTAAATATATTTGATTTGTGTGGAATTGAGTCCAAAGGTAATAGTTTAAATCTCTGTTGTGGAATTATAAAATTATTATGGCTTATATAACTTTTTCATCTCTGTATGTACGTAGAATTTTATTTTTAGTCTCTGCATCGATTTTTATTTCAAATAAGCTTTTGAATCAACTAAATTTTTTGTTTTTGGTTCTTAAAGTAAAAATCTGAACGAAACTTGCTATTGCGAATTTTTCTACGGATTTTAGCTTTATAGATCAAAAGCAAAAAATTTAGTTGACTCAAAATTTTATTTAGAAAAAAAATCGATACATAAACTAAAATCAAAATTCTGCGTACATACAAGAACAAAAATAATATTTAAGCCAATTATTATTAATTCCATTTTGTTCTTTTTGTTAAATAAATATAAACACATAACTATCAAATGATCAAAGTGATAAGAGATATCCGATTAGAAAGTAATCACAAGTTTGATATTCAACGGAGATTAATCGCCATTAAAAAAAATACTTCAATTTTGGTGGTCACATACGCATTTTGTCGATCAAATTTTACTTATATATATATATATATATATATATATATATATATATATATATATATATATATGAGACCATATGAAGCATCTCTATGTATATTTGTATAGTATATATAATCAATAATTTTGTACAAGAAAATTGATCATATTATTTCTTTACTATTTAATATTTTTATGGTATATATATTTATAATTAACTACATGTATGAATACATTACTAGTCTATTCAATTGATTAGAATGAAGCATAAGTGATGCTGATTTATAGTCAAGAACCTTTGCACATATGCGATCGAACAACCATTTAAGTTTTGGTTGGTGATGCCCAAGTACGTACAACCTTTGGTCCTTTCAAACCTATAGGAATAAAAAAATTTAACACTGAGAAAATAGGAACACAATCCCAAGAATCCAAATCACTATAAGATTGGAATTTCCATTAACCTAGGGAACCATTTCATGCTCAAAAACTTTTTGCTAAAAGGAGCAAATAGGAAGCTATCTATATGGAATTTACGTGTATAAATTTAGAGGGGCAGAAATGACTTGAAATAAATACAAGTGGGAGAGTATAGTTTGACATGAATAGCACAAACAATGTCACTTAATAATGTAACTTGTTTAGTTAGACAAATGCACATTACAAAATTGAAACTAGTATACGTGTCTATATAACAAGAGAAGAGTGTGTGAGGAAAATCGAATTATATATATGGATTTTGATGCAAAGCAAAGTAGCTATATACTAGCTAGCTATATCAAGATATGCTTTGTTTTAATTTCTCACATGCAATGTGTATGATTGGTTGGTTTGTTTACTTTATCAATATTGGTTGGAGAAAGTTTTTTTGACATGATATGTGACTACATTTCTTTAATCTCTGAGCTTTACTTTGTTAATCAAAATCTTAAGTTATTCTTTGAGATAATTTATGTATTAATTATATACCATCTTTTTGACTTGCACGTTTGTTCGATTACTTTTCTACTTGAATAATGATTTGAAATTAGAAATAGATGTGCATGCACTTTTGTGTATATTTAATTTGTATACACATTAGAAATATTACCAATTAAAAAAATATTTATTGTTATTCTTGAAGAAAATAAGTTCATACATTGTATACACATTAACAATAATATACTATGTTTTTGTATGCATACATCCTATGGTATTATATGTTTTTTTTTGAAACGGAAATATTATCAGATAGAAAAAGTAAAGTACAAGGCGTATTCCACCCACATATTGGATGGGAACGGAAAGAAAACAAACCAAAACCCAAACAAAGTCCCATAAACTAACAGGGAGATCGGCACAACCCACCAAAAAAGAACTATCTCAAAATGCAATCTAAGATATTAGAACATCATTCATAGTATAAACAAGGAGTCCTACCCTTAAGAGCCAAAAACCACGTCCAAGACACATATTTAATTCCATCAAGCACACTATCCACATAAAGAGCTTTCATCCGGAAAATGACCTCGTTTCGAGCTTTCCAAATCATCCACATGACCGCATGCCAAATCATGACAACCTATGGTATCATATGTATATCTCACTTTTTTTCTCCATCCTTATTTGTATTTACTTAAAGCAATTCATGAGAAAATAGAATATGCGTCGGGAGTGTAAAATAGTTTTACATTGATATCTAATAAATACTCCCTCCGTCCCATTATATAAGCCTCTTTGACCAAAATCACGCTTATTAAGAAATGTTGGTAGTGTAATTATTATGTCTAGTTTGTGTGTAAATTTTACTAAATTGTTCTTTGTTTGTATATGTATTTAATTTGACTTTTCACATTTCAATGCAAGTTAGTGTAATAATTAGGGGTATGTGTAGGAAAAAAGTAATGATTACACATAGTAATTTGTAAAAGGGCTTATATTTTGGGACTAAACTTTTTTTGAAAGGGTGCATCTTGTATTATGACAAATGACTAAATTGTTTTATAATTTATTAGATATTAGTGTAAAATTATTTTACATTGTCGTACATGAATATTAAACTTAAAATGAGTTAAAATATTTTACACGCACCGTCCATATAAATTAGCTTTATAAAAAACAGTTAATATAACTTAAATAAAAAAAAATTACATAGAACTTTTTGATGTATTATAGAAATGATACAATAATAAAAAAAATGATACAACTTATTTAAACAACCATTTTATCAGTGATTTGTGCATTTTATATCAGATATATATATTATAAAAATCACTTATGTGTTTATCTTCCTAAAACAATACAATAAAACAAAATTTTTATAAACTTGTATCACTTCAATATATTCAATAAGATTCCTCAAATTTACATATTTATAATATTCATTCACGTAATTGTTTGAAGAATAGTCGATTATTAGGCTAATTTTACAGTTATGCAACATATCCATATAAGAATGAACATGTAGGTTTTGGTTTTGCTTTTGTGCTGCTCTGATATATAATGTAGATCAAATTGGAATAATTTGGAGATATGGATAAATAAGTCTAAAAGTTAATCTAATCTAATTTGTAAAATATAGATAGTCAAATATATTAATGTCTATAACTAAGTGAAGTAGTTGTAGTGGTCGAGAGTTCAATCATCGCCTTGAGTATGCATAACTTTAAATTTTTGGATCTGCTATCCCATTTTTTGAGGTGTCTCCAATCTAGCGAGAGAAATAATCACTGCATTAATTTGGCGTTGAATACCCTGGTCTCGAGAAATATAAAAATAAATTACTAAGTGAAGTTATATTCAAGTTATAGTTTATATCTAAAATTTTGGTTAATAAATAATATATTGATAAAATATATCAGAAATAAATTTAAATAAATTTCTAAGAAATAATAATTTAGTACGTTTTGCTTTCCCATGATAACTGTCTTTGGAATAGTTTTTCTTTTAAATTTTAGTTTAATAAAAAAGTTTACACATAAATCTATTTATGTTTTTTGTGTGTGTACTGTAAATTGTAATTATAAATTTTGTTAAAAACTATATGCATAATTTAAATATTTATATTATGAAATATAATTAGATATATGTACCTATAAAATTTGTTGTATAGTTTCAATAAAATATCCATAAAAGAATATGGTATCTGAATTTCAAATAATTTTTAATCTCATAATTCATTATATATAATTAATGTTTCATTTTTCTTTAAAAAATAATTGATGTTAAATTTCATAGGTACATATATATAGACACATGGTGCTTCAGAAAAAAAAAAATATATAGACACATGGATGAACCGCGTTTTGAAACCTATTTGCATTTTTTTGTAATATTGTAACCAAAATAGATATTTTTGTAATATATTTGCATATAAATGAAATATAATTTTCATGCTGTTAAGAAGAGATGCGACATTTTTGAAGAAAAAGAAGAGACACAAATACAAGAAATGATAGGCATGTTGGCACCAGCCATTTATATGAATATTTTCTAAATGATATAATTATGGGATACTTGAGGCAGAAGCACATGCTAAACTATACACAAGTCACACATATTTCTATGGTTTATTTGGTTGGGAATTTTTATTTATTATTTTAAAAATTCGGTATCCAAACCATGGACTAATAGTATGAGGAGTTCAATTCCACCGTCCATTTGTGCCGGTTCCATTTAAAGTTAGAGTTTTTGCTTTATATAACTAATTCACTAAAATTTACATTAATAATGAAAATCGAACTTGAGACTTAGTGAGGATCATATTCCAAGGGTTTAAGCCAACACAACTAGACTAACCAAGTGGGTTTTGGTTGGCAAATTCTAATGTGAATCATTTCATTAATATTAGAAAATGTTCATTTAAGAATATTTAGATGAGATGATACATGTTTCTTTTAACCTAATTAAGATTTTAGATTAAATTTTGTTGGTTAAGGCATGCAGCAGCGTTAAAATTTTAGAGAAAATCTACCGTCTATTTAAATTTCACAATACTCAAAAAATTAGTCTCTATAATTACACATATAGGATATCTAATTTATGCCACAAAAAAATAAAAAATGTTCAAAACGTCATATATGCCATCTCTTAAACGTAGTTGAAGTTAATGACCTTTTTCATTTATTTATTTTAATACATGCAGAGTACACAAGATAAATTCATTTAGGGTCTGTTTGGCAAGCACTAAATTTGAGCTTATAGCTTATAGCTTTTAGCTTATAAGCTCATCTGTCAAAAAAAGCTCTGTTTGGCAAAGTTTTTCCAGCATCAGCTTATAGCTTATTTTACTAACTTTTAGCTTATTTTTCAGACGCTATTTCATATAGCGTTTTAGCTTATAGCTTATCACTTTTTATTTCCGTTTTACCCTTATTATTTTATCTAAAATCCAATTATACCCTTGATCATTTATTATGATTTAAATAAAATAAAGCAACTTCCAACTTCCCAGGCCATAGTTCTCACACGAAATGTATATGAACGTAATTACTATTTTTTATTTTGACTCGGCATATGAGGATGATTAAATATGATTTGTTCATACTTCCAATAATAAGGTGCATGTTTCAACCATTTTATTTAATGGATTTTTTTTTATTAATGATGTGTAAAATCGAGACATGATATATTTGACATATTTAGTGTGTTGTGCATGTTTTTTTTTTTATGAAGACGTACCGTACATGTATACATAATCATCCTTTTTTTTTTTGATAATACATGCATATCTTTTTATTTTAAATTTTGAGTTTCCTATTTTCTAATTTTTTTGTTACAGGTTCTTTTCATTTTTTTTAACGTAAGGTTCTATTAATTTATCATTTATATATAATATATTTGGTATAAAAATTATTAAATTTAATTTTTTTCATAAAATAAAAAACTGAAATAAAAAAAATTAAAATAAAATTTAAAGGAAAAAAGTATATTTAAAAGTTATATTAAATAATAAATATTTTAAATATTAATTTGATATAAATTTAATTATGAATCAATAATGTCCTTTTATGTCATTTTACATTCATTAGTTAGTTCAACCGCTAAATTTACCAAACACTTCAATTAGCTTATCAGCTAGCAGTCATAAGTCATCAGCTATCAGCTATAAGCTATAAGCTATCAGCCATCAGCTATCAGCTATAAGCTTTTTTTACCAAACAGACCCTTAAAAGTTCAAGTCTTTTGTTTTTAGTAAGCAAAAATGAGATATCTTTATATATAATAAGCCAGAACTATTTATAATCTCTCTCCTCACAAGAATTGTTTCTCATTAAATCTCTTCTCTAATTCATTTGATATTTAATGTCTCATATTGTTTTTTTTTTGAAGCAAATGTCTCATATTGTTTTACCATTCAATATTTTTGCTTAAAAATATATATTATCACAATGATTTCACATTTATTGTCATTATTCACATTTATTAGCATTATTATCAAGAGACTTATTTTTTCTCTTTCTATTAGGCAAAAAAAATCATCATTATCGTTTTTTTCCTATAAATGAATGATGGAATCAGTTATTTTTTTCTTTTCTATAGCCATATTTACAAACAAATTTAATTATATATTTCTATAAAAAAAATTAGGTTCCTTAATTAAAATGCCTTTTATAATGCACAAATTAATTAATTTTTTCCATAAAAAGACAAATGCAATATTTATTTTAGCAAACATATGTATTTTCTTTTATAGTACAATTTATTTGATTTTAAAATGATGCACATAATTATAATTATAAAAATAGGTGGTTTTAGGTTCAAGTGGTTTTACGTACCAAAAATAAAATAATGAAAAAATCAAGAATACATAATCTTCACAAAAATATCAAGAATAATAAAGAATAAAGAATAATAAAAATGTACAAAAATAAAATAAATACCAATTCTTTGAATTTATTTATTCTCACATTTCCGTAAATTAGTATAGATACCAATACCAAATGGTCCTAAATATTCACGTCTTAAAAAAATTCATAATAGGACACAATTTTTTTCATTAAATACTTTTAAAGAATCATAATTGGACAAAATATTTTTTCCAGAAAAATAATTTGTACACCAAATTATTATTATAATAGTCCAATCGTAAAAAACGAATCATAATAAAATAGGTGTCTTTTTTTTCGAACAAAAAAGAAGGTGCTATTTATATGGAAACAAATCAAGCAATTTAATTTTCCTCAAAAAAATCAAGCAATTTAATAATTTTTTACTAATTCAAATTGAATGCTTACATATTTTATTTCTAATTTAATCTGTTTGTATTTTCATCTTTAAATTGTATTGTTATTCTCATTCTCATATCTTTACCTATAAATAACGCTTCTTGGACTCACTTCTTGCAGTAATTTTGAAATACCGCCACAATGTTTTTGTAAATCTTCTATAAACTTCTATTATTTTTTTTCTCTTATTTCTTATTCACATATATTATTTTCTTGCAATCTATTTTAAATCATGCCAACCTAATTTTAGGTGAATATATTTTATTTGTAAGTACTAGCAAAATTTTATTATTTTATTAAAATTTTGTCAATATTATATTTTGTGTTGAATTTAATTATTTTTTATATTTCATTTGTAGGTGTGTAAAAGACTATGAAAATGATGACCATCTACACCCCATTTGCTGAAGATGAAAAAAAAAAAGGGATGAATTAAGATCAAGATAGTTGCAATTGAACTTGATGAATTAGTGATATATTCTTTTTACTTTCTTGAACCGATTATATATGTACGATTGATTATATAAAAAATGATCTATATGTATGATTGTTGTAATCATAATAGTTACAAATTATTTTACTATATTTTTGTTTTATATTATGAAATCTACCTCGACAAAATTGATAGCAAACTTTGATGTTAATTGAATCAGATTGTTTTATTCATAGAAATGATCTAAATCAAATAGAATATTAATATACAAGAAATTTATTGAATACTCTGATAAATCATAAAAGTATAATTGAATTACTAATTTTTATAATATTTGTGACCGATTCTTCATTTGTTAAGTATATGTGTCATTCTCACAATTTCTCTTTTCCCTCAATGATTTCATATTTATTAGCAACTATAGTATTATTTAATAGCAACATTTAATATCATTACATCATTTTATATTTATTTCATAGCCACCTTTATATGTTTTAAAATGTTTCAAAGTACACTACTCATTATTCATTCTATATAATGCAAAAAAGTATGGGTTTTTATAAGCATTAGTATTTCATAGGCGCCAACTTTTTTCTATTAGGAAACAAATAGTTCTATATTATATTTTTAAAGGAGATAATTATATATTTATACGTTCTAAATTATTATCTTTTAATTTATTTATGAGATTATATAGATTACTACATAAGTTTGCATATTAATTAAATTAAAATAAATAAATAAATAAACAAAAATAAAAAAATGAAGCCAAGATAAAAAAAATAGAGCGTGTGGATCAAGAATCATGAACGCACTCACCCCACCCATTTCAATCAATTTTTACCGGTGTTTTATAAGTTATCAAAATTGGTGATAGATCTTATTCCCAATCCAATTGATTGAATTAGAATATTTGGTTTTAAAACATTGACTTGATAACTCTAACTAAGTAAATAAATCATCATTTTAATTTAAATTTTAACTTAAAAGTACATCAACATTCATAATAATATAACTTTTGAATATTTTTTAAATTAATTTTATTTTAAATTTCTACAAAATGTATTTTATAATAGTTAAATATTATTCAAATCCGTTGATTTACCCGTGCTTGGCACAGGTCACATACTAATATTATTAAGTTCAAGTCTAATGCCGAAATTATTACAAATCAACTATAATTTTTGTCAAAAAAAATATAATTTTTGTTCAAGAAGAGACATCAATGACCAAATGAAAATTATTATGTGTAAACATTTTTGACATTTACTCCAAAAAAAGGCAATGAATGGGCCAACGACAAAATCGCGTTGACACCACATTTCCTCTTGTTGTCTATATATGCACATAACTAATTTTCTCTGTTTTTGACACCCTCATACTACATCTTAGCTAACTTAACTTCTCTCTCTCTCTTCCCTCTTAATTAAACCATTTATTTCACATTAATTCTCTCCTTCTATATAATCCTTACATATTTTCCTCACTTTCTCTCCTTCCCCTTTTTTTATTTCATCATGCATTCTTTTAAGTAGCCAATTTCTAACTTATAGGTTAGGAACACTTGTGTTGTGTAGGACATATATATTTATCACCAAATCAAAAACCATATATATTTGTACATAAATAAAGATCTTCAAGAGGATTGATTATTCATCACCATGTTGCAAGATGTTATCCACCCTCCATCACATGATGACCAATTATCCATTGTAATTTTCTCAACCTTGTTAATTCTATATATTTAATGTTAATGCATGCATGTGCTATCTTAATTGATTTTGTCATGCATGCATGCACCTTTTTCAATAGTTAATTTGTTTGGAAAGATGTTTGTTTTTTTTAAAATTTGGTCACTCTTTAATTTAAATTTTGGTATGGCAAAATTAGTGGTTTTTTGTGTCTTCTTGCAATTTATCATCTTACATGCATTAAAATCATTATTCATATGAAAGTGGTTTTCTTAGGTATGATACATGTTTTTGAGTAAAACAAAATGTTTGTTATATGTTTCATATTAGTTAATTAATGTCTCTCAATAGTTTGTTACATAGCTAGTTATGAGTATTTGTTACTATAATGTTTTCTTTCCTCTATTTATATGGTTGGCAAGCATAATGTTTTTCTTTGACTGGAAAAAAATAAGAAAGAATCAAAGACTCCGTGAGAGTAAGCTTTTGTTCTTTCTAATATTTATCCTATTCAAGACAATGCCCCTACAATAAAAATGTCATTTTCTAAGGGCAAAATAGTAAAATGGTGTAACATTTCCTTGATAGTCATTTTAAACAAAGCTTTCAGTTCCTGTGGAATATATATCTCTTTGGAGCTTCATTTCTAAGCTTTCCTAATTTTGATATTCTTTATTCAATAAGATAGGAAGAAAGAGTTTTTAATGTAATGACAAAAAAGTTCATTCATATAGGCATAGCATTATGAAAGTGTTACTTTAAGTACTTTCAATTTCCATTTAATGAAAAGAAAAATAACACATAACATAATTGAAAGGGTTACTTTTTTGTTTTTACTTTGTTGTATTTTCATGTTATATAACATTAGGTAATTTGATTCCAACGTGTACACATGAAGCATATATGCAATTGCACATTTCTTTTTCACAAGAAATAACTTGAAAAAGAAATCACTTTTTGGAGAATTTCTTGTATGTCTATTACCAATTATGGACAATGACTGACTAGACTATGCAACCAACTAGTTATATGTAGAATCCCTCAAGAAGGCTTTGCATATTGGTTTGTTTTGTTTTCATCTTGACAATGGAGTAGTTTGTGTGAAAGCTATGCAGCACTAACGCCTCAGATTGACGCGTGTCCAGTGTCTGATACGTGTTTGACACTACTAATTTTTTTTGCATTTTAGACAAGATTTTCAGATGGAAAGTATTTTATCTCAAGTTACATTAAATTTTGAAACGGATTTTGGACAAATTCAACATGGAATAATTTTCCACCTGAATTTTATCTTAAATTATTGCTGCCAATTTGCACCAAAAATATTTTGATCAAAGTTGATACAAAGTCAGAATAAATTCCCATGTAATTTTTTTTGAATCATTTAAGAATAATGATCTAAATTATTCTCATTATCTATGTATTGTGTTATATCTGATGTCTGTGTCGGTAGTTCATAAGATAGATAGTCAATGATGTTATTTGGCTTATTTATCACTTTAGAATACTACCTACTAATTGGTAAACACAATCACAATCCAAAATTTCAATTTGATCAAAGAATATAGTTAGCTTTTGAAATTTGAACTTCTTTTTTTCTGTTCAAAGTGATCAGATCAGTCTCATGTCTATCAACAAAAAGTAGAATTAGATTCAGTTTTCAAACTCCATAATCAATTACAGAATCACGTTTCTAACTTATTTTTATACACAATTGTCTTTCATTTTTATACAAACCTTATTTGTTCAATATTTTCTCAATAACCAAACATGTTTCTTACATTGTTTATTTGTCACACATTGCAGGATGAAATTTCAAGTCCAAATATTAGTGCACAAATTTTTGAACTATGTGATCCTGATTTGTTCCAAGACTCTTTACAACAAAATTCGGACGTTACTTCGAGCTCAAATTGTTGTCATCACGACGAAAACAACACCAACAACAACAATAATAATTCGTCGTATACCTTAAACGACATGTCACATGTTTTAGATTTCGAAAACAATAACAATAGCAATAGCAATAGTACTACTACAACTACTAGCACAACAAGCACTACCAACACAAACACAAACAATAATAATAATACCAATAATAACCTTTCGATTATCTTCGATTCTCAAGAAGAAATCGACAATGATATATCAGCTTCGATCGATTTCACATCATCGTCATCTTTTCTCGTTCCATCTCTTCTTCCAATCAATACAACTCATCAAGAACAATTTGATTTCTCATCAACACAACCTCATCATAATCTTGAACTATCAACATGTTCTGTTATGAAAGGATTATCTTCTCAGTATCAAACTGATATTAGTCCTGTTTCGGCTCCTGCTGCGCCGCTTATCGGTGCTTCTTCGTTTCCATCTATGTTTGAAGATGATTGTATATCTTCAATTCCTTCTTATCTTAGTAATGGATTAAATGTGTATATGCCTCAAGGAAATCTTGTTACTGCTTTATCTGCTGATAGTTCTAGCTTATTTGGTGGAGGAATTCTATTAGGTTCTGAAATGCAAAATCAAGATTTGGATTATCAAGGTGAAAATGGTGGAGGAATTTATTGTACAGATTCTGTTCAGCAAGTTTTTAATCCTCAAGATTTTCAGGTATGATCATGTTTTCTATTGATTGTTTCCGGTTTAGTTTTCGTGTTTTCTGTTTTCATTTTCACTGATAAAATAAACATTATAGAACATATTATGGAAGTTTTCGAAAATGCATTTTAAATTTAGATCGAATATTTATATAAATTTGGAAAATTTTCAAAATATTGTTTATTTCTGATATTACATTCTCTCTAATTTAGAAGAGGCCACATGAAAATGGATTAGGGGCATTCACTATGATGCGGTAGTGAATCATAGTCGTCCGATCTCGATCGAATAGTCTGGATCCCACTGACTGCAGTCAGGGGTGCCAACCGCCAACCGCACCAATCGAGGTCGGAGGCCATATAAAGTGAACTTTTGGGTCCATGGTCCACAAATATTTTAAGCTCAAAACTCATATGTGCCAATATACATCAAGCAGTAATAACTAGCATATAAATTTATAATATAAGTTCTTTTATAAAGTCAGCTGCATTAAAAAAAAATATACTATTGACTTGGCCTAGTAAAAAGGAATAAACACTTTATGCCGAGAAAATAGAAGGGAAAAAAGTAGACAATATAAACAGCAGCATCATTAGAAAAGACCATCTTTATGAATGGTTCTGTGCGATTGAATCATGGACACTCACATACACCAGACACGACATGCATATCAATAATAATTTAAACAAATAAAAGTGACTGAATGTAATCACATGTGTCTGTTAATGTTAGACACAAACACATGTTAGACTTTGGAAATAGAATCGATGAAGTATCAGTGGTACATGTTATATTTGATCTTTGTAATTAATATTAATATTTATAATTGTAATTTCTATTTTAGGCACTTGGTAGTGAGAATCACAAACTAGTAGGTGGTGCTGGAAATTGTTCTACCACTTTGGCACCAGAAATTTCACACTTGGAGGATTCTAGTTTAAAGGTTGGAAAACTTTCTGTAGAGCAAAGGAAAGAGAAGATTCATAGATACATGAAGAAGAGAAATGAAAGAAATTTCAGCAAGAAAATCAAGGTACTATATGAAGCAACAAAATTTTGAACTCATATATTATATCATACATAGATTCTAGTATACATATATCAACCAAAATTCCTTTAAGTTTTCCAAATTCAGCTAATTGATTATGCAAAAACTTATATGTGCAGTATGCTTGTCGAAAAACTTTAGCGGATAGTCGACCGCGAGTTAGAGGAAGGTTTGCAAAAAATGATGATTTTGGAGAGAATCATAGGGCTGCTAATAGCAACCATGAAGATGATGATCAAGTAAGATTCCCTAGCAAATATTATTCTTTTAAAAAATGGTAATTAATGACCATTTTACAACTGTCGAGATAATTTGAACTCTGTATGTAATCACGTTTATTTGCATATTGTTTTTAATACTTGAAAATGTTCAAATTGACTTGGTCTAGAAAATAAATACTTAATGAATACCCTATCATTTTCAATCTTTTTTTACTTTCAATTATTTAATGGTAATATTCTTTAATACTATATTCTTTTCATTTTGTACTTGCAGATGGCTGTTAAAGAAGAAGATGATATGGTTGATTCCTCAGATATCTTTGCACATATAAGTGGACTTAACTCCTTCAAATGCAACTATTCCATCCAATCATTGATTTGAATTAATTAATTAATATATAGTTTGACTAGTATATGTATATGATATATTATAATATATTATTTAGCTTGTGTAGATTTTTGTAGGACCCATTTCCATCTTCAAAGATGGCTTGAGGTAACTAAATAATTGGGGTCCAAAAATTATATACAAATAAGTGAGTTAGGAACACACAGAAATTAGAAAATGTATACAATTTTGCAGATATTGTCCTTTTCTATGTTTGTAACTATGAACAAGTTGTTGTATTTAACACATGAGAAAAAGGAGGTTGCCCTACAAAACTTGGATTTGGTTTTGTTTTTGAATGATATGTTTATGATCTTTTCTTGTTAAAGAAAAATAAGAGACAAAATATTTTCTCGAATATAACAAATGAGTTTATCTTACGATATTGCATGAGATTTGAAAGCAAAAAAATTAAATTGTACTTACTTTTTGGTTAATTTACATTGGGTTAGTGTTGCATGAATCTAATTTGGGTGATCATGATTTAGAACAAGGTTTGAATGCAAAAATAAAATACTCATTAAGTACCATAAAAAATTTATATTATTAAATTTATACTTCATCTGTCCCATATTATAAAAGAAAAAAAAATAAAAATCACACATATTAAAAATAATTCTAACATACTCCAGAGTCACTAATTCAAATAACTTTAGATTATTAAAGAAGCACTTTTCTATAGAAATTATAATTCACCAAAAGTAGTTGCACACCATATAACACATTCCAGAGTCACTAAATTTAAAAAAGAAAATTTCAAACTTTACTGTATGCCCTATGTCATGCTATACAACATATTGAGATTGAAGGAAAAGTAATGAAATTTATGTAACATAAAATTGAAACGGAATTTGCCTTTAATATGTGGAGCTCCAATGGAACAGATGTGAGCACAAAAACCATCAAACCTGTAACGATGAACTCAGTTAATTTTCCAGACATGTAACGGTATCAACGATTGTATGTTGAAGATGATACCTGACTAACATCTGAAAACAGTGACAAATATAACACATAAAGACATCTGATGATGTCTGGTAGCTGGACGTTTCTTTATTATGTATGCCCGTATAAACAAACTGTCCAGCTACAAGTCAGAAGTCTGAATTCTGGACACCAGATACGATAGGCAAATATACATATACACAATAAGTAAATGCAACAAAAAAAAAAAAGGCTTAATTAAAGAAATGTGATGAGATATCAAAATCTTGAAAGAGATCAGATGGTAGTGCATGTTTTTTTCATCATCTATAACAGAACCGTTGGATAAATATCTTCATTTCTCTTTGCATTTCATGCCAACAAATTGTATTTAAAATTAAATCACCAAATAATGAACATGTGCTAAATGGCAAAAAAATTCAAACAAACTTAGTAAAAAATATGTCAAAGTTAAAATTATCAAAAACAAGTCATTAAATCAAACATACAGGTGGGTTTGATATCAAGGTGGGCTTGTCAAAATCACGGTGGCACCACAATTTAGTTGAAGCTCTAAAATGCAGCTTTTGCAATTGCGATTTTGCCAAACCCAGCAAAAATCCAAAGATACACCAAATGTAAGCAAAAAAAATTAAAAAGTTAATTTCTTAAAAATAAAACGAAAATCATATGATACTAGTAAATTATAATCTGGAAGATGGAATCAGATAGTCGATCTTTCACCAAGTATGAAATTCACAGTAAGACTGGATGTCACATAAAGATCTTATCTTCATTTCTAAATCTAGCAATGTTGTACAAAGAAAATTAAAATAAAACAAAATGAAACAGACAATTTATTTTATTTCAGTAGAATAAAATTGAAACTAAAAAATATAAACTATAATAGCAGGATCACATAAAAAGTCAATCACCATGTTACACTTTATGGTGCAAATTAAGACTGGGGCGACAATTACTATCATCACATCCTATTCTTCAAGGGTCCTATTACAATGTGATTCAAGCATCTCTACAGATGATTGGTAGAAAACAACACTTGCGACACATTCAAACAACACAAATGTTGCACCATCTTGTTATCAAGAACCAAAACCTTTGATATAGAATCAAAATGAAGCAAATATTAAAAATTATGATTACTGTTGATTCAAAAGATAATGTAGTAACCAAAACATAAAAATAAAGAAATATATCTTAAATAGCTACCAAAATAGGTTCATATAATATGCCTGTTGCATTTTTAAAAAAATATATTTTGGGGTATATATAAACAAGATAGCGGCATACACAGACAATATAACACCAATTGCTATTATCATGGCATTTGATATTAGTACATTAACCAAAAAAAATTGGTTATAGGAGTTTATTGCATGTGTAAATAATAAATCTGTTTATTTAAACTTCAATTTGTATTTCTGTGAAAAATGTAACAAGCATGTTATATGAATGGATCTTATTTCATAGGTAATATTTCTTTAGTTTTCAATGTTTTTAAGTTTCGTGCATAACATTTTGTCTAATCAATAATCGCAATATTCATATCATTTCACTTGATATTACTATCAAAGTTTGTATTATCATTAATACTGATTGTGCAGTATTTGTACTATTTGACCATGATGCAAGTCTAAGTGACATGTGTCTAACAAATCTAGAGACACATTGCAAAAATCTACAAAAAGAATGATAATTTTAACAATTACCTTTCATTCCCTACATTGAAGTGTACAATAAAACCTACATTGCCTGCAAAGAGAATATATTTGAATTGAATCAGATACATTTCAATGTCTCAAAATATTGTGAATATAAAGACTAAAAAAAACCAAATGTTAGAAAGAAAACAAGGTTTAGAAACAAATGGAGCTAATGTGAGCACTAAAGAATAACAATTGGAACAACAGATTCAGTTTATTTTCCAGACATGTTACTTTATCAACTACAGTATAGTAAATTGGGAAGAATACAGGCACTATGTCTGAACTTGTAATGACAAAAAAACATAGTCGAAAACATGAATGTGTAGAGTACAAATGGAATAGAAGAGAGCACAATGTCACTTCTGTAACGATAGATTCATTAATTTTCTAGACTAGCAACTGTATCAACTATAGAATGATGAGGCTTGAGGAGGACACATGACTGAAGTTTGACGCCTACTAACTACATATTTCAAAGAACCAAAAACTTAAAATAAAATGCAAAAAAGAAAAAGTCAATGAACTCACGAACTAAAATACAAAATATAAAATCAAAATAAACAAAGGTATCAAAATTGTTCCAACCTTGACAGGGATGATATGGTGCAGAAAAGAAATCATCCGGGTAGGGTTAAGGTTGGAGGCTCTAATGTAGCTGGTCATGGGAGGTGCAGAGAAACCTGAAAGAAAAAATTCTCCACACTACATTACCAGCAATCGGTGTAAAGTACTCGAAACAAGACTCAATTCAAGAAATGTGGTGACTTATTAATTGTTTCAAAAACTTGCAAGAGATCAGATGGTAGTGCATGTTTGTTTCATCATCTATATTCTATAACAGAACCATTGGATAAATATCATCATATCTCACGTTGCATTTCATGCCGCCAACAAACTATATTGAAAATCAAATCATTATTAAACAAACATATGCTATACAAAAACTTTCAAACAAATTTAGTAAAACAAACATGTCATCAAATCCAACACATCCAAATCCATGTTTGATATCATGGTGGATATGTCGAAATCACAATAAAATTGTGATTTTGTTGAAGCTCTAAAGTGTAGCTTTTGCAATAACACATTGGCTAACCGTGATTTTGCCTAACATACACCAAATCTAAACAACAAAATCTAAACAACAAAGCAAAAAATGGTTAATTTCTTAAAACTAAAACAAAATATATTCGATGTTAAAAAAATAGAAAAACTTGGAAGATTGGATCAGATAGTCGATCTTTCACCAAATATGAAATTCACAGTAAGACTGGATGTCACATTTAAAAGATTTTATCCTCGTATCCCAATGTATCAATGATGCAAAGTGAAAATTAATGTAAGACAAAAAGAAACACATGCAAAATTTATTTAATTTCAGTATAATAAAATTGAAACTAAATATATAAATCATAATAATAACAGGATCAGATTAAAAGTCAGTCACCATGTTACACTTCATAGTGCAAATTAAGACTGGGGCGACAAATACTATCATCACATCCTCTTCTTCAAGAATCTATAAAGTTGTATCAACAATATTATAGTTTGTGGGAGAGGATACATCATACATGACTATTGACTAGTATTGTCTCAAAACAGTAATGGTAAAATTCAATATCTTGACTTGCACTAGAAATTTTCTGAACTTGTAATGAAAAATGGTTGAGGCCATCAATGTGTAGAGTCCAAATGGTGCAGAAGCAAGCACAATGAAAACTGTAACTTCTGTAACGATAAACACGTTAATTTCCCAGACTAGTAACTGTATCCAACCATGCTATTATGTGGAGGACACATGACTTAAGTCTGGAGGCAGTAAAACTAGGTATCAAAGAACCACAAACAGTGAAAATCTTCAAAAAATGGAAACCAAAAAAGAAGGCAATGAATTCAAACTATTTTACAGAAAAGAAATCATCCGAGTATGGGTAAGGTCGGACACTCTAATAGATGGTCATGGGAGGTGTAGTGAAACCTCAAAAAAAACCATCTCCACACTACATTACAGCAGTCTTTGAGGATTAATTTTCATACCCAAATACCTCCGTCTAATAAAATATCAACTAATAGTAAAAACATAGTTAATTGAAGACAAATTAAAAAGAATAAGAAAATGGGGTAAAATAATGTATCGAATAGAAAAGAAAGATCCCACAAGAGATCCAACTCAGTAAATTCGATAATATGGCTTGATATAGCTGGCATCGGAGATTGGTATCAAATCATTATGCACTTCATTCCATTGAATAATGGAACGTGCACTTATCATGACACCTGACTCGTTTAAACCAGCGAAAAATAATGTGCATAACATACACCAAATCAAAACAAAAACAAGGCAAAAAATAGTTAATTTCTTAAAACTAAAACAAAAAATATGTATATTAGATGTTAAAAAAATAGAATTTTTTTGAAGATGAGATCAGATAGTCGATCTTTCACCAAGTATGAAATTCACAGTAAGACTAAATGTCACATTTAAAAGATTTTATACTCATATCCCAATGTATCAATGATGCAAAGTGAACATTAATATAAACAAAAAGAAACACATGCAAAATTTATTTAATTTCAGTATAATAAAATTGAAACTAAAAAATATAAACCATAATAATAACAGGATCAGATTAAAAGCCAGTCACCATGTTACACTTCATAGTGCAAATTAAGACTGGGGCGACAATTACTATCATCACATCCTCTTCTTCATGAATCTATAAAGTTATATCCAAGAATGGACTCGGGATATTTTCCAGAGATGTAACTTTATCAACCACAGTATAGTTTGTTGGAGAGGATACATCATACATGACCATTGACTAGCATTGTTTCGAAACAGTAACGGTAAAATTCAATAATTTGACTTGCACTAGAAATTTTCTGAACTTGAAATGAAAAGAAAAAATGGTTGAGGCCATCGATTTGTATAGTCCAAATGGAGCAGAAGCAAGCACAAAGAAAACTGAAACTTCTGTAACGATGGACTCGTTAATTTTCCAGACTAGTAACTGTATTCAACCATGCTATAATGAGAGGACACATGACTTAAGTCTGGAGGCAGTAAAACTATGTATCAGAGAACCACAAACAGAAGGCAATGAATTCTAAAATATCGACTAATAGTAAAAACATAATTAATTGAAGACAATTTAAAAAGAATAAGAAAATGGGGGAAAATAATGTATCGAATTACGAAAAGAAAGATCCCACAAGAGATCCAACTCGATATATTCGATAATATGGCTTTATATAGCTGGCATCGAAGATTAGTATCAAATCATTATGCACTTCACTCCATTGAATAATGGAACGTGCACTTATCATGACACCTGTCCCTTTTATTAAACCAGCAAAAAATAATGTGCATCTTTATTCATGAAATAGAAAGAACCAATGTTCAAAATATCCAAATTTCATTCAGGGATTATATGATGAAAATATTAGCCCAAAATGGGATGAAATCCTGAAAATCTACAAAGGTTGAGAGAACAACTGTTTAAAGATATTCATACCACCACACCAACTACATTACATGGATTATCATATGAAAACAAAGGCCCACGGTTAACGACAGAAAATCGGTGAGGCTGAATTTAAAGATAAAAGAAAAATTAACCTGACATTTCACTTATATAAATTTATACAGAATATAAACAGGGAATTAGTAACAGTAGGCTTATAATGAAGAAAACCTTAGTGTCGCAAGACCTGTAAAAGTTTGATGTACGCCCGTATAAACGAAATGTTCAGCTACAAGACAGAAGTCTAAATTCTGGACATCAGATACCATAGGCAAATATACATAATTAGTAAATCCAAACTAAAGTGCAACAAAAAAAGACTTAATTCAAGAAATGTGGTTAGTTAAGTTATGATTATGAATGGTTTCAAAATATTGAAAGAGATAAGATGGTAGTGCATGTTTGTTTCATCATCTATAACAGAACCATTGGATAAATATCATCATAACTCTTTGCATTTCGTGCCAAAAAACTATCTTTATTTCAAATTAAATTAAACATTCGCTGTAAAAAAATTAAATGGTATAAATTTACAAACAAATTTAATCGGGTTATCCTGAGGGGTTGATAAGAAGGTTGGAAGAAGCAAAATAAAATTGGGCCGAAGAACTTTACCACACTCAACTACCGGTGAGACACCGTTTAGATCTGCTTACAGAACAGAAGCAGTCAACTGGAGAACTTAGTTGGAGAACAGCATACATCTATGCCGTCCTCCGACTAAATTTTTCAAAACACACCAGAATCCAAATATACACCAAATCTAAACAAAAATAACCAATTTCTTAAAATTAAAACAAAAAAAATTCCTACTAAAAAATAAAAATATATAATATGGGATCAGATAGTCGATCATTCACCATGTATGAAATTCATAGTAAGACTGGATGTCACATTTAAAGATTTTATCCTCATATCCCAATGTATCAATATTGCAAAGTAAAAATTAAAGTATAAACAAAAACAAAAAACAAGCAAAAATTATTAAATTTCAGAGTATAATGAAATTGAAACTAAAAATTATAAACTACATATAATAACAGGATCAGATAAAAAAGTCAATCACCATGTTACACTTTACCGTGCAAATTAAGACTGGGGCGACAATTACTATCATCACATACTATTCTTCATCAATTTATATAAAATTACATAAAAATAAGCACAATTGAAAAGGTGAAGATTATAACTTATTATAACTTCATACATATAAAATAAGATGGGGATTGAAATGAGTGAGGATAGATGAATACTGACTGAGATTTTGATTTGTGTGATGTGCGATGCGCAGCAACAAAAGGGTGTAATTAGGGTTTGTGTTTGGGAATATTTATAGTGGCTTCGGATTAGGGTTTTGAGAATGATGGCGGCGTTGCAATTTCAGTTGCAATTCCAATCAACATCAAATGGGGCTGTTTAAGTAAATGAGTGTTTGGAATAGAAGAAATATAATGAATAGAAAACTAACGGAAAGAAAAAAAAATTAGTTCTTATACTTCTCAATATATATAAAGAAAAGAAAAAAAAAGGTTATAGTATTTTTTTGACAAAGGATAATATTCTTTCTAATCGGTAGAGTATATCATATAGAATAGAAGAATAAATTCAGCTTAAATCTCAGAATCAATTGTTTCACCTTTTGAGGTGTCTCCTATTCAGCGAGGAGAATAATCACTATGTTCGGTGGTGGATACTCTGGTTTCGACAAAAAACAAGTATGAAAACAAATCCAACGTCACTAAAAGTAAAGAGGATAAATTTGCAAAAAAACTTACATCATCTAATTTGTTAACATAAAACACATTTTCATCGTTTTTTTTAAACAAAATTGAAGTGCAAAGGCATCACATGATAAACATAACATCCCAACTATGTTGGCACCTCACAATTATCACACCTATCATTTGCAACACTTTAATAATTAACATTAAATAAATAGAGATAAAGATACTTGGAAGGGACTAGACCACCTATCATTTTCATCGTTTATAAGTATTATACTAATTTGTCCAAAAGTCATAGTTCAACCAATAGAAAGTGTCGAAATTGTTAGTACATATGTTCATGACCGAAGTTCAAACTTCAGTCTCTCCACTTTGTATGTGTGAATTTTCAATTGTTTGACATTTCATCTATGTACAAAAGAAAAATATTATACAATTTTTTTACTTTTTTTTCTTCATAAAAAGTACTCATGTCTTCACTATTATGTGAGTAATCAACACTAAAAAACACTTATTTTGCTGGCAATTTTATTAAACAAAATTTAGTAATTATAATTTTTTAAATGATAAAAAATATTCTTTCATAAAATATTTATTTAACTATTAATTAACTCAAAGATCAAATGTATCAATACATTTGATAATTTGAATGTAGTAACACGTGAATTCTCTTATAAATTATCTTACTTTTATATGATATCAAATATATTGTCAAACTTTAGATGTTCAAATAACATTCTCATATAGAACAAGTATTCAAGTGATAAGCTTGTCAAATACGAGAACTATAAAAATTTAAGATCCTCATAAAAATCATGTAGGCACGTTTCTTCTCATAATTGACATTTCTCTATGCTTTGAAGCATTTTGCCAACCATGCAACATGTGAGTGTGGTGCATGTCAATGTTAGTGGCTAGCAGTTATAGATATATCCATGTGACATTTATTATTAGGAGTCATCCTAATCTATAATCTATAATATAATTACACAAAAAAATTGAGTAGTTGAATTGGTTCCTTTATTTCCTATAATATGACCTACAATTGCCTGTGCTTAATTGCTTGTATTCCCTTTGTCAAAGAAAAAAAAAATGATGAAAGCAATTGGCTGGTGTTTGGTTTTCATATGTGTTTTAATTCCTTTATTAGTAGTTGCAGATTGGAACATATTGAAGCTATCACATGGTGGATTGAATATTAGCTTGAAGAATTATTGTGAAAGTTGGAGAATGAATGTTGAGTTACACAACATAAGAGAATTTGAAGTTGTGCCTGAAGAATGCATTGAATATATTGGAAAATATATGAAGTCCACACAATATAAAGTGGATTCAGAAAGAGCAACTGAAGAATGTTTGGTTTATCTTAGCACAAGTTGCAATTTGAAGAATGATGGAAGAGATGCTTGGATTTTTGACATTGATGATACTCTTCTTTCAACTGTTCCTTATTACAAGAACAATCAATATGGGTAAATTTTAAATTCTATCTTTAATATTGTACTAATCATTTGATTACTATTTAGTTCAAGCTAAGTATCTATATCCAATTAAAGAGCGTTCAGATGAGATGACATAAATCTTTTCTTTGTTAATTAAAGTTATAGGTTCTATCCTTAGCTTGAGAATGCAATAGTGTTAAAACTCTTTGGGAATAGTTTGTCACTCATTTAAAGTTTGAACTACACAAGATTCGATGAATTAGTCTCTGCAGTTGCATGCATAGGGTACTCAATTAACACAAAAAAAGCTATACCCAAGACCGTTTGGATAAGATGGTTCAAGTTTCTTTTAATTTAATCATATGTTCTAGGTTTGAATCAAATCATGAAAATGCAACAACAAAAAATACTGAGGAAAACTTTTACTGCCGTTATGGTCTTATCTGAATTAAAGAATTAGTCTATGTAGTGGTGCGCAAAAAATACCAATTTACAATATTTTTATCAATGTCTCGACCTATATATAGTTCTTAATTCCTACCTTTGATGACCTTTATGAATAATTGTGATTACTAATAAAAGTTCAAAGTTTGATATGATGACTTTTTTATTGTATATATATAGGGGAAATAAATTGAATGTAACATCTCTTGAGGAATGGATGAGCAAGGGTAAAGCACCTGCTCTTGATCACTCATTGAAGCTATTCAATGAACTTAAGTCCAGAGGTATTCAAATCATTTTGATCACTGCAAGGAGGGAACATCTCAGATCAGCCACAATTGATAACCTTGTCAATGTTGGATATTATGGCTGGACAAAAATCTTTTTTAGGTCAGTATAAGAAATATTTTTTTCTATAATTTATCTCTTTCACTTATTAATTAGTATTCCTTTAGCTACTAGTAGCTTTTGATAAGTCAACTAAAGTTATACAAATTTTATTTTTTTTATCTATTTTTTTTAGTTCTATCTTTTGAGCGCAATGTTTGATATCGCGATGAATGTGCTAGAATTACAGTGATGATCCACTAAGATTTTGTAGAAGTTACGGTGGATATCGTGATTTTAACATATCCACCAACACTGTGATACCAAACACGACTCAGTGAAATTAAAATATCTCATTTCTTTATTTTGAAAGTGTATTCGGTCAATAACATATCTCATTCTTTTTGGCAGAGATCTTGCTAATGAATTCGTATCAGTGAAAAAGTACAAATGTGATGTGAGAAAAAAGCTAATGAATGGTGGCTATCGCATTTGGGGCATTCTTGGAGACCAATATAGTAGCATTGAGGGGATTCCAAGTCCTAGAATGACATTTAAACTCCCAAATCCAATGTACTATGTTGCATAATAATGTGTGTAGTGTACGAGATAATTTGTGGGTTTCTTAAAAGTAAAGGTTGAAATGATTATTTAATGTGTAAAGCGCATATTGAAAGATAAATTTTGAATGGTTCTAAGTTGTAATTTGTTTGGTTAAAATTGAAGCAAATATTTCGATCTGGTTCAATTTAAGACCAGAATATAAGCTATCTTCTATTTGCGTTTTGTTTGAGTTCAAAGCTCTATAAAATTGAATTTTTCATATTGAAACCCTAATTTTCACATCAACTATCTATTGATATCTATCCGATCGACGTAGAATACATAGTTTAATTTGACATTTTTTCACGAAACACAACAAATAAGTACTAAACTCATCACATTTTTGTATTTTTGGCGTGCAATGTAAGTTTATTTTTTTTATTTCAACTATACTTTCATCTCTTCTCTCTTTCCAAGTCATCAAAATTTGTCTTAGTTGTACCTAATTCCTTATCATCTCAACAACTCTCTCTCTCTTGAATATGACTTTCTAACATTTGCTCGATCATATTGTTAGGTTATTCTTGAAACAACACCAAGACTCAATTCTTAGGATGTCAAAAAATAACCCAACAATCTAAACGAACATTCAGATTTCGTCTACCTGCATCTTCTCATTCAAACTTCTTTGTAATTCATGTACACCTTTTTTCACAATCCAAAACTACAAATTACATTCATCCACCTAAACCATTATCATATTTTTTCTATAACCATAGTAAATGCTACATCTCTAGCATCATAAAAACAATAAACTCAATTAATCAAATTATTTCAAACCTTATATTTCTCAAAATCAATTAACTTTTTTTTTTGTTTTTTCCTTCTTTTTGGGCCAAAATAAATGGCCCAAACCCATAAAAATTTCCCTCTAACACAAACAAAAACCTCACAAATCCTCTTTCCTTCTTCTCAACAGAAAAAAAAAAAAGATGGCAACAACAGAACCACTCGTTGAAGGCTCTACGGCGGAAGAACTGACGGCGGCGGCGCCCGTTCCGGCACCGGAAGCACCCTTAAAGCACAAACTAGAGAGAAGATGGACTTTCTGGTTCGATAATCAATCGAAACCTAAACAAGGTGCTGCTTGGGGAACTTCTCTTCGCAAGGTTTACACCTTCGATACTGTTGAAGAATTCTGGTGGTACGATTCTTTCATTTGAATTTTAGCTTTCAATCTGAAATATTCTGTTTCAATTTTATGTAAGTAATAGAAATTTTTGTTGAATTTTGTAGATCTTCGGATAGAGAGAAATTTGTAGTGTGTTTGTATTAGATTATTTGATAGAAGTTCAATTTGTTTAAGCTTTTTAATTAATCAGATTCTAACAAATTGGAGAGAAACGGTCATTATAAAGCACTGACACGGACACTGAAACGTCAACACAGATAATTTTTTTGAAAAAGTGATATAATTCAATGTAATTGTAAGTGTCAATGTCGTGTCTGACACCGGGACACGCCTAATCTTAGGAGTGTCGGAGCTTCATAGTCACAGTGACGCGATATCATTTTTGTTCCCGCTATCAGCTATCTGACTGATATTGTTTTTTTGTTCCCGCTATATGAGGATTTTTTTTAAATAAAGAAATTATTTATTGCTGCTGTTATTATTGATTTTTTGAACATTCGAATTTTGGTAAATACTGATAGAAATTGTGATGTGGAAATGTTGTAGTTTGCATGATCAGATATTCAAGCCAAGCAGGTTACCGCTTGGCAATGCTGACTTTCACTTGTTTAAGGATGGGATTGAACCAAAATGGGAAGATCCTGAGTGTGCCAATGGAGGAAAGTGGACCCTCACCAGCAAAGGAAAGAGCAATCTTGATGCCATGTGGCTTGAAACTGTAATTTTGTCACTAAACCTGTTTTTGTTTTTAAAGAATATAGGGAAATTTCGTATTTATGATTGTTGTGACTAATTATGGTGGTCCTGTTGAATAGTTGATGGCTTTAATTGGGGAGCAATTTGGAGACTCTGAGGACATTTGCGGGGTAGTTGCGAGTGTGCGCCAGTGGCAGGACAAACTTTCATTGTGGACAAAAACGGCAGCTAATGAGTCTGTCCAGGTCGGTTGTTACTCTTATTAACGATAAATGATGCCTGGCAATATATGTGCTATTGTAATTTATGTAATAATTTGTGATATCTTGGCTGTATATGATTTTCTATTTTCTATTGTTGAAACTAGACAGTGGTATTTGTGAGAAAGCATTCTTACATCAGGTAGAAAGCCTTCACAATGTGAGGAAGTATCAATGGGGAATATTGGTATTTTTAACCTTAGGGTGCATCTGGGCTAACAGTATAACTAAACATGTAGTATTCAATAAGCTATTCTATGTGTAAGGTTTATTCATAAACTTTTCTGTTAACTTATTGAAATATAAACTCAGCAGAACTTATGAACATGACATAAGTTATTTTTAATGTCTCCAAACACTAATGTTAGTGTAATTTAATTAAATAATCCCAAATAGTAAGCTCTTTGAGGTACCCTTTTAAAGCATGTGAGTACATGTGAGTAACTGTTTCATGTTGAATATGTGAGTGTATTATATAAATTTTAGTCCAGAACTCTTGGCCTGCTGCCATGCAAAACTCCATCGCATTGTAGATTTGTAATTTTGAGTGGTGGCTGTAGCACCACCAATAGCAGCTGCTACAGTGAGATTCTAGTAAAAAAAGTTGGTCATTTCCCCATAGGAGAAAAAAGTTGTTGTTCTCCTAGTTATAGCTGTAAGCTGTTCTATGTTCTTGTGGGATGTTTGGTTATTTCAAACCTAAATTTTTAATGACAACAAATAGGGCCTTCCTGTCATGTCATTTCCTCTCCTCCGAATGGGCTTCATCTCCCATCCTCACCTTTCGCGGCTTTCTGATGGCCTTTTCTGCAACTTCTCAGCTGCAACTTTCTGTTGGCCATCACCACGTTGGAGATAGTGATTACATTAAAAGAATCACTTATATTAGTTTTAATTGCATAGATGAGTTATTTTTAGCATCCCAGGGCAAAACATATTTTCTTTATATTGATTTGAATATTGCTAGTAGTGAACCTTCATTATTAGTTATGATGTCTTTAGTGGTTGCGATTATTCTATTTTATATATATAGTATACATTTTAAATTTCTCTTATTGTTTCCCTAAATTTTGACGTAGCTAGCGGTCATAAATCAACCTGTTATACTGTTACCGAGTGGTATATAAGCTTTTTGTTTTGGAATTTATATGCAGATGAGCATCGGAAGGAAGTGGAAGGAAATCGTTGATGTTAGCGAAAAGATGACCTATAACTTTCATGTAAACTTCTGACCATAATAAATTTTAAATGGCTAATGCATAAATATCTGCTATTCTTACTTGTTCATTTGTTACAGGAGGATTCTAAAACCCGGGGTGCAAAGGCTCGTTACACTGTATAAACACTACCAGAGCATTTTTCGCGCGTGTACTGGCAAGCTGTTGTATGCCATGTGTATTAGAATGCACTTATATTTTGGTCAAGGCTTGAACTTAAATTTTGTACCCCTTTCCCTCTCTTGGGTGTAATACTGTTATACTTTACTTTCTTCGTCCAATTCTTGAAATCATCTGTTATTTTTCATTATAGTTCATTCAGACTTTTCATTGTAACTCTATAAAAGCTTGAAATTTTGAATTTTTTTACTCCAGTTTTCAATGAGTTTGATTAGTGTTGCTTGTACAATCATAATAGTGGGATAAGCCTTTGGGGTGTTTATGAAGTCTTAAAACAATCTCAATTTTGTGATGTGTGGTAGGGAAAGAGTAAAGGAGATGATTATGTAAATCTAAAACTAGGAAAAATGAGCACTATTTCTGTTATAGTTTTGTTTGTATCAGTTTGTATCTTCGTATTCCTTGGATTAACTGTTCAGTTGACAACAAAGTGTGTCAACTTTGATATTATTAGGTTGGATAGGGATTTGTTTTGATTAACCACTAACCGGATTTATTTTGATTAAGGATTATACGGCTGAAAAAATCTGAGTTCAAATCTCTCAATCGAACCTAAGTTTACTTGGGTTTTCTTTCTCAAGGAATCAGAGAATTAGCAGCAAAGAGGTTAAAACGAGATCAACTTTTTTCATCAATGGTTCAAAGAAAAGGCTATGAAATATTATTCTGTAAGCTAAATAAATAACATTGCTCTATTTCTTGACAGAAACCCTTTTTGAATTTTATGGCATTTCATGTATCTAAACTCTAAAGAACAAAATGATAGACAGCAATTATATAAGAATGGAAATTCAAAACTAGAGATGAGTTCCTAGTTTACATTCTGCTGTCAATTGAAAACCATCAAATTTTTAAACATGACAAAGTTTATAACATTGTAATTACAAAATGTAGAACATTTGTTAAATTTATCATGCAAGAAAACCAAGCCATTCTCCATTCTTCTTAGCCAACCTGATCAATCCTTGTCTCTGTTTTGCATCTGCTCCTATTGATTTGCAGAATTCAGTGATTACCTAACATTTTCAAAACATGAAAACTAAGTACAAAAATTGTTATGTTGCATGCTTCAATCAATTTTATATTAACATATAAAGGGTACCAAACATTTTCAAATAGTTGATTTCTTTGTAGCACCGACACTTCTGATTGAAGGTGTGTGTGCTACAAAGAAATCTAGGTTTTTGATGTCTCTACAACTACAACACGACCTCGATTGTGCTAGTATCAACATTAATTTGACCGCAATTTTCCACAATATCAACGATTATTATACAACCATGACTATAACCACAATCTTAATTTTTTTTTAAAAACCCGGTATCCAGCCTGAGGATCGACTAATCCGAGGAAACCAATCCTACCACCACCGTCCACTTGCGGAGGCTTAAGGTCGAGCTTTGCTCGGTATGGACTAGCAGGGGTGATGCTACATACATACCAGAGGGTGCATATGCACACCCTCACTTTTAACAATTACTCTTAGTATCTTATTGCAAAACTAGATTTGCACACCCTGACTTTTTGTCTTTGCACCACATATCTTAACACTCTTGTTCACTTTTTATCATTTCATACTTATTTGTCATTTTGTTTTATGGGTTAAGTTAAATAGTGTTCCGGGTGTACTAGTTAAAGAAGTAAAAGATGAAAATTTTACATCGAAAATAACATTTCTTATATTTTGAAAACATTGATCACACAAATTCTAAGATAACTTTTCTATATTTGAGTTCCTTTACAAATGTCATGGAGGCATCAGTTAACATTTTCCTTATTTTATTTATTTAATTCATACTATTTTAATTTGATTTAAGTGGCTTCGTTACATTCTGACGGTAATACTATACTCCTATAATCCTATCCTATATTCATATTTAAATTGCAAATATGATGACAGTTGATTGTTTATTTACACAATGATACACTAATCTTTTTATTATTTGTCATTTTTTAATAATACCATTAGTTATTCATTATTTTATTTCATATTTTTGTATCTCTTCAACAAGTAACTACAAATTATATTGACGAAATAATAATTAATAATACTTTATTTTTAAAAATATCAATTAAAAAGAAAAACAAAAAATCTATAAAATCAAATATAAAAAAACCATAGAGAATAATTATTAATTTTTTCAAAAAAAATTGCACCCCCTGAACCAGGGTCAGGGAGTCGCCACTGTGGACTAGTCTACCGAAATTGACACCAGAAGGAATTGAACTTGAGAACTTGTGAGGAGCATTCTCCAAAGTACCAAGTCATTACCACTAGGCCAACCCAAGTGGGTTTACCACAACCTTAATTTAGAACTACCTCCAACCATTTAATATTTATCTTCTCTTCTCTACCTCCTATAAATGCATTTTTCAAATCCATTTTTCTTTCATCAAATGAAGGATTTGGAATCCTCCAATCTAACCTAGCTTTGAAACAGACAAAGCACACATAACTATCCTAATTCAAGAGAATCATATTAAACAAAACAAGTTCCTATGTTATAACGCAAAAATTTCCAAAAGACAAACAAAAAAGAAATTGCTCAAAAAACTTATAATAATGCAAAAGTATATATCACAACTATTACTAAGAACACTGAATATAATTCACCTGAGAGTGTAAAGCAATAGCTTTGCCTCTAAGCTGATTGAAACGTTTCTTTCCAACAATATTACGAGTAACAACAACAATTGGAGCAAACACACCTTTCCCATCATTAACATTCTTCATCATAGGTTGCAACCTCACTGGTTTACTTCTTCCAATACGGACTTGTGATGATGAAACTGACTTAACCAACATGGCATAATCTTCACCAACTATTGATGTTCCCCAACTTCCATAGAATGAGGAACCAACACACCCTGTTGCAGAAATTGAAGTCACCATTTTGGTTACTATGATGTTTTTTTAATGTGAATATAATAAAAGTGTAGAAGGGTTGGTTGGTTGGTTGGTTTAGCTTGTTGGGAAGATTAGTTTCTTCAATATATGGTTGTGATGATTTATAATATTTGTATGTGAAAGAAGGGATATTTGGGTGTAAATTGGAGAACCATTGGTTTAGAAATGGAGTATGTGTGAATCATATAACATAGGAGCATTTGGAGCCACACATATTGGTGGCTTTGATTTTTTGTTTTTTGATTAAAGTTCTACAACACAAATATGACTTGCATTGTTTATTGGTACTTTTGGTTTACGTATGTACGCCAAATTTTGATATTAGTTCTTCTATGTGATTTTATTTTAAAATAATTTTTGTATTGATCAAACTTTTTTGCCGTTGATTCTTGCTGTCCATTTATATTCAAGTGGCAAACGTTTTGCCACCAGTTTATGTTGACGTGGCATAAAAATGAAGGTTGACTGTATTAATTACGGAGAGGGAACAAAACAAAAAAAATTTACATTACTGAGACTAAATCCAAAAACTTGAAACATCGAGAGAAATATAAAAATCTAAATCTCCAATTTAATTTCATTCTCTCATTTCACTTATCTATATGTGACATAGAAATCCCTCTTTCTTTCGGAAACATGCTTCAACTTATAACCTGAATCATCCAACGGACACCTAAACACACAAGCGAATACTCCATTTCATAAGATTTTTCGTGTAAATTCCAAATTTACCATTAGTTTTTTCAATTGGTGCTTGTATTCAAAGAAAACACTCACACAGGTTGAGGGACAAAATTTCAAAAAATGGTTTCAAAGCAAGATTTTGTGAAATTGTTTAAAGGGAAAGCTTAGACGTTGGATTGTGAGTTCAAAGCAACAAAAATCAACAAAAATTGTGGTAAAAAACGTCCTCAATTAATATTCAAAGCAATGAAGATGAAGAAAAAGAAAACAAATTTTCGTGTTGATTGTTTATGATAGCATATAATAGACCTATATGATCCAAATGTTCTTATTTAAACAAAATATAAAGGGACTAACTTGACAACAAAAATATAGTTAAGGGACCATAGCAGAACATTTATTAGTTAAGGGATTAAAATGAAACCAAACATTTAGTTAAGGGACCAAAACAGTAATTTAGCCAAGAACAAAGCAGATGGTGAGAAGAGAGAAAGAAATTTTCGGTTAGATGAGTGAAATGAGAGAATGTGATTGAATTGGGGGTTTAGGTTTTTATATTTCTTTCAATGTTTCAAGTTTTTGGATTCAGTCCGTGTAATGTAATTTTTTTTTTTGTTTTGGTCCCTCTCCATAATTAATCTAGTCAGCTTTCATTTTTATGCCATGTATGCCACATCATCATGGACAGGTGTCAAAATGTTTGCCACTTGGATAGAAATGGATGGTAGGGACCAACGACAAAAAAATTTGGTCGATACAATGACTACGGTACAAATGTTAGTAAAGATAATTGATCAATATGTTACAAATGAAAAAGATAAAAGACTAATTTATTATAAAAAGAAAGATAAATGACCAATTTTTTACAAGTAAAAAAGATAAAAGAAAATTTTGTTACAAACAAAAGATAAATGACTAATTTATTACAAATAAAAAAGATAAATGATCAATAACATAATTTTACCTTACACTAAAGACCGACTAATTTGAATTTTGAAAATACCAATATTACCATCTACTAAGATTCATTTAAAGTCAGAGTTTTTTTTTACATATTTTTATTTTATATAGACTAATCTAATAAAAAAAATGGCACTAAATTTTTTCAAAATTTAAGAACATGAAAGAAACACATTGCAAAATTTTAGATTTTTTTCTCTAATATAATTTATGCTTAGTATCATAATAAATATGACAGAATTACAGTAATCTATGATAATTTTAAAAATAAATACATTTTATAACTATTAAAAAATAAAGATATATTTATGTCATTGACAATTTGACATGGTATTGTAGTGTTACAATGAGAGTGTGGTCCCACACCTTACTAAGAGAAGATCTCAAACTTTAATCCAGTGGGTTCGATGTATTTCTAGAGCCATCCTTCAATCTACCTATTAACTCTTCATCAATAGTAACAATATTTTTTTATGGTCAAAAAAATAGTAACAATTTTTTAGCGAACACAAATAATTGATCCTCATTTTGAACATATACTCCCCCGCTCAAATTATAAGGAAGAAAATAACCACGCTTATTATAAAAAATAATAATATTAGTTATGTCTTAAGGTTTCATTCATGAGTCCTCTGACATTTTATTCGTAGAATTGACTGCTATCTACAAGGGATTTTTGCTGGCTAAAGACATGAGTATTGATGAACTTATCTGCTATTTTGACTCGTTACACTGTGTCAACCTCATTAAAGGCCCACATGATAAGTATCATATATATGCTGTGCTGATCCAGGATATAAAGGAACTACTCTCTCAAACCAATATTTCTCTTAATCACACTCTTAGAGAAGGGAATCAATGTGCAGATTTTTTCGCCAAACTTTGAGCTTCTTCAGATACTGAATTCTTGACTCATACCTCTCCTCTAAAAGGCCTCCGTGATCTTCTTAGAAATGACGCGATGGGGACTTTCTTCCCTCATGATTAGTTTTTCTTTTTAGCTTTTCCTTTTCTTTATTTAACTTCCGTACCAAAAAAAAAAACCTTGTTGATTAAATTAAAGAAATTAAGAAAGTGAAAAGTAATAATAAATTTATTATTACAAATTTATCCAGAGAGAGAGAGAGAAATAGAGAGAATTTATTTATGTTTTATTTTAACATTTATTGTAAATGTAGAAAATTAAAAGAGGTAAAATAAATAGGGTATGTAATGTATGCATAAAGATTATAAATGTAGTTGAAAAATGAAATATGGTCTTATAAAATGGACATAGAATTTGTCAAATTAGTTTTATAATTAGGGACAAAGGTAGTATCAACATTGTAAATTAAAAATGTTAATTGTATTTTACAATCTTGTGATATACTTCACCTAATATTATTATAAGCAAAAAATCATTTTTTTAGATACATTGAATAAGTAATGTATCATTTGACTACTTTTTAAAAATATAGTATTCAATTACATCATTCAAACTCATAGAATGAAAAAACAAAAAAAACAACGGAGCGCTATAAATTGAGGGAAAGGATGATCAAACACATTATAACATCAATCTCAATCCTCCCAAAATATAATATACTTTCACATCAGAGTTTAATTATTTTGACTTTTTCTCAATATCCATGGATTTCAAAAAGTCTTCATCTTCTGATCTTCATCCTCATCTAGATCCTCCTCCTGGATTTGAACACAAATTCTTAGCTTCTATAACCCCATGAACACAATGATGTCATTAAAATCATCTTCTTTTTCTCCTGTTCCACCTCGTTTCTTCCCTCATCTTCATTTAACTTCATCTTCTACTTCTCCTCCCCCTCCTCCTCTCTGTGCTGACTTTTTCCCTCGTTTGGCTATGAACATAAGTTCAACCATGGTCCCAACACAATGACACAAACATACCCTTTACTGAATTTCAATTTTTCATTTTCATGTGTTGTCAATTATTTAAGTAGCAATTCTTCTGCAATCAATAAAGTGATAAATATTCTTGAATTTGAGTTTGGTCTCAAACATGTATCATTATTATCGATGATGGTGATGATAATAATGATACATGTTTGGGACCGAACTCAGATTCAAGAATATTCATCACTTTTTTGATTGTAGAAGAATGACTACTTAAATGATTCACAACAGATGAAGATGAAAAATTAGAATTCAGTAACAGGTATGTTTGTGTCGGTGTGTTGGGAGCATGGTTGAACTTATGTTCATAGCCGGATGAGGGAAAAAGTGAGCAGAGAGAGGAGGAGGAGGAGGACAAGTAGAAGATGAAGTTGAACGAAGATGAGGGAAGAAACGAGGCGGAACAACATAAAATGAAGATGACTTTAATGGCATCATTGTGTTAATGCGATCATGAAAGAATTTATGTTCAAATCCAGGAGGAGGACCTAGATGAGGAGAAAGATGAGAAGATGAAGGCTTTTTTAATTTGGAATTCATGGATATTGAGCAAAAGTCAAAATAAACTCTGATGCGAGAGCGTATTATATTTTGAGAGGATTGAGATTGATGTTAAAATGCGTGTTATCATCCTTTCCTTCAATTTATACCGCTCAATTGTTCATTTTTTTAATGTTTTTTCATTTTATAAATTTTCAAAATATGAAAATATATTTAATGAAAATTTTAACAAGTTTAAATGATATAATTGAATACTATATTTAAAAAAGTAATCAACACTTTATAAATATTATAGAATTGTATTTCTATTAATACTGCATTTATTAATAATCTAATATAACTCACACTGTCACACAAGCCTAAATCAGCTACACTTAATCAAAAAAAAAAGTTATCAATAAATTCACGTGAAATTAACCGTATTAAAAGGTAAATAAATATGAATTAAATATACCCGATTCTCTATCGTTGCTCTTGGTAAACTTTGTCTTTAAGACTAAACCTAAAAGATCAAACGTAAAATGTTAGATACTAAGACTCAAAATAAAAGCAATAAGAAAATATAAAATTGTGAATATGAAGACAAATATTTATTCTCTTTTAATTAAGGAAATCACAGTTGTAAGAGATTTATGAAAAACAGTATGAACACTAGATTTGATCAAGCCTTAAATGATAGTTCATGAATCTTTTGTTACTTTATTCGTGGATCTAATGGAGAAAATACCACAAGATTAAACAGAAACAAAAACAAGAAAAAATAGATAAGAACATAACTAAATGATTACCAGAGAATTTTGATGTGCAAGCTACTCAATAAAATATAATGGAGTTGAAATTGATGTATCTCTCTCTATCATATCATAATAATCAATTAAATCATACAAAGATATGATAGCAAGGAGGCACTTGCGCACACACACAAAATCAAGAGAGAGAGAGAGATATGTTGTTTTGGAGAAGCGGCCGCCGATCATTGCGAAGTGAATGTAACCTTAAATTTATAAGCAGTATAGTTCAATATATATATATATATATATATATATATATATATATATATATATATATATATGAGATTTTTCGTTAGGTTAAATTCAGGACAGGTCTGGAGCCTATAGGACGCGACAACCTAGGGTCCATGCTTGTAGGGGCCCAATTTCTTTTTATATGTCAGAGGTGTATATAGCAATATATGTTTTATATGAGTTATATATATTGCAAAAAAAATACAACGAGGGACGAAGAATTTATTATTAGATTTCAACCCAATAGTTCTTTGTCTTGTATTTTTTGACTCAGCATAATTTTTTTTTACACACTCCGGCTCAACGCTTTCATTTTCTCGCCTAATATTTTATTAGCCAAAACATAAAATTGAGACCTAAAGTCTAAATTGCATAATCGAAAGTGATATTTCTTCTCTTATGCTATTGATTTTCGTGATCAATTGTAATTTTACTCTTTTTCATATTCCAATTTCTGATTTTGTTATAATAAACTTTATTCTCGATATAGCTATAAAGTTTTCAACATTGGATATGTGATTATTTATCCCATGATATTAAACAAAAAAAATCTTTTAAACTTGGATGATTTTTCATTGAATTTCGAGTGTTAAGATCTCTTTTTTTATTCTATTTTGCCTACTTAGGTTATTATTTCTTCTATCGATTGCGGAAATTGTGTATTATAAACAATTACTCCATCTGTTGCAAAACTATTGTCCTTTTAACTTTTTAGTTTTGACCAAAACTATTGTCTTTTTCAGAAATCAACGTAAAATTAATGTTAGTTTATCATTTATACTCTAACATTTACTAAATATATTTTCTCTTTCTTAATAAAATAAGGCTAAAAGAGATTTAACTTATCAACCTTAGTTGTTTCTTAATACACGTGCATAACTCTAAAATGACAATAGTTTTGGGGCGGAGAGAGTATCTAGTATTTCAAAACAATGGTGACTTAAGTGACATCATAGTTGAAAATTGAAATGTCGTCGCATAATTTTTTTTAAAGTAATGTTAGTTGCATAATTATTGTACGTTTCATTTATCGTATATAAAAAAAGTTGTTATGCATTATACAAAGAAACTTTTTCTCAAACTTAGCATAACGACCATAAAATGTTAGGAACGGGCCGGTTAAATTTTGATGATGTATGAATGAATTTATAATATTATATGGAAAAGTAAATATAAATGTTTCATACAAATGTAAATATAAGTTAATTTCATACGAACCATAAAAATTATATTTAAACCGGTGTATATTAAGTTGGACCAATGACAATGAGACCAGTTCGGTTAAATGAGCGACATTTTAATTAAAAAATTAATTTGTCAATTATAGGGGTAAGTAGAGCTATAAAAATAGATTAGCCTATATGATCCGACTTGATGATCGTCTGAATTTTTACCAAGAAATGAAAATATCGTTTTGAAACTCTGCATTGACTACAAGTTTTATTTTTTTAAGTCCAAATTTATTCATTAATTTTTGTTTTTTTTCTCTCTCCTGTTTTTCTCTCTCGAACCAAACAAGCTTGATTTTACTAAATCCATTATGCAAGAGTCTTCTACACATTAATTACAAATGACTTGCGTTGTACTATAATCACATATATATATATAAGCAAAAATCAATTTTTTAAATTTATAGAAGAGTCTATCATGTATCTAATCCAAGTTATGAACTACATGTATATAATGTTCACCGAATTAAAACAACTAAATTGTTAAGAAGTCTTACATTGAATAAGAGATGGTCTGAACATAAGATTATAAAGTATATGTAATCTTCACCTTATAAGCTGATTTTGTGAGATTGAGTTAAGCCAAATATAAAATTTCAACATGGTATCAAAGTCCTAGTATCCGCCTTGATAGACTATTCCACTGCAACTTTTCCCGAGAAAATTCATCTCTCGGCTATTCTTAGCTTTAACCTTTTTTTGTTCTCTTTTGGATTTATTGTTTGATTTTGGAGGCCATGACTTCCGTGTATGTCCACCATTTATATCTAGGCACCAAGCCTAATAGTTTTGGACGTGAGATGATGTATTAAAAAGTCCTACATTGAATGTGTGATAGTCTGGACATGGGTTTTTAAGTAAGAGACAAATCTCACCTTATAAGCGATTTTGTATAATTGAGTTAGGTTCAACCCAATCTCTAACATAGTATCAGAGCCACTCCAAGATCCACTAGGCCGCCTGCTATCAAGTTTGTGCTTTTGGGCCACCCATCGAACGTTTATATCCACGTATCAAGCCTAATAGTGTTGGACGTAAGAGGTGTGTCAAGAAGTCTCACATTGGATGAGAGATAACATGGACATGAGTTTATAAAGTAGACACAACCATCACCTTACAAGCCAATTTTGTAGAGTTGAGTTAGGTAGAGCCGACCTTGGAGCAAGGCAGACCAGACTTTATCCTTGGGCTTTCGAAAAATAAGGGCCTAAATTTTTTTTATATAGTTATATGATTAGGTTCAATCTATATTTGGTCCAAGTAAAGTAAAAATAACTAATAAATAAAAAGTTGATTGAAGAATTTGCGTCAAACAATGCTAAGAGAGAGACTTTTTTTAAGTAACTAAAATGTATTTTAATGATACTCCAATTTGACCGCATTTTTTTACTAATGTATAAAGACGAATATTAGCAAATAAGATTTTGTTTGATTTATCTCAATGAATATTTTCACAATATTAAATTTTTATAATTTTTCATGAAAGAAAATTAAAGATATTAATGATTCAAATTATGCATTGGTATGCGTAAGGACAATTGTTTTGAGACGGAGCTAGTATCGATTAAAATATGATTCTTTGTTTATGTTAGTTATACATATAAATGATTAATTTTAAAGTTATTGATACTATTTATAATTTAAAGTAGTTAAAATCTCATTGATTTTGAGAGGAAAGAGAGAGAATTTTTTTTAAAAGTAGAATAAAGGGTGATGATTAAACAATTGACAAATTGGAGAGAAAAAAAAACTAGAGACAATTCTCTCCCATACAAATCTTTATAGTCATAGTGTGAAAAAAGACGGTTTTGATTATATAAATCGTGCATAAGCTTTGTCTTATTATTCTCCATTGGTATTCATCGATTACTCTCTACATTTAAAATCCATCTCACTTCAAATTCAAGCTATGGTATTTCTCCTATCCAAAATGGAAAAGTCTTTTGATCTTTATCTTCTTCTTTACCTATTGCTTTACTCTCTGAATTTGTCCTCTTTTTCTAATCACACCACTTACGGATTCTCATTTTTCCAAAATTGAATATTAAATTCAATTCAAGAGCTGACTAATTCGAAAGATATTAATCTTACGGACAAGGATATCTTAGCATGACATAGTAATCAATCTAGACCGTTTGATATGATTTTAACGGCCGAATAAATCTTAGTTTAAAAAACATTGTTTTTAATCTAAACCGTCTAATATGAAATTGATGACTATAATTGAAAACTGTGTAACTGCAAACAAATCGAAATCTCAATCTTATTATCCACTAACATGGTCTATTTAAAGTTAAAGTTTTTGTTCTATATAAATTAATTTGATAAAAAAAATGACACTAATTTTTTTATTTTAAATTTAAGATCTTGAGATAAACACATTACAAAATTTTAGACTTTCACCCCAATTTTACTTAACATATGTTTAGTATCATATGCTTGATATACGTTAGAAATACAATGATTCACCGTAACTACATGTTACAACTTTTAAAAAATTGCGAAAAATCACTATGATTATGACAAATTCATCGTGTATATTAATATACCTTACTAAGAGAATATTTCAAACATTTTTTGATAGAAAGAGATAATATATCAATAAAAGATCAGCACCGTTAAATCAATTGTAGTAACAACTTGTTAGTGAACAAAAATAATTGATTCTCTTTAAAAAAAAGAAATTGATTCTCATATGAGCATATATGCAATTAAAAATAGAGTTAAATAAGTTTCTTATCTCTTAAAAATTATTAAATTTTATTTTTGGTCCTCATAAAAAATTGTATGATTCCACTCCTACAAAATTTCTGCACGCAATTCATATATAATGTAAAACAGTAGATTGTGTGCCTTGTAGATCACCTAAAGTGATTGAGGCTATTTGAGAGAAGCTTTGGAGAAATTAGAAGTAGTATCATTTCTAGGAAAAACAACATTATTAAACTTAATTCCAAAAAATTAGAAGTCTTCATACTAAGCATTTGCAATATAGACTTAAAACCATATACTTTATTTTGTTGTATGAATTAGTTCGCCAATAGGTTGTTGACCACATTTTTTTGTACAAAGTTACTTTTATTTTAGAATAATCCCTTAAAATAGTACAAAATGAAAGCCAAAAACATAAAACACATTAGAACAACTTATATGCAACACATGTAGTTGTAATTACCTTTTCACTTTCGACACATCCAATCATTCAACATATCTTAGAAGGTCAACAACTTTTAGTTGCACTAAAATATATAGGTTATGGAATGAATACCTTTGAAATAGGTTCATCTCACCTTTTCTAACCTTTAATTTGGTTTTATTTTTAGGATTTATTTATTTTACTAAAAATGTAAAAGGTAGGCTAATTTGTTTTATTATTTTTTTTATATGCATCCAATTAATTTTATATGCAAAAGAGGTAGATATGTTGAGTGACTGGATGTGTCAAAAGTGCACGGGAATTTGTAATTGAAGTTTTTAAATATAAATTTTTGTTTGAATACGTATTTTGAGTTTGATGTTGCAGTTTTCATTTGACACTATTTTATGTTAGTTTATAAATAAGGGTGACTCATAAGAAAAATAAGATTAACAACATTTATGTGTACTAAAGTATAGTAGAGAACTTGAAGAATATGACGATGGAAAATATATTGCACCTGATCATGTTAACTTACAAAAATTTGGTTTGAATTTTCTGCAATTTTTATGTCACCAATGTAGAAGTATGACCAAAATGACGAGGATCGGAGGAGGAGAAGCAGATGAAGAAGAAGATAATGATGAAGCAAAAGATGATGATGAAGAAGTGGATGAAGAAGACATCAACAAAAGAGAGTTGGGGACACAACTGACATAACATCGTATACATCACATCACTAGCTTTTATCGTATCTTGAGAATAAGAAATTTGATGTTATGTAGACGATGTTATTATCAAAATCATCATCCAAAGAGTCATCAACATCATATTTCTTATTCTTAAGATAGGGGAAAAGATAATGATGTGATGTATATGATGATATGTCAATTGTGTCCTCAACTTTCTTTCTTCACTATCTTCTTCTTCATCTTCTTCACCATCATCTTCTTCTTCTTCATGATCTTCTTCTTCATCATCTAATCCTCTCCTCTTCCTCCTCATTTTGGCCATACTTCTACATTGATGACATAAAAATTTCATAGAATTCAAACCAAATTTTTGTTAGTTTGATCAGGTGTAATATGCTTTTCACCGTCATACTCTCCAAGGCCTTTACTATACTTTAGTACACCTAAATATTATTAACCTTATTTTTTCTATGAGTGTCTCTTATTTAAGAACTAACATACAAAATAGTATCAAATGAAAACTACAACATCAAACTTAAAATACGTATTCAAACTAACTTACATTCAAACACTTCAGTTGCAAATTTCCTTATACTTTAGACACTTCCAATCATTCAACTGATCTACCTCTTTTGCATATATAGTAATTAGATGCATATAAAAAATCATAAAATAAATTACCCTACCTTTATATTCTTAGTAAAGAGAATCTAAAAATGAAAGCAAATTAACGGTGAAAAAAAAGATGAGTTGAACCTGTTCCAAAGGTATATGTTACAAAACCTATACAAGGCTTCCATTTTTTTAATTGTTACATGTAGCAGTAAAATCTCCTATTCCTTTTCCGCTAATTCAATGTAAAAATTAAACCTAGAAAAACAAATATGTTAGCATCAAAATATGAACTTCAAAAACTAAAAATCAATGATGGAAACAACTTCATGGCTAATTAAATCTCAAAACATCATCATCATCATCATCTTATAGACCACAAACAACTTCTCAATTTACATTAAAAAAACACACAGTAACTTAGATGCGAGTTAATACTTTATTCAATTCAATATTATATACACCACTTTACTTTCATTATATACAAAATAAGAATCCATTTTCTATTATATAAAACCACTTAAATCCAAAATATACAAAATCAAATATCATTTTCTACTACAAATACAATATTGAGCATTTAGAAATAACAAAATTATTCAACAATTTATAAGTATTATAGAATTGTATTTTCATTAATTTCGCATCTATTAATTACATACATTTTAACAAAAATCAAATAAATTTATAAGTATTATATGACTCACAAGCCTAAATCAGCTAAACTTAATAAAAAAAATAATACATTTTAACAAATAAATTAGCGTGAAAATAACCGTATAAAAAAGTAAATAAATATGAACAAAATATACCTGATTCTCTATCATTGTTCTTGGTAAACTGTATCTTTAAAATTAAACCTAAAAAATCAAATGAAAAAGTTAGATATTAAGCCTCAAAATAAAATCAATAAAAAAATATAAAATATAAAATTGTGAATCTAAAGGAGAATATATATTCTCTTTTAATTAAGAAAATCACAATTATAAGAGATTTAGGAAGAGCAATATGAATATTAGATTGGATCAAGCCTTAAATGACAGTTCATGAATATTTTGTTACATTGTTCGTGGATCTAATGGAGAAAACACCACAAGATTAAACAAGAAAAAGAAACAAGAAAAAATAGATAATAACAACTAAAAGATTACCAAAGAATTTCGATGTCCATACTACTCAGTAAAGTATAATGAAGTTGGAATTGATGTATCCCTCTCTATCATATCATAATAATCAATTGAATCATACAAAGATATGATAGCAAGGATGCGCACACACACACACACACACACATATAAAGAGAGATACATGATTTTTTGGGGAAGCGGCCCCCGATTATTGTGAAGTGAATGTAACCCTAAATTTATAAGCAGTATAATTCAATATATATGAGGTTTTTCATTAGGTTAAATTCAGGGTCGGCCTTGGGCATATGCCATGGCCTAGGGCCCATGCTTGTTAGGGGTCCAATTATATATATATATATATATATATATATATATTTATTTTAATGTTGGAGGTGTATATAACAATACATGTTTTATATGAGTTATATATGTTTGCAAAAAGTACAAAGAGGGTCCAAGCATTTATCTGATTTCAACATAACAACTCTTCATCATTTATTTTTTGACTCAACATAATTTCTTTTACACACTTCAGCCGGAAACTCTTATTTTATCACCCAACATTATATTAGTCAAAACATAAAATTGAGACCTAAAGTCTAAATTGCATAAGCACAACTTATATTTCTTCTCTTCTGCTATTGATTTCCGCAATCAATTGCATTTTTACTCTTTTTCATATTCCAATTTCTGATTTTGCTGTTATAAACTTTATTCTTGAGATATGGTATAAATTTTTTGACAGCATATGTGGTTACCTACCCCACGATATTAAACATATTTTTAAACTCTGATGATTTTTCGTTGAATTTTGAGTGTTAAGATTTTTTTTATTCTCTTTTGCCTATTTAGGTTATTATTTCTTCTATTGATTGCGAAAATCGCGTATTATAAACAATTATCTAGCGTTTCAAAACAATATTGCCATATTGGTAACTTTGGGTGACATCATAGTTGAAATGTCAGTCACATTTTTTTTTTTGACGCAATGGCTGTCGCATAATTAATGTATGTTTCATTCATCGTTTATAAAAAGATTGTGATGCATTAAATATGTGTAAGTAGAGCTATAAAAATAAATTAGCCCATATGATCCGACTTGATCATTGTCTCAATTTTACTGGAAATTAAAATTTAAACTACACATTAACCACAGATTTCTTTATTTTTAGTCCAAATTCATTCATTATTTGTTATGCTTTATTTCTCCCTATTTTTTTCTCTCAAACCAAAATATACTCGGTTTATATGCTTTTATTTCTTGAGAATTTGTTACCAAATCTGCACTTGTTGTGCATGTCGTTGACAATTTCTTTAGCAATACAATATATTGATTCATGCTAGAAAATTTTTTGATTGAAGGAACCATGAATCAGAAGATAGGTAGAATGAAGAAGATGAATCGAGGGTAAATTGGTTTAAAGAAAAAAAAATAGAGTAGAAGAGGTGCATAATAAGATATTTAATCTTACCCATCCATATTTGATCTAAAAGTCACTAACTTATTCTCACATTCTCATATAATTATAGCATTCTCATAGGATACCTCCTATATATATATATATATATAATGTGTCCATACTTATAAAGTTCGTATTTTATAAAAATTAAAAATATATTTAACTCTTTTATTTATCTTGGTGCTCAATTTCAAATTCTTTAAATTGATCCCCCTACATAAAAAAAAATGCTCCTACCCTACATTAACCAAAAGGTTTAAACATTTGTATGTACACTAAATTTTGTTTTTAGTCTCTATATATGATTTTATTTTAAAATATTCTTTGTATCGACTAAACATTTTGTTTTTGGTCCCTAAAATTAAAATCCGCAGGAAATTCTCAAGTTTCCTGCAGATTTTCTTACTAATTTTCCTGCAGATTTTTGTTTTAGAGATCAAAAACAAAAAAATTAGTCGATAAAATAAAATCATATAAAATGATTAAAACCAAAATTTCACGTAGATATAAAAACACGTTTAAGCCTAACCAAAAGCCAACAAAAGAACCAAAAGAGAGTTAGGGTCTGTTTGGCAAAAATAGCGGATAGCTGATAAGCTAGCTGATAGCTTATAGCTTATAGCTGATGACTGATAGTTGATAACTTATAGCTTATAGCTGATAAGCTAATTGAAGTGTTTGGTAAAATTAGCGGTTCAACTGACTAATAAGTATAAAATGACATAAAAAGACATTTTTAATTTTAACATCTCTTGTAAAAAAAACATTATAAAATATATAATTAAATTAATATTAAAAATACTTAAAATTTAAATAATTTAAATTTATTAATTTAATACATCTTTTTATATTCTTTAATTTTTTTTATTTTTATTTTTATATTTTATAAAACAAATTATTATAAATAACAACTTTATAACATATACAAAATTGATAAATGAAAAGAATTAAAAAAAATATATGAGTATATGACAGGCGTAGAACAACGTACATATATACTAAGACTTAACAAAAAAAAAATACTAGTGTGATAAAAAAAATACAAAGACGTAACAAAAAAAAAGCACATAGTCAAAAAAAAAAGCATAAAAGTTACCGTAAAAAATAGTCATAGATAGATGAAAAAAAAAAGCTCACAGTGATACCGTAAAAAAAACATTTTGGTAGAAGTGTCCACAATAATATATGTACATTTTATTGTCAAAAAAAAATATATGTACATGTTTTGTTTTGTTTTAAGTATACATAAAAGGATAAAAAAAGATTTTATGTGAAATAATAAGGGTAAAATTGGAAAAAAAGATGATAAGCTATAAGCTATAAGCTAAAACGCTATATGAAATAGCGTTTGGAAAATAAGCTAAAAGCTAGTAAAATAAGCTATAAGCTCATGTCAAAAACGTTTTGCCAAACAGAGCTTATTTTTTACAAATGAACTTATAAGCTATAAATTAAAAGCTATAAGCTGTTTTTTGTGCCTGCCAAACAGACCCTTATTAGAAAAAGAAAAAAAAAAGAAGAAAAAAAGAGAGTAACATGAAAATGAAATAAGTCAGCAATAACAACAACAATAACAAAAAAAAACAACCTCAACAGCAACAAAAATGGCATCATTAGCGACAAATTTCACAGGTTTTGTTCTATTCTTCCCCATTGGTATTCATCGGTTACTCTCTTCAACCTCTCTCTACATTCAAAACCCATCTCACTTCAGATCCAAGCTATGGTATTTCTCCGACCCAAAATGGAAAAATCTTGATCTTTATCTTCTTCTTATAGCTTTACCTATTGCTTCACTCTCTGAATTTTTCCTCTTTCTTTCATTTTCTAATCACCCCACTTACAGATTCTCATTTTTCCAACAATCTTTCGCTGTTTTAGCTTTCTGGGTCTTGATCATATTGATTATAGCGTTTGAATATGTCAACAACTCATTGTTTCTTAGTGAAAATTTTGTTTTTTTATTTGGTGGGGTTGTTTTCTTGATGGAGTATTCTGCTATGGATAAAGGGGTTTCTGGTGTTGCTGATGTTGTTTATGGTTTGTTAGGTGGATTGACTCTTGTTTGTGCTTTTGCTTGTTTTTATTTATCTGTTAAGCCTTGTGCATTTTTTGCTGAGTTTTTTTTGTGTTTGGGATTGGTTTTTAAGGGTACTTGGTTGTTGCAAATTGGGTTTTCTTTGTATACTGATGTTTTTGGATTGAAAGGTTGTCAAAAGATTTCGATTTTGGGTTTGAACCCTCGGACGGAGAATGTTGATGTTAAATGTGATCTTAATGAGGATAGTTTGAGGGGTGCTGCTATGATGGAGCTATTGTTCATTTTGCATGCTATTGTTGTGTTAGTTTTGGGACTTGGATTGTTTGGAGTGTTGGCAGGTAATAGGAATTTGAGATGTGGTGAGGTGAAGGGACCGTTGCTGTCTGAGCATGAATCGACAAGTATGAGGATGTGTGATGTTACTGAGCTGGAGATGGGGTGAAATTTGAATGGTTTTTGTTTTGATGGAGATAATGAAGGAAAGTTTGCAATGTGAATCATTAGTGTGTTTTGAAATTCCAGGTTAGGAAGTGCTTAACTACTTTTGTTTAGTTTGTTGGTTAATTGATTTTGTAAGTGTTTCATGCTAAGATATTTTGAACCATGTATATGTTTACAATACAATCAATGAAAGTTATGGCATTTTGAGGAAGTTTGATGATTGTGATCTTGTGCGACATCTTTTATATCTAGTTTTATACCTTTTATTGTATTCAATTTGGTTGAGGATTGAATCCTTTGGACTTGGCCACTCGGCCAAGCCTCTTCTTTATTGTTTTAGGTCCAAGTAATCTCAGGTATCTTCAAGGAAGAGTTAGAAATAAAGCTTTCTTGTCTCATTCTGATGCTTAAGTCAGTACAAAGACTAAGCAATAATACTAAGAAGAGGTGTGAGATAGATAGAATGTGTGTACTAGTGTAGTCAAATAGCAGCTATAGAACTACAACATAGTGGGATTTCAACAAATATCTATTGTTCTGCGATACGCTGTTTAGTACAAAGTGTTGTCAAATAGCAGCTATAATGTAGTAAACGTGATCAGATTCAATGACAGATTCTAAAAGTGTGGTAAAACTTAGAAGACTTGTAGTGCATTTCACTCTTTAGATATACACATTCTAAATACTCGAACCAAACAAACATTATAGTATAAGCACTAACTTCTTGAGAGGATTCCCTTCATATTTTGTGGAACATTTCAGCATAAAACTTCAAAATTATATCTAGACAAAAATGTTAATCCCAAACTTACACCATCACAAATTTATTAGATATTTAATGTCTATAGAAATGAACATCCTCTCTTTTGTTTACAATAATCAAGTACTTTAAAGTCAGATATAATTTTTTTAAAACTATATGCAATACACTTGAGCAAATAGTGAAATTCTCTATTTGCCGCTTAGTTGGAGTCCATATATTACATAAGAAACAATAACTGCAAAAGTATCTACTCTAATTTTGTATATTTTGTTGAAGAAAATTTTGGGAACCTCAACCAACGTTGACGAAATCGTTTAAATCCGTGAATTTTAAGTCGGAAAGATATTCTCTTTATTTTTCTTCCCAAGGTGCACCATCTTTTTTTCATGGTGTGTTTTGATGATCTTACTAGTTTCTTGGTATACCTACATCCTGCATATTGAATAGAAATCGTAAATGAACATTCTGCACTCTTTCTGACAACTATCTCATTTTGTACTTTATATTACTTCTGTCCATATCTACAAAGAGTTTAATTTTGATACATTGTCAGTATAATTATTTTACACCGTCAACAAATCACACTCAACCATACATGTGACCTTAGAAGTAGTTATGATTGACGTCAAATATTTTTAATAATTTGGTGGTTATGATTAATTGGCAATGTAACAATCTACAGTTTACACTGACGATGACAATGTATATAAATTAAATTCTATCTAAGAATATAGTTGTCTAGTATAAATGAAAAGTTAATAGTATACCTTCTAAAGGCTAATTGTGAAACAAGTTAAAAGTATAATCTATCTACATGATTTGTAAATTTTATCATCAGTATTGAAATGTGTCTAGCAGAAAGCGGACCTTGATGTTGTTTCACTTGCTTGGTTTGTTCATTTTCTTCTGAGTTTGTTTGGTGCAGAACCTGCATATAAGACGAAAGGATTACCATTTGTCAAACTAGGTTTAGCCATTTTTAGTGGATAACTGTCTGTTACACAAACATTATTGTTTCTGGTGTAGGAAATGCCTTTTAGTTGGCACTTTGAGCATGAATGGATCTCATTTAGCTCTCATACAGTGTTGTCAACTGTGGATCGCGGAAAATAACAGTTGTTCAAATTATGTTACCCTACAAGGCTATAGGGCCGCAATAGGCATTAGCCGCTATTTGACAACACTTTGTACTAAATAGTGTATCGCATAATAATAACGCTTTGTACACATCAAATTTCAGTGCTGCCTCTACAGAAATTCCATTCAAACAATAAACTTATTCTTGGAATTCAAGTGCTTCTATACCTCAACCAAATTTTCCAGACGTTTCCTCATCCTTCTATGAATGAATCCTTTGGTGCTCTGTAGCAAAGATGGCAGTAAAAAATGTCAGAAATTTTCAATTGGAAGCAGTCCTTAAGAAACAATATTGTTATTGTTGTTACCTTTACATGATATCTAACATTGGCGTTAAAATTTAATAGATTCCAGACAGTTTTGTCTAGCCTATTGCCTTCAACATGCCGAGAAGAGATATCTATAAAATACCAAAAAATAGTCAGTCACATAACGTAACGGATGTCTTGGAATCCATCTTACTCAACATTTCTTTCTTGATCTCATTTTATTTGAGTTTAGGCTTTGTTTGAATAAACAACTTAATTAAGTGCTCATAACATAAAGGTACATGTTTATTATATTTATATCATTCAAAGATTTTTCATATAAGCTTTAAGTTGTTTTCATAAGCTATCTAGGAGAACTTATGAAAATTATTTGAAAATGTCATAACTCATAAGTTATTTTCTTAAGCTCTCTCGAATAGTCTCGCAAGTACTTATGTCAGTAGATAAGTTCAAATAAGTCAATTTGATCAGACTCTTAGAGTTCAAAACTACGATTATGTAATCAATTATGGCTTGTAGGGAAGTAGTTCATGGAGTTATTGTTGGAGGAGAATAGTTTACCAAAAGAGACAAACCCTCCATTAGTACTCAAATCCTCAAAAGCTTCTCCTCTCAACTCTGGTGGAGGAATGGCTGACCAGGAGCAAGGTGGTGTCTTTATCCATTTATCTGAATTTCCAACATCCACAAGCTCCTGTCATAGGTAGTAAAACAAATGAGTTGAAAGCACATTGAGTTTAAAATAAATTACTTAGTTGTGTTTTCTTATCTTTAAACCTGAAAGAAAGCTGTTGCGATAATGAGATCCGACTTTTCTTTTAAGCGGATCGGGAATATTGCTATGATTCTCTGCGGCTGTACACAGCATGAATTATATGATCAACACGGAAACGCATTAGAATATGAACAAAATATGGAAATACAAATAATAGAGGTTTCCTAAATAGTTGTTGACTATTTCAACTGTGATTTATTGATAATCAGTAAGTTTCTCCAAGTTTCTAATACATGGTATGTATGCCTGAAGGTTGTCGATGCAGTGATAAGAGTTTGACCTTGTAACTTCAAGAGACGGGGTTTAAATCCCCTCGGGAATGGTTGTAAAATGACCATTAATGTCACTTTAGTTAATAAGTTTTTTTAGGTTGGTTGTACCATATCATTCCATATAATGGTTATCTTGTTCATTTTATTCATAAGGTTATGATATTCTTCATGATAAGTTCAAAGATTTGATTACTTCTAAATTACCTGCCTAATGACAAAGAAAGGTTCTCTTGGATGATAAACTAGTTTGATGGGTTTGTACATCCCTTGAGCTGCATCATCAGAATTCACATTCCACAATATTTCTTTCAGCTGTGAACTCAAAATTACTGATTGAATTGTGGAAATATCCTCAATGACTTTGACATAGTCTGCAACAAGAATTGTGTATAATCAGACAAGTTAAAGTTTCAAGTTAGCTTATGTGAGCAGTTCATGAAAATTTGTCAAGTACCAATAGTTTGTATACAAAAATTGATTTTAGCAAAATTGATTTTGGCTAAAAATGAGTTAAAAATAAACCAAGACATTGGGCTCAAGTGGTTAACGAGCTTCACCAAAAGATGAATTTCGGAAGAATCCGGGTTCGATTCCTGGGTGGAACAATCTCTTGGTCAGATTTTACTTATCTCGCAGCCGAACTCAGGACTACTAGGGCCCCCTTCCCCTAAGAACCAGAGGGTTAATACAAAATAAAAGTTAAAAATAACATGATTTAATTCAGGGAAACAAACCTTTGTTTCTTGGAATCTGATCTAAGTTAAGCTTCAAAGTAAGCTGAAACCCTTCTCTAGCAGGTTCTTCAATCTCCACAAGGTTAGGACAAATTCCCTTTATCTTTTCAATAGTGTATGGAGAAAATTTATTTGGAAGGATTCCATGGCAAAGAGGAGGAATTGATACTGATAAGTAGGCCACTAGTGGATTAGAGGCTTGAGACTGTAAAGGTATAGCAAAGGAATAATCAAATTTTATTGAAAATGTTCGTTCAAACTTCAACCGGTACATGTTTGAATTGACGGTTAGTTTAACGAAATCAGGTTAATATTGTAATTTTGTTGAAATTTGAAAGTGTTGTTTTTGTCAAAATCACAGTGACACACAAATGATTCTGCCAAACTCGCCGTTGATCCAAACATAGATAAAATTTCACTGAACTTATTAACAAAAAGTGTGTGATCACACTGATAAAGTTTTAGGAAGTGAAGAGTTTTACCTGAATATGATATTCTACTGATCCAAATTCATATAAGTGATGATCAATCTCTATAGACTTCTCAGCACTGAAAATAAAGTGACGATCAGACACTTCAACAACATTTTCTAAATGTTCAAAACAAAATGCAACTATCAATTTTTTTAAAATTTTATATGGATGATCTATATGATATAAATTTACAATTCAACGGTAGATTTTGCAAAATTCTTATTCATTATAATATTATGAATGCCTTATGCACCATGAAAGACATGAATGACTTAAAAGAGTTACATATTAGACAAAGCCTAAACATAAAAACATTATAAATCATTTATTATATCATTTACAACATCTTCCACAGAGTTACAACATAGAAAAATTTATTCACTCCTTGCAGGTTTAATTCAATTGGTAGGGATATTGGATGTAATATGTAAGGACCAAAGTTCAAACATGTCCATTTATTCACTGGTAAAGCTGCTAAAATACTTGACAATATTTTTATTCCATTACTATATTTTAAAACCAATTATTGTATTTGTTTCTTTTTGTTGTAGCACAACATTGAGTGTGACTTATTGTAAATATTGAATTGAATATGAATAAGCTAATAAAATAAAGTATGCAACAAAATTAACACTAAAAACACAAAAAGGTTTTAGAGAAATTAAAACTTCTTAACAAATATATAAAAAAAGTACATCCATGTGCTATAACTTAGTGACTTATTTATTTCTATAAATTAGATTATGACTTATTTGCTATAAAAAAGCACTTCTTCTAATAAATCATATGCATAATATAAACTTTTCTCACCAATACAGGTTGAGCAGTATTTGCTTCAGAGCAGGGGATGCTCTGTCAATGCATGCCATTTTGATAAAACAATCTTCTTTCTCTTCTCAAATTTTGTGAATACACATTTGATTTTTTTTATTGTGAACTATATATAAATAATCTAAGAATATCTCAACTTTTTTTTGATAATGAAGTTTGAGTGAAAATTAAGTTCCATCGGTTTTGTAATCATTTTTGGTAACCTTTTAAGCAAATCCACATAGCCACCCTCTCCCACTCAACATTTATTTTCATTTGCTTCCTTTGTTTGTGTGTCACTTTCCCTTCTATTAAACTCCTTCATATTAATGATTTTTTTTATTAAGAATTAATTTTTTTTTATCAATCATTAATAAAAACATTATAAAAAAAAAGTTGTATAACATTGATAGCACTATTGTATCAAAAAATAATATCGATAGTGTTTGGGATTGGACTAAAGCTCGATATGACATTAGAGACTCAATTTATCATGAGGTCCAACTTAGCTCACAATAGTATTATTTGTGACAGTCAACGGTTATGATACTCCATCACACACCAAGATAATGACCTCTTGTACTATTCCGCAAAGGACACACATGTCTTTGTTTGGTTGGAGAAAAATAAAAAAGAAAAGAAATTGAAGTACGGAAATCAATACATGTATTTGGACTATTACGTCAAAATACATGTCTTCCTTAATGGTCCAAATACATGGTTCTCTATTTCTCTCAAACCAAACAAAGCGGTAGTAGAATCACCTGTTGTTGTTAGAAGCCCTAGAGGCCAATACTTTTAAGTACTTGTATTTGAATTATTTATTAATAATATATTGTTTTATTTATTAATAATATAAGGCACTTCTTTATTATGTTTGTAAGAGTCCAAAAGAATAATAAAGTCCCTAGAATAGAAAGTCCGTTTAAAGAAATATTAAGTGTGACTTAATCATGAGATTCTATTAAACATAAGGACACTATTCTTAAAGGATCTGTAGTCGAGCTTTAAGGTAAAGTAGGATAACCTTAAAGCATAAAGACTATTATGAAGATAGACTGATGATCGCATCTCATGGATCATGGGATAAGGAGTTATCAAGTCTTGACATAGATATAAATATTAGGAGTAATATTTATACTAGATTGACCCGCTATGAGAGTACTACATGGAATGTTATGTAATGTGTCATAAGTTACTCTCATGGTGATAATGGTGTAAGCCACCCTTAGACCTGAAACCACTATGTACCCTAGATGTGGAGTCAAGTGTTTTATCACTGATCTAACATTGTCCGTAACTGGATAATCATAAAGGCAGTAGATGGGTACTTTATAAAGCTTGCTGAGGGTCAGTAGTGTCCTAGATGAAATTTGCCAATCCTACATAACAGGATAAATGTCTATGGGCCCAATATTGAACTGGACGAGGATGACACAGTCTGTGCCTTGTGTTCAATATAGACATAAGGGCAAAGGGGTAATTGTACACGACTAATATTATCACTGAATGTTTTGTTAAAGATCACATAAACATTTCGTAACTTGGGTAGCAGTGATGTATTGCTAGAGACCTCTCACTGTTTATAATATTAAATAGGAAATTTAATATTATTGTCAACGTTGCGGAAACCTACAGGGTCACACACATAAGGACAGTGTAGTGAGAGATAGAGAACACCGTAAGGTACGATACACTTGAGAGAATTTGTATCGTGATAAAGTATCACAAATTAATGAAAGGCGATACATCATAAGGAATGGTGGGCGCGCGCACACATGAGTATGATGACTCATGGGGCGCGCGCCCTAATAAAAGATATGGTGGGCTTTTTGTTTTAAATCTTTGTCTTGGAAACCAAGATAAGAAAGATCAATAAATATAAACCTAGTGAAAGGAGTTTCACACACACTTGAGAAAATCATACTAGAGATTTTTCATAAAGAATATTAGGGTTACGTGAATCCTAATATTTTCTCTAGATATTCTATCTCTCACATAGTTCTTCATTAACAAGCTAGCACTTGGATTGAAGAAAAGTTGTTTGTGTGGACTAGTTAGAGGCGTGGGTGACCTTCATCAACGCTCGTGATCATCTTGTCCGTAATTCAAGGGTTCTATGCTTCAAGAGGTAAAACCCTAAACACATGATCATGCCCCTTCGTAAGAATCTCTTAAGGAAATTTTTTGAAATTCCGCTGCTTTACTATCTCAATTTTCCTTCATCACCACCTTCATACAATGTCATGAGCATTTATCCTATATATACCCTTGAGCTATTGCTCTCAAGGTATACACTATATATCAAATTCATACACTATTTTCTTCAAACAAATACTAACTTGAGCGTCGGACCTCGGAATGCTAACATTTTTTTACAGGCATCTGTCATTGCGACGAAATAATTCATCCACCATTCAAAAACGCTTTCACCATTCTGCCGGAGCTGTCTCTTTCTGTCCAAGAAAAGAATTCAGTTACAACTTTTAAGCTTAATATTCATGTCGGCATGTATAGTAAAAAATGAGACCAAGCTAGTGGACAAGTGCATCAAACAAAATATAAAATCAAATTAAAGAAGACTTTCCCTTTTTTTTTATTTTATCTTTTTCTATCACATATCTTATTTTTTTATCTCTTAATAATCCTACAACCTCAACCTCCCTCTCTTCTACGTAATACCTCTCAGGCTAGACATAGAGGTGTGAACAGATAAATAAAATCTCTGTTACATATATATTAAATGGAAGAATATTTCTAAGAGTTTCTCAATTAATGCAATATAAGAATCTTGTGTCCATGTTCACTGGATTGCCTTTTTAGTCACTGCAAAAGAAGCCATAAGGGTTGGTTCCTCTCATTACACAACTTTTGAACCCCACATTTTGTGCTTGAAAATGACTACTTGTCCTAAAAGTGTTGATAACACCACCATTCTTTTGTTGCTATTAGATGCTTAATTATTCCAAAAAAACTCCTTCAAAAAAACACAAAATAGCTTTTTATAATATCAACAACAATATCAAAAACATTTTTTAAATTATTTGAATATAATTAAATTAATGAATGACAACTTATGGGGCAATAACCTTTAGAAAACTCAAACAAGGTGCAAATTGAAGAGAGACAACTCATGATGTATTTATGGTTGTAAAACTCGCGGTTAATTCGTAGACTCACGGGTTTACTAGGTAAAAACCAATTAAATTGTACATAGATTCGTTTTTAGATAGACTTATGTAGATTCATATAGAAGATTCATATAGACTTGCAAGTTGAGTTTATGAGTCTAACAATTCATTTTAAAAAAAGACAAATTTTATATGCACGCTACAAGTGGTGCATATGCATAGTGTACATTTTATTATAACAAATACAAATATAAAATTTACTGCTGAATTAAAAATTTATATTATATAAATTATACATATAAAAATTTTAATAAAATGAAAAATATATGATATGTTATTATTAAATACCGCTAATTTTGATGAGTTTCAATAACATATTAAATAATTTTCAATTTTTTATAAACTTTAAAATTCAACTGTTTATTATGATAAAATCAACTACTTGTATACCATGCACTATTGTATACCATGCACTAATTATGCATAGAAGCATTAATTAATTCATATGTAACATTATCCAATTCTCTACTAACTTAGGAGTGAGTATAAAAAGTAGTAAAAGTTTAATGGCTATATACCGACTGTGTATATATTATAGTAATATATTTATATAATAATATGTTGTCACATCATTTAATTAATATGACATATCGTATATTTTTAAATATAATAGATAACATGTCAATATATTATTTGATATATGTGTAAAATAATTTTATACTGAAGATGATGTATATAAATTAAATTTTAAAAATAATTTGCTCACTAATATAAGTTTTTTTTTTTAAGAAACTAAGAGTTTAATGGCTATACATCATCGGTATATATTTTATAGTGGTATATTGTATTTTTTTTAAAATACAATAGATAACATGCTAATATATTATTTGATACATGTGTAAAATAATTTTATATTGACGATCATGTATATAAATTAAATTATCATTTAAAAGAATCGAAACCTAAAATGTTGAAAAGGAACATAGTTCCATATTCCAAGCTAATACTACCGGACTAACCCAACTCAAGTGAATTTTTATTTATTTATGTTAACATAAAAGTAAACATCAATTTTCTAAAAAGTTGTTAAAATCTTGCAATTTATTTTTCTTTTCTATTATGTTACGTGTAAGGAATTTTTTCCAAATTATTATTATTAAAAAAAAAAAAACAATGGGTTGTCATTTGTAATGAGAAAATTTTCTCTCATTTTCTCGAGAAAATAACTTAATTTTCAATTTCCGACACTGAGATTCTCTTCTATCTATTCCTTCTCAATTTTCCCTTTCAGTTTTTGTTTCCATTTCCACTGTTCTCTTCGTGACTTGAATGATTGAAGAAACGCGTTGACCTTTTTTCTCTTTTGGAGTCTTCTTGGGTTGAGTTCAACCAATCCAAAGTTTTGATCTTTCTGATGATTTTAAAGTTGCAACATGATTTTTAGTCAAATGGGTCAAATGGGTTTCTTCCAAATCCTTAAATAGATTCCTCTAAATTCATGTTTCAGTTTCATATTTAACTTTCTCTGTTTTTGTTCTGTTTTTGTTTGTGTTTATGTGTATTTGGTTTTTGATGGATGATTCGGATTCAAAGGTTGTTAAGGATGTTAAGGATGGTGTGAAGGTTGAAGATCATGTGAATGGTGAATATGATAATGATTCTAATTCTTTGTTGCCTCCTAGGAGAGGTTGTATGTCACGAAATTCTGATAAAATAAGAAGGAAAGTTCAATGGAATGATAGGAATGGTAATAAGCTTGCTGAGGTGTTAGAATATGAACCAAGGTAACAAACATATTTTTTATTTTTATAATTGTTATATAGTTTTGGTGTGTTATTACTTATTTACTTATTACAATAATCTGAAATTTTCTGTTTTGTATTGATTTGTTTTCATTTTATAGTAACTTGTTTCAAATTTTGTAATTTGAATGCCCAGTTGGTTATATCTTGAACATAGTTTGTTTGTTTTTTTCATCGAGTAGTTTAGTAGCTAGACTCACATATTGTAAGTTGGCAGAATCCCGGGTTTGAATTTTGACCCCTACAGGCTACAAAGCAATGTCCTTGACAGCTACCAATTGAGCTAAATTTATGGAACTATCTTAAAAATAGTTTTAATTTGCAGTCTTCAATAGTAATTGCTGCAGCAATATAAATGATTTTGAGGTATTCGCAACTGTATTGCAACGACAATTTCATCTGTGTTGGCTGCATCTTTTTGCAACTGTAACTGCAATTTAAAACAATGATCTTGAACATTTATGATGTACTAATTTGACATTTTTGTTTGCTAGATATATCTTGTAAAGTAGGGATGACATGTATTTCAATCTAGTTGTGTATTTGAAATGTTGTGAATTGTTATGATAAGGTGATAAGTTTTGGACAAATAACCAACTTTTCTGGAATAGTTTGATGAAATATTTGGTAACTGTTATGTCTATCCTCTTTTTGCTTATTAGGTCTTAACTAAAATCTCAATCATAAGTTAGCTATAGTTAGGTCTTTAAAATGTATTCATGATGATCATCTTTTTTTATGTATTAATTTGATTTACATCCATTTTGTATTGAATTAAATGTGCTTTATTTTGTCTAGAAGTTCTAACTCAACTGACAAAAAATGTCGAAATTGCTAGACCGGACGCCCATGACCTGGGTTCGAACCCCGGTCCCTCCACTTAAAGTGTGTGAGTTTCTAATGGCTTTGCCATTTTGTCTATGTACGGAAAAAAAGTGCTTTATTTTAATAACATCAGGACCAGAATAATATAATTTTGCTTTCAAGTCTCTTTCTGAAATGCCAAGTTGAAGTAGAAATAAGGAACATTTGTAGATTGTTTATTTATCTGTCTTAGGAGTTACTTTGAACCAGCACTTCATTATTAATTTACACATTTTTTCCTTTTCTCTTTTCACTGTTTTCTCATTTGACTTTCTGATTTTTCTGTTGCTGGTTGAAAATTTCCAACATACTGAATGGGAACTTGTGACTCTTTTTTTTTGTTTTACTTTATTTTCATTCCACTTTTAAGTTTACTTCTGTTTTTCTTTTCTCTTTGTAAAACAGTGCAACTTCTGGTCTAGGTTATTTTTCTGTTATTTTTCTTTTCTCCTTTGTTATTTTTCTAGACTTGGTAGGCAGGACCATGGTTCGATCCCCCGCAACTGCGTTTAGGAAGAGACTGAAACCACTTGATGCCATAACTCGCCCCGAACCAGACTAGTCGGCCCAGTGGGCCGGATATTGATGACGAAAACCAAAAAATGAAGAAAAGAAAATGATTGTATACATTTGGATTTTCAACTTGACTTTACCTTGCAATTTTCTCTTTATAGTTATTGTTGGTAGGCCTTTATACCTGGTCATTCCTTGGACTTCATATCAAGTCTTTGTTTGACATATTTCCACTGGTGTATTTGAATTTATCTATTGGCATAAGTGTTTGTGAGACTGTTTGGAAGAGCTTTAGGAAACAACTTATGACATGTCCATAAGCTGTTTTCAGTTAATTTCTTTAAGCACTTCCGAATAGCTTTGGAAACAACTTATAGCTTATGTATAAGGTTTTGTATCTTTGCAATCATTATTTTGTTTTCCTTTTGGTTACAATTGTATTTTATCTGTTGTAATTGAAATTGAAAGTGAAAGGTAGAATAGTGTTAAATACATGATTTAGGATTTATGGCTTTTTGTGCAAGTTAAGAATGAATGGTAGGCTCATAATTTTCTCACATTTGGTCTCCAAATTGTGTCTGCAGTGATGTCAGTGACTCAGAAGACGATGAAGATTCAGATTCTTGTATCTGTACAATAATGTAGAAATCATCTTGATAATAGCTGTCTCAAACTCTCTGCTGGATTACTCAGAGGCATAATTGTAGCTTGCCAACCCTGAATTCGACCAAACGAGACAAAACATGTTAGAAGACTTTTATTCTGAGGAGGAGCCACGCAGTCCATTAATCACCACAAGCGGCTTCTCAAGTCTACCGATACTTGGATTCAATTCATCTTACTGAATCCAAGTATCGAGATGATTCTTACAAGGACTGACTGTGGGATGAATCCTCGGATGTAGATCGAAACACGCGTTACTTCCAGCAATATGATTTGGACAGTGATGATAGCTTTCATGCTTAGTCACATTCTACTGATGCTGTAAAAGTTGTGCGTTCAACCGATTAGATCATTATCTTTCTAATAAAGAGGTCACACCTCCATTATTTCATTTTGTTTTCCTTGTTCCTCGGTGTAAGGAACAAATTTTCATGATTCAAGCTTATTTTTTTGTTTCAAATTTCAAAGAGCCTAGCTGCGAGACTCACAAACTCTAGGTGTAGAGAATAGGGTATTGTGAGTCCGAACTGCGCCTCAACATACTTAATGTGACTGCCTTACGAGACCATGATTCACTCCCTGGTAAATTATGTTGAAGCCTAGTTCTTGTGTGCTGCTTGCACCTTTGCATATAGAATCAGGTTGTGCTCCTGAAGTTTTTACTCACTTCCACCTTTTTATGTGAATATACTCTTCATATCTGACTTATGTTGTAGACGACTAGACGCTATCTTGGGAAGAGTCTCTTCTATTTATGAATCTACTTCGGGTCTTTTTGGATATTTGAGTTTGTCCAATGGCAAAAGCACTTGTAAGACTGTTTTGAAGAGCTTATGAAAATAACTTATAACATGTTCCTGAGATGTTTTCAGCTTATTTAAGAGACAAGCGAACGTAGTTCCTCATTCTCTAACATGGCCGACAACTTCTTACATCGCCAAATTTTCTATTTTCCTCGTATTTGTATAGCTTCTGTTGTTACTTATTAAATAATGAGTTTGTTTCAGTAAAAAAAAAAAAAGTTAGTGTTAAGCAATCACAACTGTCTCATGCAACTTGCTAAGGAATAAACAACAGGTGAATCAAACTTAATATGGTTGTTGCTCTATGATTGGTGTCCACTGTCAACAGATAGCGCTGTTGGTATTATGTTTCCCTCTATCATGTGATTCCTCACCAACTAAATATTGGCCTATCAATTCCATGGAATTAATATTTGTAAATATTTTCTTCTATGTCATGATGGCCTTGTAGAATTCAACCAGCCTGAAATACTTCTATCAATTTCAACTCTCTGCTTAATGTAACATTTAGTCATTTACTTTGATTGCTTTCCACTGAGTCAGGCTCTATAAAGAATGCATGCACTTTTTTTTTTGCTTTTCAGTAGACGGAACGGTAAATACTACATGAAATTCATAAATACAAATGCCAGATCTCGGGTTTAAACCATAACAATATGAGTATTCGATCTAACAATTTTGACATTTGTCAGTTGAGTTAGAACTTATGAATAGAATGTATGTATTTTTGTTTGATATCTTGTCTACTTAAATTTTATTTCAGCTTCTCAACATTTGTGGTAACTGATTCTTTCTGTTTTTTTTAATAAGCTACTGCTATTAAGTTAGTGAGTATATTTTTTTTAAAACGAGTTGGTGAGTATATTACTGTGATAGACATAGAGTTTCCAGCTTTAAGCTTCTAAACTAGTGGTTTAGATTGACTAATCAATTTTGATCAATTATCGATTCACTCAATAGTGTTGAGAAATACCAGTGCCGAAGGAGTAAAGACATAAATAGAAGCGCAATCAACAACACAAGAATATAACGTGGAAACTCCAAAACCGGAGAAAAAATCACGGCCGTTGTCTAAACCGACAACCAGAGAATAATCACTATGTGAAAATTGTTACAACACATAGACTCACTCTCAACCACACCCATGACCCTAATACACCCACACTCTCCAAAGTAAATATTTGAACTACATCTCACATTACTCTAAAACAAGAGCATAAGAGAAAAACAAAGACATAAATATAAACTTAAAGTGTTTCCCGTTGCTACTCCATGGTGCCACATCTTGGTGTGTTGAAACAAGGAAATTGAGGTTTCTTTATATAGTATTGAGCTCCCCCACTTTTCACTATTTTAAGCAATGTGAGACTTCTTCAATATTATTTTCTTCACCTCTTTTTTTTTTCTTCTTCATTACTAATGTGGGACTTATATTGCAATCAACCCTAACAAATAGGTCGTCAACGTTGTGACCCAAAGACGTTGATATTTCAATAACTTCGAATTTGTCTCATTATTTATGGGTGTTTTTCTGTTTCACACTATTAACTTTGTGAATTTACTCGCAGACTCATTTTTTCATTTTTAGAGATAAGAATTTATTTCTATTTTTTTGTATCCTCTCTAACAATTTTAATGAAGGGATATTATTTCTCATAAATAAAACTTCCATCATTATAAGTTTGATTTCTTAGTTCAAAAACTTAAGATTTGACACAGATTTACAGTCAAATTGTTAACCAAAATAATTTTAGATGTTAAGACGGTTTTAACTTAAAATATATTGTTGGAAATTTATCTTTTTGTCCTTCTCCATAAAAAATATATCTCTTATCTTGTTGTTTCTAACATGTTTGATTTGTTAAAGAGTAAGTACTGGACATCACAATATAAGATAAAATAGCACAACACGAGATAGAACAGTACATAATAAATTTTTATGGTATTGAATAACTTTTTGTTTTATATGTTGTTTTGTGGAAAAATAAATGTATTTTGGTTTTTTAGACCATTTGTACTATGGACAAAAAGTTATACTTTGGTTTAATGGAGGACAAAATTTTCTGTTTTTGTGTTGTCTCTTGCCACCCAATTTGTCCAGTCCCTAAAATAGTTTTACAATCAAACTCAGTATAATTGAACTTGTCATGTTAAGTATCTTAGTTTTTAGCAGATCAAACACATCCATACACTTAATTTCTGTAGAATAGCTCAAGTAGTAAAAATTGAGGAACATGAGTTGGGTAGGGGGAGATCTAAGATTCAAATCCTAGTAGAAACATTTATTTTTCTAATGTACAAAAATAATAAATAAATAGCACATATATACTTAACCACACCACACAATTAGCGTATAAATTGTTCCATCAATTGTATTTAAATCGATTTGGTTATAACAATATCAAATAAATAAATAAAAGATAATGATAGAAGTCGGGGCTGTAACACATGTGTCATCAAAATTTATCTTTATATTTTTTGAAAATTTTATATTCACAATAAACACAAATATGTTTGTATATAACCAGAGTGGCCCAACAGAAGCGTAGTGGAATTCATAATTCACACGTCTCTTCGAAACCCTGCCTCAAGGTAAATAACATCTTCGGCTATATTTGACTATTGTATTTGTCATAATTTCGTTTTAAATGTATATAAACAAGTCCGTTGACAATTAAATATTTCCGACGAATTTTATGCAACTTTTATCTTTTATGTTTGTCGAAAAATTGCAATTTTCTTGTTGCAACTGTTTCATTTTATATTTATTCTCATTGAAATTTTTAAGAAAATAGAAAAAGAAATTATCTTAAAATAATTATCAATTCCAATTATATGCATATTCATCGACTTGTGTAGACTAGGTGTCTAGGTTTTTATTGATGATTTTTGGTGGTCGGTTTGCGGTTGTTTTCTAACCTTGTGTATTCTTTTCGCTTCACACAAATATTATTAATATATTTATTTCTATGGTTTCTTAAAAGGAAAAAAGAGAAAAATGAAGAATATCAAATTTTAACAAACGAAGAATATTTTAATATACGAGCAAAAAAAAAAAAAAGATAATATGTCCTGTGAACTTAGCTCAATTGGTAGACATTCTAACTATTCGATTTACTTGACAAAAAAATTTATAAATACTTAAAATTGAAAGGCTTTTTTTTTAGATAAAAAACCATAAAGATTTGAAAGTATTGTTTTTTACATAAAATTTTCATTGTTGTTGATTGCTGAAAATTATTATATATGGTTTGACAGAAATTAAAAAAAAAAATTACGTTGCGATTTTTTTTCATAATAAAATCAATAAATTTTCATCATTAAAAAAATCAATTATATAATAAAAAATAATTGTATTTTGTTAACTACAAAGTGTCATTTTAACTTGATTTTTCATGACAATTTCATGAATAGCCAACACTTATTTATTTATTTTTTGTTGAAATCGCCTTAACGAATCAAGAAATCTCGTATATTGTATGATACTAAGACATGAACTCCATACCAACTAAGACATGAATTTTGTATTTAAGAAAAAAAATTAAACGTGACAATTTTGACAATATTAATCAAGGCGATTTTTTTGGTTTGTTTTCACCGCCAATTTAATCTAGCTAGGAGCGAGTTCTAATATCAAATAATTTCAATTTCCTTTCAAACGCAGTTGTGGGGATCGAAGTGTGGTACTCCTCACAAAATTCAACACCAATAATCAACTAACATTTGATTTTTTTAGGAAAATGTTTGTAAAAGATGAAAAGTTGAGAACAGTTTGAAATAGTAGTAGAAACAGTGGTAGAATTATTGTCTAATAAGAGTATATTAATTATTTTAAAAGTAGTTAATTTTTGCTTATATAGTGACTAAAATTTAAAATGTTTTTTTGCTTATAATAATGACCGGAGGGAGTATGTTGGAGTATATCTTTCACAATTAATTTTTTTCTCATGGATAATTTTATGTGGAACTATCTAGGGTTAATTCAAGGAACAAATTAAAGATATTGTTAATAGATAACGAAGAAGAATATACAACTGAAATTGAAAATGTTGATTATACAGAAATATTTTTATAATGTTAGCTAGGAGCTATTTTTTTGTGTTTGTCAAAATATATATAAATTGTCCAATACGATAATTTATCTAAAACTACGTTTTCAATGTACCCGTGCCGAACCACCAATTGCATAAGGCTTCACATGTTTCCTTTACTGATTGAAATTATTACAGCGAAAGAAACAATAACATCTAATTGCTTTGCTATAATAATGTAGTTCAACTAGAATAATGTAATTTTTGTAATAATAAAAAAAAGAATAATGTAATTTTCCTAATCTGGGTTTGATTTTGGCCATTATTCCAAATCTGGGTTTTCACATGAGGATTTGATTTTGGGGTTTATTGCAAATTTGGGTTTTTAGGGTTTATTGAGAATTTAAGATTTTGATTTTTGTGTTTAATAAAAGAATATTAATGGATTAGATTCACGATATTTGAAAGTATATTTGAGTAGAATTTTTTTTTATTGATGAAAAATGATGAAGATTTAAAGGAAGAAGATGATGATAATGACTATGTTCATCTTATTTAAGATTTTTATTTAAGTTTTTAATAAAAAAATATTTTAAAAATAAAAAAAGAATTATTTTATATTTTTTAATAAAAAAAATGAGAAAATGAATTTATATGTGCACATTATAAAAAATAAATGATCTAAATGGGAAATTAAAAAGATAAATTACTAAACTGTTACAAATTATAAAAATAATGAACCAATTTGTTATAAACAAAAGATAAAAGACTAAGGTGTTGCAAATAAATAAGATAAAAGACCAATAATATATTTTTGTCTATAAAAATCTATAAACCTTAATCTAAAATTGGTGCAACATCATTATTTTTTTCTTACTTGATAAGTGTTTAACTTACATAACCTAATGATAATGTTTCAAGTCCCATCTCAAACTACTCTTTAATCTGTTGAGATTTGCAAGATTCTTTTTGAGTCTCTGATGGTCTCCAAATCTCTTGAGATTTGCAGAGTTCTTGTATCAAATTTACCTATACTGCGCCGGTGTTAACTGTTTGGAGGGAAACTGCATGCTGAGACTTGATCTGCCTGAGTTTTCATTCTACTATTGTCCATCAATTTTTGGCTCACGGAGTTGTTTTTAGATTATAATGGGCCGATCACTTTTGCTTCGAGATTGGAGTTAACGTTTAGAGATTTCTTTTTGGGTTGGTTGATGTATTTTCTAGTGGTCTGAAAGTTGAGGAGTACATCTCTAAGAATGAGATTATAGTTGGACTTCTATAAGGTGGTTTCTGTTTTGGTATTTTTCATTGGTGTTTCGTCTATATACGACACCTTTGTATTGTAGTTTGTCTTCAACCGTTCTCTGTTCATCTTGTGCAGAGATATGGTTATTAATTATTATTAATAATACTACATCCGTTCCTTTTTACTTGTCGTTTTAGAAAAAAAGACCAAAATAGGAGGGGTATATTTTTGCACCTTATTTTCCTAGTATGCCATTCTTTTAAATATATCATATTTTTAATCCACCAATAAATTTCTTCTTTTTCACAAACATTATCTATTTTCAAAAAAATTGTAACAAACTTTATTTAAAAACAAACAAAATTTGTATACAATAAAAAAGATTTTATTGTTTCAACAAAAACAATTATACAAAATTTAGTCAACAAAATAAAATAAGAAGGAGGATATAATAAGCAAAATATAATCTAAACTACTAAAACGACAAGTAAAAAAGAACAAATATTTTTTTATAAAACGACTAGTAAAAAGAAACGGAGTTAGTATATAATATATTTACCGTTAAAAATAAAATAAAGAATATGACATACACACCAAAAAGATAGAAAACAGAAGATGAGGTGAAATAAAATTGGATAAACGAATGAAAATAACAACAACAACAACAACAACAACAACAACAACATTTTTTAATTCCTACAAAATCGCATTAGTGTTCTATTTTAGAAAATAATCTCGTATTATTCGCTAATGACAACGTGGATAAACCCAAAATCACTAATCACTTTCTCTCTCCCTCATTCACCATCCCATGCATGCATGCATAAAAATGCTGTCATTAACAACAAAACCAAACTTCATTACCCTTAATAATTCATCTCCTCTTTCTTATCCCTTTCTTTTAATTCAAATGTACCACTCTCTTCCTTAAAGCCATTTGTTTGGCATTATAATATTTTCATCTGTTGTTGTGTGGTCGTCGGCACCACCATTCATCGCCGGTGTCCGACGCCACACATCTTCTCCTTCACCTAAATGGGTCCACCATCAGCTCGCCGGGAATCATATTCCGGTCCGTTGTTATCAACCGCATTTCAAAAGGAACACCATTATCATCATCACCACCACCATCATCATAGTTACCATCATGACCAGCGTCTGTTCGAGTTTGCTGCAAATGACGAGACTTATAATTTAGTCCCGCCTTTTGACAAACTCGAACGCTTGAATCAAGATGATATTAGGGAGACTGCCTATGAAATATTTTTCACTGCATGTCGGTCTTCGCCTGGATTTGGTGGTCGGAATGCACACTCATTCCATTTAAATATTAATAATAATCAGAATGAAGCCAAGTCAGGCAATGTGGTGATGTCACCAACAAGTAGGGTGAAGAAGGCATTAGGTTTGAAGATGATAAAAAGGTCACCGTCAAGGAGAATGACGTCCGGTGGAAGTAGTGGAGGGCCGTCCTCGCCCATTTCTGGAGGCAGCCCTTTTCATCACTCCCTTACGATGCCAAGGCCGCGAAGGCCGATGACATCTGCAGAGATCATGAGACAACAGATGAAAGTGACAGAGCATAACGATAATTGCTTGAGAAAAATCATCATGAGGACCCTTGTTGGCCAAGTAAGTATATATTCTACGCATAACTATTAGAATAAACAAAATCGTCGAGAAAAATTAGAAACGAAGAAAATGACATAATCTATTATTTCTTCGTCACTAAATTTTTCTCGACGATTTAATATTTATAGATTCTTGATAATTTTTTATTTGCACATAAACTTAGTGGTAGACTCACTCATTTTTATGAAATATGCTTATATACCATAGTTAGTATAAGAACATGTAAAGCACTTGCATGCTAAATTCAGAAAAATGATTCTATTGCAGGCAGGAAGAAGAGCAGAAACAATAATTCTGCCATTAGAACTTTTACGCCACCTAAAACCAACAGAATTCAGTGATTCTCATGAATACCATATGTGGCAAAAGAGACAACTCAAAGTTCTTGAACTAGGCCTTCTTTTACACCCTCTAGTCAACGTCGAAAAAAATAACACATTTGCGACACGACTAAGAGACATCATCCGTAACTGCGAGTCGAAACCATTAGACATAGGCAAAAATTCAGACACAATGAGAACACTTTGTAACTCTGTTGTTTCATTAGCATGGAGAGGATCAGATGGAACACCAACTGATGTTTGTCATTGGGCTGATGGATGCCCTCTCAACATTCATTTCTATAATTCACTTCTTCAAGCCATTTTCGATATTCGAGATGAGACATTAGTCCTTGATGAAGTTGATGAATTACTTGAGTTGATTAAGAAAACTTGGTCTATATTAGGGATGACAAAGTCAATTCATAATCTATGTTTTGCTTGGGTTTTGTTTGAACAATATGTATCAACTGGTCAAGTTGAACCTGATCTTCTTTCTGCTTCACATGTTATGTTGAGTGAGGTTGCTAATGATGCAAGAAAAGAAAAAGATTGTTTTTATCTTCAATTGTTGACATCAGTTTTAAGTTCAATGCAAAGTTGGGGTGAGAAAAGGTTGCTTAATTATCATGAATTTTTTCCTAGAGGGACTATTTGTCAAGTTGAGCATCTTCTTCCTTTGGTTTTGTCGGTTTCGAAGATTTTGGGTGAAGATTTGATGATATCTGATGTTGGTGAAGGAAGAGAGAAAGGCGATACTATTACAATCGTTGATTCGTCTGGTGATAGAATCGATTATTATATTAGATCTTCCATGAAAAATGCTTTTGATAAGGTAAGCACTTATGTGATAATAACTTACTCCCTCCGTCCCAAAATATAAGAAAAAATGAGGGAATAGAAGTTAATGTAACTGGTCTAAGTTTTGCACCAAATACATAAACTTTTGTTGACCAGATTTTGCTTATATTTTGGGACGGAGGGAGTACTTGTTTATCCAAACAAAATTATATTTTTTCTAGAAGTGATTAGGAGTATGCTTAAAATCATAATTTGTTTTTCCATGATTGCAGGTAATTGAGGTAGTGAATGAAAAGTATGCTGAATTGCAAATAAAGGGTGAACTAAATTCAATTCTTGTTCACATAGCTCAAGAAACAGAAGAATTGGCAATAAAAGAAAGGCAAAATTTTAGTCCAATGCTAAAGAATTGGCATCCAGAAGCAAGTACTGTTGCAGCCATGATGTTGCATAGTTGCTATGGCCATGTCTTAAGGCAATATTTGAGTGATGTGACCTCATTGACACGCGAAGCGGTTGAAGTACTTCAAAGGGCTGGAAAATTAGAGAAAGTTTTTGTTCAAATGGTTGTTGAAGATGCTAATGAAGGTGATGAA